>CM071596.1:57275000-59775000 GCA_036435485.1 Saposhnikovia divaricata
TAAGCTCTTATATATTCATAAACAATTTTTCGAATTGAAAGAAATTAATTTTGACGAAGAAAATGTAAATGAAAGTGAATAATATTGATGAAAATTTGCATGAACTGAAATAGTTATCAATCTAATCAAATTCTACTTGTACTAAAAGGAATTTTTGAATCTTTCCAATCACTTGCTCTTGAATACAGGTACCATGCCAATATTTATAGATGTAAAGTATGTTTGTATAGTGTATTAAGACTACCTAATACAGCTTTCTAAGATGCACCAGAAGATCAAATGTAGCTTTAGTCTAGTAATTACTCAGGATACAGAAGACCTGGTCCAGGAAGACATCAAGTTGCAAACAGACAATAGGCTAAAAATAATGGTGCCATTTGTCTTATCCGTTACAAAAACATTAGCCTACAATTATCTTCTAGACTACGTTTATAGATTATCAGTTCCTGTTATTTTTTTAATTTCTCATGGTATCATGTGATTGATCGGAGGATGAGTTTCGATTTTATTATATTTACTGGCTTAAATTTATCAAGATTTTGCATACACACACACAAAGACGACTTTCTCTTAAGTAAACACGATAATTTTGATAATTAATTTGATACAAACAAGACAAAAACAATCTTAGATATTACTTGTATATCTTTAATCCAAAGATTTGGGCATGGCTGGCACAGAACGTTGGCATCAGTATGGGTGCATCATACACAGACAAATCAATATATGAGACAGGTGAACAATTAAGTTGAACATAACATCAGGATTTCCATAGTTAATCACATGGAGCAATACAAGAACGGTTTGATGGACAGCAAAGCATGAAAAGTAAGCTCATCCTTTCTTTGGCATTGCTGCAAGGTTAGTATACATCCTTGCCATGGACTGGAATCCTCTAATATCACCAGATCGGAGAAGATTGCCTACAGATTAGGAAGAAACAATTAGGTTTTGATATCTGACTTGTAATTTTGTGCAACTCCACCACACTCTCAAATATATATGACAGGAGCAGTTATATCATATTCATGAAAGACAAGTTAAGCAAGTTGCTGAAAATTTTCTATGCACACATGTATAGAATGAAAAATTTCTGATATATTGAACAATATTAAAACATAACCTTTCTGTACAACAGATTTTCATGTTCACACAGTTCACAGAAATATAGCAAAAAAAAAAAAAAATGAAGAAGAAACAAAGCCACATAGACTTCCTCGCTTAATTGTCAGAATGAAGCTCCTACAGATTCTCAAGGTGGCTATATATGTGGGAATGAAAGGAGCCAATATTGTTTGGCCGAATAGAACTACACAAAGTAGAAGGAAAAAGGTTGGGATTTATGTAAGTACACATCCCCTGTCATCTTGTGTCTCTTCTTCCCTAAAACAGCCCTAAGAACATCCTCCAAAGCACAATAACAGTGGCAGAAATGACTAGTTCATTTAACAGTCATTGGATTAAACAAAAGTTAACAGATTGTCTTAATTCATAGCAGTGGTTAATCATTAAACATACTTTGTTTTAACATTTAACTGTCTATCTTAAAGCATAATAAACATTATAATACTTAAGTGACCTTTACCCGAATCACAATTTAGTGGACTGTCAGGTTCTGGGTGGGCCATCAGAGCAATTATGGCCCTACAAACAGATTGTAGTGTCCAAGCTGGGCTCCATGCATTCTTCAAGATATCAAGACAAATCTCTCCTGTCTGCATGTATCAAAGTAAATGCACGTGAATAATTAAATGAAGTGACATCAGCATTGGGCAATATTCATCGCTATATAGCTTCCTTATGCAAGAAGCATCATTCAATTCTTAATTTCTTTTCAATGGCTAATGCAGATGTTCTAAAACAAATAACATTTAAAACTATTTGAAAACCATCAAGAAAAGAAAAGACGGGAATAAAACAGAATTAGTTTAGTAGCAACAAAACAGAAGGAAACAGAACCTGCAAAATTAAACAGCTATGGCCTTCGTCCATGGTTCAAACCAATTCGAAATTTGGTACAATTGCATAAATAATTGTATATATAGTTCCACATCATGCTTGCCAAATTCCAGCAGCAAAAGGACACATTAACAGTTACAAATGGTATATGTTATAGTACGAAAGTATAACAAATCAACAAATTGCAGATTTACGTAAATTAAAATTGTGCTTCAGAAAGATATACAGTTGTAAGAAAATCCAATAATCATTAATGATCTAAGTTATATCCATCTTTCAAAGAAAATTCAAATTTACTAAGTTACGCCATTTCCTCCACACAGTGTTGTAAAAAGCGCGCATAAGCGCTCGCATATGCGAGATGCGATGTGATGCGAGGTTTTTGCGCGTCGCTTGAGTTATGCGATGCAATGTTGCTGAAGCGCGCGCTTCTGTGCGCTTTGTGCGCATATGCGATATGCAAGAAGCGCGCAAAAAGCGCGCTTTTTGTTTTTGTTGACTGGGCTGTTGACTGGACCGTTGATCGGGTCTTTTATAATGAAACGGGTCATAAAAAACCCTAAAAGAGAGGCAGACATATCATATCGAACGATATACGAATACAGAAACAATACAGAGGCGACTGAAAGACAATCTTCTCATCTCATCTCATCTTCTTTGTACAGATTTCTCAAAGAGATTCCAGGTAATTCTTCTCATCTTCTTTCTTGTTTATATATAGACACACACATACATACATATATGTATACATACAATATTTCTCATATATACACACATATACATACATACATATACACACAATCTTGTATACTTAATTACTTATACTTATTAATTACTATTTTGTACTTATTAATTAACAATTTGTACCAATTAATTACTTATAGATGGCTGATAAAAAAGACATAGCATGGAAATATGCGCGGGCAGTGACAGAGGGTAGTTCTGTTCAACTCCGGTGTAATTTCTGTGGAAAAGAAACAAAGTAATTACTACAAGGATCCAGTTGGACGTCAGATAGCTTGTTTTGTTAACCAAGCAAGTTTCTGGAACACTATTGTCTGTTCTCTTAAGGTAGCAGGCCCTCTTGTGCATGTCCTACGATTGGTTGATGGTGAAAAAAAACCACCTATGGGTTACATATACGAAGCTATGGATAGGGCCAAGGAAACGATTGAACGGGCTTTTGAACATAAAACAGAGAAATACAAACACTTCTTCGAGATCATTGATAAGAGGTGGGACGTTCAACTCCATCAACCCTTGCACGCAGCTGCATATTATCTCAATCCGGACTATTACTACACCAATCCAAACATTGAGAAAGATAAAGAAGTAACACTAGGTTTGTACAAGTGCCTTGAGAGAATGGTGGATGCTGATGTGCAAGACAAGATTGGAGATCAGTTAGAGATATATAAAAGAGCAGAAGGTTTTTTTGGCTTGCCAATGGCTATTCGACAAAGATCACATAAATCTCCTGGTAACTTCTAAAACATAAACTCAATTCAACTTACAAGACTCTAAACTAATCACTTTTAATTGTAAGACTATTTATATCTTTTATTTATTGTCTAGCTGCCTGGTGGAGTTCTTATGGCAAACACACTCCAGAGTTGCAAAACTTTGCCATTCGAATTCTTAGCCTAACTTGTAGCTCATCCGGATGCGAGAGAAATTGGAGTGTATTTGAGCACGTAAGTAACCTTTAAACTCAATTTAAACAACCTGCCAGAATCTGAAATCAGTATAAGTTCTTATTATGTTATTTGGTTTTGTTTGTAGCTTCATAGCAAAAAACGAAATCGACTTGCACAACAAAAGTTGAACGACTTGGTGTTCGTTAAATACAATAGAGCTTTAAGACGTAGATATGAACTTCGTGATGTCATTGATCCCATCTTGTTAAATGAGATTGATGACAGCAACGAATGGTTGGTTGGTAAGGTTGACGGAGAAAGCGACGAAGAAGATGATGACTACGTATTTTCTAAAGAAGATGGGTTGACTTATAGAGATGTTGCTAAAGCTACTGGAGCAGATGAACCTCGTTATAATTCTAGGTAAGATGATAATACAAAAAAAATATGATAATTTCTATCTAAGTAATTAGTTTATATATTTGTTATTTAAGTGTTACGTACTTATTAATTATTATATATGTATATCATTACTATAGGTCAAATACCTCCCGTGGCAACAAAAAAGGAAAAAATACATTTGAACCATCATCTAGAAGGCGTTTAGTTGATGAAAGTGAAGACGAGGAAGATGAGATTGAATTTGAAGAGAGGGATAAGAATCCTAACCAGTACAATCAAGATGAAGATTTTGAAAATCTTCAAGAAGAGCCTGAAGATGCTGATTTTTAATTTATGTCTAAGTTGTCAACTTTTTGAGAAGAACAGAGCTAATCTTTAGGGCTTGTAGTTGATTATCTATCTTTATTTTGTTACCATGACTTGATATTTTTGCCTTGAGTTTGAATCTGGTTATCATTACCACTTTTTAGGACAATCTAATTTGCATATACTGGGTATGCAAAAAGTTGGGGTATGGTCTGCGTACAACCTACCCTCCCCAGACCCTGCTCTGAGCGGGATATACTGGGTATGTTTGGTTTGGTTTGGTTTTAATTTGCATATAACATGTTAAATTTATTGTTATGCATTTTTTACCAATTTTTGTGTTTTTTTTCAAAAAGCGCGCTTCTCGCGTTGCGCGTTGCGCTTATGCTCCAGGAGGCCTTTGCGCTTCAGTGCGCATATCGCGTTTAATAACACTGCCTCCACATACTGATTGCTTATGGCTACATCTCTTCGACAATTTAGTTTAGGGAAATTCCATTTGGTACCATTGTACTTTTGACTTTTCCAAATGCTACCATTCATTGTTTTTGTCTTCCAAATGGTATACCTAAACTTTTGGCTTGAACCATCTAGTAGCACTCCGTTTGAAAAACGTTAAACAAACGTTATAAATTTAACTTTAATTCGTACATATGCTGCAGTACAGGCCTCAGTTCAACCAATGGCCAGGAAAACAGAGAGGAGGGGATAATCCTCATGACCCAGGCCTTCACTCCGAACCAACACAAGAAACACGCCCACTACATACACATATATACGTTTATGCGAACCATTCATACACACAGCAGCGCAAGAAGGTACAGGGGAAGGAGATGAGAGAAAAATAGAGAGATTTTGAGGGAGAGATTAAAACAGAGAGATAGATTAAAGAGAGAGGTGCGAGAATTTCTTGGAGAGATTGAGAGATCTCAGGAAGAAATGAGGGAGATTTTCGAAGAACTTTCGAGAGAATACCCGAACAAAACAGAGCCCAGCTGAAAAACTAAATTAAATTAGGGATTTAGATTATAAGAAATTTGGGGGAAAGTTTAGAAAGGCATTTTAGGATAATTAAACAAATGGAATTATTAAATTTATTTTTAGGATAATTTTCAATTTAGTTTTTTTTTCAAACGTTTGTTTAACTTTTTCAAACGGAGTGCTACTGGATGGTTCAAGCCAAAAGTTTAGGTGTACCATTTGGAAGACAAAAATAATGAATGGTACCATTTGGAAAAGCTAAAAGTACAATGGTACCAAATGGAATTTCCCTTTAGTTTAACTACACAAAACAATTAGGGATCTGTCATTCACCAATCTTTTCCTACTCTTACCAAACTTACAAGAACTATTGACACAATTGAAGCTACCACTTCACATTCACAATCACGTTCCAAAATTGGCAAAAAAAAAAAGGCAAAAAAAAGGGTATTTACCTTGAAATGTACATTTGGATGAAATATTTTTGTTAAGAATCGCACTTGAGGAGGCTGCAAAGGATACTGCTCAGGGACTGAGAAGGCAAGCTGGAACACACCAGCTTCATAAGGAGTTTCTGAAGGGCCCTGAAGATGGCACCTAGTCAGTAACAGAATACTGCAACATTATTCGCTAATGGTGGAACATACCTTGATAAGAGCAGTCCACTTAAATATGTTGGAATCGTCACAGACAAGTTGAATATCTGGGTCGGCAGATTTCTCCCGCTGCACCTCTTTGTATTCTTTGAACAGTCTAGCACGTGATGCCTGCGACATATACCAATATGTTTTGGTAATCACAGAAAGGCAAGAACCTCTAACGAGTGCACTTGTTGACTGAAGAGTACTCAAAGCTAGGTACTAAATCAAGTGTTTGTCTTCAAGTACTAATAATATAGTTTATTATTAAGAAGCCATTTATAAATGAAATAAACTGATAGCTATGGCATGAAATGTTAAATCTAAATCCAAATCTATACTATACTATTAAAGCCACACCGCAAATAATCTATTGGTCGGTACTTGGGGACTAACATACTGCAAATAGTTTGGATTTTCATAATAGCACGATATAAAGACCGAACTGCAATTTTTTGCACAGTAGTAATGGCAAAATATTCAGGTTAAGATCGTATGAGATTAATTGGGTGAAAAGTATAAACTTTTACAACATTCATTAAAATATATAAGTTAGCTATTAAAAAATGAACTTTTAAAAATTGGATCCTATATAGTTAAAAAAAACAATTGGATTAAAAGATAGAGGAGAGTTTAAAAAGAATAGACTTTTAAAAATTAGTATTTTATATAGTATTCTGGGTTAAAATATATATTTGAGTAAAAAATCACGAGTTTCTATTAACTGAATCATATTATATGACTACACCAGACATGTAATATCTATAAAATTCATTAATTTTATCATTTCATTCTTATTAAAAGACCAGAAACCAGCCCGTGCCTTAAATGGGTTCCACAATTCTTGTAGTAAAGAATAAACAAATCCTGGGTTAAAATTACGTGCCTTAAAAATTAGTATTTTATATAGTATTCTGGGTTAAAATATATAGTATTTGAGTAAACAATCACGAGTTTCTATTAACTGAATCATATTATATAACTACACCAGACATGTAATATCTATAAAATTCATTAATTATATCATTTCATTCTTATTAAAAGACCAGCAACCAGCCCGTGCCTTAAATGGGTTCCACAATTCTTGTAGTAAAGAATAAACAAATCCATAGTTGTTACCACACAACAGCGTGGGTTTAGAGCGCCATGGTGTCGGCAAGATACTAGATCGAGTTCTTGTCTACAAGGTACTTGATAACATCTTTCATTATTAAAGGACATTCAAAAATGAGTATTGACATATATCTATGGCATTAAACATTAAATCTATAAATGATAACCAAATTCCATAGTTGTCACTGTGCCAAGGTTCGTAGAGACACCATAGTGGTAAGGCATTCACAACATATATATATATATATATATACACACACACACACACACACACACCAAATAAACACACATGTGCTCTTTGCATAAGCAGTACGTAGCTTAATTATTATCAAAGCTTTGATATTCCAAACAAATGTCTGCCTAACGTTAAAATACTAAGTATCCTACAACATTAAATATATCACATCCAATGTTTAAATTATGTAATTTATAACTGCTAAATATTTTTATGCTATAACAATAGATAACATACATATAGTTGTCAAAAATGTAAATCTGAGGAGGGTAAACAGATATGGGGCCGAGCATATACAGCATAGTTGTCAATGCGTCGCCTAGGCAGAAAAGTGGTCAAAAATGAATAGGCATCCGTACTGCCTTGACTTTTATAGGTTAGAAGAAGTAGGCGACGCTTAGCGCCTAGCTGTACACTAGGCGAACTAGGCGTTCATCTACAAAAATGTCAAATTCTCATACATGATTTGACTTTACTTATTGTCATATTCGAGTGAGTACATGGTCTGATGTTACTTATTGTCATCTTTGAGTGGTAATATACATAAAATTGAACCATTATACTCATAACAAAAATCTCAAAACTAAACAAACAAAAGTTTATAAAATCTATCTGATTCAATCAAATAACCTAAGCATTACACTAATGTAACTCATATTAAAAATCATCGAAAAATATCTACATAATATATGATGCATATGTCTATATATAGCCAAACGTCAAATTCACCTAGGTGGCCCCCTTAACACCTAGTTGTGGTGGTTGGCTATCGGCTTAGTTCACCGATTGCCTTGAAAAGTACGAAATACAACCGAACTAATGGCAACGTCTCGGATCTTTAAAACTAATCAAAATCTTTATCAGAGGATAACGATTAACAAGTATGAGTAATGGGTAGAAATCAACTAGATTTGATACAAAGCAGACTCTTGAATCATAACAAACAAAGGCACATGGAAATCAGAAAAATTAGGATTAATTTATTATGAAAGAACCCAAGTGAAGTAGCCATTTTCAACTCATCACCACAAAAGACAGAAAGGCTTTGCAATTTTGAACTTTAATTACGATATTGCATTTATTGTTACCAAAATGATCGGGAGAGTCATCGGTAAAAATCAAAACTGAGGTAAATTAAACATAATTCAATGAATTAAACATGATTGTTGTAACTAATTTGAGCCATATTACTTATTATCATGTACATAAGTCAATCAATTCAAGCATAAACACACACACACACAGAGAGAGAGGGAGAGAGAGGGAGAGGGAGAGGGGGAGAGAGAGAATCAAACCTGCATCTTGTAACCGATGACCCAAGGAAATGATGAGCGAATACACAACAACACAGAGTCCTTTTGGTTATATGTTAGCGGAGCAGCTCGTTTAGATTCTGTTCTAGCCCAGTTGTATTTCTTTAATTGATCAAACTAAAATAATAAATTTGATATTAAAATTATAAACACAAAGTCAGTATCAAATAACATAGGCCATTATTTGAGAGATAATATTTTAATGAGAATCTTTGTTATATAGAATCTCGGAAAACGCTGATTTCATAATAGAATGTTATCAAAAGAATTTTATAAGTAAATTATAAATAATTTTTTAAAAAACATAAAATTTGATTCTTATGTAAAAAACTAAAGATATATAAATTTTATAAATGATTTAACACATAAATTTGAACAAAAAATTTGATTCTACATTATAATCATTTTGAGTAAATTTGATTTTTTGGTGGAAATGCTTTAGATAATTTCATTAATTTTTAATGATTTTCAAAAGAAAAGTTGTTGATATGGGCTGAAAGTAAGCCCTAAATACATAATTAATGTTGCGTTAATTAGATCTAGCTTGGTCCAAATACGAAGCCCATTAATGAGGCCCAAAACCCTAATTAAATATTAATTTCGTAATTAATGAGTCAGCTGATGTTCAGACTCCAATATTGAGTCCAAAACGGGAACCAATTCCTTTAAGGAGTAGCCCCCAAGACATCTAAGTCCAATGAAAGTCAGCCTTCTTTATGGAAGGATCTAGAAGCCCATCTAAAGTGGATAACTTGCCCACCAAGTTACTAAACCCTAATTCCAAGGCTTCTCAAGCCTATATAAAGGGTCTGACCCTTCATTCTCAGAGGAACGTTTTAGACACCGTTCCATACGTCACTACGCCGCGAAGGCGCATCAAGCCACGTAGGCAACCTTAGAACTATGTTTTGGCTTGATTCTTGATATTAATCAAGGTACGTAGGCATCTTGTTAGGACTGAGTTAGTCCCCGACAACAAGAGCAACCACCATTAAAGCTCGAAGCTCTCAATCCCTAGTTATCAATACACAATAAATACACCCTACTTTTTATTCCATAACATTTGGCGCCGTCTGTGGAAAGAAGACGTCAACCATGGAAAATACACTGATATAAAAAATGGATGTGATGATCCACTGTTGTGGAATAAAAAGTAGGGTATATTTATTGTGTATTAACTACTAGGGTTTGTGGGAGCTTCGAGCTTTAATGGTTGTTCTTGTGTTCGTGGCTGAATCTGCCTTCACAAGATGCCTACGTACTTCGATGAATATCGAAGATCAAGCCAAAAACGTAGTTCTGAGATGAGGGGTCTGGCCCTTTATATAGGCTGAGAAGCCTAAGAATTATGGTAGGATTCGGAGGCTTGGTGGACAAGTCACCTCCTTGAGGAAAGTTCTAGACTCCTTCCTTGTAGGAGTCAGTTTCCATGTAGAATTAGGTGCCTTGGAGGCTAAGTCAGGCAGGAGTTATATCCTTATTTGACTCTTATTGCTGAGCTGTTTATTACCCCCAATATTAATTACGAAATTAATATTAAAATAGGGATTCTGACCTCATTAATGGGCCCCACGTTTGGACCATGCTGGGTCTAATTAATGCCATATTAAATGTGTCTTTAGGGCTTATTTTCAGCCCATATCATTTGCCCCCCAACTTCTAGGAAAGCTGATCAGGCTTTCCTTGAAGTTTTACTTGTCTAACTCGAGACTCGGGTCAGGGTTTATCTTTTATATCGTTTTGATGTAAAGCGTGGAGCGACCGACGCGTTTACAACGATGTTAGATTGTGCCAATAGCATTGAACGGTGCTAAACGGCACTAAACGGTGCTAAACGGCACTAAATGACACTAAACGGTGTTAAACAGCCTTAAACGACGTTTAAACGATGTTAAACGACGCTAAACGGCGATAAACGGTGCTAAACGGCACTAAACGGTGCTAAACGGCACTAAATGACACTAAATGGTGTTAAACAGCCTTAAACGATGTTAAACGACGCTAAACGGTGATAAACGGTGCTAAACGGCACTAAACGACACTAAATGGTGCTATTCGGCACTGACGGTGCTATCGGCACTAACGGTGCTTATCGACACTTAATCGGTGCTTATCGGCACTGACAGTGCTATCGGTACTAACAAGCCTTGAACGACACTTAAACAATGTTAAGCGATTCTAAACGGCGCTAAACGGTGCTAAACGCCACTAGATGGCGCTAAACGGCACTAAACGGTGCTGGCGGGGGTCCAGGGGCAGCAGCCCCCGGGCGGGGTCCAAGGGGCGGCAGCCCCTGGCGGGGTCCAAGGGGCAGAGCCCCTGGCTGGGGTCGAGCTGACTTTATTTCCAAGGGCTAGTACTATTCAGAAATTATCATTTCGACTCAAATTTCTGAATTTTAATCACAAATTTCGATCAGGAAACTTCACATTTTTCGACCAGGATTTCGACCAGGATTCTGGTCGAAATAAGGTCTGATTTTTCTCCTGGTCGAACGGATTTTCGACCAGGATTCCTGGTCGTTTCGACCAGGATTCTGGTCGAAATAAGGTCCAAGGTTTCTCCTGGTCGAACGAATTTTCGATCAGAATTCCTAGTCATTTCGACCAGGATTCTGGTCGAATTAAGGGTCCAAAATTTCTCCTGGTCGAACGAATTTTTGATCAGAATTCCTAGTCATTTCGACCAGGATTCTGGTCGAATTAAGGGTCCAAAATTTCTCCTGGTCGAACGGATTTTCGATCAGAATTCCTAGTCATTTCGACCAGGATTCTGGTCGAATTAAGAGCCAAATTCGTGGCCTCGTCGAAGAGTTTTTCGACCAGGATTCTTGGTCATTTCGACTAGGATTCTGGTCGAATTAATGGCCTTTTTCGTGGTTCAGTCGAACAATTTTTCGACAAGGATTCTTAGTCATTTCGACCAGGATTCTGGTCGAATTAATGGCCTTTTAATGGCTTGGTCTGTCAATACCTCGATTTTACGTGACTAAAAAGTAAGGTCTTAATTTTCTTGAGGCCATGACCGTGCCTAAAGTAAACTTCTCTATAGCGGAGTGATTCAGGTCAGCTTCATGAAGCACCTTGGTGACATAGTAAATGGGTTTCCAAACCTTCCACGAGAAAGCTTCAAACTCCTTTCAAAGGTTTCATGCTTGCCTAATCTTACATAGAATTACTTTGAACCTTTCAACCACCTTGTTGGAATGTTGATTCAGTTACTCATTCTTGAGTTGTTCACGAATCTCTTGATCCAAGGTTGGATCTGATAGCTTTGTTGGCCTTCTAAGGCTTCAACTTAGTTCCTTAGCCCTTGATTTATAACACAAGGCCTGGATTCTAAGGTTGATGTTGGTGTTTTGGATCACCAACACGAGGTTTCAGGTCAATAGGAGGTGTTTGTTATGCCTTAAATGGTTTCGTGAACCTTGACTTGTGACCTTCCGGGCCTTAACTTATTTGCTGAGACCTTGGTTTTAAGGTTATTATCAACCTTTGATTCCCTTGATTCTCATTCTAAGATGTAGGAATGATGAAGTCCCTTAGTTCTTGCCCCCTTGCTTCATATGGTGGAGGTCTTGCTTCTCGATTGATCGTTCAAGATGTTCACTTGACACTAAGCACTCAACTTCAAGTCTGGTGTGCCTTGGCTGGTTGACAATCCTCTATCTTACTTCTAGGTTTCCAACCTTCTTCTTATACTTGTAGAACCTTGGCTAGGTTTTAAGTAGCCTGATGCCTCTTGTCAAGTTCGTTTGGAGGCAGATAACCTTGTTGGCCATCAAGGCTTGAATTTTGAGATTTGAAGTTCAAGACCTCAAGTGTGGAATTGTAAAGGACCTCTTATCTCAACACTCTCATTAACAGTTTCTGTACCTTCAAGGCATTATCAAGGAGCCAACTAGTCTCAAGATGAGCTCGAAGAGGGTCTATCCTTCAGCTTACATCAACTGGTTCTACCAATTTTGATTCGATGGTGGGGTCTTCAGGACCTGGAAGCAAAAGCTCTCTGCATAATTCTTTATCTCAGAAGAGCCATACTTAGACTGGGCTTCGGCCTTAATGTTCTTTTCTCTCTTGGGATATACTCAACATGGCATTTATCGAGCGGGGCTATCACGACTTTCACAATCCTCAAGTATTTGGCCATATTCTTTTCTCTAGCCTCAAACTCTCCATTGACTTGTGAGACTACCAGCTTTGAGTCTCCACAGACTTTCAAGTTCTTGACCCTCAGGGCTCTTATCAGTCCAAGGTTGGCTATCAGAGCTTCATACTCCGCCTCGTTTTAGGTTGTTTGGAAGTCCAACTTCAAGGCATACTCGAGTGTGAACCCATCGGGGCTTTGCAGAACTTAACCCGCACCACTGGTTTTTGTTTTTGATGCCCCATGAAAATAGAGCAACCAATATTCCTTCTTCTCTTCCAGGGGTTTTTCACCTTGCTGACCTTCCTGGTCTATTACCTCCTGCCCCCCGACTTCTTGGTTGTCAATGGTATATTTAACCACGAAGTCAGCTAGAGCCTGGGTTTTGATGGTCGTCCTATGTTTGTGCTTAACATCAAATTTTCCTAGTTTGATTGCCCACTTGATGAGCCTTCCATTGGCTTTCGGGCTATGCAATATGTTTCTTCAGCGGGTGTTCCATCAGGGCTTCAACGTTTGTCTTTATCCAGGGTCCTTCAAGGACTTAAACTCTTATCTGCTGTAACCTAACTCTACCCTTCGGGGTATGCATTTGTTTGTTTTCATTCGTGTATTCTTTTATTTTCGGTACTTGGTCATCTTTGACTCACACATCAGGTGCTTGGCACATAAATAAAATCACAATCAATGAATGGAAAACAAACTTGCATTAATAACTTGAAATGGGTTCAACCCTTACATAGAGTACTACTGTCCTACTCGGAGCAACATGCTCTGCAATGGTTTTAATGAACCTTATTTCTACTTCTACTATATAAATATGAAGCTAAGTCCTACTAGAATAACTTAAGCCCAATCGGGGTTTTGCAAGACTAGGCCTGCACCACTTGATTTTGTTTTTGATGCTCCATCAAAATAGAGCACCCACCACTCCTTCTGGTCTCCTCATTCTTATTCTGCAGTTCAATTCCTGCTCGGGGTACTACCTTCTGCCCCCCGACTTCTTGGTTGCCAATGGTACATTCAACCACGAAGTCAGTTAACGCCTTAGCCTCAATGGCTGTCCAAGGCTTCTGTGTGATGTCCTCTGCTGGCCATTCTTGGTGTTCCTTACCTCTGCGGACATCCACGTCTTCAATTGGAGAGACTTGCCCCCGACTCCATCAGGCCTTAACGAGGCTACATAACAGCTTCGTGCCATCTTTTGATCACCTTTATGTTCTCCAATTCCATTCCTGGTAGGGAACTTGATCTTCACATGATAGGTTGAGGCAACAGCCTTGAATGCATGAAGTCCAGTCCTTCCAAGGATAGCGTTGTACGTTGAATCCGCCTTGATTACCAGGAAGTTCAACATCCGAGTGGCCTCCTTGGGCTCTTGCCCAATAGTTACAGGTAGCTGAATAGTCCCTTCAACTTTGGATTTTACTCCATTAAATCCGTATATAGGCATGTTATTGGGGGTCAACTGAGAATCAGTGTATCCCATCTTCACA
This sequence comes from Saposhnikovia divaricata, assembly GCA_036435485.1. NCBI lineage: Eukaryota > Viridiplantae > Streptophyta > Magnoliopsida > Apiales > Apiaceae > Saposhnikovia > Saposhnikovia divaricata. Next base: position 57,289,227 of record CM071596.1, read on the forward strand.
AACGCATCATGAAACAGAATGTCAACGGAAGCTCCATTGTCTATCAAGACTCGCTTCACCTCCGAGTTTCCAATCACAGGAGTTATGACCAACGGGTCATCATGGGGGAACTTCACCCCTTCCAAGTCTGAGTCATCAAAGCTAATCGCTACCTCAGTTTTTGCACGCTTCGGGGCCTCTCCCACGATGTGCAACACCTCTCGGGCATAAGCCTTTCGAGAGTTCCTAGTTGTCCCGGCCGCAGTCGGGCCTCCTAAGATCATGTTGATTACTGGCCCTCGGGGCTGTGGGTTGCGATCTTGATCGTCATCCCTTCTATTATAGTGTCTTCTCTGGTTACCACGGTCTTCACCCTTAGTGAAGTGCCTCAGCTTCCCTCTACGGATCAAAAACTCGATCTCATCTTTGAGTTGCTTGCAATCGTCAGTGTCATGCCCCACGTCTCTATGGAATCTGCAATACTGATTCTGGTTTCTCTTTGCGGGATCACCCCTGAGTGGCTTCGGCCATCTGAAATCCTTATCATTCTCAATGTCCAACAAGATTCGACTCCTAGGAGTATTCAACCTTGCATACTCAGTGAACCTTGACCCTTGGTTCTTCTTAGGGGCAGAGTCGGAATCCTCGCTAGTTCGGGAATACTTGTCCCTAGCATCATACTCTTGATCATCATAGTCCTGGTCTTGCTTTCGCTTCTTGGAGTCATTGTTACCTCCTCCTCCACCTATGGTGGTTTCTTTCTTCAAGCTATCCTCAGCTTTAATATACTTATCAGCCCTTCGTTGGAGCTCAGCCATGTTCTTAGGGGGATGCTTCGCCAATGATCTCTTGAAGAAGAGGTCAGTGGTTCCGTGTTCCAGGGCTACCATTGCCACCTTATTTTCCAAATCAGTGATATTCAGGGTCTCCTTAGTGAATCGGTTGAGGTAATCCCTCAGATTTTCATTCTTTCCTTGCACTACATACATAAGAGATGCGGAGCTCTTCTCATGCACCCTTCCGCTAATGAATTGGCTAACGAAAGCGGCACTCAACTCCTTAAAAGAGCCAATAGAGTTCGCAGGCAATCGGCTATACCATCTTTGAGCCATGCCCGACAGGGTTTGGGGGAACGCTCTGCACTTTAGGGCATCACTTGCAGGCTGCAGCAGCAGTGCGTTTGAGAACGTCCTGACGTGATTTGCGGGATCACCCGTTCCATCATAAGCCTTAATTGTCGGCATCTTAAACTTCCTAGAAATATGAGCATTCATCACCTCCTCAGTAAACGGGGGTGTGGGATCATCAGGATCTCCAAGTGGCATGAGATCCTTCGGGTTACTCCTGGGGGTTTCCACCCTCATAGCTTCTCTTGTTGGGACATCAGCCCTCTTCTGTCTTCTTGAGGACCTCTCCAAATCTATAACGGGAATCCTTCCTTAGATTGGAGGGGGTCGAATCAGACTCTGTCTTGCCTGTTCCCTTGCTATATCATCCTTTAGCCTTTGGATCTCAGCCTCATGAGCCTTAATCCTCTCCTCAGCCGTTTGTGGAGGTCCATCATGGATTCCTTGGGTCCTCGCCCGAGGTTCTCTACTAACACGTCGCCTCCTTGGATGTTCATCACGATCATCATCCTCAGATGACGAATAATCAGAATAGGGGCCAGAGTAGTCGTCCTGATAAGGACCCAATCCTCTAATGTAGGATGGATCCTGTATTTGCATGGCATGTCCGCTTGGCCCTGCTCCCCGAGCAGCTAGAGGGTGGTTAGGCAGACCATACCTCGGGTTAGTATTCAAGGGGAGATCCGTAGTGTGGATCTGTACCCCTGGTGGTGGGTTGTCAGGATTAAAAAGAGGAGAGACCACCATCTGAAGAGGGTTGGTTCCTCGTCCTGCTTGGTCAATCAGAGGCAGCGTACTCTCAACGTGGGGAATCGTCCCTGATTGTTGAGAAACTTGAGACTGGGTGATCACCTCTGATGCTTGGGGAGCCTGTTGGATGATCGCCCCTGATGCTGGGGAAGCCTGTTGGATGATCGCCCCTGATGCTGGACGAGCCTGTTCGGTCAGAGGTGGAGCAGAGCTGAGTGGCACGGCCTCAGTTACAACTGGTGTTGTTCTTCGTGTTTGAACCATGGTTGATGTTGTCTTCCCACAGACGGCGCCAAATGTTGTGGAATAAAAAGTAGGGTATATTTATTGTGTATTAACTACTAGGGTTTGTGGGAGCTTCGAGCTTTAATGGCTGTTCTTGTGTTCGTGGCTAAATCTGCCTTCACAAGATGCCTACGTACTTCGATGAATATCGAAGATCAAGCCAAAAACGTAGTTCTGAGATGAGGGGTCTGGCCCTTTATATAGGCTGAGAAGCCTAAGAATTATGGTAGGATTCGGAGGCTTGGTGGACAAGTCACCTCCTTGAGGAAAGTTCTAGACTCCTACCTTGTAGGAGTCAGTTTCCATGTAGAATTAGGTGCCTTGGAGGCTAAGTCAGGCAGGAGTTATATCCTTATTTGACTCTTATTGCTGAGCTGTTTATTACCCCAATATTAATTACGAAATTAATATTAAAATAGGGATTCTGACCTCATTAATGGGCCCCACGTTTGGACCATGCTGGGTCTAATTAATGCCATATTAAATGTGTCTTTATGGCTTATTTTCAGCCCATATCATCCACCAGCCTCAATACGCGTTCTGATCACCATTGTTGGAATTCAGCTAACACATACCACTATTCAAAGGTTGAATCCTCTAGGAACAGGAATTTAAATGCATCTCCAAGGAGATGGAGTTCAAAGAACGATTCTAAACTCTCAAGGGGTGGATCCCCAAGCCTACGCATGGCTATGCCTATAATAGGCAAATCTCTAACATGGTGCTTCCACCACTAACAGCTCAAAACCCAAGTTATGGGCTTCCACCCCAACGAGGGCATGATTCGCCCTATATTTTGAGGCTTGGAACCTCCGCATATAGCAGGAGGGAGAATTCTCGATCGTGCACTAACGACGATGATCCACTCCCCTCAACTTCCAATCAAGGAACGACTCCCCCAGAGGCGCGTCTCCAAGGGGTGATCCCCAAGGGGTGATCCAAAATCCACTAACTCAAGGAGAGAATCCCTAAAATGCAGATGGTGATTTTACCTCTGTCTAATAAAGCACATGAAGCACAGATCGCCACTACCGTCATGCTAATTCCAATAAATTTAAACCCTGTTTGTGGGTTGTCACCGTTCCCAACTGTTGATGGAACCATCGATCTACACATGACAATTATGTGCCTCAATATATTGAAGGCTTGGTCCCCTTGTTGGGGAACACCAAAGTTTCTCCAGGACATATGCCAAAGACGACTCCTCGTCTGAAGAAGATGAGGAAGAGGACGTCCGTTCTAGTAGGAGACATCAAGGCAAGGAGCCCATCGTAGGAGCAAGACATTCTCAACCTCGAGAGACTCAAGGAACGGCTCTTTAGGCCACAAACGAAAGGATTTGGGGGCTCAAATTACTCATCCGCAACAGTCGACTGTGGGTTCAATGAATTCAGGGACGAATCCCCTCCGAATATTGGTGTCATCCCTCTAGCACATCGTTTGGACTATAGATGTCCATCTCCATCGTTACACAACGAACTTAGGTTCCCACCAATGGGATGTCGTTCATCGATGGTAGGAGTGGCCATCAACACGAGACATACGTACCTCAATGCATTCAAGGCCAAGAACACCAATGAAGGAGTCATGATTTTTTCGGATCCGATACTGTTGACGATCCATCATCCACTAATGAGGATAGCTTTCTCAAAAGGAGAAGACCAGGTAAGGAGCTCGAAGGAGGGTCGGGGCCTTCTCAGCCCTGTGGAACCAGAGGATTGGCTCCCAAGACTTTTAGAGGGTGGATACTCGCTCATGAAATGCATATCCGAAAACTGAAGAAAAACTTGGAAATACAATAGGCTAGGTAACCCCCAAGGGCTAGGATCCCCAATTTTATTAACACGAGTGATACCCCTAGGAGGAGAAGGGTTGATACACAAAGGGTTGATCCTGATGACTCGATACCTCTAGGAGATCATGATGATCCAATCATGTCCTTCACTAATAAGATAATGAATGCTCATATCTCAAGGGAATTCAAGGCGCCCACTTTCGAGGTGTGTGATGGGGCAGGAGATCCCACTAATCATGTGGGGACATCCTCCCATGTACTACTAATTTTAATACGTGATTTACAATCAAGTATAGGGCGTTCCCTCAAACCCTGGGGGGCAAGACACAACGATGGTATAGTCGGTTGCCCCCGAACTCAATCGGCTTCTTTAAAGGACTAAGAAGGGCATTTATCGCCCCGTTTATTGATGGAAAGTTCATGAGAAATGTTTTACATTCCCAAGAATGTGGAACAAGGAAAGAATGAATCCTTGAGGGATTACATGAACCGAATCACCAAGGAAGCCTTGATGGTCTCGAACTTGAATGATAGAGTAGCTATCAAGGTAGAAGAAAGTGTAAGGGAAGCCTCAACCCCTGTTGGAGGCAGTGGAGGTAATAACAATAAGCAAAGGTGGTCACGAGTAAGATGTTAAGGATATGTATCCTCGAATAGGTAAAGAGTCTGACTCTACCTAGAAGAAGAGCAATCAAGGACCGAGGTTCACTAACTATGCACGTTTGAATACTCCCAACACCCAAATCCTGATGGACATTGAGAAACGCAAGAATCTCATATGGCCGAAGCCACTAAGGCTGATCCTGGGAAGAGAAACAAGAACCAATATTGACGGTTCCATAAGGATGTGGGAAATAACACTCACGATTATGGAAGGAATGATGCCTATCGAGATCCCATTCAATAGCCCCGGGGGGCGATGATAAACATGATTTCTAAAGACCCGACGACGGTCGGGAATACAAGGAGCTCTCATAAAGTTTACGCTCGAGAAGCTATGCACATTGTAGGAGAAGCTCTATAATGAGCAAAAACTGAAATGGCATTTGCCTTTGATGATTCTGACTTGAAAGGGGTGAAGTGCCTCCATGATGGCCCGTTGGTCATAACACCTGTGACAGGCAACTCGCAAGTGAAAGGAGTCTCAGTAGACAATGGGACTTTTGTGGATATCTCATTTTATGATGCATTCTCGAAGATGGGATACAACGATTCTCAATTGACCCCCTCCAACATGCCCGTCTATGGGTTCTATAGAGTTGAGTCAAGAGTTAAAGAAATTATTCGGCTATCCATGATAATAAGACGAGAGCCTAGGGAGGCCACTCATATGTTGAACCTTTTGCTGGTTAAAGCAACTTCCGCTTACAATGTTATCCTTAGGAGGACAGGCATAAGGCGGTTGCCTCAAGCTAGCTAAGGCCTGAAGATCAAATTTCATACAAGGAATATAGTTGATGAAGAAAAGAGAGAGCATTGTTATCCGGCCACCTTGAGGCCTGATGAAGTCGGGGGGCAGGTCCTCCCGATTGAAGACATGGATGTCCAAAAAGATCAGAAACAAAGAGGAAAACCCACCAAGGACTCGGTCCCCATTTCCTTAGTTCCTAAAGAACCTGAAAAGTTACCCACGTAGGGCATTCCTGAATGAACCCTTGAAGGGCAAATTGGATGCGTTCCTACAAGAGAACATTGTTGTATTTGCTTGGACAGTAGCTGATATGCCAGGGGTCGATCCCCAATTAATTATGTGAACTAGACGTCCAGCCAAATAGGGAGACGATGAAACGGAAGAAAAGAAATTTTGATTCCAAGAGGCAGGAAGGCCAATGGAGAATGAAGGATGTGTATTGACTTCATTTATATGAAAGATGCATGTCTCAGTGACTACTTTCCACTACCAAGGACGATACATTGACCAATGCAACCAAGGTGGTGTCCCAAAGAGGCCACATATCGAAGATTGATGAATACAATCTTTGAGCATCCTATTGGGAAGACTATGGAGGTTCAAATAAATGACATGTTAATCAAGAGCCTCGATAAGGAACATCACATTGAGCATTTTCATGAGGCATTTGAGCCTCGATCAGGAAAATTTCTGGGTTTGATGGTCTACAAGCATGGAAATTGAGGCCAACCCCGATAAGGGTAATCCTTGACACGGAACCTCCACGTGTTGACATAACCAAATTACAGAAAGTTACTATATCTATACTTGGTTGTATTTAATACGGCTTTGAATGTCGTCCTCGTGAAAGAGAAAGACAAGGTTCAGAAAACCATCCATTACGTGAGAAAGGTCTTGCATGGGATAGAAACAATAAATCCACAAGCACTCGCTGACTCCGTGGTTGAATACACCATTGACAACCAAGAAGTCGGGGGGCAGGAGGTAGCACCCCAGGAGGGAAAGAAAAGGCAGGAAGATTGAAGAACGGTACTCCAGAGTGTTAGATGCTCAAATTTGATGTAGAATCAAAAACAAAATTAAGTCAGAACATACCCCGATGGGCTCATGATTGAGTATGACCCGAAGTTGGATTTCCTAACGACAAACAATGAGGCTGGATGCAAAGCCTTGATAGCCTGTCTTGGCTTAGCCGGAGGCCCAAGGGTCAAAAATCTCAAAGTGTGTGGAGACTCAAGGTCGGTAGTACCAAAAGTGAATGGTGAGTTCGATGCCAGGGCTGGAACCACGACAAAATACTTGAAGCTTGACTCAATTCAATGAGTGTTACCTAAAGTACATCCAGAGAGAGGAAAATGTGAAGGTCGATGCCCTATTCAAGTTTGCCTCACCGATTATATTGGAAGTTTTTACTTCCAAGTCTCGGAGACCCGAAGCGTTGATGTAAATTTGATAGCATCTATAGATATGGGGAGCTGCATAGATCCTACAATGGCTCACCAGGAAGTTGGCTGGTTTTTCGACAATGCCTTGGAGGCACGTAAGTTGTTAGTAAAAACATTAAGGCCTTAAGAAGCAGAGTTAGCCTTGAAAGAAATCCATGAGGAAATCTGGGGGCAGCACTCGGGGGGCAGAGCCCTTGCACACAAGATGACCCGATTGGGATTCTACTAGATAGACATGATGGTTGATGCCAAGAGTCATGTGCGGTCAATATCCAAAAACACGCAACTGTTTATCAATTCCCTGAAATACTAATAACCATCACTTCCCCCATTCCTAGTGGCAAGGTGGGGGATAAGTGTTCTTAGTTCATTCCCGGTGGTAACTGCCTAGAGGAAGTTCCTGATAGTTGCAATGAATTCCTTCATGAAGTAGACTAAGGCCAAATCCCAAGCCAAGATAACCACCAACTAAATGACACAATTCCTGTAGGAAAGTGTGATACATAAATATGGACTTCCACTAATCCTGATGCTAGAAATGGATAACAATTCAAAAACGAGGATGTTACAAGCTGGAATTGTTTGAAAGAAATATGGTGCCTAGACTTGGCACACCCCAAACCTCAAGGTTTATCGTATCTGAGCATCCGGTTAGGACACTCCACCTGATCAGACTAAGTGGAAATAAGGTTCGATGAAACCATAAGCTTCTAGCCCTAAGGAATTGAAGGCTCGAATAGGCCGCATTCCATTCAATTGAAGGCTCGAATAGACCGCGTTCAATGTATTTGAAGGCTCATCAAGTGAGCAATAGAACTAGGAGAATTTAATTTTAAGTACAAGCCTAGGACGGTCATCAAAGCCCAGGCTCTAGCTGACTTCGTGGTTGAATATACCATTGACAACCAAGAAGTCGGGGGGCAGGAGGTAATAGACCAGGAAGGTAAGCAAGGTGAGAAGCCCCTGCAAGAGAAGAAGGCTCGTGAAGGCTGCTCTATTTTGATAGGGCATCAAAAACAAAAACCAGTGGTACAGGTTTAGTTCTGCAAGCCCAGATGGGTTCGCAGTCGAGTATGCCTTGAAGTTGGACTTCCAAAAAACCTGCAATGAGGCAGAGTATGAAGCTATGATAGCCGGCCTTGTGTTTGCACTAAATCACACAAGCGTACGTGGTCACAAGTAATATATGAATAAGTCAAGTTCATTCCCACAGAGATCTGGTTGGGTTTCAATTCAGTTCATGCACCTATGCAAGAATGTATGGTTTTTATTCACTGCTAAGACATTTAACAAGATTGGGTTTAGATTAACTATAATTAACTAAGAAACAAATTAACAAAACTAAGAATTAACTAATTAACGAGAATTGGAATCGAATTACTTATGCAAAAGAAAACATGGGATCCTAACTTCATTAAATACTTTGCTTAGATCTGACGCCTTTAATCACTATATGAAATGGTTATGATATCTGATCGGACAACACGAAACAAGTATAAGCTACCTCTCGGTATACTAACACCAAACTACTCATACATCCACAAAAGAGATAGAAGATGTATAGACACCAATTATGTTTAGACCCTATATCTCTATAAGATTTGAAAACATAACGGTTTAAGCACAAGTTATCCAAATTGATCACATATGGCAGCATAATATCTCTACTTACGCTACAAATCATGATGTTAAAACATCAACCTATCCTATGCTAGCATGGCAAGTTCTAAATCTCAAGATCCACTCTCGTTTCGCAAGAGATTAACAATTCAATTTAGATGTTAGCTACGCATCTAAAAGCATTAAGAATAGTCATACAAGGATATCAAATATACATCACACACAGATCTTTAAAGCATCAAAATAATAAATCTCCATAAATAAATCCGTTAGAATCCCATGACAACGATTAGTTCGTAATTGAACCTCTCGTCATCATGGGATCAAGTGAAACCATGATAATGAAACAAGATATGAATTCTATGTTATAATATGCTAACTAATGATACAAATTACAATGGTAGGATGTGTTTATATAGGCTCTAGAAGTCTTTCCCAGCAAGAAATTCCCCAAAATAGAGTTAAAATAGAATTTCTGCAGTTTAGCACAAAATACGTTTCCTAAACTAATTCTGTTTTGAAGGAAAATTCGTAGCTGACTTTCTTCAGCATTTCTGGGCCGTTCCAGTTGTAATTGGACCTATGAACCACTTTAGAATGAAAGAGAATTCCGTTATCTTCGCGTGGACAGTAAGATCATCCAAAACGGACTTGTAGAACTCAAGATATGGCCAAAACAGTGATAAGGGCAAAACTGTAATTTTTCAGCAACACGCGCGCGCAGCCCGCGCCCCAGGCGCGCAGCCTGCACGAGTTTCAGCTGCCAGACGTGCAGCCTGCGCCCCAGGCACGCAGCCTGCCCCTGGCCCTCCGTCTATAGTCGTTTTTCAGCTCTATTTCCTTCGTTCTTGCTCCGTTTTCGCCCGTTCTTTTTGCGTTAGATCACATTCTTTATTTCCCTTAACTTAGGAACCTTCATGAGAGTTTAATGACAACTCCATTCTTCATTCCAATGCACAAATTTAACTCCAAAAATAACGGAAGAATCAACCATAATCGACATTCTTACAAACCTGCACAACTACACAAAACACATCAAAACTACAACAAACTTGAGTCCAAGACAATCAATTTAAGCCGAATTGAAGCGATCCAAGTGGATATAAAATCCACTTATCACACCCCCAAACTTAAACCGATGCTTGTCCTCAAGCATAAACAACTAAACACTACCTAATTAGTACCACTTCCGTAGGTAATCACGGTTGCATTTGGCATATGAAACAAGCCCTTTAAACCCCTAGGCAGCCCTAGTGGACGAGTGAGGTCTCGTGAGGGCCTATAGCGAATGTACCCACAAAATCCAATGCAATGTAATGCATGAATGTAACTAATATGAAAATGCATATGATTTACTACTAATACATCACCACACCTTCAAATCCTCTCATGTCATTTCAACTTAAGAATCAAAGTAATAATGCGATGTCTTGGTGTCGAAAGTGCAAGTATTCACAAAGTCTACTCAATGAACATGCATAAGTTCTCAAAAGTCCATGTCAAGTGTAAGAATAAGTTAGTAACCATGCTAAGCCTACAAGAGTACATCTTTGAGACAAAACTCGGGATCTCATACGCAAAAACAAGTAAACACTCACAATCCACTCACAAAAGAATATTCACTCAAGAACAAGGGTAAGTGTATCACTCAATTCCAACAAAATCATAAGCATGCTTGACATTTGGTATCAATCTAACTCTTAACACAACATACATCAATGACGATAATCAAAAGGTCTTTAATTGGGTTGTAACGGGGCTAGGGACAAGGTATGTCAAATAAGCCAAATCAGGTGAAGTGTCAAAAGCTAGTAGGAACTATAATGAATCATACACAACACCCTAATTCCCCCCCACACATAATTTATTATTTTTCTTCCAACAAAAACACTCGACTAGTCGACTAAAGTAGGATCACAACAAACACAAATATGCTCTCATAATATTTTTTTTCCTTTTTTTTTCTTTTTCCGAGAGCTAAATAAAGCAATAATATAAACAATAACAATGATCCCACGATTTTATTACACATGCCGACTATCAAGTAAACAACCAAACCCAATGTTCAATATTTCCCCCAAAATTATGACCAACAATAAACCCCTCCTTGCACACCTTATTACTCCCTTAAGCACTCTACTAGCCTTTAACAATGTGGGTTTAAATTAAAGTAAGGCCAATACAAGAAAAAGGTCTAGGCAAGTAATGTGGTATGTCACCGAAAAAATAAGATTAAGCTCAATGGGTTAACTAATTGATCATGTAAATATGGTGTGGTAATATGGGAAAATATGCGGTTATTCCTAAATGCCTTTATCATTTTAATCGTCAAATAATGTCATGCATTTCAAGAAAGACCTCAAACAACTGCTAGCAATGCAAACAATCCGTGGACACTCAAGCAAACGAATAAATTGCAACAAATATGCAATAAGGCTCAAAAGCTCACTTGGTGGAAAAACATACTCAATCCCAAGCAAAAATCTCTCTAATGCACCTACTTGTATTCAAAGCATGCAAACTAAATCAACTTGCACATATTCATGTCCTTTTACTTACTCATAACATTCAATGAGTCTACTAGCTTCAACTTATTAGTGTATGTGTGTGCACAAGAACAAAGCATATCACTTCTCAATCAAAATCGTCAACAACACAAAATTCCTATCCAACATGTGTGCAAATGCAAACTACTATGGACTCACATGATAATAACACGAACAAAACATGCATGAATTATAACTAAAATGCAAAGCATGATATCCTACATGACACATAACTACTATAAACAACTACATATCTACTACTCATCCCTCGAACCACCCCCAAACTTGAAATATTCAATGTCCGCATTGAATGAAAGTAAATAGGGGGGATAGTAGGAAACATACCTAATCATCGAAACACATGGGTTGCCTCCCATGAAGTGCTTTTGTTTAAAGTCTTTAGCTAGACATGGCAATGGCTTTTCTATTGAAAATTTCTACACCGTATCTCTATATGGCCATTTAACTATCTTTTCCGGGGCTATATCCTTGACGACAAGTTTCCTCCTTCTTTGCTCCTCAAAAGTGTTCGTAACATTGTTCTCTTCACTACCTGACAAGTTAGCAACAATAATAATAGGCACAGTAGATGATTGACCCAAATATACATACCTTAGCTGATCTGATGGTTTAAACTCGAGTCTGGAAGTTTCTTCAAAATGATGATTTTCATTATTAACCACCAAAGACTGAGCAAGAGTGGAAATAGACGGATTAGGAACGAAAATGGGTAGTTCACCAACAGAAGTCTTCACAACTGACTTAGGATCAAAAGAACTCTCCTCAAGTTGGATTTCATGCTTAGAACAAATGACCTTCAATTCCTCTAACATCTTATCAAAAGTAAAATTCCTATACAACTCATGAAGATCCTCATTACCCCCAATCAAAACATCTTCCTCAAGAAAAGACTCAATTGCACTATCCTCAAGATTTGACCATGAAACCACCTCATCAACCAGCACCTTAAAATCCCAGAGATCAGCCAAGCCTAGTGACTCACACTCTTCCTCTTCATCACTATCCACCACAGATTCTGAAAAACAGAATTTTCTTCTTTTTCTTTAGGATCCTGATCATGAATTTCATCTTCATCCTCAATTGCTGAATTCTGATCGTTCGTGACTTTTCCAGATCTGAGTGTTATGGCCTTAACCTGCTCCATGCCATCTTGTTTTCCTGGATTTACCTCTGTGGCACTAGGAAGAACTCCCTGCGGTCCGTTGAGAAAGGCACTTGCAATTTGCCCAATCTGATTCTCCAAAGTCTTGAGAGATACCGCCTGAATTTTAATCATCAACCTCAATTCATCCAATTCAGATTTTTCATTCGAAGATTGACCATCATCCCCATGAAACTATTGCTGCTGAAAATCTTGATTGTTGCTCCAGCCGAAATTGGAATGATAGGTGGCTGGAGCTAGTTGCGAAGGTTGCTGGAAGTTGCTCACAAACTGTGCCGATTCAGAAGATATGGCACATTGACTCGTCTCATGTGCGCCCTCACATTGCGCACCACCACTAGCAACTTGAGGCACCCCATGCTTTGACATAAAATCCAATTTCTTATTAAGTGCCTCTAGATGAGCTGCTAGAGCTGTGACTGTATTAACTTCCAGAATTCCTGCTAATTTTCCTTGTGATAATCTCTGAGTTGGATTCTGGTATTCATTCGCAGCCATCATCTCAATTAGCTCATAAGCTTCCGCATAGCTCTTAGCCCATAAAGCTCCACCTGATGCTGCATCTAGCATGGGTTTTGACTGTGCACCCAAGCCATTATAAAAGCAGTTAATCACCATCCAATTAGGCATCCCATGATGTGGACACTTCCTTAGCATCTCCTTATATAGCTCTCAAGCCTCGCACAAAGATTCTTCAGACTGTTGTGAAAATTGAGTAATAGCGTTCCTGATTGCTGCGGTCTTTGCCATGGGAAAAAATTTAGTGAGAAATCTCTGAGCAAGATCCTCCCATGTCAAAATAGAACCTGCTGGTAGAGAGTGCAACCAGCCCTTAGCTTTATCCCTCAAGGAGAATGGGAAAAGTCTCAATTTGATAGCATCTTCCGACACCCCGTTGATCTTGAAAGTATCGCAGATCTCAATGAAATTCCGGATGTTCATGTTAGGATCTTCAATCGGAGCACCCCTAAACTGAACCGAATTATGCACCATCTGAATTATGCTAGGCTTGATTTCGAAAGTATTAGCTGCAATAGCTGGCCTGACAATGCTAAATTGGACGTCATTGATCTTTGGTTGAGAATAATACATAAATGCTTTCGCTGCTGCTGGTTCTCCCATTGCTACCTCAAACACATAGAACTAAACAACTATGTAAGAAACAATCCGAGTCAATGAACTCTAACGACCACTGATGACAAGCACATAAACAAAAAATAAAACACCGATGATCCCCGGCAGCGGCACCAAAAACTTGTTTGCACTAAATCACGCCAGCGTACATAGTCACAAGTAATATATGAATAAGTCATGTTCGTTCCCACAGAGATCTGGTTGGGTTTCAATTTAGTTCATGCACCTATGCAACAATGTATGGTTTTTATTCACTGCTAAGACAATTAACAAGATTGGGTTTAGATTAACTATAATTAACTAAGAAACAAAGTAACAAAACTAAGAATTAAATAATTAACGAGAATTGGAATCGAATTACTTATGCAAGAGAAAACATGAGATCCTAACTTCATTAAATACTTTGCTTAGATCAGACGCCTTTAATCACTATATGCAATGGTTATGATATCTGATCGGACAATTCGAAATAAGTATAAGCTACCTCTCGGTATACTAACACCAAACTACTCATACATCCATAAAAGAGATAGAAGATGAATAGACACCAATTATGTTTAGACCCCTATATCTCTATAAGATTTGAAAACATAACGATTTAAGCACAAGTTATCCATATTGATCACATAGGGCAGCATAATATCTTTATTTACGCTACAAATCATGATGTTAAAACATCAACCTATCCTATGCTAGCATGGCAAGTTCTAAATCTCAAGATCCACTCTCGTTTTGCAAGAGATTAACAATTCAATTTAGATGTTAGTTACGCATCTAAAAGCATTAAGAATAATCATACAAGGATATCAAATATACATCACACACAGATCTTTAAAGCATCAAAATACTAAAACTCCATAAATAAATCCGTTAGAATCCCATGACAACGATTAGTTCGTAATTGAACCTCTCGTCATCATGGGATCAAGTGAAACCATGATAATGAAACTAGATATGAATTCTATGTTATAATATGCTAACTAATGATACAAATTACAATGGTAGGATGTGTTTATATAGGCTCTAGAAGTCTTGCCCAGCAAGAAATTCCCCAAAATAGAGTTAAAATAGAATTTCTGCAGTTTAGCACAAAATACGTTTCCTAAACTGATTCTGTTTTGAAGGAAAATTCGTAGCTGACTTTTCTTCAGTATTTCTGGGCCGTTCCAGTTGTAATTAGACCTCTGAACCAATTTATAATGAAAGAGAATTCCGTTATCTTCCCGTGGACAGTAAGATCGTCCAAAACGGACTTGTAGAATTCAAGATATGGCCAAAACTGTGATTTTCCAGCAACGCGCTCGCGCAGCCTACACGAGTTTCAGCTGCCAGACGCGCAGCCTGTGCCCCAGGTGCGCAGCCTGCCCCTGGCCCTCCGTCTGCGGTCGTTTTTTTCAGCTCTATTTCCTTCGTTCTTGCTCCGTTTTCACCCGTTCTTTTTGCGTTAGATCACATTATGTATTCCCTTGACTTAGGAACCTTCATGAGAGTTTAATGACAAATCCATTCTTCATTCCATTTCACAAATTTAACTCCAAAAATGACGGAAGCATCAACCATAATCGACATTCTTACAAACCTGCACAACTACACAAAACACATCAAAACTACAACAAACTTGAGTCCAAGACAATCAATTTAAGCCGAATTGAAGCGATCCAAGTGGATATAAAATCCACTTATCACCTTGGATTGACAAGAGCCCTGAGGGTGAAGAACCTGAAAGTCTATGGAGACTCAAATCTGGTAGTCTCACAAGTCAATGGAGACTTTGAGGCTAGAGAAAAGAATATTGCCAAATACTTGAGGATTGTGAAAGCTGCGATAGCCCATTTCGACGAGTGCTGCATTGAGTATATCCCAAGGGAGGAGAATACAAAAGTCGATGCCTTATCTCACTATACTTCTTCAGAGGTCGAGACCCATTCTGGGAGCATCTACTTCCAAGTTCTGAGAACCCCTACAATTGATTCTAAGCTAATTGCTCCTATCAGGATAGGAGGATGCTGGATAGATCCTATCAAAGCACACCTTGAGAATGGCTGGTTGCCAAACGATGCCACAGAGGCAGCGAAGCTAGATGTAAGGAACTAAAGGCTCGAAGAAGCCACGTTCCACCCGACTGAAGGCTCGTGAAGGCCCCACTCCATCCAAATGAAGGCTCGTAGAGACCGTGTTTCGTCCAACCAAAGGCTCGAAAAGGCCACGTACCATCCATTTGAAGGCTAAAAAAAATGCAAAAAATAAGTTAAAAAATATTGCAAGGAGTTAGAGCTCGAAACAAGCTTCGATTCGATATATTGTAAGCTCAAATCGGAGCAACGAGCAAAGAGAAATGGATTTTTCAATACTCATGGAATAAGCGGGCCTAATAATCGAGTTAAAGGACAAAAATGTGACCTCAATCCATGTCTTTAGGGGCTGGAATTTCAAGTCACGATTGACCTCCTCTAGGTCTCAGAGGTAAGGTTGTGATGTCCCAAGACCTAGGACAAACGAGGCTTTAAAAAGACTTCAATCGAGGTCATAGAATGAGGTCACACACCCCGCGACCAATGTAAAATTGAGGCAAAATACGACCTCAATCTAGGTCCTAGAATGAGGTCACAAACCTCACGACCAGTCAAAAAGGGGGCCTTTATACGACTTCAATCCAAGTCGTGGATGGAGCTCATAAGTCCCATGACCATCCAAAAATGAAGCCTTGTGGCGAGCTCAATCCAAGTCGTAATTGAGGTCGTAGAACCTCAAGACCTAGGTAAAATTTAGTCATTCCAAGACCTCAATCCAAGCCGTGCTTTGAGATTGCAGACCTCACGACCATTGATATTTTGGGTCCTTACACGAGCTCAATCCAGGTCGTGATTTGAGATCGTAAGTCTCACGACCAGCCTAAATTGAAGGCCTTACATGACCTCAATGCAGGTCGTGGATTGAGGTCGTAAGCCTCACGACCAGCCTAAATTGAAGGCCTTACACGACCTCAATCCAGGTCGTGGACTGAGGTCTAAGCGTTTCAAGACCTCAATCCAGCTCTTGGAATGAGGTCTAAGCACTTCAAGACCTCAATCCAGGTCGTAATTGAGGTCCTAGAACCTCAAGACCTGTAATAAATGAAAGCCATGTGGCGACCTCAAACCAGGCCTTAGAGTTGAGGTCCTGAAGACCCCAAACCTGGACAATTTGAGGGCCTAGTTAGATCTCTATTCAAGTCTACCAGGACTAGGACCCCCACACAAAATTACAAGAAAATATTATTATTTAATAATAATTTGTAAAAAATTATTATTTAATAATAAAATCCGATCGGACTTTATTCAAGCGAAATTTTATCCGGGTAGGACACCCCTGATTTGGGTATAAAAGTTATTCAAAATTTGAATAAAATAAATAATATTATTTAAAAAGAAAAAAAAGGTCACGACCTCAAGTGAGGTCGCATGTGACCTCGGAAAAGCTCACGAGCAGTGCCAAATTGAAGGCTTAGACGATCTCAAATGAGGTCGCAATTGACCTCGTAAAAGGTCACGACCAGCGCAAGGTTTGGACGAACAGGAATGAGGTCTCACGGAAAAGTGCTGTTTAGCACCCAAGCTTTGCAGAATTGACGTATTGATCCCTCAAGTTTATAAAGTGACATATGTGTCCTTAAAGTTTGAAAATTGATAGAGTTCTTCCTGAACTTTACAATTTAACAAAAAGCCCCCTGGACTTTTCTAATTAATAGAAAAATCCTTGCAAAATTGCGAAAATGCACCTACAAATGCACGGTTGCACAAATCTAATATTTTCGATTAAAATATTTGAAAATATTTTCAAGAAATTGTCCGATGACACTTAAAAAACTACGAAATTTTTAAATTTTGTAGGATTGCGATCCCATAAATTATTTTAAGTCTCGTGTAAGACCAAATAATTCATGAATGGCATATTTAAGTTGTCAAGAATGATCCAAAAAATACCCGTAGGTACAAGAAATTTCCTAAAATATTAGGAATAAATGAGCAAAATACCCGTGGATACAATAAAATTCCTAAAATATTAGGAATAAATAAGAAAAATACCCGTGGGTACAATAAAATTCCTAAAATATTAGGAAAAATTACGAAAAATACCTGTGGGTATATAAAAATTTCTAAATTATTAGGAAAAATTAAGAAAAATACTCGTGGGTATATATAAATTCCTAAATTATTAGGAAAAATTAATAAAAATACCAGTTGGTACATACAAATTCCTAAATTATTAATAAAAATTAAGGAAAATACCTGTGAGAAAGTAAAAATTCCTCAAATATTAGGAAAGGTACAGAGAAGTATGAGGAAAATTATAGAAATATTTTTTTGACAAATTGAGAAATAATTTATGCTAATAATGCATAAAAAGAAAGTGCCGAAATTGCTAAAAGCAAGCACAAGTTAAAGCCTCGAATAAGGTCAATCGTCGTAAATGTGTAGGTCGCTCCACACTTTATAATAAGGCGATATATGTGAAACACTAGTGTAAACTAAAATCCCCATATAAGGGTAGGAAAATTGAGAAGTCCCAAGTAAGGGATAAAAACGACCCCAAGTCTCGATTAAGGCAAATATAACTTCTACGAAAACCTGATCAATTTTACAAGAAGTTGGGGGGCAAATGATATGGGCTGAAAGTAAGCCCTAAATACACAATTAATGTTGCGTTAATTAGACCTAGCTTGGTCCAAATATGAAGCCCATTAATGAGGCCCAAAACCCTAATTAAATATTAATTTCGTAATTAATGAGTCAGCTGATTTTCAGACTCCAATATTCAGTCCAAAACGGGAACCAATTCCTTTAAGGAGTAGCCCCCAAGACATCTAAGTCCAATGAAAGTCAGCCTTCTTTATGGAAGGATCTAGAAGCCCATCTAAAGTGGATAACTTGCCCACCAAGTTACTAAACCCTAATTTCAAGGCTTCTCAAGCCTATATAAAGGGTCGGACCCTTCATTCTCAGATGAGTGTTTTGGACACCATTCTATACGTCACTACGCCGTGAGGGCGCATCAAGCCACGTAGGCAATCTTAGAACTACGTTTTGGCTTGATTCCTGATATTAATCAAGGTACGTAGGCATCTTGTTAGGACTGAGTTAGTCCCCGACAACAAGAGCAGCCACCATTAAAACTCGAAGCTCTCAATCCCTAGTTATCAATACACAATAAATACACCCTACTTTTTATTCCATAACAGTTGTGTAATTTCATTTAATTTCTTAATTAAGATTTATAATTATATTTTTATACAAAAAATGTTAAATATATGTATTTTGAGGTGATTCTCTCCTGTACTCTTTATAAATGATTCTTTGTAGACTGCCACCCACATGTATTATATTAAAGTTTTAATAACTTTTAAATGCTAACAAAAAGATTAGATACAGATTATCAATTATAAAATCTACTAGGACTGAAAAATAGATTTTAAAATACACATTAAGATATTATAATGATTTATTAATATACAAACTAAAATATTATCGTGGTTTAAAAAATATTAAAAATATTTATATTCATTTATTTATGATATTTATTTTTTGTTATACTATTTTTTTTATGAAATAAATCATTAATTTAAGTGTTTTTATAGGCCAGATTTATAATTGTAGAGAAAAAAGTAACATTCCAAATTTTTCATCTATAATTTAATACTATCCTATAACCCGTGTTTGCACCGGCTATCATGTACTATTATTATTAATAATTAATATATTAATTATTTGATTCAATACAAAATTTTAATTTATTTTAACATATTTAAGTTTTAATTTTAAATTTACATATATTCCATACTTAATTTCATGACATAAATAAATATTATTAATTTAACGTTATTTTTAAATTTATTGTTAACTATCTTAATAATTCAATAGATATTTTTAAAAATTTATTTAGTGTAACCTAATATCATTGAAGAAAGAATTGTAGCAAGAATTGTGTGCATGCAATTATAATCGGGATATAATTGAAAACGTTTATAGTTCTATAAAACACGTGGCTTTTTTATTTTAATAAATTATATATAATTTAACTGAATTTGAAAATTTTAACATGTTTTTTAATTTTTTAAAAATATTTTTTTGTGCCTTGGTCTTTCGTTAATTGGTTAGCACTTTCTCAAAAAGTTCCAAAATACAAAAAACAAACAAAATGTATTTAATTTTAATTGTAAAAAATATTTTACATACTATTTCGATTATATTTTGATTTACATGTATAATTTTTTTAGCTTATTGTTTGTAGGAAAGTTTTAACATTTGTTTTTGGAAGGCAATACATACACTATTAGTCATACTTTAATAGAAATTCAATTATATACTCTTTCAATTATATTTTTAAAATAATTTTTCAATTTGTTATTTTTATAAAGTTGTTAACAATTTTTTGAAAGATGTTAAACAACCAACTAACCAAATATATATAATCATATATATTACTTAATTTAATATTGACATAATATATATAGTATTAAATAACAATTGTATAATTATATGATATATTGTTCGAATTATGACTGTATTTTGTCATAATAATATAAATATAAATGGATTTATATACTTACATTCAAATTTTTGTTGATATTATCATATTCAAATTAGTTTTTATTGTTCGAATTAATTTGTAATTGTGTGAAATTTTTATTATTTATTATATAGTTTTAGTTTGTTTTCACTTTGTTGATTTATAATTTGTTGTAAAATTTTTAATAAATATATGATATTAAAATTATTTATATTGATTTTGAAAATATTTGATTTCTAAGTAATTGAAAGAGTCGAAAAAAGTTGGGTAACTAAAAGATTATGTAATTGAATATTAATTGGAGTATAATTAAAAGAGTTTGTTATTATGTAAAATAAAATTTTATATGCATTTTAATTTATTAACAAACCTTTTTGTATGGTATTAACAAACCTTTTTGGGAAGGTGTTAACCAACCAACCAATTATAACCTGTTTCGTTTATAACATGTATAGTATAGATAATTTATTGTAAATTTGTTAATAAATGTATGTTATTAAAATTATTTAAATTGATTTTGAAAATATTTGATTTTAAGTAATTGAAAGAGTCTAAAAAGTTGTGTAACTAAAAGAGTATGTAATTAAATATTAATTGGAATGTAATTAAAAGAATTTGTTATAAAGTAAAATAATTTTATATGCATTTTAATTTTTTAACAAAAAGGTTTGTAAAGTATTAACGAACATTTTTGGGAATGTGTTAACAACCAACCAACCAACTTAAAATAGTATAGTACAAAATTTTTATTTTAGTTGAACTGGGGTCCTAATCCCGGATCCAATTATGAATTTTAATTAAATTTAATCCATTGAAATTAGGCCTGTCAACGGATCGGGTTTGGATCGGATCGACCTAAATACATATCCATATCCATTTATTTTTATCGGATTCGAATCGAATCGGATCACATCTCGAATTTCAGAGGTCGATCCATATCCAATCCATTTAGTTTAATGGATAAATGGATCGGATGTCGGATATCCATTGCTCCATTTATTTTTTAAAGTATAAAAATATTAATTACAATTAATGTATGTGAAAAAATTAGTAAAATTTGAGAAGTTACAATCTAGAATTTAGTGTATAAATTTAAGTAGCAATCAAAAATTTAAACTACTTTAGTAATTTTATTATTCAAACACAATATTTAAATCACTAGTTCCTTATTTACCATCCCCAACAAATGATTTTTTACAGTGCTTACATAAAGTTTTATCATTCGCATTAGCATCTATACTCTGTGAAATAAAACAAAAATTAATGCAAAAAACACATATTAGATCAAAATCACTTGGATCATTACCCACGGTATTATAACTTCCGTTAGCCTAAAAAATAAAACAAAAAACACATATTAAATCAAAATCTGATTATAATCTTCATCATTAAGAAACTATAAGAAGGAATCACTAAATTAACGTACCATGATTAAGATTTAAGAATGAAGACGCGATATCTTGCTAATCAAAGAAAAATATAATGACGTTAAATTTTGGAGCCTGGAGCTGTGCATGGAAGGTAACGAAATATTAGATTAGGTATAAGACTTAGGATTTTCAATAAAGCAACTTATTACAATATAAAATATTTTGAAAATAATATTATATATATATATATATATTATAATATATTATTATATAATTAACGGATCGGGTCATGGATAAACGGATCGGATCAATCTAAATCCATATCCAATCCATTTATTATTCAGATCGTTTTTATCGGATCGGGTTCCGGATAGAATATTTTTTAGGTCAATTCATATCCATTTAAATGAGTGCGGATATCCGATCATTGATAAGCCTAATTGAAACCATGAGCAAGTTAAAAAATTTTGCGAATAGTTTTAACATAAAAATTATGTGAACGAAGGAGCCACGTTATCCTATCGGCAACTTAAATTTTGATTTAAGGATTTTTCATATTTGCTGGAATTTCCTGAGACCTGATGATTTGCCGATCATCACCGGGGACCAGCGCCCTTTACGAATTTAAACGGTAAAATGTAAGATTAAGGAGTCTATTTTTATGGTTCGTCTATATAAAGCTCAAGACAAGGCCTTGAGGCTTTTCAATGAATTAACAACAGGCTTACAAAGTGTACTGTGGTTGCTGATTATGTAAACTGCTCGTGCTACATAAACGAAGGAAGATATCTAAAGGAATTTTTAATAAAACAACTTTTACTGAAAGGAATCCACGTAGAGTGCTTTTCACTGTTGTGATCCCTTATTTAATTGCGACGCTCGGTCTCAGAGTACTGAATTTGTTGCCTGCTTGAACTGAACCCAAGCTGCAAGTGAAAAATAAATTATTACCCTTGAAAACTTTGACGGTAAATGCATGTAGTTAATGATGGAACTAAAACTTACAAGAATTGGATCTTAGTATCTGTGTTAGAATGTAATATAAGATTCATATAAGGCCTTCCTCTAATACCTTGTTAAGTAACCAACTGCTCTAAAACTTTAACGTATTAGAGGGAGGCTTTATATGGATCTTATATTAAATTTTAACAATCTGTCTCTCAAATTCTCATTTGCAAAGCCTAAAATACTTTTCTTGCGCCTGTTGTCATTCCGATTTGACACACAATCATAAGCTGAACTGTTTATTGTTTTTGAAACTAGTAGTTGTGCAGATGCTTCATTGAGGCCCTGCAAAGCTGGACATTGTGAATAAGTCAGCTCAATTGATATCTTCGAACACCGTCCCAACTTTCTCTGACAACTTGGCGAGCCAACGGTCCAGATTATATGATCATTTGTGAATAGTCCCCTCCACTGATTTCTTTTTTTCGGGCTTAGGGTCGAGGTAACTCAACTGGAATTCCAGCAGCAACTTCCATTGAGGCTTGAATTTTGGGCTTCAAGAAGTGTCCTCAATCTCTCTCCTCTGCATACAAATTATTTACCCACTCAATGAATATCGATGCCAAAAGAGTATCAACTGTAAAGATTGGATCAATGTAGGAATTAGGTACAAAAGATTTATTTAATTTTTTTGACAAAAGGTACAAAAGATTTATTGTTAATTCAAAAACTTGCCAGCATTGAGAGGTATAATTCTGCATTGAGATGAAGTGCTGGAATGGTGCTATGCACTGGCCCAATGCAGCTGGACTCTCATTTTATATTACCAAACAGCCCAAGACAGGCCCAGTGGTAGAAAGGCCCTTTTCCTGGAAACAGATATATAATCAAGAAGAAGGCACAGGAGGGGGTTATGCTGAGTATTGTTGCTGTTAGTTTCAATTAGGTTTTGGGAGAGACCTGCCCTCCTGAAAGGCAGTACCTATCCGTATTTTATGATCGACTTGAGCTCAGTTCGGTATCTTTGTGATAAATGACAGTTGTTATGTTCAGTAATCAAGCAGTTCCTTACAAGTGGTATCAGAGCAGTGACGATCCCATGGCATCCACAGCTCCCACGGTGACTCAGCGGGTCGATGACGACAAAGAGACGATGACAGGTTTCCAGAAAGAGCTGAAGGAGATGATTGATAAGGCATTTGATACGGCCATGGAGGCTGTGCGCAAGTCATTGGCGGAATGGGCAAGGGAGAGCCGAACCACATTTCATTTACCCCATGACGATAAGGGTGAAGAAAGTGATAAGGTTGAAGAAAGTACCCACTCAAAGGAAATATACTCCGATGTGACAAAATTGCTAACCGAGGTGCCCGCACAGCAAGTGTTTGATGAAAAATCTGAGAGAAGAGTTGTCAAGAAAGCTCCAAAGTCGATCTCCCAAGGTACAAAACCATACAAGTTTCGAGAGTCGATGGAGATGCAGTCATTTCCGGCGCCCGTCAACGACAAGATCAACAAAGGCGTTGAAAAACCGGGACCGGGTTCTACCATTACGTCGATCTCTTCGGACAAGCATGATAAGGATGGGAAGGTAACTACTCCCCATCAACTAGCCAAATTTGATAAAATTATGGTTTATAAGTTTCATGAAGATGAGTGTGGGAAATTTTCTGGAATATCTTGTAATAATTTAGAGGATATTTTAAATACAATCGAAGTGTTTGTGGAAATTTCAGTTGAAGATAAGATTGCTTTTATGATGAATTTGTGGGGGTTGGTATGTAGATCCAGTAAGATCACAAGAAGTCCCCTCGTCCACCATTCCATTCTTTGTGGAAACACAGGTGCTGCCAAATTTTTATTAATTGATGGTGCTCACATAGAAGCCCCTGTCAAAATAATTGAACAGGCTGTTTTTCGCCTATTGCACTTAGTTGCTCGTGTTGGATCATCAACTATTCTCCAGCATATCATTGGCTCTGGCTGTGATCTCAATGCAACAACAGATGATGGGGACACTGCTCTGATTATAGTTGAATATAAGCAGGAGGACGGTCTTCATGTTTTAGCAAAAGCTGGTACTAATTTTGGCTTGGTTAATCTAACTGGCATATCTGCAAGTTCATTAGCTGGGTCAAATCAATGGTACTCTGGTCTTCAACAAGCTAAAGGACATGTAAATCATACAACAGACTCCGTGATACTAAAGACTGCAACAAAGGTTGTAGGTCTGGTTACGAAATGTAGTCCTGGTTCAACTAGGAAAGAACGATCAAAGCAGTTGAGCGAGTTTCAGGACCAAGGATCTGCTGATTTCTTCACATCTAAAAGGAATGGTTCATTAGACACAAATTTTTCAAAAACTCGTTTGGTTGCAGATTGTATTCACTGTTCAGCTCAGCATGGAAGTTCAAAGGATTTGGATGGTTTCAAGGACCAAGAATTTAATAATTTGTGCTCATCTAAAAAGCATGGTTCATCAGATACAGTTTCTTTAAATATTTCGGAAAGTCTTATTATTTCTCCAGGTTTCTCAGCTGATGATTTAGCTTCAGAAGTCTTTCATGACTTTATCGAGGATAAGTCTATTTCAAAGTTTAAACCAGTGCATGCAACATTAATTGAATCAACACATCCACCACCTTTGAGTTGTAGAATGTTTAAAGTCTGTAAAGGCGAAACTGAGATCTTCTTTCCAAGTTCCTTTTCACATAAAGTGAAAGCAAAACAAATTAGTGATGACAAATTTGCAATATGTCCGTGGAAAGGGGAGATAGGGGCAATGCACAAGTCATGGAACGACAGACGTTTGGGTTTTGTCTTACAGGGTTGCGAATTCGACATAGTGGGAGTTCTAAAATGTAACAAGGACAACATTGAAGTTTCGAGTTTGATACCTCAAGTTGGTTTCAAGTCTGTTTTTATGCCTCCTAGTAAACTACTGTACAAGACAGATATTCGGAAGATGCTTAGGACTGAGACAAAATACACCATTATAGATCGAGTGGCCAACATTAACTACCACGGGCAATGGAATCAATTGTCTTGATGTGGCGAAGTTTATTTTGATATTTGATCCCGGAGGATACAAATTTGATCGGGTTCAGGCTGTTATGAGGCCGATTAGGGAGTTACAGAATACAGCTTTGGAAGCATGCAGTCAAAAGGAGGTTGTTGGTGTTCTTACTTTTAGAGGCTCTGTGTATTCTTTTGCATACATAAATTCCAAAGAACCAGTTTCACAAGCTTTGGGAGGCATACTCACAAGCCTGCAGAGTAGGTTATATACTATCTGCGATGAGGAAGACTCGGAATCAGACCATATTGCTGATGGCGGGATCAAAGAGGCTCGCAGTGATGTAACCATAACTGAGGGAAGAGCAATCTGTATCACACAGAAGAAGACAGTCTTGCAAATCATGGTATCTGCTGATGGAGTGGTTGATGCTCGGGTTAGGAAGTATATTGTATTGGTATTTGATCCAGGAGATCGTGACTCACCCAAGTCTCAAGGTAACACTACCATGGCCGCAAGACCTCCAAGGAAGATTCTGAAGTTCATGAACAAGGAAGTATAGGAGAAGAGAGCCAAAAGCATCTGTCTCAGAGGTGACTACAACTGGAATCCTGATCATGGGGCAACCTGGGAGGAGGAAGCTACAAAGGCACAACAGTTTTCTCTCTCCCACCTTGAGGACAAGGTGGTTCTTGGATGGCGGGGTAATGCTATGCACTGGCCCAATGCAGCTGGACTCTCATTTTATATTACCAAACAGCCCAAGACAGGCCCAGTGGTAGAAAGGCCCTTTTCCTGGAAACAGATATATAATCAAGAAGAAGGCACAGGAGGGGGTTATGCTGAGTATTGTTGCTGTTAGTTTCAATTAGGTTTTGGGAGAGACCTGCCCTCTCGAAAGGTAGTACCTATCCGTATTTTATGATCGACTTGAGCTCAGTTCGGTATCTTTGTGATAAATGACAGTTGCTATGTTCAGTAATCAAGCAGTTCCTTACAAATGGCTCCAGTTCTTGTTGTTCCTTCCCCTCTGACATCATATATGTAACCCTTGCTTTCCCAGTCGCTTGTCTACAAGTTCCAAAAGAGAGTATTGTACATTATAACTACATTTAAAATCAGCTCAGGCCTAATGACATAACAAAATATAATGGCTACAACAGCTGTGGAAACATATAATTCTCAAGGGAAGTTATGGATGTGATACACGCATGCACACACACACATTGATCGATGCACATATGAAGACAGATTATTCACATCATGGACCTTAATCTTGCTCTATCTCGAATTTGAGCATTAAGCTCTTTGCTTGGAGGATATTTTGGCAACTCTTCAGGTCTACAAGGGTGAGGTTCTGAACAAAAATACTGCAAAAAAAAATGAAGATGTACATTAATATGTAGCTCAGTAAGAAAACCCAACGGGTTGTAATGAATAATTACAAGGGAAAATAAAATAACAGACTAAATCCAATATTCTGGTTATCAGTTAAAAATTTTGTACGGATAATATGTTGTCACCGGCAAAGGTTTATTTAATTAATTAGTGCTCAAGTTATTACATTAATCTATTTATTTTGTCCAATGAGGATGAATTTGAAAGCTTAAAATAAAATGATATGCAGTAGGACGAAGAAGAAGCTATGTTATGATAATGTGAACTGAATCATATGGTAACTTGACAGGAAACAAATCTCTTATTTGTCTTCTACAACTGATCACTCCATGTGGCAGCCTCAACACTTTACTCCTCCCTTAATGCAACCAAATTCTGCAAATTCACAACCATGTTCCATAGCCTCTCATACCACGTACTCCACTTCAAAAACATGCCATAATCACATTTCTAGCAATCCTCGATTAATAAATTTTGCACTATCAATCCACCTTCCCTTCAGTGGAGACCATAAACAAATAGTAGTAGGCAATAAAAAAAGTAGTAGATAGCATATAAGAGACTAATCTAAAGATGACTAAGACCAACTGCAGTAGCAATGAACTGGTGAACTGCAAGAGAAATTACTTTTAGGAAAGGACAACATATTTATTAGAGGATGTTTATAGATATCTGAAGGCCCTTGAATGAAGATGTGAAGGAATAGAATTCTTAGGATTGAGTTATAATAAGAAAAAGGAATCTAACTTTGCAGACTACTTGGTACCTCACTATTTAAAGCATGGGTTACAGACTGTCGAGCTGAAGGGTCTATGGAAAGCAGGGTCTCAATTAGTGCTAATGCTGGTGCAGGTAAGCCTTTGAAAGTTTCTGCCACACTTCTTTTATAATGTTTTTGAGGATTGAAGATGTCTGCAGGAGGGGGCTTTAATAAGCTCCAGTAGTCCTCTGAGGGTGAGCCACAAAGCATGAATATTCTATGCAACTGCTCCACCTAATAGACAAAAACATACCAACTTTATCATTCAATTGTACTAGCAAAATTGATGCAGAGATAGCAACAATGAACAAATGAACTAGGGTATGTTGGCCTGCATGCAGAAGTGTTTTATTGGGTGCATGCATTATACTGTCCGGCCATGACAGGAAAATGTAGGAAAAAAAAAAAAGTTGGCCTGCGCGCAATGCGTGGTCCATATTTTGCTTCGCCTGGCCCGAAATAAAAAAAGTTTTGTTTGCTTAATTATTATCCTGCGCAATGCGCAGACAGACTCCGACAGACTCCAGCAAAAAGAAAAAAAAATAAAATAGAAAGAAAAGAATTGCATTGATGAACTATTTTGTCATAATGCATTTTCCAAAACTGAAGGGCTTCCTACTATAGAAGTTATAGTATCCCGCAACGCCTTCTCACAAAATGTGAAAATTAAAACGTAACTCAAACCACTAGAAGGGTATATGGTTAAGCTACATTTAACAGTGGCTAACGAGGCTTACACTTAAGACTGACAATACATTAGCATAGAGATGTAAGGAGAGTCCAAAACTGGCAAATAAAATTTTATTTTATTTATTGTTTTCCTTTTCCACTGATATCATAGATAAACAAATTTACTGTACTTCTAGCCACACAAGAAAATTACTATAAACAGTTGGCATTGCAGATGTTAAGGTTCTACTATTGTAGACTAAGAATTCTAAGTAATCAACTATAAACTATAAGAGCAAAGTTTTCTCAGCTATTGATTTTTCTAGTAGCGATTACATGTATGTGTGTCAGTAACAACACATTTAAAACCGTGTACCTCCGTTCTTCCAGGGAAAATAGGCTGCCCAACATATAGTTCAGAAAGAATGAAACCAGCACTCCATAAATCTACAGCAATGCCATAGCAAGTGGCACCAAGCAAGAGCTCAGGTGGTCGGTACCAAAGAGTCACAACGTGATCTGTTAGAGGGCGAACTTGTTGTGGATCGTAATAGTTGGCCAAACCAAAGTCTGCTATTTTCAAATTACCATTGTTGTTGAGTAAAAGGTTGGAACCTTTAATGTCCCGATGCAGAACTCCCTGGCAGTGACAGTAGTCAAGTCCGCTAAAAAGTTGCTTCATGTAACACTTGACCTGCAAAACCTTGAGATTTTCAATACATATAAAGATGAAAATTCTTACACCTACATCTCTATGAAACATAGTCCCAACTACAACTCTAGTAAGTTACAACGCTATCTTAAATTGGGTGTCAACAAGCATGAAGAGATTTGAGAAAATTTGAATTTTTTAATAACTTTTTGCATCTAAAAGTGTAAGATGCTATCAAGGATCAATCATGAGATATACTATATCTCGATGTGTTATCTAACACATGCCTTCATATTAGCATCACATTATTGGTTTTAATTTACCACCGAACTCAGATTAGAGGGTACAGTAGAGGAAACGAAGATTGAGTTATGTATATACTCAGTTGCTGAACATACTGCCCCCAGTCTACAGACACACAAGTAAACTACATGCACAGTAATGAAACAAGCTCTGCCATAACCTATTGCACAAACTTTGCATGAGTACCTGAGGTTCTGTAAACTTCAGACCAGGGCGAGAACCAAGTCCTGCAAGATCATGTTCCATGTACTCGAAAACAAGGCAGAAATTGCATGAAATCTCTGATGCAACTAGACCTTCCAATTTTATTATGTTTGGATGGTGTAGCCTACGCAGAATGTTAATCTCTCTAGCCAAAAAGCGAATTGTTTCAGGCTCGGTATCGTTGACCTTGATCTTCTTTAAAGCAACAATTTTCTTCTTCTCCAGATCAAAAGCCCGATAAACATGGCTGTAAGTACCTTTACCAACCTGCAAAGGTATATAATTTCACTCAGCCAAGATGTTAATCAGTTACTCAAGAAAATTAAATAAATAATCATCCAAATACAAATTTGTGGACAACATGATCATCCATAATGAGAGTCATTACTACATATGAGGAGACAAGTTGATGATGAACTAAACAAAAAAAAAATATTGACGATTCAAGAAATTTTGTTCGCAAGCTCTACAAGAATTTTTGTGTTAACAACGAAAATGATGTTAGCAAGTCGAGCAAATTCGTAAGACATGTTATCAACAGAATGCGGTTCGTCTAATCAAAGGATTATTAATAGAACTGGTTGACAAATTATCAGGAGGAATGGGCCTTGAACCTATTGCTTAACGGCGTGGACACCCAACCATTACTGATGGGAGATATCTCAAGAAATTTGTTCAATGGACCAACTAAATCATGATGACCAAATCACAGTGGGGTAACCCCTGGCCTGTTCTTATGATGAGGAAACCGTGAGACCCATAAGGTACAAGGGTAAGCAATTAAGCTTTTAATGATCTCGGTGAATACATGGAGTTCAAGATTTGAACGCATGAAATTCAGTTGAGTAAATGCGGGTTACTCTATAAGATAAAGATCACCTATGTGGGAGAGAAGTGGGGCCGCTTCAAAGGAGAATTGCGAGGCACATTTCTTTAGAAACTTTTGTAGAACCAGGACGATGTTCCATAACCGAAATTGACATAATCATGAGAGCTGAACGAGTCAGTAATGATATAGTGACAAATATATCATCATTTACATAAACAGTCGAACAGTTCAATGACAAACGCATCTATTGTCTACTAGTAAAGTCGGTATGCTTACTCGAGCGAATGTTCAAGGAGCATTCTCTACCTATCAGATGCTATATCTGATCGAAAAATCAATCACCAAGTCAAATTTCACGTCTGCCTGTCTGGTGTGTGCTACTGAAACATCAATCTCATCCATGTGGGGGATTGTTGGAAAATGTGGGTTTTAGACCCACATTGTCGAGTAATTTTGAGCTCCAATTTGAGTGTGCTTTGTGTGCGTATTTGCAACCAGTAACTCTTGGAGCGTATTCTCCTCCACGAGAGTTTTCCAATACATGTTCAAACACTCAAAACGACTAAGGGATGGATGAGTTGTGATTATTCAAAGTTGCTCCCTTTGAAGTGGAAAAATGGAAGTTGAACCTTAAGTCCCACATTTAAATGATAAGGAACCTTTTATGGGTTTATATAGCAAGACACTTGTGTAGTCTCCAAATGTGTTAGTAATGTATTGCTCCATCACCTTGATTATTATTTCCACTGGGGTTGGGCTGAAAATATGACTTAACTTAATTCAAATTTAAATTTGAATTAATTGATTTGGTGAAATCAATTTCGTTTTTTGCCACTGACTAGATTTAATTAGGGCAATTGTGTAGCGCACAAGTTAACCGAGCTTATATATACTATCATATAGTCTTCTCATACACCTTTCTCGTTGATAGTTCTTGCTCGTCTCAAACTCGCCGAGAGTGACGCTCTTGTGTTGCCTCACTACAATCCATTCTATCCCAGAAAGCGATTCGCTCTTACAACGGTGAGGGGTAATACACTTTAAGGAGACAGTCACGCACTGGACTCGGGTAATTTATTCCTGTCTCCTCTGTTTAACTGATTTGTTTCTGTTTTTTATTTTGATTACACTCTAAATTGTTGCTCACACACACGACTATTATTATTTGTTGTGTATTTATTGGAGATTGTATAACACATTTAGTGCTGGTACACTTTCTTTAATACATTGAACACTTTTTTAAGATTGCAAGGTGCTAGCTCAGGCTCCATTTCCGCCACTTGGGGTGTGTAAAGATTCGAATCGCGACCTTGTTAGAGAGGAGAAAGTTGATGCTATTTATTTTCCATTAGCCTACTCCTGAATCCTTTTTTTGCAGGTTTTGCATTTTTACTTGTCAAGCAAAAATTCAGTCGGTTTTCGATCAATGCTGTTTTTTTGCTAACTATTGGATCTGGAGTACTAGCATTGCATACGGACAGCGACAGGCCAGATGGAGAGTCCAAAAGAGAGTACGTCCTAGGGTTCGTTATGACTCTTGGAGCATCGGCCTTGTGGGGATTTATATTTCCGTTAATTGAGTTAACATACCAGAAAGCAAAGCAGGTTATTGATTTTCCACTGGTGATGGAGATTCAGTTGTAAATAAATTTGTTTGCTACTCTGTACGTTTAGCACTGTCGGGATGTTCATCAACAATGATTTCAAGGTATGTTTATCGTATAGCAATCTCAAACAAGATAGAACTTTAATTACTCATTCTATGATAAGTTAATTTCCAAAAATTTTGAGTTGAACAATAAAATTCTAGTGGATACTGATAATCGAGCTACTTGTACACGTTATACACTACTTCATATATTTTATAATTCTACCTTATGCTTCATATTAGTTCTTACTAATTTTACTCATGTACCAAGTTAAACCCTATAGTACTACAAATTAACCAATATTTGAAATCAACTTCAATGGTATACTATTTTGTTCATTTTGTGATTAGAAAATGAAATTCACGATTTATTAACTTTTTTTCAGGCAATACCAAGAGAAGGGAGAAACTTTGATCTAGGAGTAACAAAGCACTACACAGTACTCATTTGCAGTGGAATGATATCGCAATTTTCTGCTATAGGACTAGGAGGAGTTATATTTTTGCCTCATCTTTGTTATCTGGCCTTGTTTTAGCGGTTTTACTTCCGGTTACTGAAGTTTTAGCTGTTATTATTTACAAAGAGATGTTAGGTAGCCGGTTATTTTCAAACTCATGCCAAATTTCACCAACCCCCTTCCCCCCACCTACTACATTTTTTATCTTATAAATACCTCCCTCCCCCTTCATTCTAAAGACACACCAAAATCTCTTCTTCCTCTCTTACTTCTCAGTATATATATAGCTGCTAGATAGTCCGTCTAGTAGGAAACTTACCTTGTGGTAGTTTCAAGCATGTCAGGATAGGAGGCCCTCGTGCTACTCTATTCTTTCGTTTCGAGGGAGTTTGTGTGAGTGTCAGGCTGCAGCCATCGGAATCTGTCCCGCTGTAGCATTAGGAGTTCGTCCAGCTGTTGTAGTTGCTACA
The DNA here is from genome assembly GCA_036435485.1 of Saposhnikovia divaricata. Lineage (NCBI taxonomy): Eukaryota > Viridiplantae > Streptophyta > Magnoliopsida > Apiales > Apiaceae > Saposhnikovia > Saposhnikovia divaricata. The sequence goes on from CM071596.1 coordinate 57,321,770, forward strand.
AAGGGAGTTCGTCCAGGTTATCCGGTCAAGTACCGAAGGAGTAGGGAATCGTTGTATTTCTATTCAGTTGTGCCTCAAGTGTTACTTCGTAAACTTGAGAGAGAATATTGTAACCATTGTTATCATTATAGTGGAAACATTCGGAGCTGGTCCCGTGGTTTTTACCTCTATACTTTAAGGGGGTTTTCCACATATAAATCTTGGTGTTCATCTGTCTTTATTATTGACTGTTATAATCTCCGTATTTAATTTACGCAAAGACAGGAAACGGGAATTCCTAATAAGTGGTATCAGAGCTGGGCCCCACGTTGTTGGTGTCTAGGAAAGTGCTTTGTGCGCAGTGGTTACTTGATAACGCGCCGTACTAATACGGAAGGCTCCCCAAATACATCCACTTTCCTGGCCAACTTGTGTGGTTCTAAGTGAGATTCCCAAAGACTTTGGTAAATTAAAATGGATGATTCTTCCAGTGTAATGGTAAGCCTAACTGCTTCAAATTATCCGATGTGGAAAAGCAGAATAAAGGATTTGCTTTATAGTAAGGACTTGTTTGATCCGGTGGAGCTGAAAGGAGTTAAACCTGCAGCAAAATCTGATGCTGACTGGAAGAAGATGAACATGAAAACTATCAGTCTCATTCGTCGATGGATTGATAATTCGGAGTATCATCATGTCTTTGAAGAAGAAGAAGACGCTTATACGCTTTGGACGACATTAGAGTCTACGTTCTAAGAGAAAAGTTCACAAAATGTAACTTTTCTAGTTCGTCAGTTGGTGAACATGAGGTACCAGGATGGGAACAACATGTCAGAGCATATGAGCGAATTCGAAGGGTTGTTAAATCAACTATCAAATATGAAGATGGAGTTTGAGCAAAAATTCCAAGCAATATTTCTTCTCAACACTTTACCATCTAGCTGGGATACGTTAGTGGTGACAGTAACTAATGCTGTACCAACTGAGCAACTAACGTTGCGATCAATTAAGCAGAGTATCCTTAGTGAATCCATGAGAAGAAAGGTACAAGGAATCAACCACGATTCCCAGGCTCTTGTTACTGAGAACAGGGGCAGAATCAACTACAGGGAGACAAACCGAGGACGTAGTAAAAGTAAGAATTTTGGTAATTCCGGTGGCAAATCAAATGCCAATGTTGAATGCTACTATTGTAAGAAGAAGGGTCATTACAAAAAGGATTGTAGGGCCTGGCTCAAGCAACAGAACAATGGTCAGCAAGGGAAACACACCGAGAAAAGTACAACAGCTGCTATGATAGAAGATGTTGTGATCTTTTCTTTTGGGGAAGAAGAATGCTTACATGTTGATGATCAGAAGGTCGAATGGGTTATAGATACTGGAGCAACGTATCATGCAACACCCACTCAGGAATTCGTTACGACATACAAGTTAGGGGACTTTGGTACTGTAAGAATGGGTAACTCAGATCAATCAAAGATCACAGGCATTGGTGACATTTGTATTGAGACAAACACGGGTTGTTCAATGACTTTGAAAGATGTCAGGCATGTTTCGGACTTACGGCTCAACTTGATTTCCGGCATGGCGCTAGACAAGCAGGGGTATGTAAATACCTTCGGTGGTGGAAGGTGGAAGCTTACTACGGGTTCATTGGTGGTTGCAAGAGGATCCACTTGTGGCTCTTTGTACAAGACACAAGTGAAGATGTGTTCAAATGCTTTGAATACAGTTGAAGATGAAGCTTCAGCAAGTTTGTGGCACAAGAGGCTTGGTCACATGAGCGAGAAAGGGCTACAGATCTTAGCAAAGTAATTCCTCATTCCATTTGCTAAAGATACTGCATTGCAGCCCTGCGAATATTGTTTATTCGGGAAACAACATAGAGTATCTTTTAGCAGTCCACTGAAGAAAAAGTCGGGGCTGTTAGAAAGAGTTTATTCTGATGTATGTGGTCCGTTTGAGGTGGAGTCCTTAGGCGGAAATAGGTACTTTGTTACCTTCATTGATGAAGCATCTCGAAAGGTGTGGGTTGAGATACTCAAATCCAAAGATCAAGTGTTTGAGTACTTCCAGAAGTTTCATGCCATGGTTGAAAGATCAACAGGGAAACAACTGAAGTGCCTTCGTAGTGACAACGGGGGGGAGTACACTTCAAAAGAGTTTCAAAAGTACCTTACAAAGCATGGTATCCGGCATGAAAGAACAGTTCCTGGCACCCCACAACAGAATGGCGTTGCGGAAAGAATGAACCGCACCATTGCTGAACGAGTCAGATGCATGTTGAAAATGGCTAAATTGCCGAAATCATTTTGGGGAGAAGCTGTAAGAACAGCTTGCTACTTGATCAATCGATCTCCATCGGTACCTCTGAATTTTGAGATTCTAGAGAAGATCTGGTTAGGAAAGGATGTTTCCTATTCCTACTTGCGGGTGTTTGGATGCGAGGCTTTTGCACACATCCCAAAGGAGCATAGAACAAAAATTGAAGATAAAACAACTCCGTGTATTCTCGTTGGCTACGGGGATCCAGAGTTCGGGTATCGGTTGTGGAATCCTGAATCAAAGAAGATATTCAGGAGCAGAGATGTGGTTTTCCATGAGTCTCAAAATTATGAGAATTTTAGGAGCACTCAACAACCAAGGCAAGCTAGAAATCCAGATACATTAGAAGATGATGGAGAGGATATGGCAGATGATGAGGCTGCTGAGCAGGGGGAGCTACCGCCTCAGCCTGAAGATGAAGAAACTCAGCCACGGCATTCTACGAGAGAACGGAGACCATCAGGAAGATATCTTTCATCCGAGTATATCTTAATTGCTGATGAGGGGGAGCCCGAGACCTTTGAGGAAGTCAAGACTCATAAAGAAAGCAGTTGCTGGTTGAAAGCAATGCAAGAGGAGATGGATTCTTTAAACAAGAATGAAACTTATGAGTTGACTACACTTCCGAGAGGACGGAAGGCTTTGAGGAACAAATGGGTCTTCAAAGTAAAAAGGGATGATGAAAAGCTTGTAAAGTATAAAGCACGCTTGGTGGTTAAAGGCTTTGCACAGAAGGAAGGCATTGATTTCGATGAAATCTTTTCTCTGGTTGTAAAGATGACATCAATCCGAACAGTTCTCGGATTAGCGGCTAGCATGGATCTTGAGCTTGAGCAGTTAGATGTGAAAACTGCATTCCTTCATGGAGATTTGAAGGAAGAAATCTACATGCACCAGCCAGAAGGATTTGAAGTGAAAGGGAAGGAGCACATGGTTTGTAAACTCAAGAAGAGTTTATACGGGCTTAAGCAAGCGCCAAGACACTGGTACAAAAAGTTTGATTCATTCATGAGGAATCATAAGTTCAAGAGAACTGCATCCGATCACTGTGCTTATGTGCAAAGGTTTCCTAACGGTAACTTCATCATCCTGCTGCTTTATGTTGATGATATGTTAGTGGTCGGCCAAGATGCTAACATGATCCGCAAGCTGAAAGAAGATTTGTCCAAGTTCTTTGATATGAAAGACTTGGGTCCAGCAAAACAAATCCTAGGGATGAAGATTGTTCGTGACAGAACAACTTGGAGGTTGTGGCTTTCACAAGAGGGATATATTGAGCGGGTATTGAAAAGGTTCAATATGGATGATGCTAAACCTGTTAGCATACCATTGGTGGGACATTTTAAACTGGACAAGAAAATGTGTCCGTTAACAGACAAGGAAAAGAAGGATATGGAGGAAGTTCCCTACTCATCCGCAGTAGGGAGTCTTATGTATGCATTGGTTTGTACAAGACCAGATATTGCTCATGCTGTTGGAGTTGTGAGTAGATATCTGTCAAATCCAGGAAGAAAGCACTGGGAAGCAGTTAAGTGGATTCTCAGATATCTCAAAGGCACTTCCGGGTTATGCTTGAAGTATGGACACGGTGAACCAGTCTTGGAAGGTTTTACAGATGCTGACATGGCAGGACATCCAGATGGGATGAAGTCCACGTCAGGGATGCTTTTCACTTTTGCGGGGGGAGCTGTAGCATGGCAGTCCAAGTTTCAAAAGTGTGTTGCGTTGTCAACAACCGAATCAGAGTATATTGCTGCTTGTGAAGCAGGCAAGGAGCTGGTTTGGTTAAAGCGGTTTCTCCAAGAATTGGGTCAGAAGCAAGACAACTTTGAGTTGTATTGTGATAGCCAGAATGCTATTGACTTGAGCAAGAATGCTACTTGTCACAGTCGTACTAAGCATATTAATGTACGTTACCATTGGCTACAGGAACAGGTTGAAGATGGGGTGATACAGATAGAGAAGATACACACGGATAAGAATCCGTCTGATATGATGACAAAGGTGGTTCCGCGGGAAAAGTTGGAGCTGTGCAAACAGGGCGCAGGTATGGACAGCAAGTGATTAACTGTGAGTTTGGAAAGAGGGGGAGATTGTTAGGCAGCCGGTTATTTTCAAACTCATGCCTAATTTCACCAACCCCCTTCCCTCCACCTACTACATTTTTTCACTTATAAATACCTCCCTCCCCCTTCATTCTAAAGACACACCAAAATCTCTTCTTCCTCTCTTACTTCTCAGTATATATATAGCTGCTAGATAGTCCGTCTAGTAGGAAACTTACCTTGTGGTAGTTTCAAGCATGTCAGGATAGGAGGCCCTCGTGCTACTCTATTCTTTCGTTTCGAGGGAGTTTGTGTGAGTGTCAGGCTGCAGCCATCGGAATCTGTCCCGCTGCAGCATTAGGAGTTCGTCCAGCTGTTGTAGTTGCTACAAAGGGAGTTCGTCCAGGTTATCCGGTCAAGTACCGAAGGAGTAGGGAATCGTTGTATTTCTATTCAGTTGTGCCTCAAGTGTTACTTCGTAAACTTGAGAGAGAATATTGTAACCATTGTTATCATTATAGTGGAAACATTCGGAGCTGGTCCCGTGGTTTTTACCTCTTTACTTTAAGGGGGTTTTCCACGTATAAATCTTGGTGTTCATCTGTCTTTATTATTGACTGTTATAATCTCCGTATTTAATTTACACAAAGACAGGAAACGGGAATTCCTAACAAGAGAAATTTCAGAGAAAGCAGTTGCTCTTCTTTCTCTCTGGGGATTTGTTTCTTTTTTCACAGAGAAATAAAACACAGCCAAAAGACGAAAGAGAGTCATCCAGCTGAAATGGGAGTGCCACTGAATCATGGCTAAATAAGCATAATTTAGCTAGCATGTACTTCCTCCGTCCCGAATTATGTGACATGGTTTGACTTTCATGGAGATTAAGAAAATGTAGTAAAAAAAGAATAAAGTTAGTTGAAAAGTGGGTAAAGTGGTGGGACCTATTAATTTTTAATAATAGATTTGAGATAGTATAAGAAAGTAGTGGGTCTAATAGTGTTTAAATGAGTATAAAATAGAGAAGTAGTGGGTGTAATAGTGAAAAGTAGTGTTCAAAAATAGTAAGTATAATAGGTTCATTCTTTTTGGGACGTCCCAAAAAGGAATAAGGTTCATATAAAATGGGACGGAGGGAGTATATTACTGCGGTTGTACTTTTGGAGGATAAAGAAACTTATAGATTAAGAAAAAACAGGGCTTGTACATTTATGATAGATGTAATTAATGTTAACTTACAATTAGTTGCCAACTAAACTTGTTTATGTTATATACAGTCAACACATACAGATAGAAATTGTGCAGGTTGTGTTAATTGTATTGCTTTGTACTGTGATGATGTGGCAGCTTTTCTTTCTCGAAGTTGGAGGAGTTATATTCTGTGGATCATTTTTCTTATATGGCATCATTGTAGCCATTTACTTCCGGTCATTGTAGTTTCAGCTGTTATCTTTTACGAAGAAAACTTTCAAGCAGAAGAGAGAATTGCTCTTGTTTTTTCTCTGTGGGGTTTTGTTTCTTATTTCAACAGAGAATTTTAACAGAACAAGAATAATGAACGAGAATAGAACATTTAGCAGGAATGTGACTAGGGCTGTAAACGAGTCGAGCCGAGCCGAACACTGATCAGGCTCGGCTCGAGCTCGATTAAATAGTCCGGGCTCGAGCTCGGGCTCGAGCTCGACCGAGCCATAAAATTCAAGCTCGGCTCGGCATATATGTGATATGTTCGAGCTCGGCTCGAAAGCTCGAATCAATTTCACTAATTATCAACAAAAGCTCGAATACCTTAAGTTCGGCTCGAGCTCGACTCGATTAATATATAAAAATATTAAATATTTATATAGCAATATATAAATAACATAAAAATAATAAAAAAATAATAAAAAATAAATATAAAAAATAAAATATATGTAAGCTCGATTAGGCTCGCGAGCCATACGAATCGAGTAATATGAAGCTCGAGCTCGGCTCGGTCAACTATTCGAATAGCTCGAGCTCGAGCTCGGCTCGATTATTATCGAACCGAATTCAAATATTTTACGAGCCGAGCTCTAGTAGCTCACGAACAGTTTGACTCATTTACACCCTATGCGACACCAAGTTATGTACTTTTGTGCAATATATTGGAGCACATGGCTTGAGATATAGTAGGGGATAGTATCAGATTTGAATTGTGTAGTCTGTTTTAATTAACTAGGTATGATGTGGGATGCAATTAGGAAGATATAAATATCACAGAATCTCAAGTAGAATGTAGCATTACTGTTTGATGTTTAATTTGATTTTGTTAGATTAAAAATTGAAGTGAGTCCTCTGTTGCAGAGTCTGGCTCTGGTTAATTATTTTCTCTTACGACATAAACCTTCCTGCGGGTAAAAGTTTCCCTACTTCAGACCCTACTTTCGAGTGAGATAGTTAATTTGATAAAATATTTGACGGCATCTTATCACAATATGTATATCAAATATCTTACTCTGGTCTTTAGACCAGTTTTCAAGAGTGATGGTAAATTTACTTTGGCTTCATTCTCTTATATGATTGCACAAGTCTTATATCTACACAAACTATAACAATATCTCACACCACAAACATATAGTCCTAAAATTTTTCTTAAAAAATCATGGTGAATATTGAAGCTGAAACTCATGAAACTATAAGGCTTAGCCCCTCCTTGAAGAACACCCTACTATTAATATACTGCATAGTCCTCTCCATTAGACACTGTGGTGGTCCATTGGTCACGCGCCTCTACTTCATTCACGGTGGCAAAAGAGTTTGGCTATCAAGCTGTCTGTTAACTAACGGCTGGCCATTCATTCTCGTAATTTTCATAGCCACCTTCTGCTTCCGTCGAGCCACCATCAGTAACTACACAGCCAAGCTCTTCAATTTTAAGCCACGCTTGTTCCTAGCCTCTGCTTTCATTGGAATTCTCACAGGTGTCGATGACTACATCTATGCATATGGTGTAGCAAGACTTCCCATATCCACAGTAGTGCTAATTATCGCATCACAACTTGCATTCCTTCAGGTTAGCTTATATTCTTTACATGCATTTTAAATTTTAATATTTTACTTTAAGAATGTGAACTTATGACCATGTTTGAATGATTCGAAAATCGAAATCATTACATTGCAGGTTTTGCGTAGTTACTTGTGAAGCAAAAATTCAGTTCGTTTACGGTGAATGCTGTTGTTCTGCTGAGAATTGGGTCAGGAGTACTTTTAAGAGAACTACTGAATAATGTATGGGGCAAAGCATGTAATTAATTATCAGTTGGTGATGGAAATTCAAATGGTTATGTGTTTGTTTGCCACTCTTTTTTGCATTGTAGGGATGCTTATCAACAATGACTTCAAGGTAGGTTTTTTCTACTCTTGTCACTATTTTGTTGTCCTGGAGCAACTAATTAGTGTTTACACTATCAACTATGAAGTCCTTGTACTTTTAAGAAGAAAATATCAGAAGAATAATAAGATATAATATATTTTCTTTAATTAATACATTCTGTTTTTTTTATGATCAGCAAATAAATTTACTAACAATTAGTATCTAAACATTTGCAGGCAATACCAAGAGAAGTGATAAACTTTGAACTAGGAGAAACAAAGTACTAGGTAGTATTGGTTTGCAGTGGATTGATATGGCAACTTTTCTATTTAGGAGCAGTAGGAGTTATATTCTGCCCATCGTCTCTGTTATCTGGTATCACTATAGCAGTTTAACCAGAAGTTTTAGCTGTTATTGTTTACCGAGAAAAATTTCAAGCTGGAAAAGGAGTTGCTCTGATTCTTTCTATCTGGGGATTTGTTTCTTACTTCTATGGCGAAAGAAAACACAAGAAAAGAGTAGAAAAAAATCTTCGAGCTAATATGGAACTGCCTTAAATTCAGATTGTGGTTCCATGACTGTAATGTCTAGCAAGCTTGTATAGTACTGTTTTTGTACTTCTGTGTAATAGTTTTAGAAAATCGATTAAAGTGTGCTGATGCGAAAGTTTTGTGCAACTGAGTCTCAGCCTTTTTAGTCTGAATATATCCCTTAAGGTAAAACATTGGATTTTATTATGTGCCCTTCTGCATTGATTTAGAAAGGATTACATTTGCAATATTCCACTAATCTTGTGTGAACTCCTGTTACGATCATGCTTTTAAAAGGAGTTTTATAAGGAAACCAAAGTTTTTGGTCCGGCCGTTGTCACTTCTTCCATAAAAATTTCAAGAGTAATGTTGATACGAGATATAAGTCAGATCCCTTATGGGTATTGGTCCATATTAATTAATAAGACCAATAACGGGAAATATTATAGATGAGGAAACTCATTACAACTAGGTGATTTGCTCCTAAATAATAGGAGTATTGTTCTAACTAGAACTCTATTCAGAGGAGGTACTGGATCCTAATAGAACTACGTAGACTTGATTATCTATAAATATAGAGATACGTAGGCAACATTTTGCACAGGACCTGTTTCACCACTAAAATAGCACTCAATAGTGCTCATATCCTTCTTACTCGGCCGAGATTTACTTCTTCCTTGTACGTCACTGCGGTTGCGACTCCTCCCTCTTTCAGCACTTTGGACAGCTAGAACTGCCTCACCACTTTGAGAAACAGCATCCTTTGTCATCCTCTCATTATCTCTTAACGTCTTTAACACATCATCAAGCGTAAGAGTTGTCCTCCCTACTAGCAGCGTCTGCTTAAAATACTGGAAGGAACTCGGCAACGATGACAACAGCAAAAGAGCTTGTTCCTCGTCTTTCATCGGCTCATCAGCATTAGCCAGATGACACACTAACTGATTAAAACAACTAATGTGATCATGGAGACTACCTTCTTCATCCAGTTTTAAAGAGTACAACACCATCATCAAATTAAGTCGGTTGGTCAACGACTTCGACGCATAGATGCTTGCTAACTTGTCCCATATCTCATTCGGTGTCGACTCCTTTAACATGTTATACCTCACCTCGGGTGCAAGTGCCAGCCTGTTTATACTCCCCGCTATCTTCTGGCTTCTTCTCCTTTAAGGCATCAACAAGTCTTTGTTGAATTAACACATCCTTGACGGTTAACTGCCACATAGTAAAATCCGTCTTCCCATCATACTTGGGTGCATCAATCCTTATCGACTTTAGATCCTCCATCAAGCCAAGAAAAAAAAATTCAACTCAAGACCAATTAACAACGTGCAAACTACTTCGTAATTACTTCGTGATTGCCTTCTCTTTAACGCCGAATCTACTTCTCGAACCCAAGCTCTGATACCAGTTTGTTAGGATCGCATCCATTATAGATCAACATTAATCAAACACAATAACAAACACGAAAGTAAAGAACACAACAAATTAACGTGGAAACCCCTCAAGGGAGGGTAAAACCATAAATCCAATAAATATGAATGTATTACAAGATTGGAGTCGCTCCCTCACTCAACACTCTTGAATACAATCACCTCACCTTGATTACAAAAGCTCTCTCTTGTATCGCACACAACTCTCTAACTTTTGCAATACTCCAAAACTCTTACAAATATCTATATTTATAGGCACCACAAATATTCTAATCCTATTCTATATCAAATCCTATTTCTGACAATTACTATATTTTCTTATCTTGGATAGAAAACCTTCCACAATTAATATTCCTACCAAAAATAAGAATCACCTCAATTATCACAAATTAGAATTCTTCTCATAATAGGATTCTTAATTTAATTAGGAATTCGGGGCGGACCCCAACAAAATCGCCTTTGAGCTATGATGGTACATAAAAAACCGGGTACTGGCAACCGGAAGATGAGTGATTGATACGCTAGGTCTTTGGACAATTTTTGAACTTACGGACGACCTCTCATCCGTGCGCGAGCAGACTTAATATTTCACATTTATATTTAACATTTTTGTGGCTCGAAAGCACAAGCTTGAAACTTACTCATGCCACAAGGCGGTATGACTAGTAGAGTGCTCTCGCTAATAATGTTAGCCCAAACTTGGTGCATGGGATTGACGAATCCAACTTCATCCAGGTTAACCTTAAGTTGATATAAATGACTCTTGTTATCAATGATTTATAAGGGAGAAACATGCTATGGATGAACAAATCAAAACAAAAAGAGCATTAAGAACCACTTAAGCACCAACCATAGAAACTAAGGTTCTGTTTGGAATTGCTCTTAAAAACTACTGTTAAATAAGTGTTACGAAATTCAATACCTGTTTGGTAAAATATTTTTAATACACTACTACAAATTTAAGCTTAGAAGCCCGCAAGGGTTGTCTCAGTTGGTTAAAGAGAGGCCATCTCACCTCTTGGTCACAGGTTCGACTCCCATGGGAGGCGGATTTGTGATTATGCCATCCTGGGGCAGAGCCTGTCGCACTTGTGCGGTTTGCCTTGGATCACGTGGTTTGCAGGCTATTGCGTAAGCCCATGGGTTTACCCAGAGCGCACCCGAAGGGTAGCGGTTGCGGGTTCCCATGTTAAAAAAAAATTAAGCTTAGAAAACACCACTTACATAACGTTTTTGACATACACTATCTATGGTGGCTGCTTATATAACGTTTTTTTTCAAAAACGCTATGCAAGATATTAAAAAGAAAATTAAAAATAAATGGAAAATAAAATAAAATAATTAGTATAGCGTTTTCCTGTTGAACGCTATATAAGGTGGAGAAAAGATAGCGTTTAGATAAACGCTATGGGAGAAAACGTATTTTAAGTAATTAATAATTTTTTTTTTAATTTTTTTGACTGATTTAAAACGTTTTTTGAAACGCTATAAAAGTTTTATTTTTAATCAAACAATTAACACCCATGATTAAGTAGCAGCGCGGGACTTGGATTGATTAGTAGCGCGGGACTTCTTCTATCTAATTCTCTCAGCATCTGAATTATCTCAATTAACATCTCATCTAATTCTTCTAATCTGTTTATAATCGGGTTAAGGGAGAGAAGGCGATTGGAGTCTTCATCTAATCGATTGTAAGTATTTTATTTTAGGGTTTTTACGGGGCTTCAAATTTTGGGGGATTTTGGTGGTTTTTAATTGGTCTCTCTTCCTTTCTTCCTCTCACTCTCCCCCACTCTCTCTCCCCCTCTCCCTCTTTCCCACCCCTCTCCCACACACATGTATGTAAATTGTTTTAAATATGTGGACATTGAATTTGGGGTTTATATGTAGCTCTTGAAATCTACCCTGTTGTTAAATTACGTGGCAAGTTCTTTTCTCAAGTTCTTTTCTCTAACCCCCCCTGTTTTTTATTTTGCAGTCATTGTGTTAAAATGTTTAGTTTGTTTCTATTTAAATTCTACACCTTTTAGTTTTCAATTAATAATATGTTTAATTGGATGATGACCTCTGATGTTGTTTAATTGTTGGTTTTTAATTGGATGATTAACTTCTGATGATGTTTTTGTATTGAAATGGAGTCTGTCAGCCTCTTGTTTTTTATTTTTTTCAAATTTGATTGATTACTATGTGTGTATCTAGGTGACATTATCTTTTTTTAGATACATTACTGATTCAGTTTTGTAAATGTTATGTCACAGATTTAATTTACATTCGCTAGTTGTTATTTAAAATCTATAGATACAATTTTAATTCCTTAACCGAACCAAAACAAGTTAAACAGACTAAGTAAATTCTACATAAAATGCAGTTAAAGGATTTACGTAACCATGAATTACTTCTTCTATCTCGTAGTTGTGGGGATGTTTCCAATACCCAAAAAGTGTAGTAATTGTAGTACTAATAAATATAACTTGAAGAAGATTTTAAGTTCAGTAAGCAAGGTATACTTGATCATGGGACATGATCTATCCAAATTATGAACATCTGGCACATGTAGGTGAGGCTGCCCTCTTGTTTGCACCAGCCATATGTGAAAGAAGTTCATATTAAAGAAAGTACTCAGTTGTATATTTGCCACTAAAATTGGTAATAATGCTATATGCTACTACTGCTACTATTACTTTTTTTTCTTTTTTTATGTAATAGTTATATTTCACATTTGCTTTAGTTTCAGATCTAAACTTGAAAAAATTACAACTTCATCTATAATCTCAAATAGTAAGCCCCCGTATACTATTGAATAATAGCTACTAAACATATTTATTTCTTGTGATTATACTCTGTCTTATTTGGTGTGTGGAGCTTAATTTGAATGTTAATGACTTAATCACGCTCCTGCTTCAGGCTATATATATATTTTTTGGTGTTCTAATGGATCATAATTGGGTAAAAGCACCCCGTATGTCAAAAGAATATGAAAAAGGTGTGGACGAGTTCTATAAGCTTGCAGGTCGACATGCAAAAGATATTAGATTCATTTTGTGTCCATGTCAAAAGTGTTTGAATGTTTTAGAAGTTAATGGCCTGGACAAATTGAAGGAACACTTGATGGGTGAAGGTATTGATAAAACTTATACATGTTGGACATATCACGGTGAAAAGAAAGGTAAACACAACTCAAATAATATAGATTCTAATTATCAGTTCGTAGATGGAATGGATACCAATTTTATGACAGATGTCGAGGGTAGTAATTCTAGTAATGAAGGTTAAAGGATGATGCTGCTTTACCATTATGGCCAGGGTGCACCAAGGCTTCTAAATTATCAGCTGTGTTGACTTTGTATAACTTAAAAGTAGGATATCAAATTTCTGATGTGTTCTTCACGGAAATGCACACAGATGTTAGTGATCTCTTGCCAGATGGAAATGTCCTTCCCCGTAAAACCTATGAGGCTAAACAAATGCTCAAATCTATTGGATTAGTACATAAAAGGATTCATGCTTGCCCTAATGATTGTATTCTATATCGAAATGAGAATGCGGAGTTTAATGATTGTCCGATGTGTGGTTTACAACGTTATAAGAATAATAATTCTCCCGCCAAGGTCATGTGGTACTTCCCAATAATACCTAGACTTAGGCGATTGTATGCTAGTGTGGAAGATGATAAAAATTTGACATGGCATCATGATGGGAGAGTCAAAGATGGGATGTTAAGACACCCTGCTGATTCACCTCAGTGGAAGACATTTGATGATAGATATAAGGATTTTGGGAAGGAGCCAAGGAATCTTCGTCTAGCACTTTCAGCAGATGGAATGAACCCGTACCGTCTTCAAAATTGTTCGCATAGTACATGGCCCGTGATTCTGATGATATATAACTTAGCATCGTGGCTTTGCATGAAGCGCAAATATATGATGATGTCTATTTTGATATCTGGTCCTGTACAACCTGGTAATGACATTGATGTATACTTGGCACCTTTAATTGAGGATTTGAAGCTACTGTGGGAAAAGGGCATTGAAGTACAAGATGCATATAGAAAAGATCAATTCAGGTTGAAGGCCATGTTGTTTGGAATAGTAAGTGATTTTCCTGCTTACGGCAATCTTTCAGGATACAGTGTGAAAGGCTATTATGCATGTCCTTTGTGTGGTGAGGAGACTGATCATATCCGACTGAAAAATTGTAAGAAGTGTGTTTATATGGGGCATAGGAGGTGGTTGGGATCAAATCATCGATATAGAGATATGCCACTGGCATTCAATGGTGAAGTGGAAGAAAGATGGGCCCCTTCTATACCATCTGGTGATGAAGTGCTTAAAGAGGTTGAAAACCTAAACACACAGTTTGGTAAGAAGTTTGCAAAAGATGTTCCTACAAGGGGTTGGAAGAAGCCTTCAATATTTTTTGAATTAACTTACTGGAAGGACCTCTATGTTAGACATTTTATCGATCTCATGCATGTGGAAAAAAATGTTTTTCAAGCTCACCATTATTCTTGAACTTGGAATGAAATAGATTCTTTGCATTACCCTTTCTGCTTGTTCCTTATTTTCTACCAGCAAGCACAGGAATATTGGTAGCTATACTCGAGGGTACAATGCATTACAACCTGAGAGTAAAGGACAGAGCATAATGACACAACTGATACATTTCCTTTAACTTCAGTGAATTTGTATTATATCCAGCCTTTAATTTTGTTAATATGCCACCTGCTTTACCAGATGTTATGTATTGATATTATTGTTTGATATTTTTATTGTTTTGCTATTTCTAAGACAACTCCAAGAACCATGAACAAGAAAAAAAAGTATGCATGCTATGGGACATAAGAAGATCGAGGATAAAGAGAAGGAGAAAGCAGATCATTCAATTGTTGCTGTTTCTTCAAGACAACTAGGCTATCCCCTCCCACCAGATATTTGTCACGATGGAGTTATGGATTTTGTTCGTTTTGCTATTGGGTTTGATCGTGTAACTGACATAGAGGTTAAAATGGGACCATATTGGAATGCGGACCCGTGGATCGAACATATTAATAAGGAGAATATTTTGGAGGTACTGAATACCCAGTGGTTAAGTGCAACCAGCATCATCTTCTATATTGGGTAATTTGACTTGTCAACAAATTTCACGATTTTTCACGACATCAACCAACTTTTAATCATATTCTTTTTTCTTAAATAAAGGTATTTGTGTGAGGTCTATTTGTCCAAAAGTCTTGACATGGCATCAAAGTTCTCTTTTGTATCACCACATCTTGTGTCTTCCTTGGTCGGAAACTCTGCTAAATTCTTGGCAAATTGTTTACAAGGGTATGTTGACAAAGACCACCTAATGTTTATGCCATATAATGTTGGGTAAGTTACATTTTTAACACACATGTATCATTGAATTTATACTTGGATCTACTTTATGTAATTAGTTCTGACTACAATAATTTTTTTTAGAAAACATTGGATCTTGGTAGCCATAAATACAGCAACTGAGAATATTTACTATATGGATCCGGCTCATATGACCAATGCTGTATATTACAAGAATGTCAGAACTCTTGTAGAAACGTTAGTGAATATTTAAAATGTTCTTTTTATACTTAAAACCTACGATACATGTTCTTTATATGTTGTTTAACTGTTGGCAATGTTTTTGTTTACAGTGCTGTGAGGACTTTTCGGCTGCAGTCTGGGAAGAAATACACTAGTACGATGTCTAACAGTTTCAGATGGATAAATGTACAGGTGATCATCATTAAACAATATCTTCCCTCCATGTGGCTATTTGAATTGCTTTTATCCATTGCTTTAAACTGGAAATAAAGGAGTTAAATGAGTGCACTATCAAACTTAAGACCCCATTCCTATCAACTAAAATTCGATTTATTACATATTGTGGACAATCAATATATTTGGTGCCTCAGAAATCAGATAATTTAAGATCCCTTGTTGAGTATTGAATACAGTAAAAGAATACAGAGGGGGGGTGAATGGATTCTTGAACTTTTCTTTGTTCTTGAATCTTTGCAACAAGATATGTGTTGAGTGTGTGAGATATGTAAGTGCAGATAACAAAGACAAACACAACACAATATCACTTTAATCTAATATTTTATTAGATAAAGATTTTGCTACAATCTGTGAATACAAATGATAGTATTCTCAGCTTCGTTTTTCTTAGAGAGATATTTCTTGTGATGTATCTTGAAAAACTTATCTACTAAGGCAGCGAGGTTGTATCCTTATAGACATGGATACCTACTTACTACAAATAAGGTAGATAAAACAAACTACTTTCCAGTATGTCTATCTTATTTGAGTAAGAGTCCAAACGGCTATAGATTTGACTTTGCAAAGACTGTTCAGATCCACTTCTTTAGCTCCTTGTCCCTTTGTCTTATCTCTCCAAGCTTCTTTGTAGGCTTTCCAATGTGCTTTATAGTACATAGTCAAATAAAGCGACTTGGCTTGTTGCAGGTTTTTGACTTGTACAATTCTTCAGTATTTTGTCTCCAAGAATGTATTCGAGAAGTGGCTAAGTGATTGATTCGAGAACTCGAATTGACTTAATCGATAACTCTAAGTTCTCGAATAGTGTTATATTGACATATCAAATCACTTCTCGAATAGCTCTTTTCTCTGGGACTCCTTGAGATATCGAATAGATCATTTTGACATATCGAATCCCTGAGATGTCGAATAGCTTCTTTAGTCCTTGAGATATCGAATAGAGCATTGACTTGTTGACCCTTAGAGAACTCGAATGATGCTTTGACTTATTGACTCCATGAGTTCTCGAATAGAGTAATAGACATATCGAATCTCTAAGATATCGAATGAGATATCGAACAGTGTATTCAGAGATATCGAATAGTGTCTTCTGAGATATCGAATCTCTGACTTCTCGAATGCTAGACTTCTCGAATAGACAAATGTACTTCTCGAATTGGTACTTAGGCAAATTCTTCATTTCTTCAAATCCCAACTGTGATTATTTGGCAGTCTTTATTTCCTTGCTTGAGGCATGAACCTTGGAACTTCTTTCAAGCATTATTCTTGACTTTATAAGTACAGTAACACAACTAGAATTTGATGCCTATTACAAGTACAGAACAAATAGAAACTCTACAACTAGAGGTTCCCTCAGTTAAGAGGTCATGTAGGTAATGCATAGCATTACACACACTTAGGCTTGTTATTAGATGTATTCAGGCATGCCTCTGTGACTAACAATCTCCCCCAAATTGTGAGTAAGACCCTTAGTCACAATTTCATGTCTGATAACAAGCCTAACATACATAAAGATAAAACTTGACAGTACATGTATGAATTTTGATTAGCAATGTGGATAGAACTACAAGGAGAGTAATCTTACAGCCTATGATGAAGTACTAGCCATTGTCTTTTGTTTCCCTTTCCATAGCTTTGGCTTGCAAATCATCATATTCTTTCTGTCTTCTTTCTTTCTCCTTCCTTGTATTCTCATCCATAGCTTTTATTATTTCTGCCATAGCATCCAATTCTTCAAGCAAAATTGAGTCTTTGAAATCTTCAAGTACTGAATTCAGAATGCTTGTAGGATAGTGGTTGAGTAGATTCATTCTGATGTGGATCTGATTCCCATTTCTCCTCCTATACTTCACCACATAGGGGTTAAACTGAACTCTACACAATCCCTTTGCCCTTAGCTTTTCTGCTTCAATCTCCAGTCTCTTAATTTCTTTCTCCCTTGCTAGCCATTTCTCAAGACACTCTTTTCTGATTCTCTCCTCATGGTCTCTCTTCATCTTCACAAAATCAATTAGCTCCAGCTTCCATACTCTTTCCACTTTATCTTCTGAGCTCAACAATGCAATAATTCTATCTATGTCATGTAGCTTGCCCCAGTGTTGACATCCTCCTTGTTTGAATTTCTCTTCCCTTCTATCAGTATATTTGATCTCAAGGCAGTTATCAACAATGGCAACATGATAGATTCTTTGAGCTTGTAAGAATTGCAGTTGGTCTTCATAAAAATCTTCATCTAGTGGTTGGAGTTTTAAGCCTGGATAAATTGTCAGAGTCCTTGATTTGGATAGCTTTTGTTTCCTTGCAGCTTGTTTGAATTTGATCCTTTTGACATGGTTGCCTGGCAGTAGCATGTGACCTTTGTTTGTGGACCATTGTAGTATTCCATTAGCAGTATGCTTTTTGAAATATACAGATGGTTTCTTGACTTGAATCTTCTTCTCTTCTTGAGGTGGCAAGACAGTTGCAGAATCCATAGATGTAGATTTTGGTAGGTCACTACTAACAGCATTCACCCTAGACTTAGAGTCTTGTGATGTGGTGAGGTTACTGTCAGCAATGCCTAAGACTTGCTGTCTTCCACTCTTCCTCTCAAAGACTTTACCTTGGTCATCATCATTCTTCTTCTCCTTACCATCCTTCTTTTTCTTTTTGTCTTCATCACCCTTATCACTCCTGTGATGTCTTCTCCTTCCATCACTTTTGTCTCCATCCTTGTCTTGATCACCATCCTTGCTAGGGTTGAACTTAGCAGATTCAGGTACAATGCCAGTTGCAATGTATGACCTGAGATAAGATATAGCTTCCAATTCTTCTGCTGTTCTTAAACCCTTCTTCTTGTTCAGCTGCTCAAGGATGACAATAATGAGAGATTTGTTCTGAGGAATTAGATACTTAGGGATGACCAGCTTCTTGATATCATCAATTCTTGTTGCAGCCTGATAGATGATTGTTCTAGGATTTGTGAATACTTCAGGAAGCCTTGCTGGTTGACCATCCCTTAACTCTTCAAAGAGACTCTTGCAGTTTTCATCCTTCTTTTCAATCATTCCAAGGAACACATCCACTTCTGAGTGCTTTAGACCCTGTAGAGTGTTGATGGTTAAGTGCCATATCTTATTCTTTCCTACCATCATTATCTCTATGAGCCATAGGCCATCAACTCTCCTTGGTACTACAGTGAGAAAGTCAATCTGACTCTTCAAACTCCCATGATATGATAAAGTATCACCAGCCTGTACTCTTGAGACTTTCAGAAACTCCAAGAATGCATCATCATGATAGACATTTGAGTTTGCAATTTCTTGTAGCTTGGCCTCAGTGACCACCTTCACTTCTACAGGCTTGGAACTTTTAGATATGGAGAGTGAAGGTTTGTCAGATGGCATACTCCCTGCAAACACTGTGGTTGTGATAGATTGCTTTTGACCACTGGAAGTAGTGATGTGCACAGTTGGTAGAGTGACAATTGGCAGAGAAGTAGGTGGCTCATCAACTTTGTCACAGTTGGTGGTTTCTCCCCCTTTGTATTTGAGTTCCTTGATGTCCTCTTCTCCCCCTTAGGCTTGTTGTCAGGCATAGAGGCTGTAGTATTGACCTTTGGGGTTGAAGATTCTTCAGGTAGAGGGAGACCCATGTGCTTCATCATTGCAGACAACATTGATTGTTGATACAGAAGAACATCAGCTGTGGTGGTGGCTTGAGTGTTCAACTGTTCAGTCAGAGTTTGTACCTTGTCTGTAAGATGAGCATTGGACTGAGTGAGAGTAGCTACCTCCTTTTCAAGTGCATCTACCTTACTGAATAATGCAGTAGATTTGAAGCCAGACAGGGATTGTTCTTTAAGTCTCTGCACTTCAAACCTAGACAGCTCATGCACAGGGACCTCAGTGACCAGCTTGTCTCCATATTGATTTGCAAAGAATGTCCTAAGCATGGCATTGGCATCTGTAGTCTGGTCAGATAGAATTTGAAATTAGCTTCCTAGACCTGTGACTGTATCTTTAAGTAGAGCTAGACCATTATCCATCTTGGTGCAGGTGGTGTTGCAGTGTCTGAGATCTTTGACCACACTGTCTAGTTGAGGAAATTTGGCATCAAAGGCCCTCTTTATCTCTTCTACTGAAGTGGCTGTCTTGTCACACACCTTGTTGACTTCAGTTTTGACTCCCTTGCCAAGATAGTGTGCAGCCTTGAGGAAACCCTTGTAGGAATCATTGACAGCTTCATACACTTCACTAGGGGACTGGGATTTTGCATTTGAACCCAGTGAAGTGATGTATTCCTCTCTAAGATATTGAAGTGCTTCACTGAGAGTTACATCATACTTTCCTTGAATCCTCTGTGTTCGTGATGGTGTCATTAGGAGATGCCCCAGCATGCATTCCCTGACCATCTAAATGTGGTACTTGGGTGGTGAGCAAGGTGTCATGCACCAAGTCACTTGAATCCATTGGCTCATCAAGAGAAAAGAATTCTTGATGATCAATGCCTTGCTCCTCAATTGCTTGAGTTGCAGGCTCCAAAGAAATATGAGTGGTAGATTCTGGAAGAGAAGTGTGTTGTAGATTAGATTTTGGCAACTCCCCCTGAGAGATAGAGGGAGTTTCAATTGTGATGTGCTCTCCACTCAGTGTTGTGCCAGCCTTATCACTCTCATGTGCTGACTCTGTACAAATAGGTGCATTGGGGAGGATGCTTGATTCTATAGATGCACCCTGTTGAGAGGATACATCTAGTGAGCTGTTTGCCCCTGATTTTACAACTTCAGCCATTTGGGTGACTGAAGAGGTGGTTTTAGATTTCTTCTTCTTCTTTAGGCTAATGATAGGTGACTCAGTTTCCTCACCTCCTAAACCTAGTTCTACAGCCAAGGCTGCTTCAGTTAAGATGGTTAAAGGTTCAGAAGCGACCTGTTTTCTCTTCTTTTTACTAACATCACCCTTTTGAGAGGATGATGCAGTTGGCTCTCTGTTTGGTAGAGTGTTTGTCTGAGAGGGTTGGTAAGCAAGCCTTGGGTTAGCATTGTGTTCTTCTTGCTTAGGCTGTGCTAACTGAGACTTAGACTCAAATATTGGCATGTTGTGGGGGTAAGACCTAAACAAACCCTCCATGTGGGGAGTTATTTTAAGCCTTACATCCACATCATTCCTAGTCTCCAACTTACCAAAAATAAGTTTGGTCATGGACCTAGGATAGCCTATTTTACTTTTATCTAATCCAGGCAATTCAATCAATGAAGCATTTTTAAAATTAAGTACTGATTGAATAAAGCGGGGAAAGAAAATTTCAGTACCTCTCTTGGCTGTGTTCTTACCAAGTCTCCCATATAACTCTTGTATGATGAGATGTCCAACATCTATCTTTCTCCCATGAGCCAAGGCATAGGCAAGATGCTGCACAGGTGTACTAATCTGATCAAAGCTCGATTTCCTGGCAGTGAATACCTGAAGGAGTGTAGCAAAAACATAGCTCCATTCCTTTCTCAAGTACTTCCTATTCAGCTTTCCAAGTTTAATAGCCTCTGAGTAGTTGATAAATTCAAAGAATTCTTCCAACTCAGCATCTATGACCAGGGAGTCATATGCCTCTTGCTGCAAATCCAAGGCTTCATTCATGTCTGCGGTAGTGATAGAAATATCCACGCCTTGAATCTTGCAGTAGACTACATATGAGGTGATAGCATTCTCAAGGGCGATGACCTCCACTGTAGCTGTCCTCCAGAATTGTTCTAATATGTCTATGTACAGGGTTGGGTTGGCTGATAGTGCACCCTTGATGTAAGATTCAGACAACCATCGAACAAAGTACTTGAAATTAGCATTTGGTGCTTCCACATCACTGGTAATTGCAATGAAATTGGTTTGGGATGGTATGGTGAGTTGAGTGTTTTCCATTTGGGTAGAAAAGAGAAGAGAATTAAGGTTGAAGAAAAAATTCGCAGTTAGGGTTTTCAGAGGTTTTAAGAGTTTAGATGCTTGAGAAATCGAACGAAATGAGTTGAACAGTTGTGAAATTGTATATATGTGAGTGACTTGAGTTGTCGATTAGATATAAGTTTTGTATCGACAAGACAGTCATTCGAGAAGTATAAAACAACTATTCGATAAGTCAAGAAAGGCTTATTCGATATCTCAAGCAGTTTATAACTCACATCTGGCAGTTATTTAACTCAGAAAATAATTCTAAGCTAAATAAAATATGTTTTTATGAGCGAAATGAAATTTTGAATATAAATCCAAAAAGCGATTAAGTGTCAGCGAGAAATCAGCCTTTTCAAATGATTCGATAACTCAAATACAGTATTCGAGAACTCCATCATTAGAGAACTAAAATACTCTATTCGAGAACTCAAAGTGTGCTATTCGATTTCTCCAAAAGACACTATTCGAGAACTCAGGAGGGTTCTAGATAGGCCTATTCGAGAACTCGAGCCATGAAAAAACAATGAACCATTCGAGAAGTCTGACTTATCGAACTATACTTTTCACTCATAAAATTCAATTTTCACTATCTTTTAAAATTTACCAGAAATATTCACTGAAGAATATTCTACTAAATTAAATAGTGATTCTCTCAAAATTTCACAAAAATTTCAAGCTAAAGATGTATAATTTTCAACATATGCAGCATTGTGGAATATTTATAAATCATAATCCAGCCAATACTTACTTCAAAAATATTGAGCATTTGATAAAGTAAGTATTTACTGATGCAACAATCTAGTTGATATATTCACTTAGCCAGAATTTGAAGAATTCAGCATTCCAATCTCACTAACCAACCTTGTGAAGGTGGCTTCATCTAATGGCTTAGTGAATATGTCAGCTAGTTGTTTCTCTGTGGGAACATAATGTAACTCAATGGTTCCATTAGTTGCATATTCCCTTATGAACTGATATCTGATATCAATGTGCTTTGTCCTAGAATGATTGACAGGATTGGAAACTATAGAGATTGCACTTGTGTTGTCATACATGATTGGAATTCTTTCCAACACAAGTCCATAATCTCTAAGTTGGTTTCTGATCCAAAGCACTTAAGCACAGCAACTTCCAGCAGCTATGTATTCAGCTTCAGCTGTGGAAGTTGACACAGATTGTTGTTTCTTGCTGTACCAAGAGACTAACCTTTGTCCAAGAAACTGGCAGCTACCTGAGGTGCTTTTCCTATCCACTCTGCATCCAGCATAATCAGCATCAGAATAACCAATCAGATTGAACCCTGTGTCCTTAGGATACCATAATCCCAAGTTTGGTGTGCCCTTCAGATATCTGAAAATCCTCTTTATTGCTATCATATGTGATTCCTTTGGATTTGATTGAAACCTTGCACACAAGCATGTTGCAAACATGATGTCTGGCCTACTAGCAGTGAGGTAGAGTAGAGAACCAACCATGCCTCTGTAGATTGAGATATCCACCTTCTTGCCCTTACCATCTTCATCTAACTTGGTGGCAGTGGCCATGGGTGTCTTTGCAGGTGAGCATTCTTCTAAGTCAAATTTCTTCAATAGATCCTTGATGTATTTGGTTTGACTTATAAAAATGTCATCCTTCCTTTGACTCACATGCAGCCCAAGAAAGAATGTTAATTCTCCCATCATACTCATCTCATATCTGCTCTGCATGAGCTTAGAGAATTTCTCACACAGCTTCTCATTTGTAGAGCCAAATATGATATCATCCACATAGATTTGAACTAAGATAATATCATCACCATGTTTCTTGTAAAATAGTGTCTTGTCCAGTGTGCCTCTAGTGAATTGATTCTCCAGTAGAAATTGTGACAATGTGTCATACCATGCCCTAGGAGCTTGCTTAAGTCCATACAATGCTTTAAGCAATTTGTAGACAAAGTGAGGGAATTGTGGATCCTCAAAGCCAGGTGGTTGTTGCACATATACTTCTTCTTCCAACTCCCCATTCAGAAATGCACTCTTG
This sequence comes from Saposhnikovia divaricata, assembly GCA_036435485.1. Taxonomy (NCBI): domain Eukaryota; kingdom Viridiplantae; phylum Streptophyta; class Magnoliopsida; order Apiales; family Apiaceae; genus Saposhnikovia; species Saposhnikovia divaricata. The sequence goes on from CM071596.1 coordinate 57,345,148, forward strand.
ACATCCATTTGATAGACCTTGAAATTAGAATGTGCAGCAAATGCCAAGAAAATTCTGATGGCCTCTAGTCTGGCAACAGGGGCAAAAGTCTCATCATAGTCAATGCCTTCCTGTTGAGAGTATCCCTTTGCAACCAACCTTGCTTTGTTTCTTATGACTACACCATTTTCATCCATCTTATTCCTTAGAACCCATTTTGTTCCAACAATGGTTCTATCCTTTAGTGCAGGCACAAGTTCCCATACTTTGCTTCTTTCAAATTGGTTTAGCTCCTCTTGCATAGCAATTATCCAATCAGGATCCAACAATGCATCTTCAAGTTTCTTAGGCTCAACTTGGGATAGAAAGCAACCATAGAGACATTCATTTAGAGTTACTCTCCTTGTCCTCACTCCTGTATTTGGATCTCCAATTATCTGATCTGCAGTATGTGATCTATCCCATTTCCTTGTATGTTCAGATTGATTTCTCAGCCTTGATGTTGCTTCATCATCCAGATCATGATCATTTACATTTCCTCCCCCCTGTGAAGTTTCCACTAATCACAGGTGTGTCTTGGATGCTTGTTTCTTCATTGTTGGTTGACACAGGTTCTTCATTCACTTGAGTTTGTTGGATTCTGGGCTCAAATTCAGTTTCAATCTCCTCATCAGAATCATCTAGATTGCCAAACTTCAAAGGATCTTTATCTTCATCATTGGCTTCTTCTAATCCAGGTAGTTTGCTGTAATCAAATGTCACATCTGTGCTTTCCATAACTTTCTTTTGAGTGATGGCATAAACTTTGTGTGCAATTCTTTCCATAGAATAGCCAAGAAAAATTCCTTCAAATGCTTTTGCATCAAACTTTCCAACATATTCTGAGTTGTCTTTTAACACAAAGCATTTGCTTCCAAAAGTATGAACATACTTTAGAGTGGGCTTCTTTCCAGTCATCAAGTTGTAAGGTGTCTTTCCAGTGTTTTTGTTGATGAGGGTTCTGTTTTGGATATAGCATGCAGTGCTCACAGCCTCAGCCCAAAAACATGTAGGCATCTTTGCGTCAAGTAACATTGTTCTAGCAGCCTCAATCAGAGTTCTATTCTTTCTTTCAACAACTCCATTTTGTTGTGGAGTCCTTGGAGCTGAGAATTGTTAAGAAATGCCATTCTCTTTGCAGAATGCTTCAAGCATGGCATTTCTGAACTCTGTTCCATTATCACTTCTTAATGCAATCACACTTGCATTGTTGGCCTTTGCTTCCTTGTCAATTTTCTTTATATGCTCAATGATTACTTGTGGAGCCTCATCCTTTGATGCCAGAAATTCTACCCATGTACACCTTGTGAAATCATCAACCATCACCAGAGCATACCTTTTCCTTCCTAGTGACATAATATTGACAGGCCCAAACAAGTCCATATGAATCAGTTTTATGGGCTTGGTTAATGATTTCACTGTCTTTGACTTGTGGCTTGATCTTTTCATTTTTCCCTTTTGACAAGCCTCACACACTCCTTCTTGACAGAATTCAAGTGTGGGCATGCCTCTCACTAACTCCCTTTTGACTAGAGAATTAATGCCTTTGAAGTTCAAGTGTGATAGCTTCTTATGCCACAGCCAACTATCTTCATTTGATGCTTTTGAGTAAAAGCAACAAATTTTGTCCTTGTTTGCAGAGTTCATATTGGCTACAAACAGGCTTCCTTTCCTTACACCAGATAGAGCAAAGTCACCATTCTTCTTGTGGGTGATCAAACATTCATCTTTGTCAAAATTCACTTTGAAGCCTCTGTCAGTAAATTGACCAACACTCAGTAGATTGTGCTTGAGTCCCTTGACCAGTGCTACATTTTCAATGATGACATTTCCAATTTCCAACTTGCCATATCCCAGTGTGTTGCCAATGCTGTCATCTCCAAAAGCAACCATTGGGCCAGCCTTCTCCTCATACTGTGATAGCAGGGCCATATCACCAGTCATATGGTTTGAGCATCCACTGTCCAAAATCCACATGACCTTCCTTTCACTTTCTTTGCCCTGCAAACACAAAGGTATTACTTCTCCTTTGGTACCCAAACAAGTTTGGGTCCATGTGGCTTAGCAACAGTTTTATCATAAACAGCATGCTTATCAATTTTCTTGATGTTAGTCTTCTTGTTACTGTTAGAAGTCTTAGAATCAGGGTTCTTAGACTTAGGTGACAGAGGCACCTTCCTAACTTTAGGAGGACTTGAAGACTTTGTTCTTATGTAGTGTGTGTGAACATTGTGACTGATGCAACCTTCCATGAATTGTCTTCTCAAATTAAAGCAACTAGTCATTACATTCATGTTACATGGCATACAATCAAATTTATCACAGAAAGGAGAGTCTCTATGTCTTAAAGGCATTGAGCAATCTTAGAATGCTTTAGCAACACTACCAGATGGTTTCTTGCATGCATGAGTTAAATAATTAGTGCTAAAACAATTTTGACAAACTTTCCTAGGGGCATTTGGCACATAAGCATAATTGTTGTCCTTGTTAATCCTTAATTTGCCATTCCTGTTTTGTTTCTTTTTAGCCAATTTCTTCTCAAACTCATTATTCCCAGCTGAAACAAACTTCACAAATTTCTCAAGTCTAGGTCTACCTCCTACTGACTCCTTGGCTTTGGTTTTGACATTCTCACTCTTAGAGGATGCTTGTTGTTCATTTGATTCTGCCTTATCTTCATCATCCAACATTTGCTTAATGAGTAAGGCATCCTCATCAATCTCAAGTGTTGGTGTTTTAAATATTGGGGTCTCAGCCTTTTTCAAAACCTGAGGCACTTCCTCTTGAACAACAATGTCATCTTCAATGACTGCATAGCCTTTCCTCTATTTGAGAGTGTCATAATCATGTCCAATAGCAGCCTTAGGTCTAGCTAGATTTTTCTCATGGTAGGACTGCAATAGACTAGAGGAATTCTTAAATGTTTTCAATTTAAATTCATTTTCAGCTACTTCATCCCTAAGAGCTTTCTCAACTTGACTAGCACATAGAACCTTATTCTTTAGATATTCGATTTCTGGTTTAAGGTTTTCTACTTGCATAGCAGTTAGTTCTAGTTCCTCATTTCTCTTGTTCAACAGTTCATTCTTAGTAGACAGTTTAGCAATCTCTTCATTAGCAGCAGTCATACTAGTATGAATATTAAACATCTCAACAGATAGTTGTTCAACCATAGATTTGTATTCAGAAACAGACATGTCTATAGTAGTGAGGGATGGTACCTGAGAGTCTGATTTAGATGGTTCTTCCTTGGAGTTGGCCATCAAGGCATAGTTGCAAAATTCTTGTTCTTCTCCACCACTATCAGAATCATCCCAACACTTCCCTTCAGCTATGTAGGCCTTACCTGGTGTATGCTTCTTTAGCAGAGCCTCATACTTAGCTTCAAGCTCAAGAAACTCCTTATCCTTCTTCTTAGGCTTCTTGCATTCACTGGCAAAATGCCCTAGGTCATTGCATCTATAACATCTCACAGATGACCAATCCACATAGCTGGTTTTGAATTTGTTTTTGTTTGCTTTTACAGGTGCCTTGCTCTTGTTGAATGAATGATTTTGAGATCTAGACTTGAAGGGCTGATTCCTCTTAAATCTGATGTTTGGGAATTTTCTAGCCATAAAAGCATATGAAGTGTTTTCCATGGCATCCAACTCTTCAAGAGTATAGAACTCATCTTCTTCCTTTTCATCAACAGGTTCAGTCACTTCTTCTTCAGTCTCTTCATCATCTACTATCTCTTCTATTCTCAGTTGACTTGTAGATGCTTCCAGGTCTTGAACGGATTTGTTGACAATCAAGGCACAGGATGTGTTTATCATTCTGCCTTGGTTGGCTTGGATATCCCCCTTTTGAAGCAACTCAAGTTCATGAGTTTTTAAAACCCCATAGAGCAGATCATATGTGACTTTGTTCAAATCTCTTTCTCTTAGAGATATGACCCTTTGCTCTAGATGGTTTGGTGCAGATAGTAGAAACTTCATGTTTAATTCCTTAGTGCTGTAAACCTTCCCATTCATTTGAAGCTCAATCACCAGCTTGTGAAATCTCTCAAACATATCAGTAATACTTTCTTTGGACTGTGCCATGAAAGCTTCATACTGTGTGACCATGTTGGGACAATCAGATCTTGGCACTGCGAATTTCGATACAATAAATTAACGAGTACGAATAGAAAAATCACCTTGTTAACGGTTGATTCCACGCTCTTCTATTGTATTCCCAAATTCCCTTGAGCGAAGTGTGGCCTTCGTCTTCTCAAGTTAACCTCTCTTCTTGCTCCTGGGTGGCTACAAAATTTTTTCGACCAGCCCCCAGCAAGAAGAGAATAGGAATATATATAGGCTACAATAGGGATCATGGATAATTAGGTTGGGCCTTCTAATTACATCTTGAGCCTAGCCCAATGTAATTAAATATTAATTCAATCCACTAAAGAATTAATATTTGCACTACCTTTCCTAATACCGTAATTTAATTAATTAATTCGGTTCCAATATTATTTGCTTATTAAATTCCCCATGTTTAAAATATCGCATGTCCATTAATTAAATAAATTACTGATAATTCATTTAATTAATATCTTTTATCCTTGATTATCCACTCAACCTTTATTTAATTATGCCGGAATAAATCCACCTGCAGGGTTTCACATAATTAAATCTTTTTGAGCTTTCAAGGGGACATCATTAACCCGAATATTATCAGGACATGGATTCCTTCAATAAATAATATCCCACCATATATATTATTTCATCACCCAAAATATAATGAAATAAATCAAAAGAATTATTTCATATATAAATCAAAGCATGTAAATAATATATACGTGTCAATTATTATTTCCGGATTAAGAACCTAAGCATTAATAATAACATAGAATCTTAGTTCACCTCCTTAATCAGTATAAGGGAACAATTCTAAATTTGATCCTGTTCAATATACACAAAGTATACTAGTATTATTTATTAGTCAATATAAACTAATCTAAATAATACTACAGCCATTCCAGTGGATTGTCTAACTCCACCTGTGCTGTGAACCTTATTATATTATATAAACCGTATTTAATAATCTAATATTCTGTATCCCATTTGATACTAGATTATTCACAATATATAATATTTAGACAACATGTAAACATTTAAATGATTCTCAATTAAACCGGCCAGAAATAAATGTAAATACTTCAAATAAATATTTTCAGTATACACCAACAATCTCCCACTTATACTCAAAATATTCTATGAGTATATCAGTGTTTATTTAATCCACTATTACACAGAAAACTATGTGTCCATCCATCTGACTCCTATCGCTTCCACATGCCTGTCAAAAACCTTGGCTGGCAAACTTTTTGTGAAAGGATCTGCCCGGTTGTCTTCTGATGATATGTGAGCCACAACTATATCTCCTCGCTTTACGATTCCTCGTATGAGATGATACTTACGTTCAATATGTTTAGCTGCCTTGTGATCTCGCGGTTCCTTCGAATTTGCCACAGCACCAGTGTTATCACAATACACTGTGAAGCTCCTAGGCAAATTAGGTACCACATCCAAGTCCAAAAGGAAGTTCCTGAACCATACAGCCTCCTTTGCAGCCTCAGAGGCCGCCACATACTCGGCTTCCATGGTAGAGTCTGCAATGCATTTCTGCTTTACACTCCTCCATATAACAGCTCCACCTCCCAAAGTAAAAACATATCCCGAGGTCGATTTCCTCTTATTCCTATCTGATTGGAAATCTGAATCAGTATATCCCAAAGGAAATAGATCTGAGGCCTTGTAAATTAACATATACTCCTTAGTCCTTCTCAGGTACTTGAGTATAGTTTTTACTGCGCTCCAATGTTCCTGACCTGGGTTCGACTGATATCTACTAACCATGCCTACAGCAAAGCAGATGTCAGGCCTCGTACATAACATAGCATACATTAAGCTTCCACATGCCGAAGCATAAGGAACTGCTTTCATGCTCTCTATATCCTTAGGTGTCGAAGGACACTGCTCCTTGGATAGAGCCACTCCATGCTTAAAAGGTACAAAACCTTTCTTAGAGTTCTGCATGTTAAAACGAGCTAATACTTCATCAATGTAGGGCTCTTGAGATAAAGCCAACATCCTTTTCTTGCGATCCCTTATTACTTTGATCCCAAGGATGTATGCCGCTTCACCTAAGTCCTTCATTTCAAATTGTTTGAACAACCATGCCTTTATTGATGACAACATCTTAACATTGTTTCCAATGAGTAAAATGTCATCAACATACAGTACCAGAAAAACCACTGCATTTCCCTCACTTCTCTTATACACACATGATTCGCTTGGACTTTGATCAAATCCATATGACTGGACTGCCTGATCAAAACGAATATTCCAGTCTCTAGAAGCTTGTTTTAGTCCATAAATAGACCTCTTAAGCTTACATACAAGATGCTCTTGGCCTTCCTTAATGAATCCTTTTGGTTGTTGCATATAGATGGTTTCCTCAAGACTTCCATTAAGGAAGGCTGTCTTGACATCCATTTGCCAAATCTCATAATCGAGATGAGCTGCTATAGATAAAAGAATCCGGATCGACTTAAGCATAACAACCGGCGAAAAAGTTTCCTCATAATCGATCCCTTCTTTCTGAGTATACCTTTTCGCAACAAGTCGTGCTTTCCAGGCTTTCACCTTTTTGTCAGAACCTCTTTTCTTCTTGTAGATCCACATACATCCAATGGGTTTTACACCTTTGGGTGGTTCCACGAGCTCCCAAACTTGATTAGAATACATAGATTCCATCTCAGATTCCATTGCCTTTTGCCAAAGATCTGCATCTTTATCTAGAATTGCTTCTTCGTATGTCCTGGGATCCTCATCATGTTCACCAGAGACCAAGTCCGAGGACTCTCCCAAAAACATGAATCTATCAGGTTGTTGAACAACCCTCCCACTACGACGAAGCACCGGTGTGGTATTAGTGACAGGTTGTGCATTTTCTTGTGGTTGATCTACTTGTACTATTGGCACTTGGGGATTATCTGTCCCTCCCACTAGTTCCTCTAAAACGATACTACTCATGGGTTTGTGTTTCATTATATAGTCTTCTTCTAAGAATCTAGCATTGGTGCTAACAATGATGTCTCGATCCCTAGGACTATAAAATGAATAACCTTTCGTTCCCATGGGATAGCCTACAAACAGCCTTACTTCTGTACGAGATTCTAACTTGGTCGCGTTCTTGTTCAGCACATGTGCTGGACAACCCCAAATCCGAATATGTCTTAGACTTGGTTTGCTACCAGTCCACAATTCTATTGGAGTCTTGGGAACCGACTTAGAAGGTACCAAGTTCAGAAGGTAAGCCGCTGTTTCTATAGCATATCCCCAAAACGACTTGGGTAAATCTGAATAACTCATCATCGATCTAACACTCTCTAAAAAAGTCCGATTCCTTCTCTCTGCTACACCATTCTGCTGAGGTGTGCCAGGTGCAGACAACTGGGATGCAATCCCATTTTCTGATAAATATTCCCTAAATTCTCCAAGCAAGTATTCGCCACCACGATCTGATCGTAGTGACTTGATACATTTTCCAAGATGTCGCTTCTCCGCACTTGCTTTGTACTCTTTGAATTTTTCAAAGCACTCAGACTTACGGCGCAACAAATAAATGTACCCATATCTAGAATAATCGTCAATGAAAGTGACAAAATACTCATAACCTCCTCTTGCTTGGATACTCATAGGTCCACATAAATCAGTATGAACCAATTCTAACACTTCTTTAGCTCTATTCCCCTTTGCTTTAAAAGGCCTATTAGTCATCTTACCTTCCAAGCAGGATTCACAAACTGGAAATGGCTCCACTGCCAACGAGCCTAATGGCCCATCTACTACCAGTCTTTGAATCCTCCTCAAGTTAATATGACCTAATCTTAAGTGCCAAAGATATGTTTGGTTCAATTCAGAAGGTTTCTTTCTTTTATTTGAGCTAGAAAGAACGTTATTAGTTTCCTTATGTTGCAGCATTAGTTGGATAGGATTAATTATATATAAATTGTCTTGCAATGTACCAGAACCTATAACTCGTTTATTCATCATAATAGAAACATTACGATCCAAACAAACATTATAACCATCCATGGCAAGTTTAGAAACCGAAATTAAATTCCTTCTAAACGAAGGTACATAAAGACAATTGTTCAAAACCAAAATCCTATCATCGCCAAAAGATAATGTAATTATTCCAACTGCAACTACTGCTACTTTCGTAGTATCTCCCATGAACACATATATCTCGCCATCTCTAAGCATTCTGGATTGCTGGAACCCCTGCATAGAGTTACAAACATGGTCAGTGGCTCCTGTATCTACACACCAAGTGCTCGTAGATATAGCCGCTATATATGTTTCTGTAACTAGAGAAAGAGACATACCAGTATTGTTTGTCTTCTTAGGAAGAGGACAATCCTGTTTCCAGTGACCTGACTGCTTGCACCTGAAGCACTTGCCCTTAGGCTTTTTCACACCACCTTGAACTCCCACTGCATTAGCAATCTTTCCAGCTTTCTGTGTCTGAGTCTTTTTCTTCTTCTTACCTTTCGGTTTAGATGAAGAAGCTTTCTCGGCCACATTCACTTGAACATTCTGCTTAAAGAGTCCTTCAGCTGCTTGAAGTTCTGTCAGAAGTTCCGCGAGACTATACATCCTTTTGTTCATGGTGTAATTCAAGCGGAACTGCTCAAAACTTTTGGGCAAGCTCATAAGGATGATATCGATCTGGGTTTCCCCATCAATATCAGCACCAAGGATCTCCATCTCATTCAGATGAGACATCATTCTGAGAACATGATCCCTTACAGGTGTTCCTTCAACCATCTGAGTGTTCATTAAAGCCTTCATTGCTACTTGCCTAGCAGCCCTATTCTGTTCTCCAAAAAGTTCCTTGAGATTAAAGAGCATATCTGAAGCAGTGGGCATAGCCTGATGCTGATGCTGCAAAACACCCGACATTGCTGCCAGAATGTAACATCGCGACATCTCATCAGCCTTAATCCACCGCTTATAATACTCCTTCTCACTTTCAGGAGCATCTTCAGCAGGCTGGTCTGGCTTGGGTTCATAAGTACAAAATTTGTACTCCTCAACAGTCAACACTATGTCCAAATTACGTTTCCATTCAATATAGTTCGGTCCAGTAAGTTTGTTATCCTTAAGTATGGTGAATAGTGGATTAAAGCCCATAGTGATCTAATCCTGAGAATCATACATGTAACACATAATCAGATAGTTGCATAAATCTTAAATCCTATTGGTTTCCTCTAACAATTAATTAAAATTAATGCACTAATATTTAAACACGATAAGTATCTGGTACGCCACGATGGATGACATATATACCACTTAAATTCGTTTAAATATTACTTCGGTCCTATTACTAAATAATACGCCACGTTAGGGTGGACTATATATTATTTTTCATAGCTAAGTGTATACCATTATTAAATCTTAAATTAATAAAAAGACTGGATACCACCATTAAATATTTCAAATCAATAATCGATAATAGGATAATTCCCAGATCGGGGGGAGCATTGTCAAGAGGCATCACTTAAGACCCCTTTCTAGACAGAATCATCCTTTCTCTCAATATTGAAAATCTATATTCAATCAGTGGTACCCTTCTAATTAATCGAATTCTATGAAACTTGCTACGCCACGATGGGTGGCATGTATACCTTTCAATATTCGTAATTAATTTAGGAAGTTTGTTCTAGTAATATCCATAACACTACCTGACACCATAAATCATACGCCACGATGGGTGGCATGTATATAATTTATATTCGTCTCGGTGTTAAATTACATACAAATAATAATGGAGACCATGGGATTTAATTCCTAATTAATTCCCTCACCCACTTAGAATTTTTATTTAAAATTGAGGAATTTTATCTAGATGCATCGCCCTATGTTATTTTTTCGAGGTCTACATGTTATAAAAATAACAATACAAAGAACACATAACATAGCAGCATGCATCATAAAATTAAAGCAATAAATAAAATTAATGTCCATGTCGTCCTAATTATGTTAAACATGCAATTAAAAATTACACACATAATTAACAACACACATAATAATTATTTAAAGCAATAATTAAAAAATTAAATAGCGGAATTAAAATTAAAAAATATAATTTAAATCCACTATTATGGCCCCTTGAAAAAAAATAAATTTCCAGCACCATTCTGCTGAAAAAATCCATTTTCTGCCAAAAATTTGTTGTGGCGCATCTAGAACCTGCGTTACTGCCTGTTTTATCCTGTAACGCAGGACAAGCCTGCGTTACAGGCCCTTTTCATCCTGTAACGCAGGACAGGCCTGCGTTACAGCCATCTGACCAGAAAAATTTTTTTTTCGAAGCGCCTGCTTCTGTCTGATCCACCAGATCTGTTCCTTGCTTTTGGACACGAACAAATACACAACAGCAGCCCCATCATGATTTCGCAGCGGAACAAAAACAACTCCGATTTGATTTCTGATCGCACATAATTGTTACAAAATACCCGGATTTTTACATAATCCATCAAACAATTACATACAAAACAGATCTAATACAAAACTAATTTTGTAAATCTATTCTAACACGATCAACCCTCGTGTTTTACAACCACGATAAACCACGTGGAAACCAAAAAAAAAATAACCACGATTAAACCACGTGGGATCCAAACACATAATTAAAAATTACATGGCCATAATAGTGGATACTAAACAACCTGTAAAAGATTATTATCCAAGCACACCACTATACACATGCATATATAATTACGACATGGACATCGTATCAAAATTCGCAGAACCAATGAACCAGGCTCTTGATACCAATTGTTGGGACAATCAGATCTTGGCACTGCGAATTTCGATACAATAAATTAACGAGTACGAATAGAAAAATCACCTTGTTAACGGTTGATTCCACGCTCTTCTATTGTATTCCCAAATTCCCTTGAGCGAAGTGTGGCCTTCGTCTTCTCAAGTTAACCTCTCTTCTTGCTCCTGGGTGGCTACAAAATTTTTTCGACCAGCCCCCAGCAAGAAGAGAATAGGAATATATATAGGCTACAATAGGGATCATGGATAATTAGGTTGGGCCTTCTAATTACATCTTGAGCCTAGCCCAATGTAATTAAATATTAATTCAATCCACTAGAGAATTAATATTTGCACTACCTTTCCTAATACCGTAATTTAATTAATTAATTCGGTTCCAATATTATTTGCTTATTAAATTCCCCATGTTTAAAATATCGCATGTCCATTAATTAAATAAATTACTGATAATTCATTTAATTAATATCTTTTATCCTTGATTATCCACTCAACCTTTATTTAATTATGCCGGAATAAATCCACCTGCAGGGTTTCACATAATTAAATCTTTTTGAGCTTTCAAGGGGACATCATTAACCCGAATATTATCAGGACATGGATTCCTTCAATAAATAATATCCCACCATATATATTATTTCATCACCCAAAATATAATGAAATAAATCAAAAGAATTATTTCATATATAAATCAAAGCATGTAAATAATATATACGTGTCAATTATTATTTCCGGATTAAGAACCTAAGCATTAATAATAACATAGAATCTTAGTTCACCTCCTTAATCAGTATAAGGGAACAATTCTAAATTTGATCCTGTTCAATATACACAAAGTATACTAGTATTATTTATTAGTCAATATAAACTAATCTAAATAATACTACAGCCATTCCAGTGGATTGTCTAACTCCACCTGTGCTGTGAACCTTATTATATTATATAAACCGTATTTAATAATCTAATATTCTGTATCCCATTTGATACTAGATTATTCACAATATATAATATTTAGACAACATGTAAACATTTAAATGATTCTCAATTAAACCGGCCAGAAATAAATGTAAATACTTCAAATAAATATTTTCAGTATACACCAACAGACCAGTATCTGTTTCCTATTTTCTCTTACCTCCTCTGTCCCTTCACATAACACCTTGATGTGGTTCCACATGTCCTTGGCTGATGTGCATGATGCTATATTGGCAAACATCGACATATCCATGGAGTCTATGATCAGCAACATGAGATGACTGTCTAGGGCAACCTTTTCCTTCTCTGAGTCCGTCCATTTGGATGGCTCTTTTGCAACATATGATCTAGGAATGACCGTTGTGCCCATTGTGGATTCAGCAATTTCTTGTTGTGGTACAAATGGACCATTCTTGAGGATGTTAGGGTAGAGAGGATTGGCAGCTTTGATAAACAACAGCATTTTTATTTTCCAGAGGTTGTAATTCTCTTTGTCGAACTTAGGGACCTTCACCGTACCTGTAGTCTTTGGTGTATTCGAACTCATAATCATTTTCTGTTTAGATTAAACAGCCTGCTCTGATACCACTTGTTGAGTATTGAATACAGTAAAAGAATACAGAGGGGGGGTGAATGGATTCTTGAACTTTTCTTTGTTCTTGAATCTTTGCAACAAGATATGTGTTGAGTGTGTGAGATATGTAAGTGCAGATAACAAAGACAAACACAACACAATATCACTTTAATCTAATATTTTATTATATAAAGATTTTGCTACAATCTGTGAATACAAATGATAGTATTCTCAGCTTCGTTTTTCTTAGAGAGATATTTCTTGTGATGTATCTTGAAAAACTTATCTACTAAGGAAGCGAGGTTGTATCCTTATAGACATGGATACCTACTTACTACAAATAAGGTAGATAAAACAAACTACTTTCCAGTATGTCTATCTTATTTGAGTAAGAGTCCAAACGGCTACAGATTTGACTTTGCAAAGCCTGTTCAGATCCACTTCTTTAGCTCCTTGTCCCTTTGTCTTATCTCTCCAAGCTTCTTTGTAGGCTTTCCAATGTGCTTTATAGTACATAGTCAAATAAAGCGACTTGGCTTGTTGCAGGTTTCTGACTTGTACAATTCTTCAGTATTTTGTCTCCAAGAATGTATTCAAGAAGTGGCTAAGTGATTGATTCGAGAACTCGAATTGACTTAATCGATAACTCGGAGTTCTCGAATAGTGTTATATTGACATATCAAATCACTTCTCGAATAGCTCTTTTCTCTGGGACTCCTTGAGATATCGAATAGAGCATTTTGACATATCGAATCCCTGAGATGTCGAATAGCTTCTTTAGTCCTTGAGATATCGAATAGAGTATTGACTTGTTGACCCTTAGAGAACTCGAATGATGCTTTGACTTGTTGACTCCATGAGTTCTCGAATAGAGTAATAGACATATCGAATCTCTGAGATATCGAATGAGATATCGAACAGTGTATTCAGAGATATCGAATAGTGTCTTCTGAGATATCGAATCTCTGACTTCTCGAATGCTAGACTTCTCGAATAGACAAATGTACTTCTTGAATTGGTACTTAGGCAAATTCTTCATTTCTTCAAATCCTAACTGTGATTATTTGGCAGTCTTTATTTCCTTGCTTGAGGCATGAACCTTGGAACTTCTTTCAAGCATTATTCTTGACTTTATAAGTACAGTAACACAACTAGAATTTGATGCCTATTACAAGTACAGAACAAATAGAAACTCTACAACTAGAGGTTCCCTCAGTTAAGAGGTCATGTAGGTAATGCATAGCATTACACACACTTAGGCTTGTTATTAGATGTATTCAGGCATGCCTCTGTGACTAACATCCCTGTAGCTAGCTCCTTAATTGGGGATTGCGCCTTGGTCTAACCAAATTTTTGTGAATGTTTTATTGGTTAATTTCCACATTGTATCAAAGAGCAATCAGTTTTTTAATTAAGTAATGAACAAAGGAGGTTTTGTTTGAGGCGGAAAGTTTCATCCTGCAGCTAATAATAAGGTTATTCCCAATTTAAAGTTATTTCCTGGATACAATTATATTCGAAGAGGTGGTGTTTCTTTAATTTGATCTGTAAATTAAAGGACTTAGAGTATGGTAAATTTATACTATAAGTGGCCTAGCTAGGTTGTTCTGACATGTTTTTAACGTTGTTAAGGTTTGTGTAGCTATATCCAGGAGTGATTTAACTAAGTGCCTATGCTATATATGCCATATAATTAATTATGTCTACATTTAAATCTTTTGACTTTTAATTAAGAGAACACTGTCTGTATTAACTATCTTAGATTAAATTTTGCAAGCAGTTTTGAACTAAACTAAATGTTTCATAACACAACACTATATATGTATATCATTTTTCGATCTTAATAATTCATATAATGCGTTTATATATATATATATATATATATTAGAATCAATCTCAAGATCGATATATGTCATTCCATATCGCTGAAATTTCACAATAATTTAAATCTTTGGGTAACCCAAGTTAAAGCATATTTTCCTTTCTATTGAATTTGGTTCTTCAATGGCAGTAGGTAGCGGAAATCAAATACCTTTGCACTTTATAATCTATTAACACACTACAATTGATTATTGACAGTGTGATCCATTCTCTAGAATCAGACATTTTGAGAATTTGATACTGAAAAATGTTACAAAAATGGATTTGACGTACAACAAACATTATACGTTAAGAAAAAAACATACTGGTAACAAACACCAACAGATCAGATAATTTGCAAGTTTATATATACTCTGGTCTGACATGAATTCCCAGTTACAAAAATTGCTTCTGATATTCATTTATATCTATTCATTCCTAGATTTGGAGTATATCATTTATAAACTTCCAAAATTGATAATGTTACAGTGCCCCAAGCAAGCTCCGCATGATGGAATTTTTTGTGGATACTATGTTGGATGCTTTATTGACGATTTATTGTGCAGCGGCGAAACAAAAATCAATGTTGATGTAATTGAATTTCTATTTCGTATAAATTGCTCCGTAACTATAAGTTTATTAATACAAAATCTAAGTAAATTTCTAATTGTGTTGCTGCACAGTTTACCTATTCCCCGAAATTGAAGTCCTATCCACGCGATAAAATGATCCGCTTCCAGAGTAATTGGACAGGTTACTTGTACAATCGATTTCTCGGGGATGTGTTGTTAGGGGAGTAATCTTGTGTTTATATTTTAGTGTGTAATCCGGAGTTTTAACCGAGAGTTGGAATCCAAACTCTTAATGAAGTAATTTTTGTACGCTACCAACTACCAAGTGATCTATTAAAGATTTGTATCACTTGTTAATGTTTTGGATTTTATTTTTATTTTAATGCAGAAATTTGATTTGCTTGTTCAGTTGAAATTTTATTTTATTTTTGTATTGGTGAAATTGCTTTATAATTAGGAATAATAATACAGGTTTAAAAATGACAAAAATATAATAAATAGTGTTTTTTATATATAAAAAAAAATCTTGGATAGCGATTTTAAAAATGTAATTGGGGTGCTAATTTGAAAATATGACCTACTTACATAGCGTTTGGCAAAAAGCTATCTAATAGACAATTTCACAAACATAGACAGACTTATATAGCGTTTGAAAAAAATGCTATACTAGAATTGCACTTAAACAACGCATACTCATACTCATATAGCGCTCCATAAAGCGCTATTAAAGTGAATAGCTAATATAACGTTCCAAAAAATGCTATGGAAGTATGCACTAAGAGAGCGCTTGGATAAACGCTATGCAAGCTAAATTAACTTACATAGCGCTGGCTTACATAGCGTTTAAAAATGCTATGTAAGCTAAAAAACGAACGCTATTAAGCTAAAATCTGTAGTAGTGATATATGCATATTTTGAATTAAGTTCTATGGAGATCAACATTTGAGTGGAGACCATATACGTTATGGACTCAAAACATTGCAAAACATATATATTTGTGAAGAATATTCAATTAATATTATTATTTCATTCAAAATCTTAAAAATCATATATGATTTGCAAGCAGAACATGTTTTGAAGAACAATACGTTCTGCAATATTTTGTTTGTAGAACATAGATGATTTTGAAGATTTTTAATGAAATATGCATGTAAAACATATATGATTTTCAAGATTTTTAATGAAATAAATGAAATAGTGATTTTCATAAAACATGATTTTCAATGAATAAGTTTTTGTAATGTTTTGAATGATATATGATCTCCTATATAACTAAGGTGCTGTTCCTAAAAGAGCTAGGAATTTGATTTCACATTGCATGCAAATAGTGACAAAAAGTAATGAACGTTCATAGCATAAATGGTGCAACCAACTTCCCCTATAGATAGACAGTGACAAAGCCAGTTTTATTCTCACTTGTTCTTCAAAACACACACACACACACACAGAGACACACACACAGAAGTAAGAGAACTCTCAGATCGAAAGAAATGGCCACTCAAAACAACAGCATCGTAACTTCAGTCATCAGAGGTGATTATTCTGGTGTGAATCAGTCAGTCCTGGCTCATTGGCCAACTGATATCTTAAGAAGAGGTTTGGCTAAGCCTTCCAATTCTTACTTTTTCGAACCAACCATGACCGATTCTCCGGTCGATCCTGCTGAAATTGACTGGCCCTCTGCCACCGTTGAGCAGCTGATTCACCTGCTCCATGACCCACACTTGCGACCACATGCACTCTCTCATCTGTGTCTGGTAGTATCTTTTTTATTTTTACTAGTGTATTTAATATTTATATATTAATTATTTAGTTCTTACACATCTAATTCTCAGTTCTTCGCATCCTGTGAATTGTGATTCTTGATTTAGTTCTTTAACATATATAATTTAAGAATCTGATTTATTCATTATTTTCTCTTAATAGTTTTAAAGGATAATTTTACATAATTTTACTCGGTTGTCAATCGATGTGTTTATATGTTAAATTTATTTGATTGATGCTCCAGGCCCGGGGCACAAGTAAATTCACATTTTCCTTTTGGAGGAAAATTAATTGAATTGACATTTGTGAGTCTTGTGTCTAATTATCCATAACACTTATTTTTTATTTTTATCAAATAAAAATAAAATAATTTTTACTTAGCTCTCCTCCTCGATTCAACAAGGGTGTCATCTAGTTTTGGTACATGACATTAATTACTTGTCATTTTGGATGTTTTAATTGATTGACCGATCCATTACAATTATAACCCGTCAATTTTTGGTATCCAATTTGGTACCTGTATCATTTTTTTTTTTGGTTAAAATACACCCCCTCTTCTTGTTTTCTTTGATTTTAATTTCTTTTCAATAAATTTACCTTTTTATTAAGAATCTCTTCCTATTAATTTATTAATTAATAAATTTGGATTTGGTTCAATCCAATTTTTAAATTTGTTCTCTCCTAGAATTTGTAGTACTGATATCATGGATCATAGATCTATCCAATTAATTAATCTTTTGGTACTAAATTTTATAATATTACTTATTGTTCGAATACATTTTATCAAATTAAATATATTTTCATTTATTACTACTACAAATTTTTTAAATTAAAAAAAAATCTACATCAGGATCATAGTTTTAATGGAAAAGAAGAGATTTTATTTTGATTTATTCTACTATTTGTTTGTTCAATTTAAATTATTTTTATAAATTATGGGTGATTTTTTATCATAAAATTGATCAATTATAAAAGAAAAATTAAGAAAAAGATAAGATACCTAAGAATTTAGATGTTTTGATAACCGATCCAACAAGCCAGTGGTATACAAAATCAATCTAATCGTCCGATGTTATATCCATTTCGGTAACCCATACTTGGTAACCACTTGAGCTTATGTCATAGGCGTTCTATTCGTGTGCTTTTTATTTCATTTCAAAAGAAAATTGAAGAATGTATATAATATACCAGTTGTAGATAAAGATTAAGATTGTCTGCAAAGATCATATATGGATGCTATAAATTTACATGTCTTCATCTGCTCACTCGTTTTCACTGGCCACTGGCTAATTTTAGGTAATTCGATGCACAATTTTTGTTTTATTTTCGTTTATGAAGAGAATTTAATCCAACTGAATGCATAGACAAGTAAAAATATCGAATTAACCTTAGTAGGTTGTTTAGTTAGTTTGTATTTACCTTGAATTAGTACCGCCCCCTGTGATCTTGATATGTATGAAACATTTTTTAAGGTCACTGTGTTTGCCTTGCATCAAGAGTTTGAGAGTACTGCTTAGCTGATGTAGGTAGGATTCGTTTGTTCTTAATGCTTTTCGAAGAAAAATGGATAATCTAGCTCGATCGGATGTATCTTTGCATATATTCTGATATTTAAGATATATCGAAAAATTCTAATAATTGCATTATTGTTAATGCAGAAAAGAGAAAGTAGTGAAGGATTGGCTGTCCTATTGTGGCAATCTACCAAGGGAGTAAGCTTACTTGTGGAGGTATCGTCACCTGCATTTCCGAAAACGTTTTGAAGTTTTTTATGAAAGGATTGTCTATGAAAGGATTGTCTGCTTACTCTATGTGCATCAAACACATAACTGGCTTTAATGGAAACATGTGCCACTTAATTAAGGTGTTTACACATAGAGTACATGGTTTTTGAAGGGCGAAGAAAATTTTACTGCATATTTGTTATTGTTAAAGATAATGTGTTGTAGAAAACCTAGCTAGATTGCTAGATATAGAACAAGTCCAACATTTTAATTTTCTGTGTGATCGATAGCCAGTTAACCCCAGCAAAATATTTTATATTGGTACATCACTCAGATTAACTGTTTGACAATCCGTGTTTAACCTATGAATGAACTTATATGTATTGATGAGAACTGATCCATTTACTTCATCATTGATCTAATAATCTGAATATTCTCGACAATTAATGGTTAATGCATATGTTTCACAATTTCAGGAAATAGAATCAACTGTGATGAAGTTTTTGAGTAGAAGTTTTACAATGGCTGAATTCAATCGAGCTTGCCAAGCTATTACATTACTTCAGGTTATCTCTACTCCTTTTACTTATCAGATCAGTCTTCTTTTGAAGGGAATCAGTTTTTCTTTTACTTTATCGCTAAGTTTTTTTGCAATTCTTGCACAAAGTTAGATTTTGATCAGTAAACCATGCACTTTTTCTCAGAGGTTGAAAGATACCACACATGCAACATTTGAATTGTACAGCTCATTTATCAATTTTTTTCATTCAAGAAGTTATTATAGGCTTCATATCTCAATTAATATCCCTTTTAGATTAAGTAGAACATATAGTAGATCTCTAGGTATCAAGTTAGAACAATTATAAGGAAGCAAAGGGTTCGTTCAGCGTAGATTTAAGATCTCTTTTCCTTTTTTTAGGTTAGATAATGTTGCCTAAAGATTCCAACTGTGGCCGCCGAAAGTTATAAAAAAAACAAAGAATGTTCAAAAGAGACAAATGCTTTTACTGTCATGCTAGGGCCTGAAATCTTTATTTCCACTAATGCCTTAGGTTTGAAAGAACCCTACATCGTGATCATTAGCATCTTCTGGGTAAGGATTAAACTTTATGTATCGCTTCACTTATATATAATAGTGGAAGTTCATATGAGCCATTTTACGTTACTCCACAGCCTGAATAAAGTCTCCAGTAAAGCTAAAGCTGTAAGGAAGATGTTGCTACTTATACTAAGCTAGAGGTTGTTGTTATTAATCTAAAAAATTATTATTAATATCTAAAAAAAATGTTAGGCGGAAAAGTGTTCAAGAGAATTGTCTCTTTGTTAACATAAAACAGTTACGAGAAGAATCAGTACTATTTACTTTCTTTCTTAAGCTGGTTGGCCTTTTGCTATCCTGCAGCTCAACTTCTTCCAAGGAATAAAGGCAGCTGTGCTTGTTTCCTCTGTGTTCCGATATACGTTGCAGCTAATTAATAGTTTTTGTTGAAAGAAAGTTCTTATCAAATTTTATCCTCTTAACAAACAACAACAATCTAGTAGTGCCAAAATATGGAAATTCTTTAAAGTGCATGAACTCTGCATATACTGTTTTCGTGGAGGAATTTGTTAGCAAGATTGATAAAAGATGCGGTGAACATCTATATTAGCATTTGCAAAAAAAAAAAAAAACTACCAATGCGGAAGATACCTTTTGTGTGCTTATATCATAAACCAACGAAACTATTGTGCAATGCGTTACTCTTTACTCCGGCAAGTTAAAATTTTACCATTCAAATAAATTTTATTATTTCAAACTTTGACACATTGCCTTGATTTTCGAATGCAGTGCCTGGCATCTCGAAGAGAGACAAAGCTGGTATTCCTAACAGGTATGACTTTTCTGTATGCTAAATTTATGCACAAATTTCAATTTTAAGCTTAGTTATCCATTTCTTTTAGAGGTTCTTTATGTTCACTTTAATGATATATCTGCATGATTTCATAGCTTGGTCTCATTGTGGTTGCTTTATGAGTTATTGGTTTATCTTATATAGAAGACAATTTCCTGCAATAAGTCTCTGCATTTTGTCAATTAAGAAGCACTAAAACAGCTGTTTCACTAATGTCGTGGTGTTATTAGAGACTTAAAGTTCTATACTTGTCACATATAACTACTGAATCTTAAATTACTTTAATGGTGGTCACAGATTACTTTTTTAGGATATATTTCCTATAAACTTCTGTATATTTATTTTTGCAGTGGATGAGATTCTATATCTTGTAAACCCCCCCCCCCCCCCACACACACACATTGCCATATTAAAATATATCTGAATTAATCAACTTTGTTTTGCCAAGGCAGTTGATATTGGCATACAAATTAAAGAGAAGTATGTCAAGACTATAAAAACTGTATAATGACAAAACGCTTTAGCAGAAGATATTCTTATAAAACTTACTATTAACTAGTTATTGCTGTGAATTTCATTTCCGGCTGATCTCCAGAATGTAATTATTTAAATCATGTACATACTGTAAGTAGGTTTAGATCTTACTACTAGTTATTGATAGAATGTACATCTTGTTGTCTTGCAGCTAAGGTTACAGACTCTCTTTACCTATTTCTTGTTGACATGAATTGTGAAGAGCATATGGTATGTCTAAGGAATGCCAGCTTGAGGGCTATAGCTGCCTTGTTTCAGGTAGTATTTCAATTTATATCCAACTCTTGTAGACGAAGCTCTTCTAATACTCGTGAACTTGGTATTGACCTGACATCACGTGTTACTCATTCAGCTATAGCCTAATTAACTAACATAGCTTATCATTAACACACCATACTAAATTTCTAGGAAGATATGTGGAATTTTCTAACGAGTTTATTGCACTTCAATGGTCTGAATTCCCCACACTGTCTGCTTTTGTTTCACCTCCACTATGCTGATGTATAGATTATTTAACCTTGCTAAATAAAATAAATGCAGAATTTGAATGAATAACTATACAGGATGGAAAAGGAACCGTGTCTCGAATCTTAATCAATGACACATTGTGTTTATGTGTTTGGTATAGTGGTATACTATCTAAGATGTCATGCACAGAACAATCATGCACACAAACACTCATAGAAGCTCAAAATACACACACATACTATATTGTAAAATTCGTAAGTATTATACACTCTATTGTGCAACGTATATGTGTTACCTTCGTAGTACTGCTAGTTGCCAGTGTAAAATATCAAACTGGAATGAGCATTCAGACCTTTTACTTCCTTTCTTTTTCACCCTTTCGGTCTTCATCTCTTTGATCCTGTAAACCTAGCTCCAATATCAGTATATGATATTGTACGTTTTAACCAAAACAGATTTTTTTTTTTTTGGATTCCCCCAAGGCCTAACTTGTCAATATAATGGCTCAATAATTTTTTTTATCGTTTATCCTTGTCTTTGTAATGAAGTTTAACTCATAGTGACAAAATAAAAGTCATTTCTATTTTGCAGCCTGATGACCCGGTTGTTCCACATGCGGTGCATTATTTTTTTGAAAAGGATTTAATTTCATTATTCTTGCGCTGTATGGAAAATGGCGACTTACAATCTCAGTGGGTAAGTTTCGTGATAACTTTTGGTCATACAGATTTAATCTTAGTTTTCTGCTGCAAAAGTGTGTACAATTTGTGCACATAAGTAAATAATTAATTTTATAAGTCTTATAAATCTGGAACCAACTCCTGCAGTGTGGACTGATACCACATATATAAATTACTAAAAAAACAATATATTTTTGCTGCAAACTAATGCATATCAAACTTGCTGTGCGAATTTTGAAGCTAACTGAACTGATTTGAGTTTAGTTGAACTTCCAGTCATTCCTCTAATGACATATCATGAGATTTATGTGACCTTTAATCAAGTTTCATGTGTACAATAATACCTATTTAATTACACACACAAAAATTATCAGTTGGAAAGATATTAGTTGAAGCCTTGAAGGGGTATATATGATTTGTATTAGCTTAAAATTGGCAATATAAGTATTAATCATGCATATGCTCGTATGACAATATTAAGTAATCTTCCACCAACCATGTTTTTAACATTTTGGAATCTGTTATATACATTTATTTGGTACAGACGGCCACTTACATAGTATCAAAGATCCTGATGCACGAAGAGGGTCTGTGCTACATAAGCACTGACGCAGAACAGTTCTTCAAGGTGACGCGTGCATATGCAACGGTTGTTGAAAACCTGTGTGAGAACCTGGGTCATGCAACTTCAATACATCTACTGCAAGATATCATTCAAAGCTATCTTAGAATGTTAGAAGTACCAAGGTTAGTCAAATTTTATTTGGCAATTACGTATAAACTTATGCTGGGTTTTTTTTTCTAGTATGGTCTAAACTGACTTGTGAATATGAAATGCAGGGCCCATGATGCAATTAAAGTCCACCTCCCTTGGAAATTACGGACTCCTATGTTTGCGGCAGCTGTAGCTGTAAGTTCACCTATCTGTCCCAATTCAAAATCGTATTCTAATGCTTTCCTAGTCAAGTTGCAAATCTGAATTTAAATAAGTGCGAGTACATTCACACATTTATGCATACATATGTTTTAGTGACAATTCAGTGCACAGTAGTTTCTCTGATCATGGTTTGTCATTGTAACTATAACATTTTTGAAGTAAATATTAATTGCATTATATTGGGCTTTGCAGCATGACGCTGAAACAGCACAGAAGTTGCAACTACTACTGTGCACCATATCACAGATGCAGTGGGTAGGTGTTGCACCAACTCATGACTCTCTACGAGCATCGTCCGGTAGACACTATATGATAGCTTAGTTCCGTGAAGGCAATCAGTTTGTTTAGTTTCGTGTCTACGTGTGATGTGAAATTGTGTAAGTTACAAAGTAGTGATGTATTATGATTTCTCAAAACTTCCGTTGAATTTTCATCGCACTTTCTTTATGGATGTAACTTCCCTGGATCTATCTTACCTCTTATGTTTGTGCTTTTAAGAATTGGTACATAATTGTGAGGTATCGTATTATTGATTTTATCAAATTTATCATTGAATCACAATCGAAATAAGGAGCATGTATCTTTGGAACAATTTGCTCAAACCACTTATAGGTGGAGCTTTCACTTTTGTTTTTGTCTGCATGTTTTGGATTTTCTTTTTACTAGCTACAACCGCAGTTCTAATACTATGAAACATTGTATATTGCTTCTGTTTAACGTCTTCCGTTTAATCTTTATTGCAGTAAAAATCCAGTATAGTTGTTGAGCCTCGATAAAGTTGATGGAGAGTCTATTAAACTAGTAGTAATAGTAATGATAATATACGTATACCAATTAGGGATGAAATCTAGAATATAGAGAATCTTCATTAAAATGTATATCTCTCCTTTTGGAGGTACAACTCTATAATTCTCAAATTGCCAACCCCTTTACAAATGGGGTTTGATTAATATTTATAGGGGTTCCCTTGTGGGCCCCTTTAGGTATACATATGTGTACTTCAAGGCCCTCAAGTAAATACAAAGGTTAGTGGGCCTAATACAATCTAAAGTGGCCTTTTAATACCTAATGCTTAATGGACCTTAATATCTTCTAAACTAGGCCATTAACTAAATACAAATTACTTCATTGGGCTTCATGGTCCAACATTTGTCCCCCCTAGTGAACGGGGTATTTTTAGATTCCTTCTTTTTTGGTACCTGAAAAAAAGTGTAAAACGGAATAAAATTAATTCTGAGTAGGTGAGAATGAGAGTTTTTTTTTCATATATATATATATATATATATATATATATATATATATATATATATATATATTTCTTTCTGCAAAACGACGTTTCATTTTTCCCATTTTGTATTTTCGAGACAAGAAGGGATTTCTCTCTCAAGGGACTTATATTCATTCTTCGCACCTCTTGCCCTCATTATTCCAGCAAGGTACGTTCTCATCTTTGTTTTAGTTTGTTTTTCTTGATTTATTTTGCAAAGTATTTTGTAATCTCCATAGATATGAGGAAAATGTCTTTCTCTTCCTCTTCTTCTCATATGTTCGATGATATGAATCCTGTTAAACCGCCAATTAGGGATGAGGGTTTAGAAAGTTCCGTTAATTTGGATGAATTAGAAATCCCTGAACAGTTGTCTGATCATAGCTTTGATTTTTTAAATGAGGCTAGTAATGTTGCGAGAGAGGCTCAGGCTCTGCCTTCTCTTAGTCCACAAACGGTAGCGTGTCGTCAGAAGGTCGTGGATGATGCTAAAGTTGCTGGTTTAGCGGAATTAAAGGATAAGCCTAATCTTAATTACGCTAGTATTTATGTCGACCGTCCTATCAATATAGATGTGGGATCTTGGGTTGATTTGAAAGGTGCTCATAGATGTAAGGTTCCATTGGCCAAGGATCGGATATGGGAGATGCCTGAGTTTGGTATGCAGGGGATCCCCATGATTCACTTTGAATTAGGGTTGCGTTTACCCATGCACCCTTTTCATTTGGCGATCTTCGAGATCGTGGGTTGTGGGGCTTCGCAGTTGACTCTTAACTTCGTGGCCTACGTGAGTGGGTTTATTGCTCGTTGTGCTGAGTTGGGATACGTGCCTTCTATTCGTCTGTTCTTTTCAATATTTGGGATAAAGTACTCTGGTGGTCAAGTCTATTTTGATAAATTGACTGGTCGGTCTAAGATTATTGATGTTAGGTCCTCTAATTCGGGATGGCATGGGAAGTGGATGTACTATTATGGACCCGACCTCGAATTTGTTCCTCATTGCCAAAAGGTCCCTCAGAAGACAGTAGATTACTTAACCAACATGGTGAAGTATGATAATTTCTTTTTAGACAGATTTCAGGGCGATGGCCCTTTATATACCCATCTTCAATTGAAGAATCCTATGTTTTTGGAAAGCCATAATTGTAAGGTTTCGTTATTATTTTTACTTTACTTTTTGTTATATCGTATGTTTATATATTGTTTTGTTTCTTTGCAGTAGCTGGAGCATCTTTGAAGGAAGTTCTTAATAGTGGTATTAAGGAAGATATGCATAAGGCTTTGTTGGTGTTGGCAAAGCGGGCTACCGTAAAGAAAGACTCGTCGGTGAAGGAGGTTCCTAAGGTTACTGAACCAATCCCCGTTGATGGGGTTGTTAATGATAACATTGTTTCTGCCGAGGATGATCTTGTTGTCGGCGATGCTCGCGAATGAGCGGGTAAAAGGATAAGAGTGGACTGTGACGAGGATAACTCTAAGCGTGTCTCATCGAAGATATTTAGTGACCCTCCTCGCTTCGGGCTCGGGAAGTCCTTGACCTTTACTGGGATTAATAAGGAGGGTCTGCCCCCTACTTCAGGGCTGTTCTTCAGATAAGCCTCTACTCATTGAGGTTAATGTGAATGAGCGTTGGACTGCCGGCTGCCGGTTCCCAACTCAAGTTTTTCAAGCATTCGACTTACCCCAAGATAAGGGTTCTTATGTTGACAAGTCTCGGGATGAAATAACGGATCGGTGCCTAGCTCGTGGTGGACGGGTAATTGCTTATGCTCTTCTCTTTTCTCTATCTTTACTTATTGCTTTGATTCTTTACTCCTGTTAGTTTTGTCTTAATTGACAATTAAAATTTTTTTTATTTTGTAGCTCCTTGCTGACTTAGCCCACATCGTTAAAGATTACCGGGCCGATGTTGACCACGAATGGCGTGTGAACACAGCTCGTGAGTTAAACGAGGCGAAGGAGAAAGCACACGCAGAGAAAATACTAGCTGTTGAAGTTGAAGGCCGAGAGAAAAAATTAATATCTGACATCGAGATATTGAAGAAGGAATGCCAAGAGTTAAAGGATGGTAAGAAAATTTGTGAGAAAGAGCTCATTCAACTGAAGGAGGCCATGGAGTTAGATAAGGGGAAAATATCTACTCTCGATTGCGAGGTACTCGCACTTCGTGGGGAACGTGATGGTCTGAAGACTGAGGTAGCAGTTTTGAAGGCCGAGGTAAACAAAGCTGCTGAGGAGTCTGCTAATGCCATGGCTTCGGGCTATCTAGGATGTTACAACCGGCTAGAGAAGGCGGGTATAGACCTGACCGGGCATTCCTTGGATGATTATTGTGTTGAATTATCGAAGACATTGAAGGAATCCGAGGGCGGCGAACGAAATGCCATGGCTTGAAGGCGAGGGATGCCTCGTGAACTATGTAACTTCTTTTTAATCAATTTTTATGCTGGGATTGTCGAATTTGATCTATTGCTGGTTAACTTTGCTTCTCTCTAGGCTCGTGGGTGAGCCACTATCATAACTTTTAATTCTGTCGTTGGTCATCTTTAACTATTAATATGCTCGTGGGTGAGCTATAATGTTGATTTTGTTATTTGCTTTTGTTTTATCTAGAAATCGTTTTGCCTATTTTTGACGTGTTATTCTTGTACATTATCATGCCTTAAAACACTAGGGTAAATGTGTTGTTAACTATATGTTTAGTCGTGGCTTAGAATTATCTTGTCGTGTTTCAGGACTTTCCTTGTTTCGGTATGTTGAAAGTCATAGTGTTTGACGAGTAAGAGATCGCGATTCTATTGATTAGCTTTTGATAATAACGGTGTGGTGGTGGTTATCGGTATAGTACCGTTTGTATGTTAATTATGATGCACCATTGCTTGAGTTATTGTTGACAGTATATATTTCGAAGTTCTTTCGAATTTTGGAACTCCTACAATCTAAAGTAAACGAACACTTATAACGTTGAAATTATATGTTTCGAAGTTCAGCTTTATAGGAAATCTCAAGCTTGGCCCAAGTAGACTCTCCTTTGATAGTATTTTATGACTTTAAATTGTCTTTGTTTTGTTTGCTTATTTTGAGTTGAGTGAGAAGTAACTTGATAGCAACGTATTTTGTCGGACATTCTGTCAAAAGGAGCGATATAGACAAAGACATACTTTTATTTAATAAGTTAAGGAAGTTAATGTGGGACCTCATATCAGACCCTTTTCACCTTGATACATTAATAGAAATGGGGAGATAACCAACTAGTCTTTGTTTGAATGGGGTGTAATTACTGGTAATTTTTTTTTTTTTCAAATGTATGCCATTCTAGGCATTCTTGATCACCTCGCCGTCGAGCTGAGCGAGCTCGTAAGTTCCAGGTCGAATAACCTTCAAGATTTTGTACGGTCCTTCCCATGGGGATTTGAATTTTCCCGAGATATTGGGCTGAGACGAGGCCGATTCTCGCAAGATGAGGTCATTGACTTGAAATTTTTTTGGCTTCGTGATCTTGTTATAGTACTTTGCCACCTTGGCCTGATATTCAACCATTGACG
Source organism: Saposhnikovia divaricata (assembly GCA_036435485.1). Taxonomy (NCBI): domain Eukaryota; kingdom Viridiplantae; phylum Streptophyta; class Magnoliopsida; order Apiales; family Apiaceae; genus Saposhnikovia; species Saposhnikovia divaricata. The sequence continues at coordinate 57,372,838 of CM071596.1, forward strand.
CCGTTGCTTCATTTCTGACCTCCTCGAGGAGATAGTTGTCCAGCTTTAAACCTTCCAGTGAGCCAATTGTATCAAATCTTTCGATTCTGGGAGAGTCTAATGATATCTCGACAGGGATCACTGCATCAGTGCCATATGCGAGGCGAAAAGGGGTTTCACCCGTTGCGGTCCTCGGAGTTGCTTGAAAAGCGAAGATGTTGGCTTGTTGAGCTTTGAATCCCTCGGGACTGATGAGTACGATGCCTGCCCCGCTCCTTTCTGCGGTGGATGAGCCGTCGACGTAGAGAGTCCATGGTCTTGAATGGTTCTTGTCGACATCGAGATACAGAGGATCATGATTGTCGAATTGGCATTCGACGACAAAGTCTGAAAGAGCTTGGGACTTCATTTCCGTTCGAGGTTTGTACTCGAGATAAAATTAACTGAGTTCGATTGTCCATGCGGCCAGCCTTCCAGTCATGTCGGGTTTGTGAAGGATCCGCTTCATCGGTTGATTTATCATTACTTGGATCTCTCGTCCTTGAAAATAATGCCTGAGCTTTCGACTGGCGATCACAAGGGCATATACCAGTTTCTCCACTTGTGGGTACCTGGTCTCGGCGTCGCGCAAGGTGTGGCTAATGTAGTATACAGGCATTTCATTTTCAGAAGAAGGTTTGACCAGCACAGCGGCTATCGTGGTGTCGCATGCGGACAGGTATATTCTGAGAGGTTCTTGAGGTCGAGCCTGGGTAAGGATCGGTGGTGAACTTAAGAACTGCTTTAAATCTTTTAGTCCTTTCTCACACTCTTCTGTCCAGTTTACCTTTGATTGTTTTGAGGCGTTTTTGATAGCCTCGAAGAAGGGAGCGCACCGTTTCGATGATTGCGGATAAATCTCCGAAGGGATGCAATGCAACCTGTCAATGTTTGTACCTCCTTCAGTGTTGTTGGATCTCGCAAATCCATGATTGCTTTAATTTGGCCAGGATCGGCCTCGATTCCTCTTTGAGTTAAGAGAAATCCCAGGAACTTTCCAGAGGTCATTCCAAAAGAGCATTTGGCTGGATTCAATCGCATATTATGGCGTCGCACATTGGCAAAGGTTTCCCTTAAATCTTCTACATGGTCTATGGATCTTTTTGATTTTTCAATAAGATCATCAACATAAACCTGGAATTTCGCCCGATTTGCGAAGCGAAAATTGTGTCCATCATCTGTTGGAAGGTCGCGCCTGCGTTGATGAGGTCAAAAGGCATGTTTTAAATGCAAAGACTCCTCTATGGGTGATGAAAGCCATTTTTTCCCAATCTTGACTGTCCATTTTTATCTGGTTGTATCCCGAGAAGGCATCCATAAACGATAGGAGCTCATGGCCAGCAGTGGAATCAATCAGTTGGTCAATGTTTGGTAATGGATAAAAGTCTTTAGGACATGCTCGATTGAGGTCCGAATAGTCGATGCACATTCTCCATTTTCCATTACTTTTTTTAACCAACACGGCATTGGCGATCCATTCTGGAAATTGTACGGGCTCAATGAACCCAGCCTCGAGGAGCCTGTCGATTTCGGCATCGATTGCCTTGGTTTTTTCCTCTGAAAATACCTGTTTCATTTACTTCACTGTGCGTGCTCCTGGTTTAACATGAAGTGAGTGTCGGGCTACAGTTTCGGGTATCCCAGGCATGTCCCTTGGATCCCATGCGAAGATGTCCGCATACTCCCGAATTAAGCTGATGATTTGTTGGCGGAGATCGCCTTCGAGATGTTTGCCAATTTTAGTTGTTTTGTTGGGATTACCCTCTTCTACTTTAATTTCAATGGTTTCTTCCAGGGAAACACAATCGTGTTCTGCTGCGGATTCCATGGTTGTGCAAGGGTCTATTTCAATGACTTGATTGATGGAGGCGTCATCGACACTCTTTGACTTAGGGAGTATTGTGGATAGGTAGCATTGACGAGCTGCGTGCTGGTCGCCCACGACCTCTCCTACTCAAAATTTAGTGGGGAATTTCATTTTGAGATGATGGATGGAGGTAATGGCTTTCAGGGCCGTTAACGTAGTCCTGCCGAGAATGGCATTGTAGCTTGAGCTCGCATTTACGACATGAAACTTTACAACCTGCCAGGTCTGGCATGGGAGAGATCCAAAGAGAACAGGGAGGTCGATGGTGCCCACGACCTTGACCTCGTTTTCGGTGAAGCCATATAAAGGCATATTCACATTTTCAAGTTTTCTATCTCCGCGGTCCATTCTTGCGAAAGCATGGTGATACAGTATATCAACAGAGATGCCATTGTCGATCAAGATCTTTTTTACAGTGTTCGTGCCAATTTTGGCTATAATTACGAGAGCATCTTGGTGAGATTCGATCAATCCTGATGGATAGTCTTCATTAGAAAATGAGATAATTGGAGTGGGATTGGGTCGAGGACATTTTGGTGCCTCGGGATTAATGTGGAATACTTCTTCTAGCGTAAAGCTTTTTAGAATTGTTCGATGTGCCTCCAGCAGCGAGTCCCCCGGCTATGACGTCAATGACTCGATCTTGATCGTGGGACCGGTCATTTTGTCTTACTTCATCGTGATCAATGTAGTGAGTCAACTGTCCTCTTTTTATTTTGGACTCAATGAGATTACTCAGTTGATAGCATTGGTCTGTCGTATGACCTGTGTCCTCGTGATATTCGCAATAACGAGAGCTTGGAGGTCGTTCCGGTTTCATCGGCCTTGGTGGTCGGTAATCGTGTTCTGACTTCAAAATGGCCAAGATGGTTGCCTTGTCAACTGTGAGTTTCGTGAATTCTTTTTCTTGTTTTTCTCTTGGTTTCCACGATTTATCCTGATTGTCCCATCTATCAGGTCGTGGTTTTCGGGGACTGCGAGCATCATTTGGCTTCGAATATACTCATACCTTCGTTTATAATCTGTTTTTGGCGAACGCCGAGGGCATCTACTTCATTCTTTTCTGAACGCTCTCCGAGGTGATTGGAGGCTTCCTACCGCCTCTTGTAAGTTCATTCGATGTTCGACAACTTGGAAGGCTGATTGGAGAGTTCAGGGATTCTTTTTAAAGAATTCTTCTAGCAAATTAGCGTGGAGATGTTTATCAATTCCTGCGGCCAAATAGTTTATGGCCAATTCTTCTACCAAGTTAGGAATGTCAGAAATTTCATTTCGAAATCGAACTAAGAAATCTCTCATAGATTCATTGGAATGTTGTCGAACTGTCATCAGTGAGGCAGTTATCTTTCCTCCCTTGTAATTACTGGAAAATCTAGTTTGGAACTTTGTCTTTAGAGATTGCCAAGAATCTATGGAATGAGGCGAAAGGGTATTATACCATCTTAAAGCTGTTACTTGTAAGCATGTAGAAAACTAACAACTTGCTACTTCCGAGTGTCCAAAAAAGGCCATACGGCCATCAAATGTGTTCAAAAAACCTCTAGGGCCTGACGTGCTATCAAAATGGTCCAAGGAGGGCGTTTTTAATGTCCTATCAATACGCGCTATTTCAATATCTCTCGATAATGGGGTCTCTGTGGATGTGATTTGTCCGGGTTGATTTCGGATGAACTCTCTGAACATGGCAATATCGCTTCGGATATCCGCAATATCCTCAGGTCTGACTGACTCATTAGAATCGATTCTCCAAGATGAATGGCTCGCGGACGGCGCTGGTCGTCCTCTGCGAGTAATAGGTCGTGAGTAAATCGATTCAGTTGATTCCTCGTACGCAAATTCATCGTAGTCATTTCCTTGGAATTCGTTCTCGACATTGACATTTTCGTCGTGGGCTAAGGTCGTGCTTCTCAGACCTTTTTTTTAACTGACGAGCTCATCGGTGTCTCCTTAATTTTTCCTCTAGGGCTCGTTTCTGTTGTTCCAGATTAAACAGTTCTTCATCTGAATCTTGGGGACAATCTTCAGCGTCGACAACGGACTCTTTTTCTCTTTGAATTTTTTGCAGGTGCAAACGCATGTCACTTGTTAACACCTTTTTCCCTGTATCCGTGGTGACCCTCGTGCGGGTATCAGGTTGTGCTTTTCGTCTCGTGTCTAAGTATTCTGATTCGATGGGTCGCAGGGATCCATCTGCATCATCTTCGGTAGCCGGAAATAACTGTCTCAGTTTCAAGGGAGGAGGTGCCATCCGGTCTCCAGGTCGAGAGGCCGCGAACATCTCCATTTTTGAACCGACTTGTTCGATCTCCGGTTCATTCATCTCCATTTTTGGTTGGAATCTTCAAATTAAAGAGCTCCTTCTAGGGCCAAATGATGGAGAGTCTATTAAACTAGTAGTAATAGTAATGATAATATACGTATACCAATTAGGGATGAAATCTAGAATATAGTGAAGAGAATCTTCATTAAAATGTATATCTCTCCTTTTGGAGGTACAACTCTATAATTCTCAAATTGCCAATCCCTTTACAAATGGGGTTTGATTAATATTTATAGGGGTTCCCTTGTGGGCCCCTTTAGGTTTACATATGTGGGCTTCAAGGCCCTCAAGTAAATACAAAGGTTAGTGGGCCTAATACAATCTAAAGTGGCCTTTTAATACCTAATGCTTAATGGGCCTTAATATCTTCTAAACTAGGCCATTAACTAAATACAAATTACTTCATTGGGCTTCATGGTCCAACAGAAGTAATAACCAATAAAGTAATAATCTTGCTATAGTAATATTTTTTTTCCGGTTCCAATATAATGGAGATAGCGTATTTTTTTTTTTGCTAATCTTTTTTATTTCTTGCTAATCATGTATATTTACTTTTGATAAGGTAATAAATTTGATAAAGTAAGATTTTTTTTCAATCCCAATTTCCAAGCGTATTATTTTAAAAAGATTTAAATGTAATTTATTTAAAGTAGGAAATTAAAGTGATGGTTGTTGGGTTGTTGCTGGTGGGAATGAAATGAGAACAGTGAATAGAGTTGGGGATAGAAGAGAATGGAAGTGAAAGATGGAGATGAATGAGAATAGAATTTTCGGAGAGACATCTATACTATTATATTAAAGTCTAAACATTGAAAGTTTTGGTTTTCAGTTTGGTTATCCTATTTATTAAAATAAATAATTAAATTACAAAAATAGCCCAAAAAGCTAATTACTAATGTTAACGTAATTATATTCCGATTAAAATTCCTTCATCCACATTGAGCTTCTACTTGGACACTTTTTTTTACTCCAACAACTCAATTACCCATTTTTTCTAAAGATTTTACTTCTAATTAAAACACTTTACCATTTAATTTAAAACTAATATTACAATAATTAATATATATCTATCTATACTATTATATTAAAGCTGAAACATTGAAAGTTTTGGTAATTAAAACACTTTACCATTTAATTTAAAACTAATATTACAATAATTAATATATATCCAAAATATCACACCATATCTTTCCGTAATTATTAGTAATAATTTTTTAATGAAAACACCTTACTTTTTAATTTAAAATTAATCTTGCGATCACTAATATATACCCAAAAATATCAGAAAAAATGCCCTTAATATCATCTTTTTAGAGTTGAATTTCCCAAATTGACATTTGTCGGGAATGTTACCCTTTCTACCCAAACATATACGCAGAGCTCATATGCGTATGCTAACATTAATTCAAACCCCTTGGTATTAAAGCCGAAATATTAAAAATTTTGAAAGTTTTGGTTTTCGATTTGGTTATCCTAATTATTAAAATAAATAATCAAATTACAAAAACAACTCAAAAAGCTAATTAGTAATGTTAACGTAATTATATTCCAATTAAAATGTACAAAGAAACTTGCATCTTTCCTGTTGCAAGAGCAGCTGAATTGTCAAGAGAACATCCAGAACAATCACAAATCCAGAGATTCTATCTTGTCTCAAGGCTACTGTTGTCCAAGTGAAGACTCTCAATTCTAGATTTGATCATTGTCAAAAGGTTATTTCTGATGTTCGAGGTGAAGTTGTTAGAGGAGATGATATGCTTAAACTTGATAGCAAGAAAAAATTTCAATATCTTTCCCAGAATCAAGAAACTTTGTCTCACAGGCTGAGCAAAGTTGAAGAAAATCAAAATGCCATGTCTTTAAAGATTGATTCTATTGCTACCTCTCTGGAGTTAATCACATCTATTCTCATGCCTGTTGATGTCAAAAAGGGGGAGAGAGTTGCTAAAGACAAATGCAAGCAATCTCAAACTCTGATTAGAAAGGATAATGCTGGAGATGGAGGAGCAAGTAATAAAGGCAGGGGCAAAACTACTGAAGAACTTCAAACTCTGAAATCTAACAAGTCTTCTAAATCACAGTTTGCTGGGATAAACACTGATACTCAAGGTACTTCAAAGACCAAGAGTTTGGTATTATCTTCTAATCCACAGACTGATGAGGAGTTGGCTGCTAAATTATTTATTGAAGAAAATGAAGAAGGAGCTACGATTGAAGATATTAAAGCTGAAGAAAAGAGTTTACAAGAACAACATCTCAAAGCTTTAAAGTCTGGAAAGTTTAAGAAGAAAGAAAAATCTCTTAGGCCTGTTCTTAAAGGCATTGTGATCAAGGAAAATGTTGGTGCTGATCAAAGATCACATTTATCTAAGAAATCAACAGAAGCTGGAGCTAAACTCAAGTTGAAAGGCATTGCTATGGAAGGAGGAGTTTCAAAGAAGAAAGATACAACCTCTGTTTCTACACAAGTTGTACAGAAGAAAGAAAACACAATCTCTGTTGCTACACAAGTTTTGTCTAGATCTCTATCTTCTCAGTTGAAGTCAGTTTTTAGTAAAGGAACACTTCATGATCCAAATCTAATATCTGGAACTCCTATGGATTTTTCTGATGGAAAATCTTTGTCTGGTAAGATTGGAAATAATAAAGCTGGTCTAGGCTCACACAAAGATAGAAGGCAATATACTGGTTCCAGAGATCCTTCTTCACTGGTTGTTCCAGGTCGTGGTGTCACTCAAGAGAGTTTGGACAGACTGGAATCAGTACAGTTAGTTCATCAGAAGAGTTTAAAGAAAGATTTTCTCTTGTACTTTATGGCTGATGGGTCAGTATTTAAAATTGGTGAGAATGATATTGGCTTGAAATATTGGGAAGAACTAGAATATATTCTGTATCTTTTCAAGGTGAATAGTCAAAGGACTCAATCAGTTGCAAATGTGCTCAGACAGAAAATGCTCCAGAATTTGGCAATCAGAGGAATGAAGTGCAACAGTAGATATGTTCCTAAGTATAGAGACTGGAATGGAAATCTCATTGAAATGAAGAAGGGTACTGCAAAGCTGAAGACTGATATGGGAATCACAGTACTTGACTTCAATTCACAGTCAGATGAAGTTAAATTTATCAGACTAGGAAATGAGATGAGGAGGAACAAAATCTATGATCTAAGATCTTCTATCTATCAAACAGATGAGAGTGATCCTCAGTTGAGAGAGATCAAGGAAGCTATGAATATTGAGCTTGAGAATGCAGAGAGAAGATTGCTTATAGATTATCTCAGAACAACACCAGATCTTGAGGAGATTAGAGATTAAAGTCTGTAAGAATTTTTCTTGTTTTCTGTAGATTTTTGTTAAGTCAAGTTTAAACTCTGCTTATTTGAATAAACACTGTGTTTGTATGAAATTGTTTTGACATCATCAATTATTGTTAACTTGTGCATTTTTACTAATGAACAAGTTGGGGGAGATTGTTAAATATAATTGATATGGTTAATATCAGTGTTTAAGTTTTACAGGGAAAAACAGTGTTTAACTTGAAACAGGAAGCAGTTAGAGTTTAGTTAAACTCTGACAGTTGGAAGCTGAACAGAGTTTGCTATACGCTGACAATGGAAGCTCGACAGAGTTTGTTAAACTCTGTCTGGAGGCAGCGTCTACTGGTCAACAATGTTTGAAGATTTATTATGGAAGCAATATCTTTGAAGATTGGATAGCTGTCAAAGAGATTGAGTTGACTAAGGAGACGTGTAGCAATCGTAATTGATAACAATTGTATGGTTAATTTATAGGCGAATCAATTATCGATTGTATGTAGCTGTATATCTTATAAATACAGTTAGGTTAACCCTAGAAGGGTATCGATCGTGTAATACAATATCTTTCATTGTAACCTAAGCAGCTCTCTGTGATATTTTACATCACTGAGAGAGAAGTTAATTTCAAACAGTTTTTAAAGCTTTTAAAGAACTTATTGTTATTCTCTCATACTTAGTTGATTATAAGTGTGTATTCGGCCTAACATGTTATATCTCGTGGGAGGAGGTATTTGGAGGAATGTAGGCTGTTATTTGATGTAATGCCTTCAGAGAGATTCTTTTACTTGGAATACGATGATTAGCGGGTATGCGAAAATGGGAGATTGAATGAGGCTTTTAGGTTTGTTAATAAGATGCCTGAGCGGAATGTTGTCTTGGAATGCTATGATTACTGCATTCTTGCAAAATGGCGATGTCAGAAGAACCATTGGTTTGTTTGGGAAGATGCCTAAGAGGGATGGAGCTTCTGTTAGTGCACTTATCAGGTCTTATTAAGAATGGGGAATAATATTGGTGCACTTATATCAGGTCTTATTAATAATGTGGAATTAGATGAAGCTTTTAGAATCTTTCTTGATATAAGGGTATGGTCTGAAAGTAAGGGTTGATGATGCTCGAGCTCCTTTTGACGGAACGCTTTTGGGAGATGGTGGGAGGGTAAAAAGAAATGTGGTTTCATGGAATACTAAGATCATGTGTTATGTGAAAGCAGAACTCATTGTGCCTGCTAGAGATTTAGTTGATCAGATGATGGAGCGAGACGATTTTCCATGGAACACAATGATAACGATATAGACTAGGGTGATTGTACCATCTGTAACTTAGAGGCAAGGCTCCTTCACCCCTCCCTGTTCTCTTAGGTCATGGATTCCATTCCACACTTACATTATACTTTAAAATCAAATGCATTGCAATATACAAACTACAGCAACTGGAAAAATAGAATCACACTCAAACAATATTATATCCACAAAATCAAATCAACACAAAGACATTGAACTATATTAACAGCAACATTACTGAAATTTGAACGAAAGAATTAGCAATAACAAACAGATGCATACAATTCAATTCTTTAAAAATCAAAAGTCAAATTTCACAAAAATATAAAAAAAAAACTTGACACAAAAAAAGCCCATAAAATTCAAAACCAATGTAGACCCATATTCAAACTACGAATCATGCTCATGTTTTGTTGTTTGATTTGCGAAGATTCTCCTCGTACTGCTAGGCGATGGCAATGCCTGTTTTATAAAGGTTATGAATGTTGGGAACGTCGTAGTTTTGGGCAACGTAGACTCCACAAACAACGCCTACCATGAATTGAAAGCTGCCTATGAATACAAACATTTTATGAATTGAGAAGGTTTGTGATATGCGTATTATAGATACAAATTTGTGTGTGTAATTTTAGGGTTTTGGGACAAGTTGATTCGGGGGTTTTAATGTTTTTGTAATTCATGTTTCCCCTCCTCAAGCGAAGGAATATATAATTAGACTAGTCGATAAAGCGGCGCTTCACGGCGGCGTTACAATTTATTTAAAAAAATTCAATAAATATTTACGTTATATATATCATCAATATTAAATTAGGAATTTATCAAAAATACTAGGTTTAAAGTTTCTATTTGCAAAAATACCATCTCCTTTAATTAATTGCAATTTTACTAACCTAAGTTTCAAAATTGCAAAAATACTAACCCCCCCTCCCCCCTTCTTTCCCAGCCGACTTCAACAGACTTCAACACTTTTTTTTTTAAGGTGTGGTGATATTTTGGTTGCAAATGAATGCAACCACATTCAACCATCAACCAAATGCAACCACATTCAACTTTTTTTTCTAAGGTGAGGTGATTTTGGTGGATTTGGGTTGCAAGGCCACGCCAGGGGCAATATTCAACCAAATGCAACCACATTCAACTTTTTTTTTAAGGTGGGGTGATTTTGGTGGATTTGGGTTGCAAGGCCTCGCCAGTGGCAATATTCAACCAAATGCAACCACATTCAACTTTTTTTTTATATGGTGGGGTGATTTTGGTGGATTTGGGTTGCAAGGCCCCGCAGGGGCATATTCAACTTAATGCAACTGAAAAACAAAAATTACATTCAGTTGGATGTAGTTGCAAATTTGGTTGCATGTGGTTGCATTTAGTTGCTGATTTCAAGTTCCATTTTTCAGTTGTCATTTTCGACCTCTTTTTTGAACTCTATATATATTAGTTGCATGTGATTGCATTCAGTTGCAAATTTAGTTGCATGTGGTTGCATTCAGTTGCTGATTTCAAGTTCCATTTTCCAGTTGTCATTTTCGACCTCTTTTTTGAACTATATATATATATATATATATATATATATATATATATATATCAAAGTAGACCCCTCTTATAATGAGACCCTCTATTATAATGAGTCCCCCTCATATTTTATCTATTCTAAAGGGCCCCGCCAAGGGCACCCAATACGAAAAAGTCTTATAATTATACCCTCTATTCATTCATCAAAAAAAAATAAAAAAATTTGTTGCCACGTCATCATTTTTTCCCCAAAAAAAAATTTAGTTTTTTCTTTTCATAAATGTATAGAGAGTAGAATTATAAGACTTTTTCGTATTGGGTGCCCCTGGCGGGGCCCTCTAGAATACAAGAAATATGAGGGGGACTCATTATAAGAGGGGTCTCATTTGAGCAGCCCCCCATATATATATAGTTCAAAAAAGAGGTCGAAATGACAACTGAAAAATGGAACTTGAAATCAGAAATTTAGTTGCATGTGGTTGCATTCAGTTGAATGTGGTTGCATTCAGTTGAATATGCCCCTGCGGGGCCTTGCAACCCAAATCCACCAAAATAGCACCCCACCTTTAAAAAAAAGTTGAATGTGGTTGCCCCTGCGGGGCCTTGCAACCCAAATCCACCAAAATATCACCCCACCTTAAAAAAAGAAAAAAAAGAAAAAAAAAAGTGTTGAAGTCGGCTGGGATTTAAGGGGGAGGGGGGAAAGGGTTAGTATTTTTGCAATTTAGAAACTTAGTTTAGTAAAAGTTAGTATTTTTGCAATTTAGAAACTTAGTTTAGTAAAAGTGTAAATAGCTATTCTTAACAAAAGTAAATGTGCAAAAATTTACTTTTTCCTATTTATTTATGAAAAAAGCCCAATTAAATATTAATAGTTTCATAATGAATCGCTTTTTCGTTAAACCCGATTTTTTTTATTGAATCACTCTCTCGTTAAAATTGAAATCTCAACTTTAACATATATTATAAAGACATATATAATAATTTTTATCCATAAAAATAGAATCTAAAAAATAAAAAAAAATTATGATATTAGTATCAAATTCTAATAACTAATACAATCTTTTCTATTGAGCCATCTTCCCGTTAACACGTTTCGAGCGCACTTATTTGGAATCGAACTTTAACTTTATTACATATTATTGATGACAGTTATCTTATAAAATTACTTTTTTTTTCTTAAAAATTAAAACCTAAAAATATAGTAAATTCCAATTGTTATAACGGAAGCACAAAAGAGATTATAATAAACGTAAAGGAAGAACACAGATTGGCAGAAGAGAAAACTTTATTGATCTTGAGGATACAGATTACAGAATACAGATTCAGATTCAGATCTAATTGACTTTAGATCTGACAGACTTAATTGATAACAGATATGATTCAGATTACCGATTCTGATCTAGATTATAGATTCAGATTACAGATTCTTGTTTATGACAGACTTATTGCTAGGTTATGTCGTAGAGAGTTTATATAATACTCTCTAGGCGGTTACAGAAGGTTCTAGAACATACAAAATAGAAACTAACTTGAACTAGAACAGACAAAACAGAAACTGACTTGAACTAGAACAGACAAAACAGAAACTGACTTGAAAAACAAGAAAACAGAAAAATAGACCAGCCCGATAGGGCACGGAATTCAAGGCAATATCTAACAAATCTCCACCTTGACTTGAATCCTCTCACAAATAACAGATAACCGATGTACCAGACGCATTATAATAATGCCAGATGTACCAGATGCACCATAATAATGCCAGATGTACCAGATGCACCATAATAATGCCAGATGTACCAGAAAAAACTCTTCTGCCTCAGATTTTGCCCTCAAAAGGGCAATCAACAACTCCGAACATTTAGCAAGTTCAAACAATGTTGAAACTTGTTATGTGGAACCGGATTGGTGAGCATATCAGCTGGGTTACCGACAGTACCCACTTTTCTCACCTTAATTCTCTTGGGAGGCACCCCATAATTAGCTCTCCTTGATCTATCAAGAGCCAAACTGTGCTGATTCGCTACTGGTAATGATGAAACTGATGACTCTGACTCTGATTGTGGTTGTTGAACTTCATGTTGTGGATCACTTTGAGTGACTTGCTGCTCCATCTGTTTCTCAATACTACCACTTTTTGTGTAAGGTCCACGATTTATTAGATAACATGTTGTACTAATTGCTTCCGCCCAGAATCTTCTAGTTAGTCCAACATTAGAGAGCATGCAACTAGATCTCTCCAGAAGTGTTCGATTCATACGCTCTGCTACACCATTCTGCTGCGGTGTATCCTTGACTGTATGATGCCTAGCTATCCCCTCATTCTTGCAGAAATCTGCAAATTCAGACGAGCAAAATTCCAGGCCATTATCAGTTCGCAGCCTCTTAATCTTCTTCCCTGTTTGAAAACCTTAAAGGCTTCACTTTTGTGCTTTATGATGAACAGCCAAGTCATTCTTGAGAAATCATCGATCATTGACAAAAAATATCTCTGACCCCCTAAAGACTCCACCCGGGAAGGACCCCAACAATCAAAATGGATGTAATCAAGTGTCCCTTTTGTTCTGTGGGTTGCTTTAGGAAACTTGCTGCGATATAGCTTTCCAAAAACACAATGTTCACAAAACTCAAGACCTGTGACCTTATGATCACAAAGAAGATCAGCTTTTGACACAATCTGCATCCCCCTTTCACTCATGTGACCAAGCCTCATGTGCCACAACCTGGTCATAGTTTCTTTTTCAATTTCCGAAGACGCAACAGCAACAGAACCTGTTAACGTAGAACCTTGAAGAAGATACAAGGTACCACGTTTAACACCTTTCAGAACCACATCAGAACCCTTGCAGACATGTAGAACTCCACCTTCACCTTGAAAACTGAAACCCTTGCTGTCTAACATACTTAAAGATATCAGATTCTTTGTCATAAGTGGAACATGCCTAACATCATTCAATGTGCAGAAATTTCCATCATGTGTCCGAAGTTTAACCGAGCCTATTCCAACGGTCTCACAAACAAAACTGTTAGCCATAAAAATGTTGCCACCGTCTATTTGCTCATAGGTTATGAACCACTCCCTGCGCGGACATACATGATAAGATTCTCCAGAATCAAGATTCCACACATCAGAGTGATGTGTTTGATTAGCAGCAACAAGAGCAATATCTTCTTCAGAAGTAGCACCAGCTACAACAGCAGTACCTGAAGCACCAGTACCTGCCAATTTATCATGTTGCTTCTTTTTCTTGGGACAGTCAGATTTCCAGTGTCCCTTCTCTTTACATTAATTGTAGATATCATTAGGTTTTGGACCCTTCGGAGTTGGTTTGTTGAATTTATTCTTCCCCGACTTTTTATGTTCGGTACTCCCGCTAGCTACCAACCCAACAGCTTGATTATCTGCTCATGTACCAGCCGCCTTGTGGCGCAGCTCTCTAATATGGAGAGAAGATCTAACCTCCTCTAGAGAAATAGTATCTTTACCAACAATAAAAGATTGTACAAAATTCTCATAAGATAATGGTAAAGAAACTAAAAAATCAATGCAGCATCCTCATCTTCAACTTTAACATCAATATTACGCAATTCTAATAAAATTTTGTTTAACTGATCTAAGTGATCTCGAAGAGGCATACCTTCCTGCATTCGCAGACTGAACAGACGTTGCTTCAGAAGCAACTTGTTTGTTAAAGACTTTAACATGTAGAGACTTTCAAGCTTCAACCACAAACCAGACGCGGTATCCTCCTCCGCGATTTCAGTAATAATATCATCTGCAAGACACAACAAAATTGTTGAATGTGCCTTTTCTTCCAGACTGGCCATCTCAGCGCTTTCAGCAGCAGCCGATTTCTGATTCACCGGTGCCTAGAGCCCCTGTTGCTTTAACAAAGCACGCATCTTGATCTGCCACAGACTGAAACTATTCTGCCCAGTAAATTTGTCGACCTTCACATTAATACCACCAGATCCAGACATACATCTCCGAAAACCAAGCTCTTGATACCAGTTTGTTATAACGGAAACACAAAAAAGATTATAATAAACGTAAAGGAAGAACACATATTGGCAGAAGAGAAAACTTTATTGATCTTGAGGATACAGATTACAGAATACAGATTCAGATTCAGATCTAATTGACTTTAGATCTGACATACTTAATTGATAACAGATATGATTCAGATTACAAATTCTTGTTTATGACAGACTTATTGCTAGGTTATGTCCTAGAGAGTTTATATAATACTCTCTAGGCGGTTAAAGAAGGTTCTAGAATAGACAAAACACAAACTGACTTGAACTAGAACAGACAAAACATAAACTGACTTGAACTAGAACAGACAAAACAGAAACTGACTTGAAAAACAAGAAAACGGAAAAACAGATCAGCCCGATAGGGCACGAAATTCAAGGCAATATCTAACACCAATTTTAACGTTCTTTAAACTTTCTAATATTTATGGAATTTTAAAAGATGAAAATACATCTTATATTTTTTGTATATTATAGATATTCCTGTATTTATTTACAGCTTCCACATGGGAATGTCTTTTTGTTATGTTAACACATTAATTTATTTTTAAATATGAAGACTTTTCATTACTGTAATTATATTGAATTTATAGATATATTTTTCTAATGCAAGTATAATTAACTTGTATATAAAAATTAAATAAAGGATTTCTAGAAAAAAATATGTAGTTTAGAAAATCGTAAAAGACGTCTCCACTGTCCTCGTATTCAACTTCAATAAGACATTTTATTATACTAGCTTATAACCCGTGCAACGCACGGCTAATTTTTTAATATTTATTATATTCTTTTATTTATTATTTATGTGTTATTAGTTTACATATCAAATTATTATTATGAAATTGATATATATATATATATATATATATATATATATATATATATCTGTGTGTGTGTATAAGATTTACACGTTCAATTTATTATGTGTTTTATCTTGAATTTTTAAAACTTGATTTGGATGATTTTACAGCCTACGTGAAATTAAAAAAATAATCTTTAATTTATTGATTATTTAACAATTTTCTCCAATTAAAACTATCAAGAAACAAAAGAGAGATGAAATTGGCGATTTTTTATATTGAAAATTCTATTCTATTTAGGAAATCTACTTATATTTGAAGATAGTTGTATTAATAACCAAATACAGTTTTAATAATAAGTGTAATAACAAGTGTAGGAGAGATTTTGTCCAAAACTTTGGTAGTTGGTAGTTTATTCCTCAGTACGATAAAATAAATAAGAACCGTTAGATCCTAAAATAAATAGATAAAAAAACATTGAATCTAGCATAAAAAATATTTAATATTTTAACATCTAAACTAAAAATTGTATTTATATTGAAATACGAAAAAGTGCTTGTCTATGATTTAAATTATATATAATTAGGTTTTCTATATTGAATAGGATTATTAATGTAGGTTTTCTACACTAAATAAGATTAATGTAAAAATTCGCAATTATGATTTCTCTTGAGATTCTGAGTGTTTTCATTTGGATAATAATTGTTAAATCATTATTAAATTAAAGATAATTTTATGAGTTTCGCGTGGACTGTAAAATCATCCAAATCTAATTTCTATATCTCGCGATAGAGCCTAAATAGTAAATATTAACCTTTTTATAAATAAATAAATTCAGTTCTAATACAATCTTTTATATCCTTTTTATGAGTTTCGAGTTATAATTTGCTTTCGGAATCGTAATGGGTCACCACTCATAAACCGACAGGCCCGACCTACTTCTTGGGCTTCTTCATCAACATCCCATCACCAACAAATATAATACAGAGAACCTCTATAATTTAATATAATTAAGATCGGAGAATTCTATTAATTTAAAGAGATATTAATTAATCGATAAATTAATAATTATTAATTTATAGAATATTTTTGACATCAAAAAAAATTAATTTCCAATTATATACATTTAAATAGAATGAATTGTACAATTTATGTTTTATACTTAATTCAATTAATTCAATACATATTGTTTACAAATTTAATAAGTATTTACGAGATTCAAATTAATATTCATGTATATTTAGATGACAATCTAGCCTCATAATTCAGAGAAGACAATTTTTGCATAAACAAATACAGTAACATTCAGTCACATAAGATATCATTAGATATGACAATCCGAAAAAATGTATCATTTAATGTGTCTTGTAATAATGGCAGGCAGTAGGCCAGTAAATAATGATTGTATACATGAGTATAAAATTGATGCCTCCTAAAAATTTGTAAACAGTAAGGCATACAGAACTACCTGCTCTCCAAGAAAATGAGTAGAAACAGAATTCAACTTGTACGAGTCTAACGAATAATCCCTAAGCATAGCCTATGGATATGTAAAGGTAAAATGATTGAACTTCTAGTTGATTAACATGAACATAAGAAAAAAGTTCTAGCACTGAACATGCAAGATTGAGTGTAACCTGAAACGAATCAAATTGGACTTTTCCTTCCATGGTAACTGTGATCAAGAATGGCAGAGAAGAAAAGCTTGATATACTCCTTTAATACATTATACTTATCATTATACAAAAGAAGTCTCAGAATATATAGGCTTATTCTGGACAGACAAGAATCCCAATAAACTAGTAATCAGATCAGCACTAAATCTGGGATTAATAAACAAATCCCTAACAACTCACACTTTCGTGGAATCTAAATCAGTTGCGTAAATTTAACTTCCGTGAAATCGATAAATAATCTGTGTATTGTTTGTTTAGGGTTGGGTTATATAAAAAAACGCTTGAATGTCACAGTGTCTTGACTTTTGTCATGGTATGATTGTTATAAACGTTTAATCAGTTTGTCTTTCTTAGTGTTTTTCTCTGGTTACTTTTACTCAAGTTGTTATGGAGGATCAGAATCAAGTTCTACGTAAAATGGAGGACAGTTTTTCAAACTTCAAAATAGAGGATGAGGAGGAGGGGGGAATAACGTATGAGGGCAATACAGAGGAGTGTATCTCTCAGATCGATGTCCGATGGTGTCTGGTGGGGAAGTTCTTGACGGATTCACCAATTGATTTCCAGGCGATGCAACACAAAATGGCGTCGTTATGGAAACCAGGAAGGGGTGTTTATGTGAAGGCGCTAGAAAGTAACAGATTCATTTTTCAGTTCTATCATGAGGTGGACATTAAAAGGGTTATAGAGGGTAGTCCTTGGACTTTTGGTCGGTTCTAGTTAGTGTTTACTCGTATGAAGGAGGGGGATGATCCTAGGTCCCTGGCCATCATTAATCTTGATTTATGGGTTCAGCTTCATGGAATGAGTCCGGGTTTTATGTCACAAAGAGTAGTTCAGGATATTGGGAATTACATTGGAAAGTTTGTGGAGTCTGATAGCAATAATTTTGTTGAGGTTTGGAGAGATTATATGCGCATTCGAGTGTCTATACCACTGGATAAGCCATTAAAGAGAAGGATGAAGCTAAGAAAGAATGCTGATACCTGGTGCTGGGTTAATTTTAGATATGAGGGTGTACCAACTTTCTCTTTCATATGTGGAATGATGGGGCATAATGAGAAGTTTTGTGAACGAATATTTGATACACCATTGGAAAATATAGAGAGACCGTATGGTATATGGATGAAGGCGGAACCAAGGAGGAAAAAATCATGTCATCGGATCAAAATGGTTACGTCAAGGAGGCCAAACTCCGGCGACTGGTGGGGTGACCGGCATGGAGATTCAAACAGGGAAAGAGGTTACCGTGATGGGTGCAACCAGTAAGCATAATCCCGTAATTGTAGGATCTGAGACATATTTTAAATGAAAATAAAGACGGAGAGATAGTTAAGGATCATGGGCTTCTAATACTGGACCCAAAACGTAGAAGGGTAGAGGAAACAGATAATGATGAGATAACCCAAATACAAGGCCCAACAGATGTGACAATGATGGAGATATACATATCATCAACACAGAACCAAAAAAACGAGATAGAGGCGGGTGCTGCAAGGCAGGCCCGCCTAGGATTATGAATGTCATCAGTTGGAACTGTCGAGGAATAGGTCTCCCCTCGAATTTTCGGTTCCTTAAAGACATGGTTCGTCAAGAGAGACCAGATATTGTTTTTCTTTGTGAAACTATTGACAGTAAAGGTAGAATGGAGACAGTGCGAAGAAGCTTGAAGTTTGATGGGTTAATCTCGGTGGATGCAGTGGGTAGAAGTGGTGGATTGGCTCTGTTATGAAAGCATAAGGATCATGTTATGTTAAAGAGTTTCTCTCGTAGCCATATCGATGTGGAAGTTAGTGTTGATGGAAAGAGTACATGGAGACTTACAGGAATTTATGGAGAACCTGATCGTCAGCAAAGAAGAAAGACCTGGGATCTTCTTAGGACTTTGGCTCAAGATTCTAACCCGCCATGGTGTGCTATAGGCGACTTAAATAATGTTGTAACTCAGCAGGATAATAAAGGTGGAGCTATATATCCTAATGCGTTGGTCGAGGGCTTCAATGATGCTTTAGCAGATACGGGGCTGATTGATATGGACTTAGTGGGCCACCAGTTTACATGGGAGAGGGGCAGGGGAACAACAGCTTGGACTGAGATAAGATTAGATAGGGCCTTAACCACAGTGGCATGGTTGAATATGTTTCCGGGTAGCAAATTGTATAACTTGGAGGGCTCTTCTTCGGATCATAGTCCGATTTTATTAATCCCTGAAGCGAGTAAAAAGTTTACAGGTCAACGAAAGTTTCGATTTGAAAACGCATGGTTAACTGAACCAATGTGTGCTCAGCTTTTTCTTGAAAGTTAGGAGATGTGTGCTAATAGCAAAATTCAAGACAAAGTAAAGTTTTGTGCAGAAAATTTAAATCGGTGGGGGAAGGAAATAACGAGTAAATTCAATGATCGTATCAAGAATTTCAAAAAGGAGATGAAAAGGTGGAGAAAATTCAGAGATGGTGAGTCCGTAAGGAGGTATAAGGAGGCGAAAGATGGGTTACTACTGGTTTTAGAGCAAAAAGAAATCTTTTAGAGACAACGTAGTAAGCAATTGTTGCTGCATTCTGGCGATAAAAAATAGCAAGTACTTTCATGCAACAGCTACTGCTCGGAAAAGGTCGAATCAGATTACTCGGTTGAAGAATGCTGAAGGAACTTGGGTTGATTGGGACGATGGCTTGGCAGATCATATAACGCAGCATTATCAGCACTTATTTACTGCAACTAATGTTAACTGGAGAGAGGTCGTTGAATGTGTTGATACGAAAATAACAGAGGAGCAAAATTCAGAGTTATTAATGCAGGTGACGGAGGATGAAGTTAGAGCAGCGTTATTTCAAATGGATCCCGACAAAGCGCCTGGCCCAGATGGGATGACGCCAGCGTTTTACCAGAAACATTGGGCGGTTGTTGGTCACGATGTAGTTGAGCTGGTCAGAACATTTATGCAAGAAGGGATGCTTCCAGAGGGTCTTAATGATACTGATGTGGTCCTCATTCCAAAAAAGAAATGCCCGGCTACGGTGGGAGACTTAAGGCCAATATCTCTTTGTAATGTATTGGTTAGAATCATTACAAAGGTGATGGCGAATAGAATGAAAAATATGTTGGATGGAGTTGTTTCGGAAAATCAAAGTGCTTTCATTCCGGGAAGGCTGATCACTGACAATATAATGGTGGGATATGAAATGGTTCACTATTTAAAACGAAAGAGAAGGGGAAATAAGGGTTGTATGGCGGTAAAGATTGATATGAGTAAAGCCTATGATCGGATGGAGTGGGAATATCTTCGAGAATTAATGAGCAAGATGGGTTTTCATGATTGGTGGGTTCAGTTAATCATGAAGTGTGTTAGCTCAGTCAATTATACTATCACTCATGGAGCGAGAGAGATGGGGCCAGTGGTTCAAAGCAGGGGAATCCGTCAAGGAGACCCCTTATCCCCGTACCTGTTCATCCTTTGTGCGGAGGGTCTCTCTGCGTTGATTAGAAAATATGAGTCTCATCAGTTGATTAAAGGTATCAAGATCTGTCGAGCAGCCCCGAGCATTAGTCATTTGTTTTTCGCAGATGATAGCTATTTGTTTTGTAATGTTGACGATATTGATGCGTTAAATCTTATGGAGTTGCTTCAAGTCTTTGAAGAAGCATCAGGCCAGCAAGTGAATCTTATGAAGTCATCGGTGGTGTATAGTTCGAATGTCATGAGAAGCTGTAGAGATCAAATCTACCAGATTTTACAGGTGAGAGAAGCTGATGATAATGTCACTTATTTGGGGCTTCCTAACATGGTGGGGCGCAACAAATCTCGAGTGTTTGGTTTCTTAAAGGACAAAATGCGAAGTCGAGTTCAATCATGGAAGGAGGCATGGGTCTCTCAAGCAGGGAAGGAGATTTCATTAAAAATGTGGCCCAGGTTATGCCTACTTACGCAATGAGCATGTTCTTGTTACCTCAGGAGATTACTAAAGACTTTGAGCGAAGCTTATCGAGATACTGGTGGGGATTAAAGGAAAATACGAATTCTGGAATTTCTTGGATGAGCTGGGATCGTTTAAGCAAGCATAAGGTAGCTGGGGGTGTTGGTTTTCGGGATTTTCGGGATTTCAACCTGGCTTTACTTGGAAAACAAGGATGGAGGTTGATGAATTATCCGGAAAAACTATCGAGTAAATTGTACAAAGCTCGATATTTTCCTAAATGCGACTTTCTTGCATCAGAGCTAGGGAATAACCCTAGTTTTATTTGGAGAAGTATTTGGGAGGCTAGGTTGGTGATAAAAGCAGGAGCTAGATGGAAAATTGGTAATGGTGCTAATATTGGAATTCTAGGACAACCGTGGCTTTAGGATACTGTTAATCCATGTATTACGACTGAACTGATTGGTTTAAATGATGCTACAGTATCATCTCTAATGATAGATGGTGGTGGAGGATGGGATCGTGAAGTTATTGAGGACTTGTTTAACACCAGGGATCAGCAATGTATTTTGGCAACATAAATTGGAGGTTGTGGAAGGGCGGATGAATTATATTGGCAGGAAAGCATAACTGGTGATTATACGGTAAAGAGTGCTTACCAGTTACTTCAAAAACAGAAAGGAGATTGGTACATAAATGCTAGCAGTCAGATATGGAGTTTATTGTGGAAAGTTCGTGTGCCAGCTAAGGTTCTAAATATGGTTTGGAGAGCTTTATCACATATTCTTCCCACGAGATCAGTGTTACAATCAAAAAGAGTTCCTGTTCCTATCACTTGTCCAATTTGTAATGGCGATGAAGAAACAGTGATGCATATTCTCGTTACTTGCCCTTTTGCTCAGCAGTGTTGGGACCATAGAGGGTGGTCTTTACTTAGTGCAGGAGATGGCAATTTTGGAAGCTGGTTGTAGACAATGTTTGATCAGTCAGATAAGGGACGTCGTGGTGAGATAGTGACATTATGTTGGAGTATATGGAAATCTCGGAATAATATGGTGTGGAACAATCAAAGAAGCACAGTGCAGACTGTTGTTTTTTCAGCTATGAGGTACCTTGCAGATTGGAGAATGGCTCAAGTTTTTTCAACAAAGACTCTATACCAGGATGTTATCCAGGGAGATGGAGTAGATTCTTGGGTTAAACCGAAAAAAGATGAAGTCAAGGTGACGGTTGATGCAGCAGTCTTTCAGGATCAAAACAGGTATGGGGTGGGAATGTTGGCTCGTGATGATGAAGGAGGAGTCGTGCAGGTTCGTTCTGAGAGCTATGAGGGAGTTGTTCGCCCTGAGTTTGCAGAAGCTATGGCTGTGAAAGAGGCTCTTAGCTGGGTTAAATGCATGGCAAGGCAAGGAGTGACAGTAGAGTCGGATTGTTTGGGTGTCGTACAGGCCATCCGTAGTAAGGTTACTATGACTTCTCCGTTTGGTAGTATTATTATGGAGTGTCGTAGGTTGATTGCAGAACTAAACATTAAGTTGTTTTTTATAAAACGATCTGCTAATATGGCAGCTCACCATTTGGCGAGAGAGTCATGTTTATATCCAGGTCGAGTGTTCGATAGGAGGAATGTTCCTATCGAGTTGATGAATATTGTAATGGCGGATTTATTTGAGTAATATATTCCCTCGCTTTTAGTCAAAAAAAACAAATCCCTAAAATTATTCCCAGAATAAAGGATTGACTAAATCAATTCCAACTGCCTCACAGATCTCTCTAGATCAACTAATCTTCAACACCCCCCCTTAAGCTAGATTGTACACATCAAACAATCCTAGCTTGTTAATCATCTTCCCAAATAGGGGTCTATGCAGTCCTTTAGTTAAGATGTCTGCTGTTTGCTCTGCTGAAGGTACATAAGGAATGCAGATACTCCCGTCTTCAATCTTCTCTTTAATAAAATGTCGATCAACTTCTACATGTTTCGTACGATCGTGATGTACAGGATTATGAGCTATGTTGATTGCAGCCTTGTTGTCACTATACAATTTCATAGGGCTTTTTGTTGCAACTTGAAGTTCTTTGAGTAAAAGCTTCAGCCAAATTAATTCACTAACTCCATTTGCCAAAGACCTAAATTCCGCCTCAGCGCTACTTCTGGCTACTACATTTTGTTTTTTGCTCCTCCACGTGACCAAGTTCCCCCAAACATAAGTACAATACCCAGAGGTAGATCTCCTATCTACTACTGAACCAGCCCAGTCTGCATCAGTGTAAGCTTCAATTTCTCGAGACTCTCCTTTCTTGAAGAACAACCCTTTTCCAGGACTTCCCTTCAAATACCTTAATATTCGGATGACCGCATCTTGGTGTTCTTTATATGGCTTGTGCATAAACTGACTTACCATGCTAACAGCAAAAGCTGTATCAGGTCTTGTGTGGGCTAAATATATGAGCTTCCCAACAAGTCGTTGATATCTACCTTTGCCTACAGGTGCACTAGAATACTGATCTCCAAGTTTTATGTTTGGATCAGCCGGAGTATCAACAGGCTTGCATCCAAGTAGGCACGTCTCCTTCAAAAGATCGAGGACATATTTTCTTTGGGAAACAAAGATGCCTGATCTATTTCGAGCAATCTCCATACCAAGAAAATACCTTAGCATTCCCAAATCTTTGATCTCAAATTCATCTGCCAGCTTTCCTTTTAAACTATTTATTTCAGGAATATTATCACCTGTTATGATAATATCATCAACATATACTATAAGTATAGTTGACTTGCCACCTTCGTGTTTGTAGAATAAAGTGTGATCAGCGTGAGCTTGTTTATACCCTTGTTGCCGAACAACCTTTGTGAACCTTTCAAACCACCCTCTCGGTGATTGTTTCAGTCCATAAATAGTTTTTTTCAGCTTACAAACCATTCTTGTTTGTCCAGTACTCTTAAAACCAGGCGGTAGTTCCATATAAATTTCTTCCTTCAAGTCTCCGTTAAGAAATGCATTCTTGATGTCAAGTTGATGGAGCGGCCAGTCTAGATTTGCTGCAAGAGAAAGAAGTACACGAACTGTATTTAGCTTGGCAACAGGAGCAAAAGTCTCTTGATAATCTATTCCGTATGTTTGAGTAAACCCCTTGGCAACTAAACGTGCTTTGTGCCTTTCAATGGACCCATCAGATTTATATTTCACGGTGAATACCCATTTACAACCTACAGGAACAACATCTTTGGGTCTTTTTACCACTTCCCAAGTGTCGTTCTTTTCCAAAGCTTTCATTTCCTCTTCAACTGCCCTTTTCCATTCAGGTCGTTGCAAAGCTTCCTGAATTGTCTTGGGAATTTCTTCTCCTTCAAGATTAGATACTAGTTCTTTCACAGAAGGTGATAAATGATCATAGTGTACAAATTGTGCTATTGGATGTTGAGTACAAGAGCGAACACCTTTCCTTAAAGCAATAGGTAAATTATCAGAATTTTCTACAGGAGAATGAACGAGTGAATTACCTGATTCCGGTTCAAATTCATGACAAGTCTCGAGAGCAGGAGGAGGCTGAGAAGGCCCCCAAATGTCACTATGAATCATGGCAAAGGGTCTAGTAGCATTATAAAGTTTTGGTTTAAAGACAGATCTCTGATGTTTGGATAACTGACAGATTTCACATTGAAAATTATCATTATTCTTAAACAAGGAAGGAAATAGATGCTTTAAATAGGTAAAACTGGGATGTCCTAATCTGAAATGCCACATCATTACTTGACTTTGCCTTGATGAAGGTTCCCAACTAACTGTAAGAACTTGTTTATTCTCATCGTCGCCCATGTCAAAGTAGTACAACCCCTCATGCTCACTACCATTGCCAATCCTCTTCCCCGAACTCAAGTCCTGAAATTCATAACCATTTTGTGAGAAAATGACTCTACAATTACAATCCTCGGAAATCTTGCTTACTGACAATAAATTACATGATAGATTTGGAATGTGTAATACAGACTTGAGAACAAGGGTTGAGTTAATTTTAACAGTTCCAATTCCAGCAATAGGAGACAATGACCCATCAGCAATTCGTACTTTAGTATTCCCATGATTCGGAATATATGATGAAAATAATTGAGCACAACCTGTCATATGATCCGAGGCACCGGAATCTATAATCCAAGACCTTAATTTTTCTTGTGTACAACTAAGAGCTGAATGCAAATGACCTTCATAGGCATTTAAAGTACCAGGAGAAAGAAAATTACCTTGTTGGGCAACTAAAGAAGTACCAGTTACTTTATCGGGAGAAAGAAGCTTATAAAGACGCTCAAGTTGCTCCTTATTGAGGTTGACGCCGCCTACATTTTCACCAGATTTCTGTTCTGCGCGTTCAACATTGGTTTGGTAGGCACGAGTATCCTTCTGAAAGAGTCCAGGCTGCCTTTGATGTTCACGATGATTCTGATTTGGAGGTTTTCCATTTAGTTTCCAGCAAGTTTCCTTAGTGTGATTGGTTTTTTGACAGTAGTCACACCAAAGATTTCCTCTTCTAGGACGCCTTGGTTCATTTGAAAAATCTGATTTTCGGTTCTGTTCATACCTTTTAGAGACGAGTGCAGAGGCCTCTGATTGGATTGTAGATTTAGGATCACCAAGCATAATCTTCCGCCTACTTTCTTCCCTTCGAACTTCAGCGAAGACTTCTTCAATTTGAGGCAGTGGTCGCATTCCAATCATTCTCCCACGGACCTCATCAAGATCCTTGTTCAATCCAGCAAGAAAGTCAAAAGTACGGGTCTTTTCTACAAGTTTTGCATACTTGCCTACGCAATCACTGCACCAATCATTTGGCTCAAACAGATCTAGCTCCTGCCATAACTTGGTAAGAGTGGTGTAATACTCCGTGACATCCATACTTCCTTGTTTAAGATCCCTGGATTTATCTCTTAATTCACACAACTGTGCTGAATTATCCAAATCAGAGTATGCAACTTTCACCTTGTCCCAAATGACCTTGGCCGTGGAGTGGACCAAATATAGTGACCCAATATGTTCTTCCATGGAGTTGATGAGCCAAGACATCACCAAAACATTCTGAGTGTCCCACGTACTGTACAAAGGATCAGTTGAACTTGGTTTCTTTACTTAACCATCAAGAAATCCAATTTTTCCTCTTCCTCGTATAACCATTTGAACAGATCTTGACCATTGAAGATAATTTTTCCCATTTAATTTGTAGGGAGTAATCTGAAGGGGAAGGGTAGAGTTATCAGTGGGACTAATTGCAAGTTTAGTTACTTGAGATGATTCCACAGCAGCTTCCTCCTTTCCGTCCTTGCTTGATCCAATGAGGGCCTGCCTATAGCTTGCCATGGTGTTTTTCTTTCAACAATATTCTAGCTCTGATACTGTGGCACCCTCAAATCCGGGGTGAGATTTGGGCCCACTACAATACTAGTTTAAAATAACCTGCGTATATATATATATATATATATATATATATATATATATATATATATATATATATATATATATATATATATATATATATAGTTTTGAAAATAAACCCCGAAACATACCAGGATCACAACAGGTTACAGTATGAAACAGAAACTAATCCAAAATATAAGATATTAAAATTTACTAATATCGTTGGGTTGACCCGATAAGGGACCCACACCAACTACCAAATATCTAAGTTATTACATCTAATACAATTTTAAACCATTATAATATTACACTGCTCAAAAGCCTATCCAACTACTATAACAAAACCTCAGAGGGAATCTGAATCTCGACTGTCTGCTCGAATCCTGGAAACCCTATGATCATAGTCTTAGGCGATGTCATCTTCTGATTTCACTGAAAGGTCAGATATAACACAAGGGTGAGCAACAAATTTGCTCAGCAAGTATATATGTATCAACTATAAAAACAATGATAAATCAAATCAATAACGATACTCAGAACTCAGGGTCAAATGATAATATTCATTGTCAACTGGATATGTCAATTGGATAAATGATACCACAAATCATTAATGATACTTGAAACTCAAGGTCAAATGATAACAATTGTTATCAATTGGATAATCAATTTAGAGATTAGAATTGGATTTCCATTTTCGACGCTGTGAGTTAAAGTGGATGATCAGTCACACTAAAACTCCGGATATACTCTCTTGGTATATCCAAATACTCAACTGGATCCATGGCCCATTTTGGCCTAACATAATACTTATGTACTGACTGGCGTCTTCAGTCCTGAAAACATTTTTATTTTATAAAACTTCCAATTCTATTTGTTTAATACTCAAGCCAGGGGTCGGAACAATCGACTACCCTGTTTAATTAGAGTCAAGGTATAACTCAATAATTCAGACAAAAGATCAGGTATCTAGCATTTATTCATTTTCACTGAGGAGTAATATTTCAGGTTCAGCGTACATAGAATCAAGTGAATATGATCAAGTAATTATGATTCAGCATTAATGAATTGATTTGATAACAAAGGGGAATGTAAATCAACACAACATGATGTATCTACAGAAGTAGGGTCATATAATCAAGTACAAAGGAAACAACATTCGATATAAATTGAATTGATAACAAGTAAGAAAGTAAATCAACACAACATGATGTATCTACGAAGGTAGGGTTGTATGATCAAGTACAAATGAAACAATATTCGATATATCTGAAGAACTGGTTAAGGTTACTTGCCTTACTCGAGAACTAACTGGCTATTCCGCTTTGCCTTTGCCCTTGTCACTGGGACCTACTTCCTTCGAATCTACACACAAAAATATACTACTTCAGTACTCTATTTAATACTCGACGTACTACTATACTAATTCTACCCATTCGTTAATCCCTTAATAATATACAAAAACATATCAAGTAAAAGTAACAATACACCAATACATAAACATTTTAAACCTTACTAAACAGCAATTAACAATTAGCCGATTATGGTTCAAATACCATCCAAATACCACATTTATATAATTAACTCGTAATTCAAATAATTAAGAATTTAGAAAAATTTTGACGGGATCGTTTTATTTAACGAATTACCCGTCGGATTTCAACCAACCCAAACAATCCAACCAATATTACAAATCATAACAGATTCAAATAAACGGCCATACAATACTCAGAATTTAAATACAAAACAATTAATATAATTTATAAAATTTAATTCGGCTCAGGTATACATCATCGCCTTAAGTTACCCCCGACTCAAATTAAATCATCGTCGAGGGGGCAAAATCCCGAGGTGCCCGAGATTTGGGTTTCCAATCACGGATTCCACTCATTTAATTCACATATTAAATCAGGACCAAAAATTCATCACAAAATTTGAATTCAGTCAAGAGGTAGAACCGAAACCCACTTTCGGTTTTAACAAATCAAACAACAGGAACATTTCATAATCGAATATACACTTCAACATAAACCACACAGCAGTAACAGTAAATCCAACACAGGAGACCAACGTACACATACTAATCGCACATACTCCATACGCCAACATTCACACATCCGCCAATAAAGTCGAATGATGAACAGAGGAGAAAGAAGTGAACTAATCTATAACAATAGATATCAAGACCCGCTAGATTCGAAACTTCAGACCATAAATCGGTCACACACATACACACGCTTGGGGCTTACACACACACGACAGGATCAAACACACACACACAAGAACACCCAGGAAGCCATACAGTCGAAGCCCACAACTACTGCAAACAGGGGAGAAAGGAACGAACAGGGGAGAGGGAGAGGTGCTGGACAGATTAGAGAGAGACGTATAAAGAGAGGAATTGAGAGATACCAGCGAGAGAGATTTGAGAGAGAGCTCCTGAAATTTCTAGAGACCGACTAAAATGAGACTGATGTTAAAGTCGGTTGTGATTAGAAAGAGATTAATTAGGGTTTTATATAATTGAATTGGGGAAAACTAAAAGGAAGATTTTAGGATTTTTACTTTACTAAAATTAAAAAAATAAATCTAAAAAAAATCATAATCAAATACAAAAATAGATGGAATATTAAATTTTAAAATTTTAAAATGAAGAATGAAAAATTACGATCACCCCCATATTTTTAAAATATTTTTCGGACCAAGAACGAATTAAATATCGATTTTACAAGATTAAATCAATAAAATATAAATCACTTAATAAAATCATTTTAAAATCTTTAAAAATCACAATAAATCCACCTACTATTTTTAAAACTCAAATAAACTAATAAAATCAATAATACTAAAAATTTCATAATTTTTACTGATCCCAAAGATTTTACACAATTCTGGAAAGATAATTATAATACAAATAAATGGAAATAAATCTCCAAAAATACAATTAAAAATATCCGGGCATACACGACACATATAAATCGTCACATAAACCCACAAAATAATATCACACATATTTTACTTCCTCAAAAATATCCACGTCATATAATACACAATTTAAAAATAAACATATAATATAAAAATACTAAAATTTCGGAGACGTTATATCCTTCCCCCCTTAACAGAATTCTGTCCCCAGAATCTTACCTAAGTAAAAAGATGAGGATACTTTTCGAGCATCTCGCTCTCAAGTTCCCAAGTTGATTCTTCAACTCTAGGATTCCTCCACAAAACTTTTACCAACTTAACTGTCTTATTCCTTAACTTCATCTCCATCCTATCCTGAATCGCTACAGGCTGTTCTACAAAAGTCAGATCCGGCTGAATCTCAATAGGCTCGTACTCAATTATATGACTTAAGTCTGGATGATATCTCTTAAGCACCGACACATGGAAAACGTTGTGAATATGATTCATGTGAGGTGGTAAAGCTAATTCATACGCTACTTTTCCAACTCGCCTGAGGATTTCAAAAGGCCCAACATATCTCGGACTAAGTTTTCCCTTCTTGCCAAATCTTGTAACTCCCTTCCAAGGTGAAACTTTCAGTAACACTTGCTCTCCTTCCTCGTAGTTCATATCCTTTCTATCTCGATCCGCATACTTCTTTTGTCTGTCCTGGGCAGCAGTCAACCTTTTCTGAATGACTTCAATCTTTTCCTTTGTTTGTTGTAGTAACTCTGGTCCTAATATTTTGCGTTCTCCAACTTCGTCCCAATATACGGGAGACCTACATTTCCTTCCATATAAGGCTTCTTATGGCGGCATCCCGATACTCACATGATAGCTATTATTATAAGAGAATTCCACTAGGGGTAAATGCTCATCCCAACTGCATTTAAAATCCAATGCGCATGTTCTAAGCATGTCTTCGATTGTTTGGATAGTTCGTTCGCTCTGTCCATCTGTATGCGGATGATAAGCTGTACTCATTTTAAGCTTAGTGCCCAAACATTCTTGAAACTGTTTCCAAAATCTGAAGTTGAAACGTGGATCACGATCGGACACGATAGTTACTGGTACTCCGTGACGCATAACCACTTCATTTAGATACATCTGTACCATCTTGGCAAGTGAAAATCTTTCGTTGATTGGTAGGAAGTGTGCTGATTTAGTCAAATGATCTATGATAACCCAAATCGCATCATGATTGGCTTTCGTTCTTGGTAGTCCGACTACAAAGTCCATTGCTAGGTGCTCCCATTTCCACTCGGGAATATCCAACGGTTGCAATAATCCACTGGGTCTCTGATGCTCGGCTTTAACTCTCTGGCATGTATAACACTTACTAACCCATTCTGCGATTTCTCTCTTCATATCTGGCCACCAAAAATTTTGTTTTAAATCCCGATACATCTTGGTGCTTCCCGGATGGATAGACAATCTTGAATTATGTGCTTCACGTAAAATCTCCTGCAATAACTCTGCCACGTTAGGTACCCAAATTCTCGAGGAGACACGTAGTATTCCTTTATCATCCTTCTGACTGCATATCTCTTCTCCTGTTAACTCGCCTGTATCATGATTCATTACTTCCTCTTGACACTTCTTTATCTTTTCCAATAATTCTGGCTGGAAAGTCATCTCATATATCATTTCTGTAGTAGGAACTGGAATACACACCTCTATTTCCAATTTATCGAACTCCTTATGTAACTCTGTTGCCGTCGTCAACATGTTCAATTTCTCTTTTCTACTTAAGGCATCTGCCACCACATTCACTTTTCCTGGATGATAATTTATAGAACAATCGTAATCTTTAATCAACTCTAACCATCTTCGTTGCCTCATATTTAACTCCCTTTGAGTAAAGATATACTTTAAACTCTTGTGATCGGTGAAAATCTCACATTTCTCTCCATACAGATAATGTCTCCATATCTTCAATGCAAATACTATGGCTGCCAATTCTAAATCATGGGTGGGGTACTTCTGTTCATGAGGTCTCAGTTGTCGAGAAGCATATGCAATCACTCTGTCATGTTGCATAAGAACACATCCCAAGCCTTTATGAGAAGCATCACTATAAATCACAAAGTTTCCTTGATCATCTGGAAGTGCCAAAACGGGAGCAGTTACTAACCTTTGCTTTAATTCCTGGAAACTCTCTTCGCATTTGTCATTCCAAACAAACTTCTCATTTTTCCTGGTAAGTTTCGTCAACGGTGAGGCTATCTTGGCAAAATTCGGAACAAACCTTCGATAATATCCTGCTAATCCCATAAAGCTTCTGACTTCCGTCGGTGTCCTCGGTCTTTCCCAATTCAGGACGGCTTCAATTTTTGCTGGATCCACTGTTATGCCTTCACTACTAACCACGTGCCCTAAGAATTGAACCTCCCGTAACCAAAATTCGCACTTTGAAAATTTCGCATACAACTTCTCCCGCCTTAGCGTCTCCAATGCTATTCTCAAATGATCTGCATGATCCTCCTCCGTCTTTGAGTATATTAAAATGTCTTCTATGAATACGATCACAAATTTGTCTAGATATTTCTTGAAGACTCTATTCATTAGATCCATGAATGCTGCAGGAGCATTCGTCAATCCAAATGCTATAACTAGAAATTCATAATGTCCATGCCTGGTTCGAAAAGCTGTCTTAGGCACATCTTCTGGCTTAATCTTGAGTTGATGGTATCCAGAACTCAGATCAATCTTAGAGAAATAAACAGCGCCCTTTAATTGGTCAAACAAGTCATCAATCCTTGGTAACGGGTATTTGTTCTTGATGGTTAACTTGTTTAGTTCTCTATAGTCAATACATAATCTCATACTTCCGTCCTTCTTCTTCACAAACAACACCGGTGCTCCCCACGGAGAAACACTAGGCCTGATCACTCCTTTATCCAACAAGTCTTGCAATTACGTAGCCAACTCTTTCATTTCAGCTGGTGCCATTCTGTAGGGTGCCTTAGAAACAGGTTGCGTTCCTGGAGCTAAATCAATCGCGAACTCTATCTCTCTGTCTGGAGGTAACCCTGGCAATTCATCGGGAAAGACATCTGGAAATTCGTTCACTACAGGAATCTCCTCCAATTTAGCTGCTTGTTTGTTAAGATCCACTACATGGGCTAAGTACGCTTCGCATCCTTGGCGTAACAACCTCTTGGCCTGAATCATCGTCAGAAACTCCTTCCTTTGCTTCTGGCCTCTGAATAGAACCTCCTTTCCGTTTGAATCTCTTAGTGTTACCCTCTTATTTTGACAATCTATATGTGCTCCATAACTCGACAACCAATCCATCCCTAAAATTACATCAAACCCTCCTAAGCTGAAAGGTATCAAATCCACATCAAAATCGTGCCCTAATATCTCAACTTTACACTGAGGGTATACTTGACTCACAGGAATTCGTTCGCTATTTGCTACTTCTATATGTAAGACTTCCTTCAAGGGTCTAACCTCACAATTTAATTTATTAGCAAACTCCTTATACACAAAGGACTTAGAGGCTCCGGAATCAATCAATACTTTTGCACATACTGAATTAATAGCTAGCGTACCTGCAACTACATTCGCATCTCGAACAGCATCCTTCAAGGTCATATTGAATGTTCTAGCTGTTGGAGGAGTTGGCCTGACGGGTGGCCCTGCTATCCTTAGAACTTCATTAACTGGTGCTGGGGCCTTGTAATTCCTCGCAATATGCCCTGGTTTTCCACACTTATAACACATAATGTCTGTCTTAACTGCTGGAGTTTGATTCGGACATTCATTTGCGAAATGCCCTTTCCGGTTGCACTTGAAGCAGGTCGCATGAGGCTTCTGACAAGGTCCGGGATGCTTCTTACCACAGATTTTGCATTCTGTCAAAGGTGGTCTCTGTTGTCTTGCTTGGTTCGTAACCTGCTGTTGACCCCCTTGCTCCTCATTTCCTCCATCGGGCTTCTTGTGGACCCCAGACTTCCCTGACTAGAATCCTGGTTTCTTGCCACTACGGATGAGAGAACTTCCTTACTGCTGGTTCCCCTCACTAAATCCTGCCTTTTTTTTCTTTTCTTCCCTCTCTTTCTGGGACATCTCACTCTCAGCTTCTGCAATCATGGCTTTCTGAACTACTGCTGCATACGTATCTAATTCCAAAATAGCCAACTTACCTCGAATCCAAGCTTTCAACCCTTGCTGAAACTTTTTGGCTTTCTTCTTCTCAG
Source organism: Saposhnikovia divaricata (assembly GCA_036435485.1). Classification (NCBI taxonomy): domain Eukaryota; kingdom Viridiplantae; phylum Streptophyta; class Magnoliopsida; order Apiales; family Apiaceae; genus Saposhnikovia; species Saposhnikovia divaricata. Next base: position 57,406,135 of record CM071596.1, read on the forward strand.
TATCCACATAAGCTGGTGCAAACCGAGCTAACTCTGTGAACTTAGCTTCGTATTCTGCAACGGTCATGGTACCTGGCTTTAGCTCTAAAAATTTTATCTCCAATTGATCTTGCATGTATCCTGGAAAGTATTTCTCCATCAACAACTCCTTGAATGTCGCCCAAGTAATCAAACCTTCAGGTTGGGTAACTTTCATTGATTCCCACCAATAATTTATTTCATTCTTCAAAAGATAGCTCGCATATTCTGTTTTCTGTTCCTCCCCAACTCTAACCAATGCAAACGCTTTCTCAATCTCCTTCAGCCACGTATTGGCTTCTACTGGATCCGCTGACCCTTTAAACTCAGGTGGCTTAACTGCCTGGAATGTTTTAAAGGTCACCACTGAATTGCCCTGTTCCTGGTGCTGCTGTTGCTGATTTTGCTGCTGCTGTAGCATGTGCTGCTGAAGCTGTTGCTGCTGTTGTATTATCTGCTGTTGTTGTTGTGCGAGATTAGCTGTCTGTTGGGTAAGAATTTGAAGAATCTGAGCTACAGCTGGGTCCATCTGATTATTTTGGTTTTCTGCAGGTTCCGGAGGTTGAGACATATTCCTACACAGAAGTCACAATTTAATATCACAATTTCAAAAGGTATAAAAGTGCATCGAACAACTGTACCTGGTCATATTCAAGTTATATCAATGTTATACTGATATCAAGTGAAACAATCTCAATATGAATATTGTGGCCCACAAGATATAACAGGATATGCTAATAGAACCTGGTTAACAAAATGATCACAAGGTTTTATAACTGAAATTAAAATGCATGAAAGAAAATGACATGATATATATAATAGAAGTGAACAGATACAATATCATATATATACCGGATCAGTACAACGTACTAAGCGCTTCAAGGTCATCAAAAGTGGGGTACAACTAGATATACAGCTATCCGCTACTCAACAGCGCAGAAATACAACCACCAAAAACTGGGTCCTACTATACCCACACTGCTCTGCTGATGAACTACAACTATATCCCATACATCATACATACATCCACAAAACATGAGTGAAGTCAGCTACTGTCTACATAACTCCACCCTCAGCTACACCATCCAGGCCACTAAGCATCATGCTCAATGGCCTCCAAACCCTCCAGCATGTAAGTCACCAAGTCTCTCAACTCCGCTATACTCGGCTCCTTGCCACCTGCCGTCATCCCCTCCAATCGAGCTGCTGCTACCATCCTAACCACCATCACATCTCCTCCCACACTCGTGGCAGTAGCATAAGATGAAGAAGGCATAGGATCAAGGGATGGCCTCAGATGCACTGGCCTCGAGAACACGTCTGGGGGTAACTGAATCACCGGGGTCGCTAAAGCTGGCTCCTGAGGATACCCTGGACCGCGAATCACCCGAACGGCTAGAGGCTCCGGCCTCTGATCAGTAGGAGACTGTATCGCTACATAATTAATATATGCGTACTGTACATATCCTATCTCAAAATCCAAAATCATAATCAATGATCCTAACTCAAACTCGACATGAGTCTGATTAAATGTGATCCTGCTTAATACAGTTTTAACCTGTCTATTTCAGGGACTGGTAACCTGTTGCTCTGATTATTATCTAATAAACATATGCATGAATAGTCAAAATATACAGTATAACAAAAACCATAATGCATGTACAAATTGACATATATATTATCGAACAAACTCAATTTCATAGATCGAGAATTCCGAAAATGCAATTGTTGAAGAAAAATACTTTAATTAAGTATTCATCAAAGGAAACCTCCAATAAATACAGGGGACATGTTGATATGAGATATAAGTCCGATCCCTTATGGGTATCGGTCCATTTTAAATAAGTCCAATAACGGAAAATATTATAGATGAGGAAACTCATTACAACTAGGTGACTTGCTCCTAAAGAATAGGAGTATTGTTTTAACCAGAACTCTATTCGGAGAAGGTACTGGATCCTAATAGAATTACGTAGACTTGATTCTCTGTAAATATAGAGATACGTAGGCAACTTGAGGGGGATCCTGACACCCAAGATTCTAGAAGCTGTCTTAGAATAAACTCTCAAGCTCAGTCTAAAACTCACTATAAACGCTAACCTCCTCCGTAAATGGCCAAGTAAATCTAGGAAAAGCTCTATGCGAATACCCGTTTTACGATGCCTGTTCATGACGAAAATCGGCATCAACAAGTAATAAGATTTGAGAGTGAGTTGTGTGGTCCATGATAATAGTCATGTGCATCTGCGATCTGTGCTCCTCCATCTCCAGCTCTTAGTGGATTCAAGAACAAAAATGTACTTTTAAGAGAACTAGTGAATAATGTATGTGATGCCTTAATCCCAATGAAATTATACGTTAATAATTCTAGAAACATATTGTCAACGGATCATCTATTGCTAAAAAAGAGTAACAAATGCTAGGAGCAATGTCCTAATGAATTACTCTCAGTTGGTAATGTGTAATAACACTCTACTACTAATGGAATATTTGGATGAAGAATCACCATTTCTGATAGTATTCTGTTGGTATAAACCTATATAGATGAGTGCAAAATATTTAATTCCCATAGAACTGTACATTTTAACATAATATTAAAAATTTGACTTCCATACTCATTACATCCTCAAGGCAGTGTCCTAGAAAGTTTTTCTTTCAAGTCTCCTTCTAAAAAGGCATTCGATACATCCAGTTCGTTCAAAAATCAATTTCTCATAGGAGCATTAGTCGCCAAGAGTGCTAGTCATTTTCGCTACTGGGCTGAACATCTCCACATAATCAATTCCGTATTTTTGCTTATATTTTAGAATTACCAATTGTGCCTTATACTTATCGACTATCTCATCTGCTTTAAACTTATAGTTTTGAAAAAGTTACAGGTATGATTCCACTACTAGAAAAAGTGTAATAGACATTGACTTTTGTGACCGATGCCTTTGTGGGTGATGCTAAAAATTTCCTACTTAGATATCAGTTTTTGAACGATGTTAAAACATTCTTTTTTACATTGGTTTCTTTGTGAATATTCGTTGTTTGAATTAGTATTTGACATCGATGTTTTCCTAAATATACGTTGTCCTGATAACACAACTGGAGAATGGACTGACAAAATCAACCACCCAAACTGGTGGCGTAGACTATCTCATGGTATTGATTTACACTTGCCTCTCAACTTCTTGTGACACCTCACGGCTGGTGTCACCAGTCTCATCCCCAGTTCTTCTGTAGCCGATTAGTACTCCTTTTGATTTTGGGAAAAATGCACTTCTTTTACCAACTTCATCGCTTACAATTTCAAGTTCATACAACCCAGATTCAGTCAATGGTATAGAAGTGTCAAAAGGCTTCATATATGGTCTGCTCGTTTGGCATTAAGTGAAAGACAAACTCATGAAAAATTACACACCACGAGATTATATAAATGGCTGCATTATTGAAATGTTTACAAATCTGTACCCCATGAAAACACAGGCTAGTCCTCTGGTGCAAACTTATCACTGCTAGCATGAAAAATTACATGCCTCGAGATCAAACATATGATTGGGGAGATTTTTGTTGAGCAAAACATTTTAAAAGGCAGTGTGTGTTAAATTCCAAGGCCACCCTTACAAGCAAGGGCAGGATAGGCCAGCTCATTCTTCATGAATCGGCTTGTGCGAACACGATTCTTCTACAGAATAGCCAATATTTGTGCAAGAAGAATCGCCACTGTTGTGCATACACGATTCTGACGCTTCTTAAGCTTAAGATTGTTCAGCAAGGTTGCTACAATATCTTGGGATCCATCAGTTTTGGCAATGTACACAAAGGTTTTCATTGTTGCCGTTTGAATTCCTTCTCATTTTGAATCTTATAGACAAAGTATAAAAACTTGTGTACATCACTAAACATTTAAATCTTTTTTAACAAACCTTTATTAGAAAAAGAAAACATTGCTCAAATTAGAAGCAAAAAGTTTATAGAAGGGGATTAAAAAGAAAAACATACCTGTACATATCATTTACTACAAGCACTTATCCTGAGGTCTTAACTTTAACATTCATCTGCTCTGAAAATTCTCATACATTTGTCTATTGTTGCCAGAAATTCGTCTAGCACTTCTGATTTCGATACATTCAACTCAATCAATAATTTAATATAAAAAAAATGAAAGAGTTATGGGCCTCTACAATGTACAAATCAGTACAGCATGTGTTTTCAAAAAAACAAATATCTGAAAAGGAGTATGCAGGGAAGGATCAATTAAATTGTGAAACCAGTCCCCCTTTCACATGCTTTCAGTTTTTGCATGAGTGCTATTAGCTGGCTTGAACTTTTTAATATCTACTAGGTCACCAAAAAGCCTATCTTCTGGCTTTGTAGGTTTTCCTGATGGTACATATGACTGAGTAGGTTGAGAAGCTGAACTATTCGAGACTCCATCATTTACCGATAACCCGGACATCCTCTGATCAAGGTACTGATTGTGTTGAAATTGGCCATAGCCATAGGCATACCCTTCCATTTGGTTGCCATACATTTGTTGAGGATACATATAAACCATTTGCGCATACTGTATTTGCTGAGGATGTATACCCATTGACTGACTCCTTTGAAATGGATGTCCCATGTGATCAGAATTCATAGAAGGGTTGCTTGTAGCTGAAAGATGAGCTAGTGCGGTTGGCTGAATATACTCATTTCTTGCCTGGCCATTTTCCATTTGTTGATATCCTTGAGGGTGTATGCTACCATGTATGAAACCCACCTGAGGGGTTTGCATTGGTTGTTGGTATGTGTCATCCGCCAATGAGCTATTATCTGCTTCTGGCTGTTCTTCCCATGGTGGCCGAGGAAACGAGACAGTACTACCTGTCAAAATATTCCACATGTAAAAATTGTAGATTAAAATGCAGCATAACTCAGTGATCCAAATCTCTATCCCTAACGGTTGTGCATTTCGAAAGTACTAAACCAACTAAGCTTACATGTCAGGGAAAAAGATGTGGACTGTTGATTGCCTAAATCTAGAAGAATATAATGTGGATGTATGTTGTACTAACCATTAGCCTCTAAAGGCGGTGGCGGCTGCTGCTGCTCTTCTGGAATCTGATTATTCTGAGGCTGCATCACTGTTGAAGCATTATTTTCTGAAAACATGTCAACAAGTGCCAGGGAATTCTGCTGAGGTGCAGCATCTTTCGACTGAGATTCCTCGACTGGAACAATAGCTCGTGAATCCTCATCTTGTGATGGGCCGAAGTCTCCACTCAAAAGGTCAATTAAAGGATTGGCACTATCTGATGCTTCTGGTAATCTATTTTCGGCAACAATTCTGGAAGCGGGTATAGATGTAACAACCATGTTATGATCAGTTAGAAGACTTGTTCCCTGAACCTATCAGTTGAACTTTTTATCACATGTAAAACATCAAGTAAAGGGACAACAAAAATATAATTTTGTTCATTATATCCGGAACGGTTTAAAAGTGAAGTCAAGACTGTGTATTAGTCCCTGATTAGTATAGTCAACTAGTAAAAACTGATGAAGTAGTGATTCACAAGTAGTGCACTATGTGCCTTGATATCTTACGTTATCAAGAGTATACACTGAGCCTAATATTGCACTTACATGGTCACCCTCTTCCTCTCTCACATTTCTTTTGATTCTATGTATAGCTTCTCATCTCCTAATGCTGCTTGAATTGTGAATTATATTTTGTCTAATCAGTCTATTTTACCACGATTACATAATAATTGAAAATTGCGTAAATCTATCCAACAAATTTATAACAAAAACGTTACCCCATACGCAAAACTAGTGAAGCACCTGTAAGTTGAAATTGCACAAAATGGTCTAGTTTTTTAAATATGACAAGGATTGACAATATTAAATGTAAAAATAATGTAAAAATATAATTAAACTGAACAGATCGTTTTTAGTGCAAATAAGAATGAAATGCTTTATTACTTAAGAGTATTTAATAGCAAGTTATTTCAGTACAAAACATGTACCCCGCATCATTGTCATCTCCTGTATCAATTAGAGGAGCACCCAAAGCTTTTGCATCTGAATTTCCATCCGAAAGTTCTTCATGCTTAGCTAGCAATCTCTGCAAGTCATCATTCAGTGCTAACCCCTGACATAGTAGAGACTCATCCCTGCAATAATATCATCACCATTCACCATAACCATAAGTTCAGAGCATAAACAGGTACGATGAAAAACAAATTATAACTAAAAACATCAAGTAATTTCTTTTGTATCTCACAACAATGCTGATATGTTAAAAAATCTTACACTAGCATCTCAGTAGTGGTGGTGGTGGTCATACTAGTGGTGGTGGTGGTGGTGGTGGTGGTGGTGGTCGTGTAAGTGGTCATGACAGTAGTAATAGTAGTAGTACTACTACTACATATTTACTAAAATATGAATTTGTATCATCATTATACAACTGTTTCCGGAATTATTACACTCAGAGGAAAAGGGTGGCTCCCACGAGTCCAATGTCCATAGAAGAACCTTGTATAACTTCATTCGTATATCATTCTTATATTGGAAATGATTCTCTAGTGATCAGTTAATTATGTTTACCCTTCCCAAAGTTGGATAAGAATAATCATTCTTATTCTTATCGGTTTCCAAAATTTTTTACCACCTTAAAAGGGCACACCCTCAATTAATTATATTACTCCTTCCTAGCCCATTTAATGCAAACTTTATTGGGACATCCTAAATTAAACGTCCTTCTTCATCATTAGGAACTTTTACCATTGCTTTTTTACTGATTTATTAATATAGCTTAAATTTTATAAAAAAAACCTTGCTGGCAAAAATACTAGTTACTTCAGAAAAACAGCGTAATATATTTGAAAAATGCACCAAGTAGGTGGCAAGAAAGTAAGCAAGGCCTTACGAAGTTGAGTTAACAAGATGTACCACTCTTTGCTTGTATGTGCGGCACTGGTTAACCAAATCAACAATAACCTCTTGTTTAAGTTTCTGTTACATGACATCCAATAATTTGAACAAATATCAGTAAGTTGTTGAAATCTTAAGAAGTAAAAATACTATAGGTGCCCTGATATATCATAATACACAGATATGCATCATTCAAGCCAGATTATAATCCAATTATTATGTGCGGAGTTTTAAGCAAAAAAGCTTGTATACAAAATAGTTCCAAATATCGTCACATTCAATGCCTTCTCACATTACAAAACATGAAGGAAACATCTGATACAATCCTTACCTCCTTGTTCTCAGAACTTACTGCACTCAACATTTCTGCCAGGACATCCATAATACCACGTGCATTCTGAATTTCTGTCAAGCTAGAACAAATAGTGTTGATGAGAAAAGGAGAATGAAAATCAACAATAGTGAGAACAGTTTGTACGGAGCTATGTACATTAACTAATTATCAATAACAAAAGGTTGATGCCAGAAACCACTGCCTAGACATATTATACTGAAGGAGTAACCATGCAATAGAAAAAATTAGAGGGATTTTAAGCCAGAACACAAGGCAAATGCATCTAAACTAATAAGTGAGTTGTGAAAGTTTAGAAATTTTGCATATTAGCATATGATATTTTCAATAATACTTAAAACAAATTTTGGCGCTAGTTTCTCATCAAACAGTTTATTCAGGAAATTATTAAGACTAGTGTACCATTGATGTTAGTGCAGTCTTACACATACAATCTTCTGAGAGAAGTGTGAAGCAATACAAGCTAAAAAACAAAAAATTAAAAACCTAGATACTTCAACTAAAAAGTCTGTTATAACTCTAAATTCAAGATTACACATAAGAGCAGAGCAGTGAACCTCAATGTTGGAAAGTCAGGCTCAGCAGAAGACGCAGCCTCTTCTTTTCCGACTTCTTGACTTCTTGTAACTGGTGGATGTGATAGATGAGGTTGAATTTGTGGTGTAAAAACAGGCGTAGAACCATCGAATCTCCTAGGGAATACTAACCCCAGATACTGAGACACAAAATATGAAGCAAATGACATTCACATATTTCCATGTAAAGCTTAAACTGACAAAGTTCATTGACAAGCTATTGTCAATTACAGAAAACCATGACAACTGAGCATAGCACATTTTCCTATTCTTTACTTCGCCACCTTAAATTATTAAAAAAAATCCGATATGTAAACAAGCACAAAAATCTCCACCAATCAAAATTTTCCAACTCATCAAACACGGATTCTTAGCATGTGCTCTTGGGCACACACTGGACAAACCCTTTATGCAAACAAGCACATAGTTTTCAGTTCCTGCCATTACACGAATCTTATAGCTGAATGTTAAAAACCAAAACTATGTCTTTTTAGTAAATATCCTTTGCCTCTTTTTAAATTTACTTTAAGTTTAATCAGTGCTATGTTCATGTAATGTTTTGATTTGTGGCATTTGTCGTTTCATGATGCCCTTAGAACCAGCGGCCTCAACCTTTGTGTTTATAGTAAGATGTTATAAAAAAAGTATGTATGTTGTTATTTTGCTCCATTTCATATTTTTTCAAATGCACAATACTAAGTGTATAATACGTGTACGCACTGCATAAAAAGACTGAGGTGCTATACACAAAAGTAGTGATAAACTAAATGGTCAACCAATTGTGAATTTACTACCATAATCACATCGACAGGAATCTTTCTCTTCAGAGGTTAGTATCTGCGAACTCTGGAGAGTTAAAGACAGTCCAGATTGGAGAGGATCAGTATTTATCATGGCTCTGCAAGCAAAAATGGTGTGCTAATTGTTGGGTTTGATCAACCGAATATGATGTTATGGATAAGATAATAATGGTAGGTGTAGACAATTATTATATATGCTATGTCTTAATCACCAAGTTGTGTAATTAGGTGCCAAGAATTCGAAGGCTTGTATAACAAGTATAGATAGACTTGTACAACAAGTATGGTAAGTCTTGGTAGCTAAGTTTTGGATGGCTATATATATAGAAGTATGGTAATTTTGGTGGCTAAGTTTTGGATGGCTATATATATATATAGTCATATTATGTTTGATATTGCGTATACCTAAGATGTAGACTTAGGTATTGTTTGGGAGATGCTTGAGCATTGTTTCGCTCAAGTATCAGGTTGGAACACCATTGAGGTGTTATTGTTTCATAACTGTTTTGATTAATAATACAAGTTGGGATATAGGTGTTTCCGCATCAAATGTTTGTGTGCTCTTCTTTTGCTTTTACTTATTGTTGATGGAAGTAGAAGTAATACTCGAATAACGTGTGACGCTAGGGCTGAGCAAAACCGAACCAATCCATGTAATTTTAGTTCGGTTCGGTTCCATTTTTTCTGAAATTTCGGTATATTCGGTTTTTCGATCCGGACCGAATTAAATTTCGGTTCGGTTCTTAAGAGAAAAAATTTGGTTCAGACCGAATAGACCAAATTATATATGTTATACATTTATATTATATGTAATACATGTTTATTATTTTATATTTATATAATATATATTCGACAAATGCAACTTCACTCTAATGCCTTAAAATCACCTTATTCCTAATTGATTATTTTGTATATTTTATTAGTTTGCATCATGCTTTTTCAAATATACAGTTTTTTCTTCTTGATATATATATCCGTAGAACTAAATATTTACTATTAATTGTTACCTTATTGATTTATTGTTGTGCCTAAATACGGATTCACTTGATTTTCTTCGTGTCTTGTATTCATGTTCTATTAGAAATTCAAGTAATTTGATTTCATTTTTTTTCAAAAAAAAAATCGGTTTCAAAGAACCGAACCGGACTTAACCGAAATTATTTCGGTTCGGTTCGGTCCATAATATAAATTTGGTCTGGTACGGTTCCAAAAATATAAATATTGATAATTTAGTATTCGGTCGGTTCGGTCCGGTTTTGGACCAAAACGACTAAATGCTCAGCCCTAGTGACCGCGCTTTGGTAAATCTTGTTAACTAATCCATTGGTTGTGTGTGTGCTTTGTATTGGTGGTTTGTGTATCTCGGATTGTGTAAGTTCCCTAACAAGTGCTATCAGAGCCAAGGTTCGGATTTGAGATGGATGGGGTTTAGGGAAAGTTCGAGGTTCATGGCAGAGTATAATGAAGGATTTGTTGACAAGGAGATTGCTAAAGCGGGAAAAGACAAAGTTAATTATAGTATGGCGGTTGGCCTTGCATCGTGGATCAATCATGATGTTTTTGAGGAATGGATTCCCAAGAAAGGTTTGTTCGGACTCGTGATGCAAGAAGATGGAAGAGATCATCACATTGTTTTAATCGCTTGATCAACCAGGTGAATTATTTGGGTGATACTACGGATGTTCTTCTAGAGGTTGAAGGATTGAGAAGGATCGGGTGACTCAACATGTGGAAAGGCACTCGTGGTGGTTGATGCATGTGATATTCTATATGGATAATCGTTATGGTGAAGAACGGTGGTTTGGACACTATACAGGTTTTAGCGACACTCAGAGATTGGAAGAGCCAGAAGAGGTTCTTCTTCGAGGGGAGGCCTTGGCGGATGGACGTCGATGTTGTTGATAGTTACCGTTCAATCCGATATAGGTATTGGGTTGAAAGGGAGGTTTGTTGGCTTTCAACCAAATATGATATTATGGGCGATCCAAGATATAGATGGATAAGATAATAATTGTAGGTATAGACAATTATTGTAAATGGTATGTCTTGATCACTAAGTTGGATAATTAGGTGCCAAGAATTGGAAGACTAAGGATGGCTATATATACGTAGAATACTTAAGATGTAGACTTGGGTATTGTTTGGGAGATGCTTGAGCATTGTTTGGCCCAAGTATCAGGTTGGAACACCATTCAGGTGTTATTGTTTTGATTGCATTATTGATAATTGTTTTGATTAATAATACAAGTTGGGACGTAGGTGTTTCCACGTGAAAATTTTGTGTGTTCTTGTTTTACTTTAACTTATTGTTGATAGAAGTAAAAGTAATACTTAAATAACATGTGATCGAGCACGATTGGATAGCCCAAGGGCTTATCCTCTGTTGTCCCAGGACCTGGGTTCGACTCTGGCTCACCCCGAGAATTTTCTTAGAACAGATACTCAATTGTAAGGCTATAAGCCTAATTATTCAAAAAAAAAAAAAAAAAACGTGTGACCGCGCTTTGGTGGATCTTGTTAACACTAATCGATTGGTTGTGTGTGTGCTCTGTATTGGTAGTTTGTGAATCTCGGATTGTGTAAGTCCCCTAACACTGATAGCTCGCGTTCATTATATTCTCGCTAGATCTTGGTTTAGCTTCCCTCATGAACAAAAAAGAAATGTAACCTAAAGTCATGTTATACCAAATAGTACTCCAAAATTAGCCCCGCCAAGAAATCTACAACACATCAACTAATATAATTCTTTGAGGCCGCTATTCTTCATATCAAATTGCTAAAAGAAATCTATATTGATCATAGTCTTGTGGAAGAGCCATATTCTACCAGGGCAGATTTGTGTTTCTGTAGTGTAGAGTGTAGTCTGCTTCTCAGATTTCTTTTTCACGTGCTTATCAAATCTCAGGCAGTAACAAAACAAGACTGAGAGATCGATCGTCTCTGATAGCTCATAAGAAGTGTTTAGAAATATTAAAATCACACTAATTGTCATGTTTACTTCCATAGAGTTTTAAATTGTATCAGGATTTCGAGTAGCATCCCTTTTTGATTAGCACAGTTAAGGCATGTGTACAGAATTGTTGTAATGTTACATTAAGCTATCCTCAACGAACATGTCATATATTTACTTGCCATCCAATTAATGTTGACTTTTTTTTATAAATGAAGACAGACTTCTTCCTAGAAAAGGAAAATGATCAAATATCCGCTGTGTGAAGGACTATTAACTGAAGCATAGAAGTTTAATCTTAAAATTATATCAATGTCATGCATTGAAAATAAACAACACACTGATATAACATACCAGCATTTCCTCGTAAGCTGCAAAGTATTCTGGATATCTTGATGTAGCTCCTCCAAAAGCTTCTTGCCAAGAATCAATTAAAATTAATATCTTCTCTCGGACGTGATAGTCGGGCTACAGTAAAGGGTGATAACATATCAAAATAGTATTTCAAGAGAGAAGAAAAAAGGTGTTAGGAATCACAGGCTAATTTAGTATAGAAAAGTAGTCATATTACATTGAGATAGAGACCAGAGTTTATAGATAAGACTGGAGAGAGAAATAGACAGATATAGAAGACAAAAAGCAGAAATTATATAGAAAGAAAGGAGACAAGAGATAGATTGCAGGAGAAGAGATTCTTGAGATACAAAAAATGGGTTTTTGAAGAAAAGATTCATTTTCAGATCTCAGCATAATGAGAAACCAGTACAACTGCAGTATATTAATAGAGCCTCAACATTGGCGAGCTTTGACGTGACCATTTTAAACTACGAACTGAGACAACTTAATCTTATTGATTATTACTGTCAGATATACTTTTAAATACTACTACAGCATAGAGAAAGTAAGGTTCAAGGAAGAAAGGAAGCCACAAAACATACTCCAGAAGTAATGTTACCTTTTTCCGCACTATTTTCACCATCTTATGCAGCACACCTTTCTCAATGACTTGCATGTGGACAAAGTCCCCACAGTTTATCATGAGTGTTTCCAAGAGCTAAAAATGATACACAGAGAGTGTAAAGTTAAGTCAATACACAACGAGATATTAGTGTCGCCAGAACTAAATGGTTATGACCCCTTCATGGTTGATTGGCACCGAAGACTGTTAATCAAATATGTCAAAAAGTGTAACATGTTGGTCATTAACAAATTCAAAAAGAAAGAAGAAAACCTGAAACTTACCGCTAAGGCAAGAAATTGAACTTTGGGACTCCTGCTACCGAGACGCCTTCTTATGCCTCTCACAACAGACTTTGCTTCCCTGAAAAAGAAAAACAGATCAGAAATAGATTTATTAATAAAATAAGAGAAAACTAACACGTGGTGAAAAATATATATATATTGGACATTTTTTTATATGAATTGCTAATTATGCTGAACCAGGAATGCAGTCATGCAGATAACTCTTGCAACTAATGTTAGGTCCACTATCATGCACATGCAAGTTTCCTTGTTTCCTGTTGGATAATAGTAACATCTTAAATTTGTTTCGAATCATCATGGCAAATCTAACTTCCGAATAAACATATGGATTTGAAGCGTGTTTAACAAAAAACAAAAAAGGTTGCATGTTTGAGCGAAAAAATAAACATTCAAAATAAAATTGTGGTACCTGAAAAACAACTTGAGGTTAGCGTTGTTTTGCTAGTTATCCAAGAATAGAAGAAACGATCTTATGACAATTTCAATGTAGGTAAAAATATCTCGAGCAACATTTCCTATTTCTTCAACTTAGAGGCATTGTGGATGAAGAAACTTCTACTTCGTCTTGAAAAGGAATTTTATAATGTATAATTTGACATTTTTCTTATAAGTTAATGAAATCAAGTTATTCAAATAGTTGTATATTAACAAAAATATCAAAATTTCCTTTATACTATGGACTTTATTTTAATTATGTCCTCTTTTTTCTTTTTTGCTAAATAATAATGTCCTCTTTAAATTTAATTGATAAGAACTTGACTGAAAAGGTTTACAAAGTCCAGAAGTTGAACAAAAGTTTTCCATTTAGATAAATTGCACCAAAACATGTAAAGGGGCTGATGAAAAGATGAACAAAAAAACTTTTGGTAATTAGATAGGCTTGATTGGTAATTCTGATGACAATTGGGTTGACTTACAATATCGAATAACCTTAATGCACAAACCAATTTTGGCATTTTGGTTCAATACTTATACTGTGATACGTTTCAATGGACAAAGTGCTCTCTGGAGTTCATTCAGTGAAAAGTGCGTAAAACTTGATTCAAGTTAATAGAAGGAGGTGGAGCTCGGATGATGGTTCTAATTTCTGGAGGTGTCTATGGAATCTTAAGGTACCTCCTAAAGTTAAAAATCTGGTTTGGAGAGCTGCTTCAGTGTAGCTCGGATGATGGTTCTAATTTCTGAAGTTGCCTATGGAATCTTAAGGTACCTAGCTCCTAAAGTTAAAAATCTGGTTTGGAGAGCTGCTTCAGTGTTATCCCCCCCTGTGACCCGGTGACCCCGTGACCCATCTGGTGCAAAAGTGTGTCTCTACGCAGAGTGTTTTCCCTGTATAAAATACTAGTGAAGAAACCATCTTTCACAACATGATTACATGCCCTTTCGCTGTATGGTGTTGAGGGATACTAGGGATTGTGCAACAACATTTATAGGGGATAGCTTTATGTCTTCATTTGTGAACACATTTGAAAGGCCGGGTAAAATGAAGCAACAATGGTAGCCAACTTGCCATACAAAAAGTTGGGCAATATGGCGGACAAGGAATGAGTTAGTGTCACAATATATGAATATTGCGTGTTAGAAAGGGGTAACAGAACTTATATGTTAACTACGCCAAATATTACAAGCTAAAATAGTAGTAGGTGACAAGGTGCGCACAAACTATCTACATTACATCTATATCCGACTTTTATTGTAGTAGTTATTCTTGCAGTGACTTAATATCACTGATATTTGACACGCTCCCTTGCTCGAAAGCCCCTCTTAGGATGAAAAGCCTTAATCTTGGGATTGAAGAGTGGACAATGTCGAACTGACCCATTTTTTGACTGAAGACCGGTCTTGGCATTGACAACAAAGATTTCTAGGGATACCTGGACTTGATTTTACCGCCACAAAATACATTTTAGGCCATGTAAAATTTAGCACTACGTGGATGTCACCAATCAGCCCTTAAAACTGATTATCTCAGGATACCGGGACTCGTCCTTGCCATCACTCGGTATATATAGAAGAGCCTATGTATGATTATAGAAAAGGAAGTGCTCTATCAGCACTGTGACAGACATCTTTCTGCCATTCCTTGGATTAAGAACATCGGGAATGGTAGGTTTTTTATATGATCAATCCCTCTTTGTAATTACCGAAAGAAAGCAAGTCTTGTACAGCTAATCTAAACTAATTGTACATAAAACTCAAATGCATGCAAGAAAACATTTCATCAGCTACAAACAAAAATATGGAAACAAAAAAAAGGGGGGAAAAAGATTGGTACCAAATGCGAAAACAAAACAAACAACAGAAACTAAAAAGGGAGTATACACCTACATTAACATCATCATATATTAAAAAAAACGTACACGAGATCGCGATTGCAGAAATCGCTGATGTGGACGTTCAAGGCCCAATCTGGACCAATGAGATAGTCACTTGTGGCTCTTTCTACCAGTACATGCACCATCTTTGTTTTTTACCTTCTTCAATTTTATCCTTCCTACCTGGGGAAGGTAAAATCAAGGTAAAAAATTCTGGAAGATTATTACAATTATTCAGGTAACTGTTTGGTCATGTTTTGTTTTATATCTAACCATTTATTAAATAACCTCAGCCACCACCTCTATTTCACGTAAGAAATTACTGGATGGAGGCACTTAATTTAGATTTTAATTAATTTTATTTGTTTTTTAAAATATATTAAAAGCTATTCAAGCTTTTAAAACATTAGTATAATAGCTATCCTTATATTAATTTAATGCATAAACAATAACATATTACTTTGATTAATTACTTCGTTTCACAGTTCCAACTTCATTTTCTTTGCATAACTTCACCTTCGGATACAGTGACAGTAAATAACATCGCATAAAGATAGTCTCAAGGTACCCTGATTCGGTGTACTATACCCATATGTTGTGTTTGGTTGGGATAAATGGAATGGAATGAGAATTCAATATTCATTCATTTTATACGTTAAATCTCATTCCATTGCATTCAATTCCATTTCATTCATCCCAACCAAACACAAGAATAAAGTATAGAACAACAAAGTTTAGATTACAAATATTTAAATAAAAACGTTGAAAAAGCATTAAAAAATATGGCAAAAGGAGTCTAAATATTAAGGTTGCGATTAATTACAACTCAAATACCATAAAACATGGATTGGAACTCGTATTTGACTCACATAATTGTTCTCAAAATAACGAGAAATGAGATAACAATCTCTAAGAATGTACATGCATCCATAAGCAAAACCTGCCCAGCAATAATCCAATATGGAATGTGTAATACAGTATATATTATTCTCCAAAAACAATAAAACTGAAAAGAAAGATAAAGAAACTTAAAGAAGTTGGCAAATAAAAATAAAGTAAAATGTACAAAACCAGTCACAATCCTCACATGGTTCCAGCTCTATGGGGAGTAGTTTTCACAGGCTTGAATCTGTAATGTCTACTAGGTTTTCGCAGGCTTAAATTTTGTAATGTCTACTAGGTCCCCAAATAACTTATCCTCTGGCTTTGAAGGCTTTCCAGATGGTACGTATGATGTAGTCTGATAGGCTGAACTACTCAAGGCTCCATTATCCCTAACAGATAACCCCGACATTCTCTGTTCAAGGAACTGATTGTTTTGTTGGCCGTACCCATATCCATAGCCTGTTGGTTGGCCATACCCTGGCATCTGGTTATACATTTGCTGAGGTTGCATATAACCCATTTGTCCATACTGCATTTGCTGGGGATGCATGGCCATCAATTGACCACCATGAATTTGTTGAGGATAGAACCCTCCCATTTGATTGGGCATCATATTCTGATTATTAAATCCAGAAAGATTCCCTCCATTGACTGGCTGAGGATACATGTTTGTGGCTTGGTTATTTCCCATAGGCTGATAGACTTGAGGATTTAAGTTACCTGGCATCGGCTGGGAATGTGCAACCCCTGCCGCAGCAGACTGCATCGGCTGCTGGTACGGATTAACACTTGGAGGACTGTTATCTGCTTCAGGAGGAGCTTCCCAAGGTGGTGGCGGTAATGAACTAACGGTTTGAGAACCTGTGGAATAGCAAAGTGTAAAAGTTTCAAATAGCATAACAGAAAATCCTCTATATCTACATTCTCACAATAAGCACAATTCACAACTACCAAGCCAGCTGACCTTTGTGGGCCAGGAGAAAACCCGGTGATTGCTAATTGTGGACATTAACAGAATGCAGAGTAGAGGACATCTAGCTACCTGTAACGGTATTGTACTAACCATATACTGGTGAAGGTGGCTGCTGTTGTTGCTGCTGCTGTTGGGGGATCTGGCCATTCCAGACAGAATTCCTGTCTTGAACATAGGGGGACTGCCCATATTTTGGGGACCCATTACTAGGGATACTTCCATTAGGATAAAATGTAGATTGTGAAGATTGAAAATTCTGTTGCAATTGGGGTGTTGAAGGATATGTTGGTGGTGTCGATGCATTACTTTGTGGAAACATATCAACAAGAGCTAGAGCATTCTGCTGAGATACAGGAACAGTTGACTGAGGCTCCCCAACAGGAACAAGAGCTAAGCTGAAGTCATCATCGCCACTCAAAAGATCCACCATTTTTGTATTGGCAGTAGCAGATATGCTTGGTGTACCATTGTTTGCAGCAGCAGACTGGGGCTGTTTCCCAGCAACAGTACTCGAGGTGGATCTGCGAAGTCGGTCAGAATATCAATATATATGTTTTTTCGATAAAACTATGTGAAATCGCAATAAAAAAACTTGGGAAAAAAATAATGATATGGTAAATATGGAACCTACAATAAAATGTTAAAATTAACCTAGCAAAAAAAAATGTTAAAACTACGACATATAGGGGTGGCAACTTTCGACCCAACCCGAAACGCGACACGAACCCAACCCGAGAAAACACGACACGAACCCGAAACCCGAAAATGACCCGAAAATTAATGAACCCTCTTTTTATAACCCTGATTTTGAAATACTTTATGTTAAAAATAACTAAATTTGAGTACAATAAAGTAACTTTCACGTGCAATGATAGAGACTCGCTAGTTGATTTATATTTATTTTATAGTAATAACAATATTTTCTATATGTCATGCCCTTTTTTACACCTCACAAAGTGGGTACAATACATATTATACATTTGAATTGTAACTTTCACGTGCATTGAAAGAGAAATGAACTGTTATTTCTTAAAATTTCTACAAAAGCAATCATTCCATATAAATCGGGGGACAGAGGGAGTATATAATATAAGAGTATATTTTCAATCACTCTAAAAAAGAGTTGAGGTGGTGAAACCCGAAATAACCCGAAACCCGATACGAACCCGGTAGGTACGGGTTAGGGTTAGAAAAAAAAAATCAATCCGAAACAACCAGGTGCTATCTGACCCGACACGAACCCGACCCAGAACCCGAAATTGCCACCCCTAACGACATACGTTCAGTGCAAGTTAATTATCAAGCAAATGCTACACCCACAAGTATTTAACCAAAAAGGAAATCATTTAACATCAACAAAAACTGATTGACATGGCTACTATTTAGTTCTTTGGATTTGACAAGAATGGGCAAAACCCAGGAAGTATATAGTTGAGAAAATAATTTAACTACAAATGTCACAGTACTTGTCTAGTAAAGTGATAACATAAACATTATGTACCCTGGACTTTCAAATCAAGAAATATTTATTATTGCAAATGCCAACTGGAAACAGTACAAAATATCTTACCCTCCATTATTCTGTTTGGTGTCGCCTGTATCAATTAGAGGAGCATCCACTGGCACGATCGCTCGTTCCAATTCAGGCTTAGGGTTTTCTGTAAATTCTCCTGAAGCAAGATCTTCATGCTTTAACAACAACCGCTGCAGGTCATCATTCAGTGCTAACCCCTGACAAAGCAGAGATTCATCCCTGCAAATTATAATTTTAGTGTGAGATATATATTCAAACATATTGTACAACAGTTTCATTTCTTACTGTAAATCTCTAGATTAAACAATAGGCACACAGTAAAAGGAGAATTTACATTTTAGGACTTCATCGTGATCTCCCACCTTTACTCAAAATTAAGTGCCACGTAGATGATTTTTGCATGGGAATTATTATGAAATAAGCTTCCTACATCTAACTAAAACACTGACAGACTAAATCCTTCATAAAACATCAGAAATCCTTCATAAAGCATCAGAAGTCAGTCAAAATCATTTGAATTACGAGTACTTGAAGAGTACAGTTTTATTACAGTCCTGCGTACATCTTGATATCATTTTTTTGCTACAACATGAATTTGTTTTATTAAAATTGCAAAAAATAAAGGATTTGTTCGAGAGACCTAATAATAAACCTCTAGGATAAAGGATTTAGACCGGATTCAGGAAGAATGAGAATCAAATGCTTTTTCTGTAATAATGCAGCATAAAATTTAATAACACTTTTAGACCAAAGATTGCAGCAAAGCTATCTATCTTGATGTACAAGTTGGGTCTAATGCACAAGGAAATATGGTTGTAATATGGAGTTGGCCAGACTTCAGCAAAATAAAAGGAAGAACACATCGATGATCATGTTTGATAGTCAAAGCCCACTAACTAAGGAAAACTGACCAGGATTACTGCCAACATGTCGATATACATATATCTGTAAGATGTAAAACCAGCAGTTGAGAGCAAACGAATAAAAGATTCTAATGTAAAGGCTCTGGGATGATATTGTTTTGGAAGTCTCACAAGATGATAGTACTCAGCATCAGGTCGCATCAGCCTTAACCTGGATAGAATTGAGAGATTTACGACGTAACATTTAGGAAAAAAGTTGCTACTTAAGTAGAAATATGACTATGGCCAAACTTGAACAACTTTGGCCTGTTTCTAGAACATAAGGAGAGAAGAGGCTTATGCAACTTTTGTAGCAAAAAAGTTTGACATTGAGAAGAGTAAACGTGGAAGCTTCTACGAACAACAATTGCCATCAATCAGAATAGTGTTACCAGTATTTATCTAAATACTGACTTTTCAAAGTTGGATAACTGACTATCTGGGTACTACTTGGATATCAGAACAGCGATGAACCCTATGCGGATGAAGAATAGGTTATCACTCATTCACTCTGGAAGATTATATAATTGGGTGCTACAAGTTGCCAATATTTTTTTCATTTTGATATCAATTGCCCACTCTGCCTAGAGTTGATTCTTATACTCCCTTGTACTTCTGTTATACAAATTTTAGGAGCTGAAATAATGGCCCAGCCAAAAAAAACAGACTACCACTAAACAAGAAACTAATGTCTCCCACACTTCCATAGCACAGACAAAGAAGGCCATTCGTTAATGACTGACCAATCTGTTCAGCTAAATTTTCATTTAGTTGATCGGCTTTACTTAAAATTTTATGATACCAAAAATGTCAAAAGTTGCTACAAAAAATCATGATAGTTTCAGAACAACCCCTCCCTTAGGCACCACACAGATAGAGGCGGCATTTTAAAACACACAATAATGAAGGACTACCACAAAAAGTTCCAACACCACTTCCTATGCTACAATGGAAAACAAATTGAGTGCCAGATTAGCTTCAAGACATTCAGGATAATTTTGTCATAAGAGGGCACCCCTAATTACTTTAAACTGCCTTGTAGCTTGACCGTTAAAACAAACTGTCTCCTTCCCACACAAATAATTAAAATAACAGGAAAGGAAAATGCACAAAGTAGGTGAAGAAAAAAGTAAATCAAGGCCTTACGAAGTCGAGTTAACAAGGTGTACCACTCTTTGTTTGTATGTGCGGCACTGCTCAACCAAATCAACAATGACTTCTTGTTTAAGTCCCTATTATCCAACAAAATTTATAGAGAGAAATTAGAATGTGCAATAAGCCACACTAATGTTTAAAAAAAAGTCTAACGATGATGGATAAATTCGTCAAACCGAGGTAACCAGGATTTACACACTTATTTTCTAGTATTGTGAAGTACAAGTCTTGCCACGAAACTACGTTCTTAAAATGATGGAAATCACAACAAAAATAATATATTGAACTATAAATTACTGTTAATTTACCTCCTTGTTCGCTGGACCTATTGCACTCAACATTTCTGAAAGAACATCCATAATACCACGTGCATTCTGAATTTCGGTCAAACTAGAAGAAAAAAATTGAACAAAATAATGGAGAGTATCAGCAACAAAGAGATAAAGAAAGAATGCAAGGGCAGGCAATACTTACCACTGCCCTCAACTTACTATCTTGATTAATTCAGTTGTGTTAAGAAAATATGCATATGGATATTAAGCCAGAATTAAAGGCAAGTGCACCTTCAATTCAATGTTAGAATAATGTTCACTGAGAGTGCCTGTATATAAGCACGTGATTTTATAAAAAAATGCTCAGTGTTTATAAAAAATGAGCCATCTATGGTGATTCAGTGAATAATCAGTTGTGCACGTTGAAAAAACATAGAAACCTTCTAAGCTTCAAAAAACACCTCAAACAGGCAAGGGAAGACAAGATGGATAGGAACAATTAAATCATTATTTGTATAAGAAGACTTAAACTTCTGTCAGGGTCATTTTAAATTTCACTTTTTATCATATAAGAAACGAATTTAATTTGTTTATGCACTCCCGGTAGACAAATGGTACTCTATTCCATTATATAGATCGGGAGCAGTCGAAAAAAGGAACCCAGTTTCTCTTAAAATTATGAATACGCCCATAATTTTACTAATCCACGTATGTCTCTCCCCCATTAATTGGGTAGTTTTAGTAAAGAGAATTCCTTGTTTGACGAGAAATGTGAAACAAAAAAAAAGGGAAAGAAAGATCCTCGCTGTTATAAAAGTAAGCGGAACAACTTGCTAGCATTTGTCTTTGCAAATGCAAGAAAGAGTGGAGCAGTTCCAGTCTACCTCAATGTTGGAAACTCAGGCTCTGCAGAGGACTCGGCCGGTTCTGGTCCAGGTTCTGAATTACGCAGGTTTTGTGGATACGACGAGAGAGGATGTGTTTGAGGAGGTGTAAAAACTGGTGCATTCTCGGATCTCTGAGGGAATACTGCCCCCATACGCTGTAGAATACATGAAATGAAAAATGGATTAAAGGAAAGTAGTAAATACAATATGAGGAATGTGCAAAAGAAAAAAACAGGATTGCATAAACAAACATAGCCATGACACATAATTCACATTAACATTCATTATTTATTTTCTCAGACACAGAAGAACTTTCGGGAGATCTTTTATAACTCACTAACAACTCCTGGTATGCTGCATAGTATTGTGGATATCTTGCTCTTGCTCCTCCAAAAACTTCTTGCCAAGTATCGATCAGAACCAATATCTTCTCTTTGACATGAAAATCAGGCTACAAAAAGAAAAGGCACAAAACAAGTTAACAGTAATGAAAGAAAATGTATCACAGCCAAAGTAAGCCACAAAACATATTACAATCAAACATACCTTCTTTCGCACAATTTTAACCATCTCATGAAGCAAGTCTTTCTCAGCTACATGCATGTGGACAATATCCCCGCAATTCTTAATAATAGTTTCCAACAGCTAAAAAATGATACATTATGAAAACAACACCTTAGTCAAGTCCATAATAAAATTAGCATGCCAAACAAATTTCAATACTTTGTAGCTCTATCTATAGCAAAGATTCTCAGTAGTATTTATATCAAATTTTTTACCCAATTCTATTTGTTCACTCGTATATTAGTTCAACGAATTAACTGAAGCTATGTACAAAATGCTGCCTAAATATTTCAGAAAAAAGAAAACAATACTGATAACAAAATATAAAACAAATAGAAACGAGCTTACTGTTAGGGCAAGAAGTTGAACCCTAGGATTCCTGCTATTAATACGCTTTTTTATGCCTCTTACAACATCCTTTGCTTGCCTTTTTAAAATGAAAACAACAATATCAATAACAAAGATCCAATTTTCTCCATATGTACATATTACATCTAGTCAAATAAAAATATCACTGATATCTATTGTGTACGATAACTTGATAGAAAAGACTGAATCAGGCATGCACATTTTTGTACAACCAGAATCCAAAACCTACTATCAACAGGTCTGGATAAATATAATTTACATTAACTACACACACAATGACAGATCATGACATGATAACTTAAGTGCATAATAGTAGCTTCTATTTTCTTGCCCCCTCAGAGAGAGAAAGAACAAGGCATACACACATGCATGGTAGCTTTTGTATAAATGATGTTATAGGTCACCTCCTACATGTCCAAAGAATGCTCACTTGTCATCTTATCATCGCTAAAAAATGACTCTAATGGCAAAAGTACACATCAGCATGCCTTCCCAATCACATGTTCAAAGATACAAGAGATACTCTTAAAAATACTAGCAGTATACTTATACACAATACAACAATTGTACGAAACTTTCTCTATTACAATATTACTTCCACACAAAAACTTCGAAAAATAAATGCAAGTTTATTGGAAACACAAATGTTGAGGTGGTTGGTAGGGGTGAATGAAATTGAAGGGAATGGAATGAAACTTATACTATCTTATAGGTAAATGTTTAGACTTTTCATTCCTTCCTCCATTCCGTTCTTATCTATCTAAACTAGACCTCACTCAAAACCGCCAAAGTTAGAAATTAATCCTGCTCATTTTCTTCACAATCTCATCATAGAAAATTTGCATCCCCTCAGTTTTTTTTCCATCTTCACTCCTGCCTCCATTATAATGGGAATAATGGGATGGAATGAGAAATTGTGGACAAAATTTAAGAAGAAGAATGGATGTTTAACTAGTAAACATCCATTATTTGGGACGATTGTTGACCATAATGGATGCTCATTTTTGTTAGACCCCATAGCTTTATGAATAACAAATTCATAAAGTTAGTTTAACTCCAATGACTAGCTAAACCTTACTTGTCTATATGATCAACAAATTCTCCAACATCAATCACAACTACTTGCACAATCTCTAGACGAATTATAAAACCACGTGCCTCTAATTCATCAAATTCATGTAGAACAAACTAACTAATCTTCATAGCAGATCATCCACAAACACAATTCCTATACTTATCAACACACAGAGTACCTCAATTGACTAGTTAAACCTTACTTGTCTATATCATCACCAAATTTTCCGACATCATTCACAACTACTAACACAATCTCAAGCCGAATTGTAAAACAACGAAAATTCACACCGCTAATTCATCAAATTTCAGCAACATCTAAAACCGAACAAACTAACTAATCTCCGTAACAGATCCTCCAAGACAAACATTTCCTCAACCAAAATCCAAAATCAACTACTCTAATTCACACATTAACAAGAAGTCCACGACAAAAAAATAACAGTCAAATCAAAATCAAACAGTACACAACAAATACAAATATAAACAAAATACATACACAGGATCGCGATTGCAAATATCACAGATCTCGATGTTCATCGCCCAATCAGGGCCAATAAGCAAGTCACTCGTGGCTCTCTCCACCATCGAATTCACCATCTTCTACACTTTTCCGGCGAAATAACTGAATTTTCCGGTTAGGGGTTAAGGACTGTTTACAACTCAACCAACTACTCCGATCTCTAATTTTGGGGGAGAGATTGAAGTGCCGAACAGCCAATCAGAAGACGACGCGTACATATATATATGATATGCGTTGTGTGTGATAGTAGATATAGGGGAGAATATATTGGGTATGTGATCGGACGGTTGAGAGTGGTTGATGAATCGTTGTTGTAATGGACCACGTCAGCACTACCGCCAGGTCAGTAAAACAATTAGACTTGGCCGGCTGCGAGATATGTACTCTTTTTTAACTCTTCCTTCTTTTCCTTGGCTGCACCACTCAAGTTAGCCACGTGAATGGATCAAGAATCCGATCCGATCCAATCCGAAATTAGTGGGTATAGATTTTTTAAAAAAAATCTGATCCGATAAAGATCCGATCCGATAAGGGTCCGATCCGATAAGGAGCGGGTATGGATTTAGCATGATTCGATCCGTTAACGATCCGATCCGAATATATTTATATATTAAATATTTTTTATATATTATATATAATATATTTATTATATATAATATAAAATATAAAAAAATATATCTACATATCTATACTATATTTTATGCTAATATATGTTATATTTATTATTTATATGTATTATATAATATATAATATACTATATTTATTTTTTAGTATGTATTATACATTTTTTATTTATCATATATAATATAAAATTTATAAAAAATATATAGATGAATTTATTTTTTCTAAAATTTTGGCAATAACATTAAAAATGATTGATGTTGACATCCGTATGGTTGGATCGTCGAGAAATATTTTGAAAAAAAATCGAAACACGAATCAAGGACGAAACCATGTTTAGGGGTACCAGTCAAAGTACTAGTTGACCGTTAAATTACTAAATCACATGAATTTAATTTTTTCCTAAAATTTTGGCAATAACATTTAAAATGATAGATGTTGACATCCGTACGGTTGGATCGTCGAGAAATATTTTAAAAAAAATCGAAACACGAATCAAGGACGAAACCATGTTTAGTGGTACTTGTCAAAGTACTAGTTGACCGTTAAATTACTAAATAAAATGAATTTATTTTTTTTCTAAAATTTTGGCAATAACATTTAAAATGATAGATGTTGACATCCGTACGGTTGGATCGTCGAGAAATATTTTGAAAAAAATCAAAACACGAATCAAGGACGAAACCATGTTTAGGGGTACAAGTCAAAGTACTAGTTGATCGTTAAATTACCAAATCAAATGAATTTATTTTTTCCTAAAATTTTGGCAATTACATTAAAAAAGATGGATTTTAAAAAATATCGAAACCCTTTAGGGTTGGGTTTATGGTTTAGGGTTTAAAATAGATAAAAAATATTCCAATAAAAAATATTTTAAAATAGATACTAAATTTTTTTGTGAAAACTATTATTTTAAACCCGTCTTTTATTATACAAAACTAATCCTAAAGGACCTAAACCCTAGTTCTATCTTTCATTTTGGGGCTTCAGCCGCTGCGCAGCTACTCTCTCTAGTCTCTACTACTCTCTCTATCAAAATCAAGCTCTATTCTCTATCAAAATATTCAAAATCTTCAGATTTTATTCTCTATTCTCTATTATCACAAATTCACAATGGTATAGATTTGTTTCCTCTTATGTCATGATTTCATTATTTACTTAATTGAAGTTTGAATCATGATTTATTGGTTCTCCATGTGTTTGATTTATTGGTTCTTTATTGTTGAATATGATTTATTATGTTTTATCATGATTTACTTTATTATGTTTGATTTAATGGTAAATGAAGTATCAAAGGTTAATGAAGTATCGACCTTGATGATGGGTGTGCAAGTGTGTTTTCTATTTATATTGAGAGTGTTCCTGTCATCCTGTGCATAGCCATAGTTGTTTGTTGTATATTTGATCTTTTAATACTTTTTTTTTGTTTCTAGCAGAGAGAACATGGTGGATTGGTGGTTGCCTGGTCAGATTGTCGGTACCTAAGGCTATCAACTTTACTCTTCTAGATGGTTGCATCTTGTTTACCAGTTTGGTTTTTGTTGTAGTCTACATTTCCCTCTATCTCACCTGTACAACTAGTCACCTACTGCTTTGAACTACTTTGAAATTCAAGAGCTTCAGACTCATTTTCTTTGCTGCTAGTTATGTAATTCATTGTTAATGTACAATGTAATTGGAACTTGTTATGAGCTTTTTTATGAAATTTTAAATTTGGATGTCAATTTTATAATTTTGCATGTTTTTCCTTCTTTTTTTTTTAAACGGGTCGGACCTCCGATCCGAAAATCCGAAATCCGAACGGATCGGGTATGGATCGGACTAAAAAATATCCGCTTCTGATCCGATCCGATCCGAACCCGAAAAATCTTAATGGATTTGGATATGGATTTAGGATAATCCGATCCGAATCCGACCCGTTGACAGGCCTAACTCAAATGGTATTATAATTGGGTAAGGTTTCGTTTTCTTTTCCTTGGCAGAAAGGGTCGTTATTTTTGGATAAAACCATGGTTATAAAAATTGGTAATCAGTATAAATCGGTTGAAGTATCGATTTAAGATTAATCGGGTAATCGGGAGAATTAATCGGAGAATTAATCGGATATTATAATAATATTTAATATATTAGTCTAATTTACAATTAAACATATCATTTTAAATAAATTCATAGGATTAATCGGATTTTAAAAATCGAATCGGTTGGCCACTTTACATAGGATTAATCGGGGATTAATCGGTTAAATCGGGGATTTTTAGAACCATGGATAAAACGATCAAAAATAACTCATTTTTTATATTTATGTGTCTAAAATATTCATTTTAAAAATTATAAATCAAAAATATCCTTTTCAATTACTTTTTCATTTGAAGTGCATTTAATGGAATGTAAGGATCCATGTGAGAATCCTGAGTTAGACACTTCACTCCGACATGATACCTCACTATTAGTAAAATATTTATTAAGAGTACGGAGTTTGAAATATATCTCAGGTAAGTTTCTAGATTGTATAATTTTATATGTAAATGTGAATGGGCATTTTTGTAAAATCAAGATTTATTTAAAATTTTATTAATTAACCAAGCGGATCCAATAAATTTTAAAAAGTACCTCAGAAAAGTTTCTTGAGGTTAATGTCAGAGTACTTTTTCTCATATTTATTTCCAGATGATACTCCATCACTATCCTCCAACTCCACTCAAGTATTTAGTAGATATTTAAGTTCATGTACTGAATATTGGTATTTATTTTATGTAAGTATTCCCTCCGTCTCATATTATTCTTCTCGTTTGATATGTCGGCACTGTTCATAACAAGAGACAAATTACTAATTTACGTCTAATCTATAAAACCAAATATAGTCATGAGTGATCTTGTTTGATTCGTATTTATGAGTACTTTAATACAGTGAAGTTTTTATATTGAATATTAATACGAAATTAAAGATATTAACGATCAAAAGTGTGCGTTGGCAAACGTGTCCAGGAGAAATGAGAAAAGTTTTTTGGAACAGAGGAAGTACATCTTATGAAAAAATTGAAATACAATAAATTCAATAATAAAGATTTTATTATTCCCATTCAAAATACCTCATACAAGATATTTATTGTCCTAATGGTGTTGTTCACATTAAGTTAATAAAGTAAAATAAGTATCATTTTTATTTAAAAAATAGTATATTTTTAGTAATTATAAGTTTATTTAGTATAGCTAAATATAGTACTAAATTCTTTTCACGATCAAAATAAACGTGAAAAACAAAAAGCAAGTATTTAACAAACAATACATAATATATATATATATATATATATATATATATATATATATATATATAATTTATTGCATAAATTAAAAAGGAAAATATATTTTTTTTCATGTAATTATTTTATTTATGTTAAAAATTATATTATTCGATCATGTTATTATATGATATTTCAAAATTGTATTTTATATAAATATATCTCAAACAAATTTGAAATTGAAACGGTTCTGAGCAACACTCATTTGAAATGAATCTGAAATTTTATCATAATATCTTTCAAACTTAGTTTATAAATAATAATACTTAAAATTTAAAGTTTGTTACTGTTGTGGAATAAAAACGAGGGTTTGTATGTATTAAATACAAGGGATGGTGAGCTTCGAGTTTTAATGGCTGTTCTTGCGTTCGAGACTGATCGGTCCTCACAAGATGCCTACGTATCTCTGTATTGCTAGAGAATCAAGCCAACGTAGTTCTGAGAATGAGGGGTCAGGCCCTTTATATAGGCTGAGAAGCCTTAGAATTAAGGTAGGAGTTGGAGACTTAATAGATAAGTCACCTCCTTGAGGAAAGTTCTAGACTCCTTCCTTGTAGGAGTCTGTTGCCATATCGAATTGGATGCCTTGGAGGCTAAGTCTTGTAGAGATAATGTCCTTATCTGACACTTATTGCTGAGCTGTTTATTACCCCTAATATTAATTACGAAATTAATATTAAAAATAGGACTTTGGACCCTGTTGGTGGGCCCCACGCTCGGACCATACCGGGTCTAATTAATGCAACACTAAATGTGTCTTTAGGGATTATTTTAGCCCATATCATTTGCCCCCCAACTTCTAGGAAAACTGATCAGGTTTTCCTTGAAGTTTTAACGGTCCTTTCCAAGACTCGGGTCAGGGTTCATCTTTATACACTAGTGTTTCACGAGTATTGTCTTTATGTAAAGCGTGGAGCGACCGACGCGTTTACGACAATGTTAATTCAATGCTAATCGGCACTAATCAGCCTTAACGACATTTAAACAATGTTTAAACGACGTTGAACGGCATAAAACGGCACTAAACGGTACTAACTAGCCTTAAACGACACTTAAACAACGTTTAAGTGACGCCAACCGGCATTAAACGACACTGAACGGTGCTTATCCAAGGGGCAGAGCCCCTGGCTGGGGTCGAGCTTGGAAATTTTTTATTTCCAAGGGCTAGTACTATTCAGAAATTATCATTTCGACTCAAATTTCTGAATTTTAATCACAAATTTCGATCAGGAAACTTCACATTTTTCGATCGCTGTCGGTCGGCCGGGCAAAAACCCGTACCGACCATCACTCCCGGTCGGTTGGAGGGTGTTGCAAGGGGCCGGTCGGCTGGAGCCCCGGTCGGCTGGTTTTTTTCCCGTCGGCCGGTTTTTTTTTCGGTTGGCCGGTTTTTTCATTTTTTTTTTTAAAAAAAATTGCAGGCCAAATTCGAGCTCAATTTCGAGCTCAAACTGCCTCCAGATCGCAGCCATTTTTCATGTTTCCTAAGTCATTTTCGACCTGGAAATTTCGAGGAGAAATCAGTGTATTTTCAAGCTCAATTTCGAGCTCAAACGGGGGCCAAGTCGTGGCTGTTTAACAGGTTTTTTAGTTCATTTTCGAACTAATTCATACGACCTCATTCGGTATGGAAACGACCTCGAGTTTTCACCCAGGTCGTGACCTTCTCCCCGGCTTTTCTAGTCATTTTCGACCTCGTGCTGGCGACCTCAAACCAAGGGGAAACGACCTCAAAGTGGTTCCAGGTTGCACAGATTTTTCACACTTTCTAGTATAATTACGACCAGAATTTACCAATCTCATTGTAGTATAAATCCGACCTCAACACAACACATAGATGACCTCAAGTTAGGCCTAGGTCGTGTGGGTTTTTCATATTTTTCAATTCAAATTCGACCTAGAGTTTGCGATCTCAAACCACGCCTCAAATGGACATGTTTTAGTTGATTTTCTGGTTATGTGAATGAGCTCGAAATCCTATTGCAAAGCGAGGTCGTAGGTGCCGACCTCATACCACCTTGTTGGAATGTTGATTCAGTTACTCATTCTTGAGTTGTTCACGAATCTCTTGATCCAAGGTTGGATCTGATAGCTTTGTTGGCCTTCTAAGGCTTCAACTTAGTTCCTTAGCCCTTGATTTATAACACAAGGCCTGGATTCTAAGGTTGATGTTGGTGTTCTGGATCACCAACACGAGGTTTCAGGTCAATAGAAGGTGTTTGTTATGCCTTAAATGGTTTCGTGAACCTTGACTTGTGACCTTCCGGGCCTTAACTTATTTGCTGAGACCTTGGTTTTAAGATTATTATCAACCCTTGATTCCCTTGATTCTCATTCTAAGATGTAGGAATGATGAAGTCCCTTAGTTCTTGCCCCCCTTGCTTCATATAGTGGAGGTCTTGATTCTCGGTTGATCGCTTAAGAAGTTCACTTGCCACTAAGCACTCAACTTTAAGTCTGGTGTGCCTTGGCTGGTTTCCAATCCTCTATCTTACTTCTAGGTTTCCAACCTTCTTCTTATACTTGTAGAACCTTGACTAGGTTTTAAGTAGCCTGATGGCTGATGCCTCTTGTCAGGTTCGTTTGGAGGCAGATAACCTTGTTGGCCATCAAGGCTTGAATTTTTAGATTTGAAGTTCAAGACCTCAAGTGTGGAACTGTAAAGGACCTCTTATCTCAACACTCTCATTAACAGTTTCTGTACCTTCAAGGCATTATCAAGGGGCCAACCAGTCTCAAGATGAGCTTTAGGGTCTATCCTTCAGCTTACATCAACTGGTGCTACCAATTTCAAATTGATGGTGGGGGTCTTCAGGACTTGGAAGTAGACGCTCCCAGAATGGGTCTCGACCCTTGAATTGAGATAAGGCATCGACCTTTGTATTCTCCTCCCTTGGGATATACCTGGCACTCATCTAACTGGGCTATCGCAGCTTTCACAATCCTCAAGTATTTGGCCATATTCTTTTCTCTAACCTCAAACTCTCCATTGACTTGTGAGACTACCAACTTTGAGTCTCCACAGACTTTCAGGTTCTTGACCCTCAGGGCTCTTGTCAGTCTAGGTCGGCTATCAGAGCTTCATACTCCGCCTCGTTGTAGGTTATTTGGAAGTCCAACTTCAAGGCATACTCGAGTGTGAACCCATCGGGGCTTTGCAGAACTTAACCTGCACCACTGGTTTTTGTTTTAGATGCCCCATGAAAATAGAGCTTTTTGTTTTTGATGCCCCATCAAAATAGAGCATCCAATATTCCTTCTTCTCTTCCAGGGGTTTCTCACCTTGCTGACCTTCCTGGTCTATTACCTCCTGCCCCCCCGACTTCTTGGTTGTCAATGGTATATTCAACCACGAAGTCAGCTAGAGCCTGAGCTTTGATGGTTGTCCTAGGCTTGTACTTAACATCGAATTCTCCTAGTTTGATTGCCCACTTGATGAGCCTTCCATTGGCTTTCGGGCTATGCAATATGTTTCTTCAGCGGGTGTTCCATCAGGACTTAAACGTTTGTCTTTATCCAGGGTCCTTCAAGGACTTAAACTCTTATCTGCTGTAACCTAACTCTACCATTCGGGGTATGCATTCGTTTGTTTTCATTCGTGTATTCTTTTATTTTCGGTACTTGGTCTTCTTTGACTCACACATCAGGTGCTTGGCACATAAATAAAATCACAATCAATGAATGGAAAACAAACTTGCATTAATAACTTGGAAATGGGTTCAACCCTTACATAGAGTACTACTGTCCTACTCGGAGCAACATGCTCTGCAATGGTTTTAATGAACCTTATTTCTGAAGGAATTTATGACCGTAGCGGAAGTGTAAATCACATTTACTTGCATAAAAACCTAATTAATCATGTATATAGATTTAAAAATTGTATGAACACAAGAAAAATACCTTGATAGCTTTCCTGGGATTGTTATGAATTTGTCTATGATTTCCAGCAATCACCCCTCAAGTGTGGAGTGCTCTAATGGTATCCACCAAGATCAAATATCATATAGTAGATTAAGAACAATTGAGAAAATTAATTAAATGGTTTGGAATGATTTTGATGAACTTCAAAAGCTCTCCATGATCTTCTAAACCTCCTGGGATGTTTTGTGTTATGTGTTTGTGATATACTCCAACTCTTGGATATGTTTGATATTTAAAGAAATAAAGTCTTTACTTTATCTAATTAAATAATCATTTAATAATTAAAACCCTTTTAATTATTAATCCCATTCTGAAAATAATTCTCTCATAAAATTTAATTTCTCAAACTAAATTTTGTAATTAATAATTATTAAGAACTTTTCTTAATTTATTTATAATCTATTAAATCTCATTTAATAAATTATAAATAATTGCTAATTAATTATTTATTCAATAAATAAATAATTCATAGCCATTATTAATTATTCTCATCATCTATAAATATTTAACCTTTTTATGGTGTGACCCTTTAGGTTCAATATTAAGCCGGTAGTAGAAATAAATAATAATAAACTATTTATTATTACTTATACGAATTACTAATTAATTCGTTAAATATAATTACATAAGTAATTAATATTTATTCTACATCGTGAGTGATACTTTTGAATATATCGCGACTATCCGGATAATATGAATTCATTGCTTAGAATATATAAAACCTATTCAGCAAATGGTTACCGTACAATCAATTCCTTCTACCCGACAATATCCCGATTAAATACAAGGCATGGATCGCGTGTCAAGCCTATTTAATTTAATCATATAATTTCTTATACATTATGTCTAGTTCATTTGAATTAGAAACTCTTTCTAACTTCAATTACTCTGGCCAGAGATTCCAGAACTAACATAGTAAGAACATCATAGGATATTCACTTTCTTTTACTGAAAGTGGTAGATTCTTTATCGATCGTTAACTATCTTCATATACAAATTCCTATACCCAGAATAGAACTAATGATTGTCCCTTGAGGACTTAGAACTAAACCAAAACATAGTTCATTGTATATAAGATTACTTTAACGGTCTCAAGTCTAAGGACACTTGTACCACCATCAACTTATGAACAACTATTAACACGTGAGTAAACTCCATTAGTCATTCATTTGATCAAGTCACGTTCAGTGAACTTATTCTCCAATAAGCACCTACATACTAGCTATAGTGTCACCACACGAATGTCTATGAGAACAGACATCCTTCCGAGGAAGCAAGCATAGTATGTACCGATCTTTACGGATTGACTAACTCCCAATTAGTTATCCTACGATCGGGAACTATTTAAGTTTAGTGTTATCATCTTCTAGATCTCATTATTATAATCTCATTATAATTCTAGAAGCTTTACTCTAAACTATGGAACTTCTTATTTAAACACTTTAAATAGATAAAGCCCGTAATAAAAACAACAAGTCTTTTATTAATATAAATAAAATCAAATAAGATTACATGAAAGGATTTCCTAACCCATCACACATGATTGGGTTTAGGACAAAATACTATCAAACTCCCACTTGTACTAAAGCCAATCACTCTGGTATCTTATACCCATCTTATCTCTATGTCGATCAAAGTGAGCCTGAGACAATGCCTTAGTAAATGGGTCCGCTATGTTGTTATGTGTGTCAATTCTTACGATGTTGACATCCCCTCTTTCTATGATCTCTCGAATCAGATGAAAGCGCCGCAACACGTGTTTGGAATTCTTATGGGATCTTGGTTCCTTAGCTTGAGCTATCGCAGCGTTGTTATCACAATACAACACTATAGGATCCTCAATGCTAGGAACTACTCCCAAATCAGAAACAAATTTCCTCATCCAGACAGCTTCCTTTGCAGCTTCACATGCAGCTATATATTCCGCTTCCGCTGTGGAGTCAGCCGTTGTAGGCTGTTTGGAACTCTTCCAACTAATCGCTCCCCCATTTAGAGTAAATACATACCCTGACTGGGATCTGCTACCATCGCCTTCTGATTGAAAACTAGAGTCAGTATAACCCTTAATTTTCAATTCAGATCCACCAAAAACAAG
The DNA here is from genome assembly GCA_036435485.1 of Saposhnikovia divaricata. NCBI lineage: Eukaryota > Viridiplantae > Streptophyta > Magnoliopsida > Apiales > Apiaceae > Saposhnikovia > Saposhnikovia divaricata. Next base: position 57,440,382 of record CM071596.1, read on the forward strand.
AAAAACATCTTTAGTCCTTCTCAAGTACTTCAATATGTTCTTCACTGCTTTCCAGTGTTCTTCACCTGGGTTAGACTGATATCTGCTCGTCACACTAAGTGAATGAGCAACATCAGCTCTAGTACATAACATCGCATACATGATGGATCCTATTGCCGAGGCATAAGGAATCCTACTCATGCGCACCCTTTCCTCATATGTCTTTGGAGACATCTTCTCGGAAAGAGTAATCCCATGACTAATAGGAATGAGACCTCTTTTCGAGTTCTCCATGCTAAACCGTTTTAGCACTTTATCGATGTATGTACCTTGGGATAGGCCAATCGTTCGATTAGATCTATCTCTATAGATCTTCATCCCTAAAATATAGGATGCCTCTCCCAAGTCCTTCATAGTGAAGTTCTTTGATAGCCAGACCTTGACTGATTGTAACATCGGTATATCATTTCCTATTATAAGTATGTCATCCACATACAATATAAGAAATCTTACCGCGTTCCCACTAACCTTCTTGTAAACACATGGTTCATCTAAGTTTTTGATAAAATCAAACTCTTTGATTGTCTCATCAAAACGGATGTTCCATCTTCGAGAAGCTTGCTTCAAACCATATATGGATCGAAGCAGTCTACATATTAGATTTTCGTTTCCACTGGAAACAAAACCCTCTGGCTGTGTCATATACACTTCCTCTTCAAGTTTCCCATTGAGGAAGGCCGTCTTTACGTCCATTTGCCAGATCTCGTAATCATAGTAGGCTGCAATCGCAAGCAAAATCCTAATGGATTTGAGCAAGGCTACAGGCGAAAAGGTTTCATCAAAGTCAATCCCTTGTCTTTGTTTGAATCCTTTTGCCACAAGTCTGGCCTTATAGGTCTCCACCTGGCCATCTGCTCCTAACTTTCGTTTGTATATCCATTTGCACCCAATGGGTTTAACTCCTTCAGGTGCCTCAACCAAAGTCCACACTTGGTTTATATACATCGAGTCCATTTCGGATTTCATGGCATCCTGCCATTTCTCTGAGTCATTACAACTCACAGCCTCTTCATAAGTCATAGGGTCCTCATCATCAACAAATGACAAATCATCATCATTTTCAATGGCAAGCCCGTAATATCTTTCGATTGGGCGGGACACTCTCTCTGACCTACGTAAAGGTTGTTCTACAGAAGGTTGTTCTTTCTGAACAGGTACTTCTTCTCTAATCGTTGCATTTTGTGGTTCTTGAACTTCATCAAGTTCAATATTTCTCCCACTGTTTCTATCAAGGAGGAACTGTTCCTCTAAGAAGTGTGCGTGTCTAGAAACAAATATCCTTTGATCAGAAGGATCATCGAAATAATATCCATGACCTTCTTTAGGATATCCCACAAAACTGCATTTCACGGATCTATGTTCCAACTTATCATGTTCAACTTTCTTGACATAAGCTGGACACCCCCAAACCTTAACATGTTTAAGACCTGGTTTCTTCCCACTCCACATCTCATGTGGGGTCGTGAGAACCGATTTAGAAGGCACCTTGTTCAGTAAATACGCTGACGTCTCTAAAGCATAACCCCATAGTGATACTGGAAGATCAGTAAAGCTCATCATGGACCTCACCATATCTAATAGAGTGCGATTCCTTCTCTCAGATACTCCATTTAATTGTGGAGTATAGGGAGGGGTCCATTGAGAAACTATACCATTTTCTTTAAGATAACCTAAAAACTCTCCGCTTAAGTACTCACCTCCTCGATCTGATCGAAGAACTTTTATACTACGTGCGGTTTGTTTTTCTACTTCATTTCTATATTCCTTGAACTTTTCAAAAGCTTCGGATTTGTATTTCATAAGATATACATATCCTAACCTGGATCGATCATCCGTAAAAGTAATGAAGTATGAAAATCCTCCTCTAGCACTTGTTGACATTGGTCCACATACATCTGTGTGTACCAAGTCTAACAACCCCGCAGCTCTCTCTCTCCATGTCCAGTAAATGGAGATTTAGTCATTTTACCCATGAGACAAGACTCGCATGTAGGATATGATTCAAAATCAAAATGTTCTAGTAACTTATCCTTATGTAATGTGCGAAGTCTGTTCTCACTAATATGACCTAGTCTGCAGTGCCATAAATAAGTTGGATTTTTATTATCTCTTTTTCTTTTATTATTAGGTTGTTCAATTTGAAACAAATTATGTTCTAAGTCACATATATACAAACCATTATGTATGTACCGTATCCATAAGTAATATTATTTCTCTTAATTAAACATTTATTATTCTCAACAATAAATGTAAAACCATCCGAATCAAGTACAGGAATAGAAACAATATTTCTTAGAATAGATGGTACATAATAACATTTATTCAACACGATAGTTTTGCCCGTAGGCATATGCAAAGGAAATGATCCTACAGCTGCAGCAGCAACTCTTGCTCCATTGCCCATCAATAGAATCACTTCATCTTCCCCCAGAGATCTACTTTGCTTTAGTCCCTGCAACGAATTGCAAATATGAGACCCACAAGCAGTATCAAATACCCAAGTAGAAATCTGACTTAAAGACATATTTAGTTCAATCATGAACATACCTGAATCTGAAGCGGTAATCTCATTGCCCTTCTTATTCTTTAACTCTGCAAGGTAAACCTTGCAGTTCCTCTTCCAGTGTCCCACCTTGTTACAGTGGAAGCAAACTCCTTTGCTTTTCGGGTCAGCCTTTGGTGGAACAGGCTTATTTTCACCTTTTTTCTTATTCTTCGGCTTCCAGTTCCTCTTCCTCTTAGTAGAGGTACTGGCACCGATCATAAGAACAAAACCCCTTTTGGAGGGAAAATTCGCCTCAGCAGTTTTCAGCATGTTGTGGAGCTCAGCTAAGCTGGCATCCAGCTTGTTCATGTGAAAGTTCATAACGAACTGCGAGAACGAATCCGGGAGTGACTGCAAGACTAAATCTTGGCATAACTCCCCATCCATGACAAAACCTAACTGCCCAAGATGCTCAATCAGATTGATCATCTTAAGCACATGGTCATTCACAGACGACCCTTCAGCCATTCTACATTGGAATAGCTCTTTCGATATATCATATCGAGCGGTTCTCCCTTGTACATCATAAAGCTCCTGTAGATGTATCAGAATGGTTGGAGCATCCATTTTCTCATGTTGCTTCTGTAACTCAGGTGTCATGGATGCTAGCATGACACATTGAGCAACATTAGCAGCATCTAACCATTCATCATACACTTCTCGTTCATGGAAAAGTGCATCATCAGAAGGAGGTACAGGTAAAGGCGAGTCAAGCACATAATCCTTCTTCTCAGCCCTGAGAACGATTCTCAGGTTTCGAAGCCAATCAGCATAATTGGGACCAGTCAATTTGTTCGCATCAAGTATGCTACGGAGTGATAGAGCAGAAGACATGATCTATAAATCTGAAATTTGTGAACACATAACAACATTAGTAGATATCCAATTTTATTATAACACCTTATGAATCGGGTCTTTATTCATAGGTGGCTCCCACAGTTTTATTAAAATTATACAACCCTCAAATGTATAACTTAAGCATTCTCAATGCATGTGAGAATAGGGATCCTACTTTCCATTATATAACCTCGGCTGTAGCACGAAACGCTATGTAATGTTCCATAGGCAGATAACTCTTTATCAATTACATCTCATGTTATTCCCTAATTCCATTTAGCCTCTTGAATCATTGAATCACGGCTGTAGCACGTCTAAATTCAATATTCTAAGTCAAGTGAGACCCAACATCTCGTTAAATTAATAAGATCTCAATAGCCCACGGCTGTAGCACGTAACGACAATTGGATTCTAATTAATTATACGCATCTCATGTAATAGACAAGTAATTCCTATTTTTGAAAACGAAGCCCTCGGCTGTAGCACGAAACGACAAAGCTCAAAAGTAAGAATCACTTTCTACCATGTTGGAAGGCTATGACCGACACAAGCCCGTTGTGACATTGGCCATTTTATTACTTGATATTAAATAACGAGGGATTTTATATTATTTAGGTTACGAAACGTTTTCGTTAAAACCTAAAGTCAAACATGCATTTTATATACGATATATAAAACTATATATATTATCTCATGGCATTTCTGTGCACACATATATATAGGCAAACATGTTATATCATGTTAAACATTGTTAAACATCTTTATGAAACAATATTAGTATTTTAAAGTATTTTAACATAATTAAAACAGGCTTTAAAACACTTCCGGAAGCTATAACCATTTTAAAATTAATTTTTAAAATTTATTTGACCACTCCATTAGATCCGTCTCGAAAAAACGAATCCAACGATATATTATACGCCTCAAACGGAGTTACGGATCAACGGGAAAAGTCAAAATACGAATCAGGGTCATTTCTGTCACATACAGACACTGTAACGCATTACCAGAATGCGTTACAGGCAAAAAATACCATTTTTGCCTGTCACGCATTCAGCACATGCGTTACGCAGTCATGCTGACGTCATGCTGACGTCAGCACTCGACCCGTGACCCGACCCGACCCGATTTTCGACCGACCCGACCCGACCCGGCGCGTGCGCTGCACGCGCGGCGCGTGAGCCGTCAGCGCGTGCCGCCCACGCGCGGGTCGCAGACACGCGCAGTGCTTTTAACAGTCGACAGAAACTATTTTAAATATATAATATAATATATACTTATTTCAGTCGGTTTGATAACTTAAATATCTCATACTTTCAGCCCACCAGCCCAATAATACATATTTTGGGCCCCCATACTTTAACTGCCCATCAAGATATTTTATAAATATAATATATATTTATAAAACAGATTATTATTTATTAATTTCTAAACTCTTTAAAAATCAATAATAAATAATCTATCCATGGGAAAATTATGAAACTTTTTCTGGGACTTCTACAACACTTGTAGAAAATATATCACTGATCAAAATTATTTTAAAAAATAATTTATTAATTAATTCGTAATTAATTTGATTATAGCCTCCTAGAACTTCAAAAATTCATAACTAATTCATACAAGCTTGAAAAATTCCGAAATTTTTTCTGGGATCTATATACATGCAACCTATGCTCTGATACCATTGAATGAATTTATGACCGTAGCGGAAGTGTAAATCACATTTACTTGCATAAAAACCTAATTAATCATGTATATAGATTTAAAAATTGTATGAACACAAGAAAAATACCTTGATAGCTTTCCTGGGATTGTTATGAATTTGTCTATGATTTCCAGCAATCACCCCTCAAGTGTGGAGTGCTCTAATGGTATCCACCAAGATCAAATATCATATAGTAGATTAAGAACAATTGAGAAAATTAATTAAATGGTTTGGAATGATTTTGATGAACTTCAAAAGCTCTCCATGATCTTCTAAACCTCCTGGGATGTTTTGTGTTATGTGTTTGTGATATACTCCAACTCTTGGATATGTTTTATATTTAAAGAAATAAAGTCTTTACTTTATCTAATTAAATAATCATTTAATAATTAAAACCCTTTTAATTATTAATCCCATTCTGAAAATAATTCTCTCATAAAATTTAATTTCTCAAACTAAATTTTGTAATTAATAATTATTAAGAACTTTTCTTAATTTATTTATAATCTATTAAATCTCATTTAATAAATTATAAATAATTGCTAATTAATTATTTATTCAATAAATAAATAATTCATAGCCATTATTAATTATTCTCATCATCTATAAATATTTAACCTTTTTATGGTGTGACCCTTTAGGTTCAATATTAAGCCGGTAGTAGAAATAAATAATAATAAACTATTTATTATTACTTATACGAATTACTAATTAATTCGTTAAATATAATTACATAAGTAATTAATATTTATTCTACATCGTGAGTGATACTTTTGAATATATCGCGACTATCCGGATAATATGAATTCATTGCTTAGAATATATAAAACCTATTCAGCAAATGGTTACCGTACAATCAATTCCTTCTACCCGACAATATCCCGATTAAATACAAGGCATGGATCGCGTGTCAAGCCTATTTAATTTAATCATATAATTTCTTATACATTATGTCTAGTTCATTTGAATTAGAAACTCTTTCTAACTTCAATTACTCTGGCCAGAGATTCCAGAACTAACATAGTAAGAACATCATAGGATATTCACTTTCTTTTACTGAAAGTGGTAGATTCTTTATCGATCGTTAACTATCTTCATATACAAATTCCTATACCCAGAATAGAACTAATGATTGTCCCTTGAGGACTTAGAACTAAACCAAAACATAGTTCATTGTATATAAGATTACTTTAACGGTCTCAAGTCTAAGGACACTTGTACCACCATCAACTTATGAACAACTATTAACACGTGAGTAAACTCCATTAGTCATTCATTTGATCAAGTCACGTTCAGTGAACTTATTCTCCAATAAGCACCTACATACTAGCTATAGTGTCACCACACGAATGTCTATGAGAACAGACATCCTTCCGAGGAAGCAAGCATAGTATGTACCGATCTTTACGGATTGACTAACTCCCAATTAGTTATCCTACGATCGGGAACTATTTAAGTTTAGTGTTATCATCTTCTAGATCTCATTATTATAATCTCATTATAATTCTAGAAGCTTTACTCTAAACTATGGAACTTCTTATTTAAACACTTTAAATAGATAAAGCCCGTAATAAAAACAACAAGTCTTTTATTAATATAAATAAAATCAAATAAGATTACATGAAAGGATTTCCTAACCCATCACACATGATTGGGTTTAGGACAAAATACTATCAATTTCTACTTCTACTATATAAATATGAAGCTAAGTCCTACTAGGATAACTTAAGCCCAATCGAGCCTTTGCAAGACTAGGTCTGCACCACTTGATTTTGTTTTTGGTGCTCCATCAAAATAGGGCACCCACCACTCCTTCTAGTCTCCTCATTCTTATTATGAAGTTCACTTCCTGCTTGGGGTACTACCTCCTGCCCCCCGACTTCTTGGTTGCCAATGGTACACTCAACCACAAAGTCAGTTAACGCCTTATCCTCAATGGCTGTCCGAGGCTTCTGTGTGATGTCCTCTGCTGACCTTTCTTTGTGTTCCTTACCACTGTGGACTTCCATGTCTTCAACCGGAAGGACCTGCCCCCCGACTCCATCAGGCCTTAACGAGGCTACATAACAGCTTCGTGCCATCTTCTGATCACCTTTATGTTCTCCAACACCATTCCTGGTAGGGAACTTGATCTTCACATGATAGGTTGAGGCAACAGCCTTGAATGCATGAAGTCCAGTCCTTCCAAGGATAGCGTTGTACGTTGAATCCGCCTTGATTACCAGGAAGTTCAACATCTGAGTGGCCTCCTTGGGCTCTTGCCCGATAGTTACAGGCAGCTGAATAGTCCCTTCAACTTTGGATTTTACTCCATTAAATCCGTATATAGGCATGTTATTGGGGGTCAACTGAGAATCAGTGTATCCCATCTTCACAAACGCATCATGAAACAGAATGTCAACGGAAGCTCCATTGTCTATCAAGACTCGCTTCACCTCCGAGTTTCCAATCACAGGAGTTATGACCAACGGGTCGTCATGGGGGAACTTCACCCCTTCCAAGTCTGAGTCATCAAAACTAACCGCTACCTCAGTTTTTGCACGCTTCGGGGCCTCTTCCACGATGTGCAACACCTCTCGGGCATAAGCCTTTCGAGAGTTCCTAGTTGTCCCGGCCGCAGTTGGGCCTCCTGAGATCATGTTGATTACTGGCCCTCGGGGATGTGGGTTGCGATCTTGATCGTCATCCCTTCTATTATAGTCTCTTCTCTTATTAGCACGGTCTTCACCCTTAGTGAAGTGCCTCAGCTTCCCTCTACGGATCAAAAACTCAATCTCATCTTTGAGTTGCTTACAATCGTCAGTGTCATGCCCCACGTCTCTATGGAATCTGCAATACTGATTCTGGTTTCTCTTTACGGGATCACCCCTGAGTGGCTTCGGCCATCTGAAATCCTTATCATTCTCAATGTCCAACAAGATTCGACTCCTGGGAGTATTCAACCTTGCATACTCAGTGAATCTTGACCCTTGGTTCTTCTTAGGGGCAGAGTCGGAATCCTCGCTAGTTCGGGGATACTTGTCCCTAGCATCATACTCTTGATTATCATAGTCCTGGTCTTGCTTTCGCTTCTTGGAGTTATTGTTACCTCCTCCTCCACCTACGGCGGTTTCTTTCTTCAAGCTATCCTCAGCTTTAATATACTTATCAGCCCTTCGTTGGAGCTCAGCCATGTTCTCAGGGGGATGCTTCGCCAATGATCTCTTGAAGAAGAGGTCAGTGGTTCCGTGTTCCAGGGCTACCATTGCCACCTTATTTTTCAAATCAGTGATATTCAGGGTCTCCTTAGTGAATCGCTTGAGGTAATCCCTCAGATTTTCATTCTTTCCTTGCACTACATACATAAGAGATGCGGAGCTCTTCTCATGCACCCTTCCGCTAATGAATTGGCTAACGAAGGCGGCACTGAACTCCTTAAAAGAGCCAATAGAGTTCGCAGGCAATCGGCTATACCATCTCTGAGCCATACCCGACAGGGTTTGAGGGAACGCCCTACACTTGAGAGCGTCACTAGCAGGCTGCAACAGCAGTGCGTTCGAGAATGTTCTCACATGGTTTGCGGGATCACCCGTTCCATCATAAGCCTTTATTGTAGGCAATGGAGCTTCCGTTGACATTCTGTTTCATAATGCGTTTGTGAAGATGGGATACACTGATTCTCAGTTGACCCCCAATAACATGCCTGTATACGGATTTAATGGAGTAAAATCCAAAGTTGAAGGGACTATTCAGCTGCCTATAACTATTGGGCAAGAGCCCAAGGAGGCCACTCAGATGTTGAACTTCCTGGTAATCAAGGCGGATTCAACGTACAACGCTATCCTTGGAAGGACTGGACTTCATGCATTCAAGGCTGTTGCCTCAACCTATCATGTGAAGATCAAGTTCCCTACCAGGAATGGTGTTGGAGAACATAAAGGTGATCAGAAGATGGCACGAAGCTGTTATGTAGCCTCGTTAAGGCCTGATGGAGTCGGGGGGCAGGTCCTTCCGATTGAAGACATGGATGTCCACAGTGCTAAGGAACACAAAGAAAGGTCAGCAGAGGACATCACACAGAAGCCTCGGACAGCCATTGAGGCTAAGGCGTTAACTGACTTTGTGGTTGAATGTACCATTGGCAACCAAGAAGTTGGGGGGCAGGAGGTAGTACCCCGAGCAGGAAGTGAACTGCAGAATAAGAATGAGGAGACCAGAAGGAGTGGCGGGTGCTCTATTTTGATGGAGCATCAAAAACAAAATCAAGTGGTGCGGGCCTAGTCTTGAAAAACCCCGATTGGGCTTAAGTTATCCTAGTAGGACTTAGCTTCATATTTATATAGTAGAAGTAGAAATAAGGTTCATTAAAACCATTGCAGAGCATGTTGCTCCGAGTAGGACAGTAGTACTCTATGTAAGGGTTGAACCCATTTCAAGTTATTAATGCAAGTTTGTTTTTCATTCATTGATTGTGATTTTATTTATGTGCCAAGCACCTGATGTGTGAGTCAAAGAAGACCAAGTACCGAAAATAAAAGAATACACGAATGAAAACAAACGAATGCATACCCCGAATGGTAGAGTTAGGTTACAGCAGATGAGAGTTTAAGTCCTTGAAGGACCCTGGATAAAGATAAACGTTGAAGTCCTGATGGAACACCCGCTGAAGAAACATATTGCATAACACGAAAGCCAATGGAAGGCTCATCAGGTGGGCAATCTAACTTGGAGAATTCAATGTTAAGTACAAGCCTAGGATGGCCATCAATGCCCAGGCTCTAGCTGACTTCGTGGTTGAATATATCATTGACAACCAAGAAGTCCGGGGGGCAGGAGGTAATAGACCGGGAAAATCAGCAAGGTGAGAAACCCCTGGAAGAGAAGAAGGAATATTGGATGCTATATTTTGATGATGCTATATTTTGATGGGGCATCAAAAACAAAAAGCTCTTTTTTCATAGGGCATCAAAAACAAAAACCAGTGGTGCAGGTTTAGTTCTGCAAAGCCATGATGGGTTCACACTTGAGTATGCCTTAAAGTTGGACTTCCAAACAACCTACAATAAGGCGGAGTATGAAGCTCTGAAAGTTTGTGGAGACTCAAATCTGGTAGTCTCACAAGTCAATGGAGAGTTTGAGGCTAGAGAAAAGAATATGGCCAAACACTTGAGGATTGTGAAAGCCGTGATAGCCCCGCTCGATAAATGCCATGTTGAGTATATCCCAAGAGAAAAAAGAACATTAAGGCCGAAGCCCAGTCTAAGTATGGCTCTTCTGAGATAAAGAATTATGCAGAGAGCTTTTGCTTCCAGGTCCTGAAGACCCCACCATCGAATCAAAATTGGTAGCACCAGTTGATGTAAGCTGAAGGATAGACCCTCTTCGAGCTCATCTCGAGACTAGTTGGCTCCCTGATGATGCCTTGAAGGCACAAAAACAGTTAGTGAGAGTGTTGAGATGAGAGGTCCTTTGTCATTCCTTACTTAAAATCTTGAATCTCAAATTCCGACACAAAATTTTAGCCTTGATGGCCAAAAAGGCTGTCTGCCTCCAATCAAATTTGTCATTTGAAGTTTAAGGACTTGAATCAAGAGCCTTCAATCGAATATAAACCAAAGCAAGGTCCTGTGAGCATAAGAAGAAGGTTGGAAACCTAGAATCAAGAAAAGAAGGTTAACAACCAGCCAAGACACACCGGACTTGAAGTCAAACGCTGAGGAGCAAGTGAACTCCCTGAACGATCAACTGAAAAGTAAGACCTCCTCCGTATGAAGCAAGGGGGGCAAGAACTAAGGGACTTCATCATTCCTACATCTTAGAATGAGAATCAAGGGAATCAAGGGTTGATAATAACCTTAAAACCAAGGTCTCAGCAAATAAGTTAAGGCCCGGAAGGTCACAAGTCAAGGTTCACGAAACCATTTAAGGCATAACAAACACCTCCTATTGACCTGAAACCTCGTGTTGGTGATCCAGAACACCAACATCAACCTTAGAATCCAGGCCTTGTGTTATAAATCAAGGGCTAAGGAACTAAGTTGAAGCCTTAGAAGGCCAACAAAGCTATCAGATCCAACCTTGGATCAAGAGATTCGTGAACAACTCAAGAATGAGTAACTGAATCAACATTCCAACAAGGTGGTATGAGGTCGGCACCTACGACCTCGCTTTGCAATAGGATTTCGAGCTCATTCACATAACCAGAAAATCAACTAAAACATGTCCATTTGAGGCGTGGTTTGAGATCGCAAACTCCAGCTCGAATTTGAATTGAAAAATATGAAAAACCCACACGACCTAGGCCTAACTTGAGGTCGTCTATGTGTTGTGTTGAGGTCGGATTTATACTACAATGAGATTGGTAAATTTTGGTCGTAATTGTACTAGAAAGTGTGAAAAAATCTGTGCGACCTGGAACCACTTTGAGGTCGTTTCCCCTTGGTTTGAGGTCGCCAGCACGAGGTCGAAAATGACTAGAAAAGCCGGGGAGAAGGTCACGACCTGGGTGAAAACTCGAGGTCGTTTCCATACCGAATGAGGTCGTATGAATTAGTTCGAAAATGAACTAAAAAACCTGTAAAACAGCCACGACTTGGCCCCCGTTTGAGCTCGAAATTGAGCTCGACAATACACTGATTTCTCCTCGAAATTTCCAGGTCGAAAATGACTTAGGAAACAAGAAAAATGGCTGCGATCTGGAGGCAGTTTGAGCTCGAAATTGAGCTCGAATTTGATCGAAATTTGTGATTAAAATTCAGAAATTTGAGTCGAAATGATAATTTCTGAATAGTACTAGCCCTTGGGGCCAGGGGCTCTGCCCCTTGGACCCCGCCAGGGGCTGCCGCCCCTTGGACCCCGCCCGGGGGCTGCTGCCCCCGGACCCCCGCTATGCCGTTTAGCACCGTTTAGCGCCGTTTAGAATCGCTTAACATTGTTTAAGTGTCGTTCAAGGCTTGTCAGTGCCGATTAAGTGCCGATTAGCACCGTTAGTGCCGATAGCACCGTGAGTGCCGATAAGCACCGATTAAGTGCCGATAGCACCGTCAGTGCCGATAAGCACCGATTAAGTGCCGATTAGCACCGTTAGTGCCGATAGCACCGTTAGTGCCGATAAGCACCGTTCAGTGTCGTTTAATGCCGGTTGGCGTCACTTAAACGTTGTTTAAGTGTCGTTTAAGGCTAGTTAGTACCGTTTAGTGCCGTTTTATGCCGTTCAACGTCGTTTAAACATTGTTTAAATGTCGTTAAAACTGATTATTGCCGATTAGCATCGAATTAACATTGTCGTAAACGCGTCTGTCGCTCCACGCTTTACATAAAGACAATACTCGTGAAACACTAGTGTATAAAGATGAACCCTGACCCGAGTCTTGGAAAGGACCATTAAAACTTCAAGGAAAACCTGATCAATTTTCCTAGAAGTTGGGGGGCAAATGATATGGGCTAAAAATAAGCCCTAAAGACACATTTAATATGACATTAATTAGACCCAGCATGGTCCAAACGTGGGTCCCATTAATGAGGTCAGAATCCCTATTTTAATATTAATTTCGTAATTAATATTGAGGGAAATAAACAGCTCAGCAATAAGAGTTGGATAAGGATATTACTCCTGCCTGACTTAGCCACCAAGGCATCCAATTCGATATGGAAACTGATTCCTACAAGGAATAGATCTGGAACCTTCCTCAAGGAAGACTTGTCCACCAAGTCTTTGACTCCTACCATAATTCTAAGGCTCCTACAGCCTATATAAAGGGCCTGACCCCTCATTCTCAGAACTACGTTTCGTTGGCTTGATTCTCTAGCAATACAGAGATACGTAGGCATCTTGTGAGGACCGATCAGTCTCGAACGCAAGAACAACCATTAAAGCTCGAAGCTCACCATCCCTTGTATTTAATACATACAAACCCTCGTTTTTATTCCACAACAGGTTCACTGGAGAAATTATGTTAAAAATCATGAATCTCATTAACAGGTATTTGTGGGGATTTAAAACTTGGATTCTCTCTATTTAGAAAATCCATTAAACATTTTTAAGGAAAATGAAAGTTAGGGCATTCCACTAAGGAGCCCAATAACATTCCATGTACAAAATGATATGCGGAAGAAGTCATTGGTAAGATTCTTTGAAAATCTGGTAATTGAACTATGGGTGGGGAAAATAAACATTTTCACGCTAATTTAAGAAGTATATCATCTTCCAAGTACACTTGACCAAATACTTTTATACAACAAGAAACTGAATTGCATCACTTGAACAATAAGTGAAAAGTAATAACACTTGCCTCGATTCGCGGAGTTTCTAATTTCACATCAATACTCAACTTAGCTTCTCGTCAGTCTCTTTCTTTACATATGGGTTTCTTACTTGGCCCTATTTTCATCTTTCTTTCATACTTTACCAACTCCACGCCAGCCCACCCGCTGACTGGACAATTATTTCTCTGTTCGGCTTTCCGTTTACCCGCTCTGCTCTTAGCCAAGTCTCCTACTCGAACCTTTACAAGGTCAAATACGGTTTCAGTACTAATTCAAGCAAAACCTTATCGTTTGCTCTATTCTACCCATGCGCGTCCTATAACGCTTACATATACAATACATATAGACATATTCATTCATATTCACATAATAGTCTTACTATAATCAACCAAGTCACATAAACACATCACATAACCATTTCAAAACATCACAGCCACTTAATATTTAAACCACGATATATTCTCGAAATAAACCACTGATACATATACTTAACCCTTAGTAATCATACACACCTTCAAGCATTGAAATTAAATAAGTTAAATAGGTTTTAAATAGATTTGCAGGGGATTTTTAGAAAATTTTGGCATGAAGTATTCGTTTATCGGACTATGGGCACAGCCCCTCAATATCAATCAAAAACAATTCAACCCTGCTTTTACAAAAATAAAGCTGCCTCAACTTGCAGCAACATAAAAGTAAATAATTAATGAAAAGTACCCGCCCGAACATGCGGTAACTAGCACATAAGAAATTTACATTACACTACTACTTACGCTACACCAATGATCGTATTTCTCACGCATTTTAATGATACACGTGACAATCAATCATTGATGTTCGTAAGCCCTAGGGAACAACCCCTAGCACTAACTATTACTTACGATATATCGATGATCACATCACTCAAGTATATTAATTATACTCGTGATAGCTAATCATGGAGATTCGTAAGCCCGAGGAACTAGTTGAAGAGAATTACACAAGTACTTAAATATTGACATTTAAGTCTCGAGATCTCATTTCAACTCCTCGTAGATAAACACATATAACATTAACCACATAAACACATAAGGAAATAAAATAACAATTTAACTTTACTATAGATTACATTTGAAAACTAATCAAAACAAACCACACAGCCTCTAGGGCCAATGGTACTTTTCAGAAACCATCACTTAACATTTATACAAATATATAGCTTAGGCAATTATACAATTACTTAATCGACACCAATTTGACCACATACAACTCACCACCAAGAATTTGACAGGTATAGCATTCAACGGATAATATGTCCTGACTTATAACATTTAGCACATAAACATTCACGACTTAGTACCATTATACGACTCCCACATTATACAACGATTCATACTTATTACTAACAATTATGATATTCAACAACTATTCTAACTCAAGTTACAACAATAATAATTTACAACTAACAATCACAACAACATATAATCGGATTTACAATTAATCCCACAATCATAATTAACAACTATAAACTTTCTAAATTTAATTTATGAAATTAAACAACATACTCACAATTAAATCTAATTTAATTACAACAATATTATTACAATTTAATCTAAGACGAAAATTAAATAATTACATCGAAAAAAATAAAATAAATAAATAAATAAAAGAATACCTTATCGATTCCAATATTCCCCAAAAATCTCTCTCTCTCTCTCTCTCTCTCTCTCTCTCTCTCTCTCTCTCTCTCTCTCTCTCTCTACTGCGTTGCTGCCGCCACCACCCATCTGCTGCAACTTCGTGCCTCCTCCCCTCCGCGCGACCCCCGCTGGTCGTCGGTCGCGGCACCGCCTTCCTCCTCCGCTGCACAGCCCTCAACTGCTACCCCCACCCTTTCTCACTACACAAACCCGATTCCCCCCTTGCACACACATATACACGCATATATATGTATATATACATCGATAATTACTTCAATTCCTCCCCCAATTTAATCTCCAATCCCTAATTTCTTCTTCCCCCTTTTCTTTTCTCTATCCCCATTTTCTTTCTGCGTGTGGTGTGTTTGTTATATTGGGCTTGGCCCAATACCCTTTATTAACTGCTAACACTTATTCCGGACCCAAATAAAATGCTATCGGTTCGTCTTTTAAAACTAACAACTTTAATAAATCTATATTAAATAAAAAATTCAGAAAATTAAACTTTTCATTTTTAAAATAAAGCATATAAAATTACGAGCACGCACATATTTTCGAAATATTTTTCGGATATAAAATGAATTAAATATGAATTTTCAAAGTTTTGATCCTTTAAATACAATAAAACTCTAAAATCATTTTAAAATACCGAAACATCCAAATTAATTCACCCAACCATTTTAAAAACTAAATAATATTATAAAGATAATATTACAAAAGATTTCATGATTTTTAATTCCTCCATTAATTTTATAAAATTTACAGAGGATCAAAAATGCATGATTTAAATATATTTAAATCCTCAAAAATAAAAATAAAAATACACCAATCTTCACAGCTTACCCAAATCATCAAATAATCACATAAACGGCATCACACACACATTTCACCTTTACAACAATATTCACATAATATAATTTATAATAAATAAATATTATTAAAAATCATAATTTTCTAGGTCGTTATACCTCCCACCTTGAAAAACACCATAACAAAAACTCTAAACGATTTTTAGATAATCACACGTATGTTAATATATTTAATATAAAAATAAAAGAGAAAAGTTATACTACCTAACATGTTTCAAATTTGTCTTATATAATTTAATACTTTAAAAACAAGATACCCCAAAATAATGAAATATTAAAAAACATATTAGGCCAAATTTTATAAAATAATTTACAAAAACAACAACTATAACATAAAGTTCCTTGAAAACAAATGTTAACTAATAAATGTCATAAAAAAATTAAATTATACAACAAACACGTTTCTTAAATTTATATTAAAAAAACAGATATGAATCAACCAAAAAATGTAATTTTATTGGAAAATTCATATTTTCATTTGGTCAAATTATTTTTTTGCGAAAATTATAGATGTAGTACTACATCTGTAAATAAATAAATAAAATTCCAATACATATATATATATATATATATATATATATATATATATATATATATATATAAATTAAAATATTATATTATAAGAAAACTTTAAATTTAGTAAATTAAAAGTTACAAAACTATAAATTTTATAAACGATAACATTTAAACCAGATTAACATAGATTGATATTAATATCATACAAATCAACAAATTAATTAATTATTATTATAAATTAATATGTTATTGTTTTGGTATATATATAATTACCAAATATATATGTATGATTTTTATTAAAAGTGAAATGTACAATTTAAAATAATATAAGTAAAACTTTAGAAAAAATTTAATAAAAATATTTACAAAATATTTATAAAACAACCGTGTATATATATATTTAGGGAAAATTAATTTTAAAATCCCTGAACTATTAACATTTTTTTTCCTAGTCCCTGAACTAAAAAAGTGAATTTGCAGGTAATCAAACTTTTGAATTTTTTCCATCGTAGTCCTCCCGTTAGATTTTGACTAACGGCCGTTATGTTTTGATGACGTGGTAGTGACGTGGCAATCGAAAATCACGAATTGAAGTGAAACTTTAATATGTTAATCTAGAAGTTATTACAAGAAAACGGGTGGTGAACGTTTTCGATTTCGAGTGTACTAATGTATTGAAATCTACATTTTAATTTCAAGAACAAGAAAAAAAAACTTACTAAAATCTGCAGATTTTCAAATATTAGTGAACTCGAAATCGAAAACTTTCACCACCCGTGTTCTTGTAATCACTTCTAGATTAACATATCAAAATTTCACTTCAATCCGTAATTTTTGATTGTCACGTCACTGCCACGTCAGCATTAACTAACGACCGTTAATCAAAATCTAATTAGAGAACTGCGATGGGAAAAATTCAAAAGTTTGATTACTTGGAAATTCATTTTTTTAGTTCAGTGACTTAGAAAAAAAAATCGTTAATAGTTCAGAGACTTTAGAATTAATTTTCCTATATAATTACGAGAATCATGGGCCTGATGATCATCTCATGTCATGATAATACCAGAGATTATATTCATATAAATGTAGGGTAAGTGTGTAAATTTAGGATAAATTTTAAATATTTATAAAACGGAAAGAATTTATAACCTTCGAGGTTTACTTAAATCAATCTTAAACTCATTTATATATATATATATATATATATAGAGTCCTACTCTACTACAAACTAAAATTAACTACAAACTAAAAACCAAACCCTAATCTAACATTTCAAGCTAATCTAATAACCAAACTAGGGGTACCCCAATACAAAAAAGTCTTATAATTCTACCATCTATCTATTCATCGAAAAAAAAATTAAAATTTTTTTTTTTAAAAAATGATGACGTGGCAGCAGGTTTTTTTTTAAATTTTTTTTTTTGATGAATGGATAGAGGGTAGAATTATAAGACTTTTTTGTAAAGGTGTCCCTGGCGTGGCCCTTAGAATAAATGAAATATAAGAGATTTAGTATTAGTTTGTAGTTTGTATTTAAGGATTGGTTTGTATTTGAGCAAAAGTATATATATATATTAATTATTTACTTATCCGACAAATTTAGTCTCTAATAATTTAAGTATCAAGGTAAACCCTTATCATTTCGATCATGACTTCTCATAAGTTAAGGTAATTGTAATTTTTATTTCCATAAAAAGTCTCAGAGAATATTAGAATGATAGTTTTAATTTCTTATATTAGCAAATAGAGAAAACTGGGTTATAACAAATATGTACTTATAAATTAAGGGTCAGGGACATTTTTGTAAATATTAATTTTTTATCAATGATTTACACAAATATCCTTAAATTTGTATTGCAAATGTTTTTACCTCAAGTAGAACCCTGAGGTAATATAATATAATTGTAATTTTAGTATTCATTAATTCAAATAGTATTGATTGATTTTAATTTTACTCAAATTCTAGTCTAATAGATAGATGTAAAATCTCATAGAGTCTTGCTGATTTAAACGGAATTTCCAACAAATTTTTCAAAATCCTATGAATTTAATTTCGTGGCTTAATGGACAAGGAAAGGATTCCTAACCTAAAAGAACTACATTAGGGCTTGATTCCTATAAATAGGATATGTAGGAAATTAGCAAGGGGTTCGGTTTTTTACTTCTTTGAATACACAAGGCACGTGTACCCTAAGTAACACTTTCCTGGATATACTTGGCCGGATTTTTGCCATTTTATCCGGTGAACTTGCTAACTCAGCCCAAAAAACATAAAATACCATTATTAGGTTCAGCTGCCCTGTTTTGGTACAGCTGTTCGGTTTGTTAATTATCCGAAAACCAAGGATAATTCCGGTTATTCCAGCGAGGCTTTCTCGGGGTGTTGTGTGAATTTTTTGCATAACAGTGGTCTTTTTAGTATTTGGGGATTTTGATGATTGTGAAATGTAATTATGATTTTAGTAATAATTGATGCTTCGATATTATATTCGGCCTTAAGGATTGTTAAATGTTGGATAATATGTGGAATTATATGGATGTACTAGTCGGTAAATGTTGATGTGCTAAATGTTATAAGTTGGGCCATAGTAGTGGTTCAAAATTCTATTCTAAAGATTATTTGTAGATTTAAATTTCTTATGTGCCGCAAGTCAGGGCGGGTTTATTTCCTTATATGTTTATGTGGTCAATATTATATGTTATTTAGTTTAACTGCGAGGAGTCGTAAAGATATCATAAGTTCTAATTGTCAATATTTAAGGACTTGTGTAATTCTTTTCGACTAGATCCTCGGGCTTACGAATACCAATGATTAATTGTCACAAGTATAATTAATATGCTCTAGTGATATGATCATTGATATAGCGTAAGTAATAGTTAGTGCTAGGAGTTGTTTCCTAGGGCTTACGAATACCAATGATTGATTGTCACGTGTATCATTAATATGCAAGAGTGATATGATCATTGATATAGCATAAGTAGTAGTTAATGCTAACATAAATTATTATGTGTTTACTGCATGTTGAGGCATAATTTCTTATGTGTTGAGGTACCGCATGTCTGGGCGGGTATTTTCTTTATTTGTGCACTTTTATGTTGCTGCAAGTTGAGGCAGCTTGACTTTTGGTAAATATATAGTTAAAACTCCTTGAGTTGTTGAATTGAAAAATAGGTGGATAGTCCGATAAACGAATATTTCATGCCGAATTTTTCTAAAATTCCCCTGCAAGTCTATTTAAAATCTATTTAATTTATTTAATTTCGATGATTTGAAAGTATGTTATGATTTCTAAGGGTCTAGGTAGAAATGTATTAGTTGATGTGAAGAATTGAGTTGTGGTATTATTTTGAAGTGTTTGCCGCTGTTTAATATTTAAGTACTAGATGGCCATCTGTGTTAAGTGTTTATGTGAATTGTATATTTGACCTAGTTGGTTATACTAAAGCTATTTTGTGAATATAATTATATGTGTTTATATATGATATGTGTATAAGCGTTATAGGATGCGTATGGGTAGAATAGAGCAAACAATAAGGTTTTGCTTAAGTTAATACTGAAATAGTATCTGACCTTGGAAAGGTTTGAATAGGAGACATGGCCAAGAGCAGTGCACGGGTAAAAAGAAATATGAACAGAAGGACAAGTATCAAGGCCGACGAATGTATTGACGTGGAAGTTAGTGAGTTACGAAGTAGAAATGGAAGTAGGGCCAAATAAAAGGCTAGCAAGTAAAAATATATCGTGAAACTGAGTTATGGATCGATGTTAAGGTCAAGAACTTCGTATATCGAGGCAAGTGTTATTGCTATTCACTTATTGTACAAGTGATGTAATTCAATTCTTTTGTCGTATAATATGATTTGGTTAAGTATATTTAGAAAACGATGTATTTCTTCAATTAGCGTGAAAATGTTTATTTTCCCCACCCTCAGTTCAAATATCAAATTTTTTAAAGAACCTTACCAATAACCTTTTTTTTTCCGCAAATTATTCATCCAAGGGATGTTAAAGCTTCCTTAGTGGAAGACTTTTCTTTTATTTTCTTGGAAAATGTTAAAGGGCTCTCTAAATAGGGAGAATCCATGTTTTAAACCTCTACAAATACCTGTCACTAAAATTTCTAATTTTTGGCATAATTTCACCAGTGAACCCTTTCTTTTTAAAATGTTTTCTCCAAATTGACTTGAAATTGATTATCCTAAAACTATATTTTTGCAATTAATCGTTTAAGCTATCTTACTCATTTACGTTGAGTCAAACCTTACCATGTGTTGAAAGATTTTATTATTTCGCAATGTTTAATCATGTTCCGGCTCCAACTTAGAATTTTACTGTTGATTATCTTGTTGCACTTTATATCTTTTTTGTTGTTGCTCAATTCGATTCTCTCTTTAATCGAGTTATTGATGTTATGACCCTAATTACTTATAGTATCTTGTCGATATGGATTCAAAGTATTGTTCTTTATATTCTCCACCCCACTTATTACCGAACTTGTCGGTATTTATTAAAGATCTTGACTAGTTGGTTATTTCCTTGTAGTGTATTGAACTTGTCGATACTAGACGATGTTGTTGTTTCTTATTAATTCTTAATCTTGAATTGTTATTCTGGAATGTGAGTTTTCTAGTTAGTTATTGTGATAAGGTTGTTGATTGTTCCGACACCTTGTGAGTTTGAGGTAGAATTGGAATGTTTTGATCGAAAGGTAGGACCATATTGTGGTCATGATAAAATGTTTTTGACCGTAAGGGGTCGGACCAGATTCGTGGTCAGAAATTAATAAGGCCAAAGTGTGTCGTGGATCCATTATAGGACATTGTTGTGTGCATTTGTCCGGGGTTAGTGCGTGACTGATCAGCAGCCTAACCTTGATGTTTTTAAAAAAAAATAAATAAATAAAAATTCCAATTCTAATCTATACTCTGAGCTTGAGATATTTAGTTCTTGACTCCTTGGAAGTCTATTTTAATAATATTTTGATGTTGGAACTCTTATCAGTTCTAGTTTCTGATGCACCTCATTAATGGTGAATTGTTGGCCCTCGTGGCAATCTTAGAGTTGATATAACTAATTCCTTCGTTAAATGAAATGAAACCCCTTCGTTTATCAGAATTGTCATCATTATTGAAATTGTTATCACTATTGCACTTGCTGAGTATTGTTGGCTCACTCTTGATTGTTTGTTTTCTTCAGTTAATAGGGAGGATTAGTGGACCTAGTAATGGTCAGTAGTGTTGCTTTCCAGCAGCGAGAAGAGATGATCGGGTTATGGAATCTCATGTAGTTATAAAATTGCGTAACAGTTTTATTCTGAGAATGGTTGTAATAATATAATTTGATAGTTTGTTTCATACCATAACCTGTATGCGATCTTGGTTAAGGGGTTTTTATTATTATATGTTGTTTATATTCAGGGTTGTATATTATTGTTTGTGGTTAGTGGCCCCAGATCTGTACCCCGGATTATGGGATGCTACAGATATACTTTGAAAAGTGATGTTTTGAAATTGGAGGTTGTTTGCCGCCATTTGTTTCATCATCTCCTCTAATGATGCTAAGGAAGATGATGAAGACCCTTGATGGCCTTGGGAATTGTATTACGGATCATAACATTGATTTTCAAAAGCATATGAATAATCAATGTTAGGAGGGTAAGGAGCATAGCATGAGTTTGTAGAATATAAAGAATTCACCTGATACGCATTAAAATTCTGAAAAGAATTAAAATCTTGATATCGTTCTTGATCATAGGTGAAATCTTGAGCGTTATTCCAACCAAAATAATTCTCCATTGTCTCCTGAAAGAGTTAGTTCATGTCTATATCCAATAAACATGTAGACACACCAATAAAAAAAACTATATACAAAGATAAAATCTGAAATATAAGAAACAATTAACTCAAAATTAATATTGTTGCCTTCCCTGGCAACGGTGCCAATTTGAAGGTATTGTTTTCTTAAGTTCGTTCACAGGGAAGGACTATCAATATTGCTTTCAAGTAGATTGTCTCTTACAATTTAGAAGTATGAACAAGGGGGGTTTTGATTTTGTTGAGGTGTTTTATCAAACACATTGCATACAATAAATAAATTGCTATAGAAATACAACTAAGTTAATGGTAATCATCCAATTTACCAACACAATGAGTAAATTAGCAAGATAAGAGGTATTTGACCCAAGGATTATGGATATTCAAGCACTTCTCCCAAACACATATGAGCAAGATATAATCAACTCTACCTAACCAAGATAATTTGTGAAGCACACAATCACTTATTTCTCTTCTAAAAACACTAATTTAGTGAAGCACATAAATTAGCTCTCTTGACAATAGCAACCAATAATGAAGCACTATCAATTTAACCAAGTCAAGGAATTTAAACAAAGAGAGGCTAGGACAAACCCAAGGATGAGAAGCTCAACCTAGGTATTTGTACTTGAATCTTAAAGTTTAGGCACACCAAACCTTGTGCTACTATAATGAATGTACTAACAATTACGGATTAGCACAAACAATTAGCAATTGAAATTACAAGAAGAGCAAGATGAAGCAACTTACAAATCTCCAAGCAAAATCATAAACAATACATCACAAGTATTCAAGATAGAGAGAAAAATCTTACTTAAATTGAAATGGGTTTAGTACAAGAATTCCTCCTTGAGCCAAATAAATGGAGTTAGTTACTAATAATCAATGCTAGATTACAAGTAATTAATGTCTCCTGTCTACTTCCTACTAACCCTAATTGTGTTCTTGAAGAGGTGAAGAAGATGAAGATGTTAGATGTGAAGATAAGATATATAAGATGTAGGGTTTGGCTTATTTTAATACACAGCAGGGGTTGCACGGCCATGTAGTAGCCCGTGAAAAAGACTGCCCAATCTGCACTACTTAGAACACTCTGCACAGCCTGTTGCACGGCCGTGCAGTAGCCCGTGTGAGATAAAATCTTCAAGATTATACAATAAAAACTCCCGGAAACGCGAGCTTGCATCTTCTTGTAATTTTCCTCTTGAATAATTTTTGCTTTCAAACCCAAAATAATCCATCTTTTCAACCATTAAGCATGAGGCACTGAAAGATGAAAAACATAATTAATATCGATAAAACAACATTCGGAACTAACAAAAATGCAAGAGAATAATTGACAAAACGTGTATAAAATACACATTATCCATGATGCCACATCTCCTTTGCTAAAGTACAGGCAACAATGTTTGCAAACATTGAAAGTTTCATATAGTCAATGATGATAAGCATGAGATGGCTATCAAGCGTAATCTTCCCTCTTTAAATATGTCCATTTAGATGGATCTTTAGCAACATAAGACTTTGGAATTATAATAGTTCCAACAGTCTTTTTAGGGATTTCATGTTGTGGAACAAATGAACCATTTTTGAGAATATTAGAATATATAGGGTTAGCAGCTTTGATGAACATCAACATCTTTATCTTCCATATATTGTAGTTTTCTTTGTTGAACTTTGGGCCTTGACTGTTCGTGTTGTCATTTGTGTACTCATCTTGATCTTTTACTATTTTGCTTACAGTCTGCTCTGATACCACTTGTTGAGTTTGAAACTTAGGATAATACGGGGAGGAGTGACTGTACTATCAAACTTTTCTTGATTTTCTTGTTGTTTGTAAACTGTTTGAATTAAACACAACAATTGAGATGTTAAAACATAATATCAACCTTTGATGTCAGTAAATTTAACTAAGATAAATGATTTAACTTAGGAATATGGTTTTTAATTTGGATAATTGGTTATTAGGAAAAATATATTAAGAATTATGCATTTGTATTTAGCAAAAAAAATTATGCATTTTATCTGTATATAATAAAAGAAATCACATTAAAATTTAACTTTGCAAAAAGAATAGATAAGTAAATTAGCATGTATATTGTATTAAGAGCTAATTTTATTTCACATTCCATTAGTTTAGGCCAATTGCACTATTATCCCAAAATTTGTATAGTTCTATGCACAATTTAACCATTTCATTAAAAGAATTTCCTAAATTATTTTAGAAGTTTTAGAATATCTTCGAATAAAAATAAAAAAAACCCGATCATTTTATATAAATAAATTTAACTATAATGTCCCAAATCTTGCGAATAAAATTTATCGACGGATAACTTTCAAAAGTTAACAATCTTGTTAAATTTGTAATAAATTCAATTCATTTTAGATTTTGATCATTTTTCATGATTTAGAAAATCCTCAATTGTCCATAATTGTCATTCATTGTATTTCCTCATATTATGGGTCACACTACAAGATTACATGAATCGAAAGAAATTACATGATTTTTGAATAAGCAGATAATGGCTATTATTTATTTTTAATTTAAACAATTTTTTTTTGAATTTATTTGAGTCTTAGTAAATGCATAGTCAAAGAAAGTTTAAAGTTTAATAAAATTGCATAATTTTGAATAAGCAGATTAACAAATTTTTAAGTTTTAGTCTTAAAATGTTTTGTTTGAATTTATTTGAGTATAAGTAAATGTATAGTTAAAGAAAATTTAATCATTAACTAATGAATAATAGAGTCAAATACATATAATCAAGTCGTGGGAGGTGATGAGGAAACTTATTGATAAAAATATTGGATTCAGCTTTGCTATAATAATATTTTACTCTACTATAACTTAACTCAATAATATAGTTAATTAACTGTAATACTATTTTGTTTTATTGAACGTAATTTAATTAGATACAAAATATCTGATGTAAATTTTGATTATTTTACAAATTACAAATTTTAAATATTATAATAAGATTTTGATTAAAGATATTAAATTTGGATCAAAATTCAAAATGACATATGTAAAATATAATGTATCAATAGATGTAAAATTTATTATAATTAATTTTAGGTAAATCTAGTGTAAAATTACACAAAATAAAAAAAATTCGAAGTTATTGTAGAAAAATTGATTAAGGAGACAAATATATCGCATTTCAAAAGGACATAAATGGCGAGATAAGTAGCTGAATATAGTTGGAATTAGCAAACATAAAAAATGTTATAACAAATTCAGTGAACTATCATTTACTATAATAGTAAGTAACTTAAGTTAGGTTAGTAACTACATATATATTGATTTAGTATTGACATTGATATTAATTGATAATTTCTAAGAAAAAAAAATGAAAAATTAGAAAAGTTGAAAAATAGTGGAAAAATGATAAGAAATATGAGGGGAAGAGAAAGAATATGTAATGTGGATGGATATTGGATAATTAAGATATATCTTTTTTCAATGAGACTATCATATACCTTTTTTCATAGAAGCGCAATATAGAAGGACACAGAGCATCAAGTATTTATATAAATAGTGATCCCATGATCACAAAAGAAATTCTTTTTGCAAATCCAACTAGTACTTTTACTTCAGTAGCCGATCGAAGAGGTGAGAGAGATGGTGGAAGTGGAAGAAAACCAGGTGGGAAAGAGTTTATTGGATCACTAGGTGGATGATTGCTAGGTGATAATGCAGGTACCCATGTTGGCATATTCGGTGGCATTGAAAAATTGGGTGGGAATGATGGTCCAACCATGGGTGGCCAAGAATATTGATCTGTTGGTGGAAAAGCAGGTGCAAATTTGTTGCTTTTAACCTTCATTCCTTGGCTGCAATGTGCACTTGTTCGCAGATGAAGTATCAATTCCTTGCAGAACGAAGATGTATAGAAGTCTTGCCACCTGAATACTTCTGAATGGGTTTACTTTTTTGCATCATAGTCTACCTTCAAAACTTCAAGCACATTGTGGCATGGGTTGTAATTGAAAACTGCAAGTTCCAAGAGCTTGTTAAATTATATGATTACACATGATCAATTATAACTTTCTTTTCTTTTTGCCAACTTGTCCATTATCTCTTTTAGAATTAGTATTGCCTAAGTTCCCTGAAACAAATGCATGCTAACATTATACATAGTCCCTTGAATACTTAATGACCTTGGATACTCCCTCCGTCCTTTTTTAGTTGTCACATTTATTAAAACACACATATTAAGAAAATTTTAATGCAATAAATTGTTTACATGTATTACTCATAATTATTATATTAAATGATGAGATAAGTTGTTAATTCAAACATTGAAATTAGGAATGGGGGGTAGATATGGAAAATTTGTTATAAAATGTATTGGAATAAGAGTGAGAAAACTATTTAGGGACAATTTTTTTTCTCAAACGTGATAACTAAAAAGGGATAGAGGGAGTATTAACTAAGGTTAAGCTTAACTCAATGGCAAAATTGGTAATTTAGATGGTGGGTTATTTCAGGAATTAGATATATATAGATGCGTTGCATCGGTATATTAATTCTAAACAATTTATATTTATCATTACTCTTATTTATAAAATATTTCTTTACTAGTTTTTTGTTCTCATTTTAATGAACCACAATGGAACATGGAAATGGCGATCTATTTTAATACAGTAGAAAAATAGATTTTACTGAAAACAAGACTCTATTACAAGCACACTCCAAATTATAGGTAAAAAAATGTTAAAAGCCCTTTTACCCTCTCTAGAATCTTCGTTCAATAAACAAGACAATTCTCTCATATGTTTAGGTTTGTGTAGACTATTTCGCCTTTTAACATCTAGGTTCTTGTAAATCGTATCGAATATTAGGGCTTGTTATATGTAATCATTTAATGGTGTTTTGAGCGGGAATCCCAGAAAAATTAGGTAAGTAATTCAGTTTTTTGTACAAATATATAAAACGTTTCATATGTGTGCATTAAACATAGACAAAAGAACAATTAGACATTTTAACTATTTTAATATGCGATAATGATACCAAAATAACAAATTATTTACATTTTTTTGCATGATACATAGATATTAACAAATTCCACAAAGGGAGTGAAGAATTAATAATTAACATAAATCAAACAAACTAATAACAACATATAATTGTGAGTGTCACCTCTTTTTTTCTAAATAAGTGTGAGTGTCACTTTCACATCGGAGTCCTTTTTTAATGGTTTTTCAATGGGATGAAAAAAGTGGGGAATCCGCCCCTCTTAAATGGCGACGGGGATAAAAATTTTACCCCGCTTAAATATGATATTTACATGATCAACGTAGGAAAAACCCGCACCGTCCCGAATTAAATATAATATAATTTTTTTTATAATATAATACAACATATTTTTTATCATATAATATTTTATGTTTATAATATTTCATAAATTATATATTTCTAATAGTTTTATAAAATATGTACGTAAAATATTGTAGAATGTTTTTTAAATTATATGCATTTGTTTATACTTTAAATGTTATATAATAAATGATATATATTGAAAAATATTTTTTTTAAATATATATTTTTAAAATTAATCATTAAATGGGTCGGGGACTTAGTATTGTCCCGTGGGGCGGGGATAGGGATAAACAAAAAATCTCCGTGGGGAAACGAGGCGAGAAGCCGGGGATGGAGTAATTTTTTTATGTGG
Organism: Saposhnikovia divaricata; assembly: GCA_036435485.1. Lineage (NCBI taxonomy): Eukaryota > Viridiplantae > Streptophyta > Magnoliopsida > Apiales > Apiaceae > Saposhnikovia > Saposhnikovia divaricata. Next base: position 57,468,305 of record CM071596.1, read on the forward strand.
GGCGGGTATGAGAATGGTGATCTCCGCCCCGAATTTGCCATTTTGAGAACCCTAATATTTATTTTAGATCAATGAGTTAATTCATCATTATATTATATGCAAATTTTCAATAGAATCGCTATCTAAAATTTTCAAATAGATTTCTGTTATTAGTTTCGTTGAATTACTAACGAAATGTTAAAATGGAGAGGTGACGTGGCTGACCCATTTCATAATTGATTGCACCAATAAACACCCAATTTACCCAACTTTGTTCTCCTCTAATTAATTCAATTTAATTAACCCTAAAATTTTTGTAATCATAACAATCAAAGAACAAATCATTAACCAAATTAATTGAACACTAACAAACACAACTTTTTCAAGCTTCTTTCTTTTCTTAAACATGTGCGAGTGTCAATAAATGATAGTTTGTAATTGTCCTTTAACATGTATGAATGATAATGTGTATATGATAGATATGTAATTGTTTATGTATATATACAATGGATATTTATAATTGTTTCCACATATATGTAGGTCATTACTCCGCGAAAAATACCTTTATATGAAGAACAATGGAGAACATCATAGAATTTTACAGAAAATCGCATTTAAATTCTAATTTTTACATCAAAAATGATGTTTTATGAATAAAAATAGAATCTAACAAAAAATTAGGATCAAATATAACATGATTACACATTGATATGGGCTAAAAATAAGGCCTAAAGACACATTTAATGTGGCATTAATTAGACCCAGTATGGTCGAAACGTGGGGCCCACCAGATGGGTCCAAAATCCTATTTTTGATATTAATTTCGTAATTGATATTAAGGGCAATAAACAGCTCAGCAGATAAGAGTCAAACAAGGATATTACTCCTGCTTAACTTAGCCTCCAAGGCATCCAATTAGATATGGAAACTGATTCCTACAAGCAATAGATCTGGAACCTTCCTCAAGGAGGTGGCTTACCCACCAAGTCTCCTATTCCTACCATAATTCTAAGGCTTCTCATCCTATATAAGGACCTGCTCCTTCACAACTAGAACTACGTTTTTGGCTTGATTCTCAATACGAGATACGTAGGCACTCTGTGAGGACCGATTAAGTCTCGAACACAGAAACAGTCATTAAAGCTCGAAGCTCAATCACCCTAGCATTAATTACAAATCATAACCTAGTTTTTATTCCACAACATTTGGCGCCGTCTATGGGAAAAGGATATCAACCATGGTAAACACACGAAGAACAACACCAGCCTCAACCGAGGCCGTACCCCTCAGCTCTGCTCCACCGGTCACTTCTGATCCACTCATCACTACTGAAGAAGGGCCGCTACTCCCCTTAACAGGGACGGTCATCCAACCCCTAGCCTCTCAACCCTCAGGGACGATTCCCCATGTGGAGAGAACTTTACCTGTGGTTATCCCTCAAGGCCAAGAAACTAACCCTCTTCAGATGGTGGTTTCTCCTCTTGATAACATTGATCGTACGCTACGCCCGGGGGTACAGATCCACACTACGGATCTCCCCTTGAACACCAGCCCGATGTATGGGCTGCCTTATTATCCTCCTCGACGAAGGGAACCTGGACCAAGCGGTCATGCCTTACAGATCCGGGATCAGGAGTACGATGATTACTCCGGCCCCTATACTGATGATTCCACATCTGAAGATGACGATGATGATCGCGAAGAAGCCCCAAAGAGGCGACGTGCAAGTAGAGAACCTCGAAGAAGGTCCCAAAGAATCCATGATGGACCGCCACAAACAGCGGAAGAGAGAATTAAGGCTCATGAAACTGAAATTCAAAGGCTGAAAGATGATATTGCTAGCGAGCAAGCAAGGCGAAGTCTGATTCGACCTCCTCCAGTTACAGGAAGGATTCCTATTATAAATCTGGAGAGGCCTTCAAGGAGCCAACGAAGGGCCGAAGCCCCAACTGAAAAGTCGACAAGGGTAGAGACCCCCAAAAGTAACCCCAAGGATCTGATGATCCTACACCTCCATTTACTGAAGAGGTAATGAATGCTCGCATCTCAAGGAAGTTCAAGATGCCGACAATCAAGGCTTACGATGGGATGGGCGACCCCGCAAACCATGTTAGGACATTCTCAAACGCACTGCTATTGCAGCCTGCGAGCGACGCCCTGAAGTGTAGGACGTTCCCTCAAACCCTGTCGGGCATGGCGCAAAGGTGGTATAGTCGCCTACCAGCAAACTCGATTGGCTCTTTTAATGAGCTAAGTACCGCCTTCGTCAGCCAGTTCATTAGTGAAAGAGTTCATGAGAAAAGTTCTGCATCCCTCATGTATGTGGTGCAGGGGAAGAACGAGAATTTGATGGATTACCTCAAGAGATTTACCAAGGAGACGCTGAATATCACCGATCTGGAAAATAAGGTGGCCATGGTAGCCCTGGAACACGGAACCACCTATCTTTTCTTTAAAAGGTCTCTGGCAAAACACCCTCCTGAAAACATGGTCGAGCTCCAACGAAGGGCCGACAAGTATATCAAGGCTGAGGATAGCATGAAGAAGGAAACCGTAGGAGGCAATGGCAAAGGCTCTAATGACTCTAAGAAACGAAAACAAGAGCAAGAATACGATGCTAGGGACAAGTATCCCCGAACTAGCAAGGATTCCGAGTCACCGCCAAAGAAAGGTTTGGGACCTAGGTTTTCTGATTATGCAAGGTTGAATGCTCCCAGGAGTTAGATCTTGTTAGAAATTGAGAAAGATGAAGATTTTAGATGGCCGAAGCCACTTAGGGGTGACCCAGCAAAGAGAAACAAGGATCAGTATTGTAGATTCCATAGAGATGTGGGACATAATACGGATGATTGCAGACAGCTGAAGGATGAGATCGAATTCTTGATCGAACCCAAAGAAGGGACTATGACAGGAGAGACTGATAGAGTGTATTTTGTATATACTCTAGAGGATTTTGTTCCCACATTTATAGTGTTTTTGCGAATAATCGTGAGTATTTAATTAGTTTTTGATGAGTTTATCGCAAGAAATAAAGTATTGCCAAGTTTGAAGGGATTTAACGATTTTACGGTGTTTTTGGCTCCGAACAATGACTTTATGAATTTGTGAGAAGAAGTGATGGAATTGTGGATCGTTGATAAAGATTTGAGGCTTAATAAATTGTTCGCAATGATGCTAAAATGCAACACGAACCAGGCAACAAAACGCGGAAGTGCAGCCTTTATTTTGTCAAGGAAGTGTCGGACAGACAGCAACTCGCGCAGCTGCGCCTCTCAGCCGCGCAGCTACGCCCTTCAGGCCCTGGCTAGCAGAATTCAACTCGCGCAGCTGCGCCCGTGCGTGGCTGTGCGGGGATTTTACTGCAGGATTTTGAGCCTTTTTCCTATTTGTAATCTAATTCTAATTACTTTTAGCTGGGATTATTTATTCAAGGCAATTACTTAAGTCTTGTAACAATATAAAAACTCATCTAGGTTATTGATTTGGGGATCGAAAAACATATACACACATTAGAACTTTGTAAACCTCTTTGGTGGAGATTTGTGGAGAACTTTTATTTTCTTTGAAGATTGAAGGTTTTTCTCTTTCCCTTTTCTTTATAATATGATTTGTTCAATTTATAATTCTTGTTTTGTTAATTCAGTTATGAGTGAGTAGATAATTAATCTAGGGTTAAGTAGAACCCTAGTTATGATTGATGTGTGATTTTCCCAATTCCCCCAATTTGATTGTTTAATTGCTTTTGCTTATTGAGTTGTTTTAATTAGCAATTACAAATCAGACGTGATTATGTGTATTCCAATATCTAATTATCAACGAGAGTTGGATTTAGATGGTTGTGATTTATCCAATAAGAACATGAAATTCTCCATGAGAATATGTAGAATGGATTGTTAGGAAATTAGGGTGCTATGCTTAATGTCTCTAATATGCATGATACCATGAGAATAGGCTTGATTGTATTTTAGAGAAGCCATTAATACTTGAGAGAGGTTATTGGTATTCTTAGGGCGCATCTTTCCTGTTGAGCAGCGTACGATTAATTGGGGCGGGAATTCACAATTGCATCAATTCATGCTAGTGGGGATACTTAATTCTGGATGTTTTTTAATATTTGATTAATACAGCGAAATTCTCTTTAGTATAAAATTAGTTTAATAATCTCTCAATATTTATTGTGTTACTTGCTTAGCCGAATTAAATCAGAAACAACTAGTGATTGATATGTTTGTCTCTGTGGGATCGACTCTGACCTACCCTACTACATTGTTAGAAGGATTTGTTAGAATTATTATTTGATAGGCACGCGACGGCCTTGTCAAATTTTTGGCGCCGCTGCCTGGGACAAAGCGGTATTAGATTAGTTTGTTTTTGATAATATTCAGCTAAGCTTTTTATTGTGTTGCTCCGGCTATTATTCTTGTTCCGTTTGATCTTTTGCTTGTGGTTTTTCTTGTTTCTTTGACAATTGTGTTTCAGGTTTTGACCATAAGAAATTAATCAAGTGAATAGAGGGAGAATAAGAAAGTTTAGAAGGGAGGCTTACACACATGGAGGAATTGGTTAAGGCAATGCAGACATTATCTCAGAATTGGAAGATCGATGAAATTGAGTCTAGATCTCCATATTTGGTTAATACTTGTGAAGTTTGTGGTATACAGGGACATACTCAAAATTCTTGCCAAAATAGCACCCCTTACTACCCAAGCCAAGCACAATATTGGGATGGTAATTTTCATTACAATGCCCATTATCAATCTGACCAAATACCACAATACAATCCTTATTTTGACCCTTACGATCCTAGTTGGGAAAACTATTCTGATTTTTCCCACCAAAACAATCCACCTCAACCACCTCAACTCAACTACTCTCAGCCACCACAAAAATCTAACTTGGAAAATCGTGTGGAAGGATTTATTGCTGCACAGCTGAGCAAGAATATAGAAGTTGAGACAAGTATCAAGGAGATAAAGCCCACAACAAGTTGATTGAAAATTCAATGGCTCAACTAGCTCAAGAGGTAACTGAATTCTTTGAGATGCGCACTCAAACGGAGAAAATACCAATGAGTCAATTTGATGATGCAACTTTGTGGAGTGGTAAGGAGTTCAAAGAGTCGCAAATCGAGGTTAGTAATAGTAAGCTAATTTTTGATGATTATGATGATGAAGATGATGATTTTGAAAGTCTCACTCCTATTGACCCATATGCTTCTCAAGAAATTAACTCGTGTGAAAACTCGTTTGATAGTAATGAGATTGATTTCTTAGATGACTATTTTTGCACGCTATTTGATGAGGGTGATAGTATGGTTGTGGTAGATATAAATTTGAATAAGGATACTGTGATTCCAATTGTGGTAGATGAAATAGAACCGAATTTGGATATACTTGACTTGAATGATGTTAAAATTGAAAATATGTGTATGCCTTTTGTTGACCCAATTTGGGAGGAATTTGTGAAAAGTAACTATAGCCATGTTGGAGATGATTTTTCTAAATACTTTCACATGCCGAAAATTCTTGAGCATCACATGAGCCTTACATGTCAATTTATATATCTTCTTGGTAATTTAATTGGTGCTCACGTTACTAGATTAATTCGAATTAGGAGATATGTACATTTGTTTGCTTTTTCACCTAATTGAAGATCTAGTTATTGATAAGAAGTAACGTCAAGCTATTGACGTTAAAGAAGCGCTTCGTGGGAGGCAACCCATGTATTGTGAGTATTTCTTTCATGATTTTCTATAGTAGTGTGTCATTGAGGACATTGACCCATTTAAGTGTGGGGATGTGGTCTCATGTGTTGTAGTTATATATGTATATGCTTTAAAAAATGAAAAATCCAAACAAATTAAAAAAAATTTTGAAAAAAGACCAAAAATAATTCTAGCCTTGTGAAGTTTACGTGTTTTAATGCACCCATGCATGCTGATAGAAATCTTGTGTTTATGGAAGCTTTTGATTGAGAAGTGATATGTGATGTCCTTGTGCACACACGTACACTAGCAAGTAGAAACTAGTAGACTTATTAAATGTGCTAAGTGATTAGAATGACATGAATATATGCAAGGTAATTTGGTTTATATGCTTTGAATACAAGTATATGCGTTAGAGAGACTGTTACTTTGGGATTGATTATGTTTTTGTCACACCAAGTGAGTTTTGAGCCTATATGCATATCTTTTGCATGACTATTCGTTTGCTTGAGTGTCCACTTGTCGTTTGCATTGCTAGTACTTGCTTGAAGTCTTTCCTAAGATGCATGACATTAATTGATGATAAGATGATAAAGGCAATTAGTTATAACCTCATATTTCCTATATATCCAAACCATTTATACATGGCCAAATAGTTAACCCTTTGAGCTTAATCTTATTCTTTCGGTGACACACCACATTACTTGCCATTATCCTTTTTATTCTATTGGCCTTACATTAAATTTGAACCTAATTGTCAAAGGCTAGTATTGTTCGTAAGGGAGTGATAAGGTGTGCATAAAGGGGGGTTTTATTGATGATCAAAACTTTGGGGGAATATTTGGGGTTTGGTTCATAGCTTGTTAGTCGAAGTTTTAAATCATATTTATGGGATCGTTGTTCTTGCTATTATTTTGCTCTCTTGAAAAAAAAGAAAAAAATAATAATGAAAAAAAAACGAAAAAAAAAAATATGAGAGCCTTCTTATCTTTCGTGATCCTACTTTGTCTCGACTAGTCAAGTTGTTTATAAATAAAAGTCTAAGTGTGGGGATGAAAGTATGGGAATTGTTTGAATTTTATTGTCGGGTACTAGCTTTTGACTTAACCTTCTTTGGCTTTCTTGACATACCTTGTCCCTAGCCCCATTACAACCTTATAAAAGACCTTTTGATTGTCATCAATGATGTATGTTGTGTTAAGAGTTAGATTGATATCAAGGACAAAGCGTGTTTATGATATTGTCGGAGTTAAGTGAAACACTTACCCTTTTGTTTTGAGTGAATATTTTTGTGAGTGAACGGTGAGTTTTTGCTTTTGGCATAGGAGATCCCAGATTTTGTCTCAAAGATGTGTTCTTGTGTGCTTAGCATGTTTACCAACCTATTCTTACATTTGACATGAATTTCTATGATCTTATGCATCTTCTTTGAGTAGACTATGTGGATACTTGCACTTTAGACACCAAGGCATTGCATTTTCATTTTGATTCTTAAGTTGATATGGCATGAGAGGACGGGTGTGTGTGGTGTTGTGTTGATGTGTGATCTTTTGCATGAGTTAGATGAATTTTGTGGGTATATTCACTATAAACCCTCACGAGACCTTACTCGTCCACTAGGGCTACCTAGGGGTTTAAAGGACTTGTTGCATATGTTAAATGCAACCGTGATCACCTACGGAAGTGGTACTAATTAGTTAGTATATTTATTATGTTAGTTTGCACGAGGACGCGCAAAATGCTAAGTGTGGGGATATTCAATGACAGAAAGGATAATGATCGTGGTCGTGAACGTAATCCACAGCCCCGAGGGCCAGTTATTAATATGATTTGGGGAGGTCCGACAGCGGCCGGTACGACTCGAAACTCTCGAAAGGCGTATGCCAGAGAAGTGATGCACATCGTGGGAGAGGCCCCAAAACGTGCTAGAACTGAAATAGCTATTGAGTTTGACGATTCTGACCTCGAGGGGGTAAAATTCCCCCATGACGACCCGTTGGTCATCACCCCTGTGATTGGAAACTCGGAGGTGAAACGAGTCTTGATAGACAATGGAGCTTCCGTTGATATTCTGTTTCATGATGCTTTTGTGAAAATGGGATACACTGATTCTCAGTTGACCCCGACCAACATGCCCATTTACGGGTTCAATGGAGTTGAGTCCAAGGTCGAAGGTACTATTCAATTGCCCATGACTATTGGACAGGAACCTAAGGAAGCTACTCAGATGCTGAATTTTCTGGTAATCAAGGCAGCCTCAACCTATAACGCAATCCTGGGAAGGACTGGGCTTCATGCATTTAAGGCTGTTGCCTCCACCTACCACATGAAGATTAAGTTTCCAACCCGTAATGGGGTTGGAGAACAAAAAGGTGACCAGAAGATGGCGAGAAGCTGTTATGTATCTGCATTAAGAGCTGATGGAATTGGGCGGCAGGTACTCCCGATTGAGGACATGGATTTCCGTGACGATGATGAACAACGAGGGAATCCAGCAGAGGAATTGATCCCCATTCCCCTAGAGCTGGGCGATCCTGAGAAGGTCACATATGTAGGAGCTTCTCTGAAGGAACCCCTTAAGGGGGAGTTGATAACATTCTTACAAGGAAATAGTGATGTGTTTGCTTGGACAGCAGCTGATATGCCAGGGATTGATCCCCAACTCATAACTCATAGATTGAATGTCGATCCTAATCGAAAGACAATCCAGCAGAAGAAGAGGAACTTCGCACCTGAAAGACAAGAAGCTATAAAGCAAGAAGTTGAAAAGCTCTTAGAAGCTGGGTTTATTGAAGAGATTCAGTTTCCAGAATGGTTGGCTAACCCTGTGATGGTCAAGAAAGCCAACGGTAAGTGGAGGATGTGTATAGACTTCACCGACTTGAATGACGCATGCCCCAAGGATTGTTTCCCTTTACCAAGGATAGACATGCTAATAGATGCCACAGCCGGACACGAGATGTTGAGCTTCATGGATGGTTTCAGCGGCTACAATCAGATTAAAATGCACAAGGAGGACATCCCTAAGGTATCTTTCATAACTGACTTTGGTGTTTTCTGCTATCTTGTTATGGCGTTTGGTCTAAAGAATGCAGGAGCTACTTACCAACGACTGGTGAATAAGATATTTGCCCATCTGATTGGAAAAACCATGGAGGTCTATGTTGATGACATGTTAGTCAGGAGCCTGTTCAAGGTAGATCACGTTAAGCACCTCAGGGAGGCATTCGAAGTGCTGAGGCACCACAAAATGATGTTGAATCCAACAAAGTGTGCCTTTGGCGTCGGATCAGGCAAATTTTTGGGTCTGATGGTTTCCAAGAGAGGCATAGAGGCCAACCCTGACAAGATCAAGGCGATCTTAGATATGGAACCACCACGCTCTATACGGGATGTACAAAAACTAACTGGCCGAGTTGCGGCTCTGGGGAGATTCATCTCCAAATCTGGTGACAAATGCTTGCCTTTCTTCCAAGCATTGAAGAAAGTGAAGAATTTTGAGTGGACTACAGAGAGCCAAGAGGCCTTTGAGCAGTTGAAGAAATACATGGCTGAAGCCCCATTGTTGGCCAAACCTAGTCCTGGGGAGACTCTTTACCTATACCTGGCGGTATCTGAGCAGGCGTTGAGTGCTGTTCTTGTTAGAGAAGAGAAGAAGGTTCAGAAACCCATCTACTATGTGAGCAAGGTGTTGCATGGGGCGGAGTTGAATTACTCTCCCATTGAGAAGTTTGCTTTGGCATTAATTACTGCCTCGAGGAAATTGCGACCGTACTTCCAAGCCCATAAAATCGAAGTCTTGACAGACCAGCAGTTGAGAAGCATCTTGCACAGCCCGAAAGCAAGTGGAAGATTGATCAAATGGGCAATTGAGCTCGGAGAATTTGACATAACGTACAAGCCTCGGACAGCCATTAAGGCTCAGGCATTAGCTGACTTCGTGGTTGAATATACCATTAGAAACCAAAAGTCGGGGGGCAGGAAATAGTACCCAACCAAGAAAGTGAGAATAAGAATGAAGAACTTGTACCTGATCTGAAAAAGTATTGGGTGCTCTATTTTGATGGAGCATCAAAAACAAAATCTAGTGGTGCAGGTTTAGTCTTGCTAAGCCCCGATGGGTTCACAGTTGAATATGCTTTGAAGTTGGACTTTCCGACAACCAACAATGAAGCTGAGTATGAAGCCTTGATAGCCGGTTTAGGCTTGGCCAGAATCATGAGAGTCAAGAATCTCAAAGTTTGTGGAGATTCAAGATTGGTAGTCTCGCAAGTGAATGGTGAGTTTGAAGCCAAGGATGAAACTATGGCAAAATACCTGAGAGTTGTGAAAGCTATTATGACTCAGTTTGAGGAGTGCTATGTAGAGCACATCCCTAGGGAAGAGAATGTTAAGGCCGATGCCCTCTCGAAGTTCGCTTCTTCTGAGATAGAGAATTATGCAGGAAGTGTTTACTTCCAGGTCTTGAAGGCCCCGACCATCAACTCTAAGTTGATAGCACCGATAGATGTTGGAAGCTGTTGGATAGATCCCATCAAAGCCCATCTAGAAACCGGATGGCTCCCTGACAATGCCTTGGAGGCACAAAAGCTGTCAGTGAGAGCATTGAGATATGCCTTGATTGAAGGCATCCTTTACAAAAGATCATTTGTCGTCCCATACTTGAAGTGCTTGAGGCCCAAGAGGCAAGAGAAGCATTGGAGGAAGTTCATACAGGGATATGTGGGCAGCACCTGGGGGGCAGGGCCCTAGCTCACAAAATAACTCGTCTGGGATTCTATTGGCCAGAGATGCTGGTCGATGCACCGGATTATGTCAAGAGGTGTGACAGGTGCCAGAAGCATGCTCCGATTGTAAGGTAGCTGCCTGAGATGTTAACGTCAGTCAGTTCCCCCATTCCGTTTGCCATGTGGGGGATGGACATTCTTGGTCCTTTCCCTATGGCATCAGGACAGATGAAGTTTTTGATTGTCGCCATTGACTACTTCACCAAGTGGATTGAGGCTAAGCCTTTAGCCAAGATAACCACCAAGCAAGTTTCCCAGTTCTTTTGGGAGAACATAATCTGTAGATATGGCATCCCCCGAATCCTCGTGACGGATAATGGGACACAGTTCAATAATGAAAAATTTAAGAAGTACTGTGAGGAGAATGCTATTGAACTTCGTTTTACCTCAGTAGCACATCCGCAAGCAAATGGACAGGCCGAGGTGGCCAACCGGATCATCCTTGATGGACTTAAGAAAAGGGTCGAACGCTCAAGGAACACTTGGGTGGACGAGTTACTGCCTATACTCTGGGCTTATCGCACTACCTGCAAGGTGACCACCGGAGCAACCCCGTTCCTGCTAGCTTATGGAGCTGAGGCAGTTGTGCCACTGGAGATCATGCATGCGTCACCTCGAGTTGAGGCATTTGAACCTGAGACAAATGAAGAAGGTATGAGGCTCGCCCTAGATCTGATTGATGAAGTCAGGGACGAGGCAAACGCTAGAAATGTGGAACATCAAAAGAGAGCATCCTTTTATTACAACCACAGGGTTAAAGAAAGGTTCTTTCAACAAGGCGACCTGGTTCTAAGGAAGGTCGAGGCTTCTGGAGTTGGCCAGAAAGGAAAACTAGCCCCTAACTGGGAAGGGCCGTATCGAGTCAAGAAGACGTTGGGACGAGGATCATATAAGTTGGAGACCTTGGATGGGGTTGAGGTGCCCCGTACTTGGCATGCCTGGAACCTCAAGGTTTATTATGTGTAAGCTATCCTTGTATGGGTTTAGCTTTTTATCTAATTATTAGGAGAAGTAAAAATAAGGTTCGATGAAACCATTCCAGGGCTTAACGCCCCGAGTAGGACAATAATAAGTTATGTAAGGGTTGAACCCATTTCGAATATTCAATGCAAGTTTGTTTTCTTTCAATAGTTCTGAGATTTTGTTTATATACCAAGCACCTGCTGAGTGCGAGTCTAGAAAGAACCGAAAACAAATAATTAAACGAATGAGGAAAACAAATGCATAAATAAAGACCCCGAAGGGCCAACCGTTAAGTTACATCAGCAAATAAAAGTTTGGTCCTGAAGGACCTTGATTAAAATCTAGAATATAAAGCCACATCCGGCTAACAAGGCCATGCAAGGCCACAAACCAACTCCAACTACTCCTTCCCGGACTTCTCTTCGCCACTCTCCTCCCTCCGAGTCTTCACCGGAGTCATCACTGGACTCAGCAGTCGCCACTGGCTGAACACTAGCATCTTCCGCCCCTTCTTCGTCAGAAGATGACCCAGAAGTTGAACTGCCCTCATTTCGGACCAGTCTTTTGCCGGCGATGGGTTGACGAACCACTCCAACTTTCTTCACCAGTGGAGGTCTTTTCCCACGGGAGCCAGAAGAAGATGAGTTTTGGCTAGCAACTTGAACAGCTCCCTTGGAGTTCGATCCGGAGCGTCGATGACTACCTTTGGATCCGGATCCTGACAGCTGAGGGACAACTTTAGTTCCCGAGCCAGAAGCCATGTTAACTGGGTTGACACCCTAAGTTGGGCACGGAAAATCAGCCGGGTTGACAACAGAGGGATGCCTATGACTCACTGTGTTAATGGCCTTATCCCAACCAACAAACATATTGAAGGGACGTATCTCATCATCATGATCATCCATAAGTTTAAGAAAGTCTTGGGACCTGTGGTAGGCCTGGATCACCTTGTCAGCATCAGATGCTTTCTTTTTGGCTAAAGAAGAAAGCTGTTTCCGAGTGGATGCAGCATCAGCTTCAGCACGAATGACTTGGGAGTGTAGATCGTCAATCTCCTCTTGGAACCTTGTTGAGTCATTCTTCAAGCTAATGTTCTCATCCCTAAAGGCCCGGCCTTGAGTCGAGACAGTTTGAAAATAAGCGTTGGCCTACAACAAGGAAATGGGTGAGTCACAAGGAAGTTTCAATATCACTATCAAACTTAACAAAGGAAATTTCATACCTGATACAAGGCCTGAGCGCCCAAGAGCTGAGACTCATCCATCTTGTCACCTGCATACAGTGTCACTTGATCAGGAGGAGTGATTGAAAGCTTGGACCAGGCTAAGGCTAGATCGGGACTCCCCAGGATTGAGTCCTGTTCACATATGCCCCAAGAAGGTATGAAAGGAGTCCTGACGCCTCCATCAGCGTTTCGAAACCTTTTACCGCCTTGAGAGCAGCGCTCCAAGAAGGTAGGGATATGATGCTTATTAGGATTCAGATTCTCCTCAGCTTTCTTCTTCATCCTTTTAGTCACAGTTGGCCGATTCTCCGAACGACTATCAGCCTCCTCAGCAGCTGAAATACAAAGAGAAAAATATCTGGATAAGAACAAACAGAGTCCATAATAAGCCCAAGTAAGAAAGTTACCCTCAATAGAAAGAAAGCTAAGGCCGGCCTCAACGAGATTCTTTTCATTCAGAATAAATTTATAGTGTGTCCGGCCGTCATCGGCGAGAAGCCTATCTCGATCTAACAATTCTGAATCAGTAAGGTCACACACGAAATGTGAACTATCCTCCACGGACCCAAATCTCTTCACAAAGAAGTTGCCCCAGTCACCACCTTTCCATTCGAGAACTACAAACTCCCTTTCCCAGAAATGCTGTGAATCTGGAATGGAGTAGGGATTTACCATGTGTGGAATTTTCATTCGGTGTTTAAGGCTAACCCATCCTTTCTTGGAGTCAGAAGAGTTGCTGGCCTGAAAGATACTTCGAAACAATGTGGTTGTCGGATGAATCCCTAGTTGGCGACACCTTATCAAGAAAATAGAGATGTACCTCCAAGCGTTGGGATACAACTGACAGGGGTGGATCTGATACTCCGCCAACAATCTGATGATGAAATTGTCAACCAGGAATCTGAATCCAGCCTCCAAGGCACCCCAATAAACACAAATCCTCTCAGGGTGCCAGTTGCAGGTTCTATCCGACGGTTTTGGGAGCAGAACTCTAATGGCACTGGGGAAGTGATAGGACACCCTTATCTTTTGGACATCTTGTTCGAACAACTTACATGGACGGTTAAAAGAGTCTAACTCAGAACAGTTTGGGAATGCTTCCCTCATAATGTTCAGGAGATCTAGCAAGGATTCAAATCTATGTTCAATATACGAAGGGGGTTTGGTTCTCTCTTTACCTTTGGCGGTCCTCATCTTACTCCTCTTCGACATAGCTTCCAACATGGAGATGGGGGGAGCCATTGGTTGATCACCTTCCGACATCTTGATCTTGAAGCTGAAACTTGATCTGGAAGCTGGAACTTGATCTTGAAGTTGGAAAACTTGAGAACTTGAGAGCTCTGAAATGAAGAAGTGAATTAAAATGAAGGCTACTTCACCTCTTTTATATAAGATTGATGACCTGCAACATCAGGTTGAATCTCAGCTTGGTTCGTGTTTACAGGTCATCTATCGTTTACAGATGGAAAAAGGACAGAAATTATCCGCGTTATACAGAAAGAATCGTTATAATTCATATTTGCCGGAAAGAAATAGCTGAAATATTTGCTGCATGGATGTTGGCGCTTAAGAAGATAAGTAACGAGTTTAGCCTTAAGCACAAGATTAGCAGTGCTAATCACAAATTAAGGAGTTATATCGTTGGAAGTCACGAATGACCAAACTAACGACTTCAGATCGAGATCGAGGTTCTGGATCCTTAGGATCCCGGATGATCCTAATCCCTGAAGGATTAAAATCGAGATCGAGATCGAGGTTCTCGATCCTTAAGATAACGAAATCACGGATGGATTTCAGGTCCGGGTCTCCTAACCAACCAAGAACTGGCCGACTACGACACCCGGAGGCCCCGGAGGGCCGCAGCCGACCAGCCTCCGGCCGACCAGCCGCGACGGAAGGCCTTCGGCCGACCAGCCTCCGGCCGACCAGCTGGGACGGAAGGCCTTCGGCCGACCAGCCTCCGACCGACCAGCCGGGACGGAGGGCCTCCGGCTGACCGGCCGCGATGGAAGGCCTTCGGCCGACCAGCCTCTGGCCGACCAGCCGGGACGGAGGGCCTCCAGCCGATCAGCCTCCGGCCGACTAGCCGCGATGGAAGGCCTTCGGCCGACCAGCCTCCGGCCGACCAGCCGGGACGGAGGGCCTACGGCCGACCAGCCGCAGCCGATCAGCCTCCGGCCGACCAGCCGGGACGGAGGGCCTCCGGCCGACCAGCCGTGACGGAGGGCCTCCGGCCAACCAGCCGCAGCCTGGACGGAGGGCCTACGGCCGACCAGCCGCAGCCGATCAGCCTTCGGCCAACCAGCCGCAGCCGACCAGCCGCAGCCGATCAGGCTCCGGCCGACCAGGTGAAATCGAGGCCCTTCGGCCGATCAGAAGCTGGCCGACCACGAGCTAGCCCTTGATCCGGCCGATCGTGGGTTAGTTCGTGGTCCTGAATCCCGCCGTTTAGCACCGTTTAGTGCCGTTTAGCACCGTTTAGTGGCGTTTAGCACCGTTTAGTGCCGTTTAGTGCCGTTTAGCACCGTTTAGTGCCGTTTAGCACCGTTTAGCACCGTTTAGTGCCGTTTAGTGCCGTTTAGCACCGTTTAGCACCGTTTAGTGCCGTTTAGCACCGTTTAGTGCCGTTTAGCACCGTTTAGCACCGTTTAGTGCCGTTTAGCACCGTTTAGCACCGTTTAGTGCCGTTTAGCACCGTTTAGTGCCGTTTAGCACCGTTTAGCACCGTTTAGTGCCGTTTAGCACCGTTTAGCACCATTTAGTGCCGTTTAGCACCGTTTAGCGCCGTTTAGCATCGTTTAAACGTCGTTTAAGGCTGTTTATCACCGATTAGTGTAGTCTAACACCGTTTGATGTTGTTCGCATCATCTAATATCGTTGTAAAACGTGTCGGTCGCTCCACGCTTTACATAAATACGATATCAAAGATAAGCCCTAACACAAGTCTTGAGGACGACCAATAAAATTTCAAGGAAAACCTGATCAGTTTTCCTAGAAATTGGGGGGCAAATGATATGGGCTAAAAATAAGGCCTAAAGACACATTTAATGTGGCATTAATTAGACTCAGTATGGTCCAAACGTGGGGCCCACCAGATGGGTCCAAAATCCTATTTTTGATATTAATTTCGTAATTGATATTAAGGGCAATAAACAGCTCAGCAGATAAGAGTCAAACAATAATATTACTCCTGCCTAACTTAGCCTCCAAGGCATCCAATTAGATATGAAAACTGATTCCTACAAGGAATAGATCTGGAACCTTCCTCAAGGAGGTGGCTTACCCACCAAGTCTCTTATTCCTACCATAATTCTAAGGCTTCTCAGCCTATATAAGGACCTGCTCCTTCACAACTAGAACTACATTTTTGGCTTGATTCTCAATACGAGATACGTAGGCACTCTGTGCGGACCGATTAAGTCTCGAACACAGAAACAGCCATTAAAGCTCGAAGCTCAATCACCCTAGCATTAATTACAAATCGTAACCTAGTTTTTATTCCACAACACACATAAATTTATTGTTATAAAAATATATATAAGCTTCTATAGTGGATTCTATGTAACATTTGATTTTTAAATTTAGATGACATTTTATGTTAGATTCGATATATTAAGTTTAATTCTTGTTAAAATTTGTGATTCTTATCATAACAAATCAATTTTTATGAATAATAAAGTTTTATGATGGTGTCTTTTATTGTTCTTTATTATATATGCAAGAATATATATATATATATATATATATATATATATATATTGTCTATAATATTGTTAGAAGGGAGATCTTAATTTAACAATATGGAAAAGATGATATGTTTGAACTGAATAAGGTAATCGATTAATTATTAGTTATTATAATATTATTATTTGATTTAAATGAAACTGCCCAAATAGGTTTTAGTCAGAAAAATAGAAAATGTAAAGTGTTTTAGTTGAAAAAGGTAATTGGTTACTCCTTCTGTCCAAACGAATTGTTTACGTTTGGAATAGAGGGCTCGACACACATTTTAAAGCTCTTATAAAGTATAGTTCCATATATATTTTTAATTTTTTTATTTTATATAGAAATTTAATGTTTAAATTTTTATTCCAAAAAAAAAATTAAAAATAAGTTATGGAACTATATTTTATATACACCTTAAAATGCGTGTCAAGCAATGCTGAAAACATGTAAAGAAATAGGTGGGACGGAAGGAGTGTTTATTAGTAAGTATTATATTATTATTTAATGTAATTAAATAGAATTGTCGTAGTAATTTTAGAAAATGAGAATATTTAGTTAGATAAAATATAAAAGATATTGTAGTTGACAGTTCGGGGGTTTTGTCCCAGCTGGGTTTTAATGTTTATATGTTAATAAAATTTCTTGTTCGTAAAAAATATATATTGTATTTCACGTGCAAAAGGAAATTGAGTGGTTTTTGAAAAAAAAAAAAAGGTAACATGTTTTATTTGAAAAGGGAAATTGATTAGTTATTGATAATTATAATATTATTTTATTATTTTATTAAATAGAATGACAGATCAAAAAATAAATTAAAACAATTAAAGGATTAAAGTGTAAGTGCCAAGAGTTTAAAAAGAGTTTGATTTGATGGAGTAGAACTGTAGAAGTACAAATTGTACCGATAATTGAAATTAAAGATTCTTCGCAGTTTTTCAAATTTGTTTTGCAGAATCGGAATATTACTGTTCGAAATCGTTGATTCTTACAATTCTGGCACTTTTTTTGTTTTATATTAATTCAAAACATAGCTATATATAGAAAATATAAACAAAATGAGACTGTTACTTGTTTCTGATTTGGGGTTGGGTTAGTCATAGTCACAGGGCTTTATAAGTTATAACTAGTAACCGGGCTTGGGCCCTTTTTCCCTGGCTATATTTGTACTTGGATTGTTGTTGCAGAAACATGCTAATTTCTTGAATGGATTGTCAAGGACAGTGAAAACAGTAAATAAATTAAAGTTTCTTTATTCCATTAAATATTAGATACTGACATTGACATATTGTCTTTATTTCAAATGCAAGAGACGTGACCAAGAAAAAGCAGCTATGGTATAAAGTTGGATTGTTGGAGTATATATTATGGAATAACAAACATGAAACAATGATTACAACGTTGTTGTGATTTGTGAACATCATATCCTATGTACGTTTTCTCTTAAATTCACAAAATTCGAGCAAGGGGCTCATTAAAATCTTTGATTTTAAGCAACTAAAGTCTTTTTGCTTTTCATAAAAATTAGAGGAAATACGAGAAGAGATTAAATTAACGAGATATCAAAAGAAGAGTAAGGAGATTGAGGTTTTGGAAGAGGTTTTACTAATCGAGTTACTGCAGATGGTACTTGAACAAGGGAATCAACTCCGGAGTTTGGCTGATAAGGCTAAATCTAATGCAGTTGATGATATAAGCCAACTAATATTTGACATGGAGTTGAGTCAGTTAAGGATGGAACTCAAGATTGCAAAAAAAAGAGGGGGAAATTTTCAAATGCGAGGTTAAGATGATAACAGACAAGTATGAGAAGTTTAAAAGTGAGGTGAATGAGATTTATAAAAAAGAAAGTGATGCACAACAACTTGAGATTGCAAAATTAAAATCTGAGTTACATAGAGAAAAGTCAAAAATAGTTGCTGACTGAAGAAAGAACCAAGCACGAAAACTTGACACTTGAGCTTGCTAAATAGAACTTGGCATTAAAAGTAGAAGAAGCGAAGTGTGAGCTCCAAATATTAAAAGATATAGCTTATAAAGGAATTGAAGAAAATCAAAATTCAGACGTTATAGAAGTTGATGATACCACAACAGAAGAATAGAAAAATGCATGCATTACAATTTCTGCAAGAGAATTCCAGTCATTGGTGAAGAAGGCAGTTGAAGGTGAAGTAACAAATCGCAAGATTGATGAATTGAAAAGAGAAATAGAGACAACAACAACAAAAGTCAAGGATCAGTCGTCGTCATCATACAGTATATATGTATTTGTCTTCTTTTGAATTTTCAGTTATTCTCTCTTTCACCTCCATTCTTCTATTCAGTGAAATACCATGATACCATCATATACCCAGATGTGAAGATTGTTAATAATTTATGTATCTGTATAATCTCATGTTTAAACCTGAATATAACCGTGAAAGGGTATTTTTACTATTATGTGATTGTAGGATGATTCCAAAATAAATTATATAATTGTAGAATTAAATAAAATCAAGTTTTGTTTTCTTATAAGTCAAGATAAAATTTTAGTTGAAATTATTAGTATTATCAGTATAGGATTAGCTTTGTTCCTTTGGTTGCGTAACTAGAAAGTGAGTTGTACAGCTACACGGCTAGACCTCTATAAATACATTCACATGACCTTATAATTAAATTAAGCAAAGGTACATTTTCTATACTTTCATAATATTCACTGTGTGCACGCCAATTCATATATGCCATGAATTTAAATGTCATTCATATTTAAAATGATAATATCTCATGCGATCTTGCTTCATAGTATGGTTAAAATGTTTTATTTAAATCATCAAATTGTGCATATTATTTGTATAATTATCATAATAATTTTAAAGTGATATGTATGTGTGATAACATGTTAAATTAGTATTATGTATGCTAGTACCTAACTCGTTCTCGGAGAAAATTATATATTTTTGTCATCAACATGTAATTAATGGTTTTTATTTTTAAATTAACATATTGTATATATACAAATTTAGTTATATGTTTTGACCGAGAGAAAATGGATTGTTTGACTTCGATATATGTCATATTACGTTATTATATGTTTGCCTTCGAAATAACAACTAATAAAATTTTGAAATTTGTTTTGTTGAAAATTTATCATTTATTGATATTTGTAATTTATTTTATTATAAATATATAGAAATTTGTAGGATAATGAAAATTGTTTTTAGAGAAATATTACAAAATTTGTTGTTAATTTTCTTTTTTTTCCTCTAAATGCACATTTCATACACATGTTTTATTTGAAGTGACCAAAATTATTATTTTTTGATGACACACAAAACTGTTAAAATTATTATTTTTGATTAAAATACGGTATATTCATAGTTTATTCATATTAGATAGAATTTTAATGATTATTCAAAAATATATTAACCATCTGTGACTATAATTTTTAATCATTTAGAATTTTACTAATCTAAAAAATAATGTTCCCTAATTAAATGCATCTCATTTCTGGAAAATAATTATATAAATTTGGGCCCGTAATAAGAACAATCACTTGTTTAATGTTATAACTTACTTGAAAAATGGAATTGTTTTTTGTTGATCAATGTAATCATTTTGTCTTGTTATTTTTCATTACAAGTTACACTTTTGTTTCTTGCCTAGGATTCTTAAGATTTATATTATCCTTTATTTAAATGGCTTCTGGGGCACTTTTGAGGAGGAAGGTTATAATTGGTCCTAGCTGTTCACGTAATCTGGGACGTCATGCTGAATCTCGTGGGTTTAGATCTTTCTCTCATATTCATTCTCATTCTTAAGACATGATGATGGATACCAAAAAGAATAACACCTACATGAGAAATTTTCTACCTCAACATATGAATGGAAAACCACAAGTTGGTTTCTTCATGGCTCCAACTTCAACTTTACAATCAATTCGTTATACTTCGACGAACAGGGCATCTAAACAAGATTCTGATCAAGATCACGTAGAATTAGTTAAGTATCTTACAGCTATGGAACAACTTGATGTAGACTGGCCGAAACTTGAATCCACTTCCAAATGGCTAAATTACAAGTATAGCATTAAGCTTTTGGTTGCTAATCTGAGGGTCTTTTTGAGTTTGCTTCGAAGGATTTTTCGTATTTAGCTTACATTCTTTGTTCGTTATATCACATAAAGGACTTGAAGATGTCTGGCTTGGCAAAATATGACTTCTTCTTGTGGAATGCAATTTTCCTACCTATTCTTCGATCGTTGTAATTCATGACAATAATAAAAGATGTTCAGTAATTCGATGTTGAAACATTGTAAACATGTCACCATATGGTTTGCACGATATGACCGTTAGTGAACTTTTATGATTTATCTTGATTTTTACTAATATTGTTTGTGACTTAGATTAGGGGAACCTTTTGACAACCGCTCAGAATAATTGATAATCTTCTTAATTCCACAATTACCAGCACATAGTAGTAAATCAAATTAAAATGTACATAAGATTGTATAATACTTGTATAATATATATCAAATGAATACCAAGGAGGACAACACTAGATCAACATAGATAAAAACCTGTAATAGGTTCAGGAGTACTATTTGGTAAAACATTAACATTGCTACAATTTAAAGATACATCTAGCTTTCTTGGCCTTCTTCGCTTTTTGGTACTAAGGACATCTGTATTAATCATAATAGGAGCCAAGGGGTTATTCATCTTAATTATTCCAAGCTTGTAAAAGTTTCACCATATGGTTTGTACCAAGATTTATACTAACATTGATGCTGACTAAGATTAGGGGAACCCAATGACGATGTTATTTCCCAGTTATGCACCACGAGATTATAGAAGGGGGGGTTGAATACAATCCCAACTAAATTCTTTCGAAATGATGAGGCTTAGATCAAACTGTTATAAAAATAGAAAGAAAACAAGATAAACAAATTATCTATACATACAACACGAGATATAAAAAATCTCAGGTGGGTTGGCTTGAAAGCTTAATCCACCTGATGGTTGTATTTGAAGATAATTTTCTGTGTAAAAATACACAGCTGCGGATTACAAAGTTTTAGTGTTTACAAGAAAACCTAAAGCTATCAGCCTTGTGATCGATGTTTTCTTCTCTACCAAAACTATGTTGCTCATACAGCTTATTTAAACTATATGAAGACAAGTAAAAGTTACATGAAATGTGATGATACATTTCTGGTATAACTTGTCACACACACACATGCTCGAAGTGGTAACCATTTATGGAATTATCTTGAAAGTCTTCTTTACTTGATTTGGACAATCCCAGCATGCTTCAAGTCAGTGTATGTTTCTTTCTTCAAAAGTAACTAAGTTCTTGAAATGACTTAGCTTCCAAGCCCACGTGATGCTTTATGCACAAGATCTTTTTGCTTTGGATTTCTATCTCTGAAAATAACTTTAATCAAAAAGATAATCCTTTTGAAAGTCAATAAGCTTTTTTGCTTATTGAGCTGTGCTCGAACTTCACAGATATAACGACTGATCCTTATGCATTCATCAAGATATTCTTTGAATCTTTCAGTAGAAATGTAATCTTGTTGGAGGTTGTTTCTACTCTTATTGTTGCCCTTGAAGTCGGATAAATAGTGACTGATTGCACCTTTCATTTGGAAGAGTTTGAGCCTTCAAATATTTACAATTTGACTCCCTACTCGTAACATCCTCTGTGTAATTGATCACTATCTATAAGTCATGGGTTGCAAAGTAATTCTGGGTTCAATCTTCATTCGATATGTTCCATTAGAGAACTCTGTAATATTATGGAAACATGTTGAGTTCTCAAACAAATAAATCTTGATTTCTCGAATGATGATTTTTCGAATAGTTCTTTAAATCGAGTTCTCGAATGACTTCTCGAATAGTTCATTTTACAAACTTCTCAAATAGAGCAATCTGAATTCTCGAATAGTTCATTTTATAGACTTCTCGAATAGAGCAATCTGAATTCTCGAATTAGGGGTGATGTCAGATTTGGTACTGTTCAAAAAGCCATTTCTGATGTTAGGGGTGATGTCATTCGAGGGGATGACAAGCTGAAGCTTAAAAGCAAATCAAAATTCCAATTGTGTTACCAGAATCAAGAAGCTTTGTCTCAGAGGCTAAGCAAAGTCGAGGCGAATCAAGAGGCTATATCCTTGAAGCTGGATTCCATTGCTACCTCCTTGGAATTAATCACTTCCTTACTTATGCCTGATGATGTCAAAAAGGGGGAGAGAGTTGCTAAAGATACATGCAAGCAGTCTCAAACTCTGATTCAGAAGAATGATGCTGGAGATGGAGGAGCACGTGATAAAGGCAAGGGCAAGGCTGTAGAAGCTCAAAATCTGAAAGCTAGTAGCAAGTTTCTTAAATCACAGTCTACCTGGTTAAACTCTGATACTCAAGGTTCTTCAAGGACTAAGAGTTTAGTTCTATCCTCTGATCCTCAGACTGATGAGGAAATAGCTGCTAAGGTATTCTTAGAAGAGAATGAAGAGGGAGTTACAATTGCAGATCTTCAAGCTCAAGTGAAGATATTTCTAGCAGAACGTGAAAAAGCTATGAAATCTGGCAATTCTAAGGAAACTGTGAAAGCTGCAAAGCCTGTTGCTAAAGGCATTCAAATCAAAGAAGTTGATACTGAACAAAGGATGTAAATATCTAGAAAATCAACAGATGCAGAAATTAAGCAAAAGCTGAAAGACATTGCTGAAGAAAACACAACCTCTGTTGCTACACAAGTTGTGACTATACCTTTACAATCTGCTCAGTTGATATCAACTTTTGGAAGTAAAGGTAAGTTTCAAAATCCGAGTCAAGTATCAGAAGTTCCTATGGATTTCAAAGATCAAAGAGCCTTATCTGGCAAGATTGGAAACAATAAAGCTGGTTTAGGTTCACGCAGAGATACAAGGCAACATAATGGTCCTAGAGATCCTTCTTCATTATCTGTTCCAGGTCGTGGTGTTCCTCAAGATAAGTTAGACAGTCTGGAATCAGTCCAGCTTATTCATCAGAAGAGTTTGAACAAAGACTTTCTTCTCTATTTTATGACTGATGGAACAGTGTATAAGGTTAGTGAGCAAGACATTAATCTCAAGTCATGGGAAGAACTGGAATATGTTCTTTACATTTTCAGAGTGAAGAATGAAAGATGTCAGAGAGCTGCTAATGTGCTATCAAATCGAATGCTCAGGTCTAAGGCTATAAGTAAAACATCATACACTGGGCGTTATGTTCCTAAGTACAGAGACTGGAATGGAAGATTGATAGAGATGAAGAAGGGTACTGCAAAGCTGAAGACTGATCTGGGAATTACAGTACTTGATTTCAATTCACAGTCAGAGGAAGTAAAATTTATCAGACTGGGAAATGAAATGCGAAGAAACAAAATCTACGATCTCAGAGCTGCTATCTATCAAACTGATGAGAATGATCCTGAGTTGAAAGAGATCAAGAAAGCTATGGAGATTGAGCTTGAAAATGCTGAAAGAAGATTGCTTATAGAATATTTCAGAGCTACACCTGATCTTGAAGAGATTAGAGGTTAAAGTCTGTAAGGATTTTCTTATTTCTGTAGATTTTTGTTAAGTAGAAGCTTAAACTCTGTCTGTATATTAAACACTGTAATCTTGTATTTGTTTTGACATCATCATTTACTGTAAACTTGTACATTCTTGCTAATGAACAAGTTGGGGGAGATTGTTAGAAATGATTGATGGAAGCAGTGTTTAGGAGTTACAGCGACAAATCAGAGTTTAGCTGGAAGCCGTCAGAGTTTAGTTAAACGCTGACAGTTGGAAGCTTAGCAGAGTTTAGTTAAACTCTGCTAAAGGAAGCGCGTCTCCAGTCAACAGTGTTTGAAGAATTAAAGAGTTATTTATGGAAGCAATCTCTTTACAGATTGGACAGTTATCTTAGAGATTGAGTTGACTTAGGAGATGTGTAGCAATCGTAATTGATATCAATTGTATAGCTTAATTATAGGAATATCAATTAGCGATTGTATAGCAGCTGTATGTTTTATAAATAAAGTTAGGTTAACCCTAGAAGGGTATCGTACATCGAATTATCTTTCATTGTAACCTAGCAGCTCTTTGTGATAGTTTACATCACGAAGAGGGTTTTAATACCAGAAGATTTTTAAAGTGCAAAATCGTTTTACTTGTTAACCTCTCATACGACTTTTGATTATTACTTGTGTATTCGGCCTAACATACATGAAATGTGATGATACATTTCTGGTATAACTTGTCACACGCACATGCTCGAAGTGGTAACCATTTTTGGAATTATCTTGAAAGTCTTATTTACTTGATTTGGACAATCCCAACATGCTTCAAGTCAGTGTATGTTTCTTTCTTCAAAAGTAACTAAGTTCTTGAAATGACTTAGCTTCCAAGCCCACGTGATGCTTTATGCACAAGATCTTTTTTGCTTTGGATTTCTGTCTCTGAAAATAACTTTAATAAAAAAGATAATCCTTTTGAAAGTCAATAAGCTTTTCTGCTTATTGAGATGTGCTCAAACTTCACAGATATAATGATTGATCCTTATGCATTCATCAAGATATCCTTTGAATCTTTCAGTAGAAATGTAATCATGTTGGAGGTTG
This sequence comes from Saposhnikovia divaricata, assembly GCA_036435485.1. Lineage (NCBI taxonomy): Eukaryota > Viridiplantae > Streptophyta > Magnoliopsida > Apiales > Apiaceae > Saposhnikovia > Saposhnikovia divaricata. The sequence continues at coordinate 57,493,296 of CM071596.1, forward strand.
CTTCCACTCTTATTGTTGCCCTTGAAGTCGGATAAACAGTGACTGATTGCACCTTTCATTTGGAAGAGTTTGAGCCTTCAAATATTTATAATTTGACTCCCTACTCGTAACATCCTCTGTGTAATTGATCACTGTCTATAAATCACGGGTTGCAAAGTAATTCTGGGTTCAATCTTCATTCGATATGTTCCATTAGAGAACTCTGTAATATTGTGGAAACAGGTTGAGTTCTCGAACAAATAAATCTTGAGTCTCGAATGATGATTTTTCGAATAGTTCCTTAAAGCGAGTTCTCGAATGACTTCTCGAATAGTTCATTTTACAGACTTCTCGAATAAAGCAATCTGAATTCTCAAATTAGGACTTCTCGAATAGTTCATTTTACAGACTTCTCGAATAGAGCAATCTGAATTCTCGAATTAGGACTTCTCGAATAAACCCTTTGTGTAGAGTTCTCGAATGACTTCTCGAACTCTTCTTTCCTTGATTTCTCGAACTTACTTGCATGGTATTAACAAACTCTCTTTTGATTACTGATATCTGACTTTAGCATCTCCAGGCTTGTTACTGAAATAAATCCTAACTATATGCAGAGTTTTATCCTTAAGATATTGCTATAGTTGATCTGCATTTTCGTTAGCTTCCTGATTTGTTCATCAGCTTCGATTCCTTGATTCATTTTCTATCTTGTGGTATTTGTTATCATCATCCATATGCATGCATGTCTCAACAGACGATCGCTCAGAACCAATGATAAGCTTCTTATTTCCATAATTACCTGAACATGATCATCATTCAAATTTAAATGCACATAACATCTATGTATAATAATTGTATTTGATATCAAATGAAAAGTAAGGAGGACCACACTAGATCAACATAGATGAAGAACCTGCAATAGGTTCCGGAGTACTATTTGAAAAAACATTAACATTGTTGGAATTCAATGATATATCCACCTTTCTTGGCATTCCTCGCTTTTTGGTAATTGGTACATCTAAATTAATCATATTAGGAGGCAATGGATCAGTCGTCTTAGGTCTTGATCGTTTGTTCATAAACACTAACATACATGAGATTAGGTCTTGCTTTGATCTTTATTATATACTAGTTTATAGCCCGTGCAAAGCACGATTACATTTATTTTTTATAATTTGTTTATAGTGTAGTATAATATCATAAATATTAATTTTAATATGTTACTGGAATAATTTGAACCTTACATCTTTGTATTTAACAATTTTTACTATTAAATATAAATAATATGTTGTTGGCGGGAATTGAACCTTAGACCTCTATGTGTAACAGCTTTTAGTATTGTTATATTCAACTGTCATTATCTATTTGAGTTGAAGATCTAACTGTTGTGAACGAGGAAGTATAGTATAGATATAGATATAGATATTATATATTAGTCAAAATTTAATTACTTTTATAGATATAACTTATTATTAATGAATTGTTTTAGGTAAAGAAACAACCGTTACGATAATTTCACACCTCTCAAAATGACTACTAATAAAATTATAAAATGTGTTTTCTTGAAAATTTATCATTTATCATTATTTGTAATTTATTTTATTATAAATATATTCTATAGACCTTCTTAGTTGCTCATAAAATTTATAGGATAATGAAAATTGTTATTAGTGAAATAATACAAAATTAGCTTAAAATCCGTGCGATGCACGAATGTTATATAATAAGAAACTTTTTTTATTTGATTTAAAAAATAATCATGAATCTTGTACGCTTATAATTTTAAATGATATGATCTTATAATAATTACATATATGTTATCCTTGATATTTTTAGACAATGATGGATTTTAGTTTGAAAATATCGAAAAGATGAAATGTTTTAGCTGAAAAACGTAATATATTGAAAGGATGAAAAGTTTTAGCTGAAAAAAGTAATCGATTAGTTATTAGTTGTTATAATATTGTTATTTTATTTTACTTAAATAAAGCTATCCCAATAGGTTTTACTGGAAAACAATAAAAATGGAAAAGGTAACATATTTTAGCTGAAAAAGACAATTAATTACTTATTAGTAATCATAATATTTTACTTTATAAAATAGAATTGCTAATAGTGTTTTTAGAAAAGGAAAGATTTTAGTCAAATAAAATATAAAAGATACTGCATTTTACGTGAAAAATGAAATTGATTAGTTATTGAAAAATAGAAAAGGTAACATGTTTTACCCGAAAAAGGAAACATTTTACTTAAATAAAGCTACCCAAATAGATTTCATTGGAAAAAAATTAAAAAATAGAAAAGATAACGTATTTTAGCTAAAAGAGGTAATTGGTTAATTATTAGTAATTATAATTATAATATTTTATTTTATTAAATAGAATTGCTCCTTGTGTTTTTATAAAAGGAAATTTTTTAGTTAGTTAAAATATAAAAGATAATGTATTTTACGTGAAAAAGGAAAATTGATTAGTTATTGAAAAATAGAAAAGGTAACATGTTTTACAGATAAAATTTATAAGTTATTAGTAACTATAAATAATTAAGTAAGGATAATTAAGTAAAATAATATGTAACATAGTAAGGGTAAATTACCGACCAAACTTTTAATGTTTCGGCTTTTATATAATAGTATAGATTTGTTATTACTTTTCTTTTTTCCTCTAAATGCACATTTCATAATAATGTTTTATTTGAAGTGACCAAATTTTTTTTTTAATGACACACAAAATTGTTAAAATTAATTTTTTGATTGAACTACGATATATTCATAGTTTATTCATATTAGATAAAATTTTAATAAGTATTCAGAAATATATTAACCATTTGTGACTATAATTTTTAATTATTTAAAATTTTACTAATCTAAAAAATAATGATCCCTAATTAAATGCATCTCATTTATACAAAACAATTATATAAATTTGGGCATATAATAAGAACAATCACTTGTATTGGGCCTTCCTAGACCTGGCAATTCGTTTCGTTCGTATACTTTCGTGTCGTGTACTTTCGTGTTTCGTGTACGTAATGCCAAATCCAAAACCGACCCGTTAAGGATTCGTTTCGTTTCGTGTTCGTGTACCTTCATTTCGTGTACATTTCGTGTCGTGTTTCGTGTAATTTTTGAATAAAAATAAAAATATTTAAATATTAAATTTTTACTAGTCGAGTCTTAAGTCAATATGTCATAAATAATTAAGTGTGCTCAAGTACTGTGAAATTAAAATTTGAAACTATTTTGTATTTATCTTATGTAAAAATTATATATAGAATATTATTTTAACATATGTATTCATATAATTTTAATAAAATTATTTAAATAATTATTTATTTCGTGTATTTTCGTTTCGTGTCGTGTACCCAGGGGTAAACCCAAAACCAACACTAAATTAATCCGTGTAATTTCGTGTTCGTACTTTCGTGTTCGTGTACCGCAAAAGTCAACCCAAACCCGTAATTTTCGTGTCGTTTTCGTGTCGTGTTTTCGTGTCGTGTACAAAATTGCCGGCTCTAGGCCTTCCTAACATTTGTACGCCTAACTGTCCAAGGTACATTTTTTTACGTCTCTCCCCATTTCTTAAAAAATAGGAGCGATAGGAGATAGAGATACAAAGAAACGCAAGTCATTCATGTATGACTTGCGTTTCTTTGTATCTCTATCTCCTATCGCTCCTATTTTTTAAGAAATGGGGAGAGGCGTAAAAGAATGTACATTGGGCACCTTAAAAACGTAAGCTCATTTCTGCATCTCGTGTATGTGTATTGGTATTGCAGTATTAATATACTAATTTGATATATTTGCAGCTACTAATAAAAGTGCAATAAAATTCAGGAATACATACTTTAAGCAGCTAATAGCAAACAGGACTTATGGCGAGTATGGAAAAGTTATTCAGTGTGCTATTTGGTTGATTATTCTCATTGTCATTGACAGTGTTGCACGCCCTTGTATGATAATACATTTTTATTAATTTCATAATCATTATTCAAGGTAGATATATATAACTTAGTATTCAAGATTCTATATTCTCAAATGATATTTACCATATTTTTTGTCCAGTCATTGCACTCATTAGTGTAAGAATCGTGAATATTAAATTCATATAATTATTATTTTTCGTAAATTGGAATAAAAATATTTTAAATTATTTTATTCTCGTTTGACGAGTTAACATGTTTAAATGATTATTGGTATCTGAGGATATGTGTTAAAATGATTTAGAAGGTCCAATTATGTGTTATTATTATGTGAGGAAGGTGGAAATATTCTATTATAATTTATTTTAACTTATTTTGAAATTATATAAATATTCTGATTCGGTTTGGCGGGTAATTATATCGCGAATATGAGATGGTATCGTTAGATATGAATAAAAGGATCAGGAATGATTGTTCAGGAACCTTTATGTGTTTCATGATTGTATTAAACTCCAGGATAATCATCTTTAAAAGTTTTCGTAATTCGTGCGATCAGTTTGTTCTTATCCAGTTAGAGTTGTTTTCAAAATCCTCGGGGTTTCGATTTAAAATCATTTTCGTATTTACATTCGTCAGATAAATCTCCAAATTTGCCAAACCCGTATTTTATTCGTTTTATAAATCTATTAAATTTTCAGTGATCGATTCATTATGTTTTGTCAAAATTTTTCGTTCAAGTCGGACCCATAATTAATTTAATTGGTACGTTTCGGACAAATTAAAAATTAATTAGGATTCCGAGCATTTCAGGAACAAAAATAATACGTATTTTTCTTTGACCAATCTCATCTTTATCTTCATCAGGCAATTAAAATCCCCACAGCTAGCCAATCAAATTCAAGCACTAACATTTTAAAAAATATCAAATTATTATATGTTTTTTTAATTATCATTTGGAGGTGATTTCGAGGTCAGAATTTAGAGTTCAAGTAGTCGAATCGAAGCTCTCAACATCCTCTTCAACATTCTAGCATCACATTTCAGATTGGGTAAATTTTCGATTTTATATAATTTTTCTTAATTTTCTACAGAATTTTCGAATTAGGGTTCATGCTAGAATTTGGGGTTTTCATTTTCTGAGCTTTTCCAGTGAAACTGATGATGATTATAGCCTTATTTCATCATTCTAATGCCCAATTTTCAAATTCGAAATTAGGGTTCTTGGACTATAATTGGGGGTTTTTGATTTAATGATTTCTTAGTGATTTTGAAGGTTTTAATAGCTTCTTGGGGTTGCATATAGTCGATTTATGTGATCAATTGAAATGTTTGTGTTCGTTTTTGACCAAAACGAGTTTAACCATTTTCTTTGATTTTATTTTCGTTCGGTTCGTCTTGTTGAATGATTATCAGTGTATATGGTTGTTGTGGTTAGATTGTACAGATGATAAGCTTTATTTTTGACGTAAAGAATGTTAAATTTGGTTCCCGATTTTGAAAAATCCAGTTCTCGCCGGAGTTCACGTTTGAGCTCGCCGGAATCGACCATTTATGGTCATTTCAGTTCGTTTTTGACCAAGTTTTGTTCGTTTTCTTTTGTTATGATGATGGGAAAAGATTTCGTGTTGGTTTGGTATCGAAAACAGGCCTAACGGTTAATATGCAGTTTTATTTTGCTATAAAATCGCTGAATTAAGGTTTTGCTGTTTATCTTTACGTTAGGGTTTTCTTATGTTGTGCATCTATTCTATACTATCAGGTGGTGTTTTTTTAATTTGTGCATCTAAATATATTATCTGGTGGTGTTTTAAATTAATTAATTATTGTCCCTAGTTTAATGTTATAACATACTTGAAAAATGGAATTGTTTTTTGTTGATCAATGTAATCATTTTGTCTTGTTATTGTTTGTTCTTTACAACTTACACTTTTGTTTCTTGTCTAGGGTTCTTAAGATTTATGTTATCCTTTATTTAAATGGCACTTTTGAGGAGGAAGGTTATAATTGGTCCTAGCTGTTCACGTAATCTGGGACGTCATGCTGAATCTCGTGGGTTTAGATCTTTCTCTTATATTCATTCTCATTCTCAAGACATGATGATGGATACCAAAAAGAATAACACCTACTTGAGAAATTTTCTCTCTCAACATATGAATGGAAAACCACAAGTTGGTTTCTTCATGGCTCCAACTTCAACTTTACAATCAATTCGTTATACTTCGACGGACTGGGCATCTAAACAAGATTCTGATCAAGATCACGTAGAATTAGTTAAGTATATGGAACAACTTTCCGTGGACTGGCCGAGACTTGAATCCACTTCCAAATGGCTAAATTACAAGTATAGCATTAAGCTTTTGGTTGCTGATCTGAGGGTCTTTTTGAGTTTGCTTCGAAGGATTTTTCGTGGCATGTCTCTTTCTAGGAAGGAGAGGCGGCTACTTCGCCAGGCCACTGCAGATATATTCAGGCTTTTGCCTGGTTCTGTTTCCATTGCTGTTCCTTTGAACAAATTCCTTTTGCCAGTGTACCTCAAGTTATTTCCCAATCTTTTACCAACAACCTTTTCATACAAGATTAATAGTAAGGTAGGTTCTCTTTTTAGTCCCTCTTGTTCTGCTTCACTATTACCTATTTTACAGCTTCATTTCACTTAATGTTTTCCTTTCGTGTGTGCACACTAACTTTTATCGGTTCTATAGTTCTACTGAATGTCAGTTAGCAGACCCCTTACTAGTTATGTTGCTTCCTTTATTGAATCTCCTCTTAACGCAATCTCTTAACTCAGCATTATGTTGATCCACTATGATCCCATGCTTGCAGGAAGAAGTGAACAGGAAGGTCAAGGCAAGACTAGCATATGCGGGATTTCTCCATGATGTAGCCAGAGAAATGGACTACCCGCGGAGTGGAGGCATCAGATCGGCTGAAGATTATAATCGATTTGTCGGTTCATTCTTCTGTGTGAAATTCTTCATATTCGTCGTTTTGTGTTTTATTAATGGCTTTTTATGCTGATGCAGTTTCTAGGAGGTGAACCTGTCACCGGTGAGGAAATTTTGGGATTCGTCAAGTTTTTCAGTGATGAGCTTACAGTAGATTATGTTAGCAGGCGGGTTTCGAAACATATTGTACATGAATTCCTACTTGCAATGTTACTTCATAACATTTGCTTTTGGTTGCTTGATGAGTGATTACTGTTGCCTTTTGTAACAGGCCCCAGTTAGTGAATATGTGCAATTTAATGGGAATCACTTTGTGTGGAAACGACGATTATATGCGTCTCTTGCTTCAGGAAAGTTTGAAATTGTAGGTCTACACAATTATTGTATACATACCATTTGTTGAACGCCTAATGTGCTTTACTTTCACCTTTACTCCGTCAGAAGTAGGCTCAGTGAGTTGACTTGTATATTGTATATTGATCTCAGAAATTGGATTGAATCTACAATATGGTTTTGCTTTTTTTCCCGTAATATGAATAAGATTTTGATGTTTGATTACTTAAAAAAAATTGAAGTCAATGTCATTCATGAATTATAGCAGAGCAGATAATTCTGGGTTCAGTAGTCCATGGACAGTGTTTGTGTTAGGTATGTTATCAACTAGTATTAGTCAAGTTGAAGTTCTAAACGTTTGAAAATGGACTTGTGACTAGAAAAGTTTTAAGTGGTAAAATTAATTTACTATGTAACAGTTATCTAGTAAATTCACTTTTTGAAAATCACACACACATTTATATATTATATTTTAAAAATTTAGGTAAGTATGTTACATTTTTAACGTTTTGATATTTTAGACTAGCAGAGAGAGACTCTATACTGCTATAATGTTGAGTTTTGCTAGATTTATAGGATTGCGGATTAAGACCTTGATATTTCCCACTTTTCTAGAAAGCCTGCTTAAACAAATTCTTTTAGCATCCAAGTTCTTCCTTTCTGGGGAGAGAGATGATTAATCAAGGGGAAGTGCATATGCTTCATCTTACAATTATATTAATGGCCATGGTCTCGTGTACTATGGGGATCGGAGAATCTCATATCTTCCTTGCTGTGCGTCCATCAAAGACTAGCGACCCACGAGGCCATGACCAGCCCGGTTAACCTTAATATAAACAACATCATTACTTGGTGTTCTTGTATGAGACTCTCTCTCTCTCTCTCTCTCTCTCTCTCTCTCTATATATATATATATATATATATATATATATATATATATATATATATCTTTGACAAGGAAATGTGACCAAACATGTCTACTGAAATCTTTTTAATCCTTAAATACTAGAAGTCTATTAAGGCAGGAAATTGTAGATTAGGTGTTGTGTGGAAGTTATTAGAATAATCCGTAGTGCCTCTTTATCTCTCTATAATTCCCAATCTCAGTGTACTTCTCTATGTATCTGTTTGTAATATTTATTTCTGAATTTTACGCGTCTTTGAAATTCGTTTTCCAATATAAATGTCCTCACTTCTCACTGATTATAATAATAAGTGGAGGAATAGGACAAGAGGTTAAAAAATTTAACAACACATGCATGTCAAAATTGTGTTGTTTAAAGGGATTTGGAGGTTGCTGAGAAGGGGATGAATGATCTTTAACAAATATAATATTTTTTTCTTCGGTAATGCTAATTAAAGCCCTAAGGCCTGTGGTTATGCATTAAATATTAAGTCGAACTCTTATTGCAAATAACTTCCAGGGTGTTTTATCTCGAGTATTGTAATATTTGTTGAAGTGTTATATTTATGCGTATATCAAATTATTACTAATTAATACTCTGGATTTAGGCTAAAAGTAGATGATACCTTAATCCAAGCAAAGGGCATTGAGACTCTCTCGGAAGCTGAACTTCGTAAAACTTGTCTAAGACGAGGGATTAATCTGGCAGAAGATATGCGTGAACAGGTTTTGTGAACAATTTTTTTGAATTCTCTATTAAATGACATTTTAATTAAATATAATAATATAGTATGAATAAAACAAATAATATTTAATATAGTAATATTATCAAAACTGTATGTACGAAATAACTATATAATAAATAATACCATAAATTATTTTATTTTTTTGTGAAATGTTCTAGGAAAATATAGGATTGTTATCTATTGGATTCTTTTTTTTTTTTTTAACATTCTTGCTGTTATTATTTCTTGTTTGTGCGCATGTTTCTTGAAAAGTGAGTTAACAGAAGACCTAGAAAGGAGTAATCAAAAGAAAAGAAGGAGCATCTTAGCGCTTAAGCTAGATGTTTTTGTTTGAATCGTTAAGAAATTTTTTAATCATTAAGAAGGAAAAAAGGTTATCCAAATAATTTTAAGCGATAAGATTGATTCAGTAAGAGAGATTAAGAGAAAAAAAATGACCCCTTAGTTTGTATGTTATGTTTTTACTGAAATAGCTTCCTCTGTGCAGCTTCGTGATTGGTTGCGTCTATCACTTGATCATTCTGTACCATCTTCAATTCTCATTCTCTCCAGGTTTATTCAAAATCCATTCTTATATTTGTGGTTTTAATATACACTCTGATCATACCAATTTCTTTTAAATATAATTATGATCATTTACTACTGTTCTAATTTTTTGTAAGTATTATCCTTGTGATTTGCAGAGCCTTTACTATGACCGGAAAGTCGAAGCCTGAAAAAGTTATTTTAGATACACTATCTTCACTTCCATTTGAACTGATACAAATTGTTGGTGTGACATTGTTCCCGTTTAAAGATCCTGGTATGGGAAATTTAATGAAACTCATCTCTTTATGTGTGCAGGAGAATCTCATTAAGGTGATCCTTCTGTTTTTCTTTTGTCTTTTTGTTATTAGTGTATGTAGTTAATTACTTAACCCCCTACCAGTCAGTCACCCACCAGGCAAAAGTGCAAAAATCCAACTAATTCAATAGATAAACTGATTTAATAAGATACCTGAAGGCTATTGGATTCCTAAAAGACATGAACATGTATGGTTCTAGCCTTATAACAAGAAATACCTTTTGCTGGAGCCTGGAGGTGGTGGGACGTGGGGCCTAAGGAGGCAGCAGAACCCACAAGATCTTGTTAACTAGGCATATCATGCACATGTTTAGTTTTACAGAATAAATATGGTCCACATAAGTTCAAAAGAGGCCAAAGAAAGAGAATGAAACACTAAGAACTATGTTAGCACATAAACAGCTCTTTGCCATGCTCACATGTCACTATCCATTCCTACTGAAGCAGTTTAATGATATGTTTCTTAGGGAGAACGAGAGAAAGAGCTATTGAAAAAGTTGCAATCTGATGTTGCCCTGGAGGAGACTGCTGAGAGAGCAAGAACCATGGGCAAGCAGGAGCTGCTTAGTGAACTCAGTAGCCATAAACTTGCTGTTTTAGCTTCTGCATTAGTAAGTGTCGAGATCACATATTTTTACCAAAAAAATAGGGATGAAGATGACACAATTTTTCTTCGAACATTATGACCAATATTTCATTATGTCATCCAGCATTTTTACTAATATTTTCCTGCTGATGTTTGTAGCATGTGAGTTCAGAGTGTGAAAAGTTTTTGAGGCTTGTCAATAAAGAGGTATACCTTATTACGAGCATTACGATAGGAGCAATCTCTTCTGCAAGATGTTGTATTTCTATTTGATCCTTTTTTTTTAACTTAATATTTTGTGATCTACTTGTCATTCTATGAACTGTTTTACTGTAAGTTAGAAGTGAAAGAGCCCTTTGCACAGGAAAACAATATTTGTCATTTTGTTTACATTGTATTGTTGCTATTTTTCACAAGTGTGATAATCATGTCTGTTCTCTTAAAACTTCTGTCCACTGTCAACCACAAATTACATTAAGGTCTATTAATTGTATGGTTTATGTTGTTTGGTGTACCTGCACTCAGCAAATGAGGGATCAGGTTGTTAAACCCTAACTGTCCGGCAGTGTTGTTTCTTTAAGGCCATTCATCCACAATCCATTTACTATAATCTTTTGCCATCATATGTTTGTTGCACTTGTATTCTTTTCTGCCACCAGCATATGTTTGTGGATTCACATCCGGAAATTCGGAAATGATTCAGATTACACTTATTTGAGGATCTTTTAATTTGAAGTGCATTCTAAATCTATTGCTGATCATTGACCTTATTTTCCTGTTTAGATATTTCTTAACAAAATTGTTCTAGACAAAAGTGTGGATGGTACTGAAAAAGAAGACATAAAGGCATATAGAGCTGCCAGGGAGGAGAGTATCCAAGATGCTGAGTTGAACACTGGTGATGAGGTTCCATCAGTACTGACAATTAAGCTGGCAAAGAAGGTATGTGTCAAATTACCCACTTCACTGATAAACAAGTCAATATCAGTTGAACTGTTACTTGATTTGTTATATGTGTACTTATTTTATGGATAGAGTATATATTAATGTAGGGTTTTGTTATATGTAGGACCTTAAAGTTAGGACTAATGTTAGACCAGGTACTTTTATATATGTACTGTACATATCATTTACACAACTTGCAGTATACACTGCAATACATATATCAAAACTACATGGTCTAACATTAGTCCTAACTTTTAAGGTACCACACTGAACTCGTGCCTATTAATGTATATCATATTTTAAACAAGTCAATAAAAGTTGCACTGTTACTTGATTTATTATATGTGCACTTGTCGTCTTATCCATCTAAATTATATTTGTTTCATTTACAGGCCACTGCTATGTTCAAAAACCTCGATGTGGATGCAAAAACTGTCGATGGTTGGCGATTTTCTGACCGGTAAATATTATATTACCAAATTATATTATATATGTTTTATGAGCATAATATAATTAGTAGATACACTTGGTCAACTTAGTTAGCTACATGTCAGGAACTAGGGTTTCGAACTTGAGATATTTAGTATTTTATGAGATTACTAGACAGATAAGATAGAAATGATGGAAATAAAGTAGTTCAAGCAGAGATCTGAAGAGAAACAGAGATAAAGAGAGAGAGATGCAGAAAGATAATAGCAGAATTAGAGTAAGAATGAAGATAGATTAGAAATTTTTTATAGAAGAAGATAGGTTTAAAGAAAGAGATCAGTTAAAAAACTAGATAGAGAAGCGGTGGAGCGTTCCCGTTTGATATACTCCGGACTGGAAGCTGGTTCCCTTTTGATATACTCCGGACTATATATAGAACTCCGGACTCGGAACTAACTCTTGATTGACTTTTATTGAGTAAGATACCCTTACTACTATATAAAACTACTATTACTACAGGATTGCTAGGACACAAATCCTGACACTTCGTCGCAATATAATCTTTATATGTGTATAAATTTGTCGCACAAACAATTCTGTTATGCATAAATAATGCTGTTTTTTGACTAGACTTCAAGAACAAAATTGTAGGCAGAAACTTATTTAGGGCTGCAAATGAGCCGAGTCGAGAGCTGAACTCTTTAAGTGTTTAGGTTCAATTCGTTAATTTTTTTCGATACATATCAAATTGCGGGAACATCTTTTATAGCACCACCTCTCCATCAGAATCAACATCATTATTGTTCATTCAGAATTATCGTTCTTTTCATGTTCTTTTCAGTGACATTCTCCACGTTAACATATTTTTTAGTCACATTGTTATCACCGTGATACTCCACCTTTTTGCGACAGTTATAGCACTATTACCTTTTAACTGTCAATCGTGTCTTTTAGCTGTCGTTTTTTGGAACTTTTCGGATACATAAAGATTGATGGTGGTCACTGAGAGAAGTATTAGCAGTCAAAGTGTGTTTTGTATATAGGGTGGCCTGTGTATGTTTACCTTTTAAAGGAAGGCCATAGAGATCCAGAAACACTTTTGACTTATGTTACTCGTTCTCGGATACGGAGGGGAGGACATGACACACGTCCGTGTGTCGGATTTGAACTTCTGAAATAGCTAGGACATGGGGCCAGTTTCCAAATTTTAGACACGGATACGGGAATACGACATTTACTAATTTTGACTATATATATAAGATTAAAGTAAAAGTTTAAGTTTTTTAAAACAATTAAACTTTATTTATCTTATAAATTGTTATCGTGAATTCACAAAATTAATATTACTGAAGTGTAGATTAAATTAATAAAATGTTGTATGGGAATTGGTGGAAATTGGCATTGAGTTAGCTGGCACCCCGTAAAAGAAAAAACGAAGAGATGCATGTGGACATATCCAGTCTAGGTTCATTCCTTAAACATTATACTTATACATGCATATTTACTTATAATGCATCTGTATGGTTTGACTTTATTGTTTCCGATGAACTCGTACTTTCCCTTCGTCTTCCACACCCCACTTCGTCATTCCATTTTTACCAGACCTGCACCTGCAAACATATAGAGCTGTAATAATCACCGGCGATCTGCAAAATTTTTCTGGCGATGACACGAAAGATCTGATTTGACATACACGAATCCAGCACTATCCCGTGTCAGGAAACAGAAACAAACGGATATAGCTTTTGACAAGCGGTTTGTCAAAAGCTATATCCGTTTGTGTATGTAGAAGACTTGCTTGACCATTAAAACTGAGTTTCCAAAATCAAACTCGTTGATGTTAATTGTGTGACGAGTGTTGTGGTGGGGGTGGGATCGTCTTTATCACCATCTTATTTTGTCTAACAATCTATTGTACTTTTCCCCTTTGGTATCACCAATTGGAGGAAGGATGCATTATTGTTGTATCTTGGTCATTCAATTTTTGGAATGAATGTCTCTGGACGGATTTTATTTAGCATCACCAAAGTTTAGACATGTGTTACATGTTATATCTGATGCACACATGTAAATGCTAAATTATATATGTTTTGATGCCAAATATATGTGTCATATTTGATTATTAGTGAATTTTTTTTCTGTGGTCATCTTTTAAATGACTAACATTGGTTGACCTCAGATGTGATGGGAAAGTAAGTTTAGAGGTGGTCGCTGCTGCTGCTTGCATGAAGGGTCAGTATTCTTTTTAATGATTTTAAATATGCAATTCGCATGTTAGTAATGAAATATACATTGCCTCTCCTGTAAACTTATCTATGTTCTTTCTGCACTTTGAGTTGCTTCCTAAAAAGTTATCAGCATGTGTATGTTTTGTATTATTTTGAGGTTGATGTGATATATATGTCGACGTGAAAGCTCAGTGCATGTTTTGAGTATGATGCTGTTTGGCAAATCCTATTAATTAGGACCCCAAAATTAGTGACCAAAAAATTCTTTTTTGTTGAAGATGTGTAGTGAAATAGCTAGATCTTGGTGCCTGTCCTAAGCCAGGATAAAAGAGGGGGCTTCTGTAGGTTTTGTATGACTTAAATGATATGTATGTGGATTCACAGATTGAGAGATCCTTTGTTGGCCCCCCTGAAGTTTTTGAGACCATCGATGCTGGGTATAGAAAGTTACAGATTTATTAGCAGACTAGTTGTGAAATGGTAAAGTAATTAGAGGCAGACAGTTCGATAAATGAACCAAATTACCATTTTTTGGAAGTAGTGAACAACTTAACTGTTATTAAATTGCTTCTCACAAACATGTATCATATGGCGACCCTATCCCAGTAGGTAAATGTGCGTATATGATACAATACTAAATAGTGAATTTACCCAGATCCCCAATTTCTCTCCTCTTTATGCTTCCACAACACCACTACACACTCTGAATCCACTGCAGAACTAAAGCAATTTTTCATTGAACAATTGTAGCCAAGTACTCTTCCGGCCGATTTCTCCGCTTGGTATGCATGTGCATAGATTCCTTGTAGGTTTTGCTACTGGTGTAGGGCTAATCTACATACTTGTTGACTTGTATGGGTGCCATAAAAGACTTGTTCTGTGCTAGGTTTCAAGTTATACAGCTTTCAATTTCCCCCCAAGTATGATACACGTATTCAGTTTGGGTATTGAATATATATAAGGATAAGGATACACATATGGGATGGTGTATTGAGCAATCTTTTTTCTTCCCTTTCTATACTTCTAGCTAAACAAAGATCTTTTGTTTTAACTTTTTAAAATGTGAAACTTACAGAATGTGTCTCCTGTAATTACAGTACTTGAACGACACAAACTACTTTGCCTTTTATGTTTTGATTGAACAAAAAACTCAATTTACTTATGCTTCGTGGCAACCTACTTTCTTGGTAGTAATAATTATTGTCTTCCTTGGAGAAATGTAATTAGTCCCTAGTTGGTCATTTATGAAGTTACTAATCTATATGCATGTTCTGTTCAAAATAAAAGAGTTCTCTATTTTAGTTTTTCTGAAATGGCTTGTAAAGGTAACTGTGTCATTTTGGTTGCTTATGTTTCTGGATTTATGCAGAAGTAAGTGAGAAGTTAGGCATTGAGGCACAAGCTGTATATGCAGATGATACTCTGGACTTTGGAGTAACAAAGAAGACGGTGATTGCTTAATTTCAGAACCAATCATGTAGTTTTAGTTAAATGTGTTGTTACCTATTTTGCTGTTGATGGAACAATTAGTACAAGTTGAAATCCAGAATTTGCACAATTGTTGACAGTGCACAATTATTTTTACTCTGCTTTGGAAAAATGGTGGATTGGTACAAACAGATTTGTTAACTACTCTATTTTGAACCTGAATTTGCTCTTAATTATGAAGTTACTTCACCGAGCGAATCAATGTTATAATACTTAAGTTGATATTTAACTTGCATGTCAATATTTTACAGTCTATTTTGTGCAATAAGGGTTTTTTTTTTTTAAACCAAACCCAGGGAAACTTTAGGACTTAATGTGGGTTCCTTAGAATCCCAGATCATAAAAAAGTTGACTATTCAGGGGCAATTCTGACTATAGTTAAGAGCAGTGATGATTTAATTATCAAACTCAATTGCCAAATGACCTGAATGAGTGAGCCTAGCTGCATCAAGCAATGATTTTTTATTTTATTTTTATATTAATTTGGGTAAATGAGCTAATCCGTCGGTGTATTAGTTGCAAACTTTCACTTGAATCAACCAGAATTTATTGTATTATAAATTATTGTCAATCGAAACACCGAATTAGTAATTATTTTCACAATCGTTAAAATACTTTGACTTTTAACGAGATGCATTTTGGCCGAGAGTTTTCACAGCTCATCCATATCGGTATCCGCGTAACATGTTCAAACTCCGATCCTTTAATTCCACCAATTTATCCATGATTCCTTTCTCTACTAATATAAACACAAACACACTCGTCTCATGTTCACAAACATATCCATGGATACAAGATGGTAAGAGGAAGTCCAATCCTAGATGTGAATTAGCTATAGCTATTGCTATAATTTAGCATCAAAAAATGTTTTTTGGTGTTAAAATAGAACTTCAACTCAAATGCAATTTGCATTTACATCCAATTAATTCCAAATTTAGCTCATACTTTTGTAGAACTGTGGTGAACCAATACCACTTTTACATCTTCTAGGAAATCTACGAGTAGGAGCAACCATTTTCCTTAGGGGGAGGAGTTGTGTCAGAAAAGAAAATGTGGTTGTACATCAGAAATATTCTTCAATAAGTGGTAGATAAGACAGATTCATTATCACAGAAGAATTTCAAGTATCTGCTGATAATTAATTATCAATGTTACATGTAAAGGATTATCAAGCATGTAAAGGATTACCAGGCAGATATATGAAGAATCAAAGAAATGAAGATGAGTTACTTAATGAAGATCAATTCAGTGTAAAAGGAACAATCATCTATCAATTCATTTAATGAGGATTCTGAAAATGCTATATCTGAACCATTTTTTTTTAATGTATAATTGAGTATCTGTTCTAAGAAAATTTTCGGGGTAAGCAAGAGTCGAACCTAGGTCCTAGGATAGGATAAGCCCTTACCCCTTGGAATATCCAATCTTTTTCTTGTTTTTAGTTGAGTTATCGTTTAGAAATTTGCTTGTTATTGTCTAACAAACAAATAGGGGGAGATTGAAACTCATATGTTTAATCTTATTTGTAAACATCGAGGATTTAACTCCACTTAAACAAGAATGTAATAGTGATAGTATATCAACTGTCACAGGTTTCTCAAGATGTACCATCTGCCAGAAAAAGAAAGAAGACCAAAGTCAATCTACAGTTTTGATTTTATACAACATTGGAAGAAATTCATTAATTTGATCAAGCATCAGTGAAGTAATCAAGAAGGTGGATTCTATTTATAGTTACAGAGATTTCTATAGTGGCAGAATATAGATGAGAAAGGTTTGAATAAAGGTTAAAAAAAAGGAAGCACGAACCACACCTTAGAGTCTACATATAAGGAACAATAATTGTGACTAGTCACTCATGAACCAGCCGAGTATCAACATTATACAGTGGTAGTTCGTCATTAATTTCAGTGGTTCAACCTATCAAGACCAAGTCAAAGAAAAATCATTGTGGAAGAAAGAAAAATGTTGAATCTATAACCCTTAAGGATTACTATCAAGTGGACTCACTATGCGGAAAAAGGAATATCACAAAAGAAATGCAAATTGATATATTCGTAAAGCTGGAATCCCGGTTGGAATTGATTTATTTTTAAAGGCACATGACTCAGCCTATTTGTAGTTAGAGGATCCTAATCCAATTAAAGTAGTTTGTAATAAGTAAATAATATCAACTGTCACAGGAATCTCAAAAGGTGACAACTGTCAGAAAAAAAATCAACAAGTCAATCTATAGTTTTGATGTTTCACACTAAAAAAGATTCAGTTGCCTGATCAAGCGTCAGTGTAGCATTGAAATACATGGATTTATTTTAAGGACAGAGATTTCTATAAGTGATAAGAAACAGTATCAGTACAGAATGATTGAAGAGA
Organism: Saposhnikovia divaricata; assembly: GCA_036435485.1. NCBI lineage: Eukaryota > Viridiplantae > Streptophyta > Magnoliopsida > Apiales > Apiaceae > Saposhnikovia > Saposhnikovia divaricata. The sequence continues at coordinate 57,511,017 of CM071596.1, forward strand.
GTGAAGAAAAGAAAAAGACCACAGTTTAAAGTCAAGATGAAGAACAGAGATTGGAGTTAGTCGTTCATGAACCAGACAGTACATCGAGCGTCAACAAAGATCCAGTGTATGTTCGTTATTATAATTACGTGGTCCACAGTGAAGTATTGACTATTAAAAGGAGTTGTATTAATTCTATTTTAATTAATCAAATCAAATAATTAATTTAATTAAATAAATTAATTCTATCAGAATTAATATATTTGTTAAAGTAATTATTAGATTAATTAAATCAGAATTAATCTGAAAAAGAAATAATTAATTAAGTGATTTTTCTAAATCATTTAGTGAATTATAATCTGAAAAATATGATAATATAACTATCAAAGGATAATTATACCGATTGTTATATTCAGTTCAAAAGGAATAGTCATACAAAGGGAATGGTTTGGACAGTCATATTCAGTTCAAGATAATAGTCATACCGAAAGTTATATACAAGGGAAATGATTATTGGACAGTCATATTCAGTTCAAAGGAGATAGTCATACCGAAAGTTATATTCAAGTCAAGTGGTTATTGGACTGTCATATTCAGTTTAATTGATAGTCATACCGAAAGTTATATTGGAATGGTTAGTCTTATCCAATTCAATAGGCTGTCATGGATAGTCATACCGAAAGTTATATTGGAAGGGACTGTCATATTTCTTTCAATGGATAGTCATACCGAATGTTATATTTGTGTTAATTGATTGTTATATCAATTAAAACAACACAATATGACTATGGACGGAATCAGTAGCTGCAAAGAGGCAGAAGACAAGTTAGACACAATCTTCTCAAAATTCCAGCAGCTCATATCTCTCTCTCTTAAGCTCAAGAACACATACAAACACAATTCTGGAAATTCAAGTTCATCTCTTTTGTAATATTCTATCCATTGGAACTTGTTTACGTGTGGTTCTTGTATTACTAGCGAATTAAGTTTCTTAGTTCACAACTTAATATCTTGATTTTAATTAACTAAATTAGAAAAGTTCATGTCGAATTTTCTAATTAGTTATTAATTACTTGATAATCATTTGTATTGATTTTGTAACACCCATCAAGTTAATATATTGTTATATTCAACTTGAAATTTGTGTTATATTATTCCGCTCAAATTTGTTTAAGTTAAATTTTATTTAAAGAACAAATTTCGATAAAATGGTATAGATTGTATTCAACCCCCCCTTCTACAATCGTATCGGACCTAACAATTGGCATCAGAGCTTATAGATTGATATACAAATCAAGATCCTAATTTTATTCCGCCAAAAATCAATCTTGAATTTTTAACTCTCTTAAAAATTCGTCATGTCTTCAAAAGGTATTGTTAAGATTCCTATGTTTAATAAGGACAATTATTCAATGTGGAAAAATAAAATGGAGTTGTTCCTTGATGTCACAAATTCCAAATATTTGGGTGTTCTATAGAATGGACCTATAACTCGAACACAATTTGTATCTGAATCTATAGTTGGAGGAATTGTTGTAACACCTGCAACCACTATTCCAAAGCCTGCTGATTCATTTACTCCTGATGAAAAGGAGGATGCTGGACTAGATAAGAATTTGAGACTTATTCTGATAGATTCCCTAGATGCTGTGATGTACAGTCATGTCATGAATTGTAAAACTGCAAAGCACATGTGGGAAACCATTGAGACTATTAATGAAGGGAAAGATGAGGTTAGGGAAAACAGACTTCAAATTTTGACTTCTGAATATGAACATTTTAGAGCTGGTCCTAATGAGGGCATTCAGGAAGTGTTCGAAAGGTATAACAAAATAATCAACAACTTGCAAGTTCATGGCAAGCAATATACACAGAAGGAGATTAATATGAAGTTTTTGTTGACGATGCCCACTCATCTTGAACACAGGATAACGGCCATCAGAGAATCGAGAGATCTGAATAAGATTGCTCTTGAAAGGTTGTTTGGTGTTCTAAAAACCTATGAACTGGAACAAGTACAGCAGAGGGAGGTCACTGGAAAAGGAAGGGTGCCAAGTTCATCTACAGCTCTTGTAGTTGAAGCACCTAAGGAAGTGGAAGCTAAGGTTGTTCTACCTTATAGCTCAGACAAGGAACAGACTGAAGTTGAACAGGGTCAAACACCACCTATTCAGGATGGTGGAGACTTTTACTCACTTGAAGAGCTAGATCAACTTGAAGACGAATCCATGGCATTAATGGTAAGGCAATTTGGCAATTTTAGATTCAGAAGAAATCCAAAGTACAGGTTCAAGTCAAATAACAGATTCCAGAGAGGAGGCTCTTCTTCCTCTAGTAACAGGGGAGGATACAAAACTGGATCTGTTGACAGAAGCAAATTTCGTTGCTTCAACTGTAATGAATTGGGGCACTTTGCCACTGAATGCCAGAAACCCAAGCAAACTCAAAGAAGAGACTTTGCTGCTGAGAAGAAGAAACCTGGGAAAGCTTATGTTGTAGCCGGTAAGAGTTGGGATGACACGGACAGCGAAGATGAAGAATATGGAAATCTTGCGCTAATGGCAATTGGTGAATCATCTGATCAGCCTTGAATCTTGAGAATGAAAATGTACAAACAAGCTGTAGAACAAACAGTAGGTATAGGGTATGGCTACAACGAAGCTGTTGGATTGTTGGGCATAAATTCCCCTAACCTTGTTAGTGCTGAAGAAAGAGGGATACCGCATGTTCTTAAGAAAGTTAAAGATCCCTTCTTTAAGAAATCTGATGCTGGACCACCAGATATTCTGTCTATGGTCATCCAGGAAGAAATAAGAAATGAGGACAGTGCTAATGGCATAGTTCTTGAAAATGTCAAAACTACTAAGAAACCAGTTAAGCATGTTGAGTTAACTAGTTCGTCTAAAAGTAGTTTAAGTGACGATAAGTTGAAAAAGAAAAATACCATGTCTGATATGCATACCATGCCTATTAATGATCCATCTCATAAATCATGTGGTATTATCAATTGTATAACTTGTGCTTTTAATAGTATGCGAGCATATTTTAATGGTAGTTATGCATGTGATAAACAGAATGCTCCTCGACAGCATATGAACAGGAACAATAATGTTTGATCAAAGACTGCTATTCCTCCTCAAGTTAGGAGAGAGACATTTGTACCTAAGAACAAACAAAGGGCTACGAAGAATGTTTACCAGGTCAAGTGTACAGTCAATGACACAAGTGTCAGTGCTGCTAAAGAAACATGGATACCCAAAATAAAACAAAAGATTTTCAAATCTGTTTATAAGGTTAAATGTTTATTGGTTAAAGATGTTAAAATTAAAGATGTTGTTTTGCCTGATAAAGGCCAATATTTTAAAACCGAAGGACCCAATCAAATTTGGGTTCCGAAGAAGGTTTAATCCGTTTGTCATTGCAGGGTGTTGAGAAGGTTGAACGAGTGACCTGGATCTTGGATAGTGGATGTTCAAGGCATATGACTGGAGATAGAACCCTGCTAACAAACGTGGTGGAGAAGGCCAGCCCAGTAGTTACCTTTGGAGATAACAGCAAAGGTAGAACTGATGGATATGGCAGACTTGAAGCTGGAAATGTTATCATAGAAGAAGTGTCCTTTGTAAAAGGACTTGAGCATAATTTGCTCAGTATCAGTCAATTCTGTGACAAAGGATTTGAGGTCCACTTTAACAAAAAGAATTTTCTAATTTCTCACAAAAGAAGTGAACAACCATCGCTGACGGGAGTCAGAAAAGGAAACTTGTATGTAGCTAACTTGAATACGGGAAGCACTGAGGAATTCAATTGCTTCTATTCTAAAGCGTCCACACATGAGAGTTGGCTATGACACAAGAAACTTTCTCACCTGAATTTCAAAACAATGAATTCTCTTGTTAAAAGAGAATTGGTGAGAGGTTTGCCTTCTATGGAATTTACACAGGAAGGACTATGTGATGCGTGCCAAAAAGGGAAGATAAAAAGGGCAACTCACAGGAGCACTAATACATCATCAATAACTGAACCATTACAATTACTTCATATGGATTTGTTTGGTCCAGTTAATGTGATGTCAATGTCAAAGAAAAGATATGCTCTAGTGATTGTTGACGATTTCTCTAAATTTACATGGGTCTTGTTCTTACATTCCAAAGATGAAACTCCACAGCTAGTGATTGATCATATCAAGTTGATTGAGCTTGATTCAATGTATCCAGTAAGAGCGATAAGGTCAGATAATGGAACTAAATTCAGGAATGCAGTTCTAAATGACTTCTGTACTGGGAAGGGTATAACAAGACAGTTCTCGGTTCCAAGAACTCCTCAGCAAAATGGGGTAGTTGAAAGAAAGAATAGAACCTTGGTTGAAGCTGCTCGTACTATGCTAAGTGAATCAAGGCTTCCATTAAGCTTTTGGGCTGAAGCTGTCAACACTGCATGATATACCCAGAATCGAACGCTGATCAACAAAGACTTAATGAAGACACCTTATGAAACGTTAACAGAAAAGAAACCAACACTCAAATACTTTCATGTATTTGGGACAAAATGCTTTGTTCTAAAAGAAGGAGACGATCAAGGTGGTAAATTTGAAGAAAAAGCACATGAAGAAATTTTTGTTGGTTATACAAGAAGAGCATATAAGGTGTATCTAATTGATTAACAGAAAACAATGGAAAGTGTCAATGTTACATTTGATGACACAAAACTCCCTAATATCCAAACTGAAGATTCATCTGAAAAGCTGTCTTTTGAAGATATGACAGATCAAGAATCAGATGATGATAGTCCACCTGATGTGTTTGCTGATGCTAATGACAACAATGTAAATGATGAGACTAATCAGAATAATGGTGATGAAAATCATGATAATGTTGAAAATATCACTCATAATTCTGAACAATCGTCTAATCATCCTGGCAACAACTTAAGGGGAGTTAATGAAGGATCAACTAGTCATATTCAACATCACAATGAAGAACAAGGCGAATCATCAAGATTAAATCTTCCCAGACAGACTGTCTGGAATAGAGCTCATCCTTTTGAGCTAATCGTTGGTGATCCAGATGTTGGTGTAAAGACTAGAAGAGCTTTCAAAATCAATGTAATTATTCAGGGTTTCTATCTGAAATGGAACCTATGAAAACTGAAGAAGCTCTTCAGATCCTGATTGGGTGATTGCTATGCAAGATGAACTCAATCAATTTAAATAACAAGAAGTATGGAAGCTGGTGCCCAGACCTACAAATAAAACAGTGGTTGGTACTAGGTGGGTATTCAGAAACAAACTTGATGAAGATGGAACAGTAACAAGAAATAAAGCAAGACTGGTAGCAAAAGGTTACTCACAATCTGAAGGCATTGACTATGATGAAACCTATGCTCCAGTGGCTAGACTTGAGGCCATTAGGATATTCTTGGCATTCGCAGCATTTTCTAACTTTAATGTTTATCAAATGGATGTCAAGAGTGCCTTTCTGAATGGAAAGCTGGATGAAGAGGTATATGTAGAACAGCCACCTGGTTTTGAAGATCCAGATCTATTGGGGTATGTTTACTTTCTCTTCAAAGCCATTTATGGTCTTAAGCAAGCACCAAGGAAATGGTATGACACTCTCTTTGAATTTTTACTTGAAAATGAATTTACTAGAGGTGTCATAGACAAAACTCTCTTCACAAAGAAACATAAAAATGATACAATATTAGTCCAAATCTATGTGGATGATATAATATTCGGGTCTACTAATGATCTTCTTTGTAAGAAATTTGCTAAGTTAATGCAGGGTAAGTTTGAAATGAGCATGATGGGTGAGCTGAAGTTCTTTCTTGGATTGCAAGTAAGTCAAAGGATATATGGAATATTTATCTGTCAATCCAAGTATGTCAAAGAGCTTCTCAAGAAATATCAAATGGAGGACTCATCTTCAGCAAGAACACCATCATCGACAGCAGTCAAATTTGGAGCATGTGAAAATTCTATCAAGGTAGATATCACAAGCTACAGAGGTATGATAGGCTCATTACTTTACCTTACTGCAAGTAGACCTGATATTATGCATGCTACGTGCTTGTGTGCAAGGTTCCAATCGGATCCTAGAGATGTTCATCTCATTGCTGTTAAACGAATCCTGAGATATCTTAAGGGTATGCCTAACTTAGGCATCTGGTACCCTAAAGATTCTGGTTTTAATCTTGTTGGATATACAGATTCAGATTATGCAGGAAGTGTTGTGGATAGAAAAAGCACCTCTGGGAGTTGTCAATTCCTAGGCGGTAGACTGGTTTCCTGGTACAGCAAGAAACAACAGACAGTTTCCAACTCAACAGCTGAAGCTGAATATATAGCTGCTGGAAGCTGTTGCGCACAGATTTTGTGGATCAGGAATCAGCTGAGAGACTATGAATTTGTACTTGATAAAATTCCTATTTTATGTGACAATACAAGTGCCATAGCTATCTCTAACAATCCTGTGCAGCACACAAGGACAAAGCATATTGACATCAGGTATCATTTTATTCGAGAGCATGTCATGTATGGTAGAATAAATGAAATATAAGAGATTTAGTATTAGTTTGTAGTTTGTATTTAAGGATTGGTTTGTATTTGAGCAAAAGTATATATATATATATATATATATATATATATATATATATATATATATATATATATATATATTAATTATTTACTTATCCGACAAATTTAGTCTCTAATAATTTAAGTATCAAGATAAACCCTTATCATTTCGATCATGACTTCTCATAAGTTAAGGTAATTGTAATTTTTATTTCCAGAAAAAGTCTCAGAGAATATTAGAATGATAGTTTTAATTTCTTATATTAGCAAATAGAGAAAACAGGGTTATAACAAATATGTACTTATAAATTAAGGGTCAGGGACATTTTTGTAAATATTAATTTTTTATCAATGATTTACACAAATATCCTTAAATTTGTATTGCAAATGTTTTTACCTCAAGTAGAACCCTGAGGTAATATAATATAATTGTAATTTTTAGTATTCATTAATTCAAATAGTATTGATTGATTTTAATTTTACTCAAATTCTAGTCTAATAGATAGATGTAAAATCTCATAGAGTCTTGCTGATTTAAACGGAATTTCCAATAAATTTTTCAAAATCCTATGAATTTTGGCCAGATTTCAAAAGATATATAACATACATTAGCGAATACATCAAAATCCAACATTTTATCAAACATAAAGAAGTGTGAATTTTTAAATACCATCAGATTTTAATGTATTTCTTAAAATCAAAATTGAATACCACTAAATTTTAGTGGATTTTTTAAAATATAAAATGAACACTCCCAGATTTTAAAAGAATTTTAAAATCCTTAATGAATACCACCGAATTTTAAAGGACTTTGCAAAATCCAAAGTAAATACACGGATTTTAAAAATCATGATGGAATACACCCCGATATAATCACATGTTTAAAAAAAGAAAAATTAATATGTAATCTCATATATTTATTTTGCTATTTTTCAAATTTCAAATATTAATCAATTACATTAAAATAAATAAAATAAATAAAATAAATTTAACACCTAAATTTGAGAGCCCTCATATTTTGAAGCCTGTATGATATCCCCCATGACACATGCCATTTGTCGGCCCAGCACTGTCCCTCAATGCCATGCATCTCTAGATGTAAAAGGAAAATTACAAACTATCATTACCACAAAATTCAAACCTCTCATATCCATACAACGGAATTAATTTTTTACCGCCATAATTTTCTTCCTTCATGACACATGACTTTCACTAATGACGCAAGAGTTGTACTCAGCAAAGATGGATGCAAACAACATGAAAAGGGATGCATAGATTATACTTTTTAACAGATACTGTATTTGGAATCGAGGCAAGAACCAGATATCATATACTTATTCAGCTAATGCATGCGCTGTGTCCATTGACAGAACCAGATCATTCAGCTCCAAAACATGTGAGCTACACGCAAATCAATGCCATGACAAGATTCTGTTCTAACCTTGTTTAATACAACAGAGAAATAGTTGGAAGTCGTTCAATATGAAACAGGAACTCGAACTGTAGCAGGGCCAGATTTAAGGTCTTGCAGTAGAAGTCCTAGCAGAGCCTTTGACACTGGACCTTCTCTGCCTACAGAATGACAAAAAAAGTGGATAATCAAATCCATGCTCGATTTCAGGAAAAAAAAAAAAAAAAAGGTTCCAGGCTCCTGCAACTAGAACAAATCTCCTATATTCCAACAAAAGGCAACTAGTCTTCCATTAACTTAATGCAAGTATGCTATAAGATTCAACTGGCGTTTTATTTAATTTAAAAAGTTTAATGTAAAACAGATGGCATAAGAGATCTTACCATCACCTATAATTTGTTCATCCCACTGCAACACAGATCGAACAAGAACTCCACTGCCGATTAGCATCATTTCAGCTGCACTTTTCCCTTCATTGACAGTCACATTTTCAACTCTTATATCTTTTAGCCCGCCTTCCTTCAATAGGTCTTCTGCCAACACTAGAACCCTCTTAGCTGTGCACCCACTCAAAATTTTGTCGAAGCGAGGCATCAGAAGTTCCTTTTCCTTTGTTACAAAGGCTACATTCATGTTAGGCCCTTCAGCAATATATCCATCAGCATCTAACCATATTGCAGCATATCCCCCATTTTCTTCAGCTTCCATCTTTGAAAGCACATTAGGAAGGTAATTTACACTCTTCACTGTAGCAAACTGTGGGGGTTTAATAGGAATTGATGTGGTTACTACTTTAACCCCGCTGTAATCTGACGGCGATTTATCTTCAATTACGATAGCGTAAAGAGCTGAATGACAACAGCCAGCTGGAGAGAGTTGGAAATCTCCAGGTCCTGATGAAAGCCAGTATCTCAGTGATCCTGTTCTGCACTTGGAGGCACTTACAGTTTGTACAAGTATTCTTTTAATGCTTTCTTTATCAAATGGTAGCTTTATTTTTGCCATTTTAGCTGAATTCAGAAAACGATCAAGGTGTTGATCCAATTCATAGAGACACCTAAGATATTAAGAACATTGCAAAGAGAAAAGGGATAATATGTTAGTGATAAAATGCCATCTGTCTCAAGTCTTGGCGCCAGCTATTCAAATAAACTGCAAACATTGAGCTTACATGATGCTTGTTAAATTATATAGCTAAGCATATTTAATTTAAAATGAAAGTAGGTCGCAATAAGTGTGCTGGAATTAAGGGAGAAGCTTGTGAAGACTTCACAAGGGTAACCACTTTTTTATTTACGATGGTACTTCAGGATTCAACAGAATGAAAATAAATCCAATTGCAAGCACAATGCTGATAATTTTGTGACTCTACTACTTGAATATTATTCATGATGAAATCGTTGGTCCTGACTCCTGTCTGTGAAAGTTCATCATGAAAACCAGAACATAGCTTGCAGATGCTGCATGATAATAAGTGCAAACTTATTTGTCTTCCCCAAGGTTTACACACAGATCAATCAGATATTTTATGCAATGCTATTGCACATGAGAAGAGTAAAATTCATATTCAACATATTAACAAAACTTTAAACATGCTTCAAAGGCACATTACTAACAGTAAAATTTAGTTGGTACCTGCAACTTTATACAAGAAATATAAGCTAGCTATCATCTGAAGCAAAAGTTACCAACCCATTAACAATGGCCGCAGTATCGAAAACTCCATGCCCTCTATGAACCATGTGGTCATCCATAGGAATCACCATGGCTGCTGGATCTGTAGTGATTCCACCAAAACAACTAGAATACATTGCCTTATAATGCTGCTTGCTTTCAAAACTTTCACGACTTCTTCTCATTCTTTCAATAGCCTAACATTATTAAAAGTATTCCAACTATCACTATTGAACAAGTTTGTAAAAGCAAGATCTTGATTTAGCAAGAAAATATAGAAGCAAGAACTTCAACAGAAAGTTAAATTAGTAAATCTCTTCACATTGTCTGTTTCATCAGCCTCTTCCTAGTTATGTGATTCTGTCCATTTAGTGAAAGTACACTATCCTAAACAGAAGTCAAGTCTTTCGACTATAGCAGTACACAAATGAGAGAAAACATTGTCAATGCTATTGAAACCATACACTGACATATATAGTGCTCAATCAATAGCTAAAGACTAAAGTGATGAAGTGCAAACCTCCAAACCAGATAAAAGTGGAACCTCATTTATTGAAACAGGATCTGTCAAGAGTAACGCTGCTGTTAGGAAATTACAATTTTCAAGAACATGCATACATAAAGGTAACAAATTCACTTTCTCTGCAATTCATGAAATGAACAATACCAGAAAACATTAAACCCTCAAATGGGACTCTCTCCCACCCTCTCTCTGAAAACATTAAACCCACCAAACCTACCCTCAAATGGGATTCTCTCTCTGAAAACATTAAACCCACCCTCTCCCTCTCCCTCTCCCTCCCTCCCTCCCTCTCTCTCTCTCTCTCTCTCTCTCTCTCTCTCTCTCTCTCTCTCTCTCTCTCCCTCCCCCTCCCTCTCTCCCTCTCTCCCTCCCCCTCCCTCTCTCCCTCCCTCTCTCTCTCTCTCTCTCTCTCTCTCTCTCAAATGGGATTCTCTCTCTGAAAACATTAAACCCACCCTCGCTCTCTCTCTCTCTCTCTCCACACACACACACACACACAAAGTACTAATTCATCTAATTCCTCAAATAGTCAAATGGGATTCTTTTCAACATTTCTATGACACATAACACATATACAAATACATATACACACATATATACAGTCATGATCAATACTTGAAAACTTACCAGTAAAAGAGTGAGCTTGATTCGAAGAGGGCAAACAAAACCTCCCCAAAGACCCTCCAAAAATCCCAAGTTGATCTTGCAAATACCCATTTGAAAAGGGATGATTCTGAGAAACAGGGAGTCTATTTGGAACTGAATTATAAACATTCTTGCTAGAAACTAAGTTGTCAAATGTGGGTATTTTTGAGACTAATGAGAAAGAAGCCATGGGAACAAAAGTATAAAAAAGGGTATCAAGAGCTTTTGAGTGTATTTTTTTTTTTTTGACAAAGAGCTTTTGAGTGTATTAAGGATCACAATTCAGGTGGGTTTTGTCTTTATTGCCATTTTAATTGTCAATTATTGAGAAGATGAGCAATTGAGCATCAAGACCATGAACAAAATACAAGAACAAGAGACCAGGTTTATTTTAAATTTATTTTTTAAAGCTTATTTACACATTTAGCACTCAGGTTTACATAGTTTGACAGATAAATCATCGATGTATAAAAATGAACGGTCCAATCACTAAAGTTGATTAAATGATTTTTTTTTGCAAAAAAATTGATTAAATGATACATTCTGTAACAAAAAGTACAATAAAACCTCGTTAAATTAATACTCGATAAATTAATAATCCCTCAAAGTTAATAATTTCTTCCGGTCCCAACTTGGGCCAGTTCAAAAAATGATCAATTTCGATAAGATAATAAGTATAAATAGAATAAATTGTACAATTTATTCTATTTAAATGTATATAATTAGAAATTAATTTTCTTTGATGTCAAAAATTCTCTATAAAATAATAATTATTAATTTATCGATTAATTAATACATCTTAAAATTATTAGAATTCTCCGATCCCAACTATATTAATTATTACAGCCCATTACTAATCATAGACAAACTGGTTATCTTGCTTGGAAAATGATGGTAATGGTAAGCATTTTATTATTTCAGTATACATGCTATTTTCCGGGTTATTAAATTGTAAATTCTATTATGTTTCTTTTGGTATCAGGCAACTCTTTGTTGTCATTTGAACATCATCATGTCTAATCGTTAACTATTCTTCTTCACCGGTAATAGAGGAGTAGTATTTTATTTGTCTTTGAAGTTGTTGATTGGTTTGTTTTCAGGACTTTGTAATACAACTCTAATATGGAATTGTTAACATAAGATTCATATAAGATCTTTTTTTAACACCTTAATGTTTTAGGGGTCTTTTGGTTTCAAAACGGTATGAGTGTTGGTATGGGATTGAGGCATCATTCTTGATATCATGTTTGGTTAATGAATCTGTTTAATTTAAAATATAATTAATAATTCATTTTTTGTTAATATTTTTGTGTGTAAGTATACATTATACATCGAATTTAGGTTATTATACAATTTAAAAATAAAAAATTACTATTAAAAAATATGTTATTGATAAATTATAATTTGACCAATTAAATAGTAATTTATTAATTTTTAAAAAATAAAATATTACTAATTAGTACTCCATTAAATAAAAACAACTAAAATATATTTAATGAACAATATCATATTTAAAAAATTTATATTGAGATTGTATTTGATTTTATAAAGAAATATGATATAATAAAATTTAATTTGATACTCATAGAGATAATAACCAAAATGCCCCATTTTCAAGTCCCTTGGCCCTATCCTACCCCTCAGACACAGCAAATCGTGCTCTGTATCTTTTTTTTTTAAAAAAAAATTGCATGTTGCGCCGAATCGTCTAACGTATCAGTGCATGTGCTGCTGTACCGTCTGCCGCATCACCTGTAATACTGCACACGGAGTAGCGTATTAACCCCCAGATACGCAACACCTGTTTTGCAGCACGAAATAGCGTATCTGTGGTCTATTTTGGGCCTTTTTTTTTTTTTTGGAATGGGATAGAAAAGACCATGGCAATTGGAAATGGTTCATTTTGGGCCATCACCCATACTCATACTCCTTTCTCAAACCCACCTCTCCCCTAAAGTATCAAATCTCATTCATGATGGGTTTCAGGTATGAGTTTCATATTAAAAAAATTGTGACCAAACACTAGTTATGGGTTTGAAATGAACGAAACCCATAACTGATACTAGAATTATTTGAACCAAACGATCCCTAGATGAGTTGGTGGGTTACTTAACAGTAATAATTGCTTAATGTCATAATTCTATATTAAATTACCAATTTTCTTCTACGTTTTTAGTAAGTTGCCGTGGATTTGAATATCTGGTATTTGCCACTAGAATACTATTGAGCAATATAGTGCGTTACAACAATGTACAATAGAGGCTAGGGGTAAAACTGTAATTACAAACATTTCAAGTTAGTTAGGAGGGAAAGTTAGTTACAGTGAGTAGACTTTGTATATATAGTTTCAGTCTCATAACTTTGTACTGTGTGTGAAATCATAATGAATTTTGTTTCTCTTTCAATCATCTCTTTCAATTTCTCTACATGGTATCAGAGCATCCATGGATCTCTGCAAGTTTTTTATCTTCCGCTTCATTGATTCAGTTCAGCTTATCGTCTCTATCTTCATCATCATCTTTTTCAACTGTCATATCTCTCAATTGTCATCTCTCTCAATCGTAATATCTCTCGATTGTCATCTCTCTTCATCTCTCATGATCTTAATTGTCATCTAACTCGGGTTCTTGATTGTTGATTCTTGTGATTTACAGTATATTGTTCAATTTCTTCATTGAGACAAATTATCAAATAGTTTCATGGCGTCTACATCTAATCCTCTTCATATGTCAAATCAAGGTCATCAAGAACATGATGATGATCAAATTCATCAAGATGATACATACAATGTTCTGGATTCAACCTTTAAGTCAGTTACTATTGAAAATAGTCATCCTCTATATCTTCATCCATCGGATCATCCTGGTCAGGTACTAGTTACTGCTACTCTTACCGGTAAAAACTTTAATGAATGGAAACGCTCTATGAATCTTGCGCTTTCTGCTAAGAATAAACTTGGATTTGTAACTGGCAAATACAAAGCTCCAGGTATAACTTCTGCTTATTTTGATCACTGGCAAAGGTGTAATGATATGATTATCACTTGGATTCTTAATTCTTTATCTCCTGAAATTCGATCTAGCCTGGTCTATGTTACTCTAACTGAAGATGTTTGGATAGATCTTCATACTCATTTTGCACATAATAATGGTCCTCGAATATTTGAGTTGAAACGAGCTATTTCTGATCTCCATCAAGTTACTCTCTCAATATCTGCTTATTATACCAAGTTTAAGCAACTTCATGATGATCTTGCTAATGTGGCACATGTACCTAAGTGTGTTTATGTTTGTTCCTGCAAAGCAAAAGCAGAAATTGAGCAATATGAAGAAACAATGAAAGTTACACAATTCTTGATGGGACTGAATGAAAATTACACTAATATTCGAGGTCAACTACTTATGATGAGTCCCTTACCACGTATCACTCAAGCACTTGCTTTACTACAACAAGAAGAAAGGCAACGTAGTTATAATTCTGCAGTCTCTTCCACAGTTGATTCAGTTGCTTTAACCTCTCATCAGTCTGGTCAGAATTCACGGTTTACTGCTAGATTTAATAAACCTCCTGTTAAGCGATTTGATACTTCTTCTGGAAAACCCTTTTATAAGAGAGGTAATCTTGAATGTACTCATTTCCATGGCACAAATCATACTAAAAACAGATGCTATCACTTGAATGGTTTCCCTCCTCGTAATAGATCAACTGGATTCTCATCATCTCTATCTTTTAAAGCACCCACAAATGTTGTTGCTCAAGTTCAATCCAGTGATACTATAACTGATACTGCAGATCAGAATGATCAGAATCAATCTGTTTCTTTGCCAAATGCACTTTCTCCTTCACAATACAGTCAATTACTAACACTTCTTAATCAAGTCTCCTCACCAATGCTGTGAATGCTGTAACTACTGTCAATACTGGGAATACTACTTCTGATTTACCACAATCAGGTAACTATTCTTACATGACCTCTGTTTGTTTAGTTAATTGTCATTCTGCCTCTGATTGGATTCTTGACTCCGGAGCTACTGACCATATTACCTGTAGTGACAAATTTTTAACAAATATCACTCATTGTTCTATCAATATCTGTCTACCTAATGGTCAGGTTTCTTTGGTAACTCAGAAAGGCACAATTCAACTCACTCCTCATATTATTTTACATGATGTGCTCTTCATTCCTGAATTTCATTTTAATCTCATTTCTATAAGCAAGTTAAGGGGTTAAATGGCTATTTCATCATTGAAGTAGCACCCAACTTGCAAGTAGGTCATTGAACTGAAAAAGTTTGCAGTCAACTAATTAAACCAATAAAAACTTTCAATTTGGCTTTTTCCGTTAAAAACGTTAAAAAAGTTAACGGATTGATGAGGTGGAGTGGTTAAGTGTCAAGTCCGACCCTAATTATTACTAGTTGACAGATCCGATCCAATTTACCCCACTCTAACGATCAGTAGTAGATGATTTCAATTCCTAAAATAAATAAATCTCTTCTCTTAATTCAACTTTCAATCATTCCTTTAATTCAAGCATATAGCTTCTTCATTTATATTTTATTACTCAAATATTTGTTCCTGCTTCCTAACTAGAGGACACATCAATGGATGAATTAGTGTATATAAAGTATTACCTACGAAATTGGGTAAAAATAATAGGTCCATAATTAATCATATTTTTAATACCTATTCTATGTCCATTTTTGTAATTTTATTAATTAATAAATTGTTTTATTTTGTTTTGTAGGAAAATAAATAAAAATAAATTTCAAGTAGGAAAAGGTGCAAAAAGGGAAAGGAGGTGGAAAATACTTGAAGTCAAAGAAATTGGAGGAAAAATTGATTACTTATCGGAGAAGAAAAGGAAATTGAAGAAATTATATTTAATATCGGATTGTAATCAAAGGGGCCAAACCTATTATTTTTCCCTATATATATGGCCTTCTCTCTTTTATTTGAGACACCAAATTTAGACACCAATTTTACAGCTAGAATTTTATTAGTTTATTTCCTGCAGCACTCTGTTTCATTCGATATACTAATATATTAACTTCTTATTTTTCTTTTTAACCTCGCGCCTATGTTTTTCTATCTACCTTTGTCTACCATGTTTACTTAATTAATTGTTTTGCCAATCCATTCTACTGCATGCATGACACACGAGTTAATAGTTTTTATTAGTTTATTAATTCAACGCATGTTTAGTAATATTAGCTTTTATATTATTTCTTCCGTAAATTTTATAATCATGTGTAGCTAAATTTCTTGCCTTAGGATAAAGATGAAGTTAATTTAATTGCTTTTGATTTCTTCTCGTTCCTATTAATTGATTCTCATAATTTTTCTTGGTGCTTAATTGTTCAATTGACAAAGTGATTTTGATATATTATTGTTACCGGATTTATATTTCATAGACTATGCTTGCTCCTTGAAGTTTTGATAGGTTATTGTTAGATAACAAGTTTCATAGTATATGCTTGTCATGTTAATTGATATATCTTATTTGTGAAGAAAGAGAATTGATTTTAGGGCGAGTTGATATTAATTGTGATTGATTAATGGATTCGGATTCCTAGGTTTTTCATATTATTTGATAATCTTTGCTACTTAGATTAATTAAATCTCATCTCAAATCTTATTGTCTAGTTCGCCTGAGTTAATTATTAGGGTTTTGAAAGATCATAGTCTCTGAGGATCGATCTGTGATTGCTACAATTAAATGTGTGGGATTATCATGTTGCATTTTTTTTATATGCAACTAAGCATTGAAAGTTGCATTTTAGAACCTTTATTTTGATGAACATGAAGATTTTGGTGGTGCATTTTCTGAAAAATGATAAAGATGTTGGGGATCAAGTGGAAGAAAAAGGGTGTGCGGTGTATTTTTTTGGTGGGTCGATTTGCTATCTTTGGATCTGGGTTTAAATTAAACATCATTTTCTGAGGTGTTCATTGAGTTGGAGGCTTAGAGCTGATTTGGCAACAATCTTCTTAGGTGTTTCCTGAGTTGGACATGATTTGGAAATGTTTAACGATTTTCGTTAGAAGTCAAACAAATTTAACGGTAGTGAAAATTTTGTTTAAGTTTAATGATCTGATTGCAAGGTTAATTAGGTTTAGTTACTTGGATGAAAGTTTTTTCAGTTCAATTACCTACCTGCAAGTTGAGTCTCGGTTCAGTGATGAAATAGCCATTTAACCCGCAAGTTAAGTATCACTCTGGATATTGAAGTTCATTTTCTACCTACACACTGCTTGTTACAAGACCCTATGAACAAGAGGGTGATGGGGATTGGTAATCTCCAAGGCAACCTGTACAAGCTGTCTCTGTATCACTCTTCAACTTTTCCAGGCAACTCCAACCTGTTTCCAGATTGTTCTTTTTCACAATCTTCTATTTTAGAAGTGTCTGCTAGCCAACTGTGGCATGATAGATTAGGACATTCTCCTATAAATGTTCTCAAACATATTTCTGGTGTAAACTCACAGTTGTGTAATAGTAGTTTACCTCCTTGTAATATTTGTCATTTTGCTAAACAAGGAAGGTTACCTTTCAATGTAAGCTCTTCTAGAGCAGCAAAACCATTTGATATTATCCATTGTGATCTTTGGGGTCCTTATAGACATAAAACTTATTCTACTTGTCATTCTTTTCTTACAATTGTTGATGATTATAGTAGACGCACATGGACATATCTGCTTAGTTCCAAAACTCAAGTTTCTGGTGTGTTTGATAAGTTATTTGCATATGTTAAGAATCAGTTTCAAACTTATGTGAAAATAATAAGGTCAGATAATGGCACTGAGTTTGTTAACAAAGAACTCAATGCCAAATTCACTCAACTAGGCATAATTCATCAGTTTTCTTGTGTTGAAACTCCCCAACAAAATGGAAGGGCTGAAAGAAAACACAAACATCTTCTTTCATTGGCTAGGGCTCTTAGATTTCAAGCATCTTTACCTATACATCTCTGGGGGGATTGTTTAGTGACTGCTACCTACTTGATCAATGTAACTCCTAGTTCTATTTTGAACAATAAAACACCTTACACTCTTCTTCATAACAAACCTCCTTTATACTCTCATTTGAAGGTGTTTGGCTGCCTTTGTTATGTGTCCACTCTGTCTAAAAGAACAGACAATTTTTTCCTAGAGCCTCAAAATGTGTATTCTTAGGATATCCTTGTTCTACTAAAGGTTATAGAGTTATGGATTTAGAAACTAATCATGTTTCTGTTTCTAGGGAAGTTATATTTTATGAGCATATTTTTCCCTATGCAACTATCAATTCTTCTTCATCTGCTCTTTTATTTCCATCTAATCAGACATTTGTAGATGACTTACAAGATACTTCATTTATAGCACCTACTCAATCTATATCATCAACACCAACATTACCAGTTTCATCTTATTCACCTGATCTTCATTCTCCATCATCTATGCAATCTGTATCACCCACAACATCTACATCATCTCCTATATCATCAATACCTTCTATACCACCTATACCTCCTATACCACCTGTTAGACCTGTCAGACAGAAAACTATTCCAAAGAAGTTTACTAATTTTGTTGGTCTACCAGAATCATTTTCTACCAAACATCCTATTCAAAAGACAGATTCTATTACCCATCTTAATTCCACCTATCAGGCCTTTGTGGCAAATTCTACAAAGATTTTTGAACCCACTCATTATAAACAAGCTATTCAAGATCCATTATGGTGTCAGGCTATGCAATCTGAAATTAATGCACTAGAAGCTAATAACACTTGGGAGATTATAGACCTTCCACCTGGCAAGAAAGGTGTGGCTTGTAAATGGATATATAAAGTTAAGTATAAGGCTGATGGTACTCTTGATAGATATAAAGCTTGCCTTGTAGCAAAGGGGTTTACTCAGACATCTGGGATTGATTATTTCCAAACTTATGCACCTGTTGCAAAGATGTCAACTGTTAGAACTATATTGTCCTTGGCTGCAATTCAGAAATGGGATTTGCATCAATTAGACATTACTAATGCCTTTTTGCATGGTCAACTTCATGAAGAAGTCTATATGCAGATTCCATTTGGGGTTGAAGTTCCAAAATCTTTTACTGGTAAATATCCTGTCTGTAGGCTTATTAAGTCTATGTATGGACTTAAACAAACACCCAGAGAATGGTTCACTAATTTTTCTGATGCTCTTTTGCTGTTTGGATTTACTCAGTCAAAGTGTGACAGCTCTCTGTTTATCCTTCATACTTCTGGTTTTTTCATTGCACTCTTGGTATATGTAGATGATATTATTCTGACTGGTTCATGTTTAACACAAATCAGAAAAGTTAAACAATTTCTGCATACTAAGTTCAAACTGAAAGATTTGGGGCATCTTCATTTTTTCCTTGGGATTGAAATTGCTAGATCAAATGCTGGTATTGTGTTACATCAGAGAAAGTATTCCCTTAATATTCTTCAGAATACTGGTCTGCTAGGTTTTAAACCAAGCAAGGTACCTATTGAGGCTCAGCATCATCTCAGTACAGACTCTGGTTCTCCTTTAATTGATGGTACCCCTAACAGAAGACTTGTAGGACAGTTGATCTACTTGACAATTACTAGACCTGAATTGTCTTATCCAGTACACATACTTAGTCAATTTATGGCTCATCCTACCAATCTGCATTGGCAAGCTGCTCTTAAACTTGTTAAATACCTCAAGAATGCACCTGGTCAAGGCATATTATTATCAGCATCCCGTAAACTACAACTTCAAATTTATTCTGATGCTGATTGGGCCACCTGTCCTATGACCAGAAGATCTCTGTCTGGTTATTGTGTATTTCTTGGTTCTTCTCTTCTCTCTTGGAAATGCAAGAAACATACCACAGTTTCCAGATCCTCCACTGAATCTGAATATAGGGCTATGGCAAATGCAGTGTGTGAAGCTACTTGGCTCTTCAATCTATTGGCTGAACTACATTTCTCTATTCCCACACCTATTTCTTTATATTGTGATAATACCTCTGCTTTGAGTATTGCTGAAAATCCGATTCTTCATGAGAAAACTAAGCATATTGAGGTTGATTGTCACATTGTTAGAGATAAAATCAAAGCTGGCTTCATTATTCCTCTGCACATTTCTACTTCTGAACAACCGGCTGACTTATTCACAAAGCCTCTCACTGCTGCTAGAATATCTTATCTATTATCTAAATTGGTAGCATTGAATATATGCAATCCTTCCAATTTGAGGGGGGTATTGAGCAATATAGTGCGTTACAACAATGTACGTTAGAGGCTAGGGGTAAAACTGTAATTACAAACATTTCAAGTGAGTTAGGAGGGAAAGTTAGTTACAGTGAGTAGACTTTGTATATATAGTTTAAGTCTCATAACTATGTACTGTGTGTGAAATCATAATGAATTTTGTTTCTCTTTCAATCATCTCTTTCAATTTCTCAACAAATACCCTGACACCCATGATTTTAGCAGTTAAAAACACACTAAACACAACTGTTAGGACGAAGGCACTGAGCAAGCCATTGAAGATGAAGAAAATGCATGATTAAATATCTACTTTTGTGAAAGTCAAGTAGAAAGTTTATAGCAGAGGTAGAAGGAAAAGGACTACAAGTCCGTAACCCCTTCCCACTAAATAACTAATAGCACTTTCCCTGAATAACTAAAAGCACTTTCCAATCTTCCATCGAAATGGTTATTTACTTATCTTGGTGAGAAACAATGTTGCATACAACATCTCAGTATTCTGATCAGAAGTAAGGAGAGGGTGCATTGGCCATTTGTTGACAAGTCTGGATAGATGATGTTTTTGAAGGAACTAAAATTGTTTTATCCTAATACTAACAATATAGATGCAGCAATTTTTATATGTATAAACGAAGAAGATACATAAAAACTACATTGTATTCTTTTTCTAATGAACTAAACAAGATACATGCAGTTTAAATAGAAAGCAATGCACTCACATAGTAGTGCCTACAAAATAGGAAACAAATAAGCCAAAACCACCCCACGTTAAACCACCTGCTACTACTTATTCAAACTCCCTAAAACTTCTCTAATACACTTGACCTAGTCAGCTGATCACACATAAACACATAAAACATATACTTAACTAAATAAAACAAATAATTAATAACTAAGTTTAAGATTATTCCAACAATCACCCCCATAATCTTAAACTTGGGAAGCACTTCTCTTCACCTTGTGAAGCACTTCTCACCACCATCTTGTGATGCACTTCTCACCACCATCAATATTGATGCACTTCTCATCAAAAACACAATTTTGGAGCACTTCTCTCCAATCTTCTCATCAATTTAATATGTTAATGCACTTCTCATCAACTTACCACATTTCGATTTTTTTTTTTAAATTCATGATTCACATAATGACCACCAATTCAATAATAATTATCTTCTTCTATCACATGTGTGCAATGGTCTCCTTAACACGCCTTGTGCATATACTTTTCTTATTATTGGGAGCCTTTTTTTTCTTCCTTGTTAGCTTCTTCGTGAGATCCCGTGATAGCAAAATCCTCGCCTTTGTTTTCCAGTTGTTCACCCATTGGTAGCTATTTTTTTCAGCACCCAAACCATCACCTTTGGTTTAGTCCTTTTATCAAACATCTGGTGAGCATCAATACAAAACCCCCTGCAAGCTCTCTTCGTGCCATCATCTCTCTCGGCAGCCTCTTCTAATGCCTCAAGGATCGGAAGGAAGGCTGTTAAGCCTTGATACTCCCCTTCAAGCTCTGATACCAAGTGAAGGAACTAAAATTGTTTTATCCTAATACTAACAATATAGATGCAGCAATTTTTATATGTATAAACGAAGAAGATACATAAAAACTACATTGTATTCTTTTTCTAATGAACTAAACAAGATACATGCGGTTTAAATAGAAAGCAATGCACTCACATAGTAGTGCCTACAAAATAGGAAACAAATAAGCCAAAACTACCCCACGTTAAACCACCTGCTACTACTTATTCAAACTCCCTAAAACTTCTCTAATACACTTGACCTAGTCAGCTGATCACACATAAACACATAAAACATATACTTAACTAAATAAAACAAATAATTAATAACTAAGTTTAAGATTATTCCAACAATCACCCCCATAATCTTAAACTTGGGAAGCACTTCTCTTCACCTTGTGATGCACTTCTCACCACCATCTTGTGATGCACTTCTCACCACCATCAATATTGATGCACTTCTCATCAAAAACACAATTTTGGAGCACTTCTCTCCAATCTTCTCATCAATTTAATATGTTAATGCAATTCTCATCAACTTACCACATTTGGATTTTTTTTTTAAATTCATGATTCACATAATGACCACCAATTCAATAATAACTATCTTCTTCTACCACATGTGTGCAATGTTCTCCTTAACACGCCTTGTGCATATACTTTTCTTATTATTCGGAGCCTTTTTTTTTCTTCCTTGTGAGCTTCTTCGTGAGATCCCATGATAGCAAAATCCTCGCCTTTGTTTTCCAGTTGTTCACCCATTGGTAGCTATTTTTTTCAGCACCCAAACCATCACCTTTGGTTTAGTCCTTTTATCAAACATCTGGTGAGCATCAATACAAAACCCCTTGCAAGCTCTCTTCTTGCCATCATCTCTCTCGTCACCCTCTTCTAATGCCTCAAGGATCGGAAGGAAGGCTGTTAAGCCTTGATACTCCCCTTCAAGCTCTGATACCAAGTGAAGGAACTAAAATTGTTTTATCCTAATACTAACAATATAGATGAAGCAATTTTTATATGTATAAACGAAGAAGATACATAAAAACTACATTGTATTCTTTTTCTAATGAACTAAACAAGATACATGCGGTTTAAATAGAAAGCAATGCACTCAAACAGTAGTGCCTACGAAATAGGAAACAAATAAGCCAAAACGACCCCACGTTAAACCACCTGCTACTACTTATTCAAAATCCCTAAAACTTCTCTAATACACTTGACCTAGTCAGCTGATCACACATAAACACATAAAACATATACTTAACTAAATAAAACAAATAATTAATAACTAAGTTTAAGATTATTCCAACAATCACCCCCATAATCTTAAACTTGGGAAGCACTTCTCTTCACCTTGTGATGCACTTCTCACCACCATCTTGTGATGCACTTCTCACCACCATCAATATTGATGCACTTCTCATCAAAAACACAATTTTGGAGCACTTCTCTCCAATCTTCTCATCAATTTTATATGTTAATGCACTTCTCATCAACTTACCACATTTCGATTTTTTTTTAAATTCATGATTCACATAATGACCACCAATTCAATAATAACTATCTTCTTCTATCACATGTGTGCAATGGTCTCCTTAACACGCCTTGTGCATATACTTTTCTTATTATTGGGAGCCTTTTTTTTCTTCCTTGTGAGCTTCTTCGTGAGATCCCGTGATAGCAAAATCCTCGCCTTTGTTTTCCAGTTGTTCACCCATTGGTAGCTATTTTTTTCAGCACCCAAACCATCACCTTTGGTTTAGTCCTTTTATCAAACATCTGGTGAGCATCAATACAAAACCCCCTGCAAGCTCTCTTCGTGCCATCATCTCTCTCGGCAGCCTCTTCTAATGCCTCAAGGATCGGAAGGAAGGCTGTTAAGCCTTGATACTCCCCTTCAAGCTCTGATACCAAGTGAAGGAACTAAAATTGTTTTATCCTAATACTAACAATATAGATGCAGCAATTTTTATATGTATAAACGAAGAAGATACATAAAAACTACATTGTATTCTTTTTCTAATGAACTAAACAAGATACATGCGGTTTAAATAGAAAGCAATGCACTCACATAGTAGTGCCTACAAAATAGGAAACAAATAAGCCAAAACTACCCCACGTTAAACCACCTGCTACTACTTATTCAAACTCCCTAAAACTTCTCTAATACACTTGACCTAGTCAGCTGATCACACATAAACACATAAAACATATACTTAACTAAATAAAACAAATAATTAATAACTAAGTTTAAGATTATTCCAACAATCACCCCCATAATCGTAAACTTGGGAAGCACTTCTCTTCACCTTGTGATGCACTTCTCACCACCATCTTGTGATGCACTTCTCACCACCATCAATATTGATGCACTTCTCATCAAAAACACAATTTTGGAGCACTTCTCTCCAATCTTCTCATCAATTTAATATGTTAATGCACTTCTCATCAACTTACCACATTTCGATTTTTTTTAAATTCATGATTCACATAATGACCACCAATTCAATAATAACTATCTTCTTCTACCACATGTGTGCAATGGTCTCCTTAACACGCCTTGTGCATATACTTTTCTTATTATTCGGAGCCTTTTTTTTCTTCCTTGTGAGCTTCTTCGTGAGATCCCATGATAGCAAAATCCTCGCCTTTGTTTTCCAGTTGTTCACCCATTGGTAGCTATTTTTTTCAGCACCCAAACCATCACCTTTGGTTTAGTCCTTTTATCAAACATCTGGTGAACATCAATACAAAACCCCCTGCAAGCTCTCTTCTTGCCATCATCTCTCTCGGCAGCCTCTTCTGATGCCTCAAGGATCGGAAGGAAGGCTGTTAAGCCTTGATACTCCCCTTCAAGCTCTGATACCAAGTGAAGGAACTAAAATTGTTTTATCCTAATACTAACAATATAGATGCAGCAATTTTTATATGTATAAACGAAGAAGATACATAAAAACTACATTGTATTCTTTTTCTAATGAACTAAACAAGATACATGCGGTTTAAATAAAAAGCAATGCACTCACATAGTAGTGCCTACAAAATAGGAAACAAATAAGCCAAACCCACCCCACGTTAAACCACCTCCTACTACTTATTCAAACTCCCTAAAACTTCTCTAATACACTTGACCTAGTCAGCTGATCACACATAAACACATAAAACATATACTTAACTAAATAAAACAAATAATTAATAACTAAGTTTAAGATTATTCCAACAATCACCCCCATAATCTTAAACTTGGGAATCACTTCTCTTCACCTTGTGATGCACTTCTCACCACCATCTTGTGATGCACTTCTCACCACCATCAATATTGATGCACTTCTCATCAAAAACACAATTTTGGAGCACTTCTCTCCAATCTTCTCATCAATTTAATATGTTAATGCACTTCTCATCAACTTACCACATTTCGATTTTTTTTAAATTCATGATTCACATAATGACCACCAATTCAATAATAACTATCTTCTTCTACCACATGTGTGCAATGGTCTCCTTAACACGCCTTGTGCATATACTTTTCTTATTATTCGGAGCCTTTTTTTTCTTCCTTGTGAGCTTCTTCGTGAGATCCCATGATAGCAAAATCCTCGCCTTTGTTTTCCAGTTGTTCACCCATTGGTAGCTATTTTTTTCAGCACCCAAACCATCACCTTTGGTTTAGTCCTTTTATCAAACATCTGGTGAACATCAATACAAAACCCCCTGCAAGCTCTCTTCTTGCCATCATCTCTCTCGGCAGCCTCTTCTGATGCCTCAAGGATCGGAAGGAAGGCTGTTAAGCCTTGATACTCCCCTTCAAGCTCTGATACCAAGTGAAGGAACTAAACTTGTTTTATCCTAATACTAACAATATAGATGCAGCAATTTTTATATGTATAAACGAAGAAGATACATAAAAACTACATTGTATTCTTTTTCTAATGAACTAAACAAGATACATGCGGTTTAAATAAAAAGCAATGCACTCACATAGTAGTGCCTACAAAATAGGAAACAAATAAGCCAAACCCACCCCACGTTAAACCACCTCCTACTACTTATTCAAACTCCCTAAAACTTCTCTAATACACTTGACCTAGTCAGCTGATCACACATAAACACATAAAACATATACTTAACTAAATAAAACAAATAATTAATAACTAAGTTTAAGATTATTCCAACAATCACCCCCATAATCTTAAACTTGGGAATCACTTCTCTTCACCTTGTGATGCACTTCTCACCACCATCTTGTGATGCACTTCTCACCACCATCAATATTGATGCACTTCTCATCAAAAACACAATTTTGGAGCACTTCTCTCCAATCTTCTCATCAATTTAATAAGTTAATGCACTTCTCATCAACTTACCACATTTGGATTTTTTTTTAAATTCATGATTCACATAATGACCACCAATTCAATAATAACTATCTTCTTCTACCACATGTGTGCAATGGTCTCCTTAACACGCCTTGTGCATATACTTTTCTTATTATTCGGAGCCTTTTTTTTTCTTCCTTGTGAGCTTCTTCGTGAGATCCCGTGATAGCAAAATTCTCGCCTTTGTTTTCCAGTTGTTCACCCATTGGTAGCTATTTTTTTCAGCACCCAAACCATCACCTTTGGTTTAGTCCTTTTATCAAACATCTGGTGAACATCAATACAAAACCCCCTGCAAGCTCTCTTCTTGCCATCATCTCTCTCGGCAGCCTCTTCTAATGCCTCAAGGATCGGAAGGAAGGCTGTTAAGCCTTGATACTCCCCTTCAAGCTCTAATACCAAGTGAAGGAACTAAAATTGTTTTATCCTAATACTAACAATATAGATGCAGCAATTTTTATATGTATAAACGAAGAAGATACATAAAAACTACATTGTATTCTTTTTCTAATGAACTAAACAAGATACATGCGGTTTAAATAGAAAGCAATGCACTCACATAGTAGTGCCTACAAAATAGGAAACAAATAAGCCAAAACTACCCCACGTTAGACCACCTGCTACTACAAATTCAAAATCCCTAAAACTTCTCTAATACACTTGACCTAGTCAGCTGATCACACATAAACACATAAAACATATACTTAACTAAATAAAACAAATAATTAATAACTAATTTTAAGATTATTCCAACAATCACCCCCATAATCTTAAACTTGGGAAGCACTTCTCTTCACCTTGTGATGCACTTCTCACCACCATCTTGTGATGCACTTCTCACCACCATCAATATTGATGCACTTCTCATCAAAAACACAATTTTGGAGCACTTCTCTCCAATCTTCTCATCAATTTAATATGTTAATGCACTTCTCATCAACTTACCACATTTGGATTTTTTTTTAAATTCATGATTCACCTAATGACCACCAATTCAATAATAACTATCTTCTTCTACCACATGTGTGCAATGGTCTCCTTAACACGCCTTGTGCATATACTTTTCTTATTATTCGGAGCCTTTTTTTTTCTTCCTTGTGAGCTTCTTCGTGAGATCCCGTGATAGCAAAATCCTCGCCTTTGTTTTCCAGTTGTTCACCCATTGGTAGCTATTTTTTTCAGCACCCAAACCATCACCTTTGGTTTAGTCCTTATATCAAACATCTGGTGAGCATCAATACAAAAATCCCTTCAAGCTCTCTTCTTGCCATCATCTCTCTCGGCAGCCTCTTCTATTGCCTCAAGGATCGGAAGGAAGGCTGTTAAGCCTTGATACTCCCCTTCAAGCTCTGATACCAAGTGAAGGAACTAAAATTGTTTTATCCTAATACTAACAATATAGATGCAGCAATTTTTATATGTATAAACGAAGAAGATACATAAAAACTACATTGTATTCTTTTTCTAATGAACTAAACAAGATACATGCGGTTTAAATAGAAAGCAATGCACTCACATAGTAGTGCCTACAAAATAGGAAACAAATAAACCAAAACTACCCCACGTTAAACCACCTGCTACTACTTATTCTGTAATAACCCTAACGTTAGAAAGGCTACAGTGCCCAAATGCATTTCTATCTAAATTTTTGCTGCATTTTTTTTATATAATATAATAAATGTTGAGACTCAGAAATATTGATGTATAAAAGGTGATTGACTTAATGAAAAGGCTATCGTGTTAAGGGCGATACAACTACCTACTAAAGTTATGGTATAACTAGATGTAAATCGCGTGATAAAGATATTGTGATGTGCAAATGAGCTAATTAATGATATAATTGTGTATATAGAAATGATGTATATAGTAACCCAAATTCGGGTAATTAATAAGGACTATTGTTATGTACAGAACTATGCCGCCTAGACGTGACAGTAGAGCGAATGCAAGGGAAAATGAGAGAGACGAAAGAAGTCGAAATATCGAAGGTACTAGACTGAACGAAAATGCTCATAATGAAGAAAATCATGAAGAAGGAGAAGAGGAATCAACTGGCCAACAAAGGAATCCGGGAGGTGATCCCTTTGCCCAATTCATGGACTTATTAAGGCAGAATTTAGCAAATCCACAGAATCCTCAACCACCACCTGTTCTCCCCAACCAGGCAGCTAGTTCCTTTCGTGCCTTTAAGTCATTAAAACCCCCAGAATTCGAGGGAACCACTAACCCAGTAGTAGCCAGGGCATGGCTAAAAGAAATGGAGAAAGCTTTCGAAATACTGAGGATAGAGGAAGATCAGAAAACAGTTTTTGCAGCCTATCTCCTAAAGGGAGAGGCAAATTACTGGTGGGAAGCTAGGAAGAACCTAGAGGAAGCGGGAGTGATAACCTGGGAGCGTTTCACTAGGGTGTTCCTAGAAAAGTATTCTCCTAGGTATTTAGAAAACCAAATGGAATTAAAGTTTCTGGAGTTAAAACAGGATAACCTAACAGTGGCAGAGTATGAAAATAAATTTACAGAACTGTCGAGGTTTGTTCCCGAGTTTGTGCGTACTGAAGAACAACGTGCAAAAAGGTTTCAACAAGGGTTGAAACCCTGGTTACGAACGAGAGTGGCCCCATTTGAGTTGACTGATTATGCTGCAGTGGTTCAAAAGGCATCAATTATAGAGGCCGAGAGTGAGCATGCTCAAATAGGTCGAGAGAATAAGAAAAGAAGATTTGAGGGCCCAAAAGGAGGTTTAAGTGAGGGAAGCTACTTTAACAAAGGAGGTAAAGGACAAAAATCTCAATTTGTGGGAAAGTCGGGGTGTAACAAGACTACTAGTGAGACGGTGAGTCAGGGTGGAAAATCTTCAGGAACATTTCAGTCCAATCAATCACGACCACCATTACCAGATTGTGAGACGTGTGGTAAGAAGCATATAGGAGTCTGTAGAGTGCTGGAAGTAACTTGTTTTAAGTGTGGACAAAAAGGACACTACCTTAACCAGTGCCCATCAACTGATGCAAACCCTAAAAGAGATGTTAAGTGTTACCAGTGTGGGAAACTAGGACACATTGCTAGAGATTGCCGTTCAGGTGGGTCATACGCGTCCGGATAGAGTGGGGCTGCTTCAAATAGGCCTACTACTAGAGTGTACAACATGACTTTAGGGGAAGCGTTGACGAAACCAGATGCGGATACAGGTACTTGCTTTCCGATTTAAATTTGTGTGTAAGTCTCTGGCTAAGGATCGACTTAATCAATTAATAGAATAAATAAGTTAATAAAATAGATAAGGAAAATCAGTATCTGTTAAGGGCTAGGAAACGTTATGAAAAGAAAAGTAGGAGTGTTTTGGGAAAACACAAGCTCGTTGAGACGAACAGGAAATATATATTATAGGTAGTATTTTCTTACAAATGTTTTAAAGAATATTATTAGAGCTTATTTTCTGGAAAATTTTACAGAGAGGAGCTATAGGAATATTGAGGAATTAATATTTATGTCATGATAGAGATCAGAAGATGGTCAAACCATAAGTGAGATACACTACCATTCAGAAAAGGTCAATGTAGTGGCGGATATCTTCGTCAAAAGAGGAAGGAGAGACGAGATAACCTGGAATGACTTGAAATAGGAGGAGATTTGTGAGGAAAAGACAGTAAAAGGACTGCTATTGATAAACTAAATGGCATGTTGATGAATGACAAGGAAGTTATGTTGGTGTATTTCTGCGCAAACAAGATAGAGATATTATGAAAGGAAAAGGATAGAGGAAGTAGTGTGGAAGTTAGAAGGTGTGAATGAAAAAGATACCTATGGACATTTCCAACCTGATTCCGGGACGGAATCCTTTTAAGGGGGGAAGACTGTAATAACCCTAACGTTAGAAAGGCTACAGTGCCCAAATGAATAGTGATCTTGAGGAATCCAGGGAAATGGTGTGTAGGTACTCTATATTAGGGATGGAAAATGGGTAAACAGAAATCATATTAGTGTCGTACATTGAAAATAAGTGACTCGAAATGACGATGGATTTTAGAAATTCCTGAATTTTGATTTTGAGGATTTTGAGCTCGAACGAACTTCTATATCTTGGATATTAAGGAGTATAGAAATACTAAAGGAATTATATATTGAGAAATTAGTGTATTAGGGTAAACTAAAGGATTATTAAGTTAAGGACTTATCAAAGGAATTTGGATTGTTAAACGATTTTAGAACCACTGAGATAATGAAGTATATTCGAACCGAATCACAATTAGACGAGTATGGAAACAAAACAACCAAGATTATAACATAACAAGGATATATACCACATTATTATTACCAAGAATGCTAGCAAATTACTTAGGAAAATCAAGAAAAAGATTAAAGGATGCATTGAATGACATCATGAGTGACATCATCATCCACTAACTTGTTTTAAGGGGTAGATTAGTCCTTAAACCTTGTAAAATTCCACAAGCTTCCACAAGACACTAGATTAAACAAGATTAAGATGAGATAAGAGCAAAAACCAAGAAAAAAACCTCTCCCCCAACCTCTTCATTTCATTCGGCCATTGAAGAAAAAAAGGAGAAATTAGAAAATCAAAACCCTAGTTCCAAGTCATCTAAATTCAAGGAAAAATTCATGAAGGTTGCTTACATATAGACTAAGGTATGCTATGAATTCTAGCCTCTAACTCCATTCCATGTTTGAGAAATAAATCATGAAGGTGATGATGAATAGTGCATGAATAGTAACTTTAAGAAACTAACTTGTTTTTCATGGCTCCTTTAGTTGGTCCAAGCTATTGTAAGGTTGTTAAGGATTATACAAGGCTTGTTGAGTGTTGTTAGAGCTTCAAGAAGGTATAACTACTCTTGCCCTCTTTGTATTTATGGTGTAAACTAAGTTGGTTAGTAGTTAAGTGAAGTTAATGTTTAGTTTATAATGAGTATGTGTTATAAGTGGTTTGTTTTGATGTGGAAATTGTGTGTTGTGGACTTGTAACCATGGCTGGTGAAGAATACCACATGGTGTAGGTGATGATTATGGTGTTTGATAATTGATTTGGAGGAGTTGGATTTATGGAAAGTACGAAATTATAGCCGTTATAATGCCCGATTTTCGTTAGGATGTAAGTTGCCCTGTTTTGGACCCCATGCATCCGTACGGTACCCTACTGTCCAGGTTCCTATTTAACTATGAAATGATAGAGCTTAGTTCATAGATCGTTTTGATATAAGGTGCGTTAAAATCTGATGAACGGTTTAGGAGAAAAGTCAGTTTTAGTGAAAGCGGTTCAGAAACCGAGAAACTGTAAATGTATCAAACTTGAGGTTACAATTACCATACCTTAACATTGTTAAAAGTCACGAAATTTTGGGATATGATAGTAGTGTGGTCAAAGAACTATTTCCAGTTGACCTTACATTAAAATTCGAAATTTAAAAATTATAAGAAATTCTACAGTCGAGTATGGTCGTTAAGGGAAATGGTGAAAAACCCTGAAACTTCAACTTAGGTTATAAACGGTTAAGTTCTTGAACCTTTGGGGTAATAAGAATACTTTAAACATATATTAAAGTTTCAAAAGGTAATGTTATACAAGAGTGTAGTAAGTAAGAGATGTGGTTCTAACGACGGTCCTTTTGTGTTTATAGAAACTCCGGAAGAGGGACGAGCCATACCGTCAGGATATCGAAACCGAGGCAAGATTTCTTCTATCCCTATTTGTAAAACTACTTATCTTCACAAAGAAACTTGATTTCGTGGAATATATATGGGATGCTATTATTACTATATTGTGAAGAAATTGTCTTCCTTGAGTATTAATATTGAAAAGAAAGATATACGAAGATGTATATGAATATGGATATGAGTATAAGATGTATATGAATATGAATAAGAGTATGAGATGGATATGTATAGAGATGATTATGCATGAATTGAACATGCCTTATGATTATGAGAATAAGAGAGAATGGTATCAGTTGTTATCGAGGGTTATATGGTTATAATATTATATTAAAAATGTTCTTTTTGAGTATCAGCGGTTTAATAAACATTATTTGATTATCATGCATTACTCTTAAAATAGATGGAATATTTTACGAATATAATAGTATATTTGATTGCTGAATATGAAAGAGAGGTCTGAATCATAATCAAAGCATTATGACATATATATTTTATAGAAGTAACGTGCGAGAATGGAAATGATATGAGAGAATGATATTTTGAAAAGAGAATAATGATGTGATAAAGAGGGGGATTGCAACAGACGTGCGTAAGTGGCTGTGTCAGGGCTGTGTGCGACACAGTCCAGCATTTATTATTTTTATTACGGCACGAAGATGCCAAGGGAGGATGTTAGCAGGTGGCTTTCCTCCAGGGATGATTTTCATTCCTTCTACCGGTAGTAAAAAGAGAGCAGGTACGATTAGGCGACTGATCATCGTCCTAACGTATCAGGCGACAGCAGATATCCCCAATGTTTTCGAAAAGAAAGTGTAGACAATGGTTTTCAGATTTCTATACTGAAAACAGAATAATGATATGAGATGATGGAATGATAGTTACAGATGAAGAAAAACTGATATTATATTATTTCAGATTTCTATACTGAAAACAGAATAATGATATGAGATGATGGAATGATAGTTACAGATGAAGAAAAACTGATATTATATTATTTCAGCTTTCTATACTGAAAACAGAATAATGATATGAGATGATGGTATTATGGATACAGATGAAGAAAAACTGATATTATATTAATTTAGATTTCTTTCTTATAATAGTGAGTGGATGATGTATTATTAAATAAGAGCTTTACTCTTCCTTAAGGATTTTAATTGTTTCCTGCTATTACATATGCATATACATATATGTACACTTGTTCACATTTTAAATTTTAGTTACAGTATGATCTTGCTGAGCTATTATAGCTCACCCTTGCTACTTATGTATATAGCAGCTAGGTCCCATGCCGATACTACGTACCACACCCCGCAAGAGGGTAAGGGAAAGGCGACCTTTTGAGCGAGTGCTGGCGACCATCCCCGAGGTAGTGACAAGCGAAGGGGCTTAGTATACTTATGTAAATTAAGTGTGTAAGTTGTAATAAACTTTAGTTGTTGAAGTGCTTCCTGTAGAAGCTTTGTTCAACAATGTACTTAGTAAATTCTAGGCTTGTAATAACTGTTAACTTTAAAACTTTTAAATATTGTGGTTGTTGTTCTATGAGCATATGACTGGTGTGTGTGTGTGTGTATTAGTTTGGGGTCAACTGCTTATTTATTTATTTATAAAAAAAAAAAAGACTACAGAGATATTGATATTGATCGGAAATTGGACCTTGACGGCCCGGATCCTTGACCCCGGATCCCGGGGCGTCACAGATGGTATCAGAGCTAAGAGTCATAATGCTCAAGAACAAGAGTAATAATAATAATAATTGTATCAGTAATAATATAAATTGTGAACTTCCATCAAGTTCAGGGGTGGTATATCGCAGGGAGCGGAGATGGGTGAGCCGAGTCAGGACCCCCAGTGGCTAGGGATGTCAGAGCAGGAGCTATTAGATCTCCAGCTGGCCGGGGTAGAGGTCCCCGAGTATGCAGTTGAGGACCTCAGGGAGAGACGCCGGGCGGCGGCTAGAGAGCGATTAGAGAGAGAGGAGGCAGAGGAGCAGAGACGAAGAGATGCTGTGGCCCTAGTGCCATATATGGGTAGACCTTCTACAGGATCTGACGAGGCAGGTCCTTCCAGAGTGAGATCGGAGATCCCTGAGGAGGAGAGGCCACTGCGTAAGAGGCCTAGGTTGTCAGTTATACCTGAGGAGCCGATTGAGTGGAGGGATATTCAGATGGTTCCCACTCCTGTCCGACCCATCCCAGTGCCGTCACCAGTTCCATCCCCTCTACCTAGTCCTGACCCTATAGATGATCCTTTTGAGCAGTTTACCCCTCCAGGGCATTTTGGTTTTTTTGAGGAGGAGGAGGATCCTTCAGAGGATGCTGAGACAGAGTCGGTTCCTCCATCCCCACCCTTTGCACCTCCACCACCTCCACCTGTGGATGCACCTCCCCTAGCTGTACCCCCTCAGGAGGCACCCTTACCGGCGGGTGACTCACTTTCAGCTACCTTATTGACCGAGTACTTTGCCCTTCAGGGACAGTTGGAGGAGTCCCGCAGGACTATAGACACCCTTCTACAGAGGTTAGAGAGAGGGAGAGGAGGGGTTATCCCGGATGGGATGTCTCTAGGGATGATCAGTATTGAGCTACGAGCATTAGGAGATATTAGGAGGTTGTTGGGTGATAGAGGAGACCCGGCATGGAGGGCCCAGATAGTTGATACGGTTACTACCATGGTAGTCCAGATACGGGATGTTGTCAGGGCAGGGGTGTGAGCCGGGATAGTAGTTCGTCACTAATCAGACTAGTCATCTTGTTGATGTCATTTTGGGGATTAGTTTAGTTGTCCACTGTTTTAATCCCAGTCTGATTAGGGGACAGTTAGTAATACTTTTGGTGATATCGGATTAGTATGTACGGCTATGTTTTGGGTTTCGAACCTTGTATTAGATGATGTATATTATTAGCAGTAAAAGATGTTGTACCCAAATTGTAAAATATTTATGTACATTAATGAAGTTTGTGCATTTCTATCTAAATTTTTGCTGCATTTTTTTTATATAATATAATAAATGTTGAGACTCAGAAATATTGATGTATAAAAGGTGATTGACTTAATGAAAAGGCTATCGTGTTAAGGGCGATACAACTACCTACTAAAGTTATGGTATAACTAGATGTAAATCGCGTGATAAAGATATTGTGATGTGCAAATGAGCTAATTAATGATATAATTGTGTATATAGAAATGATGTATATAGTAACCCAAATTCGGGTAATTAATAAGGACTATTGTTATGTACAGAACTATGCCGCCTAGACGTGACAGTAGAGCGAATGCAAGGGAAA
Source organism: Saposhnikovia divaricata (assembly GCA_036435485.1). Taxonomy (NCBI): domain Eukaryota; kingdom Viridiplantae; phylum Streptophyta; class Magnoliopsida; order Apiales; family Apiaceae; genus Saposhnikovia; species Saposhnikovia divaricata. The sequence continues at coordinate 57,545,935 of CM071596.1, forward strand.
ATGAGAGAGACGAAAGAAGTCGAAATATCGAAGGTACTAGACTGAACGAAAATGCTCATAATGAAGAAAATCATGAAGAAGGAGAAGAGGAATCAACTGGCCAACAAAGGAATCCGGGAGGTGATCCCTTTGCCCAATTCATGGACTTATTAAGGCAGAATTTAGCAAATCCACAGAATCCTCAACCACCACCTGTTCTCCCCAACCAGGCAGCTAGTTCCTTTCGTGCCTTTAAGTCATTAAAACCCCCAGAATTCGAGGGAACCACTAACCCAGTAGTAGCCAGGGCATGGCTAAAAGAAATGGAGAAAGCTTTCGAAATACTGAGGATAGAGGAAGATCAGAAAACAGTTTTTGCAGCCTATCTCCTAAAGGGAGAGGCAAATTACTGGTGGGAAGCTAGGAAGAACCTAGAGGAAGCGGGAGTGATAACCTGGGAGCGTTTCACTAGGGTGTTCCTAGAAAAGTATTCTCCTAGGTATTTAGAAAACCAAATGGAATTAAAGTTTCTGGAGTTAAAACAGGATAACCTAACAGTGACAGAGTATGAAAGTAAATTTACAGAACTGTCGAGGTTTGTTCCCGAGTTTGTGCGTACTGAAGAACAACGTGCAAAAAGGTTTCAACAAGGGTTGAAACCCTGGTTACGAACGAGAGTGGCCCCATTTGAGTTGACTGATTATGCTGCAGTGGTTCAAAAGGCATCAATTATAGAGGCCGAGAGTGAGCAGGCTCAAATAGGTCGAGAGAATAAGAAAAGAAGATTTGAGGGCCCAAAAGGAGGTTTAAGTGAGGGAAGCTACTTTAACAAAGGAGGTAAAGGACAAAAATCTCAATTTGTGGGAAAGTCGGGGTGTAACAAGACTACTAGTGAGACGGTGAGTCAGGGTGGAAAATCTTCAGGAACATTTCAGTCCAATCAATCACGACCACCATTACCAGATTGTGAGACGTGTGGTAAGAAGCATATAGGAGTCTGTAGAGTGCTGGAAGTAACTTGTTTTAAGTGTGGACAAAAAGGACACTACCTTAACCAGTGCCCATCAACTGATGCAAACCCTAAAAGAGATGTTAAGTGTTACCAGTGTGGGAAACTAGGACACATTGCTAGAGATTGCCGTTCAGGTGGGTCATACGCGTCCGGACAGAGTGGGGCTGCTTCAAATAGGCCTACTGCTAGAGTGTACAACATGACTTTAGGGGAAGCGTTGACGAAACCAGATGCGGATACAGGTACTTGCTTTCCGATTTAAATTTGTGTGTAAGTCTCTGGCTAAGGATCGACTTAATCAATTAATAGAATAAATAAGTTAATAAAATAGATAAGGAAAATCAGTATCTGTTAAGGGCTAGGAAACGTTATGAAAAGAAAAGTAGGAGTGTTTTGGGAAAACACAAGCTCGTTGAGACGAACAGGAAATATATATTATAGGTAGTATTTTCTTACAATTGTTTTAAAGAATATTATTAGAGCTTATTTTCTGGAAAATTTTACAGAGAGGAGCTATAGGAATATTGAGGAATTAATATTTATGTCATGATAGAGATCAGAAGATGGTCAAACCATAAGTGAGATACACTACCATTCAGAAAAGGTCAATGTAGTGGCGGATATCTTCGTCAAAAGAGGAAGGAGAGACGAGATAACCTGGAATGACTTGAAATAGGAGGAGATTTGTGAGGAAAAGACAGTAAAAGGACTGCTATTGATAAACTAAATGGCATGTTGATGAATGACAAGGAAGTTATGTTGGTGTATTTCTGCGCAAACAAGATAGAGATATTATGAAAGGAAAAGGATAGAGGAAGTAGTGTGGAAGTTAGAAGGTGTGAATGAAAAAGATACCTATGGACATTTCCAACCTGATTCCGGGACGGAATCCTTTTAAGGGGGGAAGACTGTAATAACCCTAACGTTAGAAAGGCTACAGTGCCCAAATGAATAGTGATCTTGAGGAATCCAGGGAAATGGTGTGTAGGTACTCTATATTAGGGATGGAAAATGGGTAAACAGAAATCATATTAGTGTCGTACATTGAAAATAAGTGACTCGAAATGACGATGGATTTTAGAAATTCCTGAATTTTGATTTTGAGGATTTTGAGCTCGAACGAACTTCTATATCTTGGATATTAAGGAGTATAGAAATACTAAAGGAATTATATATTGAGAAATTAGTGTATTAGGGTAAACTAAAGGATTATTAAGTTAAGGACTTATCAAAGGAATTTGGATTGTTAAACGATTTCAGAACCACTGAGATAATGAAGTATATTCGAACCGAATCACAATTAGACGAGTATGGAAACAAAACAACCAAGATTATAACATAACAAGGATATATACCACATTATTATTACCAAGAATGCTAGCAAATTACTTAGGAAAATCAAGAAAAAGATTAAAGGATGCATTGAATGACATCATGAGTGACATCATCATCCACTAACTTGTTTTAAGGGGTAGATTAGTCCTTAAACCTTGTAAAATTCCACAAGCTTCCACAAGACACTAGATTAAACAAGATTAAGATGAGATAAGAGCAAAAACCAAGAAAAAAACCTCTCCCCCAACCTCTTCATTTCATTCGGCCATTGAAGAAAAAAAAGGAGAAATTAGAAAATCAAAACCCTAGTTCCAAGTCATCTAAATTCAAGGAAAAATTCATGAAGGTTGCTTACATATAGACTAAGGTATGCTATGAATTCTAGCCTCTAACTCCATTCCATGTTTGAGAAATAAATCATGAAGGTGATGATGAATAGTGCATGAATAGTAACTTTAAGAAACTAACTTGTTTTTCATGGCTCCTTTAGTTGGTCCAAGCTATTGTAAGGTTGTTAAGGATTATACAAGGCTTGTTGAGTGTTGTTAGAGCTTCAAGAAGGTATAACTACTCTTGCCCTCTTTGTATTTATGGTGTAAACTAAGTTGGTTAGTAGTTAAGTGAAGTTAATGTTTAGTTTATAATGAGTATGTGTTATAAGTGGTTTGTTTTGATGTGGAAATTGTGTGTTGTGGACTTGTAACCATGGCTGGTGAAGAATACCACATGGTGTAGGTGATGATTATGGTGTTTGATAATTGATTTGGAGGAGTTGGATTTATGGAAAGTACGAAATTATAGCCGTTATAATGCCCGATTTTCGTTAGGATGTAAGTTGCCCTGTTTTGGACCCCCTGCATCCGTACGGTACCCTACTGTCCAGGTTCCTATTTAACTATGAAATGATAGAGCTTAGTTCATAGATCGTTTTGATATAAGGTGCGTTAAAATCTGATGAACGGTTTAGGAGAAAAGTCAGTTTTAGTGAAAGCGGTTCAGAAACCGTGAAACTGTAAATGTATCAAACTTGAGGTTACAATTACCATACCTTAACATTGTTAAAAGTCACGAAATTTTGGGATATGATAGTAGTGTGGTCAAAGAACTATTTCCAGTTGACCTTACATTAAAATTCGAAATTTAAAAATTATAAGAAATTCTACAGTCGAGTGTGGTCGTTAAGGGAAATGGTGAAAAACCCTGAAACTTCAACTTAGGTTATAAACGGTTAAGTTCTTGAACCTTTGGGGTAATAAGAATACTTTAAACATATATTAAAGTTTCAAAAGGTAATGTTATACAAGAGTGTAGTAAGTAAGAGATGTGGTTCTAACGACGGTCCTTTTGTGTTTATAGAAACTCCGGAAGAGGGACGAGCCATACCGTCAGGATATCGAAACCGAGGCAAGATTTCTTCTATCCCTATTTGTAAAACTACTTATCTTCACAAAGAAACTTGATTTCGTGGAATATATATGGGATGCTATTATTACTATATTGTGAAGAAATTGTCTTCCTTGAGTATTAATATTGAAAAGAAAGATATACGAAGATGTATATGAATATGGATATGAGTATAAGATGTATATGAATATGAATAAGAGTATGAGATGGATATGTATAGAGATGATTATGCATGAATTGAACATGCCTTATGATTATGAGAATAAGAGAGAATGGTATCAGTTGTTATCGAGGGTTATATGGTTATAATATTATATTAAAAATGTTCTTTTTGAGTATCAGCGGTTTAATAAACATTATTTGATTATCATGCATTACTCTTAAAATAGATGGAATATTTTACGAATATAATAGTATATTTGATTGCTGAATATGAAAGAGAGGTCTGAATCATAATCAAAGCATTATGACATATATATTTTATAGAAGTAATGTGCGAGAATGGAAATGATATGAGAGAATGATATTTTGAAAAGAGAATAATGATGTGATAAAGAGGGGGATTGCAACAAACGTGCGTAAGTGGCTGTGTCAGGGCTGTGTGCGACACAGTCCAGCATTTATTATTTTTATTACGGCACGAAGATGCCAAGGGAGGATGTTAGCAGGTGGCCTTCCTCCAGGGATGATTTTCATTCCTTCTACCGGTAGTAAAAAGAGAGCAGGTACGATTAGGCGACTGATCATCGTCCTAACGTATCAGGCGACAGCAGATATCCCCAATGTTTTCGAAAAGAAAGTGTAGACAATGGTTTTCAGATTTCTATACTGAAAACAGAATAATGATATGAGATGATGGAATGATAGTTACAGATGAAGAAAAACTGATATTATATTATTTCAGATTTCTATACTGAAAACAGAATAATGATATGAGATGATGGAATGATAGTTACAGATGAAGAAAAACTGATATTATATTATTTCAGCTTTCTATACTGAAAACAGAATAATGATATGAGATGATGGTATTATGGATACAGATGAAGAAAAACTGATATTATATTAATTTAGATTTCTTTCTTATAATAGTGAGTGGATGATGTATTATTAAATAAGAGCTTTACTCTTCCTTAAGGATTTTAATTGTTTCCTGCTATTACATATGCATATACATATATGTACACTTGTTCACATTTTAAATTTTAGTTACAGTATGATCTTGCTGAGCTATTATAGCTCACCCTTGCTACTTATGTATATAGCAGCTAGGTCCCATGCCGATACTACGTACCACACCCCGCAAGAGGGTAAGGGAAAGGTGACCTTTTGAGCGAGTGCTGGCGACCATCCCCGAGGTAGTGACAAGCGAAGGGGCTTAGTATACTTATGTAAATTAAGTGTGTAAGTTGTAATAAACTTTAGTTGTTGAAGTGCTTCCTGTAGAAGCTTTGTTCAACAATGTACTTAGTAAATTCTGGGCTTGTAATAACTGTTAACTTTAAAACTTTTAAATATTGTGGTTGTTGTTCTATGAGCATATGACTGGTGTGTGTGTGTGTGTGTATTAGTTTGGGGTCAACTGCTTATTTATTTATTTATAAAAAAAAAAAAAGACTACAGAGATATTGATATTGATCGGAAATTGGACCTTGACGGCCCGGATCCTTGACCCCGGATCCCGGGGCGTCACATATTCAAACTCCCTAAAACTTCTCTAATACACTTGACCTAGTCAGCTGATCACACATAAACACATAAAACATATACTTAACTAAATAAAACAAATAATTAATAACTAAGTTTAAGATTATTCCAACAGTTTTGGGGGGTAAAAAAACCGCTATATGATCACAATGACAGCTGTTGTTAAATAGCCTAACGAAAAAAGCTTTAAGCAAGTTAAAATATTTCAGGAAAGATGGCTTGATCACTGAACTTGATGGAAGAAACGTTCAGCTCATTGAAGAGCATGAGTTGGATCTTATAACTGATGGATTACGCCTGTCTGATTGGGTTATACAAGAGGGAGGCCCATCCCTTCTAGGAATGGTACTTGATCGCTTTCTTGCAATGTATCTGTGATGGAAGATGAAGCTAGTGCACAAGGATGCTGATGGAAATCGCTACGATATGGTTTTGGAAATATCGTTCTCCTTTTTTTTTTTTGCTAAATAAATATCATTCTCCTTTGTATAAGGTATTTTAATTTTAAACATATCTTTCATACCACACTACACGGGTACTCTACATTCATCGTGCTATGTTGCACTTTTTTCTATATTTAAGAAAATATAACATTTTTCCACTGACGCATTCCATATTCATCAAAAATGATGCATTCCATATTCATCAGAAATGATGCTTTGGCAATTTGTAAATTATGTAGTTCAATAAAGAGTGCAACAATATATATAGATAAATCGAAGTCTCAGTTATGTGCTTGTACATTTTAGCATCAACTGTATGTTTTTTTCGTCAAGCATTAACTGTATGTTTTTAAATGATCTGCTACTATGGGTTTCATACTTTGGTTCTTCTATAATGCAGTTAAAACCTTACTTGGTTTCTGGTGAGTTCTAAAACTCACATTTTATTCCCTGACAACAAGAATACGGAAATATTGTTTGGAATTTCCTGTGGTTTAGGAATCTCGGTTGCCTCTTTCAAAAGCCTATTCATTGACGCAAGATCCAGCAACCAAATCAATTATTGCAAACACAGGTATCAACTAGTTCTGTTATCATAATTTAATCCACACACTAAATGCTGTCATCGAAATTTTATCTTTAGAAAGCGTTACAGAAAGATTTTAATAGTGACCATCATGGATGTATATATCGGTGGATGCTCTTGTTTAATTAGACAGAACTTGTCAAAGCCTGAAAAATTGTTATCATCGATTATCTTATTAATAAGTGAAATTTCGTTTTAGTGGTACTTCTTTCTAGATTCGCGTCTCCTAGAATTATTGGAATTCTGATATAATTAATTTTTTTATTATAACTACTGAATTACATAAATAGCGTAATTTTATTTTGTACTTTTATAATTTTTTAAGTATATTTTGTAATAGATAAAATAATTTTTATAAAAATTTAAATAAAAAGATGATCAATATAAATAAATTATCTCTACCCCGATTATCATCATCTAGTTATTTAAAATTGCACAACCAGCCATGAAGAACCACACACACCAAACAAGAAAAGGAAAGAGAGAACAATACTGTCACAGAATTTCGTAAAAGTCAAACATGAAATTACATGATAAACGGACAATTCTAACATTCATCTCTCGTACACCCGGTCAAGGAAGTACGGTATTGGACTTGGTATGAAGAAACGGTCTGGTAAATTTATGATATAGATTTACTTTTAAGTTATCGAATAGAAATTTCGTGGTAGTTTAATGTTGGAGGTGACAAACAAAAATTCCTTTCCCTTTCCGGTGAATAACCAGTGATCCGTTTTGAAAGTGATAATCTAATCCATGCCAAGCTTTCCATGTAAACTCAAGTTTTATACTTGAAGCATCCCTCTGAATTTTACTATGATTGTACATCATAAATAAAATAAAATTGATATAAATACAACTATGTGAAAGAAAAATCTTTTATCTTTCTAAAATCGCCCACGTTTAGATATTCCTAACCTTAGAACCCGTGCAAGCCATGGACCTTAATATAAACTCTTATAATTTTGGAATTTATGTTTTGGTCATAAAAATATAAATCAAGATTCATGACGGGCCTAATCCCACCACCCATTATCTTAGCATTTATGAGAAGGTCATATCCTTCCGATAATGTAGTACTTGTTAAAGCATATCATACTCACCTAAGCAATGATGTCATTATGGTTGGTAAGTATGGTTGGTGAGTATGGTTGTTGAACAACCATAGATTTTTTGTGCTTGTAATCTCTATATATTAGTTCTTACACATGTAATATCAATCAAGCTATTCAATTCAATGTAGTCTTCAATATCAATACAATTTAGTTTAGATTCTTGTTTATCAATACACTCATATTTTCTACAGTACTGAGAATCTATTTTTTCTTTTCTTAGTAACAATGTTTTAGGAACTCTAATGCTGAATCTGAAGAATATCTAGAAACATTACCACTAGATGGGAGGTTAAGTAGATATTTTAAAAGTGTAAATATTTACTGGAAAATAGTGTCAAACACTCTGCTTTGTATCCAGCTTCTATTTAATATTTACTGGAAGAAGATCATATCCTTGCATGTTTCATGATCGAAATGAACCACTGGCAAAAGAAGAAGGCAGGTCTTAGCTGTTCTTCCGGAGACGACACTAAAGGTGTTCATGTATCCACCTTGGAAGGTCGGCAAATTATTCGACACTTCAAAATAGCTTGACAATATCTTAACTGGCATGCTTCTGCAAAGACTGGTGAATGCTGCATAATCTCATCTTCGACATACACATCATAACTACATACAACATATATATCACCAACACAAACACAGACTAATATAAATAATACACATTTCCTGTGCCATGCATGACAAGTACAGAATGAATTTTTGTTTATCACCTCCAACATTAAACTACCACGAAATTTCTATTCGATAACTTAAAAGTAAATCTATATCATAAATTTACCAGACCGTTTCTTCATACCAAGGCCAAGACCGTACTTCCTTGACTGGGTTTATGAATTAATTTATTTAGAAGTCATAAGAAGGAATTGTTTACAAACAAGCCACTCTAAATTTTATAATTATATATTGTACATCATAAATAAAATAAAATTGATATAAATACAACTAGAACCGGGAAAATCGTTCAAGAAATGAAACGTAAAAATGCACCTGAACTGGGGAAAATCGTAGTCTTCCTCAAAGTAAAAAAACACTAGAACTGTGGAGAATCGTTCAAGAAATGAAATGTAAAAAAGTTGGTTCAAAAACTTGTAAAATTTCACAAAAGCTCGATATATATATATATATATGAGGTTGCAGCGTGAGCTCATTTTTGTCAAGCTTTGCAGCTCATATAATCGGCCTTCTATAAGTAAATTTGTTGAGACAGTATTGTGTCCCCTGAACATGGGGACCTCCTTTAAGTTCTGCCATCCTTGAGCAACGTAAAAACTGAGCGTTTGGCAAAGAGCTCGCAGAGCGACTTGGGGAGCTCGAAGAAAGTATTTACCTGGCCAGGTAAATTGCTGATGCATGCAATGTTGATTTTATGCTCTAGCTCCTTTTAGGTATCAGTGGCTGCTTAAGGACAGGAGGTTGTCATTTGAAACTTCAGGTGGGAATATATATGTTTATATAATTTCTGGGTGTGGGTGGGTTTTGGAGAGGGATGGGGTTGGCGCATGGAGTTTCATTAGGAAGCAGAGCCAGGTGTTTTAATTATATTTCGTATTAATAATGGCTAGTGTCTATCATTGGTAGTATTTGTACCTTTCAGTTCTGCATTTTTATAGGTTTTTGTCCCTACAACTTAAGTGCAGATTATGTTTCCCGAGTCTGTAGCTATCGTTATGGCACCAAAAGATAGCTCTAGCCGCCTCAAGGTATGCATTACTTTTACATTGTTGGATCAGAAGAGAATAAACTCATTTGAATTTGTAGATAAATTGTTTCGATTCACATGCACAGGAACCATGGTATATTCCGATTGATAACTTGATTCCATTCACATGCACAGGAATCATGGTATATTCTGATTAACCAATCCAGGTGGCATGAGTGTTGTTATGCCTGAATCTCGACATAGGTCCTAAACTAGTCCACTGAACTTTATTAGGGATCCATTTCTCTTATTAGACCCAAATATTGAAGATGAAGCAACAAGATATGAGGCCCCTAATCTAGGGAGCGCCTCGCCTCTATCTCATCATATTGTTTAAAGATGGATCTTTTGAAGACGTTATCCCATCCTAGGGATCGCCTCCCTATGACCTCCAGCTAATACTCAAGACGTCCTCTCATTCCAATAACAAAGGAAAAAGGATCTCATGCTTGGGGTCTCATCTACATATCAACATGTCTCTACATAGCATCTCATGACATCAAGAAAAGAAGGCGGATGGCTAAGCCTCCAGGGGCCGCATGCGTAGACGTCTCCGGGGGTCGCATGTGTGGTCCAAGGACCGCCTCGAATGCACTAACTCGGGGTCGCATCGCTTATATTCCCAGGCATGGGATCACATTTTACTTATACCTCCAGAGCTGGAATCAAGCCTTGACTCATATGCGAGCCCAGCATCGGGATCACATCGCCATATTAGAGTCGCATCCATTGGGAAATCTTATTATGTTTTTACCCCGCTTCTACAATCTTGTGGTGTATTGTTGGGATTCAACACAAGTGCCATATGATCGCAAAATGCAACATTTCGGATGCAAATAGGGTAAATGGGTGCACCAGAACTAGCAGCTTCGTGTCATATGATGCTCGAATGACACCAAAGAGATGGAAGGTGAGACTCCAAAGAGCTTTAACAATAATCTTACAGAAGTTTTTAGTCGCAAACCTAGCTAATTGTAGCATTGTTGAGCTAGGCTTTATGCCTTCTGTACCCATATGACCAAGAAAATATAAACTAGTAGCATCATCGATCTTCAACCAGCAACGGAATTTCAAGTTATTTCCACTTTGATTTCTCAATGAAACTACGATTATCCCTTCATCCAAGGAAGTAAAAACGGGATCTGGCACCTTTTTTAAAATAGATGCAGCATAAATTCACAGCATCTCGAGTACATCTCAACCAATGTAAATTCGATAAAGTCATTCATTCCATAACCAAGATAAAGTCATTCATTCCATAACCAACACTGATTACAAATCTTTGTATTCCATCATGTAACCAAATTTCTGTCAGCAAATCACCCCTTACTATTTGACACATTCCTACCATTAATTTATTATCCGACTCTAAATTCTTTGCTGGCATCCTCTTGAGACTCGATTGCTGGAAAAACAAGTCCCTTTGTTGTGCAAGCCATATTAATAATTCTTTGTCAAGTGACTTCAAATCAATTTCTAATTTACAATCAACAAGAGCCTTAATCTTACCATGTTCATCTTCATGAAGCATATAAACTATTTCCTTATCATTTTTAGTAAGTTCATTCCCCAAAACTGGTGTCAAAACTCTCTCAGTTGACTCAAAATGAAAATTAACAGACTTAGGGGCATATAAGGGCTTTGCTGGAATTTGGATCACATAAGGAATTTCACCAAACATATGAGTCGCATTAATCATTTTATTACAAGTACCATAAAATATTTCATGAACTTTACCATATCCGTTCTCATGAAGCTTAGAATTTAAAATCATTTCATCCCTTGTGAAATGATTTGGGATGGGAATTTCACCCGCCCCGCCTCGCCCCGATCCGATCCCCGCCCCGTTTGGGCCCGGGATTTGGGAATTTTTTGGGTAGTATTTTATAAAAAAAATCAGGGATCGGGGATTAGGGATCCCTGCCCCGATCCCCGATTTTCTATTTTAATATTTTTTAAAAATGTATTTATATATGTATATAATTAAATTATTATAAGTAAATATATTTATATATATTATTAGTGTTTAAAATTTTTAAATCATTTAATAGATTTAAAATTTCAATAGTAAAATTTATTAATTATAATAATTTAATTATATCTTTTAGTACAAACAAATATTAATTCGAAATATTTTTTAGAATAGTTTATTGAATTTAAAATATATATTATATTTATGATTTAGCAAATAAATTTTATTATAAAATTTGTTAGAGAATGTATAAATTTTTTAAAAAAATCCCCGATTCCCCGTGGGGATCCCCGTTCCGCATTCGGGGCGAGGATCGGAGAGCAAATCATTCCCCGTTCGGGATTCGGGGCGGGTTCAGGGATCGGGTATGGGTTCAGGGATCGGGGCAGGGAAAGCACTCCCTGATCCTGAAGTAACCCGATGCCCATCCCTAGAAATGATACACAAAATCTCTTTTCATAGCTCTCTCGCTGAACTCAATAGTGAAATCAGTCTCAGGACTTGCATCAAACACTTGAGGGGCATTTTTTACAGGTGTTAACACTTGTAATTGTATTAAATCCTCACTATTATCATCAATTTCTTAAATCTACACAAATCTTCCTGATTATCTACAAATGGAACATGAGTAAGTGTGTGAGAACTCACGTACCCGAGTTAAGGACATCTCCTTTGATTTTGTGATTCCTTCACCAGCTTCAACAACTCTTCCCATTACATTCTCGGTAGCTAAACTTAATGGACTTGCATAGTTCTCCCTCATCTTCTCAATCGTTTGCATTATTTTAGTGATCTTGTCTTCCATCTTGTGCCAATTATCAGTATTATGGTCGAAAATTGTCACCTGGCAAGCTTCAACATCTCCTTCAAACACATCCTCCTCAACTAGATTTAGGAGATTTGCAACTCTATTGTTCTCCTCAATTAACATATTGATTTGATCGAGTTTCTCATCCAACTAAGTGACTCTATCGTAACCATTGGTAAAATCAGAAATTAGCATTGAAGTTGGAGGAACGTATGGTGTGTAAGTAGTGGTATAAAATCTATGGTGGTGATTCAACAAGAAGAAATAAATGATGAGGCATTGGAGGTGGTGTGTATTGAAACGGAAGTGTTGCAGAGGGTGTGTATGGATACAGATGATAGAAATTAGGGTTTTGAAATGGAGTTAAAGGATTTAGAATGGTAGGAAAATCAATAACAGTACCCGCCATGTCCGAGAAATCGGTGGCTCTGATACTATTTGTCATGATCTTGACAGTATCTTTGGGTTTTTTGTAAAATTAAACTAAGAACAGGAAAAAAAAACGTAGGAAAAGTAAATTAAAACTTAACATTCATTCTCATTCATAATTTTTGGTAATGAAAATAACGAAATGATATGTAATCTATACTATAGTATAACAAGCAAATGAGGTATATTTTGTAGTTTGGTTAATCCCTTATTTTTGGTTATCCCTTCATTTTTTGTTATCCTTTTCATTCATAATCGTTAGATTTTCAACTCAAACAGATAATGACCGTTAGATACAACAATACTAAAAGTTGTTCCAATAACATAATAATTTATATTTAAAAAGTTGTTATATACAAAGGAGTAAGGTTCGAATTCTCCCAACAACATATTAAAATTAAAATTCATAATATTATAGTACACTATAAAGCAAATTAAAAAAAATTAAAAAAAACCCGTACTTTTTGCACGGTTTATAAGCTAGTATATATAATATAGCAACTGCGACAAGCAGGTTACTATTTTTTGGGCCAAATTATATATGCATAACCCAACTCTATATTCAGTTCAAATTAGAAACCGAGACCTATCAGCATTTGGCCCATTCGTGATATAATCGTTCAGTTAGAAATCTAAGTGAAATAACTTGAAGCTCTTTGAACTATGGATTATTGCATGCTTGTCTCAGGAGGAATTGGAGTGATATGTTGTAAATGAAAATCTAACTTAGAAGTGATTTAAATCTCCTTGAAAAAACGTAATAGATTTGTTAATTTTCATCCATATATTGCGTATACATAGGAAATAAATTGTTGTTTAGATTCACATAATCGCATTATACTTCTTGCATTTGATATGCTTGATAAAAGGTCTTTAAGGCTTAAATTGTTATAATAGATCGGATTTGATAGAGAAACCGATGTTGAAAAGGTCGTTATATAGATGGAAAATAAATAAAGAAATACAATTTTGTAGTAGACAATCTTCAAAAGCTAAGGAACATGAAGGATGTGTTTATCAACCTACGAAATATCTGGACGTGGATGGTTTGTATTTAATCAGAATTACTCTATATTGCATCGGTAAGTAATTTAATGCTTAATAGAATGCTAAAATGAGCGTCATCTCGCACCCCAACCAAGTTCTAGGTAGACGGTGGAAAAGAAAAGGGAAACTAAACCTAGTTCTAGCTCCTAAGAGAGTGAGGTAATTATGTAGTGACATTATGATATTTGTTGAATATTTCTTAAATTTAAAGTTATGTTCTAGAAAGGCATATGCACTGATATGACTAGTGCACTCCTTTAAGTTAATAACATGTTCGTGTACTCTCGAGGGGGTAAATCTGGTGGAATGTGAAACACTTTGGACTTGTCAAATCCTCTAATCACCAACATATTTTGTGTTTTATGCAGAATAAATATGTTGACAGGAGTTGTGATAATTCGACAGTGCAGTGTCAGAGCGATGTGAAAGATCTTCAGGAAAACGAAAAGAAGCTCATTGATGAATGCAACCAGGTTACATTCTCGCAGTCACTTCAGGCGTATCTGGTCTTTTGTCTAGTGAACCACACTTTTGTTGGTTGCTCGGTAATGTGGTAGTAGTCATCGCCATATGTGCTTTGTGATAGTAAGGTAATCTCTTTCTCAATGAATTTTTCACATATTGTCTAATACTTTTTTGTAAAGTCATATATTGTCTAATGAACACATACCGATGAAAAATTATGCAATAGATATTGTTATTTCTTTTTCACATATTTGTTTGTGCATGTTTCCATTTTATTTCATTATCTTCAGGGAAACGAAAAGAAGCTCATTGATGAATGCAACCAGGTTACGTTCTCGCAGTCACTTCAGGCGTATCTGGTCTTTTGTCTAGTGAACCACACTTTTGTTGGTTGCTCGGTAATGTGGTAGTAGTCATCGTAATATGTGGATTGTTTTACACAATTACGCTTCTAGTTGCTGCATATTATGTGCTTTGTGATAGTAAGGTAATCTCTTTCTCAATGAATTTTTCACATATTGTCTAATATTTTTTATCTAATACTTTTTTGTAAAGTCACATATTGTCTAATGAACACAGTGCCGATGAAAAATTATGCAATAGATATTGTTGTTTCTTTTTCACATATATGTTTGTGCATGTTTCCATTTTATTTCATTTAAGTAGTGTGTAAAGTATCAGTGGTTTGTGTAAGGTAACGTACATTCATACAAGTGGTTTGTGTAAGATAACATATAAGTAAAATGTAAGTGGCTACAAAGATGCTTTATGCTAGGTCTGCTTGTTCAAATTCTGATTGTGTGTATTTTGAGATTGTTAATATTCCTCTTTTACTCAAAAAAAATATTTAAAGTGCTAAACATCTTGTGACCAAAAACTTTTTGAATCCAGTTATATGATCTTCTCATATATATCCATGTTGACAGGCACGTCCACTCGAGCATGTACCCGACCATGTGCCATTTTCTCAGATAAGATTCTCGTTTCAAAATTTAGATAATGATTTTTTTCTTGTTTTTTGGATTATTCGCGTTTGATTTTATTAGCTTAAAAGTAAGTAGTAAACAAATGGGTGTATTAGTCAAACATTGAATTTTTATTATTCTATAACTAGGTTTATTGCTTTCTTAAGACTAGATATGTCATACATGATATATGCTAGAAAATGTTGGCTATGTACCAAATGTAAAGGAACGATAATAGATTATTTTATTGCAGATGGAATTGGAACATCTCCTATACCTCTTCTTGTAACTTCTTTCGTCTAATTGTTTTTTTCCGTACTGAGCAAGATATGTGAGCTGACTGCAGCCTAACCAAAATGGGCATTTGTTGTTTTGCTTTGGGGTGGTTATCTGGTGACTGTGGTGAAGTTTATTGCTGTCTATTATGTTTTTGTACTTGCCACGGTGTCTAAAGGATCTTTGTGGTCAAAAATTCATATTGTACTGTAATGTGGACATATATAGGGAATAGGTATGGTCTTTTTTGCACCACAATGCTCCACCATGAACTGATATAACTATATTTTGGATACTTGGTTTCCACTGCTGCGAACTGAACATATATTTTAACCTATAGTATTATTACATTCTGAATAGATGTTGATACTAGCACTGTAGACCGTGCAAGCACGGGCATGCATGTTGAAGTGTTTATAGTTTTTTTCTTTGCTTGGCTTGAAGAGTATTATTGTTATTAATTAATGGCACTAATTGTTTGATTATATAATAGTTTGCAGTGTCATTACTTGTGTAGAAGAGGGTGGTTGTTACACATCAAATATTGATTCTCTTGATTTCATTCACATTTTCTATAAAGGATATCGAGTAAAATTTGGGAATACACACTTATATTTTTAAATTTTTTAGGCCTAATAAAAATAGAAATCATGATTCATGATGGGTCTAATCCCACCAATAGCAAACCCATTATCTATTACTGCATTTATCAGAAAGTCATATCCTTCTGATAATGTAGTACTGAGAATCTATTTTTCTTTTCTTAGTAACTGTTATAATATATAAATAAATATAAAGTGATTGTCAAAGCTTCCTCAAGAAGACTCACAAAGCTTCTTCAAAAAGACTTACAAAGCTTCCTCAAGAAGACTCACCAAGCTTAATCAAGAAGATTTGCAAAACTTATCTAAGAAGACTTGTAATGCTTATCAAAGAAGAATTGAATAGCTTACTTAGTAAGACTTGTAAACCAACTCCTATAAATAGGCCAGTTGGTGAAACAGATTCAGAATATATACATATAACTTTCTCTTTACAATTTCTACTCTCTCTACATTTGATTCTTATACTAAGATAACGAAATCCTATCTAGTTATATCATTAGTTATTTAGTTGAAGTTTGAAAACTCAAGATTTACAACACGTTATCAGCACGAGTTTCTGCCAGCTCAAACTATTCAACAAAGGAGTATAAATATGGGAGATATATGCATTGCTGACTGCACCACCACTCACACAATTCTACAAAATCAGAAATATTTTTCATAGTTGACTAAAACCAACTCACATGTCTAGACCATTTCGGGCACAGCAAATATAATATAGAGTTTTGGGAAAGCTAGTTTTATCCTACCAAATGAGACACAAATTCATGTACATAATACTCTATATTCTAGTAAATCCACTAGAAATCTTTTGAGTTTTAAAGACATTCGTCTTAATGATTTCCACGTAGAAACTACTAGTGAGAATGAAAAAGAATATCTCCTTATCACTTCAACCTTTTCAGGTCAAAAGAAAATCTTAGAAAAAATTATAGTCAATATCTTCTGGATTACATGCTACCCAAATTAGAGTCATTGAGTCTCATAGTATCACCATTCCGAAAATCATAGACCCAAAATCACTCACCCTTTGGCATGAAAGACTTGGTCATCCAGGAGTATCTATGATGCGTCGTATTACAGAAAATTCTGTTGGACATCCCCTTAAAGATCAAAAAGTCATACCACATAATGAACTTTCTTGTTCAGCATGTTCTTTAGGAAAGTAATTGTTCCACTATCTCCAATTAAACTTCAAACCGAGTCTCCAAATTTCTTAGAAAGAATCCAAGGTGACATTTGTGGTCATATTCATCAGTCATCCGGTCCATTCAGATATTTCATGGTTCTAACTGATGCATCAACTAGATGGTCTTATGTATGTCTACTCTCTACACGAAATACAGCCTTTGCCAAACTACTTGCTCAAATAATCAAATTGCGAGCCCAATTTCCTGACCATCCCATTAAATCAATTCGACTAGATAATGTTGTTGAATTTACATCTGCAACTTTCAGTGATTATTGGGGGTGTTTGGGGGAACTTTTTTCCAGAATAAGTCAACTTATTTTAAGACAAAGTTAGAGATTTCTAACTTTCCAACTTATTTTCCAACTTATTTTTGCAACTTATTGAATCTCAAACATACATTAAATACTTGTATAAAAAAAATTTATCAAAATATAAAATTTTTACCCGAAAATAAGTCAATAAGTCCGTAAAAAAAGTTTTGCCAAACAGGCACATTGTATATTCGTAGGGATCTCAGTCGAACACCCTGTAGCTCACTTGCATACACAAAATGGCTTAGCAGAATCTCTAATTAAAAGACTTCAACTCATTGCACGTCTCTTATTTTTAAGAGCCAAATTGCCTACATCTGTTTGGGGTCATGCAATACTTTATGCATCAAACGTAATTAAGATAAAACCTTCTGCTTACCACAAACAATCTCCCTATGAGTTAGTTCTTGGCCAAGTTCCTGATATTTCTCATTTTAAGATTTTTAGTTGTATCGTATATGTTTTCGTTGCATCCCCACAAAGATCCAAAATAGGCCCACAAAGAAGAGTAGGCATATATGTTGGTTTTGACTCACCATCTACCATAAGATATCTTGAACCGTTAATTGGTAATGTGTTTACTGCTCGTTATGCTGACTATCATTTTGAGGAGTCTGTGTTCCCTCCATTTTGGGGAGATAATGTTTTGCATAAATTAAATTCTGAACTATCATGGAATGCATCAGGATTAAATGCTATTGATTTACGTACTAAACAATGTGAATCTGAGGTTTCAATAATCATTCATAGGCAAAATATTGCTAATCAAATTCTGAATGCTTTTAATGATTCAATACTTATTATAAAATCGCATATACCAGCTGTTAATGCTCCGGCCAGGGTTGAAATCCCTGTTCTTAAATCAATTCCTGAAGAATTGATTGGTAATTCAAAACCACGTTAGAAGCGTGGTAGACCTGTTGGTGCGAAAGATGTTGTACCATGAAAACGGAAATTGAATGGACTTGCCCCTAAAGTGGCAAATGTTACTGAAGTAACTATATCAAATACCCCAGAAGTGGTATCACCTCCTGAAGAGGTTCAAGCCCCTGAAGTGGCTGTGACAAAACCACCCGAAGTGGTATTACCTCCAGAAGAGGATATTTCCCCAGAAGTGGCACATGCCTTCATAGAAGCAAAGGTACCTGAAAATTATGAGATCTCAATTAGTTATGTACATAATGGGAAATTATTGGATCGTGGGAGTACTGAAGTTGATGATGTATATGCTTTTTCCATGGCATGTGATATTATTATGAACTCCGATCCTGAACCACAAAGTGTGGAAGAATGTTGACAAAGAGATGATTGGCTAAAATGGAAAATTGCAATCCAAGAAGAATTGCAATCCTTGCGCAAGAGAAATGTATTTGGATCCGCAGTCCGAACACCAGTTGGTGTGGCTCCCGTTGGAAATAGATGGGTATTTGTACAAAAATGAAATGAGAGAAATGAAATTGTAAGGTATAAGGCCTGGCTAGTAGTCCATGGATTCTCTCAAAGACCTGGATTTGATTACGAGGAAAGTTACTCTCCTGTGATGGATGGAGTCACTTTTCATTTTCTTATGTGTATGGCTTGTATGGAAAGATTGGAAACACGTCTTATGGACGTTGTGACAACCTACCTTTATGGATCACTTGATAGTGATATTTATATTAAAATCCTTGAAGGATTAAAGTTAGAGGAAACTAAGCCTCGACATTTGTATTCAGTTAAATTACAACGATCATTATATGGCTTGAAATAATCTGGTCGTATGTGGTACAACAGGCTTAGTGAATATTTATTAAATGATGGGTATATTGATAATCAAGTGTGTCCATGTGTGTTTATCAAAAGGTCACAATCTGGTTTTGTTATTATTGTTGTATATGTGGATGATTTGAATATTGTAGGTACTTCTGAAGATATTACTAATCCTGCTAACTATTTGAAAAATGAGTTTAAAATGAAAGATATTGGAAAGACAAGATTTTGGTTAGGTATACAGGTGGAGCACTTATCTTCAGGCATATTTATTCATCAATCAACCTATACAGAAAAGGTTCTTGATCGTTTCTACATGCATGGACAAAGCTCATCCACTAACTACGCCAATGGTGGTTTCGATCACTAGAAGTTGAGAAAGATCCCTTCCGCCCTAGAAAAGAATATGAAAATGCACTTAGGCCTGAAGTTCCATATCTTAGTGTAATTGGAGCTCTTATGTATCTTGCAAATAACACACGACCTGATATTGCTTTTGCTGTGAACCTGTTGGCGAGATTCAGTTTTGATCCAACTAAAAGGCATTGGGATAGGATAAAACATATATTCAGATATCTCCGAGGAACAATTGATCTTAGACTATTCTTCCCAAACAATTCAAAATCGTAATTGGTTGGATATGCGGATGCTGGGTATATGTCCGACCCTCATTTTGGATGATCTCAAATTGGTTTTCTATTCACATATTGTGGTACTGCTATTTCTTGGAAGTCTACAAAACAGACTATGGCGGCAACTTCATCAAACCATGCAGAGTTACTTGCAATCCATGAAACAAGCAGAGAATGCATTTGGTTACAATCTATCAATCAACATATTCGAGAATCATGTGGCTTATTTCAGACAGCCCTACAGTTATGTTCGAAGACAACTCAGCTTGCATTAAAAAATTAAAGGAAGGCTATATCAAAGGGGATCGAACTAAACATATCTTGCCAAAATTCTTCTACACTCATGAGGTACAAGAAAATGGTGACATTGATGTACGACAAGTTCGCTCATGTGATAACCTAGCAGATTTACTTACAAAGTCACTACCTACATCAACATTTGAAAAGCTGCGAAGCAATATTGACATGCGAAGATTGAGAAAATTATTACACCAAGATGTCAAATTGTGAGATGTTTTATTCATGGGGAGACTGTACTCCTTTTCCTTCGTCAAGATTTTTATCCCACTGGGTTTTTCCTTGCAAGATTTTAACGAGGCAGTTAATCATTGCAATAACTCGCTTTTGACAATAAAGGGATATAAATAAATATAAAGTGATTGCCAAAGCTTCCTCAAGAAGACTCACCAAGCTTACTCAAAAAGACTTGCAAAACTTATCTAAGAATACTTGTAATGCTTATCAAAGAAGAATTAAATAGCTTACTTAGTAAGACTTGTAAACCAACTCCTATAAATAGGCCAGTTGGTGAAACAGATTCAGAATATATACAATAGGGGTGTAATTTAAACCGAGCCAGCTCGAACTCGACTCGAAAAAGTCGGCTCGACTCGGCTCGAACTCGTTATCGAGCTCGAGTTCGAACACATTTTCGGGCTCGATAAAAAACTCGAGTCGAGCCGAGTTTTTTTGAGCTCGACTCGAGCTCGACTCGATAAACTCGAACTCGGCTCGGCTTGAACTCGATTAATTGTTTTTAATATTTTTTTAAAAATAGTCATGTGTTTATTATTCTATGTGTCATCACTCAACTATTTATGAAAATCACTTTAAAACTTAACTTGATATTTATTACATATATTATGTGCAACATTATATAGTATTGTATGTTCTTATCACATTATAACATTAAATTAATTATTTACATTCTTACACGCAGATGTAGTGATTACTAACTCGAATGAAAGATTTTTACATGCACGGCTTTTAAAATTCAATTAATATTATAAATTATTATTAAAGTATCAAAATATATTTGATATCATAATTAGTCTATACTACTTCGATTGATCATTTGATCGATCCTTGGCTGTCAACGATCAAGTTCGATTTCTGAATTTTACTTCCATATATTTTTCCTTTGTACAATTATAAACTATAACAATAAGATAGTAACATCAGAGCTTGTTGTATGCAATATTTCTCTTAAATTATAAATAAAATTTATAAAACTACTATTGACTCGCGGTTTAGGGTGCCTATTTGCATGTTTTGAAAACTAAAACATATATGAGCTCACAATCAAAAAATGTTTCACATTTTATTATTCTTATTAGCATCGATTACTACTTAAGATGCTTGGATAGTTAGATGCATAATTTGTAATAAAAATAAAATTTATCTGTAAATATATATGAATAGAATAAACTAAAAGTTTACTTAATTGATTGGAAAAGTTGATTATCGATATTATAAAATGTAAAATTTCGAAGTTTATTGTCATTTGAAATTGGGGAAAAAAAATTAGGTTAAACTTGAAAAGAAAATAATATAAAGAAATAGTTTTCATGGAATTTAAGCCAAAACTCGAAAACTCGACAAGAACCCGATAAATTCAAAAACTCAATAAGAACCCGATAAATTCAAAAACTCGATAAGAGCCCGATAAACTCGAAAACTCGGTAAAAACTCGAAAGCTCGTTAAAAACTCCATAAGCTCGAAAACTTGATAAAAGTTCGGAAACTCGTTTAAAAACTCGATAAGCTCGAAAGCTCGGTTAAAAACTCGATAAGCTCGATAACAGCTCGAACTCGACTCGTATAGTAAACGAGTCGAGTTCGAACACAAATCTCAGACTCGATAAATTTTAGGCTCGACTCGACTCGAAAAAAAAGCTCGAACTCGAAAAAAAAAAACTCGAACTCGACTCGACTCGAATTACACCCCTATATACATATAACTTTCTCTTTACAACTTATTCACTTCACATACGATTCTTATACTAAGATAACGAAATCCTTTCTAGTTATATCATTAGTCATTTAATTGAAGATTGAAAACTCAAGATTTACAACAGTAATAATGTTTTAGGAACTGTAATGCTGAATCTGAAGAAGATCTATAAACATTACCACTAGATGGGAGGTCGAGTAGGTATTTTAAAAGTGTAAATATTTACTGGAATATAGTGGTCAAAGTCAAACACTCTGCTTATCCGGCTTCTATTTAATATTTAATGTGGCTTCCCAGCTCGTAAAGCTTCTTCTCTTCAATGAAGCTAAATTACTTGGAAGACTTATAATGAGAACTGTGCTCATGAATTTAACTTCACTGCTTTTTTTAGATTCCTTCTTCCGCGCACATAAAGACATTCTCAAGGAGAAACTAATTGAGCTCAGTTCCATTTTCGTTGGTTAATATTTCTGGTATGGTGGCTTAACTAAAATTCAAGCTGCTGTAATTGCAGCCGTAACAGGATTGGTCTTATCCATTGGAACTAGAATTAGATAAAGCTTTATACCACGTTAGCTTTGCAATCCTTGCAGATGAATCCTTCTCGAGAAAACATTATACCTCGGCTTGAAAGATATCTACCAGAGAATATTTGTCCATTGTCAAGCTCTCTGCTGGGGAATCTTCAATCATGGGTATCCTTGTGCCATTGAAGTAAAAAAAAATCGTTTCATTCACTTTCTTCTCAGTCTGACCACTTGGGGTTTCTCTCGATACTTGACAGAAACCACAACAAAATTCAGCTTTCTATGTGGAATTCACATTGTGTTTTTGAACTAGATGAAAAGACTTGTCCAGCGAAGAATTTCTTCAACAGTAGAAGATCTTGTGGATTGTGCTTTTGTCATAAGCACTCAGTGATTAACTAGGTTCTCATGAAGTTAAGCAGCATCTGTGCATTGATGCCAACAATTTCACCATCTACTCATGAGCATCCTCCTGCAAGGAAGTCTAAAATTTTGTGTGATATGCACCGCAAGTTTGACACTATTTCCTTCAGTGCTCACATCTCCGAGCTGACGGTCGAGCACTGCTAACATGTTTTTGGATGACAATGAAGGCACAGAAGCCCCAGCAGCGGTGAGACTGACTAATGCTTTCTGCTCTGCGGATACGCAGTTAAAGGCTCGGTATAGGTTAAAACTGTAACACCGAATTCAGGAAACAAGCATTCCTGTAATCCAATTTTCTTTGCCTCTGAATCCGACAAGAAGTATTCCGGAATTTCTAGAAGTGACTTTCCTGAAGTTTCAAATAACGGCCCCAACAGCTAAACAAGACAGTTGAGCACTGTCAAGCTCATATTTCCTCTGATGCTCATATTCTCCCAGCTGACTGACGAGCACGCTAACATGTTTTTTGATGACAATGAAAGCACAGAATCCAGCAGAACGACGAGACTGACTAATGCATTTGGCTTTGCAATACGCAGTTAAAGACTCGGTATAAGTTAATAGTCTAACACTGTATTCAGAAAACAGGAGATTCGCCAAATCAGCACCGATTCTCTTAACTAAGTTCTAGACGGAATCCAATTTTCTTCGTCTCTGGATCCGATAACAAGCCTGAATTTCTAGAAGTGACTCCCGAAATTTCAGATGACAACCTCAACAGCTAAATAAGACAGTTCACCTCCTGTCTTCAAGCAGCCACCGATACCTCAAAGTAGCTAGATCATAAATTTAACTAAAGGGCAAAGCCATCTCTACTTCAACACAACAGTCCATGCATCAGCAACTACCTGGCCAGTTAAATACTTTCTTCAAGCTCCCCTAGTCGCTCTGCGACCTCTTTGTCAAATGCTCAATTTTTCAGTTGCTCAAGGATGGTAGAACTTAAAGGAGGTTCCCATGTTCCGGGAACGCAATACCATCTCAACAAATTTACTTATAAAAGCCTGATTGTGTGAGCTGCAAAGCTTGACAAAAATGAGCTCACACTGCTACCTTATCTACAAATATCGAGCTTCTGTGAAATTTTACAAGTTTTCAAACTAACTTTTTTACTTTTCATTCCTTGAATGATTTCCCCCAGTTCTAGTGCTTTGCCGAGGAAGACTACTATGACAAGAAAAATTTTGGAGAACACCCACAATTTTCAGGCCCCTTTGGTTACTACTATACAGTGGAGACGATTTGTCAAATTACAGCTTCTCTTTTAGTATTATCTTGTTTGCTTCCACACTTCTCTAGAATTTTGTTTGGTTCTCGGTTACGTAAATACACTAGAAAAACAAAAATTTTAACCCGAAGAAGATCTGAAGATTCTCACAGTTTGGCGGGTACAAATGTTGGGCCACAATATTAGTAAAGAAAAACAAATATAAATTCCTACCGAGAACAAAGGATTGTAACCAGTACCATTAAATTTAAGTATAGGATAAAGCAGAACAATTAAATCAGCATGTCACCATTATATATAGGTCAGTCAAGCAGAACATGAGAATCAGCATGTCAACACTGGTCCGACTCATGCTTACAAATTTTAATTGCAACCAGTAGCTTACAAGATCATAAAAAGGCAATAAATACACACTATTTTGAAACAAAACTTGATTCTCAACAAATTAGACCAGCTGCAGCTCACTGAACTATCCGCTGTTGAAAATGTTCAAACAATATATAACCTGATAAAACCATTTCAAATGTTAGCCTCCAGCTTGTAGAAATGGTCGATATATATTTGTTAATTGCTACTAAGACACACAAGACTAAAATGGAAAAGGCCAGTGTGGAAAGAAATCAAATAAAAAAAACTTGGCATTGTTTCTCACTACAGCACGAGATACCTCATAATCACTTGTACTATGGTGGTAGTGCCTTTTAAACGGTTTTAATTTCTTTTCATATTTTTCAAGGTTGAAATTCTAAAATTCAGAGGTAAAAATCAGTTCAGGGCTGATTTGAGAAATATTAAAACTAAGAGGGTTGACTGGAAATAATTGGAATCTTTACAGGCTGATTGGTGATGGTTGGAAACCTTCACGAGTTGATCTGCATTTTTCTGAATATTCAGAAATTTCAAATTTGTAAAATTTCTGAAAAGTTCATGGGTAAATTCACAAATTTCAGAACGCGTATATTCCGCTTTCTAAACCGTGAACACTTTAACTTGTAAACTTTAAATACTTTCAGGAGCGAACTAAACCATTGGAGAAAGAAAGGGTCGAAGCTAAAATATTGGACACATTTCAATAAGTGGGCTTTGGAGGGTGGATAACTTACAGGATTAAGAAAAAAATTTTATCAATTTTCAACAAAAACCACAAGGTTTTCTACAAGTGTTCAATCTAGTACTTCGCATGACATGACATTAACATGGGACTTCTCAATAAACTTCAAGAAAGCCACATAATATATCGCTGACTCATTGTACGCACCTCTTCCTATAAATACAAATTAAATGATATTTAGCAGTTGTCATCTACATAAACCAGCTAATACGAGTCACAAATTCTAGCTTCAAAGGCTGGTTGCTTGAGGGTTTGAAGCTTAAAGTATTGGGTTTCAGATTTAGTATCTAAGAACATTTAAATGAAGTGATCTTTACAAGAATAATCAAACTTAAGATCAAGTCATTGGCTCATGTCATATATAATGTAGACTTCCATAACAAGGTTATATGAGCAGCTTTTAGATTTCTATCGCAAATCAACACTAAAAAGAAACGACATGTACATGTACTTGTAATTAATATCAAGATCAGTGCTAAAGAAACGACAAAGAGCATTGCACATGATCTGCTTGACAACCACAACCTAAAGAGAACAAGGCACTGGACGATGAAATTGGGCAGTGGTTACAACTTACTAAAAAGTGTTTGTCCCATATCAATAGAGCATAGAAAGTGCAAATGACATCTATAAGGGGAATAAGTGCCACGAAGATGCTTATATAATAGCAATATGACATAGATAGAGATTAGAGGTTATAAACATAAGTATATATCAAAAAAAAGAATATTGGTTCTCACTTCTCAGCCATTATGCCTCAACAAGAAGAAAAGGGAACAAACACAAAAAATAAGATAAAACCACAACTGAACTAAGGTGGGACTTAAAAGGAGAGGAACCTGAATTCAAATTTCTAAGGCTCTAATACCATGCTGCTAATCAATAAAGAAAAGAATTGTAATCCTCCTAAATCTCATGAGAAGTAACACATACGTACATACAGTCGTATCTTTGGAAACTTTTAAAAAACACAATGCAAACACTATAACAAGGTTAACTGACAACTAATAAATGATCACCTTTTAACAGCACTGGTGGTTGGAAGAACAATTGACTCACTTGGCTTTGATTGGAACACCTCGTGATAGTCTTGGTACATCCTGTAATCAAACTTATCTAACTATAAGTAAAAGAAAATCATGTTATTATTAAGATATAAGAAAAAAAAAATATAAGATTACCTGAAAGAATACGTAAAATGTGCTGATAAACCAGACTGCATACATGATGCCCACAATACCCATAAGTAAAAGAAACTTCTGATAGTATTTGGTTTGGTATACCAGATCAGCATCCTCCATTTTAAAGTTCTTAATAGTTTTCATTTCAACATCTCCTAATTCCTTAAGCAACATATTTTGAGTGTCATTAAAAGGGGATGCAACAGCACACTTGCTGTTATATTCACTCATTAAATTAATACAAGATTTGTAGAGTCTTTTTCTCTCAACAAAAATTTCACGACTTGAACATTTCAGTGTTTGCATTTTTTTACTCCCAAAATACAAAGGATAAATTATGTATAGAATGAAAGCAAGTACCATGCCTAGAACGAAAAAATATTTACTCTCTCGAAATAAACCTGGCATGACACTAGTTACAGCGACAAAACCCCCGAACTGTGTACATGCATTCTGCATGATCGAGTAGTAAGTCGTCACATCCTTAATTTCTTTAGACTCTAATTGTGATATCCTTTCTTTTAAGTTCTTAGTTTTTAATTTCCATTCAAGAAAACCATTAAAATCTTGGTTAGTTATCTCCATATCGCAATCTGCAAATAAAAAACAAAACAACCTTATGAGGCCAAGATTATACATCGGTTGTGCAACAAAAGAAAACGAGCAACCCTGACATATATCATCAATCACATAAAACAAACAAAGTTCATGGCTAATATCTAAAAAGTTCGAAAATTGTTTACTTGGGTAATTTGGTTATAATATAACATAATAAACTACAAATTTATATTAGACTATAATCATATACAACTATATATATCACAATATTATAACTTATTCAAAAAAAAATTAAGAGCTTTCAAAAGCACATTGAGCAAACGTGCATATTCCTACAGAAACATAACCACATGTAAACAACAAATTCATTTAAGCAAACAATATAAAGCACAAGGATTAAAGTAACCCTACCAACTTTCTTACAATAGTTGGACCAGTAAAGCCTCTTTAAATTAATAGTTTCAGGACATTTTATAAATTATCGAAGTAAAGAAATTGCTCAAAGAAGAATTGAATTTATCCTTATAATATCCTTATACAATAAATAATTGGAGGCTGTCAGGAATCTTACTTAGGTATTGATGCGTTTGTTGCTAGTTAGACTTGATATGGAACTATATAACTTTGCACAATCACTCTGCCATTTACCTTTTCTAAGAACTTTGCATATGGTCCTCTTATTTTGGGAAATAAGGATTTATAGTCCTAAAGGTGCTTAAAATCCCAACAGCAATACCGGATCTCATATTGCTTTGTGACCCTGATCCGGCTAGTAAAGGTGCATTTCAATACTAAGAAACATAATTTCTGTGCTCTAATCATTAATTGCAAAATCTACTAGTATACCCTGGGTTGAAGGAAAGAGGATGGAAGTGAGTGTCAACTGTCAAGTAAAGGAAACTCTCTTCCACCCTCAAATTCAGTACCGAAGAAACTCTCTTCCGACCTCAGATTCCGGGATTGCAGTGGGATTGTTCAGCTTTTTAATAATCTAAGAAATAACATAGTTGAGGAACCAAAAATTTATAACTTTTAGTTGTACTTAATCATGTTTTATTGTTTTTGCAACATTCATTATATAAATGACACTATAATCTACATTTAAACTTGTTTACTATCATTCACTCCATGAAATCAAACATACAACTAAGTACTCGAAATCCTAGAACACCCATTACAAGCAAAAACGGTATAAGAAAGTTAGATGTTGGAGAGTTTAGCTTTTATTAAGATTTGTTTGAATAATCAGATGGACGAATAGTAAACTTAGACTTATCTAACTTTCCAACAAGACGGATCATGATTTATCAATATAATTTAAAAATGTCAACTTTTCAACTTTAAAAAATAATAATTCTAGACAGACATTCTTCTCAAAAAATATTATGCTGCTAAAGCAGCAACATCAGACGAACAACAAAGATTCTTCCAAAAGTAGTACGAAAAAAGATTCACTTTTAGAAGTATTTTGCATTTGCTAAGAATTAGAAAGATGACAAGAGATATAGTGCAACATGGACCAAACGATGGAGCTACAGAGCTTATCAGCAGCTGCCGCTGCTGAAAATCAAGAGAAGCCGTGTCTTAAGACAACAGGCAAAACTGCTACTAGTACTAATGTTTTTGCTTGAAAACGAGTTAGAGGGTATGCAGAAGAACACAATATAACAGCGAGCAAGAAGATACCCACGAGTCCTATAGCACTTATACCACTACCAAACATATATCTTCTTCAAAAGAATTGATTTTTAATGTGTATGAATTGAAATATGGGGTTGTTCTTGATGTGGTAATTCACACAACACACCCTTTGATCACCCAGCACCATAGCAACTACATCAGGTGAAACTGCATATTTATAAGGATTCCAGGTAGTTACCCGAAAGAGCAAACCTCAACAACCCAACTGGTAACTTTTTCACCCTAATTTAAGTATCTATCTGGAATAAGAGGGAAACTCTCTATCGAATCAAAATTACAACTGAATTTTTAAAACACCCATTACTGGCGAAAATGGTACAATTACAAAGAATTTTAAAGTTGAAAATTTAAGTGTTTGATAAGATATGTAATGAATAATCAAGTGGTGATAGTAAGCATGAGTTTTGCCCTCTAGGTGCAGTTCACACAGTCTTTAAATATCTCCTAACCAACGGTTCTCCCCCAATCACCTTACTTTATTTCACATCCAGCTTCCCAGCTATACCATTGAGGTTTTAACTTTTTTTCCTAGCAAGTATGTACAATAGATAAACTCCCACACCCGAAACCCTCAACCTCCTATAAAGGTGTGAGAGCGCCATTGTCCTCGACCCTGGATTTCGAATCTTTAATTGCTCAGGAAAGTGGAAAGTAAGAAAAAACACACACGACCTAATTGCACGTCTGACATACAATTGTGCATGTAGTATGACAACTTGACAAGTAAACGGGAGCACAAACAGTATTTGGATCTGAAACTTTCTTCACAACAGACATAGGTTTGGACTTGTTCCCAGAGTTATTGTTAGAGGCAAAACGAACATTCATAGCAAAAGAATCGGAATTAACACCAGCAGTAGTTTGATTTGCAAATTCTCGTTGATTTTCTTCTTGAAGAAACATAGAGTAAGCATGTGCTAAATCAGGTAAAGGATGCATCAATAAGATTTGACCTCTGGTATAGCTCTGTAAATTGCTCATTGAGTCCCATAAGAAACTGACTCAATTTTGTATGTTACTCATATTGTTCGAGCTTTTCGGAATTGTTACACTTACAGGTGGAATTAGCACATTTACATTTAGGTATAGGCGCGAGACTATCCAATTCATCAATAAGACCTCGAAAGGTGAAATACGTAGTAATCGACTTCGTACCTTGACTGAGAGAAGCTACATCTTTAACAAATCAGAATCAATTAGTAATCTCTTACTAATTGATACATTTCATCTATTACTTATATAACCTAATACTAAGCTTGTAACAAACTCTCTAACTAACTAAGCTTGTAACAAACTCTCTAACTAACTTCTTATACTAACATCAACAATCAACCAGAGAATAAAACAGAATTTATGCTATACAATACAATACAACACAAAACATATATATATATATATATATATATATATATATATATATATATATATATATATAAAGAGGTGAACTTACCTGAAAGGGGCGAACCTCCAATTACAGATTTTGAACCCTAATTTTTCGAGCCCTAATTTGAGTACTAGTTTGGAACAAAAGAGGGAAACTCTAGAGAACCTCCTACACGATGTAGTATAGCAAAAAAATTAAAATTATCTGTGAAAAATCTTTAATTTTAAAAAAAAAATCTTTCTGATTTTTATCGGTGAAAAAAATTGCATGCTCATCTTTAGTTTTGATCATTGTAGCTTATTGTAACTTTTATTTATTAATTAAAATAAACAATACATATATATTATTTTCTTACTTATTAGTAATAAACTAGGCAACTTAGCCGCGCTTCGCGCGGTTAATTAAATTTTATTTTTAGTTATTGAAAATAGATAAATTAATATAAAAGTTAATAGGTATTTAAAAAATTTCCTAAAAAATGTGATTGAAAACAGTTTGTATGAATTATTTGTTGGAACAATACTATCATTATATATCAAGAATTTTAATAATCTTAAAAATATTATAAACATGAAAAATAGCAATTAAAATAATAAATATAACTAAATAACGTTTTTAAAGCCGACACCCCTCTCATAATATACATGCTCAGTAATAGTATTAGAATTTATAAATTAGAATATTAATTTATTTTGACAAAATATAATGAAACAACATGTGTATAACATTTTCACACAATAAAAAAAGACGCAATGTGAACAATTTTAAGTCATTAATTTACATAAAAATAATCTTAATTTTATACATATAATTAATATTTTATATTGATATAATAATTATAATGCTCAAATAAAGTTTTTTAATCTTTTATATTAATAATTTGAAGTAAATTTAATATATATTTATTTAATAAGTGTAATTAATGATTATTAAAATGTCAATAAGATGCCATTAAGCTGCTACTTAATGTAAGAAAACAAAAAATTTAATAAAAAAAAATCAAAAAAGCGAGAATTCAAGAAAAATATCTTAAACGCTTCTGGTACGTTTTTGATCTCCGGGCATTATAATATACTCTTTCCGTCCCTCTCATTTGTTTACAAATGAGTTGGGCACGAAAATTAAGAAAAAATGTAAAGTAGTGGAGAAAATTAAGAAAAGTGAGTAAAGTAGTGGGACCAATCAATATTTTATGTAATAAAGTGAGTTTAGTGGAAGAAAGTTAGTGGGTGTTGTTACTTTTTATATTATAAAACTTTATTATTTTGGAAAAATTTTGGATTGTAAAGAATTGAGAAAGATATCCCAAAAAGGAAAGTGTAAAGAAATGGGAGGAACAGAGAGTAGAATGCTCAAATAAAAAGTGTAAATCTTTTATATAAATAATATGAATTAAATTTAATATATGTATATATACATATATATTCAATAAGTGTAATTAATGATTATTAAAATGTCATTAAGATGCCATTAAGTTGCAACTTAATGCAAGAAAAAAATTTAATAAAAAAATCAAAAAAGTGAGAATTCAAGAAAAATATCTTAAACGCTTCTGGTGCGTTTCTGATTAGGGCTGCACAACATTCCGGTCTGGACCGGTAAATTAGACCGGACCGGATCTACCGGTCCGACCGGACCGGACCGAATATAACCGGTCCGGTCCCCGGTCCATAAAATCAAAAAAATCCGGTCTTCGGTCCGGTCCGGTCCAAACCCTGAAAACACCCGGTCCGGACCGGATCAGACCGGATTTTATGTATATAGTTAATTTTACATTATTTTGTCTTTTAAATTATATATATTAATGATTAAATATTAACACATAACATATTTTAGTGATCCAAATTGGTAAATAATATATTTATGAAATAGTATATATAAACACTATAATATAAATGATTAAATTTCATATTTCATACTGTATATAATTTATAAATACGTTTACAATTTAATGTTACTTTACAAATAATATAACATTTATTTATTTTTAAACTTAAATTAACTTACCAAGTAATTTAAATATCAACAAAGAATGAAAATTAATTTATAAAAATTAATTTTTTAAAAAAATATTAACTAACCGGTCCATACCGATCCGGTTCCGGTCCGGTCCGGGTTTTTTCGGTCCGGTCTGGTCCCAAGACCGTTTATGACCGGTCCGGTCCCCGGTCCACGAATTCAAAAAAATCCGGTCTTCGGTCCGGATCGGTCCGGTCCGGTTTTGAACCTTTGTGCAGCCCTATTTCTGATCTCCAGGCATTATAATATATATAGATATCAATCACTCGTTCTTAAAACTTGAAGAAAATTATCGAAAATCAAAATTTTTCAATATTTTGCTTTTAATAGAATCTTATAGATGAGCTTTCTGACCATAAAACTGAAGGATAAACGAGTCAAATTGTTAGTAAGTTATTTGAGTTTGGCTCATAAATATTTGAATTCGGTTTTATAATAATTTTGTCAAATTTGAGAGCTATTCGAACCGAGCTTAAATTTCAAATTACTCGGTTTGTAAGGTTCGTAACCACAATCGATCTTTCATTATTTTTAATTTTTATATACTATAAATATATTTTTATATAAATATTCAATATTCATATATATGTAATATATTTAATCAAATGGTACCCGAGCATACCAATCATATTCGAATTTTTATTAGTATTTACTAAAATCGATTCGAGTTTTTAAGCTGAACTCGAACATATCTATCTTTTTAAAAGCCGAGTTTCAAA
Organism: Saposhnikovia divaricata; assembly: GCA_036435485.1. NCBI lineage: Eukaryota > Viridiplantae > Streptophyta > Magnoliopsida > Apiales > Apiaceae > Saposhnikovia > Saposhnikovia divaricata. The sequence continues at coordinate 57,578,756 of CM071596.1, forward strand.
TTAAAATTGAAGGTGAAACCAAACTTTTTATTCGAGTTCAAACTCGAGCTTATAACTGAGATTATAATTTTAGGGTACTTAAAATGATTTTTCATATATAATTAAAACTCGATAAAATAATACCTGGTAAAATAAAAATCTTGCTTAAATAATATATTTTTCCAATCCCAACTTGGGCTGATAGGATAAAGTGTAATATTTTCATGCATAAGATAATAATTTTATAAAAAATCTTAAAGGCCAAATAAAAATATAAAGCAAAATATGTACTAAATTTTATATTCACGTATCATTTTCTTTCAAAATATGAACTTTATATTCAATCTTATTAAGTTCTCACCAAATTCAATAAAATCACATTCTTAATATTTCGTATAACATATACAATTTTTATCTCTTCAATATATTTTTCATATTATAGCAAATAATTGTGTGTGTATTTATAAATCGAAATTTTTTAGTTTATAACTTATGATGACAACTATTGACATAATTCTATTATGATTCATTATATAATTTTATCTTATAAGTGATTTTACTATCACTACAATTTCTATGTTATAAATAAAGATAATGTATCAAATATGTTTCAAAAAAAAATAATGTATCAAATATTAGTTCGTGATTCATACTTAACTGATTAATTTTTTTTATCTGATTGATATAAGTTGATTATCGTAATATTAATATATTTTGATAACACCAAAAATTTCTACCAACTACAAAATATAATAAAAAATTATACATATAAATCTCTTATAATAATAAAATATTAATTTATCGATAAAAATCCCCCCACATTCAGCTTCACTTGTGAAATTTCACTAAAATATAAATCATTAATGCAGCTTCACTTGTGAAATCTGAAATCTCTCGAGTCTCAGACTCGTAAAACTCCTCCCACACATTTCCTTCAAAATTCAAGTCCATTCATACAACCCAAACTCTGGCCTAGTGATGGGCAAGTTCAAACAACCCCGAAGCAGCAGGTCCAAATATTATAAGGGCCCCAATGTTCATGCCCATAATAGTACATGCAGATGTGTACTACGGAAGTCGTTATTACTTGTTGATAAGAAAAAGGCCCATTAGGATCTCTATCTTTCTTTGCAATCGGTTACACTTTTTTTTTTTTATTATTGTCAAGAATATATATTCCCGTATATGAATTGTATCGAAATACAATACCGGCAAAATCGGAGAAAGGGGTTTAGTTTCTTTCATTCAATAAAATTTATCATCTAATCGAAGGGCATGCATAGATGTCCTTGGAAATTTAGATAATAAGACTTTAAAGTTCGAAAAGAGACTTCCCAAAGTCGAAAATTAATTAAAAATAATATTTATAATTAATATTAAAGTAAATAACACAGCAAAATTATTCCTAAATCCTAGTGATATTAAAAACATTATTTCAATAAAACATAAAAATAAAATCTAATCAACTGGAAAAATAAAATCTAATCAAAGGGAAACCCTTTGATTAGAACACCAAAAATAACCCAAAATTGATCAAAAGACCGCAATAAATGGCATACCCTCAAAGGCACAAAAACCATATAAAATGGTACAAATCATACTATTTAAGACTTTTCAAATGTCCATTTTTTCTTCCTACATATTATCAACACAATTTATACTTGTGTGTTTGTATAGAATTTTTTTTTTTTTTGCCAAGTAGAATTAAAATGCTCATTCAACATAAATATTAGTGTAATTTTTAATTGTTTTAAATTTTAATAGTTAAAATTATACATTATCAAACACTTGGATTCCAAGGTAATTCATAAGATTTCTCAAAACTTCTAAAACATAATATAGTTTACAAAAAAGAAAGGGTTTTAATATTCGAAACATTGCAATGACTTCGCAATAAGGTAGATATACTTACGTTTTCTTCGTATGTTTTATTATTCATAGAGTTTACAAAAAATATTAAATTTAAAATAATATTATACTTCAGCAACGTAAAGCTAATATTCATTTGAACAGGTGAAAAATGATCATGTATCATTATAAAAATTAAAAAACAAAAAGATGTTTCAGTTAGCATAACCCCATAACTAGCTCATATATACACTTTCAACTGATCGAAACTAGACATTCGGAATTAATACTACATAACTAGCTCATACTCAGCTGAAAGTTTTTATTTTGGGATTAAAAATTAACACTCCCATATAATATTTACTAATATGTAATACAATATCCAGCAACTTCACAAAAATCTCAGACCCTTTTTCCACACGATTTCAAGAACCACTTCACAGTTCTCACAATGTTAATCAGTAGTAAAGATGCCAAGAACTTTGTTCCTGTAGTGTTAAAATAATCAAAGGTAATAGGGTAGCACAGAAAGGGATGACTATAGATAATAAGAGCATAGACATTACAGCCAACCCACCACCAAAAGAGCCAAAACTGCGGTTAGACAAATCAAGCAACATTTTCCAGGTAACCACACTGGGTTGCTAAACAATTTTACTTTTAATATTTAACGGAAACTGTACCATTTCTTAGTTTCTACTTATATTCATCCCATTTCTGCTTCTTATCCTAAAATCATTTGTACTGCCCCATTGTGAACGAGCGCCGCTGAGCTGTGATGATGCACCATGTACCACCGCCCATTATGAAACTCAAAAGCATTAGTCACATTATATGGTCTGATGTCCATGTCAACATTTGCTTGCAACATAACCCAAGCCATGTCTGAATGTACCCGAGCTCTCACATCCCGAATCTGGAAATCAACACTTTTCTCCCAACATAACCCAAGCCATGCCTGAATATATTTTCAAACTATTTTACTACTAAAAATCGAAATGTATTCCTTTAGATTTTACTTGAAACCTACTTATGTACAAAAGTTAGGTGCTATAATTTTCACCTATAAGAAAAAAGTGATAATTTTCACGTAATAATTTCTTTTTGATATCAAAGGAAGACGATATAAAAGTGCAATAAAGAAGTTTCTGGAAAATTTAATTTTATAAAAAGTGAAAGTTAATTTTCAACGAAAAAATGACACAATTAACCTATTTTTCATTAAATAATATCAAAGTAACTGGTTTCACGAACATGGCCAATTTTAGCTTTTTCAACCTGTCATTGTGAAATGCGTAACCAGACATGTATTGACATAATTCTAGATACTCATTTACAGTCATTTACACCATGCGTGCGTATTGTATATAATTTTTTTGTACTATTTCCCACCAACTACCTGTTCTAATTATCTCTTTATTAAATTCGTATTCAACCATATTTTAATTAATTTTTATTAAATTTAAAAATTTTAATTAAAAAATTTGTAAATTAAAAAAAATACAATTTTAATTAAATTTAGGGGTTCAACAATTAACTTTTGGGGTTCAACGTTTTCATTTTGGGCTTTAGAAATATTCAAAACGATTAATAAACCGTATACGAACTTAGGGTTTAGGGTTGACCCTAAACTCTAACTTATCCTGATTTTAAACGCTAGCCGGATTCAATTTTTTAATCAAAATTTAATAATTTGAAAATAAAATAAAATTTTAATTAAATTTAAGGGTTTAACAATTAACTTTTGAGGTTCAACATTTTATTTTGGATTTTAAATTTTTATTTATATTTTTTTGAGGTTAAATAGTTTTTATTTGGGTTTCAACGAATTTTAATATTTTAATTGAAGATTAAGAAATATTAAGACCATGGATACTGTTGGATGGATAAAGAAGAGTTAAATTTTCAAAGCAGGTGAATACATGTTACGCATATGACAGTGTAGTATATTCAGCAATATTACAAGGATGCAGAATGCGTATTCTGCAATACCCACATCTCAGTTGCGTGTCCAGTCCAGAGTTCAAAAGAAAGAAATATTCTTCCAGGATACCTTGTTCTCTTATGCGTAACTTGCCATATTACACCAATGAAAAATGCGTATTCTACAATACCCACATCTCACTTGCGTATTCAACCGGCTATTTTTGCGCATTTTTCCAAAATAGGTTACTTTCGTTACTTCGGCTCTAAAAACAGGTCATTTTTGTCTTTCACCCATTTTCAACCATATCAACCCTTTAGCTAAAAATCTACGTGGCTTTCCAAAAATAAAACTTATACATAATATGTAAAAAATTAGTCACTCCAATTGGACAAAACTCTTATCTATAATTATAGATAATCTCTTGATATTGGCTATATTTGTCGAACCTCTAGAGACCTGTAGTGAATTGCCACATCACTTATTTCTATATTAAAATAGTATATTTCATTAATAACAACTTGAAATATTAATAACATACCATTTTTAAAATATATCCAATAATTATAGCCAATACCCTCGGAGTACAATATCTTACAGGTTCGATAAATTTTACATAATCAATATTTTATGTAATTTAGCTAATCATTTTTAGTCAATATCACTGGAGATGCTCTTAAGTGCTATAATTTTCAGCTAAAAAAAAGTGATAATTTTCACGTAACAATGTCTTTTTCATATCAAAGGAAGACGATATATAAGTGTAATAAAGAAGTTTCTTAAAATTTTAATTTTATAAAAAGTAAAAGTTAATGTTCCAAATTTCATAAATATTTTTCTAATTATATATTTTTTTTTGAATATTTTGGCTTATAACCAACCTTTTACAATGAGTATATGTTTATTGACAAATCTCGAATATCGAACCCAAAAATTCTGAATCGATTATAGGTAAGCTCAACCAAACTTATTCATTTAAATTAAAAATTATTCTTTTTTAAAATATCCAAAACCCCACGTAATAATCACTTTGTCAAGTACGCTCCACATATTTTATCAAAGTAAAAATCAAAACTCACCCACTCTTCTTCCTTCTATACTAAAAGAAAATACGAAGTCATTAGTCATGGAGTCGTTTAGCTCTAGAAAATTTGATAGGTTTTGGAATTTTTAAAGGTTGTAATATTGTTTTTTAAATAATACGATTTACAAGCATATTTAATGAGTTTTTAACGATCCGATCATATGGTTTTAAAAATTAATGTTAAAATATTGTTGTCAAATATTTTTAAAATATTTTAAAATATTGTTGTCAAATATGTTAAAATATTTGTATCACCACTAATATCAATAATTTATATTGGTTGTTATAGATATGATGATACAAATTGATGTTATTAATGTTAGTGAAATCCAACTCAATTTAATTAGGAAATCACGAAGTGGCACACAAAAAGTAGTGCAGAAGATTTGCACTCAGCTAAAATAGGGTGATTAATTAGTTAATACTGTTTATCACCTCCAAAAAAAGAGCCTACAATTGATGTAGCTAATATAGGGTGACTAGTATTTATGCCCGCTATATTGGGTTTTTTCATTTTTTAATTATTAAAAAATGTGTAAAAAACATGAATTTGGAAGAGTAATTTAAAGATCAAAAAAGATAAATTATTTATTAGAGAGTTTTATAACATTTTTTAACAATCATTTTTTAATAATTTGATTGTCGATGACTCGATGTGAATAATATGTTTACACCTTAATCATATAATTATTAAATAAAATTCCTCTACACCGCCTTCAACGGCACCTCGCTTTCTTTCTAAAAAAAAGAAGAAAAGAAAATTAGCAATTAAATAAACATTAGCTTACTTTAAAACTCAAAACATATACTAATAAATAATATGGGACGAGAAGGGAGTAACATTTTAAATTATCAAGAATAAATAATATTATTACAACTAAATCATAATAAATCATAGATAAAACTTCTCGGCACCGCCTCCGACGGCACCTCCCTTTTTTCCCAAAAAAAGTAATGATTACAAATAAACAAAATAATAATTTAACTTACTTGTGAACTTGAAGTATGTATTAAGAAACATCCTTAGAGTTTTGTTATTTAATTTAAAATTTAGTAAAAACGTAATACTGAAAATAACTAAAATGTAAAAAATGGTAACTAAAATTTCTCAACATCACCTTCGGCTACACATCAATATATTTATATATAAAAAAATAGTTATGAGCTTTGTTTTTAGCAGATTAAATGTATTAGTCCTTATGCTACTGCATAAGTATTTTATCAAGAGAGAAGAAAAGAGAAGATAATCTTATACATGTTTTATTTATATTAGTATTTTGCCCGTATTTCGTACACGGCATTTATTTAATTTAAAATGTCATTTTAAATAATTTTAGGAGTTTGATTGATCACCTACAAACATGTTCCATTCAATTATACAATTATATAATTATTTAATGAAATAGTGTTATGAAAAAATTTATATAAAAAGTAGCATATAATTCTATTTTGACAATGCTAAAAATTTATTCTATCCATCAAAATTTGCAATTTAAGTAATAAATATTCTTGAAATTTTGTTCTCTAACTGAAAATAAATAATAAATTGTCTTCATTATTCAAATGCGAAAATGATTTCCTTCATCGCCAACAGTTCCAAAGCATTAAACCTAAAACACATTTTTAAAAAAGTCACTAGTACAAAACTGACCTTATACGTCGCCTCTTATACATCAGTTCTGGCCAAAGGCGACGTATAAAGTAGTTATATACGTCGGTTCCGCATAAAGGCGACGTATAAGGTCAATTTTTAAATTTTTTTACGTCGGTTGAACAAAACGCCGACGTATAAAGTCATATTATACGTCGGTTGAGAAAAAGGCGACGTATATAATGCTACTTTATACGTCGGTTGAGAAAAAGGCGACGTATATAATGCTACTTTATATGTCGGTTGAGGAAAGACGACGTATAAAATGCTACTTTATACGTCGGTTGAGAAAAAGGCGACTTATATAATACTACTTTATACGTCGGTTGAGGAAAGGCGACGTATATAATACTACTTTATACGTCGCTCTTAATATAACCGACGTATAAAACCTTTAAAGAAATTAAAGAAATTAGAAGTTGCCACGTGTCACATTATTATTGGGTAACATTGAAGCACAAGGATTGTGCTTCTTTCAGATTACTTTGAACCGCTGGATTGAATTAACAAGATCTGAGCCGTTGGATTGAATTAAATCTCTTAAACATATATTTTAACTATCTTTTTTGTTTTAATTTTATCTCTCGATCTACCAAAATCTCTCTCTCTCGATCGACCCAAATCTCTCTCCCTGCCTTCTTCTTCTCCTCTCTCTCTCTCGACATCTCTCCCTTCTCTCTCATTTCTCCACAATCTCTCTCAATCTCTTTTGCACAATCTCTCCCTCTCTATCTCTCTCTCGCTCGAATCTCTTTCTCCTTTCTTCTCTATTCGAACTCTCTCTCTCTCTCTCTCTCTCCCTTTATTCTCCTCCCTACCTCCTCTCATCTATATATATATGTATATATATGTGCGCGATTATGTGTGTGTGTGTGATAATCGATGGTGTGTGTGTGTAAATTGATTATGTGTGTGTGGGTGAGTAATTGTGTCGATGGTGAGTAATTGGGTGAGTAAATTGATTATGTACTGCAAACTGTGTGCTGCGTGGGTCGAGTTCGTATATCAAATAAATAAATTCTTGAAGAGTTCTGCAGCTTGATTATCGCGATGTAATGTCTAGTTATTTAGTTGGGTAATTTATGTCTTGCATATATTGGTTGGGGGGTTCATTTATTCTAGATCCATTTTAGTATTGTTCATTGTAGCTTTTGCTTGTGTGGATACAAAATCTATAGATATATAACGACTGGCATGAGAAAGACGAAAAAAATGTTGGTTTTTACTCCTTGATTTATTTTTTCTAATGTGCTATGAGCAGGAGATTGAGAATGAGAAACTGAAGCTGGAACATATTCATATGTCAGAGGAGAACAGTGGATTACATGTGCAGAACCAAAAACTATCTTAAGAACTGCAAAGGAACTAGCCTCTGCTGCTGCTACCGAACTGAAGAATTTGGCTGGCGAAGTCACCAAGCTTTCGTTACAGAATACAAAGCTGGAAAAAGAATTGATTAGTGCTCGTGATTTAATAAACTCTAGAGGTTCTGGCTTAATTGGTAATGGTGGTAACCGCAGGCATGGTGATGCCCAGAGACCTGGTCGGAGAGGCCGGCTATCTGGTCGGTCAAATGAAGTTTCTGGAATGGTGATCGATGAGTTTGACTCATGGAATCCTGACCTAGATCATTTAAGATTGGAGTTGCAGGCAAGAAAGCAAAGGGAGTCTGCCCTTGAGGCTGCTTTAGCTGAAAAGGAAATGAGTGAAAATGAATGCAGGAAGAAGGTTGAAGAGGGGAAGAAAAGGGAGGCTGCTCTAGAAAATGATTTAGCAAATATGTGGGTTCTAGTTGCTCAACTGAAGAAAGAGGGTGGAGCTGTCAAAGAAGCAAACATTAAGGAGAGACGTACAGATGAAATTGACCATGTGAGCAACCCAAGTACAGATGATGGCGAAATCATCAATTCAGTCCTTAAAGAGAGACAAATTTCTGATGTCATTGAATCAGATTATGTAATTCCCAATGAAGAACCCCTTGTTGCTAGGTTGAAGGTAACCGTTCTATTATTTTTCAGTTAACTTGTTTCACTGTTTCTTTCTTATTAAATGGAACCTGTACCTCTAGTTCTCTACACACATCTCATCTCATCAAACCTTTTCCTAGGCCTTACTCTACTGGGACATACCAAGTATATGTTGTTTGGATTTTCTGAAAGCTTCAGAGATTAATGGTGTTAAACAGTTAGAGTGATCTCAAAATTGTACCCTTAAATAGGCTTCGATAATGTGGTTCTGATTTTGTTGTTTGAAAATATATTCCTTAGGCTCGTATGCAAGAGATGAAGGAAAAAGTGCTTACTCTGCCAACCGGAGATGTGAATTCTCATTTATGCAAAATATGTTTCGAATCAACTACCACAGCTATGCTTCTTCCTTGCCAGCATTTTTGTTGTAAGTTAATGAGCATCAAATTTAAGCTACAATATTTCAATACTTATTGCTGACATGTGCTAGCAATTTGCAGTGTGTAAATCTTGTTCGGTTGCATGCATCGAGTGCCCAATTTGTAAGAGATGAAGGAAAAAGTGCTCTTGGATATGATGCTTCAAGCTGCAAATCGCGTTGGGAAGAAGCTCCTACTTATCCTGCTGGTACTGGATTCGATTTAATTTCAAGTTTTGGCTTAATCATTGATTTTTTTTATGCGAATGATTTATTGTATTCATATTGTGCAGGTGAATATGAATATGTCGATGTAATTAAAGAAGATGAGAGACTAATTGTTGACGTGGATTTTCGAGCAGAATTCAAAATTGCAAGGCCTTCGTCTTTAAATCTCCATCATTTCTTCAAGTTTGAATTGTCTGTGTACAAATTATGCAAGTTTAGTATGAACCCACTTGTGCATTGTATTCGTTGTAATGCTAAAGAACTCGTAGAGCTCTGATTTGTAAATATTTTTTTTGGATAATATACTGATCAGTTTTCTATTTTAAATACATTCTTTAGCTACTCCCCTCCATGTATCTCCTAGAAACATTTCTGATTTGTAAATTCAGGTCAAAAATTAAAATAAACAATTAATTTTTTTTTTAATTTTTTGGACCTTATACGTCGGTTGTTTTAAAGAACCGACGTAAAAGGATAACAATATACGTCGGTTGTTTAGAGGAACCGATGTAAAAGGATAACAATATACGTCGGTTTGTTTAAAAGAACCGACGTAAAATGGTACAATATACGTCGGTTGTTTAGAAGAACCGACGTAAAAGGGTACAATATACGTCGCCTTTTTAACCGACGTATAAGACTCTGACCTTATACGTCGCCAGCCCATACGTCGCCATTTAACCGACGTAAAAGACCTATTTAACCGACGTAAAAGGCAAGTTTTCTACTAGTGAATACTTGTAAAAGAAATAAAATAATAATAGTCTAAATTATTAAAATGAAAAATTAAGATATTAAACCTTTTTTTTTGTTTTTTGCTCTAATTGTCAACTTATGATGTGTTAGAAGATTTCTCTGTTCCCGGAATTTAATCCCTGTTAATAAAATAATAATGCGTGATTAATATAAATAAAAAATAAATTATATTTTATTTTTTGTTTATATATGAGTAACATACATCATCTAGTTTGATTGTGACATAAGATTGAGATTCTGAATCAAGGTTATATACATGTTGATGCAAATCAGATGCATAAAAAATGTCAGAATTATTCAAAATATTTTCTTTATTGAGAATTATGGTGAAGGTAAATTCTTTCCCAATAATATCTTTGAGCTCTTCCGGAATGTGTCAGTTGCTTTTTTCTACAAAATATGAAGACAAATATAGTTAATTTTAAAAAGTTATTTGATAACATTAATAGAGTCTGTATTACAACAAAAGAATTCATTTCTAAATTATACCTTTTTCAAGGCTCGACTTAAATTCGTTGCAGTGGTATTAAGAATTCTTTTGCAGGTAGATCAGGGAGGATCATGTTTGATGTTGCAGTTTCATACTCTACCAACATTAGCACCTTAAATCTGAAGTTTAATTATAAGGGATTATAATATTAAATATATAATTAAGCGAATATATATATATATATATATATACACTAAAAAATAAACATATATACGACGCAATTAGTGAGTTAGAATTACCATAAATACCTCTTATCAGGAATAGGAAAACTTCTTGGACAAAGTAGGCATTTAAATGTGACATCAATCTTATTAACTTCCCTTTCGCACTGAGGGCAGTAATTGTAATACCATTTGTACTCCTCATTGACCTTGCTAATCTTGACACGACAAATAACTTCTTTCTGCGCATAAATTTTTAGATGCATATATAGATTATGTTTTATATTAAAAACATAGATATTGAAATGAAGGTATACTGAAATTCAAATTTTTATAACACAACATCGATCAATTTGGCATCTTTTAAATTACGGAGACCATTCAAAGTGTAAAGTTCAGTTTGAGTGTTGTCAGCTTGTTCCTGAATGATTGAAATAGATTGAGATGCCACATATCCAACTTCTTCAAGTCTATATTAATGTTAAAAAATATGAGTAGTTTGTTTTTTTCATTGTAACATGTAAATGGAAATACATATATGGTGTATAAAAATACCTCTATCACATTATTTCAGTGGTATCGTCATCAATATTCAAATATACTTTAGTGGATGACAATGATTTAATTTGCACAACACCTGATAAATGTTAGAAATTCATGTTAATCTGTTATAATATAATTAATAATAAATGAAATGACATTATTATTGCATACCTTCCCAGGTCACGACTTTCGTACTGGCTACAATTAAATTTTTTTGTTCTGAATCATCGGCATCAATCATCCTTTTAACTGATGATGCAAGATCTCCCCATACAATCACATCATGAGCACATCTGTTTTCGGAATAGATAAATACGTTGAAATTAGTGAAATTATCACAAAAAAAATTAAAAATTGCGTAGCAACATTATAACATAATAATTAATATTTCAATGACTAATTTTATATTTTATAAATATTAATTTATAATTACAATATATTGGACGAATATAAATAAAATTAAAGTATTACTTAAAATATATATTCAAGTATACCATATGTAAATTCTGGTTCTCCATCTTTATAAGTAGGCTCATCAGGACACGTCTTTATTGCCAATGACTTTAAATCTTCCAACTCTACACATTCGTACTTGTTCATCACCAAAAGTGGATCATTTTCTTGTACATGAACCACTTATGTTGCATTTGTAAAATAAATAGCCACTTTTGACGATACTGGTCGCAGTTTTCCAAATGCGCTCTTCACAGTGAAGTTAGTGATAATATAAATTTCTCCCTCCTCTAGTTTTTTCTTTGGATTTTTCCAGATGTCCACATATACAAATGTTTGAATATGATAATCCTGGAAGACAACATATATGTCAAATAATTAAAAGTTATAATCAGTAAAAAGTTTACATAAAAAAATGAATATATAATGCATCAAGTACATATATCTATATCTACCAACAAAAAATTCTGTCCTCGGAAAACTCTTTTAGCATTCAACTGACCACATTCTTGCCACTCTAACTTTAATTTTCCAAGAGGTTTTTGAGGCATTCAAGATTTGTAATTTTTGACAATGTTCCTCTACCATTGTTTGGTTAAGACAAAATATGATGAATGAATAAATGATGGAAAAACTATCAATATATACATGTTACTTAGGCAATGATATAGTACATAATTTTAGCATACAATTGGGGTATTTTGTTTTTAATCTTAACGTAGATAAATGATTAAAGAATCAATTAATTGATTAGAAGACATCTAAATTCCATAATTATAATTTTAATGATTAGATCAATTGTGTGTCAAGATTTGGGTATATATATGTAACACCCCCTTCCTAAATTGGGAGGAGATATTATTTAAAATCAATAAGCTGCAACAGAGCACTAAAATAATCTATAAATAAATGATTAAGTCTAAATAATGCTGGAAGTCCATAAGTCCTAATCAATGGAATAAGGGTAGCTCTCCATCACACAGTCCCAGATCCCCCTAAGTGCCTGCCAGAAAAAGAATACGGCATGAGCCAAACGCCCAATACGGATTTTGAGTACAATTTACAAAACAGAAAAAAATAGATATGTATATTTGACAGTTATAATAAAACATTTATTTTAAAAATATGCATGGCGGAAGCAACGAGGGGTTAGGATATTTCATACCGAGATCAGAACAGAACAGATACAAATGCACACATCATAGGGTACCTAATGCGTGCAACAAATCGGATAACGTGTACGGCATATACAACGTCACCGTCAAATCAAATCACAAATCAAATCAAAATCTGGGTGCACCCACGTATCCTGAAACAAATATCAAAATGCGCAAAAGCTCGCCACCTGAGCTATCAGAAGGATACGCCGTGACCAATCACACTGTCACGGAAGTGTCATGTCACTGGTGCCGCAATGACATGGCTGTAGTACCCCTACAGCTGGTTAACTCGGTATACCCTATATCGCTAAGGGTTCAAACAAAATACTTTGCAAAATCTTTGAAATCACAATAAACAAATATTTGAACATTTTCAACAGATATATAAATTTGCAAAATTTCAGAAAGTCACAAAAACAGATATTTAAATATTTTCAAACAGATATAAAAATCACTTTCCAAAGTCAACGAGCCAAAATATTTTTCAAAATTAGAACAGTCAAAACAATCAAAACCAAGTAAATAGATTTGAGGACAAACATATTCAGTTTAACTAATCCTAACATGAGTAGAGCTGAATAAAAAGGAGAAAGAATCCGTACCTTGAAAAGTAATGATCAAGAACACTAACAATATTCACAAGCATATCACTAAACTTTCAGCTCCCGATCTAATTACAAAATAATAATATTAGTTCTCAAATCCTAGATCCTTATATAACAAATTTCTCATTACGCGAAACGATTTAAATTACTAATCTTGATTAGTTCTGTAATTTACTATTTTGACCCTTTAGATGATGTTTTCTGGAAAAACTCAAAACATGAAAGTTGTAGAGGACGAAAAACCCGTTCCAGAGAGGTAAGAATCATCAAAAGCGGATTTATAACGAATTGGAAATCAAATAAAACGTATACTGAATCAGATTTCAATTGTGAAAACGAGGTCTGATTATGTTTTAGACTTTTGATAATAGTTTGAGACATAATCTCACAAAACACAAAGAGTAAAAGTTTTAGACAATTGAAAGAGATTTTTGGATCATTAAAGATCATCCAAAACGGACACAAATTGAATTTTATAGAAATTTTTGAAGTTGCACTTGTCAAATCCCGTCATTGTAAAAACTGCTTATAGAAAACTCAATTTTTGACATATTTTGGCAATGAATTTGATAAAAGTACATGAAATACAAGTTGTAGAAAATGAAAAGATCTTTCCAGAATGTCCAGAATCATTAAATTCCGACTCATAATGAATTAAATACGGATTTTAGAAGATGACATAATCATGTAACACAAATATTACGAATTTGAATGATAAATACGAGGAATAAGATGAAGAGAGGTCCACACCTTGGTAAAATTTATCGAATGAACTTGATCTTGATGGCCCTAAAAGAATTATGAATAAATATATTTAAAACCCTAATCATAATCCTAATAAAGTTCTTTAAGTCCAACTTCTATTATTATTCTAATCTAGCCCATAACCTAACCCATATTCTACTCCTCATCAAATTATAATTCATTATTATTATTATTATTATTATTATTATTATTATTGTTATTATTATTATTATTATTATCATTATTATTAAATCTCTAAATTTGCTATATACTACAATATATATATATATATATATATATATATATATATATATAGATTTTGGACCCGCTTTATGCAAATACGGGTCACCAGTAATATACTGAGTTCTCAAACAACTTGCGTGGTGGATACGCATAATATGAGTTTTATGTCGTTTCTTTTAATAACTTCTTGTTAAATGAAATTATTTATGCAAACATTTTTCCAAGGCAAATTCCAAAAAAGTAAAATAAAACTGGTGTTTGGTGTTTTTTCTTTTTTTATTGTTTTTAATAATTATACTCTCAAAAATAAAAATTAAAAAATTAAAAAAATAAAAAAATATTTTTTTTAAAAAATGATGATGTGGCAGCAATTTTTTTTAATTTTTTTTATTAATGGATAGATGGTAGAAGTGAAGGTGCCCCTGGCGGGGCCCTTAGAATAAATGATATATATATATATAGGCCATTGCTCCATACAGAACACCCTTATATAACAAATAATAAAGAACACCTTAGATCTAATAGATCCAATGGCCCCGCCAGGGGCACCCAATACAAAAAGTTGTTTTTTTTACCCCCTCTATCCATCAAGCAAAAAAAAAACAAAAAAACAAAAAAAAAAATTACTGTTCATGATGACATCATGCTAACGTCAGCAGTGACGTCATCATGAACAGTAAAAAATTTATTTTTTTATTTTTTCTTTTGTTGGATGGATAGAGGGTAAAAAAATTTTGTATTGGGTGCCATGACGGAACTCTTATATTAGATTAGATATGAGGTGTTCTTTATTGTTTGTTATATAAGGTGTTTGTTATGGAGTGCAACTATATATATATATATATATATAGGGCTACTCCAATACAAACTAAATTAAACTACAAACCTACAAACCAGACAAGCCCAAATAAAGTCTTACAACAGGTCAAGCCCAATAACAAAAAAGACCTTACTGACAACTTAAAATCTGAAAGCGGACAAAAATATACATACAATACATGCATCCTGTTTGCACAGCCATCTCCCAAACCCACTTTCTCCTTTTTTTTCACTAGTTCTCAACAGTAAAATCACCACTGATCTGTTCAAATTGAAGCTCGTCGTTCATTGTTCATCATCAATCGAAGCTTGTCGTCGTTGATGACTATTGTCCATCACTGATTTGTTCATCAAAGTACTGTTGTTCTTAATATTAAATTATATGAAGAAATCACTAAATCATATTACAGAAATCAACCGTTTATATTACATAAATCACTAATTTATATGCTGAAAATCACTTACTATTACCAGTTCAGTAAAAAATCTAAACTTATAATACATCGCGATTTGATGATGAAAATGGTGCCCATGCGGGGCCAGAGGTCAGAATGGAAGAGGAGATTGATTAGGAATCTCGTCGGAGGCAGATCTTTAAAAATCGAGCTCGTCGGAAAATTTGAACTCACCGGAGAAGATGACCGGAACTGTAGTGGTGGTGTGGTGGCATTTGTGGTGGTGGTGTGATGGGTGGCAACAGTGGCGATAGTGGTGTGATGGGTGGCAGTAGTGGCAGTGGTGGTGGGTGGCGGCGGTGGAGGTGGGTGGCGGCGGTGTTGGTGGTGTGGTGGGCAGCGGTAGTGGTGGGGTTGCTAGTGGAGATAGCAGTGGGGTGGGGGTGGGGCTGGGTTTTATTTTTGTAATTTTGGTTTTTTATATTTTTAATGCTAAATATAAAAATAGTGATTCTATTTGTATAAAATAGTAATGGTTTGTAGTTCTCATTTTAAGAGTGGTTTTTATTTGATTATTTGCCTATATATATATATATATATATATATATATATATATATATAGGCCTTTCCTCCATACAGAACACTCTTATATAACAAACAATAAAGAACACTATAAAATCAATTATTCCAATAGATCCATTGGCCCCGCCAGGGGCACCCAATATAAAAAGTTCTTATTTTTTTATCTTCTATCCATCCAGCAAAAAAAATTTTTAAAATTTTTTTTTGAAAAAAATCACTATTCATGATGACGTCACTGCTGATGTCATCATGAACAGTGATTTTTCCAAAAAAAAATATTTTACTTTTTTTTAAATAGATAGAAGATAAAAAAATAAGAACTTTTTGTATTGGGTGTCATGACGGAACTCTTATATTGAATTAAATATGAGGTGTTCTTTATTGTTCTTTATATAAGGTGTTCTTCATGGAATGCAACTATATATATATATATATATATATATATATATATATATATATGGAAACTGGTCAACAGCCACAGTTGGATATTTTAATATATCCAACCAACCCATCTTATACCATTAAAACGTCCAGTCAACGGGCAGGATGAACAGTAGTTACGCTATATTATATAGCGTACTACGCTCTATTATAGAGCGTATACGCTATATAATATAGCGTAACAAATATTCCCATTTTACCCTTATTCTGTTCCGCTCTATTATATATCTTAGCCGAGAACAACACCAATTTCAGCTCAAACAGCCCTTCATGTTTTGAAATATCATTTCAAGAGTGTTCTTGAGTTTATACCCAATCTTAAATCATTTGGAGATATATTTTACACCATTACAAACTTAATCTACACCAATCTATACCTATTTCTACTTTACCAATCTTAGTTTATTTGTCAAATCTTACCCAAATTTGAAGATTTTGAAGATTGAGCTTGGAGTACCATTCCCAAATTAAGATTTTTGAAGATTGAGCTTGGAATTCAAGGTTAGCTCTCTATTTAACCCATGGCTTCTTTCATTTTTTCGAAATTAAAATCTCCTAATAAGACACCTAGTAAGATTGAGATTGAGGTAGAAAATGAAGATGTTAACGAACGTCCACACACACCTAAAATAATAGATCTTGATGATGATAATAATGAAGATGTTAAGAATGATGATGGTGATGTTGTCTATGATGATGTTGATGATGGTGATGATGTTGAAGATGTTGAGAATGGTGTTTCTTTGGATGATTTGAATGATGTTTGCCCATGTGTTGGTCAATTATTCGATAGTTTAGATGAAGCGGAGAGGTTTTATAGAGATTATGGTAGGCGTATTGGTTTTGAAGTCATAATTAGAACTACACATAAACGTTCAAAAAACAACAAGATTTGTTCGCGTTTGTATATATGTCGAAAGGGTGGGAGATTAGCCTCAAAATCTTTGGATGATGAAGATGAAGTTCCCAAAAAAAAGAGAAAAAGAGATTCTCTTGGTAGAACGAAATGTAAGGCGCGAATGTATGTTGTTCATAGAGAGAAATCAAATAAGTGGGAGGTAACATTGGTTCATTTGGTACACAATCATGAGATGGTTTCACCTAGTAAGGTACATTTCATGCAAAGGCCAAGAAACATAACACCCATCATGCGAGAATTGATTATAATTTTGAGTAAGTCGGGTATTGGGCCTCAACAATCTTTGAATGTAATGGGTGAGCTTACGGGAAGCTTAGAGAATATTGGATTTACTAGTCAAGACATTAGGAATGTTTTGCGTGATATTAGACATCATGTATTTGATTCGAGTGATGCCAAAGAAGGTTTGACATTACTCCAAGAATTAAAATGTAATAGTTTTGGGGATTTTTTCTATCGAGTAGATGTTGATGAGGATAATCGGGTGCGTTCCATGTTGTGGGTTGATCCAAGATCATTAAATGCATATAAAAATTTTGGAGACGTGGTAGTATTTGACTCCACATACCGCACAAATAGGTATAGTATGCCATTTGTACCTATTACGGGGGTGAACCACCACTACCAATCCATATTGTTTGGTTTTGCACTAATAAGGGATGAGAAAGAAAGTTCTTATATATGGGTTTTGAAGAATTGGTTGGAAGCTATAGGAAACAACCCTCCAATCTCCATCATCACCGATCAAGACATTGCACTTGGAAATGCAATTGCCGAAGTTTTACCAAACACGAACCATCTTTATTGTACTTGGCATATAAGTACCAAATTCGGGGAGAAGTTATCCGGTTTGTACGCATATGAACCACATTTCAAAGAAGATTTCAACTTATGTTTGTACAAGTCAATGACGGTTGAACAATTTGAAGATATGTGGAATGATTTGGTTGAAAAATATAACTTGGTTGATCATGGTTGGTTGCAAGAAATGTATTCCGTTCGACATAAGTGGGTTCGTGTGTACACTAAACTTCATTTCACTACCGGGATAACCACTACCTCGAGAAGTGAGTCAATGAATGCATTTTTTGACGAGTATGTAAATGCTAGAACCGGTTTGAAAGAGTTTATAGAGAATTCACAAAAAGCATTGGAGAAACAATATCTTCGTGAGAAAGAAGCGGACTATGAAACAAAGGAAAAGGAAAGGTCAAGAATAACATCCTCCTCATTGGAGAATCATGCGGCATCTTTTTATACAAAGGAAATGTTTAGACGTTTTCAACACGAACTTAAACAAAGTGGAGCCTATGTTGTGAATGAGAGAGATTCCATGAGTACGATGCTATTTAAGGTGTACGAAACATATAAGACCACGGTGGCGGAGGAAAATAGAAAAGTGTATCAAATAACCGTGACCAATGATATGATAAATTGTATTTGTCGGAAATTTGAAAGTTCGGGAATGATTTGTCGTCATGTTATTCGATACTTGAATATGATGCAATGGACGGAGATCCCTAACTACTTAATTAACTTGAGATGGACAATTGGAGCAAATAAAATTGCCGGGTCTATATCGTATAAACGTCCTATCATTGGCAATATTCTTCAATCACAACCCGCCCGATATACAACTTTGTGCAAAGCCTTTCAAGATTTAGCGGCTCGTGGAAGTTTTTCGATTCCAAGATTTAAATATGTCATGGGATTGATTGAAAAAGAGGTGGAAGTTGTGGAAAATTTTCCTATAGAGAAGCCTTCTACGAAAAAAACTCCATCATGTGAGGATGAAAGTGAAGGTGAAGATTTTGAAAATTTGGAAGACCCTATAATTTCCACCACTAAAGGTCGCAAGAGGGAAAGAGTGAAGAGTGGCATTGAGTCCAACTCAAAAAAACCAAGGAAATGTAATTGTTGCAAAGAACTTGATGCTAAACATGATTCACGAAATTGTCCAAAAAAATTAGGAGAGTCGATTCCCGAAAATTCCAACTCAAAAAAACCAAGGAAATGTAATTCATGATTTCACTTTTGATTTTGTTGATTTGGTTAGCAATTTTCAATTTGTTGCTTTTGATTTTACTTTTGAGTGAATTTGGTATTGATTTTGTTGATTTGGTTAGCAATTTTCAATTTGGAATTTGGTGCTTTTGATTTTAGTAGAAATTTGGTGCTTGAATTTGGTATAGGAAAAAAGAAAAAAACAGAGGAAAAAAAAAATTCTGTAATTACGCTCTATAATAGAGCGTAAGTGTTGAAAACAGGGGAAACGCGCTAAAATTTCCTGTACTTACGCTCTATAATATAGCGTAAGTACAGAAATTTTTAAACGCGTTTCCCCTGTTTTTTAACCCTTACGCTATATTATAGAGCGTAAGTACAGAAATTTTTTGCCCTGCTTCCCCCTGTTTTTGCAACACCCCCTGTATAAAAACAATCTCTAAAAACAATCTCAAACACAATCTCTAAAAACAATCTATAAAAATTTCAACATTTGAAACACAATCTCTAAAAACAATCTATAAAAATTTCAACAATTCAAAATCAATTCAACAATCTATAAAAATCTCTAACTTACAATTCAAAATAAAACAAACTAGTAACTTACAATCTTTAAAATTTCCAAAAACAAACTAGTAACCTACAATCCCGCTAGTCTACAATCGTGGGAATACAAAGACAAATGCCGAGCTTCGTCTTTATGGAGCTCCCAACCAATACGCCGTCGGAATGTGTTAATCACATCATCATTCCATTGGACACCACACCAAGCTTGGGTATTGCAAGTCAATATGCAATCTATATACTTCATAACAAAAACTCCGCAATCCATACCATTGGTTTGCCTAGGTCGTTCATAGACATTTTCAACATCAGGGAATACGACATGTTCAAATTTTGTAGGATCCAACCGATTCAACATGAGAGGGACCAATTTTTCCTATCAAGCAAACATGAATTGTCTTAATAATGTATCAAACAAACATGGACTACTAGAAATTAAAAAAAGGAAGATAAAATATACCACAATGTAGAACTCCGTCTTGTATAGCTCTTTTAATTTCATGTGCTTAGTATCGTCCCTTAGAGGATCAAACAAAGATACTCTAAAATTGGTCATTGACCACAAGAATAGGATCCAATGACCGCTCGTTGCAACCGGCATGATAATATAGTCGAAATTGGTTACCATTTCCCCCCCTTCCTTTATGCCATATGCTCTAAAGTCCGTATCAATGGCCGCCCATTCACTAGCTTTCCTTTTTGCGGGATTCTTCTTCATAGGTTTGCAATGATGAGCCCCCATTACTTGGAAGAACCACGGAGACATGAAGTAATATTTGACGGCACCAACTTGATGACCAAAGAGGGTTCTTTCCCTTTTTTCAAGCAATACAGTATAACAATCGACTATAGTATCCTCCACTTCATTCTCCGGTTTCAAAGAAATATTCGCTTTTGCACTACAATTACGCGGAAGGTTAATAGGCTTACCACATTCCCACCAATTTGCATTCAACCAATCCACTTTATGTATCTTGATCGGCTTTATAAGGGATCCTTTATCAAATTGAGTACTTAGATTTTCCTGGGCCAACGGGAGCAACCGACCATGCCAAAGCCCTAGGCCATATATACTCGGTTTGAGATGCTAGCTTAGGTTGTCCCGGGCGCAACCTCTCACGTGCCCAAAGCATCAATATTGTCAAGCATCCCGAAATAGACTTGCAATCCTTTTGACTTGCCTCAAATAAATTCCTATATAGATAGGCAAGTGCTCCTGCACCCCAAGCATACCCAAAAATTCTAGAAGTATCAAGCAACAAGGGAATTAATCTTGGATGAGTAACATTGTTTGATTTTGTGGGGAACAATATCGCCCCACACAAATAAAACACATAACCCCGTGTATATATTTCTAGAAGCTCCCGATCCTCCTTGTTCGGGCATTTGCGATATCTCTCCCTCAAAAAATTTAATTTCACACCACCTCTCTCCAAAGCATTGTCCCTTTCCTCAAATGAGAGTGTCGGATCCGGCCAAACCTGTAACCAAAGATTTTTTACGTTAATTGCGTCACTCAAAGTTACCGCCTCTCCAACAACCGGAAGCCCCGTCAACATGTACACATCTTCAAGTGTCACCGTCATCTCCCCGAAAGTAAAGTGGAATGTGTTGGTTTCCGACCTCCAACGCTCCACTAATGACGTAATTAAAGCCACATCATTTTGCATAACGGCTCTTGGGTTGGTAAACATTCCGAAACCCCAATGTTGTAAAAGATGAATTTGATAAGGCTCTAATTCCCATTGATTAAGAAACGAGGTACTTTGACGGATTGTAAGTTTATCTCGATGATCACCAACCCATATTCTACTACTTATATGGTTTTCTTGGTCGGTAAGGAGAGAAGGATCAACCGGACCGCAAAAATCTTCCATCTAAAATCCAATATATACAAAAAATTTAATCCAAACAAAAAATAATCCAAACTACACAATACATACAAAAAAATCCAAACTTTAATCTAATAAACTTTAAAATGCAAACTTTAATCCAATAATCCAAAATTTTGAAATAATTCAAAAATTCGAACCCTAATTCGAAATAATTCGAAAAATTCGAACACTAATTCGAAATAATTCCAAAAATTCGAAATCTACATACATACACGAATCTACACACATATATACATACAATTCGAAATCTACACACATATATACATATATACATACATACACGAATCTACACATACAAATCGAAATGATATATACATGCATACATACCTATAGGAATCTACATACAAGAAATAGACACGAAGTTACTCACTTTATATGCAGAAATGATGAAATTGATGATGATTTACTTCCGATTCCGGTGGATTTGCGATGTCCGGTGGTCTGTGGATGATTTGCTAAATGTTTTGTAAAATTATGTATATGAACCACAATACGCTATATGATATTCTGTGTGAAATAAACCCGGTTTCGATAAAAAAAAACCGTGTACGCTATATAATATAGCGTACTACGCTATATAATATAGCGTAAGTTTAAACCGACACGTGCAGGGCACGTGACAGATTTAGGGATAAAAAGGTAAAAAGGCTTACGCTATATTATATAGCGTACTACGCTATATAATATAGCGTATACTTTTAAATCCCAA
This sequence comes from Saposhnikovia divaricata, assembly GCA_036435485.1. Taxonomy (NCBI): domain Eukaryota; kingdom Viridiplantae; phylum Streptophyta; class Magnoliopsida; order Apiales; family Apiaceae; genus Saposhnikovia; species Saposhnikovia divaricata. Next base: position 57,601,338 of record CM071596.1, read on the forward strand.
CCGCCCATATCTTTAGTGGACGGTTATAGATGGGTTGGTTGGATATTAGATTATATCCAACTTTGGCTGTAGAAGGCGTCCCTATATATATATATATATATATATATATATATATATATATATATCTGTGTGTGTGTGTGTGTGTTAAATTTAAATAATTAATAATATTAAGTTATCTTCCATTATTATATCGATTAATTTTTGATTAGTAACCAGACGGTGCTTTCGTCGACTAAATCCGAAATTTTCAAAACAATGATTATAGATGATGTCGTGTATATTAAAAATTATAAATGAAGATATGTTTTAGTTATTTTGTTCATGTTTTGGCTCCATAGTTTCTTTTTTTAATTTTTTTTGTTAATGGATGGAGGTTAGAAGTGAAGGTGCCCCAGGCGGGGACATTAGAATAAATGAATATTTATATTTTAGTGTGGACTAAATTTTCATCTTAAAAAAGTTCTCATTTGAGTATATATATATATATATATATATTTATATATATATATATATATTGCCTTTTGCTTCATGCAGAACACTCTTATATAACAAACAACAAAGAACACCTTAGATTTATTAGATCATTTGGCCCCGCCAGGGGCACCTAATACAAAAAGTTGTTATTTTTTTACCCTCTATCAAGTCTCAAAAAAAAAATTGAAAATTACTGTTCACTGATGACGTCATCAATGAACAGTAAATTTTCAAATTTTTTTTTGCTGGTTTGCTAGAGGGTAAAAAAATAACAACTTTTTGTATTGGGTGCTATGACGGAACTCTTAAATTATATTAGATATGAGATGTTCTTTATTGTTTGTTATATAAGGTGTTTGCTATGGAGTGCAACTATATATATATATATATGTGTGTGTGTGTGCGTGTGTGTGTGTGTGTGTTAAATTTAAATAATTAATAATATTAATTTATCTTCCGTTATTATATCGATTAATTTTTGATTAGTAACCAGACGGTGCTTTCGTCGAATAAATCCAAAATTTTCAAAACAATGATCATAGATGATTCCGTGTATATTGAAAATTATAAATGAAGATATTTTTTAGTTATTTTGTTCATGTTTTGGCTCCATAATTAAACAACTATTTTTTATTTTTTTAAAATAGGAAAAACTTTATAGATAATAAATACGGTATTTGGCCAATTAATTACATTGCATCATAATACTTTTGGCATTATATTTATATCAAATGAAACTGTATTTCCCATTTTCTAAAAATTATTTTGAGGTGAAACAGAAGTGAACTGCAATTGTTGCAGCGGAAAGGGCGAAAATTGTGTGTTACGTAATTTATACACCACACTGGTAAATGAATGTATCCATGTAGGGTTTTTAAAAATTTAAATAAATTACAAATTACTTAATTGCAGAAGTATGATCTGATTTTTTTTGTGATTGCATTTCGTTTAAATTAGTCTAAAAATTGCTGTTTAATTTTATTTTTGGGTATATATATAGATATGAAAAGAGAGAAGAGAGGGAAAGAGACTTACGGATACAAATTTGTATACTGAGGTTTATCTCGTTTTGATGTTGACTGACACAGATTTGCAGTGTAATGATATAGATAGATTCGGATAATGACAAAAAGGAGCATCAAAGAAATAAAGAAGATAAAAAAAAATGAAGGATAATAGTAGAGGTTTAGATTTAGGTCGATCCAATCTAAATTGGGTCGCTCCCAATGCTGTGTAATGACAAAAAAGGACATCAAAGAAATCAAAGAAATAAAGAAGATTAAAAAAAATGAAGGACAATAATAGTAATTTTTGAAATGTAATACTAGCAGACATTAGGATTATATTGAATATTGATGATGTAGTGTAAAATATTATTCATGCAAAGTGTAAAACATTCAAAGCCATATATGTATCATGGTATGCAGACAATCACAAACTACCGATAAGTGATCCTTCGTAACTGATAATCAACAAAATATCTTGAGATTTGAGAATACAACAATAGAGAAATATTGGCACAAAAATTCATCCACAAACGTATTAACGAGGTTGGCAAGATACTTATAACATAACTTCACTACAACAAATTTGAGCTTTTACGACGGAAAATTTACACTAGATCCATCGTAAATGCCTCATTTACGACGAAAACGTTCTGTCGTTGTTGCTCCAGTTGAAAGTTGGGAAATACGGTCACAAGTTCCTAATTTGATCACAAGTTCCTGATTTTGTCACAAATTATGAGTTTTGTCACAAGTTCGTAATTTTGTCACAAGTTCTAAATTTTGTCACAAATTGTAGTTTTCGTCACAAATTTCAAATTTTTGTCACAAGTTTCAAATTCAGTCACAAATTTTCCCATTTAATTTAATTTTGCAAGAAAATTCAAAAATAAATTGTTCAAATGCAAAATTCTATAATACACATTTATTTGACGAAACAATATATTAAAATAGAACAATTTACATAAATATGTTCATAAATCCATAATTGTCTACATAAAGTAATTTAAACCATCCTACCAAACTTAGATCATATTACAAGCATCCACAAGCTAACCTAAATCTTCATTAAGTTTATGAGAATCTGCATACTCGAAAGAGGCATACATGCATCCACAAGCTAACCTAAATCTTCATTAAGTTTATGAGAATCTGCATACTCGAAAGAGGCAACATCTGCTCCATCGGACTCGTTGTCATCAAAGTCAAAATTCCAGGAGTACTTCCGAGTGGAAATCTTCTCGGGCCTTGTCCTAGAACCATGCTGCTTTTCTTGCATTTTAATCTGGTTTATGTACCACCACGAACTAATTAGAGTCTAAAGTGCACAACATAAATAAAACTAAATGGGCATTTAAAATAAATGAGATTGTAAGACTTTCCGAAATTGCATCAAGCACTGCAAATAAAACAACACAAAGACTGCACAAACTTATAATCACAATTTACTTATATTTTTCTAATAAGCATATTATCAAACAGTTTGGAGATAAATCCCTAACCTGCAAGTAGGGGTGTACATGGGTCGGCAAAACCGACCAATCCGAACCAAACCAGCCCTATTTTCGGCCGACCCAACTCGAAAAATTATAAACCGTTACGTAATTGGATTAAATCGACTCCAACCCGACTTTAATTGGTTGGGTATGGGTTTAGATTATTTTGGGCCAACCCAATCTAACCCGGAGGCATTTTAGTAAATATATGTTACATGTATTACATTTTTGTTTCTCTAAATTATGTTCTGGACTGAATAATCATGTGGTGTACGTATAAATGATAGCATATGAGATCAGGGTTCCTATATTCTGATGAAATCAGTACGAAAAACAAGTATCTGGTTGGTCATTTATTCATAGTAGTTTGATCGAACCAGTATTAATATGTACACCATTCCTATACAACATTTGTGCCTGCTATTTAATGTATTAGAAGTCAATGTATTTTCTTGCATTTTGGGTTGATTATTCTTTTGCATATCCAGCTTGTTTAGTTAATTTTTATATTTAAGTAACCCATTCAAACAGACCCAAACCGACCTATAACAAATAGGGTTGGGTTATAAATTTAATTTTTATGGGTCGGGTTAAAAATTTCCAAACCGATTCAAAATGGGTTGGGTCGTTTTAATGCTCCAACCCGGCCAACCCGACCCGTGTACACCCCTACCTGCAAGGAGTCCAAACATGTACTCCCAATGAATTTGGACTTCCTAAACTTGAATCGTTCGCATTGACGAGAAATCGAAGTTTATACCTTGTATTAGTGTGAGGAGCGTTAGAACCATTTGGAGAAGCTTATAATCGGTTCGACAAATTGGAGATCTGTTAAGATAAAACCTATAAAGTACAGTTTTCCAAACAAAACTAAAAACGAGCACAAATTAAACACCCAAAACCCACCTCACAAAACACAAAGAGACCTTACCAAATACATACCCAAACAAATACCAAACATCCAAAACCATAAAAAAAGACAATCAGGTCGCAGGGAAATTGAACTAGTATCATTGCAAGGAGCGTTAAAATCATCTGGGAGAAGCTTCCAATCGGTTTGCGAATTGGAGATTTGTTATCGCAACAGAGAACAGAGTAGCACAGAGAGACTTGTGAGTTCTAATAGTAACAACAAAAAGGAATGGTATTTTAAGGCCAATTCTAATTTTTCCCAAAATTTTGCCTCCTTACCTTCTTACTCACTCCGTCCCGATGAGTAATATACATTAGGTTTGGACACGGAGACCAAGAAAATGTATAAAAAATGAGTAAAATTAGATGAAAAGTGGGTAAAGTGGTGGGACCTATTTATATTTAATAATAAATTTGAGATAGTGGAGGAAAGTAGTGGGTTTAATAGTGTTTATATTATTATAGAATGGAGATAGCGAAAGAAAGTAATGGGTGTAATAGTGTTTTATATTATTAAAAGTTACTATTTATGGTAATGTATAGAAATGATGGGACGTCCCAAAAAGGAAAGTGTATAGAAATCACTGGGACAGAGGGAGTAGTACAGCTTCAGTCTTTAAATAATCGGGATTAGATTTGTTCATGCTTTCTATTAGAAAAATAATTTTTAACTTTTATTAATTATATCTTATATGTAATTGAAGTAAAGAAGTTAATATAGTTTGATTATGATGAGCAAATTTACCATTTTAAAAATATTATTATTAGTTATAATTTTAAATAATATATTAAATAAAAATTAAAAAATATTACAAATATTGTTTTGCAAGTTTTGCATAATGAAAATTAAAAAATATTTTATTAATAAAAGAAAACATATAAAATTTTTTTTATAAAATATTGCGTGTATTTCACTAGTTACCGAGGACTTAAAAGAAACAATCTAAGCATATATGCATCAATGTTAAAAAAATCTAACGTTAGCTATTACATAATGCTATTATATAATATAATAAATATTACCGAGGATTTATTGTTTTCATTGTTTAAAATATATTTATTGACGATCCAACCGTATAGATGTCAAGATATATCTAATTTAATGATATTCCAAATTTTTGAAAAATAAAAAATTAATTTGGTTGGAGATCTTAGTAGATCAATACTATATTGACTAGTACTCATAACTAGTGCTCTGTCCCATATTATTGTTTTTATTTTTTAATATATATTTCTCGATGATCCAACCGTACGGATGTCAAGATATATCTAATTTAATGATATTCCAAATTTTTGAAAAATAAAAAATTAATTTGGTTGGAGATCTTAGCAGATCAATACTATATTGACTAGTACTCCACTAGTACAAAATAGGCTTTTAGCGTCGGTCAAAATAGGCATTAGGCGTCGGTTATTGGGCGTAGTATATGAAGGCGACACTATAGGTATAGGCCTATGGCATCGGTTAATTGTGCGACACATATAATATATTAATAGCGTCGGTTGCTTAAAGAACCGACGCTTAAGGTCCTACTATTAGCTTCGGTTGCTTAAGAACCGACGCTTAAGGTCCTACTATTGGCGTCGGTTGCTTAAAGAACCGACGCTTAAGGTCATGCTATTGGCGTCGGTTGCTTAAAGAACCGACGCTTAAAATCAGATTATAAGTGTCGGGTTTTTCATGAACCGACGCTTAAAGTCAATTTTATAAAAAAAAAAAATTTGCAATTTCAGTAACCTTTAATTCACACCAATAAATACCATATATATGACAATTACAATTATACTCTGCCAACAAACATGAGATTTATCATCTAAAGATCTAATCTCAAACTTAAAAAAGGAAGTGACCACAATCAATCTCATTAATAAAAAAAATATTACATAATCATTCTCTACATCAATTTAGTCACACCAGGAATATTACATAAACTTGTAAAAAGTACAATTCTACAGGCAAGAACGCCATAAGGAAGCATTAATACAGATAATTTAGTGAAGTCGGATGAGTGCAGAGCTTAGAAATTCAGTAGCAAAGTGGAAAAAATAAAGGCACGCCAAATTTTCAGTTGCAATTCGAAATCTGCCATGGATTGAAGCACCTGCATCTCCTCCCATAATAATTCCATTCAGAAATGATACCTACAATATCAGTAGAATGTCTTAGCCCTGTCTTACCTGTCTCGTACCAGTAGCGTTCCACTAAGTGTGCCACGCTTATTTGTAAGAAAATAATCAGCAGAATGCGGGAAATCATATGGCCAACTTTCAGTTTCTTTTAGCATCTGATACAAATCCCGATGACCGTTAAATAAGGTCCATTTAGTTGATAACTTATATAAGTAGGAAAAATGGCTGTAAAACAAAGCTGATACCTGTTCTTTAGCATCTTGCCACATTGAAGTTGTATTTGCCTTGCCCAAATCGGAGTTTATATAGATGAAAACTGGGCCAAAAACCTTTTTCCAGGGTTCCCCGTCTTCAAACTCTAGTCCTAGTGACTTTCCGGCATAATGAGTGCTAATGAACATCTGCATTTCAAAGTAAATAATGTTTGTTATTGTATGCATTTTCACATGCATCTAATTTTTTTTTGTATGATGTCAAACAAACTAAATAGCATACACAGTTTTAATATATATATAGAAGTAAAAGATTAAAAGCAATTAAACCATATGTGTAATGGTGATCAACAACGAACCTTTTTAAAATACTAACTCATCGCATCAATGCATGGCGCATAATACAATGCTGAAGTATTTGTACCGCTATGATTGGTAACTAACATTACTGTGACAGAGTGATTTGTTCACCTATAACTTATATAACAGAACATCTTATACCTTTTGTCTATATTGAGTGGAACTGTAGTGCCATTAACGTCCGAAGGAATCCATGTCTTTGTAAATGAAAGCTCTACTGATCTTCACTTTGAACGACCACTGTCAAATTTGTCCCTCGTAACCTGATAAGAAGCGACTCATAAACTGTACATTATAATGGTCAAAATTTCAAGAAATCCATGTACCTTGCAAGCGATCCAGAGCAAACATTGTGGCAGCTTGCGAAAGATAATTGTCACATATAGAGGACTGAGAACTCTGTCCTTCGATCTCCATTAATTCATTTTGCTCAAGGCAGTCACCCTCTAAGAGTATATGAGCAGCCTTACATAAGAAAGCCAAATAAAATAGCAGTATGAATGGAGGTTTGATAACTTTTACCAGGATCCAAAGTAGTTAATTGATATAATTTGTGGACAGTAACTTTTCAAGTGTGAAGAATTCAGTTTACCTTTTGTAGAAATTTTACTTGTCAGAGAGTAAACAATAAATAGAGAATAAGGTCAACAAATTATAAGTTATAATAAATAATAAATATTGCATCAATAAATAGAGAAAATCTAATAAATAGAAGTAACTTCTTGCTTTGCAAAATGCCACCAACATAACTCTCAACTAGTTACTCTTTTGGCAAAAAAATAGTCACTTTGCTTCAGTTTTCTACTTCGACAAATGTCTGTGCCTAAGGGTGTACACACAATTAATTATGATCTCATAACCACAACACAAGATTCCTAAAATATTACTTAACACATGTCACATAGAGAACTAAGCGAAACAAAATTTCTCAAATTTTGAAAAGCTCATATCATATTGACGTACATCAGATAAATACAAATGAAAACTTAAAAAATTGACGAGGAGATCAATCACACAACTCCAGCAGAATTCACATTTTTCATAATTAAAATTGTTACCTACAAATTGGAGTTTTGAGAATATATACCTGAGCCATGGAGTCCAATAAACGGACATGCCTTGAGCTTTTGTTTGCAATTAGCAGAAGAGCTTGAGCTCCTTATGCCTTGACTAGCCTGGAAGCCCCGAGTTGACTCATTGAGTCATGAACGAATTCACCGAGTTTGATTGTAACAACATCATTTCTTCACTCTTCATCGCTTGAGCGTCTTAGACTCGCCAATAAGAGCATCGAACCCGTCGTATCTACAGAGTTGCTCCAAGATTAGCATTGAACCATCGAAACGAAGCTTGACCCATCATTTTTGTGATAAAACTAGCAGCCAATCGTATTGACCTATTGATTTGATATGAAAGATGATGTGTACCAATAATTGAGTAGGCTAGGATTTCGAGTGATAAATTTAGGAATAGAACCATAGTAAAAATGGATCGAAAGCATATTAGATAAAGAACATGAATCCATGATCAATTTTTGTGAACAAAGTGTCATTTGGTCGGAACTTCAATGGCAAGATTTAGGGTTTTAGTCGGGTAGAGAATTGGGGGAAAGAAACCGAGCGCCATGGCCTATTATGATTGTGGGTATAATTATGAATTTGTTACATTTTCTAAAGTAACTGTCGAGATTAAATCTAACCACGATCTAATGGCTAAAATAATTCGATTAAAAATATTAGTAATATCAGTCGTACATATTTATCAATTCTAAAATAAAATCATAATATATTTTATATCAAATTTTATATTTTATAAAAAAATATAAAAATTTTGGGAAAAGTAAAGCTAGAGCCAAATATCATTTGGGGAGAAATTATATGCCCTTTATTTTGATCTTGTGCGGATCATGTGTCTTTCTTTTTCATCGGATCAGTGTTGTCTTAAAATAATTTTAAATTTGTTATTTAAAACTTTTCTTTTTTAATAATAAAATAATAATAACTATTTGTAATAAATAAATCTAATAAGCTATTTATTTGGATCCTAAAGTCTTCTATGTTTTGCCCATTCTGGTTGCGTTGGATTTTCGTCCAGCAATAACATATTGATTGTTTGATGATTAGTAGCATCTTGAATATATAGTATGATGTTTTTTGGTGTATAGTAATGATTGAAAGATTAGTTTTAAATGAAAATGTAACGTGTTTTAATTCAAAAAGTTATTACTAAAAATAATAATGAAAAGATATGGTGTGATATTATTATTTATTTTAATACATAGGATAACCGAAAACCAAAATTTTCAATGTTTCGGCTTTAATATAATAGTATAGAATATATCTTATTATTAGATCTAACGATTCTTATTTATTAAAAAAATAATAATTTGAATATAGAGTATGATATTTTTGGGTGGATAGTAATGACTGCAAGATTAGTTTTAAATGAAAATGTAATGTGTTTCAATTAGAAAAAAATTATTACTAAAAATAATAACCAAATATATGGTGTGATATTATTATTTATTTTAATAAATAGAATAACCAAACCGAAAACCCAATGTTTCGGTTTTAATATAATAGTATATATATATATAATACATGTTTTTCTAAGGCGTTATAATAATGGTTCTAGATATATAAGTAGGAATGAATACATATTATTTAATTGTTTAATGAAAAATATTTAAATGTAACTTTTTATAAAATGTTGTTTGATTTGTATAAATCTTATTTGAATAATATTATTCAATTTAAATTTTTTAATTAGATTGGTATAATATAAAATAACGTATTATTTGTATATAATTTAGTTTTTTTTTAATTATAATACTTTTAGCGTCGGCAAATGTAAGACGACACATAAAGTACAAAAAAAGTCAGTTTAGGCGTCGTTTGTGTAAAGACCGACGCTAAAGGGTCAGTTTTATGCGTCGGTTGTTTATGATCGACGCTAAAGGGTCGATTTTAGGCGTCGGTTGAGTAATGACCGACGCTAAAGGGTCTGTTTTATGCGTCGGTTGTTTATAACCGACGCTAAAGGTGAGTTTTAGGCGTCGGTTGAGTAAAGACCGACGCTAAAGGGTCAGTTTTAGGCGTCGGTTGTTTCATGACCGACGAAAAAGGTCCAACACAAATGACATTAAGCGTCGGTTAAGCCAGCAACCGACGCCTAAAGTATGTGTAGGCCACGGCTCTCTATATAACCGACGCTAAAAGTGCGACGCTAAAAGACATTTCTGTACTAGTGCTCGTAAATAGTGCTATGTCCCATATTATTGTTTTTATTTTTTAAAATACATTTCTCAATGATCCAACCGTACGGATGTCAAGATATATCTAATTTAATGATATTCCAAATTTTTGAAAAATAAAAAATTAATTTGGTTGGAGATCTTAGAAGATCACTACTATATTGACTATTACTTGTAACTAGTGCTCTGTCCCATATTATAGTTTTTATTTTTTAAAATAAATTTCTCGACGATCTAATCGTACGGATGTCAAGATATATCTAATTTAATGATATTCCAAAATTTTCAAAAAATAAAAAATTAATTTTATTGGAGATCTTAGTAGATCACTACTATATTGACTAATACTCGTAACTAATGCTCTGTCCCAGATTATTATTTCTATTTTTTAAATATATTTATCGAAGATCCAACCATACAGATGTCAACATATATATAATTTTATTATATTCCCAAATTTTCAAAAAGTAAAAAATTATTTTAGTTAAAGATCTTAGTAGATTACTACTATATTGACTAGTACTCGCAACTAGTGCGTTGTCCCATATTACAGATTCTAATTTTTAAAATATATTTTTCAACGATTCAACCATATGGATGTCAAGATATATCTAATTTAATGATTTTCCAAACTTTTTGAAAAATAAAAAATTAATTTTGTTAGACATCTTAGTAGATCAATACTATATTGATTAGTACTCGCAACCAGTGCTCCGTCCCTTATTATTGTTTCTATATCTTAAAATATATTTCTCAACGATCCAACCGTACGAATGTCAATAAATATCTAATTTAATTATATTCCCAATTTTTCGAAAAATAAAAAATTAATTTGGTTGGACTAATAAATGATAAAAAAATTATATGCTAACTTACGAAGGAATTGGTCGTAAGTTATTTGCCGCTTATTTTTTTTTTATGAAAATTTGAATTTGCCGCCTATTTTTAGATAAAAAGTTGAATTTGCCACCTGACAACTTACAACGGATTCCGTCGTAAGTTTAATTTAAATTAAAAATATTTTATAATATACAAAATGTTTATTAAAAAAATAAAAATAAGAAACTAAACGATATCGTTTCGTTATTAGAAAAACAATTCATTTTGCAATTAAATTCTATTACAATAAAGAACTTACGACGGAAAATATTCCGTCGTAAGTTCACTACTTACGACGAAATCTGTCGTAAGTTAATTGCTAAACGACAAGGTTTCTTTTATAAAAAAAATTAATTCATTTTCCAATTAAATTTAATAACAAAAAAAAAGGTTACGACGTCGTATGTTAACTTAACTTATGACGAATTTTCGTTTCTGTCATAAGTATGGTGCTACTTACAACAAATTTGCTTTTCCGTTATAAGTACGGCGTTCAAAATGGTTCCATCGTAAGTTGTCTATGGTAAAAGGCCAGATTTGTTGTAGTGCTTTTTCATGCGCGTCTTTGTATTAATTTTTTGTGACCTGACCTTAATCTCTTTCTTGTACACTTTATGTCCCACCATGACCATATCTTGAACCGCGTTTTCACCACTAATGACAATGCTTCTTTCATAAAAATTTTCTACAATTTTAATACATGTATAAAATAAATGAAAAGGATAAATGAAAATTCGAATAAGATACATGTATAAAATAAATGAAATTTGAGTACCTTAAGAGCATCTCCAAGAGCCTCTTCAGTTTGGCTCTTAAGTGTGATTTGAGGAGAGAGAAGAAAAAAATGTGATAAAAATGTAATCTCTCTCCTCAATTGTAAGAGCTCCTATCCACTCCTAACTAATATTTTATACTAAATTCATAAGATATATTCTCTCTCTTCCCCACTTTTCTTTTGTCTTTTTATGAATTCCACTTACTTTTAATAATATAAAATTAAATAAGGAATGAGTATAAAGAGTATTGTTGGAGATGAATGTACATTAAGTTACTAAAAGTTAATATTTTATATTATATTTAAGAGTGAGTTAAGGGACTCTTGGAGATGCTCTAAGAACTTAAGCAAATATCCTTATCATTGTAACCTAGCTACAAAATTCTCCATGTATACTAATGCCCTGTGAAAAATAAGAACGGATTATGAACTATACATAAGCAAATGGATCATCTCTGTACTATAAGATGGTGGAGTAAAGTATGCCTGCACATGTTTAAATGAAGTTTACTCTAATAAGGTCCAATATCAACAAATTAATTATGCACGCTCAATGTGAGTTCATGTGATTTACTTATATGTCAGAAAAAGTATGACTTCATGTGAGCTGATCATCTCTGTACAATAAGATGTTGGAGTAAAGTATGTCATTCTTGAAGAAGACATAAAATATGGCACAACAGAAGCATAATATGCCTCTGAAACTTCTGGTAGGTGTGATGCTTCAACACAGCTTAGAAAGAAAGCATCGAGAAAGTCAATGGAGAGATGAGAAAAGACTTGGTCCTTCGAGAAAATCTGATCTTCTTTCTCGTGATTCGTCATAAACTTCGAGTCGTTCTATCCCTATTAATTGGCATTCCAAATTAGAAACAGTTACTCACTTTCCCTGGTACAAAATACATAAGACTTAGAACAACTACTATAATGAGTTATATAATTACCTGACATTTTTAGACAGGCACACCATAAAAAGACCACCCTCAACTGCAAAACACATTAGTTCCGTGATAATTTTATCAGATTGCCACTCTGTTATCGGACTAAGAAAGCATTTAAAAGAAAAGAGTTGCCTTGGTCTCAATCCAAGCAGAACAACTCCCCCCCACCCACATACGACATAGATCTGATGATTTAACTTCATTCTTTGCCCTTTTCACAATAAAAATGGTTTTAAAAATTAATGTTAAAATATTGTTGTCAAATATTTTTAATACAAATTTTAGTTGTGGGGTACTAATTTTATAGCGATGCCATTTTTTTATACATTGTTAGTCATAGAGATTGATCGATATTTTTTGTTAAAAAATAATTGATCCACGTCGATAAATCATTTAAATTTTACATATTTATTTATTTTTATTAAATATTTACGTACATGCCATTGCATTTCTAATTAAATGTTCAAATATTATGAATGAATTTGAGGTCCATGTACTCGAATTTAAATTCTCCTTTCTCTAATAAAGGTATATTAGCAAATTTTGTAAAATTTTGCATGCGTAGTGTCAAGTGTGGAGTGTTAATACTTGTATGTAGCTACTGCTGCCCTTCCAAATAGTACTGCCTCTTGTAATACTTTTCAATTTGTTTTAAAAATAAATAAATTATGGTGTTTACTTTTTATCAACCTCGCCCCTGCAAGTTTAGGTTTCTCGCTCCGTCTCCCTGGGTGGTGGGTGGATGCTTTTGATCGGCTCCTGCAATATCCCATGTTATAAACTTTAGTTAACTCTTGATCGATCTATATCTGTGTTTGCTACCGCTGTACATATTCTAAATCCAACACAAGTGCATTTTAGAATTTAATTTTATGGTTTTAGAAAACGACCTCGAGTGTTTTACAATATCACCAAGTACGTCGTATTTAATAATTATAGTGTACTGTAAAGACGAGAATCCCGCAGCCTGAATAATGTTATTCATCCATAATCATATACTTACATTGTGTTGCATGAAAGTTTTTTAACTCAACGAAAGTCGAAACTATTTATGATGTTATACTCTAAATTTTAATAACTTGAAATCATTCCAAATAATTGCACTCCTAAGAGCATCTCCAAGAGTCTCTTAACTCACTCCTAAATATATTATAAACAATTAAGCTCTTAGTAAGTTATTACATTGATTTGTGTGTCAACTCCAACAATCCTCTCTATTATGACTCTTTATTTTATATTTTATTCATATTTCAATTCCATTTGGACAAACAATCAATAGATGAGATAGAATAACCACTATTTTACTAATAAAATATTAAGTTAAAAGCTACTAGTTGCTCCTAAAATAGAGGAGAGAGAAGAAACTCTTAACTTTTTAAAGAGCCTCTAAGAGTCTCTTGGAGCTTGATTTTTATTCTCTCTTTCTCATTTTTTGAATTAAAAGCTACAATAAAGAGCTTCTTGGAGATGCTCTAACTAATATTTTATACTAAATTCATAAGATATATTCTCTCTCTTCCCCACTTTTCTTTTGTGTTTTTATGAATTCCACTTACTTTTAATAATATAAAATTAAATAAGGAATGAGTATAAAGAGTATTGTTGGATCTTTAAATCTCTAAAGATCAATATTAGGAACGAGAGTGGATCTTGAGATTTAGAACTTACATCGTGGATCTTGAGATTGTGTAATGTAAGATCAATATATCCTATGTGTAATGAGATTTATGTGTGGTGAATTCTTGCATCCACTTTTCTTTTGTCTTTTTATCCTAATATTGTTGAATTCTTGAGTAGTTTATGCAGAGGCTTGTGCTGCTGTCCATAACCTGGATTACGGACCACTTCTAGTTCTTCAGAGTGTCGGGAATTGGGATTCATTTGGATTCTTAATGAAGAATTGGTTTCCAGAAACTGTTAGGCAAGGCATGTGTGCCTACTGAACAAGTTGCTAGTCCCTGGATGGTTATTTCACAAGCCTCTTTGTCAAGGTTTTGCCCCTTAAATTATTGAAGAAACAGGTTGTTGTTTACTTGTTTAAGCAATATATGTATGTCATGGAAAAGGGACATTCTACTATCATTGAACAGCTAGCTTTGGACTTTGGTGTATCATTGGCGAGTCATGGAGACTGGATAGGGCAAGCAACATGAACAGATCAAAAATCTTGCGTAATGAAGGCTGACTCACAGCAGAACTCACCGATTCTATGTAATTTGAACCTTTTATTTCCATATTGTTGCCTACTTTGAAGTCAACAAGAGTTGTCCTACCCTTGCATTTGTTGCATTCCTAGCTATTAGAACTTCGGTCCTATCTAGATTTCCTGTGCCGAGGGCACCCAGGGGCGACTTTGCCCAGTGTTGTACTCCCTGAAATCTAGTTAAATATATTTAAACCTAATTAACCAAAAAATTAAGTACTAAAGCATGAAATACATGCAAAAACCGTGAAAAACGCATGAGTTGATTTTTTCTCTCCCTCATTGATCCTTTTTCAGTTTTTCCTTTCTTTCTCTTTCTCCACTTTGACCGGTCTTTCCTCAATTCACACTTCCTCATCTCATTCTCACCCCCCCCCCCCCTTCCTCTCCATCTCTCACCACAACTAATGGTAATCAACCCTTGTGATATTTTAAATAACATTTGTAACTGACTTTGAACCCTCCTTTCAACTCATTTGCGGTTCTGAGCACTTTAGAGCTTCACAACACCTACCAAAGAAATTCACCCAGCTGTGTGGGGGGACGTGTGTGGCTTTAGTGCAGAAGTTATGTATCATTCAACAAGGACCTCATCCAATTTGGACTGCTGAGTTTGTGCTCTTACTGTTAGGGATACAAATGATTGTCAGCCTGATATTTCCTTACTAAGGGAAGTATCAATTAGGAGTGCTATTAACTATGTTCAGACGAGTAAATTTAGATGAGGTAATTGATGCCTTTCACCAAAAAGACACCTATAGATAGGTCAGTTAGGCCCTTGGTAAAACCGCAGGGAAGAAGGGAATGCATAAATATGTAGAGGATGTTGACACACATGAAAATTGCACAGCTGGAGAAATGTTAGAAAGAGACAAAGGTAACAAACCAGACCAAGACATATAGGATTATCCTACGGAACAAAAGATGGTTAATGCGTCCAGGCGGGAAGAGGTGCACTGTGTACTAAAGCAATCATATGATGATATTACGATGATATGTGCAATGTTAACTTTAATTTAGTTTAATTTGGTTGAAAATGACACGAAGCCATCCATAGAGGACCAAAGGATTTTTAAAAGCACCAAGTTAATAAGTTATGCAGAGGTATTTAAAAATGTTCACCAGCCGGACAAGAAAGCAACAAGGATGAGTTAGCTTCCATAAGTTTATGGTCCAACAGTCGGAAACCTTATCTTGTAATCAATCAAACGGTTGTGGCTGGATCAAATTCCCTCTTCAACAGTAATATTTTGAGGGAGAATTGTACTGCCTCTTTTGCGATTGCAGATGTTTGCTGCTTCACCAATTGCTGATGCCCGTTCCTGGGCTTGCCTCGACTGGTGCGTGGGCTTGCCTCGACCGGATGATCATTTTACTTGTACATAATTTATTGGACTTAAACAAAGCAGTTGAGAATCTGCACAAAACTGTTAGACAAAGTGGTGTGCGACAAAATTGGACCCCAGAGGCCCAGACTGTTGACGAATGATGACTCCTGTGTCCTGCCAATACAAGTCCATCGGCATCTCCGTTTCTTCTCCAATTTTTATGATCAGTTTTAAATATAGACTTAATCTATAGAAAGAAAGACCTATGCAAATGAACTTCCTTGCGATAAATGGAGCACTTGGGACATAATATCGAAAGACTTAGAAAAACATAGAATTAATTAGATCCATTTTACTTCAACTATAAATTGAACATATTATATGTGTCACGCTCTATGAAAAATAGACTTTAGAATGAGAAGTTGTGAAATTAATCTACACGTACTAAAAACTTTCTCAGCAGAATCGTTCCTTTTTCTTTTTTTTTTTTTGTATAGTACTCATTTATCATTATGCAAATCACAAACGACACTGAAAATAAATGTATTCAGGCCACCTCGAATATAAGCTACTCTACTGAAAACTTGAGCTAATATTAAGTTAATTCTGGTAATGCATAGCCAGATTCAGATTTCTCACATGGGAGGAACATATCACTACACTGCAATGTTCTGAATCGGAAAACATGAAAATATGATATCCGGCAAATGTACCTTGCTCTACGGATGGGGGAAACAAAATGAGTAACTACAAATCTAGAGAAGTGGAGATATTTGTTCAGAGAGTCATTGTAGTACTATCATGCTAACTCTATTATACAATATAAATGAATGGTAAAAGGCTAGTCATTTATACCATTGGCTTGATGACAATTTGGACTATAGATTACAGTATTACACCCTTTGAATACGTAAATGTACACTTAAGTATTTACTTGTTGAACCCCAGGAATTAAATTTTTACTTTTTAAACCCCATACATTTTAAGTTGGGTATTGTTTGGTCAGATGTCCGGGTTTCATGTACTTGCGGGTGTAAAAATGTAGGTCAGGATCGTAATTTAGCCATTAACAAGAAATCTAAGACAATCTTATCAACCTTGGGCACGTGGTTGAACTGGGACTAGTAAGCCTTTTAAGTTTGATACTTGCAGAGGTTCTCAAAACCCATGTATTCATTTTTATGAATCTTGGTGATTGTGTTTGCAATTCCAACTCCGCCTGCAAAAGTATACAGTTGAAAATTAAAATCCAGAAATTCGTAATTACTTTAGAGAGACATGAGACTTAGATCGCAAATGCATTACACCAGGGTAGACTGAGGCTACTCACCTAATGAGATTGCACTAATGAATATGGTAGATGCTAAAATAAAGATGATTAGGGATGCCCTTCCGAGTATGATGATGATCCTTCTCACAACATGTTGTCCAACAAATGCAGCAATTGTAGCAACACAAATGAAGTAGAGAGCTGAAGAGTAAATGCAGACAAGAAAGCTAAAATTTAATCTTCTGAGAAAAGTTACTCAATTACTTATTACATTCAGTATTCAATCTAATTTGCTGTTAAATGCTCACCGTAAGGAACAGGGAAACGCTTTAAAAGGTAATATTCTACAACAGACATTGAAGAGGAAAACATCATAGCAAAGGTAGCTGTGGCACTTGAAACCTGCATAAGGAATAGATTTTTATGTGAGAGAATAACAGTTTGCTGCAAGAGTGTACCATATCATTTGTGGTAATGCTATGATAAGGCATAAAGCTAGAGCCATGATATCTGAATAAGATGGCAAGATACTACAAAAAATTTAACCATCAAAATTCATCAAAACAACTAAAAGAAGACTTCCAATGTTCGAGAAGTATCATAAACCACACAAAAGAATCCAAAAATGTATCATAACTTTTATATTTATGTTTATCTTCCTCTAGATGTATTAAAAAAACCTAAACCACAAAGAGTTGGATGGGGCAAAATTGAATAACATTACAAATGTCTATCCTAAATCTATAAAAAATTCCATCATATCAGGGTACCGGCCCCTGCCGTCATCCCCAAGTTTGTTGGATTAAGTAATATACATATGCATGGTCTTTCATAAGTTTACATGCTTAACTTTCAGTTAATAACAACATTCATTATACACAGACAAAGAAATGCACAAATATTAGGCCAGTTCAAGAGTAAGGAAACTTGTCGAAACAACTTTTCAATGAAAGGTGTTATGTTTCAAATGTTGTGCAACCATTGTAATCGTTTCATCAGTTGAAATAACTAGGATTTTTTTTGTCCACTAAGATCATTACTAACTTCCTTTCCTACTTCTGAGCTAATATATCTGGCAAGAAGAGAAAACTCACTTGTGGAGGAACTCCTAGCTCCAGAAACAGTGGTCCCATAATAAAGCCTCCACCTAGACCGAGTAACCCTCCAACAACGCCAGCCAATACACCGCATAAGCAATAGACTATCAGCTGTTTCACCCCAGGGCGAGTTCCAGAATCTGACTTGGAAGCAATTACTCTTTTACCACTATATAAACTAAGTGCCTCATACAATGTAACACCAACAGAAACTGGAATCTGCGTCAGAGTGAAGCGATACATTAATATAAATGCACAAATCCCCCACTATAGTTGGAAGATGCTGCAAAAGGTAGTCTTTATAACTGTTTTTAAATCTTGACAACCATAAGATTAGTGCCATACTAGAAAAGTCTAATTGAAATTTTAACTTAGTACCTGGAGCAAATTTAGCACCCAATATTCTGTTGAACAATTCGTCGTATAATTCTGTGATTGATACATGAAAAGAATAGATTCCACAGTAAGAGCAAGTTTGAAGCAATTGCCAACTTCAAAAGTGTATACGATCAGAAAAAGAAACCATGATGAAGACATGTATAACCTTGGCAATCTGCAATGCAAGAAATGCAACCCAAACAAAAACAAGAAGGCCAAATTCCTTCCAGCACACATTCTCAAAAACAGTGATCTGATGAAATAACATACATTAGAAGATGCGGAAATCATGAACAGTAAAATCAATCCGTTATCAGATATCACTAACCTCTTCTTTTGAGGAATCTTTGATATCGTTATTTTTTGCACCACTAGGACCACCAGGAAGAAGCTTGTATTCCGCTTCATCTCCATTTCCTGGTATACTTAAATGTTTTAATTTCAGTAAAAAGAGATGGAAAATAAGATTCTTTAAGAAATGAATATTTTATGATATTGGTTTGAAAGGGGAGCCGTTAATCACTTTACCATCACCAGCATGGCGCTTTGCTGCCTCCTGAAAGAAGAAAAGAAAATGTAATTAATGTTCCATAGAGGTTACACACAATATGAATAGCAGCCACAGGGTGATCTGTATATATAAGAATATGCCGCACATTCCCAGGACACACACTTTAAGACTTAATATAAAGTCAAGCTAGTAATTCTAGAACGACAACTATTGTGAACCACATTTTCTTTTTAAATATAAAATTAATAGAATAAAATGTGCAAATACTTATTTAGGTACCTGAAACATTCAAACGCTGCCAAACTCCACTACAAATGAAATACATGATAAAGATAATAACCTGTTTTAGAATGGTTTCCTTTTTCCAAGTTTCTATGCCTCTTAGGAATGCTTTTGTTGATGTGCCTGTAAGCCACCAAACATGTTTTAAGTGTTACTCAAATAGAATAAGTTAAGAGAGAGAGAGAGGGGGGGGGGGTGAGAGGGGGAAGTAGGGGAGAGGGAGGGAGAGATAAAACACTCCAAATTACCAACGAAGAGGACAATTAACAGAACTGTGACCATCCAATCAGCAAAAAGCACGTTGAATACAACTCCAGCACTGATGCCCATCATGAGCATAGGTTGGATGAGCACTGCCAAGTCATAGTCAATAATTGGCATATCTATTGTTGGATGTCTTAGCTTAAGGTTGTAATACACAGTTGAGACTGCTGCACCCATGATCATACCTAACAAAGAAAAGAAAAACAGAACAGTTAAATGTTGGTAGCAAGTTTTCCGTGACAATAAAAAGGAACCATCCTAAGTATATAATGTGTACAATTCTCCAGGCACAAACTAAGCTACATGGTAGTATATCCTGTAAGCAAAAAATTTTGCAAATCAACTCTTTGTAGTTTAAAGGACATCATGCTGAACATTATTGGTTTACATTACAGCAAGTCTTAATTTTAGTACAAATGAACACATTATCTATGTCTTTACAGGAATAAAAAAACATAATTTTGTGTTTTCTTGGACATATGAACAATGAAGTACAGTTTTTATCCAAACAAATGTATGTACAACAGAGAAATCAAGAGCTAAGTACATTTTGAGATGGCAGTTGCTGATTTCGGATCAAAACCAATTATCAAGGTCAGCATAGGAACAAATATGCCGCCGCCACCGACACCGCCTACACTTCCAAATGCAGCTCCACAGAATCCAATTAAGGAGCCAACAACAATTTGCCAATTAAATTTCATTTCCTGAGAAACAAGTCCAAATTGAATTTCAACAAATCTTTGTGAATAATATTAGAGTTTGTGAGTGTACAAGTACAGAGATAGTAAATGATAAAGCAATAACTCCAATTCATGCTTGTAAAGTGGCAGAACTCTAAATTCCATTAATTGGGGCCTTATTTGTGCTGTTTTTTTTAACAGTTGTCTTAAAATCCACAAAAATGATTTTGTTTATAATAATTCATTTGGAACTTAACTATGCCTTCTATAAGGCACAAGAAAAGGAGAAAACTGTAACTGATTAGCAATGGTCTCATGACCAGTTCCTATGCTTAATGACTAATTTTTATGCATTGCCTGCTGCGTGTAACAGGAGCAACATGCAAATCATGTGTGACAGCAGGAGTGACCATACATGTTTAGCATTTTCATTCCTTTATCATTAGAACTTCTTTCTTGGGTAGGATACAAGATTATATAAAGTTAATAGAAAGTTCTAGATATGAAAGGGAAACTGGGGACAGTAATATCAGGCATGCCCCTTAATTGCAAGGTTCTCATAGACAAAAGTGACAAGTTAATATATGGAATAAACGAACTAAAATCCAAATATGAAAATTAAAAAGTAACACAAATGACAAATTTTTAGCTGCAGTATTACATAGGTAAATTCATTCAAGTATGGGATGTTAAGAACAAACAGAAGGAAAATTCCCATTACTCTAATATCAAAGTGAGATCTGCAAAACTCTAAACTTCCGATACTGTTGTAATTTTCAAAAAACTTATATAAAAAGATTTTCGCTTTAGATATTCTGATATACCTAATTTACTAGCTGTTCACTAACCATAACTCCATAAGGTCCACAACCACAGATGTCTACAGACAGGGACGGATCCTGGTGGCCTAGTTGTGAATTTCAATTAATGTACAAACATACACTATTCATTACCTCTGCAACATTAATGTTGTTAGCTAAGCTAGTTAAATCATAAATATGTTATATGTAATACTTATTTGAGGTCACCGGTCCCATACCGGAATTTTGGACATGCACTAATCTGCATTCGCAGATCTTGTATATTATCCGGAAAAAAGCACAAAATCGATTCTTTGCAAAAAGGAGCGACTAATAAATATGTAAATCAACACACAAACAGACACATGCACATATTACTTTCGGAATACTCACCGGCCAAACATGATGGTAACCTTGTTGACCAGATTGCCATAAGAAATTTTTGATCTGGAGCAGAACATTTGGCTCATCAAATTCATCAAGAATCTCATTTAAATCACCATTTTTCATGAAACTCCTCTCTGCTGATACAAAAACAGAAGCTAATGCAAAAGTCCACACCACTACTAACACTGGCCTCATGATCACAATCCATTTCCTTGGAATTTCCATTTATATAAATAATCTTCCAATCCCAAGACTCTGACTTTTCAAGAACCTACAATGATTCTAGCACTTCTATATCACTCCTCTATATATATGTAAATGTGCAAACATGTAACTATATTTTCAAGACGATTGGATAGATGGGTTGTACCAAGAATGGCCTAAATGTAAAGAAGTTGGATGAAATGGATATGAATTTAATGAGAAAATAAAAAAGAGAGAAGTTTCAATATCAAATGGGAAGAATGTACATGAATGCGATTATGATAGGTAGGGAAAGAAGAAAAATGAGAGATGAATGATTGTGAAAGATAGACAATGAGATACATACATACATGTTGCAGTCATTAAGAGAGAAAATTTGCATTACAAGCATCGTTATAAAATTGGCGCAAGTTGTTGGCTGTTCATCATGATTCATGACCTTATTTTTTATTATTTAATTGTTCCAATTAAATAATTAAATTAGATGATTCAAATTCATAATTTTAGACTTATCTTATTTTTTAAAAATAAGGAATTATTTTTTTTGAATTTTTTTAAAAAAAATATATTTCAATATATGCTTATATATATTAATTATTTTTAAAATAACAAATAACAAAAAAATTGAAAGAAAAAGTAAATGTTAAATAAATGGTAATATTGAATTAAAAAATAAGGCACAGCTAGATTACTAATGAATTATATACTAATGTGTTATGAATATATTAAAATTACAAATAACAAAGAAAATGTGAAATAATAATTGGATAATGGAGGGCAATTTGAGAAGTAGATGGAGTGGTTATTTGTACTTTGTAGCTGTGTTCATCATGACTTTGAAATGAGTAATGTTACATAGCCTAATTCCAAATATGTTTTTGAATTCGATTTTAAATATGTTTTCATATTTTTATTCGTAGAATTAGGAGAATCCGTGGGTAAAATATTCAATAAATAATATAGTCACATCTCATGAAATCGTTTTGGAAAGAAAGACTATTTCTTTTGAAATATGAAGACTTTGCCGATAAACATAAGAAAGTAGCCGTCCTTTTCTCGAACAGTCAGCTTAGACGCATTATATAAAACTTTGAGCTTGTTGGCAAAATGTGTGAATGCATAAATAGATGGGTTAATTATCATATAGGTCACATATATGTCACTTATTATATATCAATATATTAAGCGAATTATTGGGTTTTTTTGATCTCATTTAAACCACTCAATACAAAAAATGTTACACTCCGTTAACTTTCGAAAAATAAAAGTAATCTTTTGTTGAATATATACATTTTTCTTGAATTCTACCGCAACCAAATGAACAATTCTTAAATTCTAGTATTTTTGATAATATATTTAAAATTTAAAAAGTTCATTTACTATTTATTTTTAATTAAAATAAGGAAAATAACTATAAAATTAAAAATAAATAATAAATGATTTTTTAAAAATCTAAATATATTATCTAAAATATTAGAATTTAACAATTATTCATTTGGTTACGGTAACATTCAAGAAAAATGTGCAGAATCAACAAAAGATTACTTTTATTTTTCGAAAGTTAACAAAGTGTAACATTTCTTGTATTGAGTGGTTAAATGAAACCAAAAAAAACTCGGTGATCTGCTTGATACATTAGCGTGTAATAAGTGACCTATATGATAATTAACCCATAAATAGATTGATCGTACAATTTGATTATCGTTTCATTACACTGCATTGCACATTCTATTTTTCTAGACATGGTTTTTTCACATATAAACCGTGTTCCAAAAATCGTTTGCTTTTTTAAAAATTATCGATAAATTATTAATAAATTATTAAAAAATATTTGATCGATTTAATTTTTAAAATAAAATTTACCAAAAATATTAGTTTTAAAGTTTCTCTTTACAAAAATACCATCTTCTTTAATTAATTACATATTTACTATCTTAATTGCAAAAATATTATCTTTCCTTTTCCAATCCAATTTTAATTTTAAAAAAAAAATTTAAAAATAATTCGGATGAACAGTAACATGCCACGTGGCAGGTTACTGTTCATCGATTTTTTTTTAATGTGGGGTGATTTTGGTGGATTTGGGTTGCAAGGCCCCGCCAGGGGCCATATTCAACTGAATGCAACCACATGCAACTTTTTTTTTTAAGGTGGGGTGATTTTGGTGGATTTGGGTTGCAAGGCCCCGCTAGGGGCCATATTCAACTGAATGCAACTTTTGCGTTCAGTTGCATGGGGTTGCATTCAGTTGCATAAGAAAGTTCCATTTTTCAGTTGTCATTTTCGACCACCTTTTTAAATCTATATATATATATATATATATATATATATATATATATATATATATATATATATATATTCCAAAAAAGTGGTCGAAAATGAAAACTGAAAAATGGAACTTGCAATCAGAAATTCAGTTGCATGTGGCCCCTGGCGGGGCTTGCAATCCAAATCCAACAAAATCACCCCACCTTAAGAAAAAAAAGTTGCATGTGGTTGCATTCGGTTGAATATGGCTCCTGGCGGGGCCTTGCAACCCAAATCCACCAAAATCACCCTACTTTAAAAAAAAAAAAAGAAGAAGAAAGCGCGCATGGCAGCAGGGCAGGGGAGGAGGAGGGGAGAAGGGGTGCCCTAAATTCTAGTATTTTTGCAATTTAGAACTTAGTTTAGTAAAACTGTAAATAGCTATTCTTAACAAAAGTAAATGTGCAACATATATTTATCAAAAAAGCCCTTTATAAAGTTCAATTTATCGTCTTGAAATATTTTTAAATGGTATATTATATTATACATTAGAATATTATATTAAATATTAAAATTTATCTGATATTTGTTCCAATTTATCATTTCACGATAAATCCTAATTTACCGATAAATCACTATTAGATACTTAAACCGATATTTTTCGATTTTGAAATTTACAACCATGCATAAAAATATTAATTTATAAAAGTCAGGGCTCACACTTCATATACGATCAAATAGATAATTGTGAGGAACCTTTAAAAATTTAAGGTACCAAATTTTTTTTGTTACATAAAATATGACATATAGCATATCTTGAATAAATGAATCTACAAAAAAAATTGTCTTTATTTATTTTATTACATCCAAAAAATATTTTACTTCACTAATTTCATTCGAGTAGAAAAGTAGAAAATAATTTAAAATTAAGTCTCAATTTTATATTAATTTTAAGTTCTTTAAAATATGAATTAACATAAAAATTAATAAAAATAATAATTGTAAATTAAGAAAATTTATTTAGATCTCTTAGTGAAACTTTCAAAATAAAATTGTGTACTTAAATTTTATAAATCTAAATCTTGATAAAAGTATGTGCTCATTTGAATACAAGAAAAAAGGTATCCGTTTTCGAAAAAGAAAAAAAAGGTAAAAAAAATTAGCATTTTTGAACCATAATGTAAAAAGAATAATTTTATATAAAAAGTAATTTCAAAGTTTTACAATTAGCATGAAATTTTAAGAGTCACAATGATTTCAAAAATAAAAATCACATCATTCTAAAGGATTTATTTCTTTATATATATACTCCCGTGTCATTGACATAATCATAAGTTTACAATTTTTGCTTCTTGAAAGAAAACAAAAGGGGATATGGTTTAGCAAATAATAAGAAAAAAGAATTTTTTATTCAGCATAATAAAAAAATTATTTTATTTAGATTAACGCCTTCTTAATGAAATTTGCCTCACAACTCCTAACACAGGTATGCAACAAAAGAGGGTGAAAATTTACAAAAAATAAAATAAAATGTAAATATGAATTAATTTATTTATTATAGTTGGATCAACAGACTTAAACAAACTTATACTTGAGATTTTGTATTTCAAATACAACTAAATTCTGATTGGTCATTCTCTCTAGGAGCCGTCACCTTTTCGGTGTTTTTTCACAAGCTAATTGAGGGGCTTCCACTCGGCTCTCTCCGATGGAAAGTCTCAATCCTTTAATTTTCTTGTCTTTCATTGATTTCCCTTTAATAAAATTCAACCTTTTGGGTGTTTGTGTGTCTCTCCTTTTGGAATGTGTGTTTTGTCTCTTCTTTTGGGATGTTTTGTTATGTTCTTAATTAGTTATGTTTGGGGTTCGATCTATTGAAAATGATTTTGTTGATGTTTTTGGGATCTGAAAAGCCTGCATCGAAGATGGGGTGGTGACGAATATTGGAAGAGCTCACCTTTTACAATCAAAGATTATATTCATCCTTTGGGGGTTTCCACTTTCGGCACGTCTATAGCAGGTATCCGACATGTAGATAGCTGGGGTGCCGTTATGTGATAATGTTAGGTCCCAAATAAGGGACAACCCTTGACGCAGCAGAATAACACCCCAAAAAGAAGACTTTTAAGTAGAACTCACACCAAGTTCTACCACCACAAGTTATAAGCTATAACACAAGATTGTAATCAAAGTAAATAGTAAATAAAAAACACAAAGAAGGATTTTTGTTGGCCAAGTGAAAGAGCCTTTTTGTTGTATATATTGATACGTTTCTAGTTTTCTTTATACAATATCACAATCATTAAAACTTAGCTAATTCACTTCCGTTTACATATCATATTAACTATGGGCCTAGATTAAGAATTAACCCAAAAACACTTTTGGGCCAAAAATACCCGCTCCAAGTCGCCTCACCACAGGGAACTTAATTCACACCGTGGTGCAAAAACCCCTGCCCCTATCTCAATAAACAGGCCTTCTGCACCTCTAAATCCGATCTCCACCGTTCAGAATTTAGATAAATGAGTAAGGAAAATGCTATCCAAAATTCATGACGATCCGACAGTTGGAACTCCGGGAAACGTAAAAACAAAACAGCTACGCAACCAGAAAAATTTCTGCGAATTTTTCACATTATCACTAAAAACTAACCCCAACCTTTCAACCTCACAATTCTCCAGCTCGTACATCATTTGATAAACCTAAAATTATGGTTGAACACTGAGAATACCATGAAAGCCTTGATATGTAAACCCCAACCGACTGCGCCATATTACCATAGCTACCTACGTACCCTTAACCGGGATCAAGTCATCGTAGTTCACACCATAGGGTGAAATCTCCACCTCACCCCAACACCGTCCCGAAGGGCAATCAACACCGGATGATATTTATCAAGTCCAAACAATGTTGAAACTTGCTCTCTATCACCACCTTAGTTAACATGTCTGCCGGATTTTCATTTGTGTACACCTTCAATAGAGAAACATCACCATCCTCTATAAAATCTCGCACAAAGTGATACTTGACATCTATATGTTTGGTACGCGCATGATGAACTTGATTCTTAGCCAAGTGAATCACACTTTGACTATCACACCACAAGTCAACATGATCCTGCTCAATTCCCAAATCACATAGAAAACCCGATAACCACAATGCTTCCTTCACTCCCTCTGCAATAGTCATGTACTCGGCCTATGTAGTAGAAAGTGCCACTATAGCTTATAACATCGATCGCCAACTAACTGGAGCACCATGTATACTGAACACATAACCAGTAGTGGATCATCGCCTGTCAAGATCACCTGCATAATCCGAGTCCACAAATCCGCTAACCTTACATGTATCACCATCAAAGCATAAACCTTTGTCCACAGTACCCTTTAAATACCGCAGTATCCATTTCACTCCTTGCCAATGTGCTATCCCAGGATTCGCCATGAATCTACTGACCACACTAACTGCCTGTGAAATGTCCGGATGTGTACACACCATTGCATACATCAAACTGCCAACTGCACTAGCATAAAGAATACGCTCCATATTTTTCTTCTCTATCGCTATACTAGGAGATTGTTTATTGGAGAGCCTAAAGTGTGGAGCCAATGGAGTCACCACTGGTTTAGCACTTTGCATCCCGAACCTCGCAATAACCCGTTCAATGTAGCCTTTTTGACTTAAGAACAATTTATGGTTCAACCTCTCTCTACGAATCTCCATTCCCAAAATTTTTTTAGCAGCACCCATGTCTTTTATCTCAAACTCCTCACTAAGTTGAGATTTCAACCTATCTATCTCCACCTTGCTTTTTGAAGCAATAAGCTTGTCATTCACATACAATAATAGATAGATATATTCACCTCCACGAAGCTTTCGAATATAAACACAACAATCATACTTACTTCTGGAGTACCCATGCTTTCGTATGAAGGAGTCAAATCGCTTGTACCATTGCCGAGGAGACTGCTTTAGTCCATACAATGACTTCCTCAAGCGACATATATGACGTTCCTTACCCTCAACCTTGTATCCTTCAGGTTGACGCATATAAATTTCCTCGTCCAAGTTTCCGTGCAAGAAGGCTGTTTTTACATCAAGTTGTTCTAGCTCAAGATCACCATGAGCGAAAATACTCAATAATGCCCGAATGGAAGTGTGCTTTACCACGGAAGAAAAAATCTCATTATAGTCCACTCCCTCCTTCTACGCATACCCCTTCGCTACTAACCTCGCCTTGTACCTTGTACTACCGAGTTCAGAAGGGATGTTGGTGCAGTTTGGATCGCTTGCGATGTATTTGATTTCATTTTTAGTTTCAAGAATTTTTAAATTTTTTGTATTAAACGACCAGGAAACAAATCAGCTAATTGTTTTTAGTTGGTTATTTGTTTTACAACCTGGTTGTATTGGCAGTCGGGGGTTTATCCCGGCCGTATTCTGATTTACTGAATGAAAACCGCTTTATTTTATGGGGAAAAAAAAATTCGGATTGGTCTGAAAGTGGTTTGTCACGTGAAAATTGCACACAATAGTAACTATCTCATAGATCATGACTAGATTATACACTTGCATGACAAAATAGTAATACTAGTAACTATTTTTTCGAAACCGATTTAGATTCAGAATAACATGAATAAATAATCAAAACTGAAGGTCAAAAACATGTCTCATTTTTCATTTTGGATTCATAAGTAGAGTCATCACTTCCGTATATCATGGTTCTAGAAATCCCCGATTTAGCGGATTAATCTTCGATTAATCCTGTAAATTTATTTAAAATGATATATTTAATTGTAAATTAGACTAATATATTAAATATTCTTATAATATCAGATTAATACTTCGATTAATCCTTCTGATTAATCCCCGATTATCTGATTAATTTTAAATCAATAACACAACCGATTTATACCGATTACCGATTTTTACAACCATGCCGTATACTAATTTAACTTTTCACCCACTTGGAGTAGCTTAGGAGGCCGCAAGTATTTATTGTACCATCACTATTTCGTTATCAAAACGTATTGAAATGTGCCAAAAATAACACTTTATAGTTCATTTATTAAAAAATATAGGCAAAAAAAAAATTGAACAACAAAGTACGATAGTGTAGTAATATAAAATGCTGATGTTGATTTAGAGCATCTTTAAAAGACTCTTTACTCTAACTCTTAACTCAAAAAGAAGAAAGAGAATAAAAATAATATTTCAAGAGATTTTTAATGATTCTTAAAAACTTTGGTTGGGATGAATGGAATGGAATGAAAGTACAATATTTATTTATTTTATACTTCAAATCTCAATATTAAATTTCATATTATTGAAATTTACATTGTGTTTGGTTGGAAGGAATGAATTTTGGTAGGAATGGAATGAAGGGAGAATGGAAATGGGATCAAATGGAATAACCCATTCAAGGGACTTGTTTGGTTGTTGGAATGGAATGATGCATTCCATTCATATGAGTTGTTAAATTTCAATAGAATGGCACTGGAATTGTAACACCCTCACTTACCAATATTAAGATTATATGTTATTATAATTAATTAAACATTAATATAGAAGAAATTTCAGAAAATTCGGCATGATGTGTTCGTAAATAGAACTAACCACATGTCCAAATCAACCAAACTAACCAACTAATACTAAAACAGTTCACTTGCGTGATAATAACAAAATCATAGAGAAATATAACTACACCAACCAAGACCGCTCACAGGCCACAGTATGAAACAACTACTAATTAACTATTACAACCCAATACTGAATAAAATAATATACAACTCCATAGGATAAATAATCTGTCTACTAATACAGAAATGATATGAAACAGGGTTATAAGCTCACTACCCATCCCACCACCTCGAATCTCTGGCTGCCTCTACGGCTACCCCAACCAGACGGTCCACTCCTTCTAGACATCTTCGTGCTTAGCTGAGGAAACAGAATTAGCAAGCAAGTGAGATAAAATGCTCAGCAAGTATATATATTATTAAAAGCATAAACAAACTGAAATGTTTGCAAGTCTGTCAAGAATTAACAATCAACAATATATAAGCTCAACTGAATGATACGTCTTTTGTCTGGATCATAAAATAGAAGAGGATTGGACTATCATGCATTTTATAGATAAAAACAATCATAAGGTTAGGCTGCTGATCAGTCACGCACTAACCCCGGACAAACGCACACAGCAATGTCCTTAATGGATCCACGGCACACATTGGCCCTAATAATTTCTGACCACGAATCTGGTCCGACCCTTACGGTCCACATTTTTTTTAAAAAAAACTAACAGTCCAATCCTATAACTAGACATCAGGAGTCGGAACAATCGACCACCTCAACTGCCAAACACCCTGGACACTTTTGTTCCAGGTCAACATCTCAAATCTCGCAAAATGAAATAAGGTCGGGTAATTTCTGACCTAGATATCGACAAGTTCGATATATATACAAGGGGTATGGACGTCAATCAAGCCACTAAAAGAATCAACGAAATCAATACAATCGATTTGGGGTATAACAATTTAATATTCGAAATTAGGGGAAATTAATGGAACAATTATAACAAGGATAATTCGAACGAGCATATGAATCAAGTTATAATAATCATAATTTACTTGAATGATAAGTGAAGTAATTTACTTGCCTTAACCAGGAAATCACAGGATTCGAAGAGTCTTTACGTCCTCAGCTTTAGCTTTCCCTTTATCCACGGGATCTACACACAATATAACACTATTTTAGAATTCTACACAATATTCGCTAATCAATATCAAAACTTAACTTAATCTACCCCCGCGAATAATCTCCTAATTTACATTTATTTAATCATATACTAATATTATATAAGCCACTACTAAAATATTTAATCATAATTGGTACACTATCACATAATCAATCAGTTTTAAAAAATATGAAGCCCGACTCATAATTTATTCAAGTTGTATAGTTATACACACACATTTTCAAGAAATAAATTAAGATTTTTAGAAAAATTTTGACGGCATCCCCTTTATACGGGTGACTGCCAGTCGGGATACAGCCGACACAACCAACACAATCATCAATTGCAAAATTAACCACAATCCAATAATCCGTCTAGATAATATTACTAACAATTATATAAATTCAGAATTTAAAACAAGAAATTAAAATTATAACGTAGTTATTAAAATTTAAATTTGGCTCAGAAAAATCATCATCGCCAATTACCATCGACTCAATTTATTATTAATATCATTGTCGATGGGGCAAAGTCTCGGAGGTACCCGTTTTCGGGTTTCCAATCACGAGACTCTACACAATTTGTTGTAGGAACAATTATAATTTCAGTAAATAATACGATAGAATTCTGACTGCAATCAACATTTAGTCACCAAAATAATTTCCGTAATCAATTCAACAATGTTTCGACAAAATCAATTCAGCAACCCTTTGCAACATCACGATAACTAGAACCAGGACCGAATGCAGCATAACATTTGTTACCATCCAAGAACCATAAACTGGCCCCGCATAAACGTAGCTACACACAGTTTTTACATACTCAATTTGTAACCACCCATACTCACGCACATATACATCTTTGTTTACACATCCAACCTCTCAGTCGAGGCTCAAAACAAGGGGAAGAACAGTAACACCTGCGAACAAAACCTCGCAGCAGAACCATGACACAATACACACACCCACACCTCTGCACAAACGCACACACACACAATATCTTGAACCCACACACATAAGTAACACATACACGAGCACAGTTAAGGAGAGGAAAAAAATGCGAACAGGGGAGAGAGAGGTAAACACTGCAACCACACAATCGACTCAAACCACAAGAGTGGCTTACCCGACTAGAACGAAACTGTGATGAGAGTGAGGGAGTCGAGATTTAGAGAGATAGAAAGAGATTAGGGAGAGATATTTGAGAGATTTTGTGGGATAGAGATTTTTCCAGAATAACCGAGAGAGTACCATGCCCAACTGAGATTTCCAATTTAGGGATTTGAGTTATAAGGGTTTGGGGGAAAAATTTAAAAGGAGTATTTTCGTAATTTCTTTTCGCTGAAATTCATAAAAATCATTTAAAATCACAATTAAATAGAAAAATGGGTGGGTATTAAATTTTAAAATTTTAAAAATGAAGAAGGTAAAATTATGATCACCCACATATTTTTAAAATATTTTTAGGATTAAAAACGAATTAAATATGAATTTTACAAGATTAAATCCATAGAATGGAAAAATAATTCATAAAATCATTTTAAAATTCTAAAAATCAAAAATAATTCACCCAATATTTTTAAAAATCATATAAACTAATAAAGTTATTAGTGAAGAAGATTTCAAGATTTCTACTAATCCCGAAGATTTTATAAAATTCACAGAAGATAATTATAACACAATTAAATAGGAAATAAATTCCCAAAAATATAATTAAAAATAGCCGGGCTTACACAACACATACAAAACATCAACTAGGCCCCCAAATATTATTCCACAAATACTTCACCTCCTCAACAAATTTATACGCCACATAATTCACATTTAATATGAAATAAATAATTTCAGTAATTAAAAATTCTGAAAATTTCTAAGGCGTTATAGGAATGGAATGCTGATGGAATTGAAATTTTTTGAAGAAAAAACTTAAGATAAAATCCATAAAAACTTATTTTAAGGTGAGCCAATCACATGTGGATAATCTTTATTCAGGGCTGCTGGCACAGAAACTAGTATTCTTTAAGAGGCTCAAAATTGGACAGTCTACGTTTTGGTATAGAAAGTAGTATTCTTTAAGAGGCTCAAAATTATAGTAACCCATCCCTTATATGCCAAAATCATTCATGAGGAAACTCAACTCCATGCTCTTTGTGATTGCAGCTGGGCAGCTTTTGTTTGGAAATTTTTTGTCGATCCTCGCTATATTGATATTTTCTTCAACTTAACTTCGAATGATTGGGTGTAATGGAATCTAAAACTAGTGCAGGTAGTGCCAAGTGCCAACTGGACATCATCTTGGTCTACTGCCTTTGTAGACATTGTTCACTTCATTTGGCTTCTTCACAATGAGGTGATTCATATTGATCCAGTGAAGCATATTTGTTCAAGGATTTTAGGTGGGTTGTCCCTGACTTAGGCTGGGTCAACATTAATGTCTGATGCTGTTGTTACACTCCAGAATATGTATACGGGTGTGGGAAGACTGGCGCGAGATTGTACTGGGAATTGGATCAAAGGTTTCACAGGGTGCATTGGGAAAACCTCTCCGTTAGCAACCCAACTTTGGGCGATATACCATGGTCTTGAGTTAGCTTGGAATCTTCGAGCTCCAAAAGTAATTCTAAAATCTGACTCTTTTGATGCCGTGAACTGCATTTTGACTCGACTCATCCCCATCTCGATATCATTTCTCAAATTTTAAAGTTGCAACGTAAACCTTGGCATCTCCACATTTGTCATGTTATGAGGGAAGCAAACTACTGTGCAGACTTCCTTGCTCATCTGGACATTCATCACATTCATCGGATCTCCATTCTTCAAGAACCTCCTGATACTCTCCTACCTACTATGATTCAACACATGAATTGTCATTTCTCTGATCTGCTATAGTTTCTTAATCATCTTTTTACTTTTTAGGACTTCCTCGGTGTAACCCCCTTCCAATCATGTACTCAAAAAAAAAAATTTGTAACCCGGTATTTTAATGTGAGTTTTTTTTAACATTGTATATTTGCAATTCAAATGTAATAAATTCTACAAGTATTAAATCTAAAGCTCGATTGAACCTAGAAACATTTACGTATTAATCCTCTCATGTATCAATACACAGATGTGACTTGTGAGTGCAGTAGGAAGATTCGATCAGTGATTTTGATACGAGAAAGGATGAATCTTTTTCAGTAGAAGATGTAATGCTTGTTCACATTTTGATTGCAAACTTATTAAAAATGAGCTTTCTGGGTTGACCCTCCTAACTCATGATTGTCAAAGATCATGTTGATACTTTAATTTAATAATTTCAAAATATATCTTTAATTATGATGGGAAAAGTGACCTCAACGGTAACAACTAAGTGCGGAATTTAAATTCGTTGGACAATACTTATCCCTACTCGTATGAACCTTCGATGAAACAAACAAGTAAAGTAACAATAAATAGAAAAACAAGACACCAAAGTTATACGTGGAAAATCCCCTCAAAGATAAGGAGTAAAAACCACGGGACCGTAGTCCATCCAAACAATTCACTATCACAAATTATATGGGAATACACCAAGTCTTCTCTAGATAAAACTAGAGGAATACAATCACCTTCACACTCTTGGAATTAGTCGTCAAGAAGTATGGAATCAAATAAGACAACAATGAGAAACTAATCGCGGGGAGACTAACCCTCACCGTGGTGCAAAAACTGCTGTTCAACCCCTTAATAACTGACCTTTTGGACCTTCGAATCCGATCTGCACCGTTCAGAATTTAGATATCGGTGTAAGGAAGATGCTATCCAAAATTCAAGACGATCCGACCAGTAGAACTCCGGGAATCGCAAAAACAAGGCAGCTTGTACAACCAGGAAAATTGCTACGAATTTTCTCCCTATATCTCTCTTGTATCTATTTTTCTTCTCTCTTATTTTTAATTATAATCCTCCTATATTTATATATATAGGACCAAAACAAGGGTAATCCAATTGGGCTTTTAATCTCATAGATAGAAACTAAAACCCAACAAATTATCCATGAATGGGAGGATGATCTACATGATACCCCACAACAGCTACACCACTTCGGAGGCAAGAGTTGACGAGGAAGAACCCGATTGAGTTTCAGAGTTATCATTGGCGCTAGAAGGAAGGGGTGGCTCTGTCCTTTGGTCTCGGTGCCACTGGACTCGACTCCATCAACAAGCTCTTTAAAAAGAGTCCTAATCAAACCAGTAAGATCTGAAAACCACCCGAATCTTTGATAAAAATGCAACCTTTACACCTTTTTCCAACTATGTATACATGTTTTATTCCTGTCTAGATGGAGTCTAGCCGCTCCATCTAGATCTGTTGTTTATTCTGGATAAAGTTCTGATTTTTAGCCCTTACTCCTGATTAGTAGCTAAATCTGTAGTCATGACTACTTAAGTTGTTAAAGTCTTGGCTTGTTCTTGCTTATCTTTGTTTTGAACCAAAAAGTACGTGCATACATACGTTGTTTTCTAAAAAACCCAACTTAGATCTGTTATAAAGCCTGTATCTTGTGAGAATCATTGTCTTGGAAACCATTTTCTGTTGGAACCATGCCAAAAGGAAGCAAATCTACCTAGAGAAGATCAACCACTGACCAGCTACAAGGGACAAATTCGGCCCCGGACCTACCCCTAGTTCCGGCAACTGCTGCTCCGGTTCTAGAGAGGATAGAGATTGGGCCCGGAGATGCCATAGTTGAAATTGAAGTCAACCAATACAAGTATACTGATGTGTCTCTGGCCGCAATGCACATGGAGAACCTCACCAGAGAGGACTTAACTGAGGCAATCCGGGCATGGAGGACCCGGACACAAGCTCCACCCGAACCAGAACAATCTGAAAATTCACAAGATTCTGAACATTCCCACCGGTCCCGAAGGCCAGTCTTTGACCGGATTGGGGACAAAAGCAGAGGACCACCGAAGAATGCCGCTCACAAAGCTCAAAGCAAGAACAAAGACAATGAAGCTGAGAAACTCATAAAGCTGGCCGAACTCAAAGAAAAAATTCGACAAGAGGAGGAGGCCAAACTTGAACTCAAGATCCAAAGGAGAATCCAAGAGGAAGAGGACCGGGTCCTAAGGAGGTCCGGATCCAAGAGAGTCTACAGAGAAGTCAGTCCGGAGCTCATTTCAGATGAAGAAGAGCCTGAGGACAACTTGATCCAAATGATCCATGAGCTGCAGAGAAAGGTTGGACATGACTCCGGACTGGAGATTGAAGGGACCCTAACTCCATTCAGCCGATCTCTGGAAGCCATGCGAGGCAAAAAAGCTTGAAACACTACAAATTTGACTCAATCAATGGAATGGGGGACCCTGAAGAACATGTCAACTACTTTGAGCAGATTGCTCTCATTTACTTCTATAATGACATCACCAAATGCCGATTCTTCGCATTAACCTTGAAGGGAGGGGCCCAGAGATGGTTCAGCCGGATTCCCTCCTAGAGCATTCGCAGCTGGAAAGAGTTCCGCGAATCCTTCCTGAAGAGATTCAGAGCCAACCGAATCCACGAGCTACATATGTGCCACTTGGAAACAATTCGACAATATGACAATGAATCTCTCTCTGCTTATATGAAACGTTTCCAAGAGGCAATCAACAAGGTCTCAAATCTGGATGAGCGTAAGGCTTTAAGAATCTTCCGGAGGAACCTAGACCCGGAGCAAAATGAAAGATATGTTGTGGAATTGATTAACAAAGAACCTCAGAGCGTGGCAGCCGCATATGCTATGGCTGCCGGTTAATCAACGAAACTGATGTTTTGCAAGCAATGAGAATGACCCGACAAGGAACCTCTTCAACCCGGACTCAAGATGATCGCCCTCGAAGTGATTATCAGCAAGACAAAAAATTCAAGCCCAACAGACAGAGCAACTACATCCAGAGCTCTCAGCTCTCAGTACCTGTAAAAGCTTCTGAACCTGCATCCAAACCGGACTCTAGGCCTCCAAGGCCACCCAAATTCGAACCCAGACCGGAACCTGAGTGGACTCCCCTCAGCCGAACCCGGGCTGACATATTAAAGGAGGTTCGGGACAAGCCATACTTCTACCCGCCCAAACCAATGGTCACAGCATCGGAGAATCGTCCCACTCACATTTATTACTCTGGTGATACTCTGCTTGACAATTATCTTCCAAAGCCAACTCTCATTCTTACGCCGGAGGCACCTCGGGGCCAAACCCCCCCTCCGGTGTTGTTTTGCAGATACCCCACAACAGCTACACCACTTTGGAGGCAAGAGTTGGCGAGGAAGAACCCGATCGAGTTTTAGAGTTATCATACTTTGGTGAACGAATGACGAGTTTCATGGCAAGGTTTACAGACGGATAATGTTGGGGGCAGATGAAGAATTGCAGGTTTTACAAAGACTTTTTCATGGTAATGACGAAGCATATAATGAGGGGATGTTCGCTTCGTGGGAATTAATTCAATATGGCTGTGTTTGCTTTTAGTTGCAGTGGTTTAGATTGCAGGCTAGACCGAATCTTATTTGTTCATCAGTGTTCATTTAATCAGTTGAAGATTAATTGCAACAGAACGTGTTAAAATCTGAAGTTCAATACTTTATAAAGGATCAGATATAAGGTTATAAGGTGAACTGGTGACTGGTGTGCATTCTGATAGCTAAGTTGTTCAAAGAATATTTGTAAAAGTAATAACTTAGATTCAGTAACATAGAAAAAGTATTGTATGCCCTCATTCATTTTCAGAAATGTAACAGTAAAGAATGCACCATATATCATAAACACGCAGATTCAAACTCACAATGTAACACCCCAGTATGAGAAAATTGGAAAGTATGCGTTACTATCATCACATACAATACTTGAACTTATTAATTGTTCAAATAAAGATCGAAATATAAAAAAAACATGGGTGATTATCTTGGAGTCCAAATCACAAAATAGCTTTACTTCTACAATTTTAAAGATGCTATGAAAGTAAATGGAACGTTAAAATGTAAAAGAAAAGTTTTTTTTTTTTTTTTTTTTGCCTTTTCTAATTTCTATTCCTATTGTTTCTCTATGATATAATACCATAAAGAAAATAACAGACATTACTATCAGAGAAATATTAACCTTAATCTAAATAGTTCTCCACTTTCTTTTTCGAGCAAGCACTGGTTTCAGAAATAGTATCATTGAGCAAAGGTAGCTTTGGTTCGCTATTTGCTTTTGTTTTTATCATTTGTACCAACCACATTGCGCTACTTATCTCATCATCCTCTTCAACTCATTCGGATCATCTCAAACAACAAATTCTATGTTCATGCTTATGGCCATATACCAGCTCATCTACTTCACTCATGAAAACCTTGATGTTCGCCATTAATTGTTTCATTTCATCTGTATAAGATTCTATAGCCTTGGGAGAACCTTGCACCTCATCCACACTTTCCTCTCTTTTGGCTTCATGTTCCTGGTCATCAAAGATTACATCATTTCCTAAGTTTGTCGCCAAGTTGCAGTTATCTGGAAATTCTTGCTTATGCTTGTCTATTGGCTCTGTTAATTGTTTACCATTGAAATCTTCGTCAACCGCACTTTCCTTGTTCAACTAGACAATACAGAATCAGGAACTTAAATTAACTTAACAGATTCTGTTATGTCGATACCATTTGATTCCACATGCATGCTTACAAGTTAAATCACAGACCACAACTTGTTTGTAACTAAGCTGCAGATGAAATACCTTATATTCTTAGAAATAAATGTAGAGAAATATTATTAAACCGTACCTTGTTATCATTATTCCCTTCCTGATGATCTGTTTCAGATAAAGTTTCTTCTATTTTCATTCTGCAAATGTCTTTGTCAACTTTGTTCAACTGGGCAATATACATTCGAAAGTTAAGTAACTTAACAGATTCTTTCATGTCGATAACAACATGACACCAAAACATATATAGGATTTGTAATGCTGATTTTTTCTAATTCGAGATATCATAAATGAATATCTATCAAATACATCTCGAATCGACATGCATCCATACAAGTTAATTCGAAGAGCAAAACTTTTTTGTAACTAAGATGTGGATGAATTACCTTTTATTCTAAGATATTATTGTAGTAAATGTTAGTTAAGCGTACCGTGTTATCATTATTCCCTTCCAGATGATCTGTTTTAGATAAAGTTTCTTCTTTTCTCATTTTGCAATTGTCTTCGTTAACCGCTCTTCCGTTGTTACACTGGACAACATTCAAGAAATTAAGTAACTTAAAAGATTCTGTCATGTCGATAACAACATGAGACATAAACATATATACAGGGTCTGTAATGGTGAATTTTTCTAATTCCAGATATCATAAACATTGAATATTTATCAAATATATGTCGATTCCACATGCATGCTTACAACTTAAATCGAAGACCATAACTTATTTGCAACAAGGACGTGGGTGAATTACCTTTTATTCTTAGATATGTATGTTAAGAACTATTAGTAAACCATACCTTGTTATCATTATTCCCTTCCCGATGATTTGTATCTGAAAAAGTTTCTTCTATTCTCATTCGGCATTTGTCTTCATCAACCGCACTTCCCTTGTTCAACTGGACAATACACATTCATCAAGTTTACTCAACAGAAACTGTCATGTTGATATCAAAATGGGACATAAACATATATATGAAGGATTTGTAATGTTGAATTTTTTTTCTGATTCTAGATATCATAGTGAACATCTATCAAATATTTTTAGATTCCACATCCATGCTTACAATTTAAATCGAAGACCAAAAACTTGTTTGTAACTAAGATGATCACCTTTCATTCGTAAAATTAAATGTAGTGAAATATTAGTAAACTGTACCTTGTTATCATTATTCCCTTCCTGATGTTCTGTTTGAGATAATGTTTCTTCTATTCTCATTCTGCAATTGTCCTCGTCAACAGCACTTCCCTTGTTCAACTAGACAATACACATTCAGGATGTAAAGTAACTTAACTGATTATTTCATGTCGATAACAATATGAGACATAAACATATAGAAGGTACGCAATGTTTCTTTTTCTAATTCCAGATATCACAAATGAATATTTATCAAATATCTTGTTTTTCACTAAGATATGGCTGTATTAGTAAACCTTACCTTGTTATCATTTTTTCCTTCCTCATGATCTGTTTCAGATGAAGTTACATCTATTCTCATTCTGCAATTGTCTACGTCAACGGCACTTCCCTTGCGCGACTGGACAGTACACATTCATTAAGTTAACTCAACAGAAACTATCTTGTTGATAACAATATGAGACAAACATATAGACAGGGCTTGTAATGTTGAATTTTTCTAATTGCAGATATCATTTATCAAATATTTTCAGATTCCACATGCATGCTTACAATTCAAATCGAAGACCATAACCTGTTTGTAACTAAGATGCAGCTGAATCACCTTTTTATTCTTATAAAAAAATGTAGTAAAATATTAGCAAATCATACCTTGTTATCATTATTCCGTTCCTTATGTTCTGTTTGAGATATAGTTTCTTTTATTCTCATTCT
Organism: Saposhnikovia divaricata; assembly: GCA_036435485.1. NCBI lineage: Eukaryota > Viridiplantae > Streptophyta > Magnoliopsida > Apiales > Apiaceae > Saposhnikovia > Saposhnikovia divaricata. The sequence continues at coordinate 57,641,692 of CM071596.1, forward strand.
GCAATTGTCCACGTCAACAGGACTTCCCTTGTTCAACTGGACAATGCGCAATAAGGAAGTTAATTAACTTAACTGATTCTTTCATGTCTTTAACTATATGAGACATAAACATCTGTATTGTTTGCAATGTTATTTTTTTCTAATTCAAGCATGATATTTATCAAATATCTGTCGATTCCACATGCCTGCTTACAAGTTAAATCAAAGACCATAGCTTGTTTGCAACTAAGATGCGGCTGCATTACCTTTTATTCTTAGAAAGAAATGTAGAGAAGTATTAGAAACCGTACCTTATCATCACTATTCCCTTCCTGTTGATCTGTTTCCCATAAAGTTTCATATATTCTTATTCTGCAGTTGTCTACATCAACTGCACTTCCCTTGTTCAACTGGACATTACACATTCACGAAGTTAAGTAACTTAACTGATTCTTTTTTGTCGATAACAAATACAGACGTAAACATATATAGGGTTTGTAATGTTGACTTTTTCTGATTCCAGATATCATGAATGAATTTTTATCAAATAAATATATGTCGATTCCACATGCATGCTTAATTACAAGTTAAATCCAAGACCATAACTTGCTTGTAAATAAGATGCAGCTGAATTACCTCTTATTCTTAGAAATAAATGTAGAAAAATATTACTTAAATTGTACCTTGTTATCATTATTCCCTTTCTGATGGTCTGTTTGGGATAAAGTTTCTTTAATTCCCATTTTGCAATTGTCTTCATTAACCGCACTTTCTTTGTCCAACTGGAAACAAATACACATTCAAGAAGTTTAGTAATTACTTAAACAGATTCTTTCATGTCGATAACAATATGAGACACAGACATATATATGGCTTTTATTGTTGATTTTTTTTTATTCCAGAAATCATAAATGAACGGTTATCAGATAAATCACGATTTGACATGCATGCATACAAGTTTTATCGCCAACCTTTTTTGTAACTAAGATGCGGCTGAATTACCTTGTATTCTTAGAAACAAATGTAGAGAAATATTAGTAAACCGTACCATGCAATCATTATTCCCTTCCTGATGGTCTGTAGAAGATAATGTATTTTCTGTTCTCATTCTGCAGTTGTCTTCGACAACCGCTCTTCCCTTGTTCAACTGGACAATACACATTTAGGTAGTTAAGTAACTTAACAGATTCTTTCATGTTGATAACAATATGGGACATAGACATATTGAAGGGTTTGTATTGTTAATTCTTTCTGACATCAGATTCCATAAATAAATGTCTATCAAATATATGCTGATTCCACATGCATGCATACAATTCAATTCAAAGCCATAACTTCTTGTTAACTAAGATGTAGCGGAATTACTTTCTATTCTTCAAGATAAATGTACCTTGTTATCATCATTCCTGTCCTGATGATTTGTTTGAGAGATAGTTTCTTCCATTCTCAGTATGCAATTGTCGAATCCGTTATCCATTATTTCTTGGTTATCATGTACATTTACAGTTGGTTTTGATTCATCTGGTTGTTTGAAACTTTTTTTATAATTGCTATCTCCTTGCCTCCGTCTCTTTTCTCCACCGTTATGAAAACAGTCATCCTCAAGCCTCTTCCGAACAGTTTTCTCACCTTTGTTATTCCGGCTCTTTTCTCCACTGTTATGAAAACAGTCATCCTCAAACCTATTCCGAACTGTTGTCTCACCTTCATTACTCTTTCTTACATCCTAAAATTCATCCATACGATTACATGGAATTTTTAATAGATAGCATACCTAGAATTTCAACCTGTCTTGTATTATTCTTTCATAATATTGTGAAGTTGTGTTCACTTTGCAAACTACTTTCGATGCCTTAGCTTACTTACCTTAGTAGAATATAATGGCATGACTTTATCACACTGCACCAATGCTCCGCGCAGTCCTTGTTCAGGCTCACTCTTCTCCTTTGGGTGGTCAAGATCCATACTCCAGTCTTGACAAGAGATATGACCCTGCTCTTTACTGACCATTGATTCAAAGTCTGTCCACTGTCTTCCTTCTTGGGCATAATGAAATGACAACTGGTGCGAAGTCCTAATTTTATCAATTTTAAAGCTTATATCATTGTTCAGATAAGAAGTCCAAAATTCAGTGGTAAGAAAATTTAAGCAGGACAGATAAAGGGATGGCTCTCAAACATTCCTCCATCACATATAGACATAAGATTGGCATTTATGCTTCAGAATTATTGTCATCCATAAAGATACACTTTTTGTTTTTGCTAATTTCATGTGAGTTTGTCACATAATGATACACTTTCAACATTAGTAAGATAAAAGTTAAGAGATAAGTACCCAAATCAAAACCGTTATTTAGATAAAAAAAACATTGGTGCGTATAAGGTGCATTTGGAAATCATTATTATCTGCACAAATTAAATACCACTAACACCTTTTTAAAGTTTTTTTTTAGCACATAATGGAAAAGTTACCAACATAAGAAGGTTTTTATTACACTAGTTTCTATACATATATAATTTCAACACTGTTGCAAAATACCATAAACATTAACATGCAGCAAGAATTGTGAACAAAAAGAACGGAAAATTTTTCAGATTTGTAAAATTTACCTCTCTTCATGAAAAATTCGGTGAAAAGATCCATCTAAGGGAAAAGGAAGGATCTTATCGCCATTAATTATCTTGTGAATTGTAGTCGGTCTTTTTTTATAATCATGGAGAGCACGATCCTTTAGATCTTTAGTAAATGATTCAGTATCATCCGGGGAATCCACCAAGACAATCTGGGCCGCAGAATGCTCTTTTAATATGTGCAATATAAACAGTAGACATGATCATATTTAAATTCATTTGTATAGTTACATTATGGACTAGAACATATAATACCTCGATGATTGCATCTGAATCACATCCCCTCGGGTGGTGGTTCTGTAACCAAGAAACTCGTTCACCGTGGCTAATGAGTACTTGTATCGCTTTTCCGGTCTGTTGTGGCCAAGTTTTTCTCTTTCCATAATAAAAGAAATAAAAAATTACACTTGCATGTACTAATAAAATATCAATACTACTGTTTCATAGTAGCACTTTATTTGGTACTTATTTAGAAAAAGGGGACCGAAACACAAGGATAACTACGAGTGGTTTTTGTAATTCTTCTTGTGTTTGGTAAATTCTTAAAGTCATTTTGTTTTGTGTGATTACATCTTGCACAAACAAATACAATTGCTTTCATTACCGATTGCAGTTGTTCACTTTTATTGCCAACAGCCTTACTTGGTAGAGAAGTTTGGAGTAGTTGTTTCTGCAAAATAATGACAACATCAGTATGCATTGTCTCGAACTCTAAAAACCAACAATTGATACTTGCCATCTGTTTGCAGTAATTCTGCCAATTCTCCTCGTCGAAGTCAAAGTTGAAATAATCCGACAAATTAACACCGGGGCGTTTCCATGGTTTGTATCCCGAACATGTATCTTCTATGTCGAACGCTTTCCTGGGGAATCATAAGTTCAGAAACGATCAACGGATAGAATAACGGACACACAATTGTTTACAGTATCAGCATTAAGTACTTAAAGAAATTGGTGGGAACTACACATCCAACTTCTTCCCTCTGTGTCAGTTTAATAACACCCGCTGTGTCTCTTTAATTAACCATTATGTTTTAGGTTATTTTAAAGTGCCATCTGCATATCAGTGGATGATCTAATCTACCTTTGGGAAAATGGAAGTGTTTTCCGTGGATGTTGGGAGTTAAATTTCACTGATAGCATGCAAAATGTTTGTTTACACCAATTTAGTAGCAGTTATCTGTGTATACTAATAATAAGGGAGTACTGGAAAAATTCAGTGCAATTAGTGGTCCATACTAGTCAAAAAATCATGAGAGGGTCCATCACATTGGGCAAATTTCTTTGCTGGTATAAATTTTATATCAGCACGTTGATTTAGATCGTGTGAAGCATACTCTTAGCGATTTTCCTATATCAAAAGGATAGGGGATAATTTTTACTTAAAAAAGAAGGAAATAGCGATACAGGATCAGGGTCTTGATGAAGTCAATGTGCTGTCATATTCCATGCTTTTTATACAAATCTAGTTATTTGCTATTTTGCTTTAAAGCACAAACAGTAATTGTTATTACTTCTTTATTATAGAAGATAATCCAAAATTTTAAAACTTTTACTTCCTTTCGTAGTCACTTAAAATGTAAGATTCCTTTTGAAGAAAGATTACATGTTCATTAGTCTGGTAAAGAGCTAACTATCATCTAGTAGCCTCTAGATGAACATTAAGTAAAAAGTGCCTACTACATATTTCGTTGCTATTCTGAACAAAACAAGCAAAGAGTGTTGGCCCTTCTATCACGATTTAAGGCAAAATATCCAGAATAGCATATTTGGAAAAAGTTCGCCCATGTTAATAGCTGCTTAACGAATTTTAGATATGTGTGACATAGATGCGCAAACTAAAAATGCGTCTTGAGTTTTTGGAAAAAAAAACATCTGACTCACACACGCAGATTCTAAACGCGTTTAAAAAGATATGCAAGTAATACATGTTTATTACACAGTGCTTTTCTCAAAGTTGGCGACTCTACGACATGGATTCACCAGAGAATCACCAACACTGCCTTCTTCTAATTTCCACATTCAGATATCTCATCCTCAATATGTAAGTTTAAGGTTGCCCTGTTTGACCACACTGTTTTACTTCCTCTCAAATATTTTTTCTGTGATTTAAGTTCGATTTCAATTTTTTCACCGCCATAGCCCATTAAAAATCACTCAACTAGATAAGAAATAAGATGACACATATTTTATAAGCGTTAAAAGAGTGCTACAATGGACCAATTGACTTGTACTGACATTTTGGGCACTTGACCCCCTATTTCTATGCTATTCTAATTATTTTCCCACAAACAATTGACTGACAAAATGTTTTAAAAAGAACAAGGTATGCTCTCCAAATTATCATGATAGAGTTAATAAGAAATAAAAAGTTTTGAAAAATTAATTTGTTTACCTGAAATGAGCAGGGAGGTAGCGGAATCTGGTGCTGCCATAATTGTATTCTGCATTACAAACTGGATTGACTTGATTTTGTTCTGCTTTAGAGTCTGCGTCAATTGTTTGAGACAAAAACACTGATCTTACACCCTAGCAGACAATAAAATGAATATATAAATATCTGTACATCAAGGAAATTAAGATCACAAGACACATAAACACATAATAGTACATCGTAAAGATTATTCAAGCTCATGAAGTAAATATAACAGCAATAATATGCTCACAAAATTGAGCATGATTGAACCTATGCTTGACTCTTCACAACATGTTCTTGTCATTTCATTTTCTTACAGATAATGTTAAGGTCACTGCAGAAGTACTTTGTTTCTAACATAACCTAAGTTTAAATTTTATATCATTATTGAGCTCGCAGCTAAAAGCTACAGCTTCTGAGTTGAAATCTATTACATTCCAAGCCAATTGCAAAGTACCATCATCTTCGCAATGAAATATTTCTTGCAGTGATAATATATATTCAAGCCAAAAAGAAATTCACATGTATATAACAAACATCACCATTATCTGTTGCGAATATAATAGAATTCACCAAAATCCATTCTGTCGTAGAATTAAATACAACACCTTTATGTTACATTCAGCTTGAATATTAAGATATCAGTTCCAAACACAAACAAACCGAGATAACTAACAACGATACTCGAGATATCAGATAAAGAACAGACCTTAGACTCCGTATGAAAGGATTGATACCCAACTCTAGCCTCAACATCAGTTCTCAGCTCTGCCTTCATCCCCACAATCTCCCCAGGCTCAAGATCATCTAAATTATCGAGATCATTCAAAGATCCAACTATTAAAAGACCCAACTCTTTTTTCTCAGCATATTTTTCAGCACTTCCTACATTGTGCTTATTTAAATCATTGTCCTCAATAATGATATCGAAAGACTCATCACTGTCACTTGCTTCCTCAGCTACACTGTCATCATTTGTTGAATTCCTTAAATTTTCAGGTTCAAGATTACCATTTTCTTCATCCATCATGTCCACAAGCACATTTACCTCGTTATCTCCATCTAAACCCCTACCATCAAATTCAGCCTCTTTTTGTTCCATTTCCACATCAAAAATCACATCATCAAATTCATCATCAACCTTGCATTCAAACAACAATTTTTCACCATCACCCCCGCATTCAGATAACAAAAACCTATCATATTCTTCCAAGTTCTTGTATGCATTCGCTGAAAAATCACTTGTAGCATGAAAATTCGAGGGGTCTGGATCATTAAAAAAATTGGGTTCTTTTACAGAAGAACAGGGTTCAACTATATTAGAATAAAGGGGACCAAAATCATCCCCATCTACTTCCATCATGGGTTTGTGTGAAGCTAGCTTACAGACAGAGGGACAGAACACAAGATTAAGACAGTGGGTTTTGGATGAATGTTTTAAATTTGTCAGAGGGAAACAAAAATGAAATGAGACACAAAGTTTCGGTGCAAATAAGACATGCGAGTATGCATCATAGTACTTTGTAACAACCCGGTAACTTTGAAATTTTAACATCCTGTGGGTGTTAGATATAGTAATTTTAAGTTTGATAACCCTTTTTCCTATTTTGGACTACTTTGGACTATCTTCCAGATTGTGTTCTGATTATAATCAATATAAAACTTTAAAAATTTAATTAATATCAAACTCTACATTTAGTTAATTAGATTGTATGTGACACTTTTCTAATATCAAAATATTTTGAAACTTTAAAATAATTTTTGAATTTTCGCTAAGATTTACTAAGACAAGTGAGATCCTTAGCCACAAAAAAGAAAAAAAGAGATAAAAGATAAACATCATCCAAATTTAATGAGGTAGGCCCATTCCCCTTCTATAGTCGGAGTGAGGATTCTTTGTCCCCTTTTTCATTTTCCTTTCTTTGTTTCCTTTCTTTGTTTCCTGTACAAAAAGGGTGTCCTGGTGTGATCCATTTTAAGAAAAATGAAAATAAAAATATTTTTTTTAAAATGAGCCCGCCAGTGGCACTTTTTAAAACAGGGAACACATAAGAGACAAAGTATCAGGACTCTTCTAATCCTACGTAAGTCCGCCTGTTGGATCATGCAGGCAGTAAAAAGAGGAGGAAGTTTTTACTATTACTAGTACTTTCAAAAGTTTAAAGTTTTTTACTAGTTTGAAAATATTGGTGCTACTCCTGTTTACCATTTACATACAATTATTATGTACTTTTCAAATATTCGTAGTGTACATGTTAACTTTTGGACCCATAAAAAGTGCCAAAAAAGAAAATAGACCAAACAGTTTTAAAAAGAAACCTAGATCAAATAGATGAAAATTTTACCAAATACAATATTATCATAATTTTTTAAAAATTGATGTCATTAATTTTGGAAACGGGGTATTCATATAGTGTACAAACATACCTCATGCCTTAGTTTGTAAAATAATAAAGTTTAATTTGCCGAACAAAAACTGAAAAGAATATAAAATTTCTCAAGGAGTTAGAAATGCTAGAATCCAACACAATTTCTAGATGTTGAGTAATCAGAATATTATTGATATTCTTTCATAATAAATGAGATATAAATGAGATGACCTTCATGTATATATATGAATCATAATTTATACATGTCAAAAAATTTCTGGATCCTATACGGTATGTATCATTCCTCTTTGTCAAGTTACTAATGAAAGGACGAGAAAACAGCTTTGCTATAAAAAAACCTGTATGTTAACAAATTGTTTTAATAAATTAAAATTAAAATTATAGATACATTATGTTGGGATTATCCGATTAAGTTGTAAATTTGTTCAAATTTTTTATTTTACAAATAGACAAATTTGGAATGATGTTTTCTTCACTATTCTTTACAATTATTTTAATAATTTAATAATTGCTACCTTAATTTTTTAAAATCCACTTCATCAATAGGAAGGAAATAAACATTTTTCAAATTAAATGGTGATTTAAATAGGATTCTGCTAAACCAATGGAAAAGAATAGCAACTGAAGCTGCATACTACAATTCTAACTAATGTACATGACATAAAAAACAAAGTTCCATACATGTTACGCAAATAGAAACTCCAATTCTCAGTTAATTTAAATACTCACGCACATATTAATTATGTTTCCGACACGACTCGAAAAAGAAAAAAAAATTAAAATTTAGGAAGCGGCCGAGTTATCTTTAGGAAGCGGAGCATGAGAAGAAACACTGTCCGTGGGTGCATCCGTCGAGTTAGCTGCACCATGGCCAGGTTTAACTTCCATGTGACCTTGAGTCCCATAACCCTGTTGCTTATAATCTTCCAAATCTTTATACTGGGTGTACGGACTTGTTTCCATTGGCAGCCCTTTCTCTATTTTCGATTTATCTTCCCCAGTTACGTTTCCACCACTCTTTTGCTGATCTCCTGTGGTACTGCTTTTCTCCATTTGTGTGATTTCAGATTTGTTCTTTGGTTATGTTTGGCTTGGTGTTTACCAACTCATATACGATATTTTTGGGATTGTAGTTGTCTGCATGCATGCCACGTATAGGATACGTGTCCTAAATTTTACGTTGTATTGTCGCTACGTGTTAGCTCCGGAGGAAAACAAGCCCAGCTTCTATTGTGTGCTGGCTTTTGTCAACTGCCCAACACTACCTTTTTCCATACATTATACTTACAAGCTTCTTATTATGGGATAATTGATAAATTTTATTTAATTTTTCTAATATCAATATTTTTTCCAAAATTATTATAGATATACTTTGATATGGAAATTAAATTTTAATTTTAATAATACTTAATGTAATTATAATTTATAATTAAATACATTATTGGTAATATATGTTTTTGAAATATCACTTTGCGTATTAATTTTTCGATGCCATTAAATCTATACTATTATATAAATTCCGAAACATTGAAAGTTTTGGTACCTGTTTTTTGGTACTTAGTGAATTTACTTATATACCCTTCATTATAAAGAAACATAAATACACCTAAAATAAATAATAACATAATATAATTAATGGTAATTAGTCGAGATATTACCTTTTATAAACACCTAAAAACATCAATCGTATCATATCTTTCCATCATTAATATTTTCTTTCCAATTAAAACACGTTATAATTAATGATAATTAGTCGATTAAGATAATAAAATTAATGGTAATTAGTCGATTGCCTTTTTCAAATTAATATAATAAAATTAATGGTAATTAGTGATTGCCTTTTTCACATTTACTTTTAGTTGAACATATTACCTTTTATAAATACCTAAAAACATCAATTTTATCATATATTGCAATCATTAATATCATTACGTTACCTTTTTAATTTACAACAAATCTTACAATCATTAATATATACATGAAAATATCACATCATATTTCCTAATTATTAATAAAATATATTAAAAATTGTATACATTGTTTATAATAATGAAACATGAATATAATCTGTAAACATGAGTATATTAAATTATATTAAATAAAAACTTAAAAAAATATTTAAAAAAATTATTATGCAAAAACATAATTATAATATTAAATAAAAATTATAATATATTACAAGAAACCCGTGCATTGCACGGGTTATAAGCTAGTTTTATTAATAGTTGTTTATCAATTCTTTTTCTGTTTTATCTAATTTTAATATGTTAAATTATTGACAATTATTTGTTAATTTTTTATAATAATAATTCTATATTAATTTGTTAAATTATTCTATATTATTTGGTAATTCTATATTTTAAATTATTCTATATTTGTTGATAAAGCAGCGCTTCGCGGCGGCGTTACAATTTTTATTTTTAAAAAAATTCAATACATTTACGTTATATTATAATATTAATATTAAATTTTAATAATTAAATAATCTTCTCTAATGAATCAATTTCTTGTTAAATACGATTTTTTCGATTGAGCCGCTTTCTCGTTAAAACCGAAATCCCAACTTTTTAACATATATTATAAAGACTTATATAATATTTTTATCCATAAAATCAAACCGTAAAAATAAAAAAAATTTATGACTACAGTATCAAATTCTAATAGCTAATACAATCTTTTCTAGCTAGCCGTCTTCCCGTTAAATACGTTTCGAGCCGCTCTTCTTTGAAACCGAAATTCTAACTTCACTATATAAAGAGAGTAAATTCTAATTTTTATATTCTTTAACCTTTCTAATATTTATGGAGTTTTAAAAGATGAAAATACATCTTATAGTTTCTGTATATTATAGATAAACTTGTATAAAAAAGTTAAAATAAAGGATTTTTAGGAAAAAAGATGTATAGTTTTAAAAAAATTGTATATGACGTCTCCACCATCCGTGTATTCTACTTCCAATAAAATATTTTATTTTATGTATTATATATTTAAATTTAAACACTTTTTATACGGTTTATTTAATGAACCGCTTTCTTGTTAAACACGGTTATTACTATTGATCCGCTCTCTCGTTAAGACCAAAAACCTAACTTTTACATATATTACTTGTATGATAATGTTTATCCATAAAAATCAAATCCTAAAAATAAAATAAATTTATAACATCAATATGGTATTTTAATAGTTAGTACAATCTTTTATAGTGAGTTGTCTTCCCGTTAAACATGTTTCGAGCCGCTCTCGTTTGGGATCGAAATTCCAACTTCATTACATATTATTGATGATACTTATCTTACACAACAATTTTTTTTCGTTAAAATCAAAACCTAAAAAATAGAGTGAATTCCAATTTATACTTTCTCTAGACTTTCTAAAAATTTGGAGTTTTAGAAAATGAAAACACATCTTATTTTCACTTTATATTATAGATACTCCTGTATTTATTTAGGATTCTTGCATGAGATTGTTCTTTTATCATGTTAACACATCAATTCTTTTCTTTTTAAATACGGTGACTTTTTTAATGACAATAGTATTGGATTTATGAATAAATTTTCCTAATATAAGTATAATTAACTTATATAAAAAAATATATAATTTTAGAAGATCGTACTTTCTATAAAATATTTAATTATATATCTGCTCTATATATTCAAACACATATTCTACTTCTTGTAGAACGTTTATTTATATATTTTTTCTATAAATTCGAATTCTTATTCTATATAAATTCGAACTCCTATTCTACTTCCAATAGAACTTTTAATCGTATGCCTTATAAATACTTATTATACTTTCAATAGAACTTCTAATCATATGTCTTCCCTATAAATTCGAACTCTTCTCCTTTATAAATTCGAACACCCATTCTACTTTTAATATGTTAATTGATATTTTTATATTTATTAATATTTAAAATTCTAAAATTCTAGAAAATTAGAAAAATAGATTGAGACGATCTTAGAGCGCCACCTAAACTCCCGCTATCCTCCTTTATATATATATATATATATATATATATATATATATTGATTCTATATTTTAATACAAATTTCTATTTTTATAATTATATAATTATGTAATTTTCTAAATGCCTTATAATTTTTTTTCATTCAGTAATTTTACTATATTATAAATAATTATTTTCTGATTTTACTTTTTTAAAATTGATTTTTTAAAATTTATTCACAACTATAGTACCCCATCCAATTGCTTTATTGTTTTTTTTTTTTGAAATCATATTCGAAATGTAATCTAAATATTTTCACGTTTAGAGTAAATTTATACACTTTGAAGATTTTTGTGTATATATAAATTTTTAGTTATCGTGATCTTTCTTATTCTAATGTAAGATGTTATGTATTTAGTTATGTAATTTAGTTACGTGTTTTAATTAGGGTGAGTGCCCTAAATACCTACTTTTTATTGTTTGATGTTCAAAATGCCCAGATCCCGCGTTGCGCGTCCAAAATATCCATGGGATACGCCTATGGCAAAGGAGTATCCCCGGATACGCCTTTTATAGAGGAGCAAATGATTAGATACGCCCATAACTAAGGCGTAAATAAAATATTACGCCCATGGATGAGCAGTATTTACCATAGATGCGCATTCTGTTAAGGCGTAACAGTGGTTGCGCATTCACAACATGCGTGATGACGTCATATGACGTCATCATCGCATTTCTCAGAAAAATCACGAGCTCTGGAGATTTGGCGATTCTGGCGATTTCTAGCGACTTCTCCGGCGTGGCTCGTTCTCGACCATTAGTCAGTTTCCGTTCAACTCACATATATCACTAGATTCGTCTTTCAAATCTCTACAATCCAATGTCAAATTTAAACGTTTTCTATTCCCGGATTGTAAACGCCTAATTCGAACCCAAAACATAATTTTCCGACGAAACCACTCCTCGTCCGTTCGTCCAGTTCCATTAACGTTACGTTGATGTGTTATAAGTCATTAGATTCGTCTCTAGACGATCTATAATCCTATACTAGTATAAGCCCAGTTCGATTGCCAGATGTTTAAGCCCCAAATCGACGATTAACGCTGGAAAAGAGAAAGACACGGAGTGAGAGGAAGAAATCGACTGCTACAGTAAAACGAAGGATACGCCTTCCTGAAAGGCGCAGCAGGTGGTTATTCTGAGTTGTGTTTTGAAAATTGGGTATTTTGGGTAGTGGGTACTAAAAAAGTGGGTATTTTGGGCAATTTTTCTTTTAATTACGTAAGATAGTTGGTGTTTTAACTAATATTAGCTTAAAATTTTTGTGATGCACAAATTTTTTTAATTATATCATTTTTTAGTTTGAATTGAATTTTTAGAAACATGAGTTTTGTAAACTTGAATTTTTAAATAATATGATTTGATAATCATCATATATATGTATATATATGTTGTCCATGATATTTTAGAAAAAGATAGATTTTAGTTAGAAAATATAGAAAAAATGATATGTTTTAGCTAAAATAATGTAAACTGTTAATTATTCATAAATATAACATTATTATTTTGTTTTATTAAATATAATCATTCATGATATAATTAGAAAATAAGAGATTTTAGATAGAGCAAATAGAAAAAATAACATGTTTTAACTGTGAAAGTTATTAATTGGTTAGATGTTAGCAGTTATAATAGATAAAATACAAAAGACAATGGTAAAAAAAAAATTGATTATTTATTGGTAACCATAGTATTATTATTGAATTTAAGTAATTAGGATAAACGTATCGAAAACCAAACTGATAAATTTTCAATGTTTCGGTTTTAATATAATAACATGTGCGATGCACGGGTTTCTGTTAATATGTTATAATTTTATTAAATATTAAAATTATATTTATATATAATCATTATTTTCAATAAATTTTTTAATTTCAATTTAATTTAATTTAATATACCCAAGTTTATGAATTAAACACATGTTTTTTATTATAAATAAAGCATAAGAATTTTTAATATATTTTATTATTAATTGGAAGATATTTTGTGATATTTTTGGACATATATTAATGATTGCAATATTAATTTTTAATTAAAAGGTAATGATTTTAATTAGAAAAAAAAATATTAATCATTGAAAGATATGGTACAATTGATGTTTTTATGCTTTCCTAAAAGGCAATATTTTTAATTAAAAGTAAATGTGAAAAGGCAATCGACAAATTAACATTTATTTTATTATTTTATCATTTATTTTGAAAATTAGGATAATTGTACCGTAAATTAAACGATAAACTTTTAATGTTCGTATATAGATTTTTAATATATTTTATTAATAATTGAAAAGTATAATGCAACATTTTGGATATATATTATTGTTCCAAGATTTTTAAAATTAAAATGTAACACGTTTTAATTAGAATAAAAATACTAAGGATGGGAAGTTATGGTACGACTAATGTTTTTAGGTGTTTATAAAATGTAATATTTTTAAATAAAATTGAACTTGAAATTGGTAATCGGTTAATTACCATTAAATAAATTACTTTGCTCTTTATTTTAATAATTAGGATAAATGTACTGAAATCAAACTTATTATAAAAATTAGGATTACCGTACCGAAATCTAAACCAAAATTTTTTTAATGTTTCGATTTTAATATAATAGTATAGATATACTAGATAGGGGTGTACGCGGTTCGGATCGGATCGATTTTGGACTAAAAGTCGAACAAAACCGCATATAGCGATTTTATAAAAATTACAACCACAACCGCATTTGCGGTTGCGATTAACCACATCAATTCCAATCGCGAAAGTGCGGTTGATGCGGTTCGGTTGCGGTTCAACCAGCGAATAAAAATAAACAATAACTTGAGAATATTAAATTCAAAATATTACAGATAGGTCCTGGTCATCATTTTTGAGACAAAAATAAAGATACAGAAGGTCTGGCAATGCTTAAATACATAACAAGGGATCATTTTTTGTTTATCACGATTAAATCGAAGGGGGTATTTTTTGCATTGACTCTCCAAATGTGTCCTCATATTTGTAGTCCCATTTCTTTTCTTTTGTCGAGCACATGAAACTCCACAATAATTACAAACATTCCGAGGATTTTTAGGATCCAAATTTATGGTAAAATGATCCCAAACATAAGACTTTTTCTTATTTGTACAAGGGACTGGAAGTGGTGTACCTTCTTCGATGATTATTGGTGTGTCACAATTGTTGTTCCCTTGTTCTTCTGGGATAGATTCATCTAATTCCATAGCAACTGATGTATCTTTTTCCATTAAAGCTGCATCAAATCAAAGTATCAAATGTATAAGTAAAGATAAATTAATACATCTAATTGAATCAGATATGTATATAGTTACATATATATACAGAGTAGAGATACACATACCTTTCCAAGGTTTAAAAAGATTTTGTGGGTGTTGTGGAGAAGAATGTCTGTGAGATCTGAGATGTAGATGTAGATGTTTTGTGCGGCTGATTTGGCTGGGTAACTGGGTAGAAGATTTATTGGGCTTAAAGTGTTGGGCTAGGGTTGTATATGACCCAAAGAGAAACAAGTATTAAATATTAATCTTGTAATATTATTTAATAGATAAAAAAACATATATGTATTTAAATTATTAATTTATATAATATAAAATATATTTTTTTAAATTTAATTTATATATTGCGGTTTGCGGTTGCGGTTCGGATTTTGCGATTTTTGAATATATAAAACCGCAACCAAACCACAAATGAGCGATTATTAAAAATTACATCCACAACCAAGCCACATTTCGCGATTATCCGCAAAATGCGATTCGGTTGCGAGCGGTCCGAGCGATTTATGCGGTTGAGCGGATCGTCTGTACACCCCTAATACTAGATGACAATCACAATCACACCATATCATTTAACTTCTTTATTCAAATTATAAATATGAATTATAAATACAAATTATATATAGAAAATAAATGTATCAAGTACTACATTCTACATATATAAGTGAAAATTAGTTTTTCACCCACATCCTTTTATTAAAATCTAATAATTTCTTACGATTTACTAATTTTGTATTCATTTAAAAAATCATATGAATATAAAATATATTGTAGTACTGTTTGGGTTTTATAAATGGTTGACTAAATATTAATTATGCAAAATTTGCTGAACCGGTTAGGTGTTATGTTTAAATGAAATTGACTATATTGGTTGATTATATTTTAAAAATTGTATGTTTATATTATATTTATTATATTCAGTAATTATAAGTATAATATATTATTTTAATATGATATTTGATGACGTGTAATTTTATTATTAAACATATATAATCAATAAAGGAGGTTGGCTAAACTCTTAACTAAGGGTGATTTTCCATTGATGTGACAAAATAATTTTAAAACATTCTCTATAACTTTTCTTTCAGGCATATCATGTGAAATTTTGTCATGTGAAAATTTAACTAAGAATTTGTCATAGTTGGAGATGTCTAAATATGTATCTCATTTAACTTATTTCGGATAGTGTATCAAATAAATGTGTTTTGATACAAAATTGTTTTTGAAGTATACAATTTTTTCGATATACATGATTTTTCCAAATCTTATAACATGCGTTAATACAATGGGGAAAGCAATCTGAAAGGCATTTCAGATTAATTATTTTCTATCAATAACAATAATAATAAATAAACATTAATTTCTTAAACAACAACAATAAGGAAATAAAATAAGGTTGTTAACGGATAAGTTCGTTGATAAGAAACTCGAAATTTTGATAAATTCGTGATCGAGACTCAGTAAAACAATAAAATTCGTGAAATAAATTTATTGAGTTGAGTTGCTATTTTAACATTAATTCCAAAAAAAAAAATCACATTGAACCGACAAATGTCTGTATTTTTTAGTTACATCCAGATCATTAAAACTTTCTATTATAGTGTTACCATTCGTGCTGGTACTTATATCGGACAAACACGTTCTAAATATGAATAAATTGTTATTTTTCTATAAAGTATATGATGTGTGTGTATGTTAAAGGGACGATAAATCATTTAAATGATCGTTGATTTTCTTTTGTGATATTAATGTTCATTGGCTTGTTTAAGTGATATTTTTATGTATACTAAGATTCAATGTTTGTTATATTATTTTGTGCGTTTGCGTATTAAAGATGTGATTGATGAATTTTATGATAGTTAATGTTAATACAAGTTTTTATTTTACTTATATACATATGAAGGTTCATTTTTTATATTGATTTGAATTTATTTTTGTCATGTAAACACAATACCAAAAATATGACACAAGTTATATAGAATATAATGAGATATGCTATATATTAGTAAATATTATCATATATTATTATATATCCACAGAAATGTATATATATATATATATATATATATATATATATATATATATATATATATACTTATTTATATGTGTATGTGTAAATATACATATTAATTATAAAACAATTAATAGATTAAATTTAATGAAAGAATAATAGATTATACAACATAAATGTATATATGTATGTATGTATAAATACTAATATGTAATAAATTTTTAAATGTTGAAACACCAAAATAATCCTAAAACATATAATAAAGATAAGGGTAAAATGGTTCATGAATTAAATTGCTCAGCAAATCGCTCTATATTAGATAAATAATAGATAGATAATAGATTATTGTATATAAAATTATTAAACTTGACATTATATACTAATAAATATGAATACTGTCATCGAAGAGGTTGATAAACATTGAACACTTCAAAAAGAAAAATTTACGTTAAGAGATAACTTCATGATTATTAGAGCCCGTGGATTACATTAAAAACCATTAACCTTAGCCCAACCAAAAACTAGCCCTCAACCCAACAAAACACACTATTATAATGTCTTCCTCCACTTATCGTGGACTGTGAACTAAGGATTGCATAATTAATAAACTAGATAAAGCATGCTTAATAAAGCCAATCGATAACACATAAAGAGGCTTTTGCATTAATATTTTATTATCTAAACTAGTTTGTTGCAAAATTATTTTAAATAGTTACTCCATCCGTCCCTCCGAATTCTTTACGTTTGCGGACCAGTTTTCGGCACGCATTTTAAGGTGCATTTTAAGGATAGTTCTATAACTTATTTTTGATATTTTCTTTTTTTGTATAAAAATAAAACAATTCTATTTTTATACAAAAAAAAAGAAAATATCAAAAATAAGTTATAGAACTATCCTTAAAATGCGTGTCAAACACGCAGTTTTTTATGTAAAGAAATGAGAGGGACAGAGGGAGTACTTTCTTATTATGGATAATTTTTAGTTTTTATTATTTTGTTAACTACATTTTAATATGTGTTTATAGAAAGAATAAACTAGAATATTATAAACAAATGTGACTAACATTTTTGTATCATTTATCCTTATTTTTATTTTAGAATAAAAATATTATGTTAGACAATTATCCAGCCTTTTACTTTTTATTTAGAATTGAACAAGTTCTTCTCTTGATGATTATATATCATGAATATTACACTACAATGACGTGTATGTACATACTTAATCTATTTTATATATTACCAATTAATAAAAAAATATTGTTAATAGGCTAAAACCTTTGCATTTAAGTATAGCACTCAATTGTGAAATGTGATATTATGGTTTCTTTATTTGCAGGGTTATGTGTTGCATTCCTGTTTGAGTGCTTAAACCCTATATATTTTAGCAAATAACATTGGACAACAAATGCGGATTGATAAGTGAATTTTATATCCACTTGGAACACTTCGAATCGGCTTAAATTGATTGACTTGACCTCAAGTATGTTGTGTGTTTGACTCGTTTTTAGTGAAGATTGTGCAGGGTTACTTTCTGGTATTGGTGAGGTACAAATCACATATTTTATGGTGGTTTTGAGTTCTAGAAGCAAAGAAGGACAACTTGCAAAAGGAACGGAAGAAAATGGAAGAGAAACGAAGAAATAAAAGAAAATCAGCATTCCGGCAGTTGGCAGGCATGCCGTGGCACATGGTGTGCGCGCTGGAGCGCGTGGTAGCCTCAGGGGTGCGCCGTGCCACGGGGAACGGGCGTCGTGGAGCGTGCAAGATCCTGAAATTTTTTCCTACTTCGAATTTAAATTGTAATTTTTTATAGTTTCTTACTGGAAAATACTTCCGTGGCCTATATAAACACACTCTATCATCATTGAACGTAACCAACAACTTAGATAAACACAGAGAGAGCTAAGGATAGAGATTCAGACTTGGAGACGGAATCCCGGAAGGACGTGACAGCATTCGGAGATCTAGATCTACTTTTGTATTCTTCTAAATTAGGCGATACTCTGGATTTTGGATTTGTTTTCTTAACTCTTTACTCTAGTATTATTGTATTCATTCAGTGTTTGTTTATTATCATGGCTTCATCAGATCCCATGATGACGGGCAGTTCGATTATGAACTAATCGTTGTCATGGGATTCTAACGGATTTATCTATGTAGTTTAGTAGTTTGTTTGATTTAAAGATTTGTGTGTGATGAATGCTTGATATCCTCGTATGGTTATGCTTAATGTTTTTAGATGCGTAGCTAACATCTAAATTGTTTATCTTTATCGAAGCGACAGTGGATGTAAAGATTAGAACTTGCCATGCTAGCATAGGATTATGTATGTTTTGACATCATGATTTGTAGCATAATTTTAACCATCTTATGCTGCACTATGTGATCTTAATTGATAACTTGTGCTTAAACCGTTATGTTTTCAAATCTTATAGACATATAGGGTCTAAACATAATTGGTGTCTACCCATCTTCTATCTCTTTTGTGGATGTATGAGTAGTTTGGTATTCGTATACTGAAAGGTAGCCTATACTTGTTTCATGTTATCCGATCAAATATCATAACCATCACATGCATTGATTAAAGGCATCATCTCTAAGTGAAGTATTTAATGAAGTTAGGATCCCATGTTTATTTCCTCATAAATAAACCAGTTCTAAATAACGTTAGTTAATTAAATTTTAATATTATTAAATTGCTTCTTAGTTAATTTAGATAATTAAAACCCAACTTTGATATTGTCTTAGCAGTGAATAATAATCATACATTGTTGCATAGGTGCATATTCTATTTTACACCAGTCTCTGTGGGAATGAACTCAACTTTATTCTATATTACTTGTGACCGCGTGCGCTTGCGTGATTTTGTGTGAACAAGTTTTTGGCTCCGCTGCCGGGGACTCGGTTTTATTTATAGTTTATGTGCTTGTCATCAGTGGTCATTAAAGTTCACTGACTCGGATTATTTTCTTACTTAGTTTGTTTTGTTCTGTGTTTTTCAGGTACTTGAACGTGTATGCGAACACGTTCTCATTCTCGTAAACTGGAAGAAGAACTTGCAGCAACAGTAGATATGGGAGAACTAGCAGCAGCAGCAGCTAAGGCTTTAAAGGACTATTCTCAGTCGAAAATCACTGACATTCAATCTTGCATTGTCAGACCAGCCATTGCAGCTAATACCTTTGAAATCAAGCCGGGTACGATTCAAATGGTACAGAATTCGGTTCAGTTTGGTGGTGCTCCAACGGAAGATCCTAATATGCACATCCGGGACTTCATTGAGATTTGTGACACTTTCAAGTTCAACGGTGTGTCGGAAGATGCTGTCAAATTGAGACTTTTCCCATTCTCTCCAAGGGATAAGGCTAAGGGCTGGTTACACTCTTTACCAGCCAGTTCTATTACTACATGGGAGGATCTTGCTCAGAAATTTCTCACTAAATTCTTCCCCATGGCTAAAATAGCAGCAATCAGGAACGCTCTTACTCAATTTGCACAGCAGTCAAGTGAATCTTTATGTAAAGCTTGGGAGCGTTACAAGGAGATGCTTAGGAAGTGTCCTCATCATGGTATGCCAGACTGGATGGTGATCAATGGTTTCTATAATGGGCTGGGAGAACAATCTATACCATTGTTAGACGCAGCATCAGGTGGAGCTTTATGGGCAAAGAGCTACGAGGAAGCTTATGAGATAATTGAGATAATGGCTGCTAATGAATACCAGAATCCAACTCAGATATTATCTCAAGGCAAAGTAGCTGGAATTTTGGAAGTGGATGCAGCTACAGCTATAGCAGCTCAGTTGAAGGCTCTAACTATGAAGGTGCATTCTTTGACCAACTATGGAGTTCAACAGGTTGCAAGTGTTTGTGAGCTATGTACGGGTGCACATGAGATGAGTCAATGTGCCATATCTAGTGAATCGGCACAGTTTGTGAGCAATTTTAAGAGGCCACAGCAACCAGCTCCAGCCACCTATCATCCTAACAACCGGAACCATCCTAATTTCAACTGGAGCAACAATCAAAGTGCTCAATAACCCCAGCCTTATCAGCAGTTTCAAGGTCAGCAATATGGAGTTAAGCCATTCAATCAAGGTTATCAGCAGCAGTATACTCCAAGGCAACAATTCCAACCTCCGGGATTTCAGCTCCAGCCTCATGCAAGTGTGGGGCAGTCTTCTTCGAAAAAATCTGAATTGGAAGAATTGAGGTTTATGTGCAAAAAACCAAGCGGTTTCGATTAAAACCTTGGAGAACCAGATTGGTCAACTTGCTAATGCTTTGCTGAATAGGCCGCAAGGAACTCTTCCTAGTGATACCAAGCCAAATCCAAAGAATGAGTGAAAGGAGACTTACAATGCATTAACGTTAAGAAGTGGTAAGGAGACTGAGGGGAACTCAAAGAAATCTGATGAAGTAGTTATAAAGGAATCTGAGTTTAATGAAGAGCCTCAAGAGTTGGTGCATGAAGTATCCAGAACAGATCAAGTTGAACCCGTTCAAGCACCGACACCAGAAAAGCATGTCTATCCGCCTCCTCCATATCCTCGACGCTTGCAGAAAAGTCAAGAAAAGCAATTTCAAAAAATTTTGGACGTCTTCAAGAAATTGTCCATTAATATTCCTTTTGCTGAAGCATTAGAGCAGATGTCGAGCTATGTCAAGTTTATGAAGGACATTCTTTCGAGAAAGAGAAGTTTGGAAGAATTCGAAACAGTGGCACTGATTGAAGAATGTAGTGCTATTCTGTAGAAAAAGCTTCCTCCAAAGCTGAAGGAACCTGGAAGCTTCACTATCCCATGCACTATTGGTACACAAAATTTTGGGAGAGCTCTGTGTGATTTGGGAGCCAGCATTAATTTGATGCCCTTGTCTATTTTTATTAAGATTGAAGTTGGATAGGTAGAACCTACTTCGGTAAATTTAAAACTTGCAGACAAAACATATGTTTATCCCAGGAGAATAGTGGAAAACATTCTTGTGAAGGTTGGTAAATTTATATTTCCTGCGAATTTCATTATGCTAGATATGGAGGAAGACGAGGAAATTCCTCTTTTATTTGGAAGACCATTCTTAGCCACAGGAAGGACCCTTATTGATGTTTAAAAGGGAGAGCTAACTATGCGGGTGCAAGATGATCAGGTAACTTTTAATGTGTTTTCTCCTATGAAGTTGTCAGATAATCCAGAAAGTTGTTTTTGTGTGGGATCTCTTGCAGATGAAATTGATACGCACACGATTGAGCATTGCACTAGTGATCCTCTTGAGTTGTCGGTTCAAGATATGGCATGTGACTTAATTCCATCTGAGAATTCCAAGCAAGACCTCTCGAATGTAAATCTCGAAAAACTTCCACTACATTTGAGGTATGTACTTTTGAATGATGAGCTAATGATTTTTGAAGTGTGTCAAGATAATATGTTAAGAAGGTGGATCGCGGATGATGAGGTAGAAGAGTGTTTGGTTCAGTCGACTGAGAGGGATAAACACCTTAGAGGTGTGAAGAAGAAAGAAAAAGAGTAAGTCGATGGGTGGAAAACTCAATGTGAAGAGTGATAGAAGAGATACATTGGAAGTAAGCAAACAAGATGTCAACATTTGTATGAATGGTCCTTCTGATAAGGTCAATTCTATTATTCTCTTGAAACCGCCATGAATTGAGGAAGTAGCATCTGGCTTAATGACGTCAACGACAGTGCTTCGAGGGAGGCAACCCACACCTTTTCTTGTCTATTTATTCAAAAAAAATTGCGCATGAACAGTAGCCAGCTGCACAGCCGCGCAGGTCCCAAGCGCAGCCGCGCGTCCCTCCTCTGCCCAGAAAAAGTTTTAGCCGAATTTTTTGTGTTAATACCCAAACACAAAGCCCATACCTCTACTTCTATTCTGAAAACCTCCATTCAAGCTTTGAAGGAATCTTTAATTCAAGTTTGGGGGATTTAAAGGGCAAGATTCACATCTCCGATTTTTAGGCTACGGGTATTGAGTTTCAGTGGCCAGTTTTTGGACCTCATGCCACTTATCCATCAACAGGTTCACCACCCGAGGAGGGTGGCCCTGCCGACATTTAGGTACGTTCTATACTATCCTTTTTATTACCTTCAATGGGGACATTGAATATCTTAAGTTTGGGGTGATTTGGGGATGAGTAGTAGTTTAGTCTTTGCTCATGTAGGAATCATATATTTTGCATGTTAGTGGTAGTTCATTCATATGTGTTCGTATTATTGCATGTTTGTTTCATATAGGACATTTTGTTATTTTGTTTTTGTATACCATGTGAGTTCATTTAGTTGAATTTCATAGCATATTTCATGGTCCCTTAGGATGAGTTAATTCTGATTGGTAGGTCGATGTCTATTTGAGTGTGGTAATGATGAATAGAGGGTTGATTTATAGTTCTTATAAAATTGACTTGTATGCTTAAGAAACAAAATCTTTACACATTCTCATCGTTTTCTTTTGGGCTAGATTGAGTGATACTTGTTTGGTTGTTGAGATTTAATCACCTGTTTATATTTAGAATGTTTTTTATTCCCTTGATGGCGTAGGAGCACTAAAATATAAGTTTTGGGGAAACCAGGGATTTAATGAAAGTTGTAATACAAGTTAGTTGTGTCAAAAGGCTAGTAGCCGCTCATAATTATGAGTAGTCTAGGATTGGATGAGATGGAGCGAAACGCACTCATTCCAAATTAGTTGTGTGTGAAAAAAAATAGAAAAAAAAAAGAAAAGGAGAAAAAAAAGAGTTGTGTGAATTAACCAGGGTGAGCTCTTTAATACTCGAGCAATTAAGTTCCTGGGGACTTTGTGCCTAGTGACCTAAGACTTTTCCGGTCTGGGATCCACTAACCTAACGCTCGCTACATGGGTATTATTGTATAAGCCTTTTAGGGTCTCATCTATTGCACGGTTAAATAAGCATGCGTGTTGTGTATAGTATTATGTGTCGTAGTTGTTACTAATAAAGCATGAATTCCTGTCTAACTCGAATGATGATGGAGGTGTTTCTAGGTTATGGAGTGTTTACAGTTCATTCTATTCATAAACCTGTGATTGTCTTGGCGAAGAATAGGTATGATTTTGATCTAGTGTTAGGAGTATATTTGCTGAGCATCGCACACACGCACGTTTCTATTCATGTATTGTTAGTATACGGGGACTTAGTCGAGCTCTATTTGGACGTATTGCATTCTTTGAGATATTTGCTTGTTGATTGGTTTTGGTTATTTTGAGGGGATTGTTGCATTTCATATTAGTTGCATTCATGCATTGCATTAGTTTGTATCGAGTCTGTTTATGCTTGAGGACAAACATCAGTTTAAGTTTGGGGGTGTGATTAGTGGATTTTATATCCACTTGGAACACTTCGAATCGGCTTAAATTGATTGACATGACCTCAAGTATGTTGTGTGTTTGATTCATTTTTAGTGAAAATTGTGCAGGGTTACTTTCTAGTATTGGTGAGGTACAAATCACATATTTTATGGTGGTTTTGAGTTCTAGAACCGAAGAAGGACAACTTGCAAAAGGAAGGGAAGAAAACGGAAGAGAAACGAAGAAATAAAATAAAATCAGCATTCCGGCAGTTGGCAAGCGTGCCGTGGCGCATGGTGTGCGCGCTGGAGCACGTGGCAGCCTCAGGGGCGTGCCTTGGCGCGGGGAACGGGCGCCGTGGCGCGGACAAGATCCTAGAATTTTTTCATACTTCGAATTTAAATTGTAATTTTTTATAGTTTCTTGCTGGAAAAGACTTCCGTGGCCTATATAAACACACTCTATCATCATTGAACGTAACCAACAACTTAGAAAAACACAGAGAGAGCCAAGGATAGAGATTCAGACTTGCAGACGGATTCCCGGAAGGACGTGACAGCATTCGAAGATCTAGATCTACTTTTGTATTCTTCTAAATTAGACGATACTCTGGATTCCGGATTTGTTTTCTTAACTCTTTACTCTAGTATTATTGTATTCATTCAGTCTTTGATTATTATCATGACTTCATCAGATCCCATGATGATGGACGGTTCGATTATTAACTAATCGTTGTCATGGGATTCTAACGGATTTATCTATGTAGTTTAGTAGTTTGTTTGCTTTAAAGATTTGTGTGTGATGAATGCTTGATATCCTCGTATGGTTGTGCTTAATGTTTTTAGATGCGTAGCTAACATTTAAATTGTTTATCTTTATTGAAGCGACAGTGGATCTAAATATTAGACTTGCCATGCTAGCATAGGATTATGTATGTTTTGACATCATGATTTGTAGCGTAATTTTAACCATCTTATGCTGCCGTATGTGATCTTAATTGATAACTTGTGCTTAAACCGTTATGTTTTCAAATCTTATAGACATATAGGGTCTAAACATAATTGGTGTCTACCAATCTTCTATCTCTTTTGTGGATGTATGACTAGTTTGGTATTCGTATACTGAAAGGTAGCCTATACTTGTTTCGTGTTATCCGATCAAATATCATAATCATCACATGCATTGATTAAAGGCATCATCTCTAAGCGAAGTATTTAATGAAGTTAGGATCCCATGTTTATTTTCTCATAAATAAACCAGTTCTAAATAACGTTAGTTAATTAAATTTTAATATTATTAAATTGCTTCTTAATTATTTTAGATAATTAAAACTCAACTTTGATATTGTCTTAGCAGTGAATAATAATCATACATTGTTGCATAGGTGCATATTCTGTTTTACACCAGTCTTTGTGGGAACGAACTCAACTTTATTCTATATTACTTGTGACCGCGTACGCTTGGGTGATTTTGTGTGAACACGGATTATAAGTGTGTTCAGATTAATCTTTGTGATGCTTAGGAGTACTCAGGTTTTCTATGCCATCTTTATATATATATAGGTAGAAGTAGGGGTGGTAAAAAGGGTCCATATCCATTTACCCAAGCCAAACCAGTCCATATATATAATAACCTGAATCTAAATAATATCACATATTATATACAGTTTTGGATCGGGTCAAAATCACACATTTGTCTAAATTATTTGGGCTTAATATGTGATATACCCATATTACCCATATTTGTTTGACCTCCTTTTCGTACTTCACTCAATTCCCGTTAACACTACTCAGTACTCATAAACATAATACAAACTTAAAAATTCAATACACTTTATACACTTTGAATCCATGCTGACCAGGTTTCAAAGCTTTTGAGCAAAGGTATGTTATACATACATTGATATGCACATACATATATTCAGAAATATATATGTATTAATTAACACTTCGAATTTATTTGTGTTTTTTTGTTAAAAAAAATAATTTCGAATGTGATTTGGGATTGTGCTTTGATTTTGTTTCGATTTCATGCTTCTTCATTTCAGAAAAATAAGTTCTTAATTATGTATGTATGTCAATGAAATATAAGAAAATGATATGCTTGATGAAAATAGCACAGGACAAGTGTTTGATAAAATGTCACAATCGATTTTATGTTTTTATTATTCTTTAACTATTATCTTAATAATGCAGGTTTCATATTTGTTGGTTTTTCACAGTGATGGTTTTTCAACTTGTGGGGTTTAAGCGGAGGATCTTGCAAAGCACTAGTAGCATCAAGCTTCTTTACTCTTGTGCATCTTTTGACTTCCAAACAGGTTCTTTATCGTATTTCTTTGTTTGTGTGCATCTTATGGAAGAAGAACATAGTTCTAATGCTAATACTAGTAGAAGTGCGAAAACATATAAAAATCCTACATCAAAGATTTGGGATGTGTTTGATAGATTTGTAGAAGATGGAGTAACTAGAGCAAAGTGTAAAATTTGTGGTCAGATTTATGCTTGCGAGCATGGTACTAGTAATATGCAGAGACACATGTTGTCAAAACATGACCAAAATGTAGTTGGTGATGAACTTGAAAATGCTCCCTTTGATCAAAAAATTTATCGTGACTTAATGGGAAAAGCAATTGTAAAACATAATCTACCATTTAGTTTCGTTGAGTATCAGGGTGTATGGGATGTGCATACTTACTTAAATCCCAAGGTAGAACACGTTTCTAGAAATACAATCAAAAGTGATATCTTAGATGCATATAGGATTGAAAAAAGGAAAATGAAAAATATATTACAATCCTTACCTGGAAAAGTATGCCTTACATCTGATTTGTGGTCTTCGTCAGTTATGGATGGATATATTTCTCTTACGGCTCATTTTTTGGATGGTAATTGGAAACCACATTCAAGAATTTTGAATTTTAGATTTATGCCTCCACCACACACTGGGCAATTATTGGCAGAAAAAGTTATTGCTTTGCTAAAGGAATGGGGAATTGAGAAAAAGGTCTTCACACTAACATTAGATAATGCTTCTCCCAATGGTGGTTTGATAGAGGTTTTAAGAAGTCACTTGAAACTGAATGATACATTGCTTTGTGATGGAAAGTATTTGCATGTGCGTTGTAGTGCTCATATCTTGAATTTAATTGTTCAAAGTGGCATTAAGGTGATTGATGATTGTGTGAGCAAAGTTAGAGAAGCTGTGAAATATGTTAGAGCATCAAATGCAAGAATGATAAAATTTGCAGAATTTGTTAGCCAACATTCAATAGATTGAAAGAAAAAGCTTACTCAAGATGTTTCTACAAGATGGAACACTACTTACATGATGCTTGATGGTGCATTGCAATATAAGGTTGCTTTATCACAATATGCCTTGGTAGACTCCAATTTGACTTATCTAACAGAAGCAGAATGGGCCAAAGTTCACAAGATTTGTCAATTTCTAAAACCTTTTTATGATATCACAGTTCTCTTTTCAGGAAGTGAGTACTCAACTTCTAATCCCTATTTTCATGGGGTATACAAGATACAATCGCATATCAATTTGGCGATGGAAGATGAAAATAGTATCCTTCATGGAGTGGCATTTGAAATGAATGAAAAATTTAAGAAGTATTGGGAGGACTATAGCTTAATATTGTCATTTGCTATTATATTAGATCCCCGCTACAAGTTGAAGTTTGTGGAGTATGTTTTTCAAAAAATTTATCCAACAAACTTCATTGACAAAGTTTGGGATGTTCGTGACCAAATGGAAGAACTTTACTTGGATTATTATAGAGCATCACCTAATACTTCTACTACTATCACATCACGCACAGATGTTGGAAGGAGAGATAATAATGAAATAATGGATGAATTAGATGTAAGCAACTTTGCTTATATGATTTCTTTAGCTAATTTTTCTTTAGTTAGATTAATATGAATTCTTATGCTTATTAACTTTGTCAATTTTTTATAGGACTTTGAATCTTATTCTAGCCAACAGAATACATGTGATGAAAGTAAATCACAGTTGGAGTTGTACTTGGATGAAAGTAAGTTAGATGCTAGAGTTCATATTGATGTTCTGACATATTGGAAATCAAATAAGAGCAAGTACACGGTGTTATCAGTAATGGCATGAGACATTTTTAGCATACCAATAACTACGGTTGCTTCGGAGTCTACCTTTAGTATTGGAGGTCAGATTATTAGCAAGTCTCGTAGTTGTATAACTCCTGAAAATGTTGAGGCATTATTATGCACTCGCAATTGGTTACATGGGGCCGAAGGTATATTTAATTGATTAACTGTATTTTTTTTCTTCTTTTTATTGTATATGGCTGATGGTTTATACTTATATTGATTAATGTAGTTGCTGGAGATGAAGAGGATGGAACCGAAGATGTAATGGGTGATGTTGAGCGCTTTGTTCTTCAACTTAAGGTACTTTATAGTAATTTTCTGTAGTCTGTTGTATGTAGTACTTCATTTGATGTTTTTTTTTGCAGGAAATTCAATTGACTAAGGAGTAGCAGACATTAAGCTTGGTTGAATCTTTGGTAAACTAGTGTATTGAACCTCACATGACATGTAGTCTATTAAATTGACTAGTGTATTGACTAATGTTGGTTTATACATCCAGATATGAACTTGGGTTTTTTTGAAGCTTAATACTGGATGGTTGCGGCGAAAATGAAGATGACTTACACAAGGAATGTGTTTTTAAACAGTGTTACTTTCCATGGTTAAAGTAGGTTTAGAAACACTGATGTCTTCTTGACTGTTTTCACAATTTTATGCTCCAATTAAAAAGAAATTGAACAACATTTTGTACTTCTGTTAACTGGAAGTGAACTTGTGAGGTTCAGTGGTTTCTAATTTCTTGATGTCGATTCATCCTAATTTTATTTTTACTGACATGTCGATTGTTTGTCCTTACATTTGTCAAGAGCCATCAAAATCGGACTCTTCTAGTTTGCTTATTATATGCTTTCTTAATTTTGTCTTGCATGATTAAACTAGTTGATTTATTCAATATTTTTAACAGGATCGAAAAACTGTTAGTTGATTTATGTAAGAATTTGATAGTTGCTTTAGAACTGTATGGAGATTGGTGTAGCTTCATCTGATCAGTTGTTCTCCATTCACTGCTTCGAATTGTCAAGAGCTGGAATTAGTGAATGCTGTAGTCAGATTAGTGAATGATGTGCCATGAGAAAGAAGTTATATGTTTAGTCAGTTATATAACCTTCTATGGCAGTAAGGAAACAAACAAAACTATTTTCTACAAGATAACAATCGTACGGTAGCTAAATAATACTCTCGTATTCGAATAACACTGTAAAACATCCATTAAAATATGAGGTATCTAATTAAAAAAAATTGAAAAAAAAATGGTTTACCCTATTTTAACCCGAAACCATTATGACCCAAACCAAATTTTAACCAAATTTTATAAAAATATGGATTAAATATGGGTTTGGGTTAAGACCCAACCCAAACCCAAATTTATCGAACCAAATCCGACCTATATCCATATTATGCCACCCCTAGGTAGAAGCATTAAGATAGATTATTTTTTTATATGTTTTGGTTTTAATATATGAAAAACAAGATTGTATAAAACCAAGTGTGTTTGGAATCTAATTCGGAAACTATGAAGCACTCATTCACCAGATTCTTTTAACTTTGATTGACAAACATGCCTGCAAGAATAACATTTGAACTTACTCTGGGTAGGTGGATCAGCACTGGATATTGAGCCAACCACAATCTCAATCAGTGGAAGAATTGGATGTAGACCACGGGACATTACTATTTTATTTTTACCTCACCTATCAGAGATTGAGATCCCAAATGTACCAATTGGAAGTGTCGTGAGTACTGGTATATGTTCGTCCATCTCATTTTATGTGTCCTATTTGATTTTTTTAAGTCAATTTGACCAAAATTTGATTGAAAATTTTTAAAGCCTATTATGTTTAGGTAATTCTTGCATCTTATATTGATTTTTAGTATGAGATTTAAGTATTATAAGTTAAGGACTAAATAATTATAACCATTGACTTATATCTTGGCTTTACCTTTCATGCTCAGCAGTATGTGGAACTGAAGATACAGAATGTGAGACAAACCCGATTGACTTTGATAATGTTGTTGTGATAACTGACAGTGGTGAAGATCGATTGTTGAAATGAACCATGATGCTCAAACAAATGGAGGACATGAGATTCTGAAAATTCATGACGTGGATTATTAAGATTTTGATGGACAAAATGGTGAGGCTGATAATAAGGTCCAGTGAATGATACAGTACAGAGAAGGATGGTATAATCATATCATTCAAGTATGCAGGTCATGTTTGTTGAATAAGGTTCATTAGAATTAATATGGAGAATGAGGTTGTAGTACGTTGTAGTAGTTTTATGGGTATTGTATGAATTATCCCAAATATTCATGAAATGGATTGAACGTTTCTTTGGTGAGTGAAAACATTAAAAGTGTAGGTGTAACAAGCAGAGATAGCAAAGAAAATTTTATCTGCAATTTTTTAGGCCTGAAGGTTGGTATGTCTGAGCTTCAATCTCAATTTTAGGCCATTCACATAGGAAT
The DNA here is from genome assembly GCA_036435485.1 of Saposhnikovia divaricata. Classification (NCBI taxonomy): domain Eukaryota; kingdom Viridiplantae; phylum Streptophyta; class Magnoliopsida; order Apiales; family Apiaceae; genus Saposhnikovia; species Saposhnikovia divaricata. The sequence continues at coordinate 57,672,331 of CM071596.1, forward strand.
GAGGTAAGCCTTGAAGCTAGGAAACCAGATTATGCATTTAGAAACTGACAACTTTTTCAGTTTCTCAGAATGCAAGATTATAAGGAAGCTAAAGCACATGAATCTGGTGGAGGTGATCCAACAAATTTGTCTTGCAATGGTTTCAGACTTCACTTAAAAGTTAATAAATTATCAAGCGAATTTGAAGCGACTAATTCAAGATCCTGAAAGAAGCAGGCCAATGCCATAATGGGTTGAAATATGTGACCAGTGAATTTAAGATATACCTATGAAATGCAGGTTGTGTCTGGGTTTAAATTCCCACAATTGTTTATAAACCATGCATGGCTGTTTTTAAATCTTTCATTCATATAGTTTGTGGTATATTGTTTCACATGAATAAAACTGTATAAACGAAAAAAAACTTCCTAGAGATTTTAAGTGGCAAGGTGCCAAGATTAAACGTCGAAGTATTTGAACATGCTACAGAGGGTCAAATACAATAATTTTTTATACCATTCTACATATTAATTAACTAAATTATTTAAAAACAATGATATTTTATTTTTTTATAGGCATTAGTATTCAATTTTATAATTTGTAAATTGATGTAATTATAAAAAAAAAACTTATAAAAATTCGTTCAAAATTCTCCCGTGTGCGAAGCACGGGCAAATTCCCTATTGATTACTAATATGTAATAAATTTTTAAATGTTAAAAGACCAAAATAATCCTAAAACATATAATAAAGATAAGGGTGAAATGGTTCATGAATTAAATTGCTCAGAAAACGCTTTGTTGCCGTATTAGATACACCCATTGTTGCTATATTAGATAAATAATAGATAGATAATAGATTATTGTATATAAATTATTAAACTTTACTTTATATACTAATAAATATGATTACTGTCATAAAGGAGGTTGATAAACATTGAACATTTCAAAAAGAAAAATTTAAGTTAAGAAATAACTTGATGATTATTAGAGCCCATGGCTTACATTAAAAACCATTAACCTTAGTCCAGCCAAGAACTAGTCCATCAACCCAACAAAACACACTATTATAATGTCTTCCTCCACTTATCGTGGACTGTGAACTAAGGATTTCATAATTCATAAACTAGATAAAGCATGCTTAATAAAGCCAATCGATAACACATAAAGAGACTTTTGCATTAATATTTTATTAGTTAAACTAGTTTCTTGCAAAATTATTTTAAATAGTTATTTTCTTATTATGGATAATTTTAGTTTTTATTATTTTGTTAACTACATTTTAATATGTGTTTATAGAAAGTGAATTGCTGATGTTTATAAACTAGAATATTATAAAACAAATGTGACTAATATTTTCGTATCATTTATCTTTATTTTTATTTTAGAATAAAAATATTATGTTAGACAGTTATCCAACCTTCTACCTTTTATTTGGAATTGAACAAGTTCTTCTCTTGATGATCAACTTATCATGGATACACTACAATGACGTGTATGTACATATTTAATGTATTTTATATATTAATCAATTAATAAAAAAATATTGTTAACATTTACTATTTTTTATGAAATAATAAAATGAGTAATACCAGAGTTATCAAGTTGAGTAATATAATTTGTTCCCAAATAAGAAATAAGACATTGATAACTTAACAATTTAAAATATTTTTACTAGTTTGTTTTATATGAATACATGGTGAGTGCTTTATTAGTCAACAGAACATAATACGACATTTGGATCCCTTTTGCAAATTATTCGGTACCTATAAGATGATTCATATAAAATTTTTGTATACTAACTTTGAAAAAAAAATTACGAAATTTTATTACATGTACTATTGTTCATGAAATTACAAAATTTTATTTAATATATTGAATTTGAAAACTTTTTTCATTAAATTTTGTTGTTCTCGTAGTCGGTTTATCATTATTCTTTTCCTTGTTCTCAAGGCTGTAAATGAACCGAACTGTTTGTCAAGCTCGCTCGAGTTTGAGTTCGATTAGTTCGGGTCGATAGTCTACCGAACTCGAGTTCGGATCTCATTTTTTGTCCGTTAATCTTAACGAACCGAACTTTACTCGTGTTTGACTCGAGTTCGACTCAAGTTCGTTTGAAAATAGCCAACTGTGTATAAGAAATTATGAAATATGATACATGTTTGATGTCTCTGTTCATCAGAAAAACCATCATACATTAACAATTTAAATGCATGGCCTAAAGCCTGAAGTCAGGTACAAAATTAAAATAAATCCATCTGTTAGGACTTATGTTGTCCTTGATGATATTCACAAAACATCTAAAAACATATTTGTATAAGTTATTTTTGTAACTCATCAATGGATGATATTATGTCTAAGTATCCATTGATGAGGTAGCTTATCATCGATCGATAAGTTTGTATCATGCCTAGAAGTACCAACGGATGGCTATCAATCGTTGTACTAGTTGATAGCATCTTGAGTCATGTTGACTATCAATGGATAAACAGAATAAGTTAGCTAATTGTATATAGCCCGTGCTTTGTAATTCTGTTTAAGTGAAGTGATACAGCAACGAATGATGGATCTACATCAATGGATAATACTATCATTGGATAACATGCAACTCATCAATAGATAGTCAGCTTCAACAAAAGATCTCAATAATGTCTTGAAGCTAGGAGTTGATAGTGACTTCACATAGCTGATAGATCACATGTCTTGAAGCTAGGAGTTGATAGTGACTTCACATACCAGTTTTTGGAAACGAAGAAGAAAAAGAAACATTCCTTTTCTTAGCAAACAATTTGGATATGGTAAAATCAAGAAATATATGTCCAAAGATAATCAGAAAAATTTGCATCACATGAAGAAAAGGAGTGGGAGCAGACCTGCAAACATATTTGACTTGTAATATTCATTTTGTTTGTAGGGTTTGTAAACTTGGGGTATATATATAACCCAAGTGTAGAAAACACTCCACCTCTTAGTAGAAAAGGAAAACAATGTGTATACGTTGTACAGTACCAAAGAATGAAATAGCAGGTCCATGAGAATTTACCATATCACAAAGTGTAAGATTCATGCTATGGCAACCACATGGAGTGTAGTTATATATTAGCACATACTTGTATAATGGTTAATTTGGCAAATTAATCAAAAGTAATTAATCATGGCTGCCACATGGACCTATCACTGCAGTGATTAGTTTCCTGTTTTTGCATGATTTTTAAAAGGTCGATGGTGAAAAGTGTTAGTAAAAAAAAATATAATGATTATTTTACGAATTGGGAAAAAGTTGAATGGGTTTTTTGGCAGATAGCTCTTCTAAAATTGACATGTGGAGTTGCAGTCTTGGAGAGGAAGCATTTGAAATTGTTAATTTAATGTGGCATACAATTGAATCTTAGTAAATGAATATTTTATAAATTAATATCAAAGAAATCTTTTTTGGATCCAATATAATAATAATAGTATTTTTTGTAATTCTTTCTTTTGATAGATAGTGTATTCTTAATCTCAATAAATGGATAAAATTCTTTGATTCTAAAGTATCCATTTAGTAAAATATAAGTACATAACGATATTTTAAAATGTTAACGAGTTTCGAATCTTGGGAATCTAGTTGTAAGTTGATTAGCTTATTTAAAGAATATTCTTTAACGTAAATTTAAATACTGTCAATTTTTTTCTATGATTGAACCAAATTATATTCATGTTTATTTATTATAATTTAGTATAAATATGTTAATATAATCATCACTTCCCTCCGTTTTTATACTTATTTTTATAAAATATAACAAAAATATTCAAAAATATTATCATTATGATACTAAGAAAGAAGCATAAAAATTGTTGTTTTATGTAAAATCATATCCTAAATCACTCTACTCAAATCCATTAATTTTTAATATCTTTAAAGAAGCGTTGGGACTGGACATGCTCTGTAAACCCCAATTCTCACCAATGACGATTGATTCTTATATACCATTTTGTCGGTTATCCTTTAAACATTAAACAATCACCACTATAAATACAATCCTCGAAGTTTAAAATACGTTAATAATTTGAATTTAGAACATTTATTAATTGTTGACTTTCAATTTACCGTTTCACATGAAAGATAAAGCAGACTAATAGGAGAATATAAAATACTCTATTGCAAGATTCAAAAGATATTATATGAATTATAATGTGGTATGTGCCTTGCACGGGCTATCATGCTATTGATAATTGAATATCTGAAAGTAAGTTTGATTCTATTTCGATGCCTTTTCTTGAAAGCTGTCTAACACGGACTATTGAGCTCTTTCTATCTGCAAATATTTCTGCGGACTTGGTTAACACTTATTTAAAACAACATGCTCCACAACTACAGGCTACATATCTTGAACAAATGCTTGCAATAAATGAAAATGGAATTTCTGCAAATCTTCAAAATGAAATGATAAAAGTTTATGTTTTGATTTTTATACTACTTCCTGTGTGACCTTAAATAATCTGTCACCTACATCTGTATGTTCAGCTATTTATATTCATTGTGTTGCATAACTGTTTTAAATAAAATAATATATCTATTAGTCTTTTTTTGGTAGTTCCAAATCTATTTGTGAAGTTCTTGATTGGCAAGCGAATTTAAGTTCTGAAGAGAAGTGGGATGAGAAAATATTTTTTCCTACAAGGAATGTTGTCTGCTTTAAAGAGTATCTCAGGATCTAAAGTGGAACTGTTGTTGAAGCAACTTCCACAAAATGCTTTGTATGAATAGCGAGCAATTTTTCTTGGAAAGATAAACCAACACGAGCTTGCGTTATCAATATATGTTCACAAGGTACTTTGTATGGTTTTTTCTTCAACCGATCAACATGTCATTCCTACTCTCTCAGGGTAATGATGAGGAATAGAAGTGGAAGTAATATAGAGTTTTTATATACGTTATTCATATCTAGTATTCAGAAAATATATTATAGGTATTAGTTAAACAAGTTCTAATTATTTAGTTTATTAATAATAAGTCCAACTGTTTATGGACCTTATTGAGAAAGTAGATATTTGGTTTGCAAGTTTTTACCTTTCACTTTGAAAGGGTTTTTTTGCTTTAACTATTTAGGATTTTATTTTTCAAGTTAGACCAGGATTTTAATGGTTTCCTAGTTGGGTTCAGGTATTAGCTAAATTTCTAGCTGCTCTTGAATTCCTTTTTGGATTCCAACCAGGATAAGGTTATTTATTTAGCCTATATATACTCTCATCTTGTAATCATTTGGGGGGACGATATTGTTAATAAAATTTTGGCTATTCAGTAGCTTTGAGAATCAAATTCAGGAGTGAATTCAGAGTTTGAGTTTTGTTTCTCCATTCGGAGATTCAAAGTTAGAGTTTGTTTCTCCATCTTTGGAGATTCAGGGTTTACTTTATATTTGTCATTATTACATATTATCATAAAAACATCATGTTCCGTATCAAATCTTCTTCACAATTATCTTTTTAATCTCGCCAGCCAACAAAAGTATCATCTCATTTTCTATGTTGTGACCAAGATAATGTTTTCGAGTCATTCCTTCTTCAATGCATTGAAGAAGCTTCTTCATACAGGGATCAAATTCAGCAATCATCTCAACTATGCTCAAAAAAATTCTACTATGCTCATCCCCTATCTTCTCATTATCACCACGAAAGGTCAAATTATTTTTTGATAGTCTTCACATTCGCAAAAATTCTCAATAACCCTTGCCTCCAATGCTCCTTTTATTTCTTGATTTATGCTTGTAACTCGCTATCAATAGTCACATTCTTTTGTAGTCTTTTCTCAGCTTCCCTCCAATCAATCAAACACTTGACATGATTATGGCTAGTATCATGCTCCTTAAGTGTCACACTCAAATTTCCCCAATCTTGAAATCCTCCATTAACTAAATGACTATTAGACTTTTGTTAAGAGAATAATTAACAACAAAAACAGAATACTTCATTGACTGCAATTGAATACACTAGCCATCTTCTATCCTGTTTCTCTCCATTTGGAAGTATTTTAGTATAATAATCATCAGAAAAATGTCTCCTTCTATTGTATTTAGGGAACTGAAAATTAGCTTGAATAATTCTTATTAGACCTCTCTCCACTAAAAGATCCCTAAAGCTTTGCTTGATTTGATTTCAATTTCCTGGAACATAAATATTTAGCGGTCCACATGGTTGATTGTGATCAACCAAATTTTGAGTCACACCATGTTGCCATCATCCTCAGCCACATTTTCTTCAAAATTTACATCCTCGTCTATATTATCTTCTACATTATCACCATTTGCTATCCGCATTCTCCACATTATCCTCCAATTCGTGTATATTTTCAAGAAGCTGATCCACATCCTCCTCCTCTATATTGTCTTCACCTGGACCACTTTTATTTTTCATTTTTTTGGTGAATTTTAAAATCCCCCCTCTAAAGATTTGTCTAATTCAACCTGCCTCTTTAATTTCTTTTTCCTCTTGGCTACACCACTTAGTTGTTTAGGAACCATAATATCACTAGTTTGATGACATATAAAAAATAATAAACAATCAAAATAACAGTATTCAAAACAATAAAACATATTAAACCCTAAAGTATTGGAATTGAAAAAAATGAGAATAAATACCTTTGTTATAATTGAGTTTCACACTTTTTGATTTGCACTTGAGGGATGAAAATTGAGCTGTGATATAACCTTTATTATATTTGATGTGCTTCTATATAAACTTTGATACTTTTCTTTTTAAACTTCATTACTTTTGCTGAATTACATGCCCATAAAAAGGATAAAACAGAGGTGAGATATTTGTTTTGTGTTTATATGTTTGTGACGATTGGCGGGAAAGGATAGCGAAGGGTTTTATTACTTTACCTAACTTCTATTTTTATATTATTCATTATATAACATGTCACTGGTTTTCAAATTTCAATACAAGTCACTGGTTTTAATATATATAACTACTTTTTTTTTTGGCCCCCCTGTTTAGCAAGTCCCATACCATTGCATGAGCCGCATGGGGTTAAAGCCGGGCCTGCTAGCTAGTGACGGGCTCTTGCCAGAGAAATAATTTCTGTTTAATTTGTTATAGAAAGGGTTAAATCTCTTACTGAAGTGGAGGGTTAGTATCAAATTGCTCACTCTAGTTATCGGCATCTCATGTATACCATTATAGTTGCAAGTAATGACAACAACGTTGTGTTCTAAAACTAAAAATAATCTTTTGTTAATTCTGCATATTTTTCTTAAATGTTATAGCAACCAAATGAAAAATTGTTAAATTCTACTATTTCAGGTAATATATATAGATTTTTTAAAAATCATTTACTATTTATTTTTAATTTTATAGTCATTTTCCTTGTTTTAATTAAAAATAAATAGTAAATAAACTTTTTAAATTCTAAATATGTTATCTAAAATACTAGAATTTAATAACTTTTCATTTGGTTGCGGTAACATTCAAAAATAAGTACAGAATCAACAAAAAAATACTTTTATTTTTCGAACACAACGTTGTTGTCATTATTTACAACTATAATGGTATACATGAGATGCCGATAACTAGAGTGAGCAATTTGATATTAGCCCTCCACTTTAGTGAGCACTTTGAGATTTAACCCGTTATAGAAACTAACTTCCAACTACTTAATCGGGGAGGTATCACGAAACGAATCAAATCAACTAATTTTTTTTCTTTTAGTATAACATACTAAAAAAATTAATTTTGACCCCAAAAATCAATTTAAAGCTAAGAACAAAAATTAGATTGAACTCTCTGCATATAATATGGCATAAACCCTAAATTCAAACACAAATACATATATATTAATCAAAAAGAACTCAAATACATTACAATTTACACATATGGAAATAATTCAAACAATCAATTATCAAAGTGCAGGGTTCAAGGTTCAAGTTCATAGTGTATTTTAATTTTCAAAAAATCTTAAAAAGAAGAAGAAGTTTACAAGAATATGAAATTCAGAAATTAAAAATCCCAAATTAATGAGAGAACAGAGGAAAGAGGACAATAATTAAAAATCCTTCTTTAATGAGAGAACAGAGGAAAGAGGACAATAATTAAAAATCCTAAATTGAAGAAGGGCTTGAAAATTTGTACCTAATTAAGAATTTCGTATATAATTGAAAAAGGGCTTGACACGGATTATCAATCTTCAACTCTCTCAGTTTTTCAATCTCTCGATCACGAATTCATGAGAGTCGGTGACTGCAATATTCGTATGTATTCAGTAATGTTAGTCAATTATCAAACCCAATTTTACAGTATATGTTTTAACTTTTACTATTGTGTATCTTGTATGTATAATATTTAGTTAGTATAATTAGTTGAGACATAAAAAAATGTTTGATTTTGTTAATGAACAATTTTCGGTTCTTATTTTTTTATCCGTGTTCGGTACTTGTTCGTCCGAGTTCATCCGAGTTCGGTTCGTTTACAAACATATTTGTGCTTAAACAGCTCGTCTTCTTGCTGTCCTTCTCTCTCGAATACGTTATACGTGATTTTAGAGTTCAATAATGTCGAAGTAGTGATAATTTATGAGAATCAGCAAACTTAACTATCCACTATAAATATTAGATTTAAAATTGGACTCTCTTAGTATTTTCATATTATTCGTTACGCTATTAAGATACAATATAATTATCAATGTGCTATAAACAAAATTTTGATATCTGTACAAACTTAAGATGAATTTTGCATAATTACAAAAAAGAAATGCCAACGTACCAATAGTGTGCCAATATATGTCTCAAGTTTGAAGTTAAACTGTTGAGAGCGGCGATAGGAGCGTTCGTTTGTAGAAGACTAGAAGTGGTGGTATACTTTTGAACTGAATAGAAAAAGATGAACAGGGCTGCTGCTGCTGCGTTTATTATTTTGGGTTTTTAACTTTATATTTATTATGACTATTTTTTTCCTTTTTAGGTCATTTTAGTTTTTGTCATTCTATGGTCATTTGTTATTTTTGGGACCTGATGTTTTTAGTTTTGCTTATAAAAAAATAGCTTACATATTAGAACTCATTTCACGATATTTTTAGTTTTGCTTGCAGAAAATAGCTTACATATTAGAACTCACATTTTGCTAAGCTTACGAATTGTGTGACGCGTTTATTTTATAACTTAATATTAATTGATAATTTCATCTCCATTACTATATTCTCCCTTGTGAAAATCTAACATCCTTTTAAACTCCTCATCCAAATACCCCCTCTCCCTTGGCTTCATGTTCTTGTCATCAAAGATTACATCATTGCCTACTACCCATTGCAGGTGCTATAGTTAAAACCGCAACAACTGCATATCCAGATTCATGAAAAGAAACTAAATGTCAAGTTGAAATCAACAACAAAGGCAATTGTTGCACCAGATATGAGTGTCTCAACCATAAGTCTAATATCAGCTACTATCGGTCTATCAAGTGACAGCCCTCTACTATTTCTCTAAAAAAAAAACTCAAATTTCTAGGTTATGAAAAAAAAACATGTCAACGTGTCCTAGTATGAGCATATTCTATAGAATTCTCTAAATCAGCAGGTGATTACCTCAACTTGATTTAGTAAGGACTGGACAAAATCAATATTTTCATCCTCCTTTGACTGTCACCTAAACATATATTTTTAGGATATAAGATAGACACAGAAAATTGAAAGATATACAAAACTTTCCTCAGATAAGTCAACATGAATCAAACAGTAAAAAATAACAAAACTACTCTATAACTGTTTGATATCTTGAAATATATTCTAATAATGTGTACCTGGAGGATGGATCAAATGTCTTGCATTGTGGGACTAATGCCTTGGTAGAAGATAATTACCACAAAAATGCTAAGTTCGAGCATATTAATATGAGATCATTGTCAAGAACAATCTGAAAGTCAGCATTACCGGTGAAGGCTAAATTGAGCAAAGCCCCTAACTTAAATTTCCACATTTGCCAAGGCTAAACTGAGCAAAGCCCCTCACTTAAATTTCCACATTTGCCATTTTGGTTCTACTAAAGTATTCAGGACAAAGGTCTATAAATCTCATCATCTATAATAAAAATTTAAGGGAATATATAGTTGATCGATTTGACCTCAGTAGGATTTGCTGAGACGAGAGCAAAATTTAGTCTGAGTCCGATGGTAAAAAGTGCCTACAACTAAAAAATTCAGCATAGCTTACATTGAAAATTTAGGAAAATAACATACATGTAATAACACGAAGCATAGATAGATAGCAAAAATTCCACATTGACAAAGAAAATTAAACTCTTTGATTAGATCCCAATTCAACATTTCTGTTGCAAAATTTTCCGAAACACCTTGTATGCATTCAAAGTAGACACTCTCAACTATCAATAAAGAGAATGGCAAAGGTTTGTAAATTAGAAGAGTAGTATATCAAGAAAATATTTGACGAAATCAAATAGTGCTTTCTAGGAAATTAAGATGAAATAGAAAAGATAAATTTAACCTCGAGTAATTTGCGGAGAAGATATTCCAATTATGCAGATCAGACTCGTATATTAAAAGCACCTGCAACTGAGGATTGCAAAATTATTAATCGATATATATCCAAGTTTTATAGTAATTATTATGGAAGCTTATAAAAAGTTCAAATAATATGATAGAGGTATAAGCATAGATATGTGACACATGAAAAAAGAAACATAAATGGGAAGTCCGACTTTTTGTTAATCCTACTAAGTGTTTGACAAATAGTTTTAAGGCAAGACAAAACGAGCACGATTGGCATAAATTTTCAACACTTGGGATGGTCAGTAAATTTTGAAACTTAACTGGGTTTAGATCAGCAGGGTCCGATACCAGGAAAAAGGTCACTAATCTCAAAACAATTGTGTAGATACAGTATGATATGAACTAAAAAAGCAAATTACAATCTTTAAATATAAGCAGCTAAACAATTCCCCCAAACTAATTCAAAAACTAACTGATACTTTTAATCTATTCTTAAAGATAATCCTAAAATGTAATCATCATAATCAAGATAATATTAAACAACTTGTGACTCCAAATCTCTTATTATTGGACCTGATACTGGGCATCCAGAGCCTTTGATATTGGTCCATTTACATTTCTTTATTTTGTCCTACAGCAAGTTTTGGTTTTATTTTTACAAGCCAGAAATATTCATAAGAAAGATTAAACCATTAAAATGAAACCTTTACTGTTCAGAATCTGTGTTTTAGCTAATCTAAAAAGAACGTGAGGGATTTAGCCAAAAAAAAAAAATAACGTGAGGGAGATGGGATAAACTTTACTAAAACAAAAAAATAATAATAATAGATTCCATCGGAGTACAACCCAAAAGACATCAGTCACAATCTAAAGAGGAGCACAAAATTGCACTCAAATAGCAATAAAATATTAATAACATGATTATCTTCTACCGACATCACCAACCACAGCTAAAACATCATACAATTATTTCAACAAAAGCCTGAGAATTTCCTACATGCTAGTAAAAACTGATAAGTTCAATAACAGATCAAAGGGAAAAAATTTAACAAATATTAGGGTAAAATAAGTTTACTATCAAAGTGCCGGCATATGATAACAGAAGTAAATAAAGACTTTACAGTTATCTTTCAATTGTTAGCTTTGAGATTTTATGGCATCTGCAACATTAGATGCACTCAAGATAGTTATGACAACAGCCAAACAAAATTTTGTTGAAAAGGTATATATCTGATGAGTTACTTTGTACAGATCCATACACGTGCCTTTGAACTTTCAAAAGATAATCATATGCAACCAAAGAAAAACTGCATACATTGCAAGCTGAAGATAAATTACCATTCCAATGATTAAAAAGCTGTCACATATCTGGATTGATATAGCTGTTAAACTTTAAGGCTGCAATCAAAAAATAGAATGTTTTGGAACTATGAGATACAGAGAGACGTGTTGATGAAGCAATTGAAGTCAACAGATACCAAGAACAGAGAAAACTAACTTGTTTACCATTTTCTGTACGATTTTCTAGATTTGCCTACCTAAACTGGATAACAATAACAGCATGAGTGATATCATAATATAGAAAACAATACATAATGATGACCAGAAGACATTAGATAAACCCAAAGATTATACCAATCACAGTTTATAAAAATAACTAATAACTTTATAATGTAATTAACACCAGATAGAAGGCACAGAAGAAGATAGCAAGCAGTACACTTGAAAGAGAGAAAACTATACCATCCCAGCTCTCTTTCTGCCATGTCCAATTTAAAAACAGGTCCTGACAAGTTTGAATCTTCTCCAATCCCCTCGATGCAGAACGTACTAGTCAAAACGTTCCTTCTGCACGCACTTTAAAAAGACAATAGTTGGCAGCTGTAACATGGATGAATGCAATTGGTTTTGAACTCCCACGACCTTTCTGAAGAACAAAAGCACTTTAAAGTAGATACATACACGTTAAGCATCACCCAATGTATCTAGTCAGAGTAATAAAAAATGGAAAACTACATATTTACTCGATCCATATAGATGTTCACTATGCAATTATTATTGCACTTTGTGAAGACTTAAAGAGATGCAAATTCATTTAATACAGCTCTTAATAAAGAAACAAGAAACGAAACAAATTAAAGAAGTGTTAAAAACTAATACCTCAGTAGATATTAACTGAGATGTTAAGATTGTTATTAAAACATTAACTGTAATAATTTACAGCACTTGAACTACAACACCCGCTAAGGGCTCGGTTACATGTAGATGGACCAAGAAAAGTAAAATTTAAATCAATAATGAACTAAAATGTAACAACCTTGTGGCAATTGTGTACAAATACATGCCCAACTAATCAAACAAAACATACAGAAGTGATCTCTATTTAGTTTCAGGTCCGTTTTCCAGACCTAAACCATACAAAACACCAGCATATTTTTCTGCCGAGGAGTTGAAATAGTCATCCTTGAGCTTTTTGAATGCAGATGATGTGAGCAAACTGTCTGAACCCGCTTGATGACAGACACCATACCTCTTCACTTCCAAGATCTCTGCAAGTTTGTTTAATCCACCATGCAAACCATTACAGAACCTCATCATGTGCTTAATATCATACACCACCGGAAAATACGTATTGATCAATTCAAAGAAACCAGCTTGCATCTCCGGCAAATCTCGACAAGTCAATAACTTTAGCAAATAGCCAAAATCATAGGTACTATGAAACGTCACCCACTGCACGTTATCATTCAAAACAATCCCTGATGACATCAAAAGCTCACCAAACCTATTCGCATCAATACCCATCTCAATATTCTTCTTGAAATCAATCCCTGATTGTCTCAACAACTCAATAGAATCGTACGCAAATATATCTTCACTCACATTAAACTCCCGAAAGTTAAACTGCCACACACAATGCCTATTAGTCCCGCAAGTTGGCAAATTCCCATCTTTGTCGGAAAAAGTAAGACCCAACTGAATCAACTTCAACATATCAACATTATCTTTCAAAGTCTGATAGTTAAAATCATGAATATACTTAAAATTAGCCAAGGGTCTAAGCACAACACCAGGAAACTCAGTATCCATCGCGATATACGGATAGTCATCGACAATTTCACGAATCAAAGCAAATTCTTGTTCAAGATTATCATTCCAAACATCTCTAATTTCAATAGAATCATCATCTTCTTGCAAAACTGACATGATTTCTTGAAAAAAAAGAAAAAGGGGTCTAGTAAAGTTCAATTAGATCTGCAAGAATCACAAGCAACACAATATGAAAACAACCCAGTTGTCAAAATCAAATCTTTTTCCATTCTTGAATACATACAAGTATAAAAACATATACATACAGTACAATAATAACCATACAAAGTGATTAAAACATATGGGTCATGAAGAAAATGAAAGATTTAAAACAGGATCTGACCTGAAACATGAAAAACAAAAGGGTCAAAGTGAACAGATCTTCAAGTTGATAACCAAGTGAGAGCGCCTGGAGAGAAGAAGAAAAACAAGAATAAAAATAAGGGCATTGGCTGACTTCTGATATTATAGACACATACACAAAACAAGGAAGGTAATTTTGTTAAATTTTTTTATGTAATTATTTTTGTACTCCGCTCTTGACCTTTTTTATTATTGCTTTTTTTTAAATTATTTTAAGATTTATTTACTTTATTTATAATAATATATTTTTTAATTTATTTGAATTACTATAGTGCTAACTTAAAACCCGTGCGATGCACGAATTTTTTTTAATATTATATGAATTTTTCATTAATTTGAATTAATTTTTTTAAAACATGAATTTTGGAGGTTTAAATTTTTAAATGAGAAGATTTGATAATAATTATATAAATGTTATAAAGGAGGGATTTTAGTTAAAAAAATATAGAAAAGATGGTAGGTTTTAGTTGAAAAATGTAATCGGTTAATTATTAGTAATTATAAAATTATAATTTTATTTTATTAAATAGAATGCCCGTGATATAATTGGAAAAAGAGAGGTTTTAGTTAGAGAAAATTAAAAAGGTAACATGTTTTAGGTGAAAAGTGTAATTGATTTTTTTATTGTAATTATGATTTAATTATGTTAGTTTACTAAATAAAATTGCTAGTAATGTTTTTAGAAAAAGAGATATTAATGTTGCCCGTGATATTTCTAGAAAAATAGGGATTTTAGTTAGAAAATATAGAAAAAATGATATGTTTGAGCTAAAAAAGGTAATCGGTTAATTAATAGTATTATAATAATATTATTTTATTTTATTAAATAAAACTGCCCGTGATATAATTGGAAAAAGAGAGATTTTAGTTAGATAAAATATAAAAAGTAACGTGAAAATTAAAAATGTGACAAGTTTTAGGTAAAAAAAGTGATTGATTAGTTTATAGTAATTATAATTTAATTATCTTATTTTACTAAATAAAATTGCACGTAGTGTTTTTATAAAATGAGAAATTAATGTTATCCGTGATATTTATAGAAAAAAAAGAGAATTTAATTAGAGAAAATAGAAAAGATGATACGTTTTAGCTGAAAAGGTATTCGGTTAATTATTAATATTATAATATTATTATTTTATTTTTATTGTATTTTGTCTGAAAAAGGAAATAATTTAGTTATTGAAAAATAGAATAGAAAATATGTTTAACCTGAAAAAGGAAATTGATTAGTTAGTATGATGGATTTTATTTGTAATTAAGTAGGGGTAAATAAGTAAATTCAACAAGTACCAACCAAACTTTTAATTTTCGGCTTTTATATAATATTATAAATATCATGATAAATTTCATGTTAAAGATTTATTCATCCGAAAAGTTGAACCTTATCCTAAAATCAAAATGCCCTATAAAGAAGAAAATCCCAATTCAAAATAATTTTGAAATAATAATTTTGCTAAATTATAGTCCTACTTACAATTAGATTTTTCAATTTCTCCATTTCGATACTATGGGTTCTGATATTTATAATTTCACGTTATCCATTACTTAGATTTCAATTTTACTAGCGGTTTTTTCAATATCTATAATTGTATTAATTTTTTAAATATTTATATATTATTAGTTTATATATTAATTTTATTAAAAAAATGATGAATATATAAGATTTTACACTTTTAATTTAATATTTGTGTTCTATTTTGAATTCTTAAAAATTAATTTGGACGATTTTACAGCCCACGAGAAATTAACAAAATAATCTTTAATTTAATGATTGTTTGACAATTATTTTTCAATTAAATGTGACGCCCTCCCAATCTGGGGTCTAGATCGGGGAATTACTACCACACTAAATACATACAACCTAAAAATATATAAATATAGATATAGCATGCTAACTGACCACAACACTACTCACTTGATCTTTTACACGTAATGATATGAAACAAACAAGCCAACGTCTAACAAGTTTATTATTACATAACTAAATTCAAAATATAGTTATCACAACCCTTGATTCAAATGTTCTCACTACAAGTTCTAACACATCACCTCTGAGCTGATTATGCATTTACTGGGATGGCAACTCAAAAGTAACAACTGTAGGGTGGTAGGAAGTGCGCTTCTTAGCTGTCTGAATAGTACGTACCATTATCTCGAGTTATTGTAAAAAGGGTTAGAAACAAAATAACAATTAGCCAACGCTCAGCAAGTAACTGATAGGAACAACTAGTAACATATGAATAAAGATGGCTTCCAACAATAGCATGATATCAAATGAATGACAGGATAACATATGAACCGTTAGCATAAAAATATATTTTATATTTTTAATATGTAAACTAAAAAGTGTATGTATATTGAAATATGAAAAAATGTACGTCAATGATTTGAATCATATATAATTAGCGTTTCTAAATTGAATAGGATTATCAATGTAGATCTTCTACATTGAATAGAATTAATGCAAAAATTCGTTATTGTATTTTCTCCTGTGATTTTGAGTTTTAATTTCCATTTGGATAATAAATATTAAAGCATCACTAAACTAAAGATAATTATGAATTTTGCGTGGGCTATAAAATCATCAAAATCTGATTTCTAGATTTCAAGATAGAGCCCAAATAGTAAATATGAATTTTCTTATATATTAATAAATAAAAAAATAAAATTCAATTTAATACAACATTTTTTTAATTATATCCATTTTAGATTATAATTTTCTTTTTAAGATTATAATTTTCTTTTTAAAATTCAATTCCTATACAACCTTTTAAATTATATCCTTTTTTAGATTAGAATTTTCTTTTTAATATGATATAATCTTGATCGTCTATTTTTAAAAATATTAGATTTGATGGTTGAGGTTATTTTGGCGATATAGTGACCAAACCAAAATTATTGATAAGATCTCTCTTACGCTTATTATATATAATGGTATAATATGGGGAGATCATTGTACCTATTTATATATTAGCTATATATAGAAAAAAAAAGGAATAGAAAAAAAAAAGAAAAAGAAAAAAAATTATTTATGTGAGAGCATACGTATATTTTTGTGATCCTTCTTTATTCGACTAATCAAGTTATTTGTTAATTGAGAATAAAAAAATTCAAGTGTGGGGATGACAGATAAGGAATTGAGTGATTTATTTTGTTGGGTACTAGCTTTTGACACTTGTACCTAGTCCTGTTATAACCAAAACAAAGACTTTTTGATTATCATCATTGATGTATGTTGTGTTAAAGTTAAATTGATACCAAATGTCAAGCATACTTATGATTTTGTTGGAATTGAGTGATACAATTACTATTGTTCTTGAGTGAATATTCTCTTATGAGTGAAAGATGAGTTGTTACTTGTTTTTGCATAAGAGTGAATGGTGAGTTTATCTAAGGGTTGGGTAGTATTCGTTGGCTTATTACGTTTGTTTGATTCTATTGTGATTTCTCTTGGTTTGTTTCTGTCATTGAGCGCTTCATACAATTAGAAGAGTCACGAACTTTTAATTGAATCTTTAGGAACTATAACGAATCAGTAGAGGAGTTGTAATTCTAGTACGTGATATGATAGACACAATTTAAGTATTAGATTGGGAGATTGATATGCGAATTAATTGTGAAATTGATAATCCTTGGTTCTTAATAGTCTTATAGTCATACTTGACTAACCATGGGAGTGGCGATTAAGGCATGATTGTAGGCACTATGATTTACATTGGGAGAGTATTTTATAACCATTAGAAGGATTATTTTTAACGAAATAAGAGACACAAATTAGACATTCATGATAGTCAATTGAAGAACTCCGATTCTTGGATTATTCTCTCAAACTTGTTAGATAGTTCTATTTATTTATTAGGTTAATTACTTGAACACCCACAAATTCTTCTACACTTCTGGATTGTAAAAGATAATATACTCAGAGTTGATAGTTGATATCAGTAATAATTTCCCATGAACGAAACTCTTGAAATATACATCAACGTAGTTATACAATTAATGTTTGTTTTAGTAATTCTTTTTTACTTTTGTCTACGGAATATGTATTCCTTTATACATCTCACCTCTTGGTGGAGCGATATCTCCCTCATTCCCTTTATAGGATATCAAGTGTAAAACCCCAAATTTTTAATTTTAATTTATTATTAGATATTTGATATTTTAGCAATTTTATATTTAGATAATAATATTAGTTAAAAATTTCTAGAAATTTTTCGTATAATATTTTCTTAAGAAGAGATAAGATTCGTTATTTTTGGGAATGAGTATAGAAAAATTTTTGTAAATCAATATCGTTTTAATTATGTTAATTATGCGTGCTAAAATCTTTTATTTTAAGTATTAATTGGAGAGGTCTAAAAATTTAGAAAACAAGTTTTATAGTTACTTAATTTATTTAGGGTTTTAGTGAGCCTATATAAGAAACCATTAGATTATCCGAAGAACTTGTACTGAAAACTCGTCCAGCAGGTGCTTTGAGAATTCAGTTCATATTTCATATATTAACGTGGCTTTGAGAATTCAGTTCATATTTCATATATTGGGGGTGTTTGGGAGAACTTATTTTTCAGAATAAGTCAACTTATTTTAAATTGAAAGTTATGATTCCTAACTTTCCAACTTATTTTCCAACTTATTTTTGCAACTTATTAAATCTCAAACATACATTAAATACTTGTGCAAAAAAAATTATCAAAATATAAAATTTTTACCCGAAAATAAGTCCGTAAGTCCTTAAGAAAAGTTTAGCCAAACAGGCACATTAACGTGCTTTATGTGTCCGCCTTTTCCATGTCCCTACCATATCTGTTTTTTTTTTGAAGTAAACGTACTTGCTTTCATTAAATAGAATCCAAAATCAGTACATCAGAAATAAACTCCGGAGCAACATCAATCCACTCCTGGAAGCCTGACATAGAATGTGCAGCCCTAGCTAGAGTATGAGCTACGCCATTCGCAGACCTATGAACAAATCTCACTAGCACATCATCAAAGTGCTTAAAATATTCGATACAGTCTAACACAATTGTGTGAAAAAATGAACGCCCTTGCACTCCTTTACATGCATCTGCTAAACTTTGAGCATCTGTTTCGAAGATACATTTTTTTAGGTTCAGATTCTTTATCCATGACAATGCTTCTTTGAGGCTGGTTGCTTCTGCTTCCCTTGATGGCATTCTTTCTGCAATTCTCTGAGCTCGTGCAGCAATAAACTCACCAGCGTCGTTTCTAACCACACAGCTAATCCCTGTACTTCCAGTTGCCTCAAAATTCGCTGCATCGATATTTACTTTCATCCAGCCTTGAGGAGGTGGAAACCATCGTCTCGGGTTCGTAGTAATAACAGGCTTAAAACCATGTTTATCTAGCTGACACTTTTTCCAGTCGTGTAGCAGATTAACAGCACCTGCAAGAACCCCAAAAGCCGATCCTACAACCTTGTTCCACACCCAATTATTCCGTCGGTTCCACAAACTCCAGCAAACCATTACTATCAATATTAACTTCTCTCGGTTGCATACGTTAAAGAGAAAAGAAAACACTTCCCAGACTGTTCCTTGAGCCTGCTCCGTCCGTACCTCCTGAATTCCTGCCTTCCCCCATACTTCTTGTGCAAACGAACAATGAAATAATATATGTTCAATGCTTTCCTCCGACCTCAAACACCATGAACATCTGGTATCCAGTTGCACACGCTTCTCCGATAATACCACATTTGTTGGTATCACAGACCTGCAAACTCGCCACGTAAAGTTTGTAACCCTCCCTGGGAGATCTAATGCCCATAATTTCTTCCAAAACTCTGCCTGTGGCCAGTGCTGTTCCCCTACCAGTTTCCTATAACAACTTTTCACTGTAAAATTACCTGTATGATCGAGGATCCAAAACCATGAATCATGCTGCACCCTCGTTGAAATAGGTATCCTTTTAATCAATTCCCTATCCCTTTCATTCAGAATATCCACCAAAATCTCTTCATCCCATTTCTCTTTGCTTTCATCCATTAAGTTTCCAACCTTTGTATTTTCTAGCTCCGTAGGCATGGTTGTTGTGAGATATCCATTTTGCAAGCAGGGTAACCACGGTATTTTCCAAATATTCGTACTTTCTCTATCACCAATTCGTCTCCTGCAACCTTGTTTTATAACCTCTTAAGCTTGAATAATGCTTCTCCACATATAACTTGGGTTTGATCCCAACGTTGCATCAATAAAATCATTATTGGGATAGTACTTGGCCTTCATTAGTTTGGTCACTAACGAATTATCTCCATTAATTAATCGCCACCCCTGTTTAGCCAACATTGCAACGTTAAACTTTTTAAGATCTCTAAACCCCAACCCCCCATTATACTTTCCTTCACAAAGTCTCTCCCATGCCATCCACCTGATTCCTTTACCACCCCCACCAGACCCCCACCAAAAAGCGTTCATTTGTCGCTGAATACCATTACAAACTTCATTTGGGATGAGAAATAAATTCATCCAGAAATTGGGTACCGATTGCGCTGCAGTTTTGAGTAGCACTAGTTTTCCTCCCTTCGACATTTTCTTATTACTCCAGTTCTGCAACTTCTGGCTTACCCTCTCAGTTAGAAACTTGAACGCATTATTTTTCCTCCTTCCTATGTACATTGGCAGGCCTAGGTAGTTCCCTGGGAGTTCCGATTCTTGGACCTGAAGAATGCTACAAATTTGCTGCCTGCATTGCCTGTTCGTATTTGGACTAAATGTCACGACAGATTTCGTGAAATTAATTGATTGTCCAGAGTGTTGTGGAATAAAAACTAGGTTACGATTTGTAATTAATGCTGGGGTGGTTGAGCTTCGAGCTTTAATGGTTGTTCTTGTGTTCGTGGCTGAATCTGCCTTCACAAGATGCATACGTACTTTGATGAATATCAAAGATCAAGCCAAAAACGTTGTTCTGAGATGAGGGGTCTGGCCCTTTAAATAGGCTGCAGGAGCCTTAGAATTATGGTAGAAGTCAGAGACTTGGTAGACAAGTCTTTCGGGAAGGTTCTAGATCTATTCCTTGTAGGAATCAGTTTCCATATTGAATTGGATGCCTTGGTGGCTAAGTCTGGTGGAAATAATATCCTTATCCAACTTTTATTGCTGAGCTGTTTATTTCCCCCAATATTAATTACGAAATTAATATTATAATTTGGGTTTTGGGCCCATCTGGTGGGCCCCATGTTTGGACCATTCTTGGCCTAATTAATGCCACATTAAATGTGTCTTTTATGGCTTATTTTCAGCCCATATCATTTGCCCCCAACTTCTAGGAAAACTGATCAGGTTTTCCTTGAAGTTCTACTTGTCTAATTCGAGACTCGGGTCAGGGTTTATCTTTGATATCGTTTTGATGTAAAGCGTGGAGCGACCGACGCGTTCACAACGATGTTAGATTGTGCCAATAGCATTGAACGGTGCTAAACGGCACTAAACGGTGCTGAACGGCACTAAACGGTGCTAAACAGTCTTAAACGACGTTTAAACGATGTTAAACGACGCTAAACGGCGATAAACGGTGCTGAACGGCACTAAACGGCACTAAACAGCCTTAAACGACGTTTAAACGATGTTAAACGACGCTAAACGGCAATAAACGGTGCTGAACGGCACTAAACGGCACTAAACGGCACTAAACAGCCTTAAACGACGTTTAAACGATGTTAAACGACGCTAAACGGCGATAAACGGTGCTGAACGACACTAAACGGCACTAAACAGCCTTAAACGACGTTTAAACGGTGTTAAACGACGCTAAACGGCGATAAACGGTGCTGAACGGCACTAAACGGCACTAAACGGTGCTAAACAGCCTTAAACGACGTTTAAACGGTGTTAAACGACGTTAAACGGCGATAAACGGTGCTGAACGGCACTAAACGACACTAAACGGTGCTAAACGGCACTAAACGGCACTAAACGGTGCTAAACGGCACTAAACGGTGCACTGAAAACCATCCGAAAAAATCGAGATTTAGGTCCAGAAACTACCCGAGATTTGCTGAAAAATCAAGATTCAGGACCACGAACTAACCCGCGATCGGCCTGATCGAGGGCTAGCTCGTGGTCGGCTAGCACCTGGTCGGCCGAGGGGCCTTGATCCAAGGTGATCGGCCAGAGGCTGGTCGGCTAGGGGGTCCAAGCCACCATGGTCGGCCACACCATGGTCGGCTGGAAGGTGGTCGGCCGAACGGCCTGATTCCTTCGTGGTCGGCCGAGAGGTGGTCGGCTATGGTTCCTCGTGCGCCGTGGTCGGCTGCCTCATGGTTGGCTAGGAGACCCAGACCTAAAAATTATTCATAGAACTTGAGGACCAAGAACTTCGATCTTGACCTCCAATTTAGTATTTTGGTCACCCGTGACTTTCAGGGATCCAGAAGCTGGATCTCGATCCTAGGGATCCAGAAGCTCGATCTTGATCTCTAATTTAGTATTTTGGTCACCCGTGATTTTCAAGGATCCAGAAGCTGGATCTCGATCCTAGGGATCCAGAAGCTCGATCTTGATCTTAGGTCGTCAGTTTGGTCATTCGTGACTTCTATCGGTATTACACCTTAATTCAGGATTAGCACTACTAACCTTGTGTTTAAGACTAAACTCGTTGTTTATCTTTTTAAATGCAAACATCCATGCAGCAAATATTCCAGCTATTTCTTTTCCGACAGATATGAATTATAACGATTCTTTCTGTATAACGCGGATAATTTCTGTCCTTTTTTCGTCTATAAACGATAGATGACCTGTAAACACGAACCAAGCTGAGATTCAACCTGATGTACCAGGTCATGTATTTTCTATAAAAGAGGAGAAGTAGCCTTCATTTCAATTCACTTCTTCATTTCTGAGCTCTCAAATTCTTAAGTTCTCTAGGTTCAAGTTGCAAGATCAAGTTTGAGCTTCAAGATCAGGTTTCAGATCCAAGATCAAGTTTCAGCTTCTATATCAAGATGTCGGAAGGTGATCAACCAATGGCTCCCCCTGTCTCCATGATGGAAGCTATGTCGAAGAGGAGTAAAATGAGGACCGCCAAAGGTAAAGAAAGAATAAAACCTCCTACATATGTTGAACATAGATTTGAATCCTTGCTAGAACTTCTAAATATTATGAGGGATGCATTTCCCAACTGTTCTAGCCTAGATTCTTTTAATAGTCCCAGTAAGTTGTCGGAACGAGATGTCCAAATGATAAGGGAGTCCTATCACTTTCCAAGTGCCATCAAGGTTCGTCTCCCAAATCCATCAGATAGAACCTGCAACTGGCATCCTGAGAGGATATGTGTTTACTGGGGTGCCTTAGATGCTGGGTTTAGGTTCCCGGTTGACAATTTTATCATTAGACTGCTGGCTGAGTATCAGATTCACCCCTGCCAGTTGTATCCCAATGCCTGGAGGTACATTTCTATTTTCTTGATAAGGTGTCGGGAACTGGGGATTCATCCGACAACCACAATGTTTCGAAGTATCTTTGGGGCCAGCAACTCTTCTGACTCCAAGAAAGGATGGGTGAGCCTCAAGTACCGATCCAAACTTCCACACATGGTGAATCCCTTCTCCTTTCCGGATTCACATCATTTCTAGGAAAGGGAGTTTGTAGTTCTTGAGTGGAAGGGTGGTGACTGGGGCAACTTCTTTGTGAAGAAATTCGGGTCTGTGGAGGATAGTTCACATTTCGTGTGTGACCTTACTGATTCAGAATTGTTGGATCGAGATAGGCTTCTTGCTGACGACGGCCGCACACACTATAAAACTTTTCTAAATGAAAAGAATCTCATTGGGGCTGGCCTTAGCTTTCTTTCCATTGAGGGTAACTTTCTTACTTGAACTTATTATGAACTCTGTTTGTTCTTATACCGATATTTCTCTATTTGTATTTCAGCAGCTGAGGAGATTGATAATCGTCCCGAGAACCGGCCAGCTGTTACCAAGAGGATGAAGAAAAGGGCTGAGGAGAAGCTGAATCCAACTAAGCCTCACATCCCTAATTTCTTGGAGAGTTGTTCTCAAGGTGGTAAACGATCCCGAAACGCTGACGGGGATGTCTGGACTCCTTTCATACCTCCTTGGGGCATATGCGAACAAGACTCGGTCTTTGGGAGTCCTCATTTGGCCCTAGACTGGTCCAAGCTTTCAATCACTCCTCCTGACCAAGCGACAATGCATGCGGGTGACAAAATGGATGAGTCTCAGCTCATGGGCGCCCAGGCCTTGTATCAGGTATGAAATTCATTCTGTTAAGTTTGACATTGTTATTGATTTCAACTTTGCATATTCTTCGTGGCTCACTCATTTCCTTGTTGCAGGCTAACGCTTATTTTCAAACTGTTTCGACCCAAGGCCGGGCCTTTAGGGATGAAAATGTTAGCTTGAGAAATGACTCAATAAGGTTCAGGGAAGAGATTGACGATCTGCACTCCCAAGTTGTTCGTGCTGAAGCTAATGCCGCATCTACCCGCAAATAGCTTGCTTCTCTAGCCAAAAAGAAGGCCTCTGATGTCGACAAAGTGATCCAGGCCTACCATAGGTCTGAAGATTTTCTTAAGCTCATTGATGATCATGATGATGAGGTGCGTCCCTTCAACATGTCTGTTGGTTGGGATAAGGCTATTAACGCTGTGAGTCATAGGCATCCATCTGTTGTCAACCCGGCTGATTTTCCTTGCCCAAATTGGGGTGCCATCCCGGCTAACCTAGCTTCTGGTTCGGGAACTAAATTTGTTCCTCGGCATCAGGGTCCGGCTCCAAAGGCAGTCATCGACGCTCTGGATCCAACTCAAAGGGGGCTGTTCCAGCTGCTAGCCAAGACTCATCTTCTTCTGGCTCCCGTGGGAAGAAAATCCCGCCTGCTAAGAAAGTTGGAGTAGTTCGCCAACCCATCCCTGGGAAGAGACTAATCCGGAACGAGGGCAGTTCTACTTCTTCTTCATCTTCCGAGGAAAAAGGAGCCGAAGTTGCTAGAGTTCAGCCAATGGTGATTGCAAAGCCCGGAGGTGACTCCAGTGAAGACTCAGAGGAGGAGAGTGAGGAAGAGGAGAGCGGCGGAGAGGAGTCTGGCGAAGAGGATTCTGGGGAGGAGTAGCTGGAGTTAGTTCGTGGCCTTGCATGGCCTTGTTAGCCGTATGTGGCTTTATCTGTCTAGATTTCATTCAAGGTCATTTGGGACCAAACTCTTATCTGTCTTATTGATATAACCTAACTGTTGGCCCTTCGGGGTCTTTATTTATGCATTTGTTTCCTCATTTGTTTGTTTACTTGTTTTCGGTACTTGGCCTTTCCAGACTCACACTCAACAGGTGCTTGGTACATAAACAAAATCACAGAATCATTGAAGGGAAACAAACTTTGCATTAATAATTTGAAATGGGTTCAACCCTTACACAACTTATTATTGTCCTACTCGGGGCGTCAAGCCCTGGAATGGTTTCATCGAACCTTATTTCTACTTCTCCTAATAAATAGATAGACTGAATCCATGCAAGGATAGCTTATACATAATAAACTTTGAGGTTCAAGGCATGCCAAGTACGGGGCACCTCAACCCCGTCCAACGTCTCCAACTTATATGATCCTCGTCCCAACGTCTTC
The DNA here is from genome assembly GCA_036435485.1 of Saposhnikovia divaricata. Classification (NCBI taxonomy): domain Eukaryota; kingdom Viridiplantae; phylum Streptophyta; class Magnoliopsida; order Apiales; family Apiaceae; genus Saposhnikovia; species Saposhnikovia divaricata. The sequence goes on from CM071596.1 coordinate 57,697,836, forward strand.
TTGACTCGATACGGCCCTTCCCAATTAGGGGCTAGCTTTCCCTTCTGGCCAACTCCAGAAGCCTCGATCTTCCTTAGAACCAGGTCACCTTGTCGAAAGAACCTTTCCTTAACCCTATGGTTGTAATAAAAGGATGCTTTCTTTTGATGCTCCACATTTCTAGCGTTTGCCTCATCCCTGACTTCGTCAATCAGGTCTAGGGCGAGTCTCAAGCCCTCTTCTTTAGTTTCTGGTTCAAAGGCCTCAACTCGAGGTGACGCTTGCATGATCTCCAAAGGCACAACTGCCTCAGCTCCGTAAGCCAGCAGGAACGGGGTTGCTCCAATGGTCACTTTACAAGTGGTACGGTATGCCCATAGTATGGGCAGCAACTCATCTACCCAAGTGTTTCTAGAGCTTTCGACCCTCTTCTTCAGTCCATCAAGGATAATTCGATTAGCTACCTCAGCTTGCCCGTTGGCTTATGGATGAGCCACAGAGGTAAAACGAAGCTCGATTGCATTCTCCTCACAATGCTTCTTGAACTCTTCATTATTGAACTGTGTCCCATTGTCTGTCACCAAAATTCGTGGGATTCCATACCTGCAAATTATATTCTCCCAAAAGAACTGGGCAACTTGTTTGGTGGTTATCTTGGCTAGAGGTTTAGCCTCAATCCACTTAGTAAAGTAATCAATGGCCACTATCAGAAACTTCCTTTGTGCTGAAGCTACGGGGAAGGGACCAAGTATATCCATTCCCCACATCGCGAATGGAATAGGGGAGTTAACCGATGTTAACATCTCAGGTGGCTGCCTTACTATCGAAGCATGCTTCTGGCATCGATCGCACCGCTTGACATAGCTCTGTGCATCGGCCAGCATCTCTGGCCAGTAGAATCCCAAACGAGTTATTTTGTGAGCTAGGGCTCTGCCCCCCAAGTGCTGCCCACAAATACCTTCATGAACTTCTTCCAAAGCTTCCCTTGCCTCTTGGGGCCTCAAACATTTCAAGTACGGGATAACGAAAGACCTTTTGTAAAGGACGCCCTCGATCAAGGCATATCTCAATGCTCTCACTGACAGCTTTCGTGCCTCTGAGGCATTGTCAGGGAGCCATCCGGTTTCTAGGTGAGCTTTGATAGGATCTATCCAACAGCTTCCCACATCAATTGGTGCCACTAATTTCGAGTTGATAGTCGGGGCCTTTAAGACCTGGAAGTAAACACTCCCTGCATAGTTTTCTATCTCGGAAGAAGCGAACTTAGATAGGGCATCGGCCTTAACGTTCTCTTCTCTCGGAATGTGTTCTACATAACACTCGTCAAACTGAGTCATGACAGCTTTCACAACTCGCAGATACTTTGCCATAGTTTCATCCTTGGCCTCAAATTCACCATTTACTTGAGAGACTACTAATCTTGAATCTCCACAAACTTTGAGATTCTTGACTCTCATGATTCTGGCCAAGCCTAAACCGACTATCAAGGCCTCATACTCAGCTTCATTGTTAGTGTCGGGAAATCCAACTTCAAAGCATATTCAACTGTGAACCCATCGGGGCTTTGCAATACTAAGCCCGCGCCACTAGATTTTGTTTTTGATGCTCCATCAAAATAGAGCACCCAATATTCCTTCTGATCAGGTTCAAGTTCTTCATCTTTATCTTGCTTCTCAGGGGTTGTTATCATCTCCTGCCCCCCGACTTCTTGGTTGCTAATGGTGCATTCAACCATGAAGTCAGCCAATGCCTGAGCCTTAATGGCTGTTCGAGGCTTATGTATGTGGTGCAGGGGAAGAACGAGAATCTGAGGGATTACCTCAAGCGGTTCACCAAGGAGACACTGAATATCACTGATCTGGAAAATAAGGTGGCCATGGTAGCCCTGGAACACGGAACCACTGATCTCTTCTTTAAAAGGTCTTTGGCAAAACATCCTCCTGAAAATATGGCCGAGCTCCAACGTAGGGCCGATAAATATATCAAGGCTGAGGACAGCATGAAGAAGGAAACCACATGAGGCAATGGCAAGGGTTCTAATGATTCAAAGAAATGAAAGCAAGAGCAAGAGTACGATGCTAGGGACAAGTATCCCCGGACTAGCAAGGATTCCGAGTCACCACCAAAGAAGGGTTTGGGACCGAGGTTTTCTGATTATGCAAGGGTGAACGCTCCTAGGAGTCAGATCTTGCTAGATATTGAGAAGGATAAAGACTTCCGATGGCCGAAGCCACTTAGGGGTGATCCCACGAAAAGAAACAAGGATCAATACTGTAGGTACCACCATGATGTGGGTCATGATATAGATGATTGTAGACAGTTGAAAGATGAGATTGAGTTCTTGATCCGAAAAGGAAAGCTAAGCAGGTTCACGAAGAATGATGATCGTGGAACCCAAAGAAGGGACTATGACAGGAGAGACAATGACAGAAGAGATAACGATCGTGATCGTGATCGTAACCCACAGCCCCGAGGGCCAGTTGTTAATATGATTTGGGGAGGCCCGACAGCGGCCGGCATGACTCGAAATTCTCGAAAAGCGTATGCCAGAGAAGTAATGCACATCGTGGGAGAAGCCCCAAAACGTGCTAGGACTGAAATAGTTATTGGGTTTGATGATTCAGATCTCGAAGGGGTAAAGTTCCCCCATGACGACCCGTTGGTCATAACTCCTGTGATTGGGAACTCGGAAGTGAAACGAGTCTTGATAGACAATGGAGCTTCTGTTGATATCTTGTTTCACGATGCGTTTGTGAAAATGGGGTACACCGATTCTCAGTTGACCCCCACCAACATGCCAATCTACGGATTTAATGGAGTAGAGTCCAAGGTTGAAGGGACTATTCAGTTACCCATGACAATTGGACAGGAACCTAGAGAGGCTACTCAGATGCTGAATTTCCTTGTGATCAAGGCATCCTCGACTTATAACGCAATCCTAGGAAGGACTGGACTTCATGCATTCAAGGCTGTGGCCTCCACATATCACATGAAGATTAAGTTTCCAACCAGGAATGGTGTTGGAGAACAAAAGGGTGATCAGAACATGGCAAGAAGTTGTTACGTATTTGCGTCAAGGGCTGATGGAATCGGGGGGCAGGTACTTCCAATCGAAGACATGGATGTCCTTGGTGATGATGAACACCGAGGAAAGCCAGCAGAGGACTTAATACCTATTCATCTGGAGCTAGGTGACCCTGAGAAGGTGACTTATATAGGAGCCTCTTTGCAGGAACCCCTGAAGGGCAAGTTGATAGCATTCTTGCAAGAAAATAGCGATGTGTTTGCTTGGACAGCAGCTGATATGCCAGGGATTGATCCCCAACTCATAACTCACAGATTGAATGTCGATCCTAATCGGAAGATAATACAGCAGAAGAAGAGGAACTTTGCACCTGAAAGGCAAGAGGCCATAAAGCAAGAAGTGGAAAAGCTCTTAGAAGCTGGGTTTATTGAAGAAATTCAGTTTCCAGAGTGGTTGGCTAACCCTGTGATGGTCAAGAAAGCCAACGGTAAGTGGAGGATGTGTATAGACTTCACCGACTTGAATGACGCATGCCCTAAGGATTGTTTCCCTTTACCAAGGATAGACATGTTAATAGATGCCACAGCTGGACATGAGATGCTGAGCTTCATGGATGGTTTCAGCGGCTACAATCAGATTAAGATGCACAAGGATGACATCCCTAAGGTATCTTTCATAACTGACTTCGGTGTATTCTGCTATCTTGTTATGGCTTTCGGTCTAAAAAATGCAGGAGCTACTTACCAACGACTGGTGAATAAGATATTCGCCCATCTGATTGGAAAAACCATGGAGGTCTATGTTGATGACATGCTAGTCAAGATCCTGTTCAAGGCAGACCACATTAAGCACCTCAGAGAGGCATTCAAAGTGCTGAGGCACCACAAAATGATGTTGAATCCAGCCAAGTGTGCCTTTGGCGTTGGATCAGGCAAATTTTTGGGTCTGATGGTTTCAAAGAGAGGCATAGAGGCCAACCCTGACAAGATCAAGGCGATCTTAGACATGGAGCCACCACGCTCTATAAGAGATGTGCAGAAGTTGACAGGCCGGGTAGCGGCTTTAGGAAGATTCATCTCCAAGTCTGGTGACAAATGTTTGCCTTTCTTTCAGGCATTGAAAAAGGTGAAAAATTTTGAGTGGACCCCTGAGAGCCAAGAGGCCTTTGAACAACTGAAGAAGTACATGGTTGAAGCCCCGTTGCTGGCCAAACCTAGTCCCGGGGAGACTCTTTATCTATACCTGGCGGTATCTGAGCAAGCGTTGAGCGCCGTTCTCATTCGAGAAGAGAAGAAGGTCCAGAAACCTATCTATTATGTGAGCAAGGTGTTGCACGGGGCTGAGCTGAATTACTCTCCCATTGAAAAGTTCGCCTTGGCATTGATAACAGCCTCGAGGAAGTTACGCCCGTACTTCCAGGCACATAAGATTGAAGTCCTTTTTTAAGCTAAAACGTATCATCTTATCAATATTAATTAACAAATTTTTCCTTTTTTAAAAACAATATAGCCAATATATGTATATATATATATATATGTAATTATTTTAAAATCTTATTATTTAAAAATGTAATTTACAAAATTCATATCATAAAAAATTCATTCGAACTATTGAAAAAATCATATAATAATAATAAAAAAATCCGTGCATTGCACGGGTTTTAAGCTAGTATAACTAAAAGAGTATGTAATTGAATATTAATTGAAGTGTAATTAAAAGAGTTTGTTATTAAGTTAAATATGTGGTTTACGTTTTGTAAAATAAAATTTTATTTGCATTTTAATTTATTTTTTCATTTTTGGAAGGTGTTAACAAACTTTTTAGGATGGTGTTAATCGACCAACCAGCTAATCAATTATATCTTCAAATTATGATTCCATAATAATCCATAATGTAATATTTGTTTAAAATAGAATTTAATATAAATTTGTAATTGTGTGAAATTTTTATTGTTTATTATATAGTTTTTTTTGATTTATAATTTGTTGTAAATTTGTTAATAAATATGTGATAATAAAATTATTTAAATTGATTTTGAAAATATTTGGTTTTCAAGTAATTGAAAGAGACTAAAAAAGTTGGGTGTTGAAGAATTTTAACTCAAATATAACTAAAATAGTATGTAATTGAATATTAATTGGAGTGTAATTAAAAGAGTTTGTTATTAGGTTAAATATGTGGTTTATTTTTTATAAAATAAAATTTTATATGCATTTTAATTTATTTTTTCATTTTTGGAAGGTGTTAGCAAATTTTTGGGAAGGTGTTATAGTATAGATTTTCTTGGTGATTTCAATTTGTTCGTATTTCTATATTTAGTTCTATCAATGAATTGTAGATCCGATTCGACTCGCCTGATCTGTTTTGATTTTTTTTAATCGATATGAGTGTGCTAAAAGAAATTAAATCTATTTTTGATTTTTTAATCAATAAGAGTGTGCTAAAAGAAATTAAATTTGAATTTTTTCAATTAAATTAAAAGTAATTTTGAGGGAAAATGCTAAATATTCTGAAAAGAATCCTAAAACTTTCTCAGATAAATAGTATGTGACTATTTTTTATTGGCTCTATTCACATGAGTATACACTTAAGTATCTTACTTTTTTTTTTTCAAACTCAATCATAATTAGCACAATTAAAAAAAATTTTAAAAAAAGATTGAAGTAAGTTTATTTAAGTTACTGCGAGGAAAACGGGCAAGAATCATAGGTAAAGTTTGACGTAATTAAGACAAATCAATAAAAACTAGTAAACGACAGAACAAAACCCAGTTCAGTATTGTGCAGAGTCTGTTTCTACATACACGCCTAGATAATAGTTATGTTTTTTCTTAAAAAGAAAACTAGTTGCTTTTAGTTCCACTATGTATTCTGTGTACTAGAATCTTCTGTTTTCTCTCTTAACTTATTGTTGTGTTGTACTGAATTATATTGTAAGAATTGAATTATGGCTGTTTCATCAAACGACATGATTTTGTCTCAACAAATCGAGGAGATTGGGCACAAGCTTGCTGAGTTTCCCGCTGAGGTTGATGTGCTTCTGCCTGTTCTTGATGTAAGTCGCCTTTTCGTGTTTCGATTTTTCGATAAGTTAGCACTTTGTTAATATGTACTGGAGAAACTAAAATTAGGTTTGTGGTTGTCAATTAGGTTGTTTTGTAGTAGAGGGGTGAAGTATTGGTTTGAATTAAGTGATTTTAGTTGCTTTGGTGTGCCCTAATTAAACAGTGGTATTGTTAAGAGATGTTTGAAAATTCCGAATTGATTGACTTGTTATGTTGACAATTAGTTTGATTAGTGTTTTATGCTGTGTTTTAGCGGGTTGATGTTCTTTTGTCACAAGTGGAGCAGTCACCGAGTCGACAGTTACTAGATGCGTGTTCTATTCCGATGAAAGCATTGGTTAAGGAGCCTCTTTTGAAACATTCTGATGACGATGTTAGGGTATTTGTAGCTTCATGTTTGTGTGAGGTGTTTAGAATTACGGCACCAGAGACGCCTTATGAAGATCCTGAGATGAAGGTAGGGAATTATGAGAATTAGGAATTCTTTGTATTGGAATATCTTTGTATGTTGAGTGTAAACCTTTTTGTATGTGATATGCAGGAGACATTTCAGCTAATTGTGTCATCGTTTAAGGACTTTTCCGACATGTCTAGTAGATCTTATTCCAAGCGAGTCTCAATTCTTGACAATGTAGCCAGAGTCAGGTCACCTGTTGTCATGCTAGACCTTGAATGCGACTCTCTGATTGTTGAGATGTTTCATAACTTTCTTGGCTCGATAAGGTACCATCTTTTTTGGTAAATTACTAGACTTGAAGTCCTACATATGATAATAGACAACCGTATGTTTCTGTTATGTATTGCTTCCATCTCTGAGCTAGATTATAATATCCAAGTACATTCATGTAAAAAAGAAGAAGGGATTTGGCAAAAGTGAACCATACTTGTCATTTAGCCTTACACCAGGTGCCCTGTAGGAACTGTATTTGGCCTCTGATTAAGTGCACCAGCTTTGTGAAATAGATGGAAATCATATATACTCTGATTTAGAAGCATCCCTGTGAATTTATGCAAGGTTATATCTATCGAACAAATAATTTTATAAAGTTTACACAAAATTGGTGAATTAGAAATTTTTTTGTAACAAGGAGTCTAAAGTGATTTCATCACTGTAAGTTTTTCTGGAACTTGTTTTGGCGAACTTGTGTCTTTATATATTGTTTCATATTCTTCTGCATTCAGCTTCAAGACCCAACACTTCATGAAGAAAGTTAAGGTGCCACACATGTTATCTGGGTTCCCGCATGAATATTTTCAGAGTTTAGCTTAATCCAAAACAGTAAACTACTTTCGCAAAGTAATTCCTCATTCTTAGTGTTAAATCATAACACTCATATAGGGTATGGTGGTAGAAGCTTGATCCCTGTATGCTAATTATCCATCTGGAAGTTAAAAGATATATAGAGAGATACAAAGAGATAGTCATACACACACAGTTACACGCTTTACTGTCAGTAGACAGGAAATTACGATAAGCCCCTTTCCCTTTGTTAATCTTTACAAAGTTAGAAATGCTTTAATCAGAGCACACACCTTGCACATACTGAAATTTAAGGTACACAAAATGCAGAACTAAAATTTAGAGTACACACTCTGCAGTTGGGTCAAAGTACAGGTGCACACTCTGCATTTTACCTTAAAAAATACTGTTTTTCTTGAATTTGTTTATGTAATAGATGTTACACATGCCATAAGAAAACGATGGAAGACTTATGGTAGTGAAATTATTGTAAATCAATATCTTTTGTTTGGAATATATTCTAGTATAATACATACTTTGCGGTGGCTATAAATTTTCTGATTGCTTAAAATGTTTTAACCCCATAGAATCATAGGAAAGATATATTATTTTCAGTTCCCATATTTTTATAGAAATACTACTTAATTCTCTTTTATATTGTTATGCCTATATCTATTTGGGTTCCAGTATTTTTGATCCTCATCATAATCTTTTCAAGGCATTACTCTAACTTCAAGCTATGCATTTATTTCACAATGAGCTCTGTTTTGTGATATGCATTATAATTTATAACGATTATGATAAATAAGATCCGATCTGCATGAAAAGCCAGACCTGATAATGTTGTAAGAAAGGCCCTATCAAAAAATGTGTGTTTTGTTTCCTTTATAAAAAAACTAATGAATATCTTTGACTAAATTTGTAGGGATTATCATCCAGAAAGTGTTTTTTCATACATGGAGTCAGTTATGACTCTTGTAATTGAAGAGAGTGAAGATGTCACGCTAGAGTTATTGACCCCAATACTAGGTGTTCTAAAGAAAGACAAAGAGGTAAGATGTAATTTGGTGGGTTGGATATGCTGTACTCCTTATTCTGAAGAATTTATGTGACTAACTTTTATGTTTGTATTAGAATACTCAAACTATTTCTCGGAAGTTGGGGGAAAAAGTGTTGGAAAGATGCACATGCAAGGTTAAACCTTACCTTTTACAAGCGGTAAAATCCTTAGGCGGGCCTTTGTCTCAATATAGTGCCGTTGTTGCTTGCATATGTGAAGAAGCTGGAGTGGTCGAGCATCACGATGACAATGGATCGATAAACCAATTGGTATATTTTTCTTCTAGGATTACTACTATATTACTCTGCCAATTTGTTTGAAAGTTACAATATGGTCTTGTAGTCTTGCATGTTTGTATAGCTGTGTATGTATTGACCCAAGTTAGTCTTTTAAATATGTTCACCAAATTTATTTGTGGTGAAATGTCTTGCATGTTTTTTTGTAGGCAAAAAAATAGATACTATCTGATTGTTTTGTTCTAAATTGTATTCCAGGATAAGGCTGAGGAATCTCTAGATGAGCCTGCCCCGGTAATTCATCTGTATGAGCCCAACACCTTGTTGAATGTTGATGTGTCAAAGGATTCCACAGCAGAGGTCGAATCTCCAAAATTGAATGATGATCGAGATAATGACAAGGATACTGTAGTTGATAAGGATTCACATGTCAATACACTAGCCTCTTCGGAAACCGAAAAAGAGCTGGCACTGGTTTCCTCACCAAAACACTTCGAGAATGAAGTTATAGATTCTGCTTTTGAAATCCATAATGATAAGTGTCTTTCTACCAAAGAGAACCCTATTGAAGGTACACCATTTGTTGATCCTGTTGGTGTAGAGGTAGGTGATGTATGCGGTGATATGCTAGTTACACGACAAATGGACTGCAAAAAAGTGAACAGTGTGTCAAGTAAAAAAGACGAAGCTGGGAAAGAAAAGATGGTTGGAGAAAATGCGCCACCTGGAAAAGGAACTTCAAGTGATGTAGTTGAAGCAAAAATTTCTAGTGATGATGTAGCAGGCAGAATTAGCGACTCGGAAATAAGAGCACAAAAGAGCAAGATAATGTCCTCCAACACCCAGGATGCATCTTGTGATCTTGGTTCTTTGAAAGATGCTGATAGAGCCTTTTATTTGTCAGTTAAACGTCAAAAGCGTTCAGAGAGAAAGCAAACGAATTTGGCTCAAGAAGACCCAAAGCAAGACATAGTGGCTAAAAACGATGGTATAATAGAGAAGGGTGGCAAGAGGATGAACACTCACATTCCTATGGATATCAAATCTGATGGGACCACAAGTGGTGATTCAGAGACAGAGCCACTTATCAAGGAGATCGCGAAGAGATTATCTGGTAAAAAACGGAAGGGGCAGACTTCAAATAAACCAGAGGCTGAAAATGTGAAAAATGAGAAAGAGAAGTGTGCAATTCAACAGGCACCTAAAAAACAGATGGTTTCAGATTTAAAAAAGGCCCAACAAACGAACCAATCTGTCGAGAAAGGTCAAAATGAGACTATTGCAAGTGATCCAGACGAAAAACTTATAAAGTATTTCAAGAAAGGAAAGAAAGGAAACGCTGTAGAGACAAGCAAAGGAAAGGAGAATACTGATGTGAAAGAAGAAAAAGCATCTCTGAAGAAGAAAAGGAAGGCTGAAAGTGTCCCAGATGCCGAAATATTGAAACAACCTGCTAAGAGGAGGCAGAAAGCTGATGATAAAGATAATTGCATTGTAAGTCTCAGTAAATTTGTTATCAATGTGCGAGTTTTGGGTTATAGTCGTAACATTGTTGTGAACTGTGCAGGAGAACATTTTATCCCCTAAATCTGAGTTGGCATCAAAATTAGTTAAAGATGGAAAGCACTTGGAAGATTCCAAAGTCAAATCCAGTAGAAAGCAAACAACAGGGAAAAATAAGGTATATATGCCGGATAGTTTTTAATTTTATTTTTATATATTTTTGTTATTATTATTTATCATATATTTATAGTTTGTTTGATTTATCGATTTGATGTCTTGTTCAAATTACGTTGCTTGTTGCAGTCGGATATAACACATGGGGAAGACCTGGTTAATTCCAAAATCAAAGTTTGGTGGCAAGATGATCATGAGTATGTGTTTTATATCTTTCATTATGTTTTAAAGGGACCAAAGTAATTTACATTCCTGATAATCATCTTTTTCTTTTAGTATCACTTTTTCTTAATGTTCAATCCTAAATTGTTGGGTTTAGTAAGGCAGATTTGGTAAAAGTTTTTAAATTGTTATCTAAACAACTATGGTCACCTTAGATCTGATATGTGGACTCCAATGTATTCTCAGTAGCTACATTTGATACATGTTGGGCCTTTAAGTTATGCATCTATCAAATTAACTTGAATTTGTACAAAATTATAAGCAAACTAAAGATCTGTGGTAGTTGGTAGTTTTGGTTACCGAATTTCTTTTCAACGTTAGATTTAAAATCAAATAGATGAGAACTGTTGGATGAAGAGTATTCTATATTTTAATATCGAAGATACCACCAAAGGTCTAAGGTTCAAATCTGTACTATCTATACTATATTATTTTAAGCAAACTAAAGATCTTTTGTAGTTTGTAGTTTGTTGTTTTGGTTACCCAAGTTCTTTTCTCCCTTTAGATTTGAAAGTAAATAGATGAGAACCCGAAGAAGATCCAATATTTTAATTTCGAAGATATTACCAAAGGTAAGGTTCGAATCCCGTCACCAACATATTGTAATTAAATATTTATATAATTAATACTAAAGATACAAAAAAAGGAAAAAATATAGATTATAGTATAAACAATAAGATTGCAAATATTGTAAATTTTAAATAATAAGTAACAATATTAAAAATAATCCGTGCATCGTAGAGGATATAAGCTAGTTTTTTTTTGCTAAATGGATATAAGCTAGTTACCTTAACTCACACATTCATGTTCATTGTAGAGAGTGTATAAATGATTGTTGACTGTAACAATTTTAAATTGTCTAACACGTTTTATTTGTAGGTTTTATGAAGGTGTTATTGTTTCTTTCGATCTTGAGAAAAAGAAGCACAAGGTAGGTAGTCTGAGGTGTCTTTCGTATTTTTTTATTGTGTGCAGGACTAGTAAACTGTACCCATTATTATTGTTTCTTTTGTTATTACTGTTAGGTGTTATATGACGATGGAGAAACAGAAATTCTTAATCTGAAAAAAGAAACATGGGAATTTGTCAAAGATGGAACCATCAAGGTGAGAAGTTCGGTTATATTTAGTGTGTACACATTTCTTGTAAATTTATGAATTCTAAGAATGCATGATTTTTACAGAACAAGCAAGAAGACAAGGAGTCTAACGAGGGTGTTTCAGCTAAAGCGTAAGTAATTCTTTTGTTGGTGAAATAAATTTGAGAATAAAATATATAAACATGAGGTTGTTGATCGAGTTTTTCTCATTAAAATTGCTTGTGAAAAGTTTTAAATTATTTTAAAATAAGTCTTTGATGTGAGTTCCTTAAAAGGAATATATATTTCAAAATCAATTGGATTGATGGCTCATGGCTGTTGGCTGAATATGTAACTTACATAAAGAATGTCAAGGGTATAATTTGATGATGTTCCGCGTGATTAATATGTAAGTGTAAAGAGAGATTATATCTGTAGATGTTTAAACATTGGTAGTGCATACCAGGTATAGAAGAAAAAAGCCAGACCAAGTAGCCAAATTTGATACACTATACCTTTGTTTTTGTTATTGACTTCCCTTTCCTGTTTCTGTTTACATGAGTATCTTTTTTCTTTTATTATGGAGGGAGTAATTATATTATATGAAAGTTGTATATACAGTAATGATGGTTTTGACCCCTATTATATTAAACAGATCAAGAAGCAAAAAAGCAGTCGAGTCGAAAAAAGGTGGTGGCAAATCATCCCCTGATAATTATGAATCAATTATGCCCAAAAGCAACTCCAAGTCGAACAGAGGAAAGTCAGCCTCCAAGAGCAAGAGCAAAACACCACAAGTTGGAAGCAAAAGTGATGGGAAGGGAAAAAAAAGATCTTGAGGTTGTTATGTATGTATTTATGTAGCCAGCAATGAATTTAGTTTGGCAAGTCCGTTTGCTATACTCGTCTATAATTAAAACTTGTCATTATTAGCGTAGCTTACAGGAATGATACTTTGCTTAATTACTAGAGAGATATGTAAAGGATATCTAGCTTCTGTGATGTGGTATGTTTTTCCATCCCTAACTTTTGTTGTTTACAGTAGTTTCGATTCCTTTTCCAACTATGTATATTACCTTTTCCAACCGATAGTCTTAGTTTCGATTTCTTTTCCAACTATGTATATTACCTTTTCCAACCGATAGTCCTGAAACAAAAGTTCAGTTAAACCACTCAAATCTACATGAAGCGCATGCATAAAGTGATTTCGTATATACCCTTTCAACAAAAACCATAAAAAAGAAAAAACCTAATAAAGTGTGTGAAACTAAAAAGACGATAAAAAAATAACTTAAAAGATGATATTATATGCTGACAAAAAATGAATGCCTCTCTCTCCTTGCCACAAAAATCCTAACATTTGTTTTAGCTTTTTACTGTTGACTTATGGCTTATATGGTCATAAATCCTTAGGGGGGGTGTTTGCCAAAATAAGTTTTAACTTATGACTTATAAGTTCATAAGTTGAATGTTAGGAATTCTTAACTTTCAACTTATAACTTATTCTCGATATACGTAATATATAGGGGCCGTTTGGCGTAACTTAAAAAATGTAACTTATTGCTTTAAGTTAATAAATTGATAAGTGATAAGTAAATCAGAAATTATAAGTCAGTAAAGTGTTTGGTAAATCAGAACTTATAATTCAGTAGAGTGTTTGGTAAATCAGAACTTATAAGTTAATTTTTTTTATTTTTAAAATATTTATTTTTTAATATATAATAATGGATATCATTGGATAGATCTCGATGAGTAGAAAAATTTAATATATATGTAATAATTTTTTAATGAACGAATCAAAAGATATGTATGATTTTGAAGATTTGAAGGATATTATATTTACGTATATCAAGAAAATAAGTTACAGAAATAAGATGAAAGTTAGGTTTGTCCAACTTCTCAATTTGGTATTATAAGTCGGATATAAGCCCAATGGACTGAGGAAGCCAAACACTTAGAAATAAGTAGGACCCGACTTTAAGTTCAAATAAACCCACTTTAAAGTGAGCCAAAATTACACATAATATTCTTCAAATCTTCAAAATCATATATCTCTCGATCCATTCATTAGAAAATTGATATGTATATATCAAATTTCCCTATTCATCGAGATCTTTCCATTGATATCCATTGTTATATATAAAAAACAAGTATTTTGAAAATTATAAAAAAAAGTTAACTTATAAGTTCTGATTTACTCAAACTGATTATAAGTTCTGATTTACCAAACACTCTAATCTCTACTATACTTATTACTTATATGACATAAGTGCTTATAAGTCATAAACTACTCATTTTAAGATACCCCAAACATACACATTATTCTTTTGAGCACCCGTAATTAATTGTTTTTAGCTTTTTTTGCAGGAAAGTCGTCTTTATTCTTGTTTATTGTTTAAAAAAATTCTGTTTGTAGCACTCCTTTTATCCATGTTTTGACTTTTTTCCTAGGATTTTTTTTGAGAGGTGTGCACACCCATTATTGGTCATGTTCTTAAATTACCCTTATGCTTAATTAATATTTTTTCTTTTCCATAACCTTCTATTTTTCAAGTTTGTTTTTTATTATTAAATTAATTAATTAGCTGTTATTTGATGAATTTTTAAGTATAAATTGAAGATATGCGTATATCATTTTTCAAATTATATCATTATGCTTACATAATAAAAATTATAGATTTTAAAAGACTTAAAACTAAGTTATATATGGAGAACTCAAGCATGATTATAAGGTATTGGCATGTTCAGTATATGCAAAATTCATGTATATGCAAAATTCATAAATCACAAAAAGCAATAAATCATTCAAAAAATTGCTTCCATGAATAGAATTGCAAAAGTTAAAGTGATTGAAAATATTCAAAAATTTCTTAATAGTTATTTGAATTAACTAGATTGATAATTTTGCTCATTCTTGCAATTACTCATCTACATTATTATCTTGCAAGTATTCGTTGATGTTCTTTTATATTTACAGAAGTTTCGAAGAGAAAAGGCCCTCTTTATCACAATTTAAAGGTAAAATGTCCTAAATATCACAAATTGAAAAAATGACCCTTATTATCACAGAAAAACGCAATGGCGTGTGGCGTTTCTATTTTTCGGGCTGTAACGCAACTTCTAGTTGCGTTTTCTAATTTTTTTTTAATTTTTTTTTGAGTCACGCATCTTGAAGATGCATTTCCCTCTTTTTTTTATTTTTTATTTATTAGGTAACGCATCTTGAGGATGCGTGACTCAAATTTTTTTTTTTTAAAATAATTACGTTTTGAAAAATAAAAGGGGCAAAAACACCACACGACAATGCGTTTTTAAGAAACCCAACATTAATTTGCGTTTTTCTGTGATATAAAGGGCCATTTTTGTGGGTTGTGAGATTTAGGGCCTTTTGACTCCAATTTGTGATAGTAAGGGCCAACACCCCGTTTCGTATAAACAAGAATTAGGATTTAGTTAGTTAATAAAACATCTAATGTAGTTGTAAAAAAAGGAATAAACACAAAAAATAGTTAAGGATATTTTAGTCTATTTAACAATTTTGGGTATGCACCAATAAATATAGAATGTGTACATATCAGCTCCCTTTTTTTTAAAGCATGGATGTATCTTTGGCCTAATTAGAGATGAATTGGATGTCTATGCATTGTCTACATAGCATGTTCACATATATATAATTTAAGCTCCCATTTATCTTCATTGTTTTAATTTTTGGGATTTCAATAAATTTTATGCGCTATTTTCTTTGGTTTGGATGATTGTGGCGGAGAAAGGAGGGGAAGAAGTGTTGAATTTGATAGGATTCAATCAATATTTGTGGTTCATCGGGTATTATTATTAATAATTTAAATAAGACTTGAGCTTAACTAATAATTAAATATATAAATAGCACTTAATATATATTTAATTATTATATCAATATATATATATATATATATATATATATATATATATATATATATATATAGGGGTTGTTCAAATGAGACCCCTCTTATAATGAGACTCTCTCTTATAATCCCCTCATATTTCTTTTATTCTAAAGGGCCCTGTCAGGGGCACCCAATACGAAAAAGGCTTATAATTATACTCTCTATCCATTCATCAAAGAAAAATTTATAAAAAAAATAAATAAAAAAATAAAAAAACTGCTGCCACGTCATCATTTTTTTTGAAATTTTTTTTTTAATTTTTTTTTGATAAATGAATAGAGGGTAGAATTATTAGACTTTTTCGTATTGGGTGCCCCTGGCGGGGCCCTTTAAAATAGATGAAATAAGAGGGGGACTCATTATAAGAGGGGTCTCATTTGAGCACCTCTCTCTCTCTCTCTCTCTATATATATATATATATATATATATATATATATATATATATATATATATATATAGATATATGTTAATAATGTCTTAAGTATTAAAGCCCATAACTTTGATGGACGGTCCCATTAGGATTGATCCCATTATTCCCTCTATACAATGAATCTTATGCGAGAAGAAAATACACGCGTCTCATATTATTCAGAAAATACACACACTTCATCCTTACGTATAGAGGAGAATAGTGAAGATCAAAACCCTCAAGTACTTACTCTCTCCGATCTGCAGTCTCTCAAGATCATCAATGGTCTTTTTTGATTCAGGTACGGTTACACTATTAACCTATACTCATAGTTTTAATCGGGAGATACATATATATATATATATATATATATATATATATATATATGTATATGTATATAATATGTTCCTATAGTTAACTTTAGGAAATTCTTCTAAAGTTAACCATTAAGATTGTGACAAATATGCATAATCAATAATGCCCTTGCGGGGCCCTTTTAAATGAAAAAAAATCCATCAAAACTACGTAGTTTTGATGGGTTAACTTTAGGAAATTTCCTACAGTTAACTGTAGGACCATTTTTCTCATATATATATATATATATATATATATATATATATGATCATGTTCAAATAGAAACTAAATTAGAATAGAAACTAGAAACCAAACCCAAATAAAAAATTGAAGCTAATCTAATGACCAAACTAGGGGTAGCCCAATACAAAAAATGCATAATATTCTAGGATCCATTCAGCAAAAAAAAAAATACTGTTCACGTTGATGACGTGGCAGTGACGTCATCGAGTGAACAATATTTTTTTAATATTATTTTTTTTGCTGTGTATTGGTAAGTTAATTTGTGGCATTTTTTGTGAAGGTGCCCCTGGCGGGGCCCTTAGAATAGATGAAATATAATTTATTTAGATATATATATATATATATACATACATATATATATAGACCGTTGCTCCATAACAAACACCCTTATATAACAAAAAATAAAGAACACCTTAGATCTAATAGATCCATTGACCCCGCCAGGGGCACCCAATACAAAAAGTAGTTATTTTTTTACCCTCTATCCATCCAGCAAAAAAAAAAAACGTTCATGATGACGTCATCATGACGTCATCATGAACAGTAATTTTTTTTTTGCTGGATGGATAGAGGGTAAAAAAATAACAACTTTTTGTATTGGGTGGCCCCGCCAGGGGCATTAGATCTATTAGATCTAAGGTGTTCTTTATTGTTTGTTATATAAGGTGTTTGTTATGGAGTACAACTATATATATATATATTATGTCATATTTATATACATGATTTATTCTAACAATTTGTAACAAAGGTTCAGATCGACTTCTAGATTAATTCTTTCGAGTAGAATCATAATTTAAAATATACTATATGATGATTGGATCGTAAAGAGATATACAGATATTACATTATTATTGTTTTTATATTCGATTCAGTTCTTTAATATATTAGCTTATAACTCGTGCGGTGCATGGTTTTTCTTTTTAATTTTCTTTATTTGATAAATTAATTTTTTTGTGTTTCATGTATGACGTCATCAAAATTATTTCATTACACTTAGAGAGTAAATTTTTAAATAGTTTACGACACAATTTTAAATTTTATATGATCAATGATAATTCTTAATTGATAATTAAGAATTATCAATTTATACGGTTGAGAGTAAATTGATAATTCTTTTCTTAATGTTTTTGATTTTAGTTTTCTTATACAAATTTCCCGGTAGTAGTTATACGTGGTTAGAGTTGAATATCAATATTAAGATATTAATAATTCGATATGAATTTAATTTGGATCTAATCTACGTACAACGTTGTACTTTAATTTTTTGTGTTCTATTTTGTTGTCTGAATCTATATCTGTATTTTGTTGTCTGAATCTATATCTATATCTGTATGCATCAATGTTGATGGACACATGACAGCCCACGGTCTTTTTTTAATATGTACTAAATATATTAATTTTTTTTAATATTTATATATTACATATCAAATTGTTGTTAAAAAATTGATTTATATTAGGTTTTACACGTTCAATTATGAATATATCATTTTCATATTATAATTTTCTTTTTAAAATTCAATTCCAATACAACATTTTTTAATGATATCATTTTTAGATTTTAATTTCCTTTTTAATATGATATAATTTTGATCATCTATTTTTAAAAATATTAGATTCTCCGGTTGAGATTATTTTGGTAATATAGTGATCAAACCAAAATTATGGATAAGATCCCTCTAATATTTATTATATATAAAAATATAATGGCTGTACGGAATTTGTTGACGATTCAGTTTAGAAGGCATATAAAGACAAAGTTTGAATAATTTGATTTGTTTTTTTTTCGTGCGTGCATGATTGTCATGAAAGCTCATTAGCCCAGTACTTACTTCTATTATTATTATTATTATTATTATTATTATTATTATTATTATTATTATTATTATTATTATTATTATTATTATTATTATTATTATTATTATTATTATTATTATTATTATTATTATTATTATTATTATTATTATTATTATTATTATTATTATTATTATTATTATTATTATTATTATTATTATTATTATTATTATTATTATTATTATTATTATTATTATTATTATTATTATTATTATTATTATTATTATTATTATTATTATTATTATTATTATTATTATTATTATTATTATTATTATTATTATTATTATTATTATTATTATTATTATTATTATTATTATTATTATTATTATTATTATTATTATTATTATTATTATTATTATTATTATTATTATTATTATTATTATTATTATTATTATTATTATTATTATTATTATTATTATTATTATTATTATTATTATTATTATTATTATTATTATTATTATTATTATTATTATTATTATTATTATTATTATTATTATTATTATTATTATTATTATTATTATTATTATTATTATTATTATTATTATTATTATTATTATTATTATTATTATTATTATTATTATTATTATTATTATTTTTTAAGGTCAATTCATGCAGGCATGTGTTAATTAATGTAAGGTTATTATGAAAACAATTAATTTATGTAAAGATAGGCTAGTTTTGCTTGCCGATTATAAGGTTTCAATGTGCTAGTAATCTTAAAGCATGTTTAAATTAAAACTCATGTTATTGTTGTAATTTTTAAAGCTGATAATTTTACATATCATGTATCTTATGGTACATGTAATTGTTAGTTTTAATTTTTATTAACATTTTTTTAAATGGGATACTTATGATTTTTAATAAATATTAGTTCCTCATGAAAATTATAATTAATTTAATTTATGGATTAATAGAGTGATTTCTTGATTATTAAAGTACTGGATGTACCAACGAAAATCTTTTACTTTAATTATTTAAGAGAATGATAAATCACCTAATGTACGTGTATAAATCGGCCCAACCGGAAGATTTTATATACTGCTTTTGTAAACGGAATTTTTTTTAAGTTCAGATTATAGGATTTAAATTATTTTTTGCCCAATGGTGATATAATTTAAAATTTTACTTTTTGTAATCTCATGTTTAATGATAAAATTAATTTAGTATTAATAATCGGTCCAACGGAGATATTAATTTTAAATTAATTTGAATTATAGGAAAATTTTTGTGTATTTCATTTTTTCTATTAGATAAACTGTTTATCCCTCAACTTATGTGTTACTTGGTGAATTAACTATTTTTTATCATGTGGATTACATTTATTGTACTTATTGTACTTATATGCATGACTGTGATCAACCTTGATTCACCATTTGGTCATGTTTCACTTATCAACTACTTTTCACACATTGAACCATTGAGTTCCTCTAATTTTAAGAAGTGAAAAGAGCAAATTGATCTTACATTTCAAAACCTGCTGCCATTACGACCGAAAGCTCTAATAAGCAAAAGGCCGATTATGCAAAATGGGAGCATAGCAACCGTGTTTCTTTAATGATTCTTAAGGTCTCCATTACTAGTGCAATTCGTGGAACAATTTCCGAATCTGATAATGCAAAGGAGTAGATAGCGAACATTGAGGAACAATTCAAGGCTTTTGATCACTAAGGCTCAAGCCACTACATTGATCTCGAAAATGGTCACTCTCAAGTGTAATGGTTCAAGTGGTGTTCGTGATCACATTATGAGAATGAATGATATGGTTTCTCAGTTAAAGGACATGAACATGGAAATCTCTGCAGGTTTTCTCGTCCACTTCATAATGACTTCTCTTCGTGCACAATTTGGTCATTTTAAGATCAACTACAATACGCAGAAAGAAAAGTGGAAGATGAGTGAGTTGATTTCTATGTGCGTTCTAGAAGAAGAATGCCTTAAGTCTGAGAAAGTTGAAAGTGCTCATGTTGTGACCATGACACTCGCTAAAAAAAAATGAAAAGAAATATGACAATAGTCAAAAGAAAAAGAGAATTGATGTATTTGTCACGAAAAACAAGGGACGGACTTCTGGCACAAAGAACTTAGGAGGTCCTAAAGGTCCTAAATGTAACATCTGCAGAGCTAAATGACACATAAGGAAAGAGTGTTCCAAATTTCGCGAGTGGTTAGATAAAAAGGTAATGCATCTATTTATGTTTGTTATGAAGCTTTTACATCTGACGCTCCTTTAAATACGTGGTTGATAGACACTGGTGCAACTGTGTATATAACTAATTCGTTGCAGGGATTTCTTTCCGTGAAGGAGCTAAATAAAGGAGATCGATATTTGCTCGTTGGAATGGAGAGAAAATACAACTTGAAGTAGTGGAACTTTCCAAATTATGTTGGAAAATGGTTTTAATTTGGATTTAATGGATACTGTTTATGTTCCTAGTATTACTAGCAACCTTATTTCTGTTTCAAAGTTAGACGCTTATGGATATTAGTTTAAATTTGAAAATAAAGGTTTTTGTCCATTTCTTTATTTTGAGTATATTGGCTCTAGGCTATTGAGGAAAACCTTTACAAATTATGTTTGAATGCATCTTTTAGTGAATCCTTAATTTCAATGAATGTACAAGATGAACTTGCAAACTATTTCTAAAAAAAAGAACCTAATGAGAATTTCTCAAAATTATGGCATGAATGACTTGGTCACATTTCCAAATAGAATGGAAAGACTTGTTAAAGTGGGAATTCTTCATCCTTTAGATTTCTCATTAAAGGGAAATTTGTAGAAACAAACAAAAGAGGTGCAACTCGTAGCACTAAATGCTTGAAGATAATTCACACTGACATTAGTGGACCATACACTCCAGATATAGGTGGTCATAAGTATTCTATTACTTTTATTGATGAATACTCACTTTATGGCTACATTTATCTTTTGCCTAAAAAATATGAAGCACTTGATGTTTAAAATTTATAAGGCAGATGTTGAGAAACAACTTAGTTCAGATATTAAGGTTGTTAGATATGATAGATGAGGGGAGTATTATGGAAAATTCTTTAAATTTGGACAGAATCCAGGCCCCTTTGCCTTATTTTTACGAGAATGTGGCATCGTTCCTCAGTACACAATGCCGGGTACACCCCAACAGAACGGTGTTGCTGAGAGATAAAATCGAATTCTTATGAATTTTGTTCGAAGCATGATATGTCACAGTACGTGTTAAGTCCAGAAGTATCGTAGAGGGGGGGGGGGGGTTTGAATACGATACTCACTAAATATAAAAAATTCTTTCGAATCTTTTGCAGATAAATATATTTAGGTTCGGTTAGTGGGTTCGTGTTCTTAAAATTATATATTGTTTTGATTTCACTGTCAGTTCTAAATCAAAACAAAAATACCAAAACACAAGTTCGGGGTAAATATCTTTTATTAAAAATAAAAACCCTGAGGGTGTTGCTATAAAATCTAATCCGTAGATTAGTTGATACAAGTTATCACTACAGTTTATCAATTCACAACAGAGAATTTGGTTCACTAATAAAGATTCTATAGTAAAATTTTCATTGAAGCTTTCTCGTTTCTCAAACTCTCTGGTGTGTTCTTGTCTGTAGACAAAACTCTTCACAACTTTTTAAACAACGGACTGAAGATAATATCTTATGTCTCTTTTGTAGTATTTTTAAAACAATCGAACAAGTTAATAGCCTTCAATCTTGACTGTCTTCTCCGCAGATCTTTTCTTGAAAAGTATCGATGAGTCTGAAAAAGAAAGAAAAGAAATAATTCTTTTCTTAAGTTCGATAGATTCTAAAATCTATCGAAACAAATAATCAAAAGAATTATTCTTACTTTAAATAAAATCAAGAAGTGGAATAAAGTTGGTAGTTAAAATGGATGAAAGAATTCCATTCGATAGTTTTTTTAACAAAACTATCGAAGTGGTTTACTGCGACGCCCCCTAATCTTTTACCAGGAATCCGGGTCATCACATCCTTAACCATACACATACATACCTTTGCGGAATATTCTATCACCTGCTCACAATGTAATCTACAACAATATTCATAATCAACTCCATAATCTACTCCACGGGTTATAGCCTTAGAACATAAGATAAATTCTCAAAATTTACTACACATCAGAGTATGCTCCAGAATCTTATTACAACTTCACAGTACTAGATAATAAAGCATTAAACAACTTCTTTCCAACTTGCACCCTCCTCAAATACTATAAGGCTAACGCGCTGAATCAGTTGCCTTTCCCCTTCCCTTAATCACGCCGATTCGCCGTATGAGTGCCAGCTCTAATTGCCGCTGTTTTATAATATTTAAAAATAACAAGAATGAGCCAAAAATGCCCAGCAAGTTTTATACACCAGAATCAAATACATAAATATATCCACAAAACTTCTTCAAGAAATGAACCCCCATATTTCCTTTAACATACTGAAATGTACTCATAAAAACTGAGTAAGGATATACCATTCATACTGCAATTAATACCCACGTTGAAGTATTAATTACACTTATCAAATGATGTTGATGGACTATATTCAGGATATTCTTCTCCGCTTGGCTGTAATGGATGATCAGTCCTTACATCTATCAATTTACTACCGGTAAAAGGATGATCCGCCTGTCACACCCTAAGCCGCATCCGGGCTTTCATACACCTTTGTTGGTCCGGTCGCCGTACCGGTCTCTTATGTTATCTCCAGTCCAGAATCTAGGATACCAGAGTACCCTTGGCCACCTTCAATACTTATCATCTTAGATGTCACGTATAATTCCACGTGCACTCAATTCGTAATAATTATTATCGTTCGGAAATAATAAACGATTACTATTTCCAATAAATCACTTTCCTCTCGAAATATTAAAGGAAAAATATGAACGACTGCTTTGATTATGATTCGAATAAAATGATCCAGATCAAATCTCTCATCACCCCCATAATAAACATTACTCCCCTTATTAACAAGATAGTTTTCCAAAACATTTTATCTTCCTTCGAGTATGAACAATGTACCTCGATACTTGTCCCAATCATATGGACCAATAACTCTTATACATACTACTATACTTATATACTATCCGGATAACATTCACAACAATAATATATATATGCATTCAATTGCATCAACATCTGGTAATACTTGCATTTAAAATATATAAATACTTTGAACAATAGAGTATGAATTAGTAAACTTGCCTGGTACTCTGGATGTAGTAGGGGCTCGTAGCGGGGTCTGACAATCTAAACAAAGTCAAGAAAACAAGCGATTAATCTCCTATATGATCCACTTATAACTCAATGCTTATACATTTAAGCCAATCACAAACAAGGCACTAAGGGGTCCCTCTAGACTTGTACTAAGTCCATGTTATCATAAGTTGGGTTTGAAATAGATCCTCGAATCCAAGTTATACTTAACCATTTATAACCCCATTCTTTACACCAATATGTTGCCTTGATAACTCTTAACAAGTTTCGTGTTTTAATCGACTCGAAATTCCTCTTTTAACTTATCCAAAATGGATGGTCAAAGTAGTACATCTAGAGTTGACTTTCCTGAAAATTACTATTCCGCGACTCGTACTCCAATACTTTTAATAAATCACTGAAAACATATTTAAATACAAAACCACTTCTAAAATCATCTTTGGTATTTTTAATATTTATCATAAAAGTTCCAATTCGAAAACACGGGTCTAGATAGGGGGAATGTATTTTTGAAGTTGGGTCAACTGCGAATTTTTACTATTTGCACCACTTTTACTAAAACGTTCATAACTTAATAACCGTTAACTCAAATGACGCACCGTTTTCGCGTACACGATCTAGAGAATGTCTAGAAGGTAAATAACTCAAGACTTGGCTCTGGTCAGAAGACCTATTTTTCGGATTTTACAAAACAGGGCAGGGGTTTGTAATGAATAGTATCATCTCCTAAAAGGGCTTTTCCACTTGCGCAACCTCGGCTTACGCATTTTTATAAAATCGGAAAATAATGTTTTTAACTCAAAACCTTCACACAAACCTTCCTAACTGACCTTATATTTATCCTCAAAATTTCATATTATAAATCGACTATTAAGGGTCTCAATCATAGCCTCAAAGTTGGTACATTTCTGCCGTTCCATTCCTCGAACAACTTTCACTAAAATGGTCATATCTCCTAAACCGTAAACTCTTTTGACATGATTCTTGCGGCGAAATAAACTAGACAACCATACCTACACAACCATAGGCAGTGGTCAGCCTAAAAAAACTTTTATAGTTTCGGGTCTAACTGTTTTTATGAGATAACGAAATTTTGCCATTACGACGACTATAAATCGAGCATTTCCATTTTACAATCACTCCAAACCAATCATCAAGGTGAACCAATCAACCTCAACATCAACCAACATTCATCAAAGACTTCTAAGGCCAGTGGTAAGGTTTAAAACCACCACTTAACATTTTACATATCAAAACAAAGCCAAACAACCACTAAATCCCTTAACATGAACCATTCATGAACCCATCTCAAAACTAACCACAAAACTCATAAAAATAAAAGGTAAGGTTAGGGTTTATACCTTCCTTGATGCTCTAGCAACACTAACAAGTGCTTACAATCACTTAACAAGCTTTAGGTGGTCCTTACAAAGCTTAATCCTTATGAACAAAACAAGAAAAACAAGTTAAAGTACTATTCATTACTATTCACCCACCTCTTTGGATGAACTTTTGACATAGTTAGGAATAGTATTTGAAGCTAAGATTTTAACCATATCTTATACTCTTCAAGGGATTTATTTTGAGCTATATATAACTAAATTTGAAGCTTTCTAGCTAGGGTTTTGAACCCCATCTTCATGAAGAACAGAATTTGTCCAGATTTTGTTAATGGTGGGTAAGGTTTTTTCTTGTTTTTTCTCTTTGACTAGTGGTTGAAAAATTGATTTGTGTGATATTTAGTAACTTGTATCAGATGTATAAAGAGGCTTTGTCACCCTTAATCCATGTGTCAAGCTTGTGTGGTGTGTAGAAATGTGATGACTAGGTGCCTTGTTGTCTTGTTCTTGATCAAACACCTCTTTAATCCATTTGTTTTTAATTTTCTTGATTTTCTTTTCCACCAATCCACTTGATATAATGCTCTTGATGATGTAGTGTGGTACTAATTCTTAGTTCGTGTTTAATCAATAATTCATAATTCGTTCGCTTAATCTCTTAATCTCGTCATAAAGTTCTATCGATTTCTAGAACGTTCATTGTACTAACTTAGGGGTTTTCGTTCTAAATTCTTAAATCACCCTTAATAAAATAATAAAATATAAAATCCTCAAATCTTCAATTTAAATAACACATTGCCTTGATCGACTTGATATACTCTTCACTGCCCGGTCAAATATTTCATAAAAATAAAGTTTGGATTTTCTGAATTCTGATCACGTTTACATACACTTATTTACCTCATAGATTACTAATAATTTCGAAATATCCATTTCCTATCTCATACATAGGGTAACATGAAAAATTTCTTAGTCCTAAAAAAGCACTATTCATCCATGCAAATCACTATTCATCCCTCAAATGAAAATTTTTCTCAAGTAGAGAAATTTGGGTTATTACATTTACTTTTCCATTTTTAATTCAATTTGATAGTTTTTTTACCAAAACTATTGAATTGGTTTTTTACCTACCACTTTCATTTCCATTTTAAAATCCATTCGATAGTTTTTCAATAAAACTATCATAGTGGGTTACTTCCAATTTGATTTTGATTTTCTTTTTAATTCATTTCGATACTTTTTATAAAAAAAACTATAGAAACTTTCTTGTTTGATTTTACAATTAAGTCACTGGAATTTTTTTCTTCTCATGTCAGTCCTTTTCTTTTCATATTTTCTTTTGAGTCACTGCACCTATTTTCTTTTTTTATCAGTACTTTTCTTTTTCATATTTCTTTTTAAAGTCACTAAATCCTTTTAAATCACTTGAGTTGCAGATTTTCTGACTTAGAAATTTTAGCTGATTTGTCTTTCGCTTTTAGGAATTTCCAAGTCCAACTTGAATCAATTCTTTGATGCTTCCAATAATATGTTGATCTTCTTCATACGTGGTGTCATCTAGTACACTAGTCTGGTTTACAAATGACTACCACTGAGTTCAATCTTCATGTCTTCTTTGCTTTCCAATTGACAAGTTGTAGACTGTTCTGGTTGCTTCAAACACTGACTCTCAATAAACACTATATTTTTACTGGATTACTTTCTGGTACTAAGACAACATCTTCATTGCTACTATAATCTTTAACCTCTGTCTTTACCCTGTATTCATTGCTTTCAAATTCCTATGCTTCCTACACTGTCTATGTCGTAGTCAATGCTAATACACTGAAATCTTCTCGTGGCACTGTATACTAAATCTTCAATACTTCTGAAACCATGAAAGTCTTCAAAACTTATTCTTCATCGAGGCATGAACATATTAATGAACTCCTTAATATGAACTTCTTTCAGTGACCCTTAAGTAAACTTCAAAATTTGTTCCCGTATTTTGATTCTTTGTATTTGCCTTGTATTCATATCTTCTAGATTTTCTGTGTAGTCGTAGTATTATTTATCTGTCCTGTTCTAGTATTGAGTTACCAGTCTTCCTGTTCATACTGCGTTTTACTCTCACCAACAGTACGTTGCCAGAATTTTTGTGGGTTGAAGCCCTTAAAACAACTATGTATATCCTTAATCGGGTCCCAAGTAAACCCGTGCCTAAAACACCTTATGAATATTGACTAATAGGGAACTCAGCTTTGGAAATATGCATGTATGGGGTTGTTTGGTTGAAGCAAAAATATATAACCCATACATCAAGAAATTGGACCCTAAAACTAATACTTGTCATTTTTATTGGTTACCCCGAAAGATCTAAAGGTTTTATATTTTATTGTCCTTCACACACCATTCGAATACTTTAGACTAGAAATGCAGTATATTTTGAGGATGCTAAAGTGAGTGGGAGTATATCCCAAAAGATAAATCTAGAAGAGATTCTGGAGAATGTCTCTATTCCTATCAATCTAGATATTAACAATTTCCACCACTTGAGAAGAAGCACAAAAAAATTAAAAATTTTAAACCAGAGTGTTCAAAGGTCGATCAAGTTGTAAGTCCTTGAAGCAATTTGTTGAAAAATTAACAATTTCCACCACCCGAGAAGAAGCACAAAAAAATTGAGCTCCGAGTTTCGGAGTTGTCACAATTAATATTGGACATATAAATCATTGTTTTTTGAACTATTATATTTATCGGCACTTTCGATGCGTCATTGTATCGATGTCATGCACATCGAAAAAAATTTGTTCTAAAATATCTACTACACCATTATGAATGATGCTAAAAAAATTAAAGGACAACTACAAGTCAAGAATGATTGAAAATTATTGAATGTGCACCCCAATTTGTGGATCCAAAAAGGATTAAAGAAACCAAAGGCATGTTCACACTTGTAAAAAAGCAAATAAGAGCTGTGTGTGAATGATTTTTTTTATTTAAATTTCCTGACAATGCATCAAATGTAGGTCATTGTGTTTAAGATAATTACGAGTTCTTGGGGTTCAAGTGTCATGAATGTCACATTATAATGCAAAGATTTTTGCCACTTGCGATTCATGAAGTTTACCTCAAGATGGATTGTTGGATTCATGGAATTATATATTCTTTTTAATTGTTATGTTCCTTTTAAAAAAAATCGATTAAAACTCCTTCGGTTGATAATATTGTTTGTAATATCCAATTAGTTTTTTTGATATTAAAATGGTTATCAGTATTTTAAAATAATTTAAAGAGATAAGATGGCAAGTTTGTGACCGCGTTCATCGTAAACGATTAACGACCGAACTAACGACCATAACGCGGTCAGATTAGAACATGACATTTATTTATTTATTTTTGTAATTATCTATTCTTTCAAAAAATAGTAATAAGTACAAAATCGCATGAAATTATTTTCTAAAATTTTAAACTAATCCAAAAATGTAATATTTCAAGTTTATGAATATGGGAAGAAAAATAAAAGTTTAAAATAGTCTATTATTAAATACTGTTAATTTTTGAAAAATCGTAAAATATAGATATAGAGTTGTTCATTTACGACCGAAGAGATCGTAAATGGCTTGGAAGAAAAAATGAAAAAGTTAAAAAATTTCAGGAAAGATTAACATGGGTAAAAGTAAATCACAATCGGGTTATTACGACCGAATTGAAAAGGTGTGGTCATTTCAGACCCTACATAGGGTTAAGATTGTTTTTTTCCCTTTTCATTTTCATTTCCTACAAACTGTCTAATTCTCTCTTACACACGTACGGGATGCAACAATTTCAACCAAAAAATAAAATAAAAACGGGCCATAATGGCAACTATGCACAAATAGTGACCTTATTTTACAATTCAGAAACCTAGAATAATGACTGCCACCACTAATAACGTCTGCCACTAGAACTTATGACCGTATCCATAAATCACGGTCGGTATACTTAGTCAGTATTGTATGTCTAATATGGTCCCAACAATAAAGTACACCGACCCCGTTCTGGTTACTCCCTATGATCGAGGGGTCAATCGTTCTTAGTTAGTTACGATCGAATCTAGCAACGATCGTAGCTAGTCGGTAATATTAGTCGGTGTAGTTTCTTGATCTAACCTCTACTATAAGGAATGACGATCGCATTAATTATTACCTAACTACGACCAACACTTTATCGCTTTATGTAATTACAACCGCCTTCAATCAGGATTAGCCTGTCTGACCTGGACCATTTGTTAATGAGGTGGCTTTGCCATGTCAATGAACCCCATACACGTGGCGTCTAGCTATCCACAAGTTGGGGCCCATGTCAGCCGGGATCCTTACACGTTGCAATAATAGTTGACATAAGTCTTCCATCAATCAACTAAGAAAATTAAATAGCGGATTTAATAAGATCGATGTCTGTCGATCGTTATATGGTAATAATGACTTAATTTTCAATGCAATATCTTTTTGGAAATATCAAAAGTAGGCACAAAAATGTAAGGCAATGCTTATATTAGCGGTGGAAATATCAACTAGTTGCTTGAACAGCTGCCTTTTTTCTCCATTGTTGCCTTTTCCTTTTCTAATTTTTTATGGCATGGTAATTGGTTCTTTGGTTGATGGTTAAAAAAAATTGAGATTATACTATATATGAAAATGATCAAGGTTGTTGAATGACCATTCCCATAAAAATTGCTTATGAAATTTCAAAAATACGATCATGAGCTTAAAGTAAGTGGACTTATTTGGAATTCATTTAATAAAGGTTTCATTGTGCATGAGCTAGATATAACTGGTAAAACCTAAACCTAGCTAAATCTTCTACACCCAGGCCATGTTTGTTTCATAGGATTAAGTATGGTATATGCAAGGCCGTTCCATACTTTATGAGGGCCCAGGACGAAATTCCAAAAAAGGGTCCTAAATTTTTTCCCCAAAAAATTTATTATGATAATACAAAAAATAATTCAAGATAATTTCTAATAAAATCAAACAAATGAAACATCATAGTACTAACATAAAAATTAATGGCAATAAAACTAGTTTAGCTATAAATCGAATAACTAGTTTGGATAACAACATATTGTACACAAGTGATAAATTAAGAAAAACAACTTCGTCTAGCACTTCTTGATGCAAAATCGGTGATGATGGTATCAATGTCAATATTCTCCAACATATCTCTTTCAATGCATAAAACTGCAAGACCATTTAACCTTTCTTGTGACATCGATGAGCGTAAATAATTTTTCAACAACTTCAACTTGGAAAAACTTCTTCCAGTTGATGCTACACTCACAGGTATAGATAATAAGATTCGATAAGCAATAGCAACATTCGGAAGGCACTCCAAAGATCTAACAAATTCAAGAATCTCAATAGCCGATGTCAAGTCATCCGGAACATAAATTTGCAATGTTTCTACTTCATGTACCAAGACATCTAATTCAAAATCCGTGAACCCATTATGAGAGAAAGTAGCTACCAAATTGCTACAACATTTTTTTACTTCATCATGCCCCAAAGACTTCAAAGTTTCTGGATCAAATAAGAACCCAAAAATACCTTCAAATGTTTGCAATTGTTCAAAATGACTTCTCAATGAATTAATTGCAATGTCTACCAATCGCACAAAAAAATCAATTCTAAAAGATTCCTCAATTGTTCTCACTTCTTCACTATCATCATTTTCATCAAATTGTTTTTTCTGAGGACACGACGCTTTATAGGAAAAGTAGGCTCTATATCCATATCAACTGCAATTTCTTTGGCAACATTCATGCTAGAAACAAATCCTTCCTCCCTATACTTTTCAAAAAATAACAACACACTTTCTAATTGTTTCATGGTAGTACCAATGCACATAGATTTAAATTGTAACTTTTTACTCACCATGTTAATGGAAAACTAAATGTCATACCAAATAACCATGCCAAGTAAGAACTCAAAACTCTCAATTAGTCCAATCAAACTTTCGGCTTCGCTAACCGACTTAGGATCATTAGAAGATTCTTTTAATTCCAACAAAGCCAATCTAATTAGTGGAGCTTGAAATCTAATTTCTTTCACACTTTTTACATATACGGCTTTCCCAACGAGTATTACACAAAGATTTCAAAGTTAAACCCGGAACATTATCAGGCAAAGTCTTCCATCTTTTAGGTGAACTTGAAAATAATGTGTATATTTGTTGCACAACTCCAAAAAAAGAAATAGCTTTAACACAAGAAAGTACCTCATTAGTCCCAAATCTTTGATGGTGAAAGCTTTGTCAAGTTGTTGCTTTAAGACAACTATACAATCTTCATCATCCCTAGTAATGATTAGATCATCTACATACACCAACACCATGACTGTCTTCCTATTGTAAACTTTAGTAAAGAGACAATTCAAAAACTTAGATAATTCTGCATTACATTCTCTCGATGCTTGTCTAAGTCATATATGCTTCTTTTCAGTTTGCATACTTGTCCTGGTTTAGCTTTTGTGTATCCTTCTGGTGGTCTCATATACACTTCATCCTCCAAGAATCCATGTAAGAAAGCATTGTTGATGTCTAATTGATGTAGGTTCCAATCTCGAGTAGTTGCAAGAGCCATCAAGCTTCTCACAGTGGTGAATTTTGCCACAGGTGAGAAGGTGTCTTTATAGTCTTGCCCTTTGATCTGTTTGTCTCCCCTTGCTACAACTCGTGCTTTCAACCTTTCAACCTCACCATTTCGCTTGTATTTAGTCTTGAAGACCCATTTTCTCACTACACCATAAAAGGCCTACGACAACACCAAAAAAGTGTTGCCGTAGGCCCAAAATATGTTGCTGTAGGGCCAAAAAACCCCTAAGGCAACATTTTGGTGATGTTGCTATTTTTTCCGTTGCCTTTGGTGTCAATGGCAACATTCTTATTCTCTATGCCAACATCAGTTCTAATGTTGGCATAGATTTGTTATAGCAACATTATTATTAGTCTTTAGCAACATAATATTATGTTGCCTTTGTGTAACATTTTTTAAAAAAATAGTGGGCCCCACCAGGGGACCCCACTTTTGGGACCCACTGTTGGGCCCACTTTTAGGACCCACAGTGGGGCCCACTTTTGGGACCACTATGGGACCACTTTAATGGAAACACAAATTTTTGCCTATAGCAACATTTTCTAGCAACATTTCTTCACATTAATTTTTCTTTTTGCCAACACTTTATAGCATCAATGGCAACACTTTTCTATTTCCAACAAAAAATGATAAAAATGAAAATATGCATCCCTAGATAACCAAATACCACAACCAACTTAACCATAATTATCCATACCAGATTCATTACATAACATCTGGTGCCATAAATACATAAACTACAATCCAAATTCAAAGCAAAAGCATAAGAGTTGGTGCCATAAGCAAATGACATAAGATCTGGTGCACCATAAGTACATAATTTTACTAAGTACGTAATAAAACCAACATAACAAAAGACAGTCTAAAACATAAGCAGAGCTCCCCAAACAGTCACACAGACATAAACAGCAAATTAAAAGCTGGTGCCACCAGTCACAGGAGTACTATCTTCATGGTCACTCGAGATAGTCGCACAAAGCTCCCGAAGATCAACTACAGTGTCTGGGTTTGCCTCGCCTAATTTTTTAAGCACCAATGTCATGTTTTCATGTACCTTTTTGTTCACCTGAGCATCCATTTCTGCTTGCAGTTTCTTGTTCACTTTCGCCTCAACTTCTTCAACCAAAGTTTCCTTTATCTTGCATGTCAGGTCCTGTACATAGGTCTCTTTTGGAGCTTGAGCAGGAATTTTTGATGGATTCACAGATCTCCCTAGGAGCCATGTCGGAAAGTGTTTTTTTCCATCAGTAACCAGCAATTCATCAACAGCCTCTCCTGATGTGTCGAGATGATCCTTAATCTTTTCCTACGAAATTAAGACATAACAATGATTTATCAACAATTCATTAACTGTGAAAATAAAATGATTTATCAATTACAAGTGATTTGATAAAAAAAAACTGAATACTTACAATTCTGTAATTTATTATTGCAGGATCAGTCTTATAGGTGCGTCCCTCTGTTCGCTTACGAGTTTTAATAAAAATCATTCCTCTTGACGGTTCACCCTCATCTGGCCTCCCATTATTCTATAGAAATGAACAAACAAGACATGATGTAACAAGCTTAGTCTTTGGCAACTTATAGGAAACAACAGATTAAAGTTTCAATCTTATAGCGAACTCGATCAAGATTATTTTCAAAATTTTATAAAGTTGATTAATTAACAGACATCAGGTTAGATACTTTAGCTGAACGAAATACTTGTAATTAATTTCATCTTTAATTACCTGCTTTATATATAAAGAATAAAAGACCGAACACTAACAATATTGTTTATTTAATTGCTTCATTTGGTATTATGTAATAATAAATATAACAAGTAGACAACCAAAAAATGATTTACCATTTTGTGCTTTAGTTGTGAAAAAAGTTTAGGACCAGCAGTTTGTGCGTCTGTGACTTTACTGCGGCTCTCAGCATTTGTCTTGGCCCTTTTCTGAAAAACACATGAAAAATAATTGGTACTTTTTTTTTCATCTCAATTAATGTGAACAACAAGCAATATACTCCAATACTCCAGCAAATTTACCTGAATATGTTCATCTTCCCAATACTCCAAAAGCGACTTGAAAGTCTCAAGTGGGACATCATCAGGCCTATTTTCTAGCCTAGCCTCATCGTTAGGGTAATGGGTATAATGATCCCTCTTCAAGGGACTCTTGCGCCCCCTCCAAGATTCTTGAATCGACTTCAACGCGTAGCCTCGAAATTCCTCAGGAATAATATACCATTTCTTAAAATAAATCAAATAAAAAAAAAGATTAAATCAATCATATGTAGTCTACTGTATCACCAAAACAATTTTACAGATGCAAGAACAGTTTGCACTTATTTAAAGTTAATATGTTACCTTTACATAATTCCACATAGTTTCCTTTAAGTTACTATGAACATGACGCCAATCTGCATAAGCAAGCGACAAACAACGCTTTGAGATTGTCCCGAGAAAGTTGCCAAGTTCAGTTACTACTCTGTCGTCTTCTGAAACAGGCTGGAACTTAGCATGCATGTCAATAACAACTCTCTTGTCGATGGACCTGGTCTGAACTTTGTCCATTCTTGTTGGTCCTCTGAATCTCTTGGGAACTACAACATCAATTATCAAGTACAAAAAAATAAGAAATTAGAACACACTTTCTTATTTCAGTTCTATTAAAAACAGGACACATAACTGACATACCAATGACTAATATTCATGTAATAATGAAGGAAAAATGAAGAAAGAAAATTACCTTGAGATCTAGGATCTTCTTCATCTTCATAATCAGGCAAGGCGGTTTCTACACCAACCGTCCTAGTTTCAAGTGCATTTTCATTTGTAGTAGCCTTAGTAGCTTTTTCCTTTTGGCGTTTCTGCATAGCCAAAAAAATGGCCATTGAACCTTGTCCAGCAGTTGGTTCTGGTAACACAATGATACCAGATTCCTCATGAATTGGATTACTCGTTTCCTCCTCAGCTGCATCCTTAGCATGTGCAACATTAGCTCGGGAACGAGTTGTTGGTCCAGCAAGAGACTTGGTCTTCTCAACTTGTTTGGTTCTCTGAAATAAAATTGGATTAGGTACCAAGACAAAACTTTTACTTGTTATTTTTTTATAAATTGCAAAGTTAAATCTCTAGCTACGACACACCTTTAGTGAATTTTCCAAAGCATTATTACCGCTTTGTTCTTCCCCAGCTCCTGGAACATAATCATCGTCGTCCCCTTGCACCTGTTCTTTTCCCTTTTTTTTCGGGTTTTTACATATTATTCCAGCTGCTAGAGTAGGCAATTTGAGAGCCATCTCCATTTTATTATTTTTCTTTACATTCAACGCTCTCTGTTTTTCATATTCAGTCAATTTCTTACCACATAACTTTAATTCCTCATCTGTTGCTCGCATAGCAATCTTCTTGTTTACTGGTGTCAAAGGTGGTAGTGGGGGTGGAGGGGGTTGATAGCAGTCCTATACGATTAGCATTAGTGTAAAATTGGCATATTAGTACTATACGATTTAACAAGTTTAACTCAGTTATTCATGGAATAGCTAAAATCCTAAAACCTCAAAATAAATATGAAAATAAAATGTTGTCGAAAACTTTAATTACCTCAGAAATATTTTCACCCATTTGTTCATCATCATGAGGTGGATCCTGCAAATCCAATTTCCTCCTAGCACTTGGTGAGCTTTTAGTCACAGTTGCATCATTATTTACTTGCTGTTTATTCAGTCGTGGCGATTTCCGAGTACTTATCATCTCTGTCTTATCAAGTTGAACTGATTTCTTGTTCTTTTGTTGTTGAAAGTGATGAGCAGTAACATACTTGCGTCTAGCTTGCTTTTTAGCTAAAAAATACAGCAGGAAGTTATAGAGTTAGATGGAAAGAGTGACATAAACCATATACATTCACAAGTGGAATGCATAAACAGTTAGAATATACCTGCATATATATTCTGCCTTGGCCGTATAACTACATGCGGCTGCATTTGCTTGAGTGGTTCAGCTTTATGATCAACGACCGTGTCGACATAAAAATCGATGTGGTCACCACTGTCAACTCTAGCAACTAATGCATTCAGCTCAACATCATTGGTCACCATCTGCCAACCCCCCGACTCCATGCCTTTGTTTACATGAATTCCTCCAATTTCTGAATATTGCAGGTCCTCTTTGACATGCTCCATTAGGACAGTATACGAAAATACGTCAGAAGCAATGCCATATACCACTATCTGTTCTCCACTAACATATCAGCTTTCCTGAAATTCTCCTTTGTGGTGGAATCTGAGATGCAATATTTTATCTTCCATCCTGCACAATATGCAGAAAATTACATTAGAAAACAAAACTAAATTAAGAAATCAACAGATAAAATAAATTCAAGGAGAAATCAACTAATTATAAATGAACACAATTTATCAATTAGCATTAAGTAGTAACCTAATTAAGCATGATTAAGTACAATAAACTAACTTAAATTAAACATGAGAAAGCATGATTAAGTACAATCAAGAAGGAATAATTTCAAAGTTCACTTAATTAATCAATACATTAAGCATTCGCTTGTGAAGCAGTACATCAAAAACTAGTCCCCTATTCAAATTCTATACATAGAAATTAAGCATTTTTCAACATTGCTAGGCTCAACGGGGATTTGTCTTGCTGGGAGATCATTCCTACACTAATTAACATCACCAAGTTCATTTTCCAGTCCTGCACCACCATGCATTTCATGTAATATCGAATAATTTTCAACTTCATTCGCATATTCACTCTCGACGTCACACCAGTCCCTAGGCAACCTTTTGATAACATTATACATCTTCTTGTCTGTTGGATCTTGTACATAAAATATTTGTTGAACTTTTGAGGCCAGAACGTAGGGATCGGATTTTTGGCATGATTTCTTAAAATTAACACAAGTCAACCCGTACAAATCTTTTTCTTCTTGGAACCAACAGTACTTGAACAATACCACGTTAAATTCTCCCCAGTAATCGACTTCTAATATCTCTTCAATTGCTCCGTAGTAGTTGACATCCCCAACCAGTGGATTCTGATCTTTCAAACTTGCAAAACTAGTCGTCACGGTAGTCAAGAAAACACCAATATTTTGTGTAGTACACTTAGCATCTCGATTAGGCCCCATTGCAAACACTTCTAATTCTTTTGAAATGTTCTCTTTTTTTTTGCAACCTCGTCCTTCAACCACTTCCAAAAATCTTCACTATGTTCTCTCTCCCTTTTATATCTTTTTGACTTGGTCTGAACATAAACTAGAGCTCGATGCTCCCTACAATAATTAGGTCACCTAGTTAACAAAATCAGTAGATAAAGATGCTATTTCTAAAGTATTAAAATAAAGTTAGAGGTTAAAAACTTACTCAATTAGACCCTCTATTTCTTTGTTACCAGAATTGCACAAGATATATCGATGACATGCTATCCATTCAGATTCTTCCAAGTGAATAGACTTTCCATCTCTGTTTTTTCTTGTACCATTAGGATACTCTAATTTTGGTGGAAAACTTTCAAGTTTGGCAGAATACTTGTACTTTTTGTTCCCGCGTCGCCACCCAAGAACCTTGAACAAAATATCAAGCATTCATCTGCCAAATAACCCTCAGCAATAGAACCCTCTGCTTCTGTTCCGCGCATATGACTTCAGTTTATTTAGATATCTCTCAATTTGAAACATGGAACGTAGATGCCCAGGTCCACCATATTGTATTTCTTCACATAAGTGAATCAACAAGTGCACCATTATATCGATATAAGCTGGTGGGAAAGTAGTCTCAAATTGACAATGAATTTCAATAATTTCCTATTGCAGCCTCTTAAGATCGCTCACGTCGATGACTTTGCTCCAAGTACCTCCTAAAAATGCACTTAATCTAATCAAAGGAACTGCAACCTCAGTTTTCAGTGATTTTTTCACGGAAAATGGTAGTAAATAGTGCAACATAAAATGAGCATCGTGGCTCTTGTAACCCGATACTTTTCTATCCTTCATGTGCACATAACGACTAATGTTCGATGCACAACCATGTGGCAATTTTGCATTCTTGAGAACTTAGCAGAATATATCTTTCTCCTTATTTGTCATATCGAAAATGGCAGGAACAATTTCAAGATATTTTCCGTCACTTGATTTAACAGGATGAAGACCCTTCCTAATGCCGAGTTCTTGTAAATCTTTACGAGCATTGATATGGTCTTTTGACTTTCAAGAAATATTAAGCAATGTACCGATTATATTGTCACAGATGTTCTTCTCGATGTGCATAACATCAAGGTTATGACGAAGTAAATTGTGACTCCAATACGGTAAATCAAAAAATATTGACTTCTTCTTAAAAGGAGAATGAATCTTCCTCTGTCTTTGCACTGGTTTCGTCCCAAAGTCATTTACATAGCCAGATAACAATTCCTCAATGTCTGTCCCTGTTAAAATTTCAGGACTTTCTCCCATTTCAACTTCACCGTTGAACCTTTTCTTGTCGAACCTCCATTTATGCTCGGGACACAGAAATTTTTTGTGGTTCATATAGCACATTTTCTTACTATGCTTCAGGTACATTAAAGAAGGCTCGTAGTTGCAAACTGGACAGGATAATTTAAGTTTGGTGCTCCAACCGGATAACATTGCATATCTCGGGAAATCGCTTATCGTCCACATGACACTTGCACGTAAGATGAAATTCTGACCAGTAAAGGCATCGTAGGCTTCCATGCCTGCCTCCCACAACTCTTTTAACTCGGAAATAAGAGGTTGCATATAAACATCAATGCTATTACCCGGAGATTCTGGACCAGAAATGAGCGTTGAAAGGATAAGATTTTTCTGTTTCATACATAACCAGGGAGGTAGGTTATAATTTATCAAAATAATTGGCCAGGTGCTGTGTGTTGAACTCATTGTTCGGAATGGATTGAATCCATCAGTAGCGACACCCAACCTTACATTTCTTTTCTCTGATGAGAAATGAGGATACCTAGCATCCATTGCTTTCCACGCTTTGGCATCAGCTGGATGTCTAAGTTTCCCATCTTTTTTCCTTCCGACCTCATGCCATGTCATAAGTTCTGCAAACTCCTTGCACATAAACATATGTTGCAGCCTTGGTTATAGTGGAAAATATCGCATAACATTCGCCGGGACTTTTTTAATCAACTTCTGTGGAGCATTGTAACTCGTGCCTTTTTTTCCACTACAGTCCATCTCGAAGCATCGCAAGTTTTGCAAGAATCTTCTTTTTCATTTTCACCCCAGTACAACATACAACTGTTCGGACAAGCATGTATCTTTTGGTAGGTGAGACCTAAATCTTTAATGACATTCATTGCGACATTGAAGGATAAAGGTAAGTGTGCGTGGGGAAAGGATTCTCTTATCAGCTATAGTATCTCCCCAAATCCTGACTCTGAAATTCCATGATTACACTTCAAGGAATAAAGCCTAACGATAAAACTTAATCGGGAAAAGTTTGCACAGCCCGGATATAAAGGCAGCTTTCCCTCTTCAACATGGCTATTAACATTATTAACATCTCCATTTGGTCCATTAGTATGATGAAGCATCTCATCTAGGTTATCTCCAAAATTTATAACGGTTTCATAATCCATACGATCCTCATGACTATTTTTGTAGGACTCGAGTGAAACCTCATAAATCCAATTAACATATAATGGAGATGGACCATTGCAGATAAGATGGTCGTAGATCAGATCTGCACGACGCCACTTGCCATTTTTACAAATCTTGCAAGGGTAGGTTATTTCATCACCTATGGCAAATTTGGGAAATGCATTTTGCAAAAATGCCTCTACCCCACTAATGTATCCTTCACTGTACTTTGGTAGGTTTATCCAAAGAACATTTTCCTCGTCGTCCATCACTACAATTGAGAAGCATAAAACTATTATAATGAACGATCTTTATGTGTGTGTGTTTGCTAATTAAAACCTATGCAAGCCCAGACCACCTATATTATTAGATCACGCCAAAGTAGTGACTTATAGATAAAAAAAACCTCATTCTAGCTCCTTGGTCTTAAAAATGCTATCGGTTTGGACAAGAAAAGAACGACACACCAACGTAAGGTTAGTACAAAACTAAAAGTTAGTTTAGTGTAGAACGTATAGTCATGTGTCGTATAGTATTATAATATATTTATGAAAGGTAAAGGGAATATGCTAATCCCTCATTAAACGATTAACTAGAAGAAAAATATTTTACACTTAATTTAAATCCAGGATTAACAAGGAAGAACCACATACTGTATTTGCTATCTTAGTTAACAAGGAAGAACCACATACTTTGAGCAAAAATCCAGACAATGAATAAAAAATAATATCATAGATACAAATACAAGAACAGGATATACAAACAAGAACAGCATATGCCTTAGACAAAAACAAGAACTTTACAAAAACAAGAACAGGATATATCATGCTTTACAGGAAGATATAGTGTAGTTATAAGAGATAAAACAGCTATCCTCGACTTTAAGAACACGAACATAAACAAGTACTCACAAAACATAAACAATTACTCACAAAACATACTAATAAATATCATATTACAACGAGAAAATAGAAACATATCACAGTCCATAAAGAAAGTGTAAATACCTTAAAGTGGAAGCCCCAAATCGAACACAATGAAACCCTAATTTCAAGCCCCAAATCGAACACACTGAAACCCTAATTTCAAAGCCCCGAAATTGACCGCCCCGTTTCAAGCCTTATCTCCAAATTAATCCTGAGAAAGAGAAATAAAGCCCGGAATTAGTGAATTAAATCCATAAACTAAACCAATTGAACCAATTGAGAGCTGCATGTGTGTGTACGAGTGTGAGTAACAGAGAAAGACTAACAGAGAATGTGAGAGAGGAGAGAAAGAAAGGAAAGAGAGAATCGAGTGTGTGTGAAAGCGGAGAGAGAGGAGAGACTGTGAAGAGAGTTGTGTCTGAAAATGAGAGTCTGTGTTTTTAGCGGTCTAAAATTTGGTTGGGCGGTATTTTTGCGGCTCACCAAATTTTAGCCCCAAAACTTTTTTTTTAAATATTTTATTTAATTAATTTATTTCTTTATTAAATATTAATTTCCTTTTTTTTGTTAAATGATTTCTTTTACAT
The DNA here is from genome assembly GCA_036435485.1 of Saposhnikovia divaricata. Lineage (NCBI taxonomy): Eukaryota > Viridiplantae > Streptophyta > Magnoliopsida > Apiales > Apiaceae > Saposhnikovia > Saposhnikovia divaricata. The sequence goes on from CM071596.1 coordinate 57,738,497, forward strand.
AATTTGAATTAATATATTCAAAAAAATTTATATACGAAAATATTTATTTATTTATTAATATATTAAAATATATTTAGAAAAAAAATTATTTTAAAAATTTTGTTTAATAATATTTAATAAATATAAAAATAAAATTACATATCTTAAAATGTTTTAACATTTTTATTGAAATATTCAATCTCTAATGGAATATTCTAGATTTTTAAAAAATAATTTTATTATTTTATACAAAAAAAAGTAATTTTCATGTGAAAAAAGGTTAAAATTTTTATTTATAGTAGAAAATATAAAAGTTTGTTCATTGCAAAATTATGGCAACATAATTTCAGACCTACGGCAACACACAAACACTTTTATTCTATGCCAACATATTTTTGCTACCTAAGGCAAAATGAAAATGATAATGTTGTATTAGCCAAAAACATGCATGGCAAAGGCAACATATCCAAAGGCAACGTAGGCTCTAGATGTGATGATAGGCCTTTTATGGTGTAGTGGCTGCTGATTGCCTTCTTCCCTTTTGGTAAATGAGTTAATTCCCAAGTGTCATTTTCTTCAAGAGCTTTGAGCTCTTTATCCATTGCCTCTTCCCAACCTGGCACTTTACTTGCACTACACCATAAACATCGTACGGTAACATAAAAAAAATGTTACAGCAGGTACTTTATATGTTACCTTAGGCCCCTAAATTAGCTAAGGTAACATTTTTTTGGTGATAGCTTTCAGCATGTTGCCTTAGGTGTCTAAGGTAACATTTTTTTTCCCTAAGGTAACCTGCAATTTTATGTTACCATAGCTTGCTATAGCAACAAAAGTGAGGGCTGTGTCAACTTAATATATATGTTACCTTAGAGGCCTAGATTTTTTTAAAACATCCTATGGGCCCCACTTTTGTTGGCAACATTGTTTGACCTAGTGCAACATTTTTTTTGTTACATTAGCTTTTATATAGCAACATTTCCATTAGCTAAGGTAACATCTTTTCCAGAAAAATTTTAACAAAACTACACATAAATATTATGCATCCCAAATTAAACCTACTGTTCATTTCCAAATCCAGCACATTACATAATCCAAAACAGGTCACCAGCCACGACATAATCCACCAACTACAACATAATCCACCAACTACATTACTACTAAAGTCTCCAACTCAAAACATCATAATTCACCATCATAAAATTAACCAACTACTAGAAATAATGTAGACTAGTTCACGATGATCATAAGTACTAATAGTAGTAGCAGAATACTATAAAGTCAAAACACAGAGATGCCATGGTGCCGCCAGTCATATTTGTAAACTAAAATAACTCTCAGTAAAACTATCTTGGTACTTCCAGAAATCCTTTGCTTTGATGGTTAAACCATACTGCTTTTTAAAAAAATCAGATTCCGCTGGAGTCTCTTCCGAAAATGAATCTTCTACCCCAGTCTGATACAACCAAAACTCTTGTGAGCCAGCTGACTTGCTTGCTATAATCACTACACCATAAAAAGCCTACGACCACATCTAGAGCCTATCTTGCCTTTGCCATGCATGTTTTTGGCTATTACAACAGTATCATTTTCATGTTGCCTTAGGTAGCAAAAATATGTTAGCATAGAATAAAATTGTTTGCATGTTGCCGTAGGTATGAAATTGTGTTGCCATAATTTTGCAATGAACAAAATTTTATATTTTCTCCTAAAAATAAAATATTTAACTTTTTTTCACATGAAAATTACTTTTTTGGATAAAAATAATTATTTTTATAAAAATCTAGAATATTCCATTAGAGAGTGAATATTTCAATAAAAATGTTAAAACATTTTAAGGTGAATAATTTTATTTTTATGTTCTTTAAATATTATTAAATAAAATTTTTAGAATAATTTTTTTTCTAAATATATTTTAATATATCAAGAAAATAAAAATATTGTCATATAATTAAAAATATTTGAATATATTATTTCAGATCATGTAAAAAGAATTGAATCTTAAGTTTTGCAGGTATAGGAGCAAAAATTAAAATAATTCAAGACTGAAAACTAACTCTAATAAGATGCTGATTAAGTTTTGCAAGCATGAAAGTACCTTCCATATCGAGTACCACAACCACTGGGTGCAGCGACCAATTGATACAATATCATAAGAAAGCTGTGCTGCAGTTTGCTCTCCTCCCAAAGGAGCAAATTGCCCCAAATGCCTATATACCTATAATTATATCAGGCGGATATTAGACGTACTAGCTAAGGTCTAATTATACCTTAAAACTAGGGCCAAAACGAAAATAGAAATATAAAGGTGCACAGATTATACCCATTCTTCAGTATCTTCGTCATTTTTCTTCTTCTCTAGTCTTGCCTTTGGAATAGAAGTTCCATCAGCACTAATTGTTTCTCCACGGGAGTCATTATGGCACGCGATGCAGAAGTAGTGACGTGTATCACCGGCTCCAAAGGTGTAATACATTGCATTTCTTTTAATGCGAGCACCACATGGGGTGCAATATATTGGTGGTGAAAGTAAGTTTTTCAACTGCACATAGCTGACAAGAGTTCTCACTCATTGAATTCTCCATGGCTTGATTCCTTTCTGCCTTTGCTTTACTCTGTCAGAAAAGAAAAATACATACTATTTTATTAAGTTGGCAATACAAAAAATTTATGTAAGTTAAAAAACCACGTAGCTCTCTACTAGCAATATAAAATACTTTTGTATATGCAATATTGTAATCTCATTATCTCAAAATTGGAAAAAAAACAATAGTGCTAAACACGAAATACAAGTAAAAGGTTTAAGATTTGTGTCAAACTGGCATCCATATATGTGGGTGTCTTGCCGTACCACTTCACAATTATCCAAGGGCCATTTCGGCCGGTACACATCCAGTTGAGTGCATAAGCTACATGACTGAAATTAATCTTTAGATCTGCTTAAACCGTAAGACACGAACCCGACTAACATATAACATGGTCTATGCATGTGCGAAGTACTTTACCATGATGATATTCCCTTAATCTATTTAAAATGCAACTAACATAGGTGAGGAATAAGGTGGGACCAACAGGCCCTAAACATGATTTTCATAAAATACAGAAATGCAAAAATATACGAGAAAATTAAACAAGGTTACTGATCAAGTATGGCAGATGATAGATTGAATTGGTTACAATCCGTGGCAGCCCTCCCCCAACTAATTCTGGGTCATCCTTCATCTGGTCGGAGTTATTAAGTTCGAGCAAGGTCACTTTAATTCCAAGTACAAAGTGGGGTGTGGTCACTTAATCCTTGTCGTAGCAGATTAAGTGTTCATACCTAAATGGTTTAAATTTATGTCGTCCTAACTCCTTGATTCTATTTGGACCTTCCGGATTCTTTTCACATTGCTCCATCCGATTGAAACAAGTAGCAAGGTATTCGCCTTCTTGAGCAGCCACCTAAAACATCACAAGCCATTGACGAAGATATGGGGAAACTGTATAGATCATATGTGCTATGAGAATAACAAGAATGATTCCCTACATAAAAATTGCAGAATCCTTGCATTAGACAGAAAGTTAAAGAAACTAAACCTCTGAATGCATGATAAGTGCAAGACATGGCAGTGTTGTGCTTAGCCAAATTTATTATCCATGTGTAAGTTGCTCCGTACAAATATTTATTATCCACACACACAAAAATATTACTCCCACTTAAAAATACAAAAAGTGCATTGAACAACAGCTAAGAAATATAGGAATTTGAGCAATGAACTAACCTTAGAAACAGCTATTGCAGACTGGATGACAACTCAATGTTAAATAATCCAATGATGCATAGATATTCCATCAGAATAATGTTTTATACTAAATCCCAGAAAGGGTACAGATTATGCCAGAAACTATATACATATAAAGTCATGATCCATTACAACTCCTATCGAATAAACACATACCCATGGGGATTGCAACAGATGTTCACGAGGTAGAAAGTGGTCTTAGTAACAGACAGAATGATCCGGGTTCTTTTGCTCCTCACTACTAACAACAATGAGGCTTTGCATAATGAGGGTTAACATTACACTGTTAAGACAGATTCTCCGAAGACCAGAGCATACAGATTAGTGTCTGTGCCAAGCTCCTGCTGATTGTCACATCAACTTATCACTTAGAAGCTAACATGCACACTTTAATAGTAACAGGTCATGTCAAACAAGTAATTAAAAGATTGATTTGTATTTATCCTATGCTACCGTTTGAGAATAAAGTTATTAAGTAATTATATAAGATGAATATATTATTTGAAATATTCTAGGTTATGGTAGTAGAATAATAAGAGAATTTGTTCCATTTATTTACTCGTTTGTTTGTATTATTAGGATTTTATTAGAATATTCTAGGTTATATATCAAGGAATTCATTTCATATGTAATCCATAATTGACTCTACACAATTTCATTTTACCCAGAATCGACTCTAAACATGTACAACTTTTTGATAACAGTTTGTATTAATTGTACATGCAAGTAAAACCAATTTTTCACAGAAGATAGTATAAGTCATTGTGCCAGACCATGCAACTTCAAACGCAATAAAACCATACAAGGTCCTATACAACAAGGCTATTCAAATTAAATAGGTCCTCAATTTCTTTACAGGCAACGAGGCTCTTTTCTTAGATAAGGAAGCAACATCAATCACTGAGAACCTTTTTTTTTATGTTTCTGGATTTGTTTGTTTTAATTTTGGAGACAGCCTAGTCTATTGGTAGACAGAAGAATTAGGTATGCAAGCATCATTATAAATAAATAAATGAAAATCATAGTGCGACCTTCTAAGCTAGCTACCTTGGTGACCATCACTGCGACAGTGCCATATGTGCGCAGGATAGGAAACAAGGTCTTCCAACTAAGGGTGATTGTCTACCAAGATAAAAAAATTTGACAAAATGAATTGAATATATAAGAGACCGAACAATAATAATAACGAAACTGCTTAAAACAGATGCATACATTCCATATACATCCACTGAAACTACCAATCGAAAGGAGGGAAAGGGGGTAATACTTACGAATCGAAGCCCCAAATCCACTTAAGAAGCCCCAAATCAAATGCCCAAACTCGAGAAGGCCTGAAATAGAAAATAAGCCACAATTAGTTGAAGTTTAAGTGCAAAAACTAATTCAATTAAACTCAAAACAATGAACCCCTAATCTGAAAAAACCTAATTTGAAGAAGCCCCAAACCGAAGCCATATTCAATTCAGCAGCCTAATTTGTAGAAAATAACGTACTAATTAAGAAGATTGAGAGGGAAAGAGAGGTTTGAGAGAGAGAGAGCGAGCAGGAGAGAGCGAGAGAGTAGATAGAATGAGAATATAGAGAGTATTATTTTGTTTTAAGTGTTCAAACAATTATTTTCAGACCCGCGGGATATTTGGCCGCAAAAAATTTCACTGGGAACCGTGCTAGAATGAGAGTATCATTTTCCAGTTTTTACAATTATTTTTTTTTGTTTTTTTGTTTTTGTTTTTTATTCATTATTATACATTTAATAAATAAATAGAACCTAATTAATAATAATAATTAAATACCTTGATATTTAAAAATGAAACTCATCCGATTGGTAAACTCTTACTTTTTATAAAAATGAATTAATTTAAAGATAAATGTGATTTTTAAATAATTAAACAATTTTTTGGTTAAAAAATTAAAATTGAGTTTATTAATGATCTAAGGTAACATATCATGTTGCTAACAACCAACACTTTAAAACTAAAGTAACATTACGTTTGTGGCTAAGGTAACACAAAAAACAAAATGTTATATTAGGTCCAAAGTAACATGATAAGGTAACACATTCTAGCAACATCCATGAAAAAGATGTTCCGATAGCCCATCTATGGCGTAGTGTTGCCTCCTTGTAAGTACATGGTTCTTTTATTTTAAACACATTGTTAAGAGAGCTGGTATCAATTTTATTCAGCCCCATTCCTTTTGCCATGTTTGCTGATCTTTCTTTTCCTGGAATTTTGTAAACAAAATCCTTGAACTTATTCCTTCTTGTTGTTGTTCAGGTGGTATTTCAACAACTGGTTCCTGCACATCTTCATTTTCAATTAAAACTTCATCCCTTTCCTCAATTTCTTCGGTGTGCAGATTTGCATTATGCTCAAGATTTTGCAATTCCAAGATGATTGCTTTAACCTTGATAATTAGCTGTTAAATTGTAAGTGAGAATAAAATTATAAGCATCAAATTATCACAAAAAAAGCTTAAAATTGAATAAGAATACAAACCCTAAATCTCTCCTAATTATATGTTATATATATATATATAATATATATATATATATATATATATATATATATTACAAATTTACAATATATAATTATATTAATTCATATATATTAGAATTTAGATAAAGAATGAGTATACCTTTGATTTTTGAAAGAGAAAATCAATTTGATTGAGTGTGTGTTGCTAGAACAGAGCACAACCCGAAAAGCATAGTAGCATACTTATTTTTAAAGGAAACAAAATAACGACCTATACTCAAGCTACTAGCACGATTTTCAGAATTTTGGGCCCCAATTTTTTTGGGCCCAGGGCGGTTGTCCTGGTGGACCGGGCCTGGGTATTAAAAATATAGTTCTTTAAATTTCCTCCTCAAACAAACATAGTATTAGAAATTTTAAAGGATAATAGTCCAATTCATACGTTATATCTCAAAACAAACATGGGAAAGGAATAAATTTTTTAAATGATTAGTCCAATCCTAAACTTAATATTTCAAAACAAACATGGTATATTGGACTATTATTATACTAGCATTATTATCCCTGAATTATAATACCTCTAAACAAATATGGCCCTATAGTATTTGTTTTGTATTGCTATCATCAATGTGTTAAAGAATGATAATGGAAGTTGGACAGAGTGATGGTGGTTTAGACTCGAAGCTCCTGTTGAATTGAACAGATCTTGTCAAGTCGAAGCAACTCCAAGAAACAAAAGTCAGCTGCCAAGAGCAAGAGCAAAAGAAAAGCACCCCTGGTTTAAAACACTGAAGTGATGGTAAGGGTAAAAAGAGTTCAAGAGATTTTGTTGTAGTGTACATGTAATTGATTTATCCTTTTATAAGGCAAAATTAGTTGGTGAGAGTTTGTTGTTATGAATTACAATAACATGTTTCTTTCTAAAAAGTAAACTATCATATATATTTTGATTGACTTATTATGTTGAAATTCTTTTATGGAGCATTTGTGTGTTATAAAAAATTATAGAGCCTAATATTTAGTAGAAGAGTTGGCTCTAAAATATTGTGAATTTATGTTTAATTTTTGTGATGTGAAATGATAATATATGAAAAATGATAAAAAGTTATTTTTAATTTTTTATTAACAAAATAGCTTTTAATGAATGAAATAGTGTAAATATTAGACTGTTCATTTTACCAAAACAATATTAAATTTGCACGGCCAAGTGCTTTTATAAGAAAAATGTATGCATATACATATTTATTATGCCAAATGTAAAGAAAATTTTCCTAATATATTTAAAAATGGGTGAAATCCCAAATTACCCATATTTTTAAATTGAAATCCCAAAATACCCAAACGCGCGAAGCTGTGTCCAAAATATCCACTAATTACGCATCACAAGAATGCGTGATCAGAAAACACGCATTTGATCCATGCGTACACACGCTTTTAACAAATTCAATACTTATTGTACCCGCAAAACATGTATTAACCATTTGCGTAATCAAGAATACGCAATTACATCTTGCGTACCTAAAAAATTATACTATCTTAACTATTTAATTGATTAAGAATATACATACAGCTTTTGCGTAGTGGAGGACTACGCATATTAAACATGCGTAGAACCAATAGTACATGTGTTTGTAACAATTTGTATGACAACTTACGTAAACATACTCTATATATTATGTGGGCCCATTTTTTGCACATGCTTTGTCAGTGTACAAAGTTGATTACTCACACATGCACTGCAACATCCTATCACTAAATTCGAAAACAAGGCAGAAAGCAACAGGGAAAGATACACACATGAGTGTAATGCGAGGGCAGTGGGTATTTTGGGCCATATATTTCGGGGTAGGTATTTTGGGGAATGAATACTTGATTTATAGGTATTCTGGTCATTATTTCTTTAAAAATAGGAATTGTATATGTATATAATTTTAAGATTATTTTAAGTTAACATAGTGAAGTAATTATATAATCTTACATTTATCACCATCTCAAAATAGTGTATCATTACTTTAAAATATGTGTTGTTTTCATGCACTAATATTTACGTGACATAAATAGTTTAAGTAAAATGGTTGTTAAGGCATTATTTATTTAAAATATATTAGTGGGTTTAGAAAATTTCTTATTTAAAATAAATAATTAAATACATGTCTATATAAATAAGTGTTTTTCATATTATATTAAGATTTATTAATGGTTTTTAATTAAAGATTAAATTAAAATTTAAATTAAACTTTAATTATTATTTTTCAAATTAATTTAAGTTTTTTAATATGTAAACTTAGAAATAAATTAGAGCTTATATTATATTCAAAGTGCATATTATAATAAAGACTATAAAAATACTATAATTTACTTAAAATAGAATATTAAAAGAAACATTTAATCTTAGAATATTTTTTTGAAAATTCAATTGGCTCAAGCTATTTTTTGAATGGATTATCCCAAAATTTTGTTTACGGCCACTTTAAGATTTTTAAAATTTTGTTATGGATTGACTCCAAAATGTCAATAGAATTTTTAGAAAAGTCCTAAAAATAAATTATCCACCAAGTCTTCATAGAACTTAACTATATATATATATATATATATATATATATATATATATATATATATATATATATATATATATATATATATATATATATATATATATATATATATATATATATATAGAGTAAGGATCCAGGGAAAAATGGAAAATCTAGAGACCTTTATCTATACCTATACCGTTCATTACTAAAATATATAATTTGATTATAATGATAAATTTGGATTGTGTTATTAATGATCAAATAAATATAAGGTAATTATCTTATCCAAATCATGTAATTACATTTAAGTTAATATTTAATAATGGTAACTGTATAATGACATTTAATTTAAGATATATTTTGATTTCAAATAACGAAGATGAATGGGCTAGTGTCGAACATTCGTGCCCTAGGAGAAAAGGTGAGTGAGAGCTATGTGGTAAAGAAATTGCTTCATGCAGTTCCGTCGAAGTTTTTACAAATTGTCTCAACTATCGAGCAATTTGGTAATCTTGAGACGATGTTAGTAGAAGAAATAATTGGATCACCCAAGGCCCATGAGGGAAGGCTAAAGGGAAAATTTGGACAATCTGGAACTAAAGGAGATCAACTGATGTTGACAGACGATGAATGGTTGAAAAGAGAGAAAGATGAAGGGAAACTTCTGTTTATTAAAGAAGAATGGAGAAACCGATCTACCCGAGGAGGATTTGAGAGGTCAACAAACCTAAGGGAACGTTGGGGATGAGACCAAAGTCGTGTAAGGTGCTACAATTGCCAAAACTTTGGCCACTACGCAGGCGAGTGTCGAAAGCCAAAGAGAGAGAGAGAACAGAGAATAGAGGCGAATTTGTCACAGATTGGTGTTGATGGCGACGAACCACATTACTTTTAGCTGAAAGTGGAGAAGAAAGAAAGGAGGGAATGATTCTATTGAATGAGAAGAATATGGTAACAGAATTGAAGAAAGTTAAGAATGACAGTGATGACACAAGTATTTGGTATCTTGATAATGTGGCAAGTAACCATATGACAGGGCAACGGAGAAAATTTTGAAATCTGGATAAGAATGTAACTTGGGAAGTACGCTTCGAAGATGGCTACGGTGGTAATCAAGGGGAAAGGATCCATAAAACTGAGTTGCAAGAATGGTGAAATACGATATTTACGTGAGGTATATTATATCCATTCTCCTTGCAATAATAATATAAGTTTTGGGCAATTGTTAGAGGAGGAAAATAAAGTAATCTTGGAGGGAGAATACTTGTGAGTTCATGATACACAAGGAAAGTTACTAATGAAGGTAAAGCGTACTGCAAACAGATTGTACAAAATTAAAATTGAAGAAAGTAGTCATATTTACTTCCTGTCAAAAGTTGAGAAAGATTAATGGCTATGGCATTCACGCCAAGGTTATGTGAACTTCGCTGCGTTGACACTCATGGCCAAGAAAGAAATGATTTATGGTCTACCCAAATTAATTCAGCTAAAGAAGATGTGTGAAGGCTGTCTGATGTCTAAACAAACTCGAAATCCTTTCCCTACTCAAGCAAACTTCATTGCCAAAGCTGTTCTTGAGTTGATACATGGAGACATATGTGGCCCGTTTAATCCACCGACCCCAGCAGGTAACAAGTTCTTCTTGCTATTAGTAGATGATTGTAGTCGGTATATGTAGGTTTATATGTTGAGATCAAAAGATGAAGCGTTTGAGGTTTTGAAAAGGTTCAGAATGTTGGTCGAGAAAAATTCTAAAACAAAGATACAGGTACTGAGAACTGACCGTGGTGGAGAATTTTGTTCCAAGAATTTTAAGAATTATTGTGAAGAGGCTGGATTTCAAAGGCACAATACATCACCTTATTTGCCACAACCGAACCGAGTAGTCAAACGTCGAAACATAACGGTTGTGGCAATGGTAAGAAGCTTTCTTAAGGAAAAGAAAATTCCCTCTATGTTTTGGGGAGAAGCTGTGAGACATTTAGTATACATCTTAAATATGCTACCTATACGAGCAATTATGGGAAAGACTTCTTATGAAGCTTGGAAAGGAAAAAAGCCTCACCTTCAACATGTCAAGCAATTTGGCTGCATTGCTCACATGGAGGTGCCAGGGATTCAAACGAAGAAATTGGATGATCGTAGCAGGACTGTAGTGTACTTGGGCAGTGAACCAAGAACAAAAGCTCACCGATTAGTTGATCCAAAAGATGGGGCAATTCTTGTGAGTCGAGATGTTGTGTTCGAAGAAACCAAGAGTTGGCCGTGGGAATTGCCAACACAAGTAGGCGTGCATAATTCTAGTATGCTCACACTAGATGGAATGACATTTGATGAACCTGAAGCAAGTGAGTCAACTACGAATTCTGCGGAAGAAACAACACCTGTACGCTCAACATCTGGCTCTAGTTCTATTGTTGGTGATTCTGGTTCTAGCTCTAGAAGTTATGAGAATTCTTCGTCGAGAGGAAGAGATGCAGAGTCAATTACTAGTGCAGAGTCAACTACTAGTGGTCCAAAAAGATTGAGACTTCTTAATGATATATATAATGAGGCACCAGAAGTTGATGATGACAGTTGATGAACCAAATTCGTATAACCAAGCTGCAACAGAAGTTAAGTGGAAAGAGGCAATAAGGATTGAAATTGATGCAATTGAGCAGAATAACACATGGCAGTTAACTGAGTTACCTCCTGCCCACAAGGCAATCGGTCTAAAGTGGGTCTTTAAGCTAAAGAAAGTCATTGATGGAAGGATTGTAAAGCATAAGGCACGCTTAGTCGTTAAAGGATATATGCAGCAACGTGGGATTGACTATGAAGAGGTGTTTGCACCTATCACATGACTCGAAACTATAAGGCTGCTTCTTGCATTAGCTACGAAAAACACCTGGGAGGTCCATCACCTTGACGTCAAATCTACGTTCCTAAATGGGGAATTAAACTGTAAGGTTTACGTAGTGCAACCCGAGGGTTTTGTGAAGTAGGGATAAGAATACAAAGTCTATAAGTTGAACAAAGCCTTGTATGGGCTACGTCAAGCATCTAGAGCTTGGTATGCTCTTTTGAACAAGTGTTTGGAAGAGTTTGGATTCGAGAAATGCCCTTATGAGCATGATGTATATACGAGAAGAGAAGGAGGGGAAGTGTTAGTCGTTGCAGTCTACATGGATGACCTTTTGGTTACGGGAACAAGCCTTGCAAACATAACTAAGTTTGAAGGGGAGATGAGGATTGTCTTCGGCATGAGTGATCTAGGGAAGTTGTCATATTACCAGGGTATGGAGGCTGATCAGAAGGATGGATATATTGAACTTAGGCAATCAGTATATGCAAAGAAGGTGATAGAAAAGGAAGGAATGATAGGGTGCAACCCAGTAAAATATCCCACAGAACCTATGGAGAAGCTAGGCAAAGATGAAGGTGGGAAAGCAGTCAATCTAACACTGTTTAAGTCTATGGTTGGAGGTCTCAGGTAACTTGTATTCACGAGGCCTGATATAGCATATTCTATTGGTGTAGTAATCAGATTCATGGATAGGCCCACAGAAATGCATCTAGCTGCTGTTAAAAGGATTCTTCGTTATGTGAATGGAACATTCGAGTTTGGCTTAACTTACACTAAAGGAGAAGGAAATTATCTATTGACAGGCTACTCGGACAGTGATTTTGTAGGTAATGTGGATGATAGGAAGTCCACCGGAGGAATGGCATTTTACTTAAACGAGAATCTCATTACTTGGGTGTCCCAGAAACAAAAATGTGTTGCACTGTCTTTGTGCGAATCTGAGTTTATGGCAGCGACAGCTGCTGCCTGCCAAGGGATTTGGCTTTACAAGCTTCTGAGACAAATAACAGATATAAAGGATGGTCCGGTTGTGCTCTACATTGACAATAAGTTTGCTATAGACTTAGCCAAAAACCCGGTGTTCCACAGAAGGAGCAAACACATAGATATCCGTTACCATTTTATACGTGAATGTGTAGAACGAGGTGAGATAGTTCTCAAGCACAAAAACATTAATGAACAGCGAGCTGATGTGTTAACAAAAGCATTGTGCAGAGCTAAGTTTGAAGGAATACGTGAATTACTGGGTGTGAAGAATCTGCAACCGAGTTTAGATTAGGGGGAGCTTGTTCGAGTTTAATCTAAACTCAGTATTATTTATTTATTGTTTTATTTCCTCAGCTAAATAAATTGTTGTTATAATCGCAGCAAGACTAGGTTGTTTCTGTTTTCGTATTTGTAGGAGGTATGCAGTTGTGGAGAAAGGATAAGAGTCCTGGTTTATCTACTCCACCTCTGTAGCTTATTAGTTGAGTTTGTTTTCCCACGCCTCTATCTTAAGAGAGTATTTTCGTTCTTTGTAAGCAGTAGTTCAGAAATACAAAATTGAGTTAGTCTCAAAGTAAGTGTTATTTCTTTTCTGTAAGTACACATACACATACATATTGCTTCTGGTTCCTACACAATTAAAAGAAATGATTTTAAATTGATAGTAAATCATTTGGAAAAAACTGATGTTATGAAATTCCAAAATTGAACATTGATTCAATTTTAGTAACCGACAATTGATTCAATTTAAGTTTAATTTTTCCAAGTCAACAATTACTAGATGCGTGTTCAGTTGTGATGAAGGCATTGGTTGAAGAGCCTCTTCTGAAACACTTTGACAACGATGTTAAAGTATTTCTAGCAGCATGTTTGTGTGAGGTAGCAAGAATTATGGCACCGAAGTCACCGTACGAAGACCCTGAGATGAACGTATTGGACTAAAAAAAGAAGATTCTGTACTGGATTATATTGTGTGTTTAATGTAAATCTTTTTTATATGATATGCAGGAATTTTTTCGACTAATTTTGTCATCCTTCAAGGACTTATACGACATGTTTAGTAGATCTTACAACAAGCGAATCTCAATTTTCAACAATGTAGCTGGATTCAGGTCACCAGTTCTCATGCTAGATCTCGAATGTGACTCTCTCATTGTTGAGATGTTTCAAAACTTACTGGGCTCAATAAGGTACCACATTCTCTATCTAAGTTACTAGACTTAAACATCCTACACAGACAACCTTACATTTCTCTTATATATTGCTTTTATATCTCGTACAATGTTTATGCTACAAATGTCGTAAGCGAGATGCCAAAAAATGTAGAAAAATAGGCCCCTAGTGAATTATGTGTTCATTGTATCCTTTCTTGAAAAGTTAATGATTATCTTTGACTAAATTTACAGGGATTATCATCCAGAAAGTATTTTCACATACATGGAGTCAATTATGACTCTTGTAATTGAAGAGAGTGATGGAGCTTCGCTAGAGTTATTGACCCCCATACTAGGTGTTTTAAAGAAAGACAATGAGGTAACATATAATTTAGTGGGTTGGATGTGTTGTACTCCTTACTTTGATGAAGTTGCATGACTAGCCTCTATGGTTTTATTAGGACCCTCCAATTATTTCCCGAAAGTTGGGAGAGAAAGTGTTGGAAAGATGCGCAAGTAAGGTCAAACCTTACCTTTTACAAGCAGTAAAATTCTTAGGTAGGCCTATATCTCAGTACAGCGCCATTGTTGCCCACATATGTGAAGAAGCTGGTGTGGTCAAGCATCATGATGACGACGATTGGTCCATAAATAAACTGGCACTACAAGACAAGAGCAATCAGACAACACTATTCAGACAACGCTCGGACGAAAAATCATTGTTTGGAATTAGGAGACAACAGTTTTTTTGTAACTTCAGAAAAGTATTGTCTAATCTAGGTACCCTACAACGGTTTATAAAACGTTGTCTAGTAAATTGATTCAGACAACGGCTTTAAACTGTGGTGTTGTAAAGACGAGTAAGTTTGCACAACTGTTTTCACGAACATTGTCTAATCTGTTTTGAGACAACATTTATAAACTGTTGTATGATTCACACAACTGTTTTCATATACCATTGTGTCATTACAATTCACACAACAGAATAATTAATCGTTGTTAAATTATGTTTTGATGAGACAACAGTTTTTATGAAACCGTTGTCTACACTACAAAAAATTTTAAATAGAATTTGGTGGGAAATAATGAAATATTTGGTGGGAATAATGAAATAATTTGAATTGAATTTGGTGGGAAATAATGAAAATAATTAGACAACGATTTTCTTATAAAAAATGTTGTGTTATATTAAGCACAACAGCAGTTTTTCATAAAAAAAACCGTTGTTTAATGTTCTTGCATGATATTTTAATGGTCAACTATCAAAATACTTCTTGGTCAAACTAGTATAATTTTCGAATAATATTTTTTTTAAATTTTTTTGGACGATCCAACCGTACAGATGATGTCATATACTAATTTTAGAGATATGTACAAAAAGTTAGAAAAAAGATCATTCTTGTACGTGTTTATAATATAAATCCGCCAAAAGTACTACTCCCTCTAACTAATGTCGTACCGATTGAACATGATCTATTTTTTTAATATTTTTTTCGATGATCCAACCGTACGAATGATGTTATATACTAATTTTAGTGATGTGTACAATTAATTAAAAAAAAATGAATCATTCTTGTATGATATTTTAGTGGTCAACTATCAAAGTATTGCTTGGTCAAACTAGTATAATTTTCGAATAATATTTTTTTAAATTTTTTTTGGACGATCCAATCGTACGGATGATGTTATATACTGATTTTAATGATGTGTACTACAAATTAGTAAAAAAACAAAACATTCTTGTATGTGTTTATAATATAAATACGCCAAAAGTACTACTCCCTCTAACTAGTGTCGTACCGATTGAACATGACCTATTTTTTAAATTTTTTTAGGACTATCCAACCGTATGAATGATGTTATATACTGATTTTAGTGATGTGTATAAAAAATTAGAAAAAAATGAATCATTCTTGTATGATATTTTAAAGGTCAACTATCAAAGTATTGCTTGGTCAAACTAGTATAATTTTCGAATTATATTTTTTTTAAAATGTCTTTTGGATGATCCAATCGTACGGATGATGTTATATACTAATTTTAGTGATGTGTACAAAAAGTTAGAAAACAAATCATTCCTGTATGTGTTTATAATATAAATCCACCAAAATAACTACTTCCTCTAACTAGTGTCGTACCAATTGAACTTGATCTATTTTTTTTTAATTTTTTTTCAACAATCCAACCATACGAATGATGCTATATACTGATTTTAGTGATGTGTACAAAAAATTAGAAAAAAACGAATCATTCTTGTATGATATTTTAATGGTCAACTATCAAAGTACTCCTTGGTCAATCTAGTATAATTTTCGAATAATATTTTTTTTATTTTATTGGACGATCCAATCGTACGGATGATGTTATAAAATGATTTTAGTGATGTGTACAAAAAGTAAAAAAAAAAATCATTCTTGTATGTGTTTATAATATAAATCCGCCAAAAGTACTATTCCCTCTAACTAGTGTCGTACCGATTGAACATGATCCATTTTTTAAAATTTTTTTCAACTATCCAACCATACGAATGATGTTATATACTGATTTTAATGATGTGTACAAAAATTAGAAAAAAATGAATCATTCTTGTATGATATTTTAAAGGTCAACTATCAAAGTATTGCTTGGTCAAACTAGTATAATTTTCGAATTATATTTTTTTTTTAAAATTTCTTCTGGATGATCCAATCATATGGATGATGTTATATACTAATTTTAGTGATGTGTACAAAAAGTTAGAAAAAAAATCATTCTTGTATGTGTTTATAATATAAATCCGCCAAAAGAACTACTTCCTCTAACTAATGTCGTACCAATTGAACATGATCTATTTTTTTAATTTTTTTTCGACGATCCAACCATACGAATAATGTTATATATTGATTTTAGTGATGTGTACAAAAAATTAGAAAAAAACGAATCATTCTTGTATGATATTTTAATGGTCAACTATCAAAGTACTCCTTGGTCAAACTAGTATAATTTTCGAATTATATTTTTTTTTAAAATTTCTTTTGGATGATCCAATCTTACGGATGATGTTATATACTAATTTTAGTGATGTGTACAAAAAGTTAGAAAAAAAATCATTCTTGTATTTGTTTATAATATAAATCCGTCAAAAGTACTACTCCCTCTAACTAGTGTCGTACCGATTGAACATGATCTATTTTTTAAAATTTTTTTTGACGATCCAACCGTACGAATGATGTTATATACTGATTTTAGTGACGTGTACAAAAAATTAGAAAAAAGCGAATCATTCTTGTATGATATTTTAATGGTCAACTATCAAAGTACTCCTTGGTCAAACTAGTATAATTTTCGAATAATATTTTTTTAAAATTTTTTTGATGATCCAACCGTACATATGTTTATA
Organism: Saposhnikovia divaricata; assembly: GCA_036435485.1. Lineage (NCBI taxonomy): Eukaryota > Viridiplantae > Streptophyta > Magnoliopsida > Apiales > Apiaceae > Saposhnikovia > Saposhnikovia divaricata. Next base: position 57,755,643 of record CM071596.1, read on the forward strand.
TTTAATGATTTTAGTGATGTGCACAAAAAATTAAGAATTTTCAAATTTATCTTATATGAGTTTATAATATAAATCTTCAAAATTGAATAATTATTAGCTTTTAGAACTAATTAATATTAACAAAAATTGGTTTGACTTTTGAGGAACCAAAAAAAATAATTTTTATTAAAATTTTAAATCTACCAAATTAACAAATAATTAAAATTTTTTAAATATTAAATATATTTTATATAATTTTATTTCCTCCCAAATTATTTTAATCAAGCCAAAATTTATTTGATGTATTCTTATTTCCCCCTCAACCAATAATTCATTTCCCCCCTTAATGAAAATTTCATTTTCCCTTCTACTTCCCTTTTTTTTCAGCAGCCGCTCATCTCTTGTTCTCTAACAAACCCAAACATCCACAACTTACAACTTACTTCTCTCACAGAATACACACAAAACTTATATCTCTCCCACAAAACCTGATGTGTCCGCAATAATCGCTCTGTCTTACTCTCTATCTTGCAAGCGTCAAAGCTTTTTCTCATTCACTTGATTTAGGGTTCGATTGGTGGTTTGATTTAAGTTGGTGCTTCTTGGATTTGGCTTCAATTAGGGATTTTCTTGAATTTGAGTTTCGATTTCAGGTTATATACTCTCACTTCGATTTGTAATTTGTATGATTCTTTGATTTATATTCTCTCACTTCGATGTGTTTATTACTCAAATAGATCTTACTGGAGAAGTTTTGAAAGGGCCTTCATTGCGGAAAGTTCTGTTAGAGAAGCAAAAAGTCGAGCAGCCATGGCTGTAATTGTGGGGATTAGTAAACCTTACACACTTTGGGGTAAGGACAGAGTTATATCAATGCCTAGATCGGTATTTGGTTGCAAATATTATCTCTACTTTGCTTATAAAATAAAAGAATGTTTTTCCAGGGGTTGGGCTTCTCTTGCTAAGTACTGTGCAAAGAACATGCCTATCACTACTGAAGTCCTGGCCTTCCATATTTGATCCGTTTTTGCTATTCTATCAGGTCTTGATTTCTAGTAATAAAGTTACTTATCTCTCTATATTTTTTAATAACTTCCATCAAATTACTTATCTCTCTCATAATTTGGTGCAGAACTCCTGTGCTAGAAATAATTTTGGATGAGCTTTCTTACAATAGAGATGTGCTGTCCCCTTTCCCTGACCAAAGACCTGCTCATTATCTTTCTTTTAAATGATAATGTAATTTATTCTGCGTAGATGCTTCTGTGGTAGGTATTCTGTACATTGGAAAAGCCCATAAAATGGGCTTCTTGATGACCCCTTATACTTTTAACAAAGATACATCTGATGCAATGGCTAAAGCTGGTGCCTCTATCATAGCTGCTCACATGGGTTTAACAACATACGGGTCAATTGGTGCAAAAACATCAATCTCACTAGAGGAAAGTGTATCTTCCTAACACTATTGTGCTTTTCCACGAAGGTTCGTCTCTAGAACCTTTTTGACGTGATAAACTAATATTCTATCCTTTCTTCTATGAAGTCTTTACTTGTGTATATATTATCATTGATCAGTGCATGAGCTTTATCAGTATATATTTTTGGGGTAAATATTATGTCAGATTGCATTAATACTTGAGTAGTATATAAGCATTATTATCAAGAGCATGTTTAGTATCCATCTTTGCTAGTTCATGCAGCTTAGCTTATAACAGAAGTCTTTTGTGGTTTACAGGTCCTATTTTTGGTCCTGAAGAAGCAGAGTTCATACTGAAAAGAACCAATGGAGTTCATGGATTTTATGGTGCATCAAGTTTAGAGAGGCTACCAGTTGAGCAAGCTATAGAAGCCACTGTTCAAAAATATAAAGCAATTTCTGTGAAGTGATTTTTCCAAGCATTTCTGCTCAGAGATTTCCATATGTATGTTCATCACCACTTCATGATTCTCATGTTCATCTTGGTTTATAGTTTTGGGTTCAGGTATGTTATATAAGTTTCTATTTACTCTTTTATATCATTTCACCGCTGCCTCCCTATTATCTATACGTATCTTGCTCTAGCATGGGTGGTGTTTGGCATCCAGAATGTTTCCGCTGTCATAGTTGTAATGTACCAATACTGATTATGAGGTATAACACTTATAAATTCAAGTACTTATCGGGGATTTCTAGTTTTTTTATTCATAAAACCAGATATAATTATGGGATAAATTTACGCCAAAGTTGAATTGAAACTGAAATTTTCTTTCTATTACTACAGTTTTCCTAGTACCTCTGGTATTCAAAATTTCTCTTATTGTAGGACCATCATTACATGCCTGAGACTAGAGGTCTTTGCCTGTCAGGAGAACAAACCATCAGCATTGTATGAATATTTATGTTTAGAACATCAAGGAACAAACCATTATTACAAAAAACTTTGTTTAGGGTTCTGTAATTGATTTTTGTTGAGAAATTTGAATGGCATTAGGTGGTTCAATTTTAGTTGGTTGATGAATTTTGGTTGTAATGGTGGATTTTAATTTGTTGTAATAGCGAATATTGGTCGTAATGGTAGTATTTTATTGGTGCATTGTCTAGTTTATTTTTAGCTAATGAGAGAATTTATAAGAAAACATGTTATAAATCATATCCTACAACAGCAATCTTGATAAAAGTGTTGTGTGTAAAAATGAACTATTGTGGAAGAAGAAGAAAGACAACAGTCTAAATCTGAAGGACCTTTGTCTAAATTCTTAACACACAATAGAAAAAAATATGGGTGGGCTAAAAACAATTATGCATTTTGAATCTAACAACACTTTTGAAGCTACAAAACATTGTACAAAAAGCATGAAGACAACGAATTCTATCACATGTAAATGTTGTGTGATTGTTGGTTTTGCATGCCTTTTATTCAGCGAAACAGTTGTGCACATTAAAATCCAACATTCAAAATTAACCAAACCGTTGTAATATCACCATAAGAACAATGCTTTATACCATAACCGTTGTGGTTTCTGGGTTTGCTACAACGCTTTTTGAGCCTGGTGTGTTGTTGTTCCGGATATCAGACAACGATTTGTGTACCGTTGTGTGATGTTGGTAAGAGACACCTGCTCGATAGACAACGCTATTCCAGGGCATCAGACAACGGGCAATAGCCAATGTATATTTCAGTTTTCCTTGTAGTGTGGTAAATATTTCTTCTCTATAATTAAGAAGTACTACATGGCAGTCAATTGTTTAGATATGAATTTTGTTTTGAAGTTACAATATGGTCAACTGCTTTAGCATGTTTCCATATCTATATATATGTTTCCTGAACCATAAAAGTCAGGTTACTTTTCTGGATAATAGCTCTTAAATATGTTCACCTAATTCACTTGTGGTGAAACATACCTTGCTTAATTTTTGTAGAAATTAAATTGATATTTTCGGATATTTTTTTTCAAAATTTTGTTTCTTCAAAAGGCTAAAGAGTCTCTAGATGAGCCTGCCCCAGTAATTCCTCTCAAAGAGCCTAGCAAACCAAATGATGATTTAGACAATGAAAAAGAAACTTTGGACGTTGTTGAGGATTCACAATTTAATGCACCCTCCTCTTCGGAAATTGAAAGGGAGGTGGCACAGGTTTCTTCATCAAATCACATTGAGAACAAAGTTGCAGATATCGCCTCTGAAATTCAGACTGATAAGAGTCTTTTCACAAAAGAGAACTCTACAGAAGGTGCACCATTTTTTGATCCTGCGGGTGTAGTGGTAGGCAATGTATCTGGTGCTTTGCTAATTAAACAACAAAGGGGCAGCAAAAACGTGAATGCTAACTCGACTGAAGCTGATGAACCAATGAAGGAGAAGATGGTTGAGAAAGATATGCCACTCGCAAATAAAGGTTCAACCAATGTAGCTGAAGTGGAAGTTTCTAGTGATGATGATTTAACATGCAAAATTAGCGAGTTTGTTATTAAAACACAAAAGAGCAAGACATCATCTGGCAAAAAACGGAAGGGGATGACTCCAAATAAACAAAAGGCCCAGATTGGTAAACCTAACAAAGAGAAGGGTACTAGTCACCAATTACAAAAGAAAAAGAAGGTACATGATAAATTAAATTATAATGCGTATCATATATATATTATCTGATGTACAACTCAAACTAAATTTCTTGATGCAGTTATTTATAGAGTATGGGGAAAATCTGGTTGATACCAAAATTAGAGTTTGGTGGGAAGACGATCATGATCGAGTAAGTTTTTTTACATCTTCCTTATGTTTAACTAGGGAATTGAATAAAGTAATTCACATTTCCCTTACTCATCTTTTTTTTTTTTTAGTATCCCTCTTATGTAAGTTTTTTAAATCTCTCGTTATGTTTAACTAGGGAATTGAATAAAGTAACTCACATTTCCCTTACTCATCTTTTTTTTTTTTTTAGTATCCCTCTTATCCTAAATTTTTGAGTTTGACAAGGCACATTTCCTGTACAAGTTATTAATTTGTTAATTAAATATTGTCAACTTAGATCTGGTATGTGGAATCCAATGTATTTTGGGTAACAACATCTCATGATGCATGTAGGGTTCGTATGTTATGCATTTATAAATGTAACTTAATATTTAAGAACAATATCTGAAATTTCTTAGTTAAAAATTTGGAATATATTGGGGATCGTAACAATTTTAAATGTCTACCATGTTCATTGTAGGTTTTATGAGGATGTTGTTGCTTCATTCGACCCTGATAACAAGAACACAAGGTAGAATGAATTGTCTTCATATGTATATTTTTTTACTAATTATGTGCTCGAAGTAAACACAAGGTAAAAAGTATTCTTTTTCCTTATTAAACACTTTAGGTGCTATATGATGATGGAGATGTAGAAATTCTTAATATGAAAAATGAGACATGGGAATTTGTGAGCGATGAAACCATCGAGGTGAGATAAACATTATTATTTGTACATAATTTTTTGTGATTTCTTCAAGTCCTAAAAGTGCATTCTTTTTACAGAACAAGCAAGGAGACATGAGGTGGAGGGAGGGTGTTTCAGCCAAAACGTAATTGATTCTCTTGATGTGGTGATAAAAAGAATTTGTGCGGATAAAATTTCTATATATTTATACATGAGGTGTTTAATGACTATTCTTATGATATATTGCTTGTGAAGAATTGTGCATATGGTCATGAGTTCAAATAAAGTGAATCTATTTTGGAATAACGCAGACCAACCTTATTTACTTCTTTGCAAGTGCAATGTGAGATCCTTGAAAGGAAAGATCGTTTCAAGGGTAGAATTTTGATGATGTTCTGCGCCATCAATATGTAATAGAAAAAATGATATTTTCCATCAAATTTTTGGATGCTTAAATGTTGGTTGGTAAGCTTAAATGTTGGTAGTCATACCAGATATAATCGACCAAAATGATAGACCAAGTAGCCAAATTTTTTCATTACACCTGCTGCAGCTTTTGTGTTTTTAGTATATGTTTCCTATTATTACCGATGCGTTAAGAATTATAAATTAAAGTTGTACATACAGTAATGATGATTTTGATCTCTGTTGAATTCGATAGATCAAGAAGCAAAGCAGTGAAGTCGGATAAAGATGGCGGCAAATCTTTCCCTGGTAATGTTGAATCTATTAGGCCAAAAAGACAATCCAAGTCCCACAGAGGAAAGATAGCCTCCAAGAGCAAGAGCAAAACATCGCAACTTGGAAGCAGAAGTGATGGCAAGGGGAGAAGGAGATCTTGATGCTTTGATGTAGTGTATTTTGTGTAACCAGCAATAATTCCGGTTTCCCAAGTCGGTTTGCTTTAATCATCTACAGTCCTAACTTGTCATTATTAGCAGCTTACATGAATGATATGATATGAATTATTGTCTCATGAATTAGACATATAAGAAATATTTTTACTCTTGTGATGTGTTATGTTTTTCCAACATAATGTTTATTATTATTTTTGATGTGATGTGGTATATTTAGTTTTTGTGAGAGGGTTGTTAAGTAACAGATTCATCTACACTTTAATTAACTTTTAAAGTGACAGATAAATGCCTCAAATGAATCTTATGTTTTTTTTGGCATCATTTTTGGAATTTTTCTAGGAACTAAAGAACTCCAATGATAGGGTTCCTCATAAAATGTGCCAAAAAATTGTACAATACACATAAATGTGTGAAACATGAAAAGTAATTTTTTTCATTATTGGTCCCACTTGACACCCTCCACCACCATGCCAATATTTGGCATCTCATGGCACCTCATGTCAATGATTTGATATTTCATTCTATAAAGCTAGGTACAATATATAAATTTTGAGAATCTAAATATGGAAAGATCAAAGTGATATTCTTCTGAAATAAATTGATTTAGGGAATATTTCAACACCTCATTCCACCTATTTCATTGTTGGAACTGCTCTCATAAAGCACTGTTGTCGCTTAGTCATCTGGTAATTTGAGTTCTGATTAAAGTTTGTTATGCCTCTTTCATTTAAACTTAGATATTAAATTGAAATTAATTAAGATGCTTAAACTCAGACTAACATGAGACTGATGGATCAGTATTGAAATTTGATATTTTTATCTAAGGTGTTGGAGCATCTCCAGCTAGCTCTATCTTCGCTCACAACTTGAAATTACATGAATGAAATATTTTTATAGAAAAAGCAAAAGGAGACCGGGATGGGAATGAGTGTATGAACATGATCAAGGTTTGAGGATAAAAGAAATGCTTGAGAAATGTTATAAATATGGTCATCAGTTGAAATTTTAAGTGGCCTTGTTTGGAACACACACCAACCTAGATTATTTAATATAAATTTCAATATGTGAGTTCCTCATGTAGAAATTCTTCGGTATACATAAAGAGTTGTATAAGGGTAAAACCATAAGGATATTTTTTTGCTAATAATATGTATATAAAGATTTAATTTGTGGTTGTTTTTCTCAATGTGAAGTATCTTTTTTCTATCACTATCGATTTGTTAAAGAATGTATAATCGATTTAATATTCATGGTTTTGACAGGGGCTCTTGTTGAATTGAACAGATCAAGCAGCAAATCTGTCAAATCAAAGCAACTCCAAGCAGTGGAAGTCAGTTCCAAAATCAAGAGCAAAAGCAAAGCACCCCTAGTTTAAAGCACGGAATTGATGGCAAGGGTAAAAAGAGGTCATGAGGTTCTGAGTAGTGAACAACAATTTACTGGTTTGGTCCGTTCATGAGGCGAAACGAGTTCACCAGGCTTTGGTGTTAATTCTTAATTGTATATTAACATGTCTCTTTGTGAAATTAAACTACTATTATAATGTAGTGGGTGAGGAGTTTTTTTTTATATAAGCCGATTTATATTTCAAACAAGGATGAAACCCTTGTCTAGGGTTACAAAAGTTGCATGCTTATCAGTCACCATGCCATACCAGTACATAAGCTTGATATTCTGCTCGCTTCATCAACTTAAAACTAAATACCAATACAGGCTAATACTACCACTAAGCTATAACAAAATTGGGTAGTTTCCTGATACTATTACTGAACTCCTCTTAGTCCACCTCGACTACTGGTGTGTCTCCCATGAACACCATTCCTTGACCTGTTGCTAAACCACCATGGATCTGTTCCTCAGCCATCACCTCTTGATCTTGATTGTTATCTATGTCCATTTCTCTGTCCAAGCCAACATTTGAGGGCACGTCGGCTTGCCCCAGTCCCATTATCTCAGTCTGATCAGATGGGAGGTCATCTTCTTCAAAGTTTACTCGGCTAGGTGCTCCGTCCGGAATTATGACTTCTTGATAACTAGGATCATCAATGCCCATACCCATGTCCCATTCCAGTTGTTTCTAGACCCCTCCAACCGGCCTGTTACAGGTATACAACATGTCGCATACCCTTCTACCTAGACTTGAAAGGAACCTTGCAAGTTTGTTTGTTGCTGGCACAATGTAAGCAATTCTGCAGAACCACCAGATATCTCTGAGCCTGTCAATCTGGGAGGCAATTTGATAAACACTTGCCGGAGCTCCAATGTGGTAGTTCTTGACCACCATGAAAGCCTCCAAGTTATCCGTATCCAGTATTACGTCGCGATATCCTAATTTAAAAGCACGACGAAGTGCAATAAAAATTGCCTAAAGCTGGTTTCCCAGGGCTGATAGCTGAGGGATCACTCCTATGGTGAGATGCTTAAGAATGCCATCTGAATTCCTGTAGATCGCACTGATAGCAGTGCGAAAACCATACATCGATGGAGTCCTGGAGGATGAGCCGTGAACATTGATTTTGAGTATCCCAGGAGGGAGAGGAACCCAGTGTTATATATGACAGATTCAAAAATGGTATCTAGCACTACAAGAAATTTGGCCAATTATGACGGCCAACTTGTGACGGAAGGCATTTTCCCGCCTAACTTACGACGGAATTTCAAATCCGTTGTAAATTTGGCGCCGAATTTCCGACGAAAAACAAATTCGTCACAAGTTAATTATTTTATTAATAAAATTTTGCTGACCAAGTCAACTCGGGAAAGTGGAAACGTTTAAAAGCTGAATTTGTGACGGAAATTCCGTCGTAAATTACCTTACGACGGATTCCGTCGTAAGTTTGTTTTTTGGTAATAAATTTAATGGTAAAATAAATTAACTTTTTTGGTGGAAAAAAACGACGTGGTTTAACAATTAACTTACGACGGATTTCCGTCGTAAGTTTGGTTGTTGGAATGAAATTTTATTATAAATTGAATTAATTTTATTAATGCAGGAGATGACGTCAACTAGAAATGAACTTATGACGGAATTTCCGTCGTAAGTTTGTCTGTGTAAAATTCACATCACATTTGCTGCCTGTTCTCTAACATTGTATTCCTCCCATTTTTTCTTCTAAGCAAAAACACATCTTCATATCTTCCAGTAAATAACATGACATAGCAACAACGATTGCAACAATCATCAATGTAAGGATTTTCATAATCCGTCGTAAGTTATTCAGAATTCTGGGTAATTTACGACGGATTATGAAGATCGTCGTAATTATGGTTAATTTATTATGAAATTTTTTAGTAACTTACGACGGATTATGAATATCGTCATAATTCTGGGTATCTTATGACGAAATATCCGTCATAAGTTATCCAAAATTATGACGATATTCATAATCCGTCGTAAATATCGGGTTCTTCCAAATTTTTTCTTATTGTGTATACATCAACCACAAAGATTAATGTTACACAAGGCTTAAAAGTGATATTATATGACTACTTAAAAGTGGTTAACAACATTAATATTATAAATAACGGATAGAAATCTAGTACCCCTAAATAGGGTTTCGCCCTTGATTCGTGTTTTGAACTTTTTCAAATCATTTCTCGACGATCCAATCGTACGAATGTTAAGATCCATCCCTTTTAATGTTATTGCCAAAATTTCTAAAAAAATAAATTTATTTAATTTGATAATTTAACGGTCAACTACTACTTGGATTAGTAACCCTAAATAAGGTTTTGTCCCTGATTAATGTTTCGATTTTTTTTAAAACAAGTCTCAACGATCCAACCGTACGGATGTTAAGATCCATCATTTTTAAATAGAAGTGTTTACTTATACAATAATTTTATCTAGTTTTATTATTTTTTTGATTTTCCTCCCATTTTAACTAGTTTGTAAACTAAAATAAAAATTAAATAAAAATTTGGAAAAAAGCTAAATTTTGAACTAAAATTCATACACAACCAAGTGGTCTTACTCACTATTTGTGTGATGAATCTTATCCTAATATTAATAAATTTTCATTTGTTTGATTTTTCCCTATTTTTAACTAGTTTGTAAAATTAATAAAAAAATACAAAAATGGCAAAATTTGAATATAAAATTTGGTCGTATGACTTTGTGGGTGTGTATTAAATTTGGGAAATACATGTATAATATTAAAAATAATCATTGATTTAAATGTTAATAAATTATATAATCATAATAAATATATTGTAAAATACGAAATTTTTATTTTATGTAAGATTAATCCATGTAGATGCAGTTTTCCTAAAAATTTTGGGAAAAATTCAATCAACCGCCCAATCTACAAAACGACACCGTATTAGATCAAAACGACGCTGTGCCATAAACACCTTTTACTTTCACTTTGTGTCTCTCCTTTTTACTTTTTGGGTAAAGACTCTCTCTTCTCTTCAGCTGCTGGGCTACTGCGATTGAAACAAGCCGATTTCAAGCTGATTGAAACCGAATACAAGCCGATCTCAAACCGATTACAATGATTCTCACGTTTTTCGTTGTGATTTCAAGGTAAAAGATCGAAGATTCTTCTTGTGTTGCTATATTTTTTTTACTCTATTGATAGCATGCATGTATGTGTATCTAATTCGTAATATTATTAACACAATTAACACTGGGTATCTCTTATTATGGTTCAAAATCAGATTTTAAACCTTCTATATGTTAATGGGTATCTATATGTTTTACTGGGTATCTGTATCTATCACTTGGTATCTATATTTTGATCCTCGTATGTGATTATTGCACTCCTTTTAGCCATAAGATATTTATTTGCTAATTGTATGTTTTTCTACACACGCCTTGCTCCGGATATAATTTGTTATATATTAATTTCAACTTGAAGTAATTAAAAAGCTAATATGTACACATAATTTCTTAGAAATAGTTATACTCATAACCCGTGCAGTATGCTAGTTGTGTGTAGTTTTTCTGGGTTTTATTTTGGGAGTAGGACAACTTGAATTAATTTTTTCTTGTTATTATATATATTTTCTTACCATGGTATATGTCTTTTCTTTTCAGTGTTCTTGGGATGATGGCAGGGAGGAGAGCTGCGAGTGGAAGGGGTTTCGGTAGTGGCCGGGGAAGTGGTGGTCGGGGCAGTGGTAATAATGGTGGCCGAGGGGATAACGTTGGCAGCAGGGGTCGGAGGGACACCCATAGAGGAGAGAGTAGTGCTGCTGGTGCTAGAGGAGGACGTAGTCGAGGTGCTAGTGGAGGAAACCGACGTAGGCTTAGGGACGAAGATGAAAACTCTGAGTGTGATCCTTGGGACGATGACTGGATGCAGATTCTACAACATGGAGTAGATGCTGATCAAGGAAGCGGTGGTCGGGGCAGTGGCAATGGTGGCTTGGAGGGAAATGACAATGGTGGCCCAGGGGCCAATGATGGCAGTGGTGGTCGGGGAACCAATGGTTATGGTAGTGGTAACAATGGTGGCCAGGGGGGTAACGATGACAGTGGGGGGCAGGGGGACACCCGTGGAAGTGGTGTTGGGGGGCATGGTTGCGGTGTTAGTGGTATCAGAGAGAGTAGTGGTGCTGGTGCTAGGGGAGAACGTAGTCGAGGTGCTAATGGAGGAAGGCGACGTAGGCTTGATGATAAAGATGAAAACTCTGAGTGTCTTCTTTGGGACAACGCGGGGAGGCGTATTCTTCCACTTGGAGAAGGTGCTGATCCTCGTAGCCACAGGACACGTGGCTATTCTCCTGGTGGATTCGGTTCATACCCTGAGACCCCGACAGTTGTTCGCATCTCTGGAAACTTGTAAGTTAACAAACTAGTAATATTAATTGATTATGGTGATGATTAGTTGATTAATTAGTAAGTATCTTGCTAGTAAGTATCTTCCTGTTTCCTTTTCTTTTGATAATTATAAACTACTGCTTATACATTCAAGCTGTGCTTATGTCAAAGAGTGATAATAACCTCTTTATAAGTGTCCCCATATATCTAGGAGGGGCATAAGTCAAAGGCACAGCACCAGTTCTCCTCTCAAAAAATTAATCGTTCTCATATATTTCCTATGCGAAGAAGCATGTAACTTACCACCAGAAGCAACACTGTCCATAGATATATTAGTGGTGTTGACATAGATGAACTTTGCCTGAGTAAGATTAGCATTCAAGCCATCAACAAGTGGCTTGATTCTTTCATTGAATAATGCAACTGCATCATTAACCTTATCCACACACCCTGATGCATTCTTATACCCAAATAAAAATATTTGTGCTGGTGTACAACCTAGTAGACCAAGTCCAAGAACAGCAACTTTTCGAGCTACAGAATCATATAAAGACTATATATGTTAAAAAAATAGTAATAAAACTAGAAGAAACAAAGTAATTAATTGTGGTTACTTTATATTCAAAACATTTCATATTGTTTGATACCTCAAGCTGTTTGGAGTATTTTTCAATGAGGACATCTGCATATTCCTCTGGTGTATAAAAACTGCTTGTAGGGTAATGATGGGGCATAAAATAGTTGTTAATGTAATCACTACCTCCCATTGCAACTGTATACATGCACTTGCCTAGGTACTCCTTGGTATAACTTATATTTCTCTGTAAAGCAACTAGTCGTAAAACTGTAAGTCTGTGGTTACGCAACTGTTGGTCTAAGCAAATCCTTCCGCCCTGTGACAATTATGTTATGGCATGTGAGAGTGATATGATTTAATCCATGTTTGTTTTGAAAGCATTTCTACAAATTTTTTAATTTATTTACCAGGTTGTGTCCGGATTCAGGGAGAATTCCAGCTCCTCCAAATTTATTTCTACAAATTTTTCAATTTATTTCTACAAATTTTTCAATTTTTCCGCAATTTGATCACTCTACTACCCCAGGAAACCAACCTCAAATAGTTTAATGTAAAATATCACAATAATGTGGTGAAAGCCAATTAACTAACCTTATAGGAGTTTATCAGTTCTCCTCAACAACCAGCTCTGATAGTACATACATTTAAGATGAATTATGAGATTGTTATAAATATCTTGATTACTAGATAGCTGATACAGGTCTGATCAGCTTGGTAGTCAAGGTCTTGATCAGCTAATTTTTTCTTTTTAGTTGAAATATAAAAGTACAATCTTCATACCTCGAGTAAGTCAATTTATGTGATATTCATGTGGTTTATTAGCATTTCAGGATAGATTGTCCAAAGGCATTGCGAAATTTACTGGCAATTATTCGCATGTTGTGGCCAGATGGTTGTGTAGGCGTGAAAGAGATTGATAGGAACTCTCCAAAGTTTTGGGATGACTGTATAGATGAGTTCTTTGTATATCATTTATCTTTGACATTTAAAATGAAATTATGTTGTATTTATTGTCTTGTTATTATATGTTACGACTTCTTTTTATTTTGCAGCGCTACTACATGTGGGATCCAGAATTTGCCACTAAAGATGAGGCAAAGGCTTCTATACTTGCAGTCCTACGTGAAAAATTGCGCCGTGCACTTAGTGATGATAAGAAAAGGGCTGATAAACTAAAAAAAGCTGGAGGCACTTACATAGAGCACAGGCCCTTATATATGAAACCTGGTGTTTGGTCCAAAATAGCCAAGTACTGGAAAGTGATGAGTTTCAGAAAAAGTCTGATGCTGGTAAGAAAGCTCGAAAATCAGTAAAACTGCCTCACACATCTGGTGCACGTTCATTTGATCGACATCGTCGGGTATGCTACTTTATAATAATATTTAACTTTCTTCTTACATTTAAACTGATATTGGATATTTTCATATATCTTGTCATTGTAAATTGAAATAAGAATGGGTTGATATTGAAATATTATGCTATAAGCGTAATACTTATTTTGTAAACTTCTATTGAAACTTCTTGAACAGGATTATGTTGAAAAGCATGGCAAACTCAATACCCTAGTTGTCTATAGGGATTGTCATACATTGAAAGACCCGGCTAGGCTGGGTCAGTGGATTACTGAGGCTGCTATGGATATCATTGTAAGCATTCATACTTCATAAATCTCATACTCGGTGCTCGTAAATTACTTGAAACCAAAATGTGATAAATATTGTTAGATACCTGTTTGACTCTACTATATTCGTAGATCATGTGCTGCAGATTTTGACTATACTACATTATAAGACCTATTGTAATGGTAAAAACCATTACAAAAGGGTTAAATACCGTGTTAACAGAAAATTACTAGTATTCTTCTTATTAACAGCCTACTATGCTGCTGTTATTTTTTGTCTCCTACTGTGCTGCTGTTTGTTCTAATTTCTATTACGGAATGCTAATTCACATGTAAATACAGTGATGTGCATAATAGATTTATTATAGAACCTCACTCTAAATTATTTTTTAGGATCATTACATTAACATATGTTTAAAGAAAGGCGTTGATCCCGAGACGACCCAAATCCATAGTTGGATAGAGGCGGTGGGAGGTGTACGGAAGAATATGATTATTGGACACCCGCGACTTCGACCTTCTGATGTTTATGGTATATTCTTGTTATACTTGAAATGTTTAACACTCTCAAATTGTCTCATTATTTATTCCTATTAATGATATTTGTATATTTTTGTAGAGTCTGATGCACGTCCTCCACCACCTCGAAAAGGGGAAGGTAGTTCCGGCAGATCTGCCTTGGCTCGATTACAAGATGATATGTTTATAAGGGTTGTGGATGAGACCTTGGCCATGGCCCGAGCCAATCCGGATGAGTACACATTGACAGCCGAGGAGGTCCGTCTCCTAGCACGCGAGGTGGTGGAAGGAGACTCTTCGGTACCTTCAGACCATCCTATTGCTAGAGAGACGCGACAAGCCATTGTTCGGGTCGCGGTTGAGGTACTGAACAACGCATACAAGAAGGATGGACCTGGTGGAGTGAATGTAAAATTACTTATTTTTACTATTTTTGTAGTATATGTGGCCACCATACTCTAACCAAGAAAGATATTTATAATGACCATTGTAAGTCCCTTGTATGTCTCAGTACACATGTCACCCGCACAAAGAAAATGGTGTAAGATGGTAATATTTTCTGTATAATATAAATATAAAAAATGGTAGATATCTTGAAAAAATTCAAAAAATTTCTCAAATACTTATGTACAATTATAATTTGGTAATTTTCATGCATACAAATCAATTATGCATCCTGCCTCTTGTGACACAATGTTATGGGGATGTGTATGTCAAATCTGCATGACTACCTAAATTGTCGTAGCCCGTAGGATATGCAGACATGCAGCGTGCATTGATCACCCTAATTGTGATAACAGAAGAATCTTAATTAGTACATAGAGCAAAAGAACATATAAATATCAACATTCTAGATAATGGAATCCTTTTTTAATTAATCAAAAAATCGACATTCCACCTTTTCTGAGCTTACTACAACGTGCGACAATATTGTAGCATATATATTTAAGTAATTCAGTACCAAAGATTATATAAGTTAGACTTAGCTAGCTAGGTCATATAAATTATTCACACAAATCTTTTATTTATCATTTACCACACAATGGAAGTGGAAAACAATTAAAATAATTTGTAGTTTACCCAACTTGATTATAAATAATTCGATAATATCAATGATCTAGATCTAATTATAATTATAAAAAATTAAAGTTTAATTACTGTAAGGAATGAACTCCAGTGTGGTGCTTCTGCTATACATATATCATGAAAACATTTTGCGATATGAAATATTGTAAATTATTTTTTAATCGAATCCTTTTTTATTAATTGATTTAGTATGAATGTATGTGACATCCATTATTTCTGTATATTGTAGGGGAAAGCCCCGACCGATGATGATCACCATGTTGACGATGGCGACCACGGTGATGAGGATACTGAATCTGACCATGACCATGATATAAGTGCTATGCCTCCTCACGTGTCTCGTGGTGGTCCTAAAATTAAGGGTTAAGTATTATGTTGAATTTAATTTAAACTATGAATGTTTGTAAGATAATCTAAGTTATGTTGTGAACTAATGTTGGCTTGTAGATGTTTGTAACGTACGTGATCAATACTTTTGTTGGATGGTTTAAACTTTTGGTCGAATATGGATTTATGATAATATTATGTAATTTGGTATTTTAATATATGGATTCGTTTAATTGTGTGAATGTTTGTTACAAACTTTCATGTTTGATTGTGGTTTTGGATTGTATCTGATTGGGATGTTTCGGGATTTAATTTGGAAGCCAAAAATGGCTGGAACCTGAAAAAGTAGCAGAATGGTGTTCTTATACAGGTTAACTTATGACGATTTTCTGGGTAACTTACGACGATTTTCTGGGTAACTTACGACGATTGTTCATCTTTTATTTTTTATTTTTAAATTTAATTGTGGTAAACTTATGGCAGAAAAAAATGTCATTATCATGTTATTGGTGGGCCCCAGTATTTACCTTTTGACGACAAATTTCGTCATAAGTTTGTAATTTACGACGGTTATTTTCGTCGGAAGTTTATATATTATTTTATTGTAAAAAGTGGGCCCCGCATTGGAACTTATGACGAAAATTGAAACTTGTGACGAAATTCTTACTTGTGACAAAAATACGAACTTAAGACTCGAGCAAAAATGACGATTTTTTTCCGTCGTAATTGGTATCAATTGTGACGATTTCAGTGTTAAATTTCCGTCATAAATGGTCATTTTTCTTGTAGTGTAGTGCGCTGTTTGGTGCGTGCCTTGAGTGTGCAAATGCTTTGATGGCCTTATAAATAGGCCATAGTTTCCCGCCCGTTTTGAGTGTTATTCACCATTGAATGTGTGAGAATTAATATTACCTACTAACCTTTCAAGCACAGTGACTATTGGCCTTATTAACATATCTAATGATGAGATATGTGTTTAGAGTTGTTATTAGAGTTTGCAATACGACTGCTGTATTGTTTGTTTCTTGTATCTTGGTCTTTGTGACAAGCATTTTTGTGCAAAATGATATAATTGTCTAAATTTGTTTATGTAACTTATGTATGTGTCTTTTTTTTTTTTTTGTAAAGGAAGACCTTGTTATTCCTGTCCAACTTGTCTAACCGACCAGGGAAAATGCGGAAGACTAAAACTGACCGATTGTTAAGTGGTCGGTTTTAACTGTGGGAAAAAAATGACATCATTTTTGCTGACATTACAAATTTAAAACCGACCATGGCTGCTCGGTCGGTTTTAATGCTGATAAGGCAATAACAAAACCGACCATTTCGTTCTGTCGGTTTAAAGATGCCCTTAAATGAAAAAAACTAACGAAAAGTTTGTTTTAAATACAAACACAAAAAAACACAACAAGTTAAAAGAGGCACGACAAAAACGCTCTCCGGTTCAATTACTTGCTTGATCCTCTCTCTCTCTCTCTCTCTCTCTCTCTCTCTCTCTCTCTCTCTCTCTCTCTCTCTCTCTCTCTCTCTCTCTCTCTCTCTCTCTCTCTCCGGTGAGTCTCTCTCGTCTCTATCTCTCTCACTCCATCTAGATTAGGCATTTGTATGTATTGAATTAGGGTTCGTAATTAGAAATCTGCGGTTTAATCGATTTAATTAGTGTGTAATTGGGGCATTTGTATGTGTTTGTAAGTGAAGTGACCATTCTAAATGTATGATTTGTATGTGAATTGTATGTGTTTTATTAATCGATTTAATCGGTTGTATGTGAATTGTATGAGTTTTATAAGAATTGTAGTTGAATTGTGTGTGTTTTAAGTTTTTTCATAGAGATTTAAGTTTTTAGTTAATGTATGTTACCTGTTTCATGAGAGTCCTGAGAAGAACCATATGTCTTCAGTTCGTAACATTTATATAGTTATATATCGTGAACATTGTACTTGTAGTCATGGGTTATATAATTTATATGACTATTGCTTTTTGAATGTATAAAGATGGATGGGCAAAAATTTACAACTTTCCGCGTTTCATCCATTTCACCCCCCGGTGCTGGTACACTGCGCAATAAAATGGTATGGTTAATTGATATATGATATATATTGAATTTTTATAAATAAATATTATTAAGAAAGAATAAAAATGATATGATATGTGTGACACATTCATTTGTGCAGGACATACCACTAGGATTATGTCTACAACCGACTGTTATTTACCATATGCTCCCCAGAATACCGACCAATTTTGTCTATAACCGACCGTTGTTAACCATATGATCCCTAGAAAACTGATCGATTGTGTGCATAACCGACCGATATATGCATTTAAATTGTAAAAAATTTTAAATTTAATATTATGTAATATATGCATTCGGTTATATGAAAAAATTATATTAAATTAAAATTAAAACTGATTATATGCATTTGTTTTTAACGGTATTGTTGACTAGTACCCCTAAATAGGGTTTCTGCAAGGTTTTCGGTTTTTAATTTTTTAAAAATATTTCTCGACGATTCAATCGTACTAATGTCAAGATCCATCATTTTCAATGTTATTGCCAAAATTTTAGAAAAAATTAAAGTTAATTGATTTGGTAATTTGATGGTCAACTAGTAATGTTGACTAGTACCCCTAAATAGGGCTTTGTCAATGTTTAGGATTTGGAATTTTTTAAAAATATTTCTCGACGATCCAATTGTACTAATGTCAAGATCCATCCTTTTTAATGTTATTGCCAAAATTTGAGAAAAAAATAAACTTAATTTATTTGGTAATTTGATTGTCAACTAGTAATGTTGACTAGTATCTCTAAATAAGGTTTCGTCAGGGTTTAAGATTTTGAATTTTTTAAAAATATTTCTCGATGATCCAATCGTACTAATGTCAAGATCCATCATTTTCAATGTTATTGCCAAAATTTTAGAAAAAAATAAACTTAATTGGTTTGGTAATTTGACGGTAAACTAGTATCGTTGACTAGTACCCCTACATAGGGTTTCGTCAGGGTTTAGGATTTCGAATTTTTTAAAAATATTTTTCGACCATCCAATCGTACTAATGTCAAGATCCATCCTTTTCATTGTTATTGCCAAAATTTTAGAAAAAAATAAACTTAATTGATTTGGTAATTTGATGGTCAACTAGTAATGTTGACTAGTACAGGCTTAAATAGGGGTTCGTCAGGGTTTAGAGTTTTGAATTTTTTAAAAATATTTCTCGACGATCCAACCGTACTGATGTTAAGATCCATCATTTTCAATGTTATGGCCAAAATTATAGAAAAAAACAAACCTATTTGATTTGTTAATTTAACGGTCAACTTGTGATTTGACTAGTAGCACTAAACAGGGTTTCGTCCCCCGATTTGTGTTTACATTTTTTAAAATATATTTATCAACGATACAACCGTACTCACTATTTGTGTGATGAATAATGTTATTCTAATTTCAATAATTTTCCATTTTTTTTGATTTTCCACCAATTTTAATTAGTTTAAAAAATAAATTACAAAATATATTACGTAAAACCGAGTGATCACCTTGTAAAACCGACCGAATATTTTTTGGCGAAATTTTTTTCGTAAAAAATTGAAAAACCCGCCCTTAACTAAACGACGTCGTGCCCTTAACTAAACAACGTCGTTTTTAATGTGTCACAGTTTTCGATGACATAACCGACCATCCACACGGTCGGTTTTAGTCTGGGTATAAAAGATTAAAAGAACTTCTCACATTCACTTCACTTCTTTTACCTTTGTTCTGTAAACTCTCTCTCTTCTATTCATCTTCGATTTCATGCAAACAATCAACAACTCTGTTCACTTTGTTAAACGTATATACCGTTCTGATTTAGTTCCCTTTGTTCAATAATGTTCCGATTCGCTTTGTTTTTCACATTGTTCACTTTGTTCTTTTGTGTCTTCGTCCTCGACTCAACAATGGCTGCTCTCCGTCCGAGCAAATAACTCCGTGCAAACAATCAACTCCCCTCTTATCGATTTTATTCATCTCGATTTGAGGTAAGTTCACATCGATTCAATCCCTTCTATGTTTGTGTATATATGTGTCATTTATGTATGTGTATATATGTGTTGTTCAATTAGATTTTTTGCTTGTATTTGTTTGCAATTTTTGCTCAATTTAATTCAATTTTTGCGGGTTATTTTTTGCTCGGTTTATTTCGATTATTTGCTTGTATTTGTTTGTATTTTGATTATATCCTTGCATTTGTGTTGTATTTTTGCTCGATTTAAGGTTAGTGTTTTGATTTAATTAAGGTTATGGATTTGTATTTGGATTTAAGGTTTTGAATTATATGGATTTAATAAGGTTTTGTATTTATTTTGTATGGTTAGTGTTTTGTATTTATGGATTTTTTTCCATGTATGTACGTACTCGTATGATATCAACATTTGTTTTGCATGTACATATCAGTCGGTTATTTCACTTATATGTGCATGTTTGCTTTTTACATTTTAAGGGCTCTTTGGTTGGCTAATGTTTATTGTATTGATTGGAATGGTGATATCGATGATGGCGAGGAAAGGGAAAGGGAAAGGCAAGGAAGTACAGAAAGATAAGGGCAAAGATAAGGGCAAGCGTAAGGGTAAACAACCGAACAATGAAAAGGGAAAGGGAAAGGACAAGAGCAAGGGAAAGGGAAAGGGCAAAGAGGAACCAAAGAGGCGAGTAAAGAGACCGTGAGGACATTCAATCGGAATTTATGGAGCTAAAAAACCACTTAGACCACAACGTATTAATATTTCCGATGGACCGTAAGTCTAATATTATATATATATATATTTTACATTCATGTGGTCAAATTGTTTAATTTTTAGCATAATTTAGTATAATTTTTAGTATAAAAATGTGCATGTAAATATACTTAGGCGTGTTTGTGCTTAATCCAATAGTAGGAAAACAAAGCAATGTTTACGTATGTTACATTAGATAGTGTTCATGTATGTTGTGTTAATATTTTAATATATATGTTCAATGTAGTATTGAAGATGATACGGCAAAAAAGACTTTGCTTGGGATAATTCGGGAGAAATGGCCAATTGGTCATTACACTTTTAGTGACATCTACGCGGCTTATCCAGATTGGTCAAAGGATAGGACTAAAGACTTTTTTGTAAGTAAAACAAAGTTAATTTTTATTATTTTTGTTTCTTTATTTGGTTATTAACTTGATTTTATTATGAAATTGACCTTACCACTTGTTCTTATTTTGTAGGATTTTTATAAGCATCAAAGGGGACAAAGCCGTTCGCAATCAAAACGGATTGTTCAAGATCACATAAAAAACAATAAAAAAGACCATGAATGAACTTAAGAAGAGAGTTGACACAAAATCAAAGGAAGCCGGAGTTTCGAAGTTCTCCTTAAGGCCTCCTTATATTGGTCCCTTTTGTTTTGAAAAGATCTTTTAAATTATTGGGGGACAAATGAAGGGCACTTGCATAGGGCAAAGGTTGGAGCTACCAACCGCCAAAATGTTGAAAGGTTACATAGCGCCGGTGCTCAGTCATTCAACTCCGTGAAAAGGGTACTAATATTTAAATATGTACACGCACACACACAAGGTTAATTTATTTTATAACACAAAGTAATATACTAAGTATAACCTATTTCATATTTTGAAGGAAATGACAAGAAAAAGCCTTAAGCCTCCGACTAGACTTGAGGTGTGGGATAAATGCCATAAGAAAGTTGGCTCCGATCCAAACAACCCCGAATACGCTACTCCGGCCGCCAGGCATATTGCGGTAATCTCAATATTTTATTTTTTTTCCACCTCTCTTATAAGCATACGAAAAGTTTATTTGTTCTAATAAAACTTGAAAAATGTGTAGGAATGATATGCCGCAATACTTTATCGTGTGTCGGTGGAGGTTACACAAACAGGTGAACGTGATTAGCCTTGGGATTGGTGGATGGAAGCAACGGGGGTTCCCGAAGGTGAAAGACCGAAAAAGGATTTTGTTGTCAGGTTCCCCACTCTTCGAGCTAGTGATCTTATTCCCATACTTGCCACACGCTATAAGGATTCCACCCGAGGTGAAGCCGGCTCATCTTCATCCGCTCCAAGACAACGTGAAGTCCTCCCCGACAATGTCTATCTCTCGATTGTGAGAAATGTGCTCACGGAGATCCGTGCCAATCCTAACCGATCGTCCGCTACCCGATGAAGAGATATCCAACTTTGCACGCACCGCCCTTGAAGCCTTCGATACATCCTACGATCCAAATCAAAGGATTTAATGGAAAAATCTCAATGGGGGCGAGATTGTACATATTATCGGGACCTTGATTGAAGATATCCTCCAAAAAACTGATTCGCACATCGAAGCGGTAATAATTACCTCCCATTTTATATTTGTGTCCATTGTAATATATTCTTGCATTTTAATTTATTTAGATTTGTATAGGAAGCGGAGCGGCTTGCCTTGGAGGAAGAAAAAGATTATATAGATATGGATGAGGTTTCAGACGTGGAGGATGGTGGCAATGAAGATGGTGGGGGCAATGATGATGGTGGGGGCAATGGAGAAGATGGCGAGGGCAATGACAACAAAGACTCGGAAGTGTCATTATCGAAATAATTATGTATTTGTGGTCATGAATTTTTAGTATGATTAATTTGGTTTGTGGTCGTGAACTTATGGTAATTTAGTTTGGTTGTATGTCAGATTATATCTGACTTAACATTGTTTAGTTTTGGTTTTAATGATTGTATGGTGCACATGTATTAATTAATGGTTGTTTGGTTTTACTCGTAAATGTTATATTTTGGAAGTATGTTAATGTATATCTTGAATGGTATGGTGGTGGTGCATAGGTATTAATGTATATTGGGTAGGTGGAATGATACTACAATTCTGCAGTTTTTTTTTTAAAAAAACACCCAGAAAACCGATCGATTTCTTACAAAACCGACCGTTTTTTACCATTAGGAACCCAGAAAACCGACCACTTACATATATAACCGACCTTTTTTACCATTAGAAATGCAGAAACCGACCACTTACATATATAACCGACCATCTTCAATAATTTAAAATTCTTAGGGTGGTCGGTTATAATGTGGTCGGTTATGAGTTTGACACCTCTTCTGTTTTAAAACCGAACGATTGTGTACATTTGACTACGGTCGGTTATGACAGGCCGTTAACAATTTTGATAATGTCATAACAGACCGTATTAATATTTGACTCCGGTCGGTTTTATGTGGAAGTCAACAATTTTCTTGCATATCAAAACCGACCGCATACGATCGATTTTATGTGCTGACCTAGACCCACGTGTTCCACGTGTGTACATGTGTAGGTATGAGGACCCACTCTTTATAACATGCAAAGTCACATAACCGATCGTTTAATGTGGTCGGTTACAAAAGTAAACCCGACCAATCCGACATAACTGACCAGGCTTAACCGACCATCGGCTTCGGTCGGTTATAACCTTAATACCGACCGTACGCTCTTATAACTGACCACACGATTTTGTTCTATTTTCTTATAGTGTATAAACCTGGTTTAATGCCCATGATCATTTCGGCTCTAATGTGACACATTAAAATGACATAAGTTATGTATATAACTTTAATTTATTTGTTAAGATTTGAAAGATATTTGCTTAGCAAAAAAAACATATTTGCACGAGGCATCAAGAAGTTTTATTTTTGGTACAGAACTTTTTATTGGGATTTTTAAGGCATTACGGTAATGAGATGCCGGAAACATTGAAATTAGAAGTTCTAAATGGTTTAAGAACTCATGTTCGTTTCGACAAGGACCAAAGATTTTTTTACTGTGTAATCATTTATTGATAAATTTCGAAGAAACTATGGTATATGCGCATTGGGTGGTAAGTTTTCTCATACTTATATATATAAACTGAGTAAAATTTGTTTTTCTTTCTATCTATTGTACCAAATTTGTATTAATTAATTATTTATATGTATGTATAAGTGTAGTACATTCCACTATCATGTTTTGAATGGTATGGTTCGATTATACCTCTGCAAGTCACGGTGTCCTTTCCTAATGACCAAGAATTTCCCACATCTTACTCACCATTGGAGAGTGTAATTTCTGGTGTGAATTTTTTTAAAATGATAGAGATTTTGTTGTTAAGCTATTGTGGCAATGGACGCTTCGATGCGATTGGTTTGGCCAAAGCCCCATTGAGAAATCCTATTCACCAGTTGCAGCTCGTACCACTAACCAATTATTCATTTTTTTACGTTGATGATACTTGATATTACATTAGTACTAATAAAAATAATTCAGTACAGGTGCTATGTGTAGATTCTCAAGGAATGAATTTAAGATAGAAATTCAGCGGTCACATTTGAGAGACTATTGTTATGGCATTGTAAGTCATAATTTGTTCGTTCGCTTTAAAGTACGTATGTATACTAGGCTTTTACATTTGTTAATATTATTATTTATGCGTGTAGGCCAATTATGGGGAGTTGATGCAGAAAATTAGAATTCAAAGGTTGTTTCAGAGCCAACTTGGCATAGTAAACAGCTATGATCGTAAAATACATTTTCTGTAGGAAGTTATCCTATTTTCAGTTGGAGGTGGTCAAGCTATGAAAAAAGTACATTTCTGAGTAAAGTATTTTCATTAAGGATATTTTCTTGTGTTCTTATCATTTCCTAAACTATTTCAATGTTTTAGCAAGTCCCTATGATGGTATTAATTACAATTCTCAGTTCCGCAAGTCTATAAAGTAAATGATTAGCATTTGTTTCATGTACATTGCATCTACCTAATGCGGAAGAGATGTTTCTGGCCAAGTCTATATATAGACAATCTCAGCTATGTAAAATATATGTAAAGTTTAAATACAAAATCAAATATTTCTTTGTGTTTAGAGGAATATTGTTTCACACTCTAATCTCTTAGGTTGGGTTCCTTTGAGGGGCGAGGTTACTGTTATCTCAAGGGTGGATTCCTTAGTGTGGCAAGTGTTTGATCCGATTCTACGTTAATCCATTAATTCCAATATTAGGAGTTTAGAGCCGTTATGGTCCATGGTTTAAATATTGTGTGACACATGGTTTAAAACCGAACCCTCCCAAACCGAACCGTTATAATTTGGGTGGTTACGGTTATGTACTAACGGTTATGGTTATGGTTATGGTTGGCCGGATTGAAAAACCGAAATATATGGTTTGCGTGGTTTTGTTTTCCAAACCCGACCGTTTCACCCGATACTCACCCCTAGTTATGGATAGATGAGTTCAAAATGATGTTTTAATAATTAACGATGCTAATGACGAAGAAGTTGTTTGGGAAATGCAAATCCAGCGGACTACAAAGAATCGTACAAGAATCCATAACCAGAATTGGGTAACTTTTTTATGAAAGATCTGAAATGGACAGTTGGAGATGTTTTGGTGTTTGTGGTTCTTGGGCTTGGCCCAATAGAATTATATGACTACACCTTATCCGGGCCCAAATACAACTCTTCTCATTCGCTTTTAAAACTAATACGTAACTTTCATAAATCGAAATTAAATAGAAAGTTTGGAAAATTAAACTTTTCATTTCTAAAATAAAGAATATAAAATTACGAGCACACACATATTTTTAAAATATTTTTCGGATAAAAAATGAATTAAATATGGATTTTACAAGTTTTGATCCTTTAAATACAATAAAACTCTTAAAACCATTTTAAAATACCCAAACATCCAAATTAATCCACCCAACAATATCAAAACCTCAATAAATATATAAAGATAATATTTCAAGAAATTTCATGATTTTTAATTCCTCCGATAATTTTATAAAATTGATAGAGGGTTAAAAATACATGATTTAAATATATTTAAATCCTCAAAAATACAAATAAAATTACACAAACCTTCATAGCTTACCCAAGTCTTCATATAATCACATAAACACCATCTCACATACATTTCACCTTTACAACAATATTCAAATAATATAATTAATAATTTATAATAAATAAATAATTTAAAATTTAAAATTTCTAGGGCGTTATAATATGCTCCCCAGAAAACTGACCGATTGTGCGCATAACCGACCGGTATATGCATTTAAATTGAATTTTATTTTAAATTTAATATATGCATTTGGTTATATGTAAAATTTATATTAGATTGAAATTAAAAGTTATTATATGAATTTGTTTTTAACTGTAATGTTGACTAGTACCCCTAAATAGGGTTTCATCAGGGTTTTGGGTTTCGAATTTTTTAAAAATATTTCTCGATGATTCAAACGTAATAATGTCAAGATCCATCCTTTTCAATGTTATTGCCAAAATTTTAGAAAATAATAAAGTTAATTGATTTTGTAATTTGATGGTCAACTAGTAATGTTGACTAGTACCCCTAAATAGGGTTTCATCAAGGTTTAGGATTTGGAATTTTTTAAAAATATTTCTCGATGATCCAATTTTACTAATGTTAAGATCCATCCTTTTCAATGTTATTGCCAAAATTTTAGAAAAAAATAAACTCAATTGATTTGGTAATCTGATGGTCACCTAGTAATGTTGACTAGTACCCCTAAATAGGGTTTCGTAAGGGTTTAGGATTTTGAATTTTTTAAAAATATTTCTTGATTATTTAATCGTACTAATGTCAAGATCTATCATTTTCAATGTTATTGCCAAAATTTTAGAAATAAAATAAACTTAATTGATTTGGCAATTTGACGGTCAACTAGTAATGCTAACTAGTTCCCCTATATAGGGTCGTCAGTGTTTAGGATTTTGAATTTTTTAAAAACATTTCTCGACGATCCAATCATACTAAAGTCAAGATCCATCCTTTTCATTGTTATTGCCAAAATTTTAGAAAAAAATAAACTTAATTGATTTGGTAATTTGACGGTTACCTAGTAATGTTGACTAGTACCGACCTAAATAGGGTTTCGTCAGGGTTTAGGGTTTTGAATTTTTTAAAAATATTTCTCGACGATCCAACCGTACTGATGTCAAGATCCATCATTTTCAAGGTTATGTCCAAAATTATATAAAAAAACAAACTTATTTGATTTGTTAATTTAACGGTCGACTTGTGATTTGACTAGTACCACTAAACAAGGTTTCGCCCCCTGATTCGTGTTTACATTTTTTAAAATATATTTATCAACGATACAACCGTACTCACTATTTGTGTGATGAATAATGTTATTCTAATTTCAAAAAATTTCCATTTTTTGATTTTCCACCAATTTTAATTAGTTTAAAAAATAAATTACAAAATAAATTACGTAAAACCGACTGATCACCTTGTAAAACCGACCGAATATTTTTTGGCGAAAATTTTTTTGTGAAAAAATTAAAATTTTCGCGAAAAATTGAAAAACCCGCCCTTAACTAAACGACGTCGTGCCCTTAACTAAACGTCATAGTTTTGTATGTGTCACAGTTTTTGATGACATAACCGACCATCCACACGGTCGGTTTTAGGCTGGGTAT
The DNA here is from genome assembly GCA_036435485.1 of Saposhnikovia divaricata. NCBI lineage: Eukaryota > Viridiplantae > Streptophyta > Magnoliopsida > Apiales > Apiaceae > Saposhnikovia > Saposhnikovia divaricata. The sequence continues at coordinate 57,782,740 of CM071596.1, forward strand.
AAAAGATTAAAAGAACTGCTCACATTCACTTCACTTCTTTTACCTTTGTTCAGTAAACTCTCTCTCTCTCTCTCTCTCTCTCTCTCTCTCTCTCTCTCTCTCTCTCTCTCTCTTCTGTTCATCTCCAATTCCGTGGGAACAATCAACAACTCCGTTCACTTTGTTCAATAATGTTACGATCCACTTTGTTTTTCACATTGCTCACTTCGTTCTTTTGTGTCTTCGTCCCCGAATCAACAATGACTACCCTCCGTCCGAATAAATAACTCCGTGCAAACAATCAACTCCCCTCTTATCGATTTTGTTCATCTCGATTTGATGTAAGTTCATATCGATTCAATCCCTTCTATGTTTATGTATATATGTGTCATTCATGTATGTGTATATATGTGTTGTTTAAATCGATTTTTTGCTTGTATTTTTTTGCAATTTTTGCTCAATTTAATTCAATTTTTCGGGTTATTTTTTTGCTCAGTTTAATTCGATTATTTGCTTGTATTTGTTTGTATTTTGATTATATCCTTGCATTTGTGTTGTATTTTTGCTCGATTTAAGGTTAGTGTTTAGATTTAATTAACGTTATGGATTTGTATTTGGATTTAAGGTTTTGAATTATATGGATTTAATAAGGTTTTGTATTTGTTTTATATGGTTAGTGTTTTGTATATATGGATTTTTTTCCATGTACGTACGTGCTCGATTTAAGGTTAGTGTTTTGCATGTACATATCAGTCGGTTATTTCACTTACATATCTGATATTTGATCTATTATCTATTTGAGGTTGGAACCACCCTAACACACTAACATACAATGTGGGAATCAAATGACCACACATAGATATACATGTCAAACCACCCTAACTATAGAACTCAAGTGGAAGAGGAGTAAACATGTCAAACTTAAGTACTAACTTGCATTTCTTCATGGCAAGGCATTTGGATGATCAACAATTGATCTATTCTCATTGGTGGACTTCAAAGACTCTTATTATAAGACTACACAACTGATATATAGGATAGATACAAGGAGAAAAACGGTTTTTAAGGCAAAGAAGCAAGATAACCACAAAGCTCTCTAATCTGCCAAACAAGAACACAACTCAAAGAAAATTTCATATCTCCACTTCTACACATTCATAAATCACAGAATTTTAACCATATCCCCCATAATATGTAGAACACACGCCTAAAGTTTGGTGGCAAACAAAGGAGTGTATCCTAGTCAAATATCTCCCCCAAGTTGAAGATTAGAATCTGCCCTGTTCCTGGCAGTTTCTGCCATCGATCTTAAAGCGCCCATAAGTAGAGCTTCATGCATTCCTTGGTGATGATCTAGGACTCAAAAGAAAGCACTTGAAGAGTAGAAGGTGTGGTAAAAATTTTAGCACCAAACTCTTATTTTTCGGTTTATTATGAATTTTAAAAGATGAGGATGAATAGTAACTTCAAGTTGTTTTCTTGTTTTGATCTTAAGGATTTAGCACTTTAAGGACCATATAAAGCTTGTTAAAGGTTCATAAACACTTGATAGTGTTGTTAGAGCATCCAAGGAGGTAAAACCCTAACCCACCCTTTGAGTTCATATGAGTTTTGATGATTGTTTTGATGTTATATGCCTAAGAGATCATGTTTAAGTGTTTTAGTGGTTATTTAACTTTGTGAAATATGAAAAATGGTGGGTGTTGGATTGTAGCCATACCAATGACCTTAGAGAAGTAAAAAGGTTGTTTTTTGAGGTTGTGGATGTATGGTATGCCCGGTGTGGCTTGGTTAATGTTCGATTTAGAGCCGTCGTAATTCCCAAATTTCTTGAACCATGTTGACAGTAGCTACCCGAGTCCTTAATCATGTTTAAACTGCAAACACTGACCATATTAGGTAGGTTTTGGAGTCTAGTTTATGTGGCTGCAAGAATCGTGTCAAAAGAGTTTACAGTTTGTGAGTAATGACCGTTTTAGTGAAAGCGATTCGAGAAACCAAGTCGCAGAAATGTATAAACTTTGAGGTTAAGTTTGAGACCCTTAAAAATGGAATTTGAATGTGATATTTTGAGGATAAATACTAAGGTCAGTTAGGAAAATATTAGAAGTGGTCTCAAGTCCATAGGATTATTTTGTGATTTTATAAAAATAAAAAAGCAGAGGTTGCGCAAGTGAAAACCACTAAGAAAGCGACTTTGAAACCAATATTCCAAATGGTTAAGTATAACTTGAATTCGAGGATTGATTTCGAGCCAAACTTATGACTTAAGTAATTGTCGACTAACATGGACTTAGTATGGGTCTGGTATGAGCAAATAGTGCTTTGGTTGTGTTTCGCTTACGTGTTTAAGCATTGAGTTATAAGTGGATTATCTAGTTGATTAATCGTATGTTTTCTTTTACCTTGTCTAGATTTTCCGACATTGTCACGAGCTCCTATAACTTCTCGAGCATCAGACAAGTTTTCAAAACCTATACTTTCTAAATAATATTGTATAATACTGCATTTGCCATGTATATTGTTATATAGTTTTGCGATAATCTTATTTCCTGTTGAAATAGAATTTGAACTTTGGATTATATAAGATCTTTTGAGTTAGGTATTTATGAACCGGTATACCTTGTAGCTCTAGATATAAGAGCATATTCATTGCTTTCGACTCTAAACCGGGAGTCGGTATTTTGTGATATAGAGATAGTCGTGGAAACCCAGAGGGATTCCAGCGGCATATTATTATTTATTTTGAGGAATGTTATTTATAAACGTTAATTATATTTCCATTAAGTATTAATTACTTGGAAATCATTCGAGGATTGTTATTTGAATATGATATCATTCGAGGAATTGTATTTGCTTACTATATCTTTCGAGGAATGTTATTTGAGTATTATCTCAGTTGAGAAATACTATATGAATATTATTTCTGTTAAATATGTTATTGGAAGACATAACTGTTTTCAAGAAAATTATTGTGATACTTGTTTTATGACTTGATATTGGCTTACAAGTTAGATGTGATATATTGGTTATAAGCTGGATATTGCTAATACCCTTAGTGAAGGGCATATGAATCTCATTCTTCAAGTATAGACCGGGAGTCAGTATTTCTGTATATATTGTGATTATTTTTCAGAGGAAAATATTTAAATTAATATTTTTCCATTATTTCTTTAATGAATATTGTTATGAATATTCATTTGAGCTTTATTTATTTAATGAATATTATTTTGAATATTCATTTGAGCTTTAATTATTTAATGAATATTATTTTGAATATTCATTTAAGGTTGATTTATTTAATGGATATTATTTTGAATATTTATTGGAGGATTTATTCATTTAGTGAATATTTTTATATATTCATTCGAGGGTTATTTATGAGAAATATTTTATATTAAGAATATTCTTTAAATATATATGATTTAATAAATTTTCTTTGAATATTTATTTAATTCTTTTAACTAGTTTTAAAAATGATTTATTTTAGTCAAATATTATCTTCGACCTTCAAATATTATGTAAAATATTTCTGAGTCTTATTATGATTATTTTTATCAAAGGGAGGTTCCCAAAACTCTATTTTTCTTTTAAATCTGTCTTCCAAATTATATGGGAACCTTACTTGAGATCTGTTATTTATTTTGTTTGATTGCCCGGTCATAAATCTTTTGAAACTATTCTTTTCACTCACAACTTGGTTGCTATTCATCAAATTGAGTCTTTGTATTACTTCCTCATCATTCGAGGGGTAAGATTGTTGGAACAAGTCGACATCCATTAACAGGCAACAACTTGGAAAATATTGGTGAATTTTCTTTTCCAACTAGATAGAACTACTTTGTGGAGTCTTATCAACAAGTCTTATACGTGGGGAAAGGGGGACGAACTTTACGTTTCAGAGTCATGGATTTACTCGAACTAGGAGTATTTGTGTAATGTGTAAGAGGCTGTGGGACAATCCATCAATGAAACTGGTATAAGAGGTTGTGGGACAGTCCATCCTGGAAATAGGGTCCGAGTGGCGCCGGTCCCGTCTAAGCCCAAAAATGGCTAGGGAGATCCGGCGTATGGTGGTGTCCATATGTTCTTCCTTCTAAATGTAGAGAAACAAATGTTGAGATGCACGACCTGCGACTGATCATCGTAAGGTGGTGTCATCTGGCGCGACATAATCCAGTATTAGTTCATCATCCAAATCTATCTATTTTTTGCAACATGTATTAAAAAGAAGTATCATTCATGATGGCAGGGTTTGAAAACTGTTCAAAACTAAAAGTACCTTTAATTACCTCGTAACTTCATCTTTTATATTGTACTAGAACTTTGTTCATAGTATGAATAATAAAAGCTTACAGAAATATTATGATACTAATTTTGAATATATTCCGTTAAGGGAATAATTTCAGTATCAAAATATTTTGGACAATTATTGTCTTATACCCGCTATATACTTTAGGTTTATATTAAAGGCAGAATTATGCCATACTTTCATTACCTTGCTGAGCTATCGCTCACTCTTGCTATTATTATATATATATTATATAGCAGCGAAGTAGGATGCCAGTGCTATGGCACATACCCTGCAAGGCGTTTCCATAAACAGTTTCTAGCAGTGATCCCGAGAATAGTACGAACCAGTCGAATCAGGTGGCAGCTTTTGGTATTCATCCTATGTATAGATATGAATGGTATGAGAGGATTGTGAGCATCAGAAGGCTAAGCTGGTAATGTAACATTACTTAGAAGTTGTATCAGTGACAGATTCAAAAGACATTTGTGTATTGTAATAAAAATTATTTATTCCGTAGTTGTTGTATTGTGCCATTTCTGAGACTCTAACCTGTGTGTGTGTGAGATATATATTGTGGGGTCGTAAGTAGTTGAATTTTGTACATTACAAGTATTACAGGTAAGGCAAGGAGTAGATGGATCGTGACTACTCCAAATCTCTGACCCCAGATTTGGGGCTGTTACTTTCTTTTTCCTCAAAATCCAACTACCTTGGGGTAACCTTCGACTCCTTACTCTTCTTTGCTTTCTTTTTCTTCTTCTTACTTGATGCCTGTTCCAGAGTTGACAATATTCCTCCAAAAGTCTTTAAGACTTCTAGTACATCTGCTGCGGTAACCTTCCTCACCTGATGAGCCTGTTCATCATCGTTAAGTGTTTTCTCCACGGAACGGGTTGCTTCGCTATCTGAGCCACCTGCCATCTTTCAACTCTTAAGATGTTAAGCCCCCTCCTTCTAGCGCCAATGTTGATGAGTGGATTTTGTAACAACTTTTGGGAGGTTTTCGTGAGTTGTAAAGGCTAACGATCAACTATTAAATTGAATATTTGGGTTGTGTTTGTGGGGGTGAGCTGAGCTCGAGGGTGTCTCCAATAATCTCAAATGCCTTTAGAGAAAATTAGAGAGCTAGATTCGTCTTACCCTCAAGGTGCCTACGTATCCTTTATATAGGAATCAATCTCACGTAGTTCTAATGCTAAGCTGATTCTGCTTGACCAACTGTATTCGGTTGTCTAGTTCATGTTGGACTCAGGTTCCTTTAGAGTTTACCACGAACTGGTTGGCTAAATAGAGTAAAACTCGATTTCGTACCCTATTATAATTCTCTCGTCTATTAGAGGCATTCTAGGGTCAACTACGCCCTAGAAGTACACTCTAATACTAAGTCTATATCTATTCTAGATGGCTTCTAGAACTTTCTATCGGTTGCTCTTAGGAACCTGGTGCTCATGAACCTATATCTCAGAAGCTTGTTTCTCAGGGTCCTCCTTATTTCGGGACCTATTGATCAGGAACCTCTGTCTATGCATCTATTCCTGCACAAATAACAAACTTGTTAGGCTGGATAACTCTTCTGGTGTCTTCATATGCTCTTGACTCTCTTGTGGCTGGTGCTATGCTAACTCGAACTCTTCTACGGGGAGGAACCTGGTCCATTGGTGATCTGCTCAGCTTCCAGGCCTTCGGGAACCTCCTAATATTCTTGGCTTCTTGGTCATTTCTTTGTCTGATACTCATTTCTTCATATCTAATCTTCATTGCTCGTACTAGATCTATCTTCTTGCTTGTATGGATTGGTCCCTATGGCTTAATGGGCAGCCCATGGTAATTTTGGGCACAACAATATATAATCTGAAAGTATCTATTTATAAAATTTGGTATTTCAGTTTGATGAAATTCATATCAATATATTGTACTTTATTGTTTAAGATAATTGATATGTTTTTAAGTGATTCTTGCTACAAATTCACATATATAAACAACATATTGACAAAAAAACTTAAAAGTTGCTCAATATGCTCATAAGTCTTTTCTATTGACATGGTATACCAGTTTTTAATAGTATTTTCAGTGGGAAGTTTCATAATCGTATTATAGTTTTGTTTTTGTTTTGCTCTCTAATGGCGACAACACACAATATTATTCAAGCGATGAAAAAAATAACACTAGAAGAGGAGGAGGAGGAAGAAGGCATTGCATTCGAAGAAACAAAAGAAGCAAATGAGACTGAGGTTTTGCAGGGCTTAGGGCTTTGACATTCATCTGTGGGTTCAGATTTACGATATGCATGTGAATTGGTTTCATGTCAGAAAGAGTCCTAAGGGAGGTTGGTAAGTATGTGGGTGAATATGTAGAATCTTGCTCGAGAAATTTCAATGGCGCATGGAGGTATTATATGCATATAAGAGTCACGACTGATATCACAAAACCATAGAAAAGGCAGGAGGGGAATGGATATGAATCAAGTTTAAGTACGAAAATGTACTAACTTTCTATTTCATATGTGGATTAGTTGGACATTCTGAAAAATTTTATAACGTTCTATTTGACACACTAAAAGAAGAAATAATTAAGCCTTACGGATCTTGGATGAGGGCTCCTTTTCGAAATCTAACTAAATTGGTGGGTTCAAGAGCTACGTGACGGAAGTAGGGAAGAAGACAGTGAACGGAGTACGGTGAACTAAAAATCAGGGGAGGGGGCATATGAAGAGCAACAAATCCCATAAAACACGCAGATAATTGAGGGGAGAGATAATCAAGGAAAATCAATAGTCATCAGTGAAGATATGGACGCCAAAATTTTTTCTTCAAATAAGGGAGATATTTCAGCAATAACAAATAAATTAAATCCCTTGAAAAAAGTAGTTGTTATTATGGACAATAAAAAAGGAGAACGAGTGATGGGCCTGAGAAACATAATGGACCAAGTGGGAATACAGAATTATACATGGGCTCAGATGAGGAAAGCTTTGATGGAATGGATCAAGACACAAACAAAAACTTAACAAGCAATGACGATCCAAAAAAGATGTTTATGGCGGGCTCTGGTACAGGAGTCTGCCAAGTATTATGGGTATGTTGAGCCGGAATTGTTGTGGGCTTGGGACCCCGTGGGCCATTCAATTCCTAATGGAGACAATCCTCCAAAAGAAACCCAGTATAGTGTTTCTATGCAAAACTTTATGCAAGCAGGACATGGTAGAGAAGGTTTAAAATATGGTAAGATTTGAAGGAGCCATTGGTGTTGATGTTCAAGGGAGAAGTGGTGGTATTGCCTTATTATGGAGAAAGAAAGAGGAGGTGCACCTTCTATCATATAGCAAGAATCATATAGATGTTGTGGTAGATATCAAAGAACGAAGCAAGTTTAGACTGACTGGAATCTGCGGTGAGCCAGACCGAACCAGAAGACGTGAAACTTGGAATCTAATTAGAAGTTTAAAGCCTAAATCGATGTTGTCGTGGTGCTTAATAGGGGACATGAACAATATTGTTAAACAGGAGGATAAGAGAGGAGGGCAACCTTACCCATCTTGGTTAACACAAGGATTCCAAGATGTTCTAGATGAATGTGAGTTGTATGATGTTGAGTTGACAGGGTATCCTTATACTTGGGAACGCGGTCATGGTTCTGAGATATGGGTGAAGATTAAGTTGGACAGAGCATTAGTAACTAGAAGCTTTAATAATATCTTTATAGAAGTCAAGCTTGCGAATTTGGAGATTATCACCTCTAATCATTGTTCGATTTTCTTGGAGCCTATTAAAGCGACACAATTAATTGTTTATAAAGCTTTCAAGTTTGAAAATGCGTGGCTTCGTGAACCCATGTGTTGCTAGATTGTAGAAGAACTATGGTATCATTGCAAGTTAAATTAACTGAATGTGCCGAGGTTATAAAAATATGGGGAAATAAAATCACTAGTAGCTTCAAGAGTCGAATCACTCAGTGCAAAAACATTATGAAAAGAGACAAGTGTAGAAGAGATAAGTGCTCAGTGAAAAAGTATCAAGAAGCATCGAACAGGTTTAATGAAATATACAATCAACAGGAGGTGTTTTGGAGGCAGAGAAGTAAGCAACTGTGGCTGCGAGAGGGGGATTAGAATAACAAGTATTTTCATGCTGCTGCTAGAAGTCGTCGAAAAATAAATCAAATTATTTATCTTACAAATGATGAAGGTCCAACAGTAGGATGTGAAATAGGATTACAGGATACAATGATAGAATAATTTACGAAGCTATTTGATGCATCAGAAATAGTAGAGTGGAATACGATGTTTGAAGGTATGACGAGAAGAATAAATCAAGATCAGAATGTGAGTCTGGTAACCCGGGTTAAAGCTAGTGAAGTTAAGAAAGCCTTATTCAGCATACACCCTGGTAAGTCTCCCGGCCCAGATAGAATGAGCCCTGGTTTTTATCGAAAATTCGGGGGTATAGTTGGTGAAGACATGGTAGAGTTGGTTAGTAATCTCTTTACAACATGTGAGTTGGGGAAGGATGTAGGAATATACGAACATTGCTTTGATCCCCAAGAAGAGCAATATTCCCTTGAATATAATGGACCTACGACCCATATCCTTATGCAGTGTGATTTATAAAGTCATATCGAAGGTACTAACCAATAGATTGAAGCTGATGCTCTCTAGATTTATTTCTGGAACATAAAGTGCTTTTATTCCCGGGAGATAATCGCTGATAATATCATGGTTTCATACGAGGTGATGCACTTTATGAATTGCAAAACTCAATTTAAAATGGGTTGGATGGCTCTGAAACTAGATATGAGTAAGGCGTATGATCGGATGGAATTGGGATTTTTACGAGAAATGTTAAAGAAGATGGGTTTTGAAGTACAATTTGTTCGACTGATTATGGCATGTGTGTGTTAATCTAAGTATCAGATATGTCATGCAGGCAGAAATTTTTGTTCTATAGTGCCTAAACTTGGCATCTGTCAAGGAAACCCAATATCCTTATATTTATTCTTGATATGCATGGAAGGTCTATCCGTATTAATCTAAGAGTATGAAAGAAGGAAGAATGTGAACGGTATACAGGTGGAAAGAGGAGCTCCTCGTCTAACCCACATGTTTTTTGTAGACGACACTTATATATACTCTAAAGCGAAAGAGAGCGAGGCAGACGACATTGTTGACTTGCTGCAAATTTTCGAGCGTACTTCTGGGTAGAAGATTAACGACGATAAATCATCTGGATTTTTCAGTCGAAATACTGATTAGGGACTTCGGGAAGTGAGTAACATGTTGCATTTCGAAGAAGCGGATGCAAGAACGACATATTTAGGTTTGCCTAATATGATGCGGCATAATAAATCATTAGTGCTGGGTTACTTAAAGGATCAAATGCGAGATAGGGTGTAGGGTTGGGAAAAGAAATGTTTGTCGAGAGGGGGGAAGGAGTTGATGTTAAAAACAGTTGCCCAAGCTCTCCCAAATTATGCTATGAGTATGTTTCTTCTTCCCCAACAGTTGTATACTGAGTTGGAGAGAATTATGAATAAGTTTTGGTGGAAAGGCTTAAGTAGTAGAAAAGGTATTCACTGGATGCAGTGGGATCGCATGTGCCCGAGAAAATCTAATGGTTGGCTAAGCTTTCGAAAGCTGCAGGATTTCAATGTAGCTCTTCTCGGTAAGCAAGGCTGGAGATTGGATGTCAAGACAAGTAGCCTAGTTGAGGAAGTGTATAAGGCCAGATATTACCCGAAGGGATCTTTGCTAACAGAAAAAGTGGGAAGCAATCCGAGCTACATTTTGAGATCGATTATGGAAGCCCAGGTTCTATTAAAGCATGGAGTCGTTCATCGAGTAGGAACAGGTACAACAATCAGTACAATAAAGGATCCTTGGTTGCCTAATAGTGATCCTTATGTACACACGGACCACGAGGCTATAAGAAATACAATAGTTGATGCTCTGTTGGTTCTGGGCCAGACTGAATGGGACATTGATTTAGTAAAAGATATCTTTCTGGACAAGGATGTACAATTGATATTATCAATACCCTTGAGGTCTACAGATACAGACCTTTGGTATTGGAAGTGGGATAAACTAGGTCAATATATAGTTAAATCGGCTTATCCAGCACTTCAAGAAGCCAAACCGGGTAGCAATCCAAATGACAATATCCCGTGGAAGAAATTATAGAATATGAAAGTGCCATTGAAGGTGAAGCATTTCATATGGAGAGCAATTAGAAATATCTTGCCTACGAAGGACCAGTTGATATCTAGAAGGGTCTTGGCTATTGATAAATGTCTTTTGTGTAACAATGAATGTGAAACAGTGTACCATGCATTGGTATCATGCCACTTTGCTAAACAATGCTGGAGTGTATCGAGTATCAGATTAGAGGAGGATAATCAATCAAGCTTTAGCAGCTGGATATCCACAGCAATACAGAAGTGTAGTACAAGAGAGATTCAGGAGGTGGTCATGCTTTGCTGGTCGCTTTGGAATTGAAGAACATAAATGAGGTAGTATATATGGAATCAGCGTGGAGGAGAGTACTCAGATGTTTTTAAGTCGGCAAAACTACTACTTAACCAATGGAAGAACGCTCAAAATAAATCGTTTGATAATTTTCTTGGTTTCATGAACCAAGAGTATGGCAAAGAACGATTTTCTTCGTTTGATAATTTTCTTGGTTTATGGTATAAAGGAGGCATTGAGTTAAATCAAAAATCAGAATACACAACCAGTGATAGTTGAGATCGTTTGCCTTTCAGTGATACAAGCAATCCGCTGCTCCTCTGTCCATCTGTCCTATTTTGGATGGGTGATAGATGAGTGCAAATCTTTAGTTAATGAGTTAAAAAATAATCGTCTTGTGACGTTGAATTTTGTTAAACTATCTGCGAACATAGTGGCTCACTTCCTAGCGAGACACACTAGTTGTGTGGCTGATGGTATATGGAGTGGGGAATGTTTTTACCCATAACTCTATCATGTACTGAACAAAGATTTAATATCTTAATGAATTTTTCCTTGGCAAAAAAAAGTGATTCTTGCTAACAAATTTGTTAAAATTATTTTTGAAAATTTTCTCACTACTTTCGTGGAGACCAATTTTTTGTGCTTTCTAAAAGGCTCAAAGAAGGTTTTTTTTTTTGAAAATTCTCAAAGAAGGTTATTTAATATTAAAGAATTGGTGAATTCAAATCATATTTTAAAGACATTTCCATAGGAAAGATAATAATCGAATTTTAGTATATTTTATTGAAGAAAAGTGAGGTATTCAATTTTTTAAAGATATTTAATAAATTATTAAAATAATATTTGGTGTAAAATATAATTAAAACAGAAACTAATCCCACAATGTTTTAAAGATATTTTATAGTACAAATTATTAAAAAATTAAATTGTGAAAAATAATAATCATATAATTATTTGCTATAATATTCTTTATGAAGGTTACACCTCAAATATGTTACCGTTACAAAATATTTTGTCCTACCTATCACCAAATTTTGTTTTGACCATCACTACTCCAAAATTTGAATTAATTTGAATTCCAAATTTCAACCAACAAATTAGTATAAATATATGTTAATATAAGAATACTTTTCACATCAAACATATCTAAATTCATTTTTCTCTTCTGACAATCTCTTTAGCAATAAAAAAACACATCGTAAGTCTTCTCATGTTTGTCTGAATATATTGTAGATGTGTAAAACTCACTGAGTTGAGAATTAGTTTTGTTTATCCACGCCAATCATTTATTCTTTCAGTCTTTTCATGTGTATGCATTTCTCTGGAAGGTCATATTAGGAATCTATATATCTATACTCTTTTTTTATCTTTTAGAAGAGAAAAAAGCAATTCTCCCCTGTATGATTACTGGATTGAATTTTTATATAAGGATGATTCCTTATTTTTAAGGAGTTTGTTGGTTCTGAAAACATTCTTTGGGTAGCCATTGGAGTTTATGAAAAAGTAGAAAATAAATTAGTTATTTTTTGTAAATGCAGTAGGATGAATTTTTTTAATACAAAATTGTCATTTAGTATCTATATGGAAATCAATATAGTCTCACCTTAATAAAAATAACAAAATTTAATATATCTTTTAATATATCTTCCGGGCCAGTAGCTTTCATTCTTTATTTTTTTTTTTGGGTTTATTTGTTTAATCTCTTGCTATCAGGATATAATTTATTAATGTTCTTATTCTTAGTCCAGTCTCTTGAATTGTTTCTGCATGTAAATTTATGATATTTTATCTTCATATGGTAACTTATTATTGTATTGCATTGAATTGTAAGGATTGAAGTATGGCTTTTGCAGCGAACGACATGAACTTGGCTCAACAAATCCAAGAGGTCCGGTATAAGCTTGCTGAGCTACCGACGGAGGTTGAACTGCTTTTGCCTATTCTTGATGTAAGCCACCTCGCTAAAACTGAAATTAGGATTATATGCACGCATTTGTGTGTATACAATTAAAAGAAATGATTTTAAATTGATAGTAATTCATTTGGAAAAAACTGATGTTATGAAATTCCAAAATTGAACATTGTGATTATTTTAGTAACCGACAATTGATTCAATTTAAGTTTAATTTTTTGCTTTAGAGGGTTGATCTTCTCTTGTCGCAAGTGGATCAAGCTCCAAGTCAACAATTACTAGATGCGTGTTCAGTTGTGATCAAGGCATTGGTTGAAAAGCCTCTTCTGAAACACTTTGATAACGATGTTAAAGTATTTCTAGCAGCATGTTTGTGTGAGGTAGCTAGAATTATGGCACCGAAATCACCGTATGAAGACCCTGAGATGAAGGTATATATGGCACTACGAAAAAAAAAGAATTCTGTATTGGATTATTTTGTGTGTTTAATATTAACCATTTTATATATGATATGCAGGAATTTTTTCAACTAATTGTGTCATCCTTTAAGGACTTATACGACATGTCTAGTAGATCTTACCACAAGCGAATCTCAATTCTCAACAATGTAGCTGGAGTCAGGTCACCAGTTCTCATGCTAGATCTCCAATGTGACTCTCTCATTGTTGAGATGTTTCAAAACTTACTGGGCTCAATAAGGTACCACATTTATCTAAGTTACCAGACTTAAACATCCTACACAGAAAACCGGACATTTCTCTTATGTATTGACTGTTTTCAAATAATTGACGTTTGATTTATTTGCACACACTTTTAGGAGCATTGACCACATAGTTAGAAAAATTATTTTTAAAAATTTCTTTTCGTGAATAAAAGTTTTAATCCTATATTTTTATTCACGAAAAGAAAATTTTAAAAATAATAATTCTATGTTGTCAATGCTCCCAAAAGTGCGTGTCAGAAAGTCAAACGTCAATTATTTGAAAATATTTGAAAATAGAGGGGGTAGTAAAATAGGCCCCTAGTGAATTATGTGTTCATTGTATCCTTTCTCGAAAAGTTAACGATTATCTTTGCCTAAATTTTCTGGGATTATCATCCAGAAAGTATTTTCACATACATGGAGTCAATTATGACTCTTGTAATTGAAGAGAGTGATGAAGCTTCACTGGAGTTATTGACCCCCATACTAGGTGTTTTAAAGAAAGACAATGAGGTAACATATAATTTAGTGGGTTGGATGTGTTGTACTCCTTGCTTTGATGAAGTTGCATGACTAGCCTCTATGTTTGTATTAGGACCCTCCAATTATTTCCCGAAAGTTGGGAGAAAAAGTGTTGGAAACATGCGCAAGTAAGGTCAAACCTTACCTTTTACAAGCAGTAAAATTCTTTGGTAGGCCTATATCTCAGTACAACGCCATTGTTGCCCACATATGTGAAGAAGCTAGTGTGGTCGAGCATCATGATGACGACGATTGGTCCATAAATAAACTGGTAAATATTTCTTCTCTATAATTAAGAAGTACTACTTCATGGCAGTCAATTGTTTAGATATGAATTTTGTTTTAAAGTTACAATATGCTCAACTGCTTTAGCATGTTTCCATATCTATATATATGTTTCCTGAACCATAAAAGTCAGGTTACTTTTCTGGATAATAGCTCTTAAATATGTTCACCTAATTCACTTGTGGTGAAACATACCATGCTTAATTTTTGTAGAAATTAAATTGATATTTTCGGATTATTTTTTTCAAAATTTTGTTTCTTCAAAAGGCTAAAGAGTCTCTAGATGAGCCCGCCCCAGTAATTCCTCTCAAAGAGCCTAGCAAACCAAATGATGATTTAGACAATGAAAAAGAAAGTTTGGTTGTTGAGGATTCACAATTTAATGCACCCCCCTCTTCGGAAATTGAAATGGAGGTGGCACAGGTTTCTTCATCAAATCACATTGAGAACAAAGTTGCAGATATCGCCTCTGAAATTCAGAATGATAAGAGTATTTTCACAAAAGAGAACTCTACAGAAGGTGCACCATTTTTTGATCCTGCGGGTGTAGAGGTAGGCAATGTATCTGGTGCTTTGCTAATTAAACAACAAAGGGGCAGCAAAAACGTGAATGCTAACTCGACTGAAGCTGATGAACCAATGAAGGAGAAGATGGATGAGAAAGATATGCCACTCGCAAATAAAGGTTCAACCAATGTAGCTGAAGTGGAAGTTTCTAGTGATGATGATTTAGCATGCAAAATTAGCGAGTTTGTTATTAAAACACAAAAGAGCAAGACATCATCTGGCAAAAAACGGAAGGGGATGACTCCAAATAAACAAAAGGCCCAGATTCGTAAACCTAACAAAGGGAAGGGTACTAGTCACCAATTACCAAAGAAAAAGAAGGTACATGATAAATTAAATTATAATGCGTATCATATATATATATATATATATATATATATATATATATATATATATATATATATATATATATATATATATATATATATATATATATATATATATATGTATATATATAAACTTTGCAGTATCTGATGTACAACTCAAACTAAATTTCTTGATGCAGTTATCTATAGAGTATGGGGATAATCTGGTTGATACCAAGATTAGAGTTTGGTGGGAAGACGATCATGAGTAAGTTTTTTACATCTCTCGTAATTAACTAGGGAATTGAATAAAGTAATTCACATTTCCCTTACTCACACTACAAGAAAACAAGGCTAAATGTGACCAAATAAATTCGATCGCGGCTAAATTCGACCGTATTCGGTCGACCAATTTCGACCCTGCTAAATAGGGATAATATGTGATATTAATGATTTTTGCTTGTTGAGAACCGAGTTTTTGATATCTTTATAATCGTCGTAAAGTTTTTTGGTTGGCCGGAGGTAATGAACTTTGCATTGTTTGTTAATTTCGTGTGTATGAGAGGTTAGACAGCTGTAAAACAAATCTAATGGTGATTTTTATTGAATTTTCTGGAGTGTTTTTGATTCGTCGGAAAACGTTTGGTTTGCCGGATTTTTTGGATTGTGTTCGGTTGTTTTGTTGTGGTTTGGATTGGAGTAGGCTTTGGTTGATGTTGTTGAGAATTGAGATACACTGAAGTGTATATGTGTGACTCGGAAGTTCAAAATTTTGAGCAGCAGATTTTGCTGCTTTTTTTTGAAACTGGTGCACATTAAATTTGACTGAATTTGGTCGAATTTAGCATATATATTCGAGTAGATTCGGTCGAATTTAGTGTACTAAATTCAATCAAATTTGGGCGAATTTAATTTATTTCGGGCGCCAAATTTCAAAATTTTGAAATTTTCACCATAATTTGAAAGTTTCAAAATTTTGAAATTTTTGGTCGAATTTATAATTCAGCCAAAATCGGTTGAATTTAATAATATGAATTTCGACCAAATTTGGTCGAATTTATCCTAAATATGACCGAATTATTCGATCAAATTTATCCTAAATATGACCGAATTACTAAATTTGACGAGCTTAAATATGACCAACAGAAATTCGATCATATTTAGCTAAATTCAACCGAATTCAGTCGAATTTAGCTAGATATGACCGAATTTTTTCGATCATATTTAGCCGTTTTTCTTGTAGTGCGATCATCTTTTTTTTTCTTTTTTTATATTATCCCTCTTATACTAAATTGTTAAGTTTGACGAGGCACATTTCCTGTACAAGTTATTAATTTGTTAATTAAATATTGTCAACTTAGATCTGGTATGTGGAATCCAATGTATTTTGGGTAACAACATCTCATGATGCATGTAGGGTTCGTATGTTATGCATTTATAAATGTAACTTAATATTTTAAGAACAATATCTGAAAATTCTTAGTTCAAAATATGGAATATTGGGGATCGTAACAATTTTAAATGTCTACCTTGTTCTTCACTACAAGAATAATTGAATCAGACAAGGCTTTTTGCCCGTTGTCTGATGCCCTAGAAAACTGTTGTCTATTGAGATGCGGTCTGTTACGCAGCTCAGACAACGGACGCGTCCGTTGTCTGATTCCCTACAGACAACGGTTTTGGTCTTAGAAAACGTTGTCTGAAACTCGTGAACAACAACGGTTGTTGTAGAAACCATTGTCTGACAAATAAATCAACAATTGTTTATTAACTAGAAAATGTTGTTATTTTAATTTTTAGACAAGGCTTTATTGTCTGAAAGCTGTTAGGCAATGGTTTAAAAAGATAAACATGTTTGAACATTAGCAGAACCACAACAGTTTTTGTTTCTAAAACACTTGTTTCTGATTTTGATAGACAACGGTATTGGACAGAAAACTGTTGTCTGAAGTGTTTACGACAATGGTTTAGCATAAAATACGTTGAATTATTTTTAAAACAACAACGGTTTTTATTAGTATATTGCTTGTAAAAAATTTCTTTGGACAGTGGTTTGAAATTAAGTATCTGTTGTCTGATGTCTTTACCACAATGGTTTCATATGCTTGTATTGAAGTAATGTATTTGGACAACAGTTTTATATAACAAAATTAAAAAACCAAAACTGGAAATATAAAGAAACCAAACTGACAATATAAAGAAGCCAAACTAAAACCAAACCAAACAGCCATTTCATTCCATCGTGTTCAATAAACCATTACAACCAACACATCCAACCAAGTAAAATTCACGAACTAATTAAGTTAAATATGTTCAACAACATCAGATTTTCGGATGCACATACCCCAAAAGTAGAGACTGAAACCTTCACTTAAGTTAAATAGTTACGCCATTACATGTCCATAGCATATCAGTTAGTCGTTATATATACTGCGCAACTCCAAAAAATACATAACATTCTTCTTACCTGATCCAAAAGCATCTTCATGTAATTTTTGTTAAGGAAGTGTGAAGGAAACTTTCTCCAACATATACACGGTAAGTCAACTCCATATATGATCGCTCCATTTCAACAATTCAGAACCTCTCTACATGCATTGTATCTCAAAAGCAAGCTACTTCTATTACAGGTTTCTCCTAAAAAGAAATCAAACAACAAAATGTGCAGGATATCTGTTAGATATGAAACACTTGAATGTACACAAATGAGCACTTGAACATAACCTTGTATTCTCCATGAACTTAAGTTTTTCACTAATAAATAATGAAAAAATATGATCTGTGCTATGTCCAAGGTTAAAAGAACTTGACTACTGTACAAGGAGGACCCACGCTCCTACTTTCATACTTTAAAATTGATTCGCCAAGATCAGTTAAAAGCCAAGCGTCTAGTGTATTTACCACCATGTGATCATAGATCATATATATATTTTAGGATTAACTAAATTTGTTACCACATCATAACCCACAGTTCATATAGTATATTATATCAACTGTTTTGACTCTAAATTAACATAAACAAAGATTATAAAATGATATGTCCATACAATAAAAAAAATCCAAATTAACCAAAATGTTGAATCCAAGCTTTCTTTTTGCTTAATCAGTTCAAAAAAGAACCAGAGGGGAATATGAAAAGTACCTAATAAATGCCTTCATATTGTTATAGATAGACCTGCCTTCCCCTACAGCAGCAACAATTGTGCTAAAATTATCATCAGCTAAAACCATGTCAGAAGCTTCCTTGGCAACCTAAAACAAGATAATGTAGATATATAAACTGAAACACGGCTGATAAAACTGGAGAACATGAAAATGCTAGCATGACAGACGTAGAGTTGAGTTTTTAAACATAAAGACATCAGTTCTTTACAACGAGTATAGACTCAGCACAACCCCCAAGTTGACTTGGACCAGAAACAGGGACTACCAAAGAATAATAAGATGGTTGATCCACATTTTGAAAGAAAAGATTAGAATCAAAACGTTGATGGTCTCGTCTTACATTCAGCTTCAAAGAAGTGTTATAAAGCTTCTTTTAAAAACTGTTGACTAACAAACATCTGATTCAGACCGAAAATTTAAAGCATATAGGATTATGGTGGCGAACTTTACATGCATGGCGGTCTTTGTTGTACAGACAAAGATTCAATATTATACCTCTGAACCAGAAATGCCCATTGCAACTACCAATGTCAGCTAGTTTCAGGGCAGGGGCGTCATTGACTCCGTCACCAGTCATTAGTTATGAATTTACCATTAGTTATGAAGTTATGAATTAGCACAACACGAAGGAAATCAATTATTCAAGTCACAGACATTATCAATATCGCATGTAAAATTCTTAAAAACTTAAAATAATTATAGAATGAATCAAGATGCAAGTAAATTACCAACAAAGAAGTGGTACTGAGATAATCAGCAGCAGCGCAATCAGCAATCTTCCCTATAGCAACAGAACACTGATCACCAGAAGCCAACGAGCAAACTGGTTGAATTCCTTCTTTTGATCTGATCATCCTCTTGACGCTTCTTTTTCCTTGCTCACAATGCTCTCTGGAATATCTTCAACAGATACATACTGCACTTGCAAGATGGCAACAACTTGCATAGCTAGATCATCAACCAATTCTTTGAACTCTTCTTTCTCAAGTATTCTAATGCTTTCTCAAGATCACCTTCAGTTTCTGCTAGTGCTTTTTTGCAGGCCATCATTCCTGCCCATGTTTCATCCCTCAATTGTTTAACCAAAGAAGCTGATACAGATGCTTTTGGTGCCCTGAAATAGAATAATGAAAAGAAATCACCAGCATGCATGATGCAGAAGCAGCAGAAATAAATAACATTCAGAAACAGGACTATGAAGATACAGTGGCTCATAGAGAGGAGTAATAAGATCATTCAGGGTAACAGGATATAAAAATAAAGATATTGTCAGTTCACAATCCAATAAATAAAAACCTTTTACTTTTAGCATACAAAAGAATAATACACAACTAGAGTAACAGATAGAAAAAAAAATATACCTTGCCATTTGAAAATTACACAATTCGTCTAGATGTTGGTATAAAATGAGACAGTTGCGGACTGTTAGCAACCTTCGTCATTCTCAGGTTTCTTAGCAACCATCGAAATGTAACATCTACCCCATCAAGAATAAGCGAACCTGCAGCATACAACATTAAAGTCAAAAGACAGGGATGACAAATGCTAATTGACCCCAAATTAAAAAGAAGGTGAAATAAATTAAAAAATTAGGGTTTTGAGTTAATTAAGCCCAATTAAAAATTACATCAAAATAGAGCTAATGAAACTTAGGGTTTCGATTTAAAACCCCCAATTTGTAATGAAATCGAAATAATAAAACTTGTAATATAAAATCAAGCTTACCCCTTACAAATCGAACTGATTCGAGCGGATTTGAGCAGTAAGAGAGAGCGGATTCGAGTGTTCTTGAGTGAGAGAGAGCAGTTTCGAGTGTTCTTGAGTAAAAGAGAGATGCAGCTTCAATTCTTCCAGTTCGATTCTAGAATTCTTAATTGAGTGCTAAGAGAAAAAGTGAGACATAGTTGTTAAGTGAGAAAGATAGAGGGGTACGTTCTTGAGTGTGGTGGTCGAGACTCAATAGAGAGTGAGAGAGTTTTTAGGGTTCTTGACGGTGGTGGTCGAGAGTGAATGAGAGAGTTGTTAAAATGTTTGTTTAATTTGTTTTGTTTTAGTTGACTATAAACTGAGAGTGAAAAACGAGGGAAGCAGAAATTGGCTAAGTGGCGGGATCTAAAATTTTGATATAAAGAGGGAAATTTTATTAGAAACGGGATCTAAATTTTTAAAGGGGTCTTAAAACATCGTTTCTATGATCCAATGATGTCTTAAGTATATAAAGATATCGGTATTAAAATTTGCAATATTAAAAAGTCTTTAGACATCGGCTGCATTTGTGATATTTGCGAACCGTACAAAAGTTAATAAACACTCATTCTAGTGTTGGAAAAAAATAATCAAAAAAAAAGGTCGGGTTGTACGAGATTTTAACAAAAATATTGCAAAAGTGCTCCTTACCATAACGAGGCACGATCTAGATTCACTGGAAAAAAATTTTGAATCATTTCTTCGACGATCGAACCGTACAAAAGTTAATAAACACTCATTCTAGTGTTGGGAAAAAATAATCAGAAAATGAAAAGGTCGGGTAGTAAAAGTGCTGCTTCCTATAACGAGGCACGATCCAGATTTACTGAATAATTTTTTTTGAATGATTTTTTCGACGATCCAACCGTACGGATTCTAATAAACACTCACTTTAGTGTTGGGAAAAATAATCAAAAAATAAAAAGGTTGGGTTGTACGAGATTTTAACAAAAATGTAGTAAAAATGGTGCTTCCTGTAATGAGACACTATCTAGATTCACTGAATAATTTTTTGAATGATTTCTTCGATAATCGAACCGTACGAAATTTAATAAACACTCATTTTAGTGTTGGAAAAAAAATATTCAAAAAATAAAAAGGTTGGATTGTACGAGATTTTAACAAAAACGTAGTAAAAGTGCTGCTTTCTATAATGAGGCACGATCCAGATTCACTGAATAATTTTTTTGAATGATTTCTTCGACGATCCAACCGTACGGATGTTAATAAACACTCATTTTAGTGTTGGGAAAAAATAATCAAAAAATAAAAAGGTCGAGTTGTACGAGATTTTAACAAAAAGGTAGTAAAAGTGTTGCCTCCTATAACGGGGCACGATCCATATTCACTGAATAATTTTTTTAAATGATTTCTTCAACGATTGAACCATACGGGTGTTAATAGATACTCATTCCAGTGTTGGGAAAAAATAATCAAAAAATAAAAAGGCTCGGTCGTGCCACCTCTTAACGAAAACGTTGTAATAGTATAGATTCCGGTAAATATTGTTCTTGAAGATCAAAGTCCAATTCGAAGACGTTATTGAAGTCGGATTTTGACGCTCCTATAGTCGAATCGAATCTCTCAACAAACCCTACGTGTTTTTGGTAACAGATGTGGTGCAGGTGATTTCGATTTTTTTCTAAAATTCGATTTATTTTCGAAATTATTAGAATTAAAAATAAAAAAAATTGCAAATAGTGTTTGTGGTGAAATCTAAAGATTGCATGTTATAGATCTTGTTTTTCTGGTCAATTTCATATATCATATGTTGGATTTTGAGCTTCATAACATATAGAAATTGGAGATTGATTATTGTGTTCTTCGTGTTCTTGGAATGAAAGCTTGAAGATGGTGATGAATAGTATTGCTTTAATCCTGTTTTGGTAAAAGGTAAAAACGGTTTATGTAAGCTAAACAATTGTGTGACAGCAACATATTTAACAGCCAAAAACCATTGTCTCTAAGATTTCAATTGGACAACGGTATGCAGAAACTGTTGTGTGAATTAAGTATAGTCCACGTACAAGTAAAACACTTGTCTGATTCTAACAACGGTTTACAAAACCATTGTCTGAAGTTTCTTCAGACAATGGTTTTGTAAACCGTTGTTAGAATCAGACAAGTGTTTATTCAAACTGTTGTGTGACATCCATTTAAGTAACAGAAAAAAAAAACACTTGTCTGTTTTTAACAACGGTTTATGAAACACTTGTCTGACCTTTCTTCAGACAACGGTTTTATAATTCCGTTGTGTAAAGCCTCTGCTTTACTCTTTCTAATAGACAATGGTTTTAGAAACCGTTGTGGAAGTTCTTTCAGACAACAGACAGATTTTGCAAAAAAAAAAACCGTTGTGTGAAAATTTCAAACAATGCTTTTACTGCCGACCGTTGTCTGATAAGTGTTGTCTGTTTCAGTTTTTCTTGTAGTGCTTGTAGGTTTTACGAGGGTGTTGTTGCTTCATTCGACCCCGATAACAAGAAACACAAGGTAGAATGAATTGTCTTCTTATGTGTTTTTTTATTAATTATGTGTTCGAAGTAGACTATACCCAACATTGTAATTCATTTTCCTTATTAAACACTTTAGGTGCTATATGATGATGGAGATGTAGAAATTCTTAATATGAAAAATGAGACATGGGAATTTGTGAGCGATGAAACCATCGAGGTGAGATAAACATTATTATTTGTACATAATTTTTTGTGATTTCTTCAAGTCCTGAAAGTGCATTCTTTTTACAGAACAAGCAAGGAGACATGAGGTGGAGGGAGGGTGTTTCAGCCAAAACGTAAGTGATTCTCTTGATGTGGTGATAAAAAAGAATTTGGGGGATAAAATTTCTATATATTTATACATGAGCTTGTGAAGAATTGTGCATATGGTCATGAGTTCAAATAAAGTGAATCTATTTTGGAATAACGCAGACCAACCTTATTTACTTCTTTGCAAGTGCAATGTGAGATCCTTGAAAGGGAAGATCGTTTCAGGGTAGAATTTTGATGATGTTCTGCGCCATCAATATGTAATAGAAAAAATGATATCTTTCCATCAAATTTTTGGATGCTTAAATGTTGGTTGGTGAGCTTAAATGTAGGTAGTACATACCAGATATAATCGACAAAAATGATAGACCAAGTAGCCAAATTTTATCATTACACCTGCTGCAGCTTTTGTGTTTTTAGTATATGTTTCCTAAAAAAGCTAGTAGCGTGGCATGGAATGATGATTTTGATCTCTGTTGAATTCAACAGATCAAGAAGCAAAGCAGTGAAGTCGGATAAAGATGGCGGCAAATCTTTCCCTGGTAATGTTGAATCTATTAGGCCAAAATGAAAATCCAAGTCCAACAGAGGAAGGATAGCCTCCAAGAGCAAGAGCAAAACATCGCAACTTGGAAGCAGAAGTGATGGCAAGGGGAGAAGGAGATCTTGATGCTTTGATGTCGTGTATTTTGTGTAACCAGCAATAATTCCGGTTTCCCAAGTCGGTTTGCTTTAATCATCTACAGTCCTAACTTGTCATTATTAGCAGCTTACATGAATGATATGAATTATTGTCTTATGAATTAGACATATAAGAAATATTTTTACTCTTTGTGATGTGTTATGTTTTTCCAACATAATGTTTATTGTTATTTTCGATGAGATGTGGTATATTTAGTTTTTGTGAGAGAGTTGTTAAGTAACAGATTCATCTAAATTTTAATTAACTTTTAAAGTGATAGATAAATGCCTCAAATGAATCTTATGTTTTTTTAGCATCATTTTTAGAATTTTTCTAGGAAATAAAGAACTCCAATGATAGGGTTCCTCATAAAATGTGCCAAAAAATTGTACAATACACATAAATGTGTGAAACATGAAAAGTAATTTTTTTCATTATTGGTCCCACTTGACACCCTCCTCCACCATGCCAATATTTGGCATCTCATGCATGTTAATGATTTGATGTTTCATTCTATAAAGCTAGGTACAATATATAAATTTTGAAAATTTAAATATGGAAAGATCAAAGTGATGATTCTTCTGAAATAAATTGATTTAGGGAATATTTCAACACCTCATTCCACCTATTTTGTCATTGTTGGAACTGCTCTCATTAAGCACTGTTGTCGCTTAGTTATCTGGTAATTTGAGTTCTGATTAAATTAAGTTATGCCTCTTCCATCTCAACTTAGATATTAAATTGAAATTAATTAAGATGCTTAAACTCAGACTAACATGAGACTGATGGATCAGTATTGAACTTTGATATTTTTATCTAAGGTGTTGGAGCATCTCCAGCTAGCTCTATCTTGGCTCACAACTTGAAATTACATGAATGAAATATTTTTATAGAAAAAGCAAAAAGAGACCGGGATGGGAATGAGTGTATGAACATGATCAAGGTTTGAGGATAAAAGAAATGCTTGAGAAATGTTATAAATATGGTCATCAGTTGAAATTTTAAGTGGCCTCGTTTGGAACACACACCAACCTAGATTATTTTATATAAATTTCAATATGTGAGTTCCTCATGTGGAAATTCTTCGGTATACATAAAGAGTTGTATAAGGGTAAAACCTTAAGGATATTTTTTGCTAATAATATGTATATAAAGATTTAATTTGTGGTTGTTTTTCTCAATGTGAAGTATCTTTTTTCTATCACTATCGATTTGTTAAAGAATGTATAATGGAAGTTGGATATAGTAATATTCATGGTTTTGACAGGGGCTCTTGTTGAGTTGAACAGATCAAGCAGCAAATCTGTCAAATCAAAGCAACTCCAAGCAGTGGAAAAGCAAGAGCAAAAGCAAAGCACCCCAAGTTTAAAGAACGGAATTGATGGCAGGGGTAAAAAGAGGTCATGAGGTTCTGAGTAGTGAACAACAATTTACTGGTTTGGTCCGTTCATGAGGCGAAACGAGTTCACCAGGCTTTGGTGTTAATTCTTAATTGTATATTAACATGTCTCTTTGTGAAAATAAACTACTATTATAATGTAGTGGGTGAGGAGTTTTTTTTTATATAAGCCGATTTATATTTCATACAAGGATGAAACCCTTGTCTGGGGTTACAAAAGTTGCATGCTTATCAGTCACCACGCCATACCAGTACATAAGCTTGATATTCTGCTCGCTTCATCAACTTAAAACTAAATACCAATACAGGCTAATACTACACTAAGCTATAACAAAATTGGGTAGTTTCCTGATACTATTACTGAACTCCTCTTAGTCCACCTCGACTACTGGTGTGTCTCCTGTTGGGTTTGTTAATCTAAACTTAGCATAATTCCCTTGAATCTTGGATGCTGTTGGTTATGATATGTTTTTGGATATGGAATGGTGACTGAATCCTTACTTCATGGCAACTGATGGATACGATTGGAGGATTTGAAGGAGTACTGAGAGAATAAAACTTACATTTGTTTAGGCTTATCTTTTGGTTTTAGTTATTTGCTTTCCTGCTTTCATGGATATTTCATATCTCTTTTCCCTTTATATTGTAATCGTTTCTCATTATAATAAAGTGGTGGTTCAGAGTATTTTTGTTCTTCTCCCAGTTTAAATACATTACATATGCAGGTTATCTTATACCAATAATCTGGTATCAGAGCTTGGTGTCGCGAGTTGATGCCCAAGTATATGCCTAGGGTATATGCAGATAAGAACAACGATGGAAGGATCCAGTTAAACTACCCCATGTTGACTCGAGCAAATTATACGGCTTGGGCTATGAAGATGAAGGTGTATATGCAGGCCCACGGTGTTTGGGAGGTTGTATCGCCAAAGGATCCTGAGACAACGGTGGTTGATCAGAAGAAGGACAAGGTCGCGTTGGCGGCAATATATCAGGCTATCCCGGAGGACGTGCTCCTCTCAATTGCAGACAAGGAATCGGCTAAAGGAGCATGGGAGGCTATTAAAACACTGTGCCAAGGTGCTGATAGAGCCAAGACGGCAAAAATACAAACCCTCAAGGCAGAGTTTGAATCTATGACCATGCAAGATACAGACTCAATAGACGACTTCACCATGAAATTGAACGGATTGGTCACCAACATACGCTCACTAGGAGAAACTGTTGCAGAGAGCTATGTGGTCAAAAAGATTTTGAGAGCAGCCCCCTCAAAATTTCTACAAATCACCTCCACTATAGAACAATTTGGAAATATCGAGAAAATGACTGTGGAAGAAACAGTGGGATCACTAAAGGCTCATGAAGAAAGAATTAAGGGACAAACTGAGACAAAGGAAGGAAGGTTACTTCTCACCAGGGAGGAATGGGTCGAAAGAGACAAGGAAGAGAGCAAACTATTACTTACAAAAGAGGAATGGATGAAACGTTCAAACAAAGGAAACGCCGAGGCATCGTATGTGAAGAACAAGGGAAAAGGATACATTCGAGGTGGACGAGATAAAACTAAGGTGCGATGTTTCAACTGTAACGCTTACGGTCACTATGCCGCGGAGTGCAAGAAATCAAGACGAGATAAGGAAGACACTGAGGAGGCTCATTTCGCCCAGATACATGACGACGAAACGGCCTTACTTTTGGTTGAAAATGAAAGGAATGGTACACTGATCAACGAGGAACGAGTAAAACCAAAGTTGGGTCAAGGAGAAAATGGGCAAATGGAATCAAATTTATGGTACTTGGACAATGGCGCAAGCAACCATATGACTGGCCAATATTCAAAATTTGACAAACTTGACACAGGGATAACAGGTCAGGTAAAATTCGGTGATGGTTCGATGGTACAAATAAGAGGCAAGGGATCAATTACTCTGAGGTGCAAGAATGGAGAAACCAGAACACTGACTGAGGTATATTATATTCCCTCACTTAGAAGTAATATAATTAGCCTTGGACAATTATCAGAAAATGGTTATAGAATATCTATCAAGGGCGAAAATCTTTGGGTTCATGAAGAACAAGGTGCCTTACTCATGAAAGTCAAACTGTCCCCGAACAAGCTATATAAAATCATTATCTACAGCGGCGAGACAAAGTGTTTACTGACGAGGAATGAGATTGAAAGTTGGTTGTGGCACTCCCGTCTAGGACATGTAAACTTCAAGGCTATGAAGCTCATGACCTCAACAAATATGGTTTGTGGAATGCCAAAGATTGATCAACAACATGAGGTCTGTACTGGATGTTTGATGTGAAAGCAAGTCAGAAAATCGTTCCCTCAAAAATCGAGCTTCTCATCAAAGAAACCACTTGAGTTAATTCACGGTGATTTGTGCGGACCAATCACACCATGTACTCCAGGAGGTAATAAATATATATTTGTATTGATTGATGATTATAGTCGTGTTATGTGGACTTATTTATTGAAAAACAAAAGTGATGCTTTTGATGCCTTCAAGAAGTTTCGTATGTTAGTTGAGAACAGCCCTGAGAAGAAAATCATGACATTCAGAACCGATAACGGTGGAGAATTTACCTCAAAAGAGTTTTCTAAGTATTGCGAGGAAGCTGGAATTGTCAGACATTTTTCTGCACCCTACTCACCCCAACAGAATGGCGTGGTCGAGCGACGTAATAGAACTCTAATTGAAATGTCACGAAGCCTATTGAAGGAGATGAATCTGCCAAACCATTTTTGGGGAGAAGCCGTTCGTCACTCCACTTACTTGATCAACAGACTTCCCACACGGGCATTAACTGGAACTACACCATACGAAGCTTGGTCGGGTAAGAAACCGCATGTAGAACACCTCCGTATCTTTGGTTGTGTTGCCCACATGAAATTGCCTGGTGTCAATAAGAAAAAACTGGACAGCAGGAGCAAACCTGTTGTTTACCTTGGGAAAGAACCAGGTACAAAGGCTTTCAGACTGTATGACCCTGTGACCAAGGCAATCTCTGTGAGCCGAGATGTAGAGTTTGAAGAAAGAAGAGCTTGGAATTGGGTTGATGAAACGGAGACAACACAATCACCAGCCGGTACCTTCACTGTATTTGCAGGTGTCTTGAATGAAGCAACTGTAGTTAATGAAAATGAGGCATCAAGCTCGAACGGAGAGTCAACACCAGACCCTACACTGAGGCACTCAAATAGTGATACTGGCTCAGGAAATTTTGCAAGCCACGGCTCGACGAGTAGTTTCTCTGGAGGTGAAGCACACACACAGAGCTCACAAAGTTCAGCCAGCCAAAGTTCAACACCAACTCAAACTTCAGACTCAACAAGTTCTGAAGTGCCTCGAAAATACAGGAGCTTGAGCGATATCTACAATGAGACTGTGCCATTCGAGTTAGAAGATGAAGAACTTTACCTCATGGGCGTGGATGAACCAGTAAACTACACTAAAGCAGTGAAAGAAAGTGAATGGACAAAGGCAATGGAGATAAAAATGGATGCAGTAGAAAGAAACGGAACTTGGGTATTAACTGAACTTCCTCGAGACAGAAAGCCCATTGACCTGAAGTGGATCTACAAAATCAAACGAGATGCAAATGGGAATATTGTGAAGTACAAGGCCAGAATTGTAGCCAAGGGATATGTTCAAAAGCAAGGTGTAGACTATGATGAAGTGTTCGCCCCAGTCACACGTATCGAGACCATACGATTGTTAATCGCAATTGCAGCAAAAGGACAATGGAAGGTGCACCATCTGGACGTGAAAACGGCCTTCTTGAACGGAGAAATTAAGGAAGAAGTTTATGTTAGACAGCCTGAAGGTTTTATCAAGCATTGAAAGGAACATCTAGTCTACAAACTCATAAAAGCACTATACGGTCTACGTCAAGCCCCAAGGGCCTGGCACTCCAAATTGAACAAATGCTTGGAAGAGTTGGGTTTTGTCAGGTGTGCATACGAGCAAGCCGTGTACAAAAAAAAAATATGGAAGGGTGTGCTTATAGTCGGCGTCTATGTTGACGATATCTTGGTGACAAGTTCAAGCACAAAGGAAATTGAAGAGTTCAAAAGGAAGATGGGACACAAGTTTGACATAAGTGATTTGGGGGAGTTGACATACTACCTAGGCATCGAAGCCATGCAAGGAAATGGCTATATCCAGCTAAAACAGTCAGGGTACGCAAAGAAGATTCTAAATAAAGCTAGTATGTTGCAGTGTAATTTAGCAAAAATTCCGATGCACCCCAAAGAAATCATCAACAAAGACGAAGATGGAATAGCAGTAGACCCTACAGAATTCAAGAGTATGACAGGAGGATTGAGATACTTGGTGCACACCAGACCTGACTTGGCGTATTCTGTGGGAATTCTAAGTAGATTTATGGACAGACCCACACAGTTACATCAAGGTGCTGTAAAACGCATACTTCGGTACGTGAAAGGAACAATTGATTTCGGGCTGGTATACTCACAGGACAGTGACAATGAAGTATTGATAGGTTATTCCGACAGTGATCTGGCTGGGAACATAGAGGACAGGAAGAGCACTAGAGGCATGGTGTTTTATCTCAACAAGAGCTTGATAACCTGGACATCTCAGAAACAAAAATGTGTCGCACTTTCTTCATGCGAAGCTGAGTTCATGGCATCTACAGCAGCAGCTTGCCAAGCTATTTGGTTAAAGAAATTGTTAGCTCAGATTACCGAGTACGACATTGATCCAGTCACTTTGTTTATTGATAACAAATTCGTGATTGACTTAGCTAAGAATCCGGTGTTTCATGGGAGAAGCAAGCATATAGACATTCAGTATCACTCCATACGCGAATGTGTAGAGAACGGAGAAATTATTGTAAAACATGTATGCTCTGAGGAACAACGTGCAGACCTCCTCACCAAGGCTCTTGCAGCTGTCAAATTCGAAATCATGAGAAATCTACATGGGGTGGTGAAGTGCGTTTAGGCAAGTTTAGATTAAGGGGGAGTTTGTTGGGTTAGTTAATCTAAACTTAGCATAATTCCCTTGAATCTTGGATGCTGTTGGTTATGATATGTTTTTGGATATGGAATGGTGACTGAATCCTTACTTCATGGCAACTGATGGATACGATTGGAGGATTTGAAGGAGTACTGAGAGAATAAAACTTACATTTGTTTAGGCTTATCTTTTGGTTTTAGTTATTTGCTTTCCTGCTTTCATGGATATTTCATATCTCTTTTCCCTTTATATTGTAATCGTTTCTCATTATAATAAAGTGGTGGTTCAGAGTATTTTTGTTCTTCTCCCAGTTTAAATACATTACATATGCAGGTTATCTTATACCAATAATCTGGTATCAGAGCTTGGTGTCGCGAGTTGATGCCCAAGTATATGCCTAGGGTATATGCAGATAAGAACAACGATGGAAGGATCTAGTTAAACTACCCCATGTTGACTCGAGCAAATTATACGGCTTGGGCTATGAAGATGAAGGTGTATATGCAGGCCCACGGTGTTTGGGAGGTTGTATCGCCAAAGGATCCTGAGACAACGGTGGTTGATCAGAAGAAGGACAAGGTCGCGTTGGCGGCAATATATCAGGCTATCCCGGAGGACGTGCTCCTCTCAATTGCAGACAAGGAATCGGCTAAAGGAGCATGAGAGGCTATTAAAACACTGTGCCAAGGTGCTGATAGAGCCAAGACGGCAAAAATACAAACCCTCAAGGCAGAGTTTGAATCTATGACCATGCAAGATACAGACTCAATAGACGACTTCACCATGAAATTGAACGGATTGGTCACCAACATACGCTCACTAGGAGAAACTGTTGCAGAGAGCTATGTGGTCAAAAAGATTTTGAGAGCAGCCCCCTCAAAATTTCTACAAATCACCTCCACTATAGAACAATTTGGAAATATCGAGAAAATGACTGTGGAAGAAACAGTGGGATCACTAAAGGCTCATGAAGAAAGAATTAAGGGACAAACTGAGACAAAGGAAGGAAGGTTACTTCTCACCAGGGAGGAATGGGTCGAAAGAGACAAGGAAGAGAGCAAACTATTACTTACAAAAGAGGAATGGATGAAACGTTCAAACAAAGGAAACGCCGAGGCATCGTATGTGAGGAACAGGGGAAAAGGATACATTCGAGGTGGACGAGATAAAACTAAGGTGCGATGTTTCAACTGTAACGCTTACGGTCACTATGCCGCGGAGTGCAAGAAATCAAGACGAGATAAGGAAGACACTGAGGAGGCTCATTTCGCCCAGATACATGACGACGAAACGGCCTTACTTTTGGTTGAAAATGAAAGGAATGGTACACTGATCAACGAGGAACGAGTAAAACCAAAGTTGGGTCAAGGAGAAAATGGGCAAATGGAATCAAATTTATGGTACTTGGACAATGGCGCAAGCAACCATATGACTGGCCAATATTCAAAATTTGACAAACTTGACACAGGGATAACAGGTCAGGTAAAATTCGGTGATGGTTCGATGGTACAAATAAGAGGCAAGGGATCAATTACTCTGAGGTGCAAGAATGGAGAAACCAGAACACTGACTGAGGTATATTATATTCCCTCACTTAGAAGTAATATAATTAGCCTTGGACAATTATCAGAAAATGGTTATAGAATATCTATCAAGAGCGAAAATCTTTGGGTTCATGAAGAACAAGGTGCCTTACTCATGAAAGTCAAACTGTCCCCGAACAAGCTATATAAAATCATTATCTACAGCGGCGAGACAAAGTGTTTACTGACGAGGAATGAGAATGAAAGTTGGTTGTGGCACTCCCGTCTAGGACATGTAAACTTCAAGGCTATGAAGCTCATGACCTCAACAAATATGGTTTGTGGAATGCCAAAGATTGATCAACAACATGAGGTCTGTACTGGATGTTTGATGTGGTAGTTCTTGACCACCATGAAAGCCTCCAAGTTATCCATTTCTAGTATTACGTCACGATATCCTAGTTTAAAAGCACGACGAAGTGCAATGAAAATTGCCCAAAGCTGGTTTCCCAGGGCTGATAGCTGAGGGATCACTCCTATGGTGAGATGCTTAAGAATGCCATCTGAATTCCTGTAGATCGCACCGATACCAGTGCGAAAACAATACATCGATGGAGTCCTGGAGGATGAGCCGTGAACATTGATTTTGAGTATCCCAGGAGGGAGAGGAACCCAGTGTTATGACATTAGATTCAAAAATGGTGTCTAGTGCGCTGTTTGGTACGTGCCTTAAGAATGCTAATGCTCTGATGGCCTTATAAATAGGCCATAGTTTCCCTCCCGTTTTGAGTGCTGTTCACCATTGAATGTGTGAGAATTAATATTACCTACTAACCTTTCAAGCACAGTGACTATTGGCCTTATTAACATATCTAATGATGAGATATGTATTTAGAGTTGTTATTAGAGTTTGCAATTAGACTGCTGTATTGTTTGTTTCTTGTATCTTGGTCTTTGTGACAAGCATTTTTGTGCAAAATGATATAATTGTCTAAATTTGTTTATGTTTATGTATGTTTTTTTTTGTAAAGGAAGTCCTTGTTATTCCTGTCCAACTTGTCTAACCCAGAAAAACAAGTATGCAATTATTTTAAATAAAAATATTGTTCATTTTTTTATTCTTTGCCATTATCTTTTTTTCTTAGTATAAATTATCATATTTATTCTAATTAACTAAATTATTTCATGCACTTATATGTATTGGGTTTGATAAAAATCTGGTTGGTTCCAGAATAAAAGTTTAGTGGAAAGATAATCACAGAGTAAAACTTTGTTTACCATGGAAGAAATTACTACACATGTCACTTATCCAAAATTGAGGAGTCTTTGATTTAGTATGTAAGGAGTCCCTTGTATTCTCAATACGTTTGTTATTAGGAAATGTTTGAAGTTCTCTTTCATCAAATCGCATTGGTTGACATCTACTTTACCCACACATTCTTATAAAGCGTTCAAAAGTTTGGAGTATAATTTTAAAAATATCAAGACATTGCATCAAAATTCATAGCATTAGTTGTGATCTTACATATGATAATTGGGAAATTTTTCATATGTGATATTGATTTTGCGGAATATATATTGTACATATTTAACTGTGAGTATATTGAAGACATTTTTTGGTTTAATGATAGTGTATATCACTACAAGAAAACGGTTTAAAATCGACCGGACAAAACCGACCAGGGAAAATACGGCAGACTAAAACCGACCGATTGTTAACTGGTCAGTTTTAAATGTGGGAAAAACAAAAACGACATGGTTTTTGCTGACGTGGCAAATTTAAAACCGACAATGGCTTTTCGGTCGGTTTTAATGCTGACAAGGCAATAACAAAATCGACCGTTTCGTTCGGTCGGTTTAAAAATACCCTTAAATGAAAAACACTAGCGAAAAGTTTGTTTTAAATACAAACACAAAAAAACACAACAAATTAAAAGAGGCACGACAAAAACACTCTCCGGTTCAATTACTTGCTTGATCTTCTCGCTCTCTCAACTTGCTCTGTCTCTCTCTCTCTTTCTCTCTCTCCGGTGAGTCTCTCTCGTCTCTATCTGTCTCACTCCATTCTAGATTAGGCATTTGTATGTATTGAATTAGGGTTCGTAATTAGAAATCGGGGGTTTAATCGATTTAATTAATGTGTAATTGGGGCATTTGTATGTGTTTGTAAGTGAAGCGACCATTCTAATTGTATGATTTGTATGTGAATTGTACGTATTTTATTAATCAATTTAATCGATTGTATGTGAATTGCATGAGTTTTATAAGAATTGTAGTTGAATTGTGTGTGTTTTAAGTTTGTTCATATGTGTAGATTAATTTTTGTGTGTATGTTGAACTTTCCTTAATAGAGAATAAAGTTTTTAGTTAATGTATGATACCTGTTTGATGAAAGTCCTGAGAAGAACCATATGTCTTCAACTCGTAACATTTATGATAATAGTTATATAACGTGAACATTGTAATTGTAGTCGTGGGTTATATAATTTATATGACTATTGCTTTTTGAATGTATAAAGATGGATGGGCAAAATTACAACTTTACGCGTTGCATCCATTTCACACCCCCCGGCGCTGGTACACTGCGCAATAAAATGGTATGGTTAATTGATATAGGATATATATGATATATATTGAATATTTATAAATAAATATTTTTAAGAAACAATAAAAATAATATGATATGTGTGACACATTCATTTGTGCAGGACATACCACTACGATTATGTCTACAACCAACCGTTATTTACCATATGCTCCCCAGAATACCGACCGATTTTGTCTATAACCGACCGTTGTTAACCATATGCTCCCTAAAAAACTGACCGATTGTGCGCATAACCGACCGATATATGCATTTAAATTGTAAAATTTTTTAAATATAATATTATTTAATATATGCATTCGGTTATATGTAAAATTTATATTAGATTGAAATTAAAATTTATTATATGCATTTGTTTTTAACGGTAATGTTGACTAGCACCCCTAAATAGGGTTTCGTCAGGGTTTTGGGTTTCGAATTTTTTAAAAATATTTCTCGACGATTCAATCGTACTAATGTCAAGATCCATCCTTTTCAATGTTATTCCAAAAATTTTAGAAAAAAATAAACTTAATTGATTTTGTAATTTGATGGTCAACTAGTAATGTTGACTGGTACCCCTAAATAGGGTTTCGTCAGGGTTTAGGATTTGGAATTTTTTAAAAATATTTCTCGATGATCCAATTGTACTAATGTCAAGATCCATCCTTTTCAATGATTGCCAAAATTTTAGAAAAAAATAAACTTAATTAATTTGGTAATTTGACGGTCAACTAGTAATGTTGACTAGTACCCCTAAATAGGGTTTTGTCAGGGGCTCTTTGGTTGGCTAATGTTTACTGTATTGATTGGAATGGTGATATCGATGATGGCGAGGAAAGGGAAATGGAAAGGCAAGGAAGTACAAAAAGATAAGGGCAAGGGTAAACAACCGAACAATGAAAAGGGAAAGGGAAAGGACAAGAGCAAGGGAAAGGGCAGGTTGGCCTTGCGTGATGAGCCAATGGATTCGGAAACTGATTGAGACCCGACTAATAACATGACAATTGTAGAGGAACCAAAGAGGCGAGTAAGTAGACCGCGAGGACATTCAAGCGGAATTTGTGGAGTTAAAAAACCACTTAGACCACAACGTGTTAATATTTCTGATGGACCATAAGTCTAATTTTATATATATATATATATATATATATATATATATATATATTACATTCATGTGGTCAAATTGTATAATTTTTAGCATAATTTAGTATAATTTTTAGTATAAAAATGTGCATGTAAATATATTTATGCGTGTTTGTGCTTAATCCAGTAGTTGGAAAACAAAGCAATGTTAATGTATGTTACATTAGATAGTATTCATGTATGTTGTGTTAATATTTTAATATATATGTTCAATGTAGTATTGAAGATGATACGACAAAAAAGACTTTGCTTGGGATAATTTTGGGAGAAATGGCTGATTGGTCATTACACTTTTGGTGACATCGACGCGGCTTATCCACATTGGTTAAAGGATAGGACTAAAGACTTTTTTGTAAGTAAAACAAAGTTAATTTTTATTATTTTTGTTTCTTTATTTGGTTATTAACTTGATTTTATTATGAAATTGACCTTAGCACTTGTTCTTATATTGTAGGATTTTTATAAGCATCAAAGGGGACAAAGCCGTTCGCAATCAAAAAGGATTGTTCAAGATCAAATAAAAACAATAAAAAGGACCATGAATGAACTTAAGAAGAGAGTTGACACAAAATCAAAGGAAGCAGGAGTTTCGAAGTTGTCCTTAAGGCCTCCTTATTGGTCCCTTGTGTTTTGAAAAGATCTTTTAAATTATTGGGAGACAAATGAAGGGCACTTGCATAGGGCAAAGGTTGGAGCTACCAACCGCCAAAATGTTGAAAGGTTGCATAACGCCGGTGCTCGGTCATTCAACTCCGTGAAAAGGGTAATAATATTTAAACATGTACACGCACACACACAAGGTTATTTTATTTTATAACACAAAGAAATATACTAAGTATAACCTATTTCATATTTTGAAGGAAATGACACGAGAAAGCCTTAAGCCTCCGACTAGACTTGAGGTGTGGGATAAATGCCATAAGAAAGTTGGCTCCGATCCGAACAAACCCGAATACACTACTCCAGCCGCCAGGCACATTTCGGTAATCTCAATATTTTATTTTTTTTCCACCTCTCTTATAAGCATAAGAAAATTTTATTTGTTCTAATAAAACTTGAAAAATGTGTAGGAATGATATGCCGCAATACTTGATCGTGTGCCGGTGGTGGTTACACAAACGAGTGAACGTGATGAGCCTTGGGATTGGTGGATGGAAGCAACGGGGGTTCCCGAAGGTGAAAGACCAAAAAAGGATTTTGTTGTCGGGTTCCCCACTCTAAAGCGAAAGAGAGCAAGGCAGACCATATTGTTGACTTGCTACAAATTTTCGAGTGTACTTCTGGGTAGAAGATTAACATCGACAAATCATTTGGATTTTTCTGTCAAAATACTGATTAGGGCCTTCGGGAAGTGAGTAACATGTTGCATTTCAAGGAAGCGGATGCAAGAGCGACATATTTAGGTTTACCTAATATGATGGGGCATAATAAATCAGTAGTGCTGGGTTACTTAAAGGATCGAATGCGAGATAGGGTGCATGGTTTGGAAAAAAAATGTTTGTCGAGAGGGGGGAAGGAGTTGATGTTAAAAACAGTTGCCCAAGCTCTCCCAAATTATGCTATGAGTATGTTTCTTCTTCCCCAACAGTTATGTACTGAGTTGGAGAGAATTATGAATAAATTTTGGTGAAAAGGCCTAAGTAGTAGCAAAGGTATTCACTGGATGCAGTGGGATCGCATGTACACGGGAAAATCTAATGGTTGGCTAGGCTTTCAAAAGCTGCAGGATTTCAATGTAGCTCTTCTCGGTAAACAAGGCTGGAGATTGGATGTCAAGACCAGTAGCCTAGTTGAGGAAGTGTATAAGGCCAGATATTACCCGGATGGATCTTTGTTAACAGCAAAAGTGGGAAGCAATCCGAGCTACATTTGGAGATAGATTATGGAAGCCCAGGTTCTATTAAAGCAAGGAGTCGTTCATCGAGTAGGAACAGGTACAACAATCAGTACAAAAAAGGATCCTTGGTTGCCTAATAGTGATCCTTATGTACACACGGACCACGAGGCTATAAGAAATACAATAGTTGATGCTTTGATGGTTCCAGGCCAGACTGAATGGGACATTGATTTAGTGAAAGATATCTTTCTGGACAAGGATGTACAATTGATATTATCAATACCCTTGAGGTCTACAGATACAGACCTTTGGTATTGGAAGTTGGATAAACTAGGTCAATATATAGTTAAATCGGCTTATGCAACACTTCAAGAAGCAAAACAGGGTAGCAATCCAAGTGACAATATCCCGTGGAAGAAATTATAGAATATGAAAGTGCCATTGAAGGTGAAGCATTTCATATGGAGAGCAATTAGAAATATCCTGCCTACGAAGGACCAGTTGATATCTAGAAGGGTCTTGGTTATTGATAAATGTCCTGTGTGTAACAATGAAGGTGAAACAGTGTACCATGCATTGGTATCATGCCACTTTGCTAAACAATGCTGGAGTGTATCGAGTATCAGATTAGAGGAGGATAATCAATCAAGCTTTAGCAGCTAGATATCCACAGCAATACAGAAGTGTAGTACAAGAGAGATTCAGGAGGTGGTCATGCTTTGCTGGTCGCTTTGGAATTGAAGAACATAAATGAGGTAGTA
Source organism: Saposhnikovia divaricata (assembly GCA_036435485.1). Lineage (NCBI taxonomy): Eukaryota > Viridiplantae > Streptophyta > Magnoliopsida > Apiales > Apiaceae > Saposhnikovia > Saposhnikovia divaricata. Next base: position 57,820,369 of record CM071596.1, read on the forward strand.
TATATGGAATCAGCGTGGAGGAGAGTACTCAGATGTTTTTAAGTCGGCAAAACTACTACTTAACCAATGGAAGAACGCTCAAAATAAATAGTTTGATAATTTTCTTGGTTTCATGAACCAAGAGGATGGCAAAGAACAATTTTCTTAGTTTGATAATTTTCTTGGTTTATGGTATAAAGGTGGCATTGAGTTGGATCAAAAATCAGAATACACAACCAGTGATAGCTCCTCTGTCCATCTGTCCTATTTTGGATGGTTGATAGATGAGTGCAAATCTTTAGTTAATGAGTTAAAAAATCGTCTTGTGACGTTGAATTTTGTTAAACTATCTGCTAACACAGTGGCTCACTGCCTAGCCAGACACGCTAGTTTTGTGCTTGATGGTATATGGAGTGAGGAATGTTTTTACCCAGAACTCTATCATGTACTGAACAAAGATTTAATATCTTAAATGAATTTTTCCTTGGCAAAAAATAAGTGATTCTTGCTAACAAATTTGTAAAAATTATTTTTGAAAATTTTCTCACCACTTTCGTGTAGACCAATTTTTTGTGCTTTATAAAAGGCTCAAAGAAGGTTATTTAATATTAAAGAATTGGTGAATTCAAATTATATTTTAAAGACATTTCCTCAGGAAAGATTATCTATATTGAATATATTGATGTGAAAAAAAATTTAAAATATTTAAAATTATTCTTGAATGAGTTTATAATAAAAGCTCACCAAAAGTACTCCTTCTTCTAACTAGTCTCATCCCGATTGAACGTAATCTATTTTTTTAAAATCTTTTTTCTATGATCCAACCGTACGGATGATGTTATATATTGAATATAGTGATGTGAATTTTTTTTTAGAAAATATCAAATTATTCTTGTATGATATTTTAATGGTCAACTATCAAAAGTACTATTTGGTCAAACTTGTCTAACTTCGGAATAACTCCGTATTAAATTCTTTTTTCGACGTTCCAACCATACGGATGATAATCTATATTGAATATATTGATGTGCAAAAAAAATTAAAATATTTAAAATTATTCTTGTATGAGTTTATAATAAAAACTCACCAAAAGTACTACTTCTTCTAACTAGTCTCATCCCGATTGAACGTCGACTTTTCTAAAATCTTTTTTTAACGATCCAATCATACAAATGATGTTATATATTGATTTTAGTGATGTGTGCCAAAAATTAGAAAAAATATAAATCGACGATTACTTTCCTTGTGTTGAAATTTAATATATAGTTATAAATTATTAAAAGCAAAATTAATTAAAAATGAAATATATGTTTTTAGAGGCCAAAAAAGGGGCGGTAATATTCCCTCCAAACAAAAATATTAAGTGTTCAACTCCCCCCAAAACAAAAATAATTCAGATCTTATCAATACCTAATCTCTTCCTCACAAAGTCACAAGTCTCCCTCTCTCGCCTCTCACCCCGAGGAGCCTCCCAGACCGCTCTAATATTAATAAACACTCTCTAATTCCTCCCCAAATCAAACATACCTTTCTCTCGATTAATCCTTAGATCCTCTGAATTGCTCTACGCACGGACGCTCTAATTCATCTTTTATATTTGAGGTTTGAAGAATCGCATTGTATAGTGTCTTGTTAATTGCTCTCGATTAATCCCTAGATCCTCTGAAATGCTCTACGGACGGATGTTCACTTGTTCTCTCCTAGAGGCAGTTGGTAATCTCCTTCCCCCCACCTCTCTCTCTCTCTCCCCTCCCATGTTCTCCCATGTTCATCTTCTTTTTCTAATAATATTTTCCTTATTTTAATTTTCCTTATTCTTTTTTTACTGGTTAATTTCTTTAATCTTATTGATGTTTAGTTGTTCAATTCTTGATTAATTTACCTAGTTGCAATATATGATTACAGGGGATAGTGCTCCTCCAGAGAGGCCAGTTTCACCTGATAAACTTTATAGGGTTGCCCTTTTGAAAAATCGATTTGCAGATACAATTTTAAAAGCTCAAGAAAAGACTCTCGAACAGGTATGTACCATGATCGTTTTCTCGTCTCGTTCTGTTTATGTTTGAACCAATCCATCTGTTGCATCAAAAAACAGAGTTCATTTACTGTATCAAACGCATTTCAAGCGCTGAGTGTCACTACTTGTTTGATAAATTGTGTAGTAAACTGAATCTTTATTGCAGTAATAGTCCTTGTATTTCAGTGAATTATGTTTACAAGCTATTGATGCTTCTATTGAAGCAGAATATTAGTCATGGTGCTTTTATTGGTTCCTTTAGATTAAGAAATTCACTCTCTTATAATCAACAAAGTTAGAGGACTTGGAATTTATCTAGTCAGGCCAAATTCGTGATACTACAAGACAGTGACTGGTGAGTTTTCATCCTTTCATCGTCTGCCATTGCTGTATTGTGTATGGTATTTGGTATTTTATGAATTCTCTGGTTGATTTGTAACTTTTGGATCTTGCTCACAGGATTGGCTGAAAAAAAATAATTCCAAGTTTAACTTGTCTGCATTGAGATTTATCCGTCTTTATGAGTAGATGTTGTGGATGTTGTTTCTAGTTAGATATATCACGTTATTACATGGATCGAGTAAGAAAACAACATTTTAACCTATGAAATTTTCAGTGCAGTTGTCAATGTTGGGGCTGCACTCTTCTTCTTCAAACAATTGGCTGGCATAAACACTGTTGTACATAACTCTACTTCTGTGTTTTTTTTTTGCAGTGCTGGTTAAGTCTCTGTTGTTACAGCCAGTGCTCTGGTTGCTGCATCAAATGTTTCTTTTAGTTTCTTTTAGTTTCTATTATCTTTTTTAAAAGTCCTAAGAATATCACATATGATGTTTCATCCAAAATACTGCAGCCGGAGGATGAAAAGTACGAAGACAAATCTGCATATATTGGTCTTATAAACCCTTTTTTCCCAGCCTATAAAGCACACTTTTTTTATTAATGATCACTGGCCACAACCCTTCTTCCTCTTTCTCATATGTACAGTGTTACTGTCACGGCTTAGTATTTTACCCAGATGTGAAACTGTATATGTGGTCAACTATACTATACACTTGTCTCATGCTTGTATACATAGATTTCTACCCCATAGTGATGATACCTTGTATTAATGCAATGCATATTAATCAATTTTTCCAAATGTTTTTGAAGGCTGCTTCAATGTTGCTGCTTTCAATTTTCTTTTCCTGGATTGGGAGGGACTGTTCTGTGAGTTGTATACTGCTTTTATAATTCTCCTTTAGGTCCTTTTTCTATGAAATAGTATCAGTTAATTGTTGTTTTATGTGATGTTTATGCCAGGATCTGATTGATGCTCCAATTGTTGTGGTAAGAGGTCACCATGGAAAGCTCCACATTTAAGGACTTCAAATGATCATTGATGAGCGGTGGACGAGAGCATGATCCAATTGCTGCTATTATGCTTCCTTGGAAATTAGAGATAGTTCTTGCTGCTATTCAAACTTTTCCCTATGTAAATAGAATTTATATAATTTTTTTATGATTTATTATTCAAGTTTTATGCTCCTTTATGTTGATTTGTTACATTGTGTAAGACTCATTTTTGATATATATAAACCATTGTGTGTTAAATTGAAACACAATACAAGAGAAAAAAAAAACGGTTGTACCAATGTGAAAGAACGACACCTATTCAATGGTTTATAAACATTATGTTTTAACGTATCCAACAACAATTTAAATATTAAAAACAGTTGTCTCTAGATGGCAAAAACAATTGTTCAAATTAAACAAACTATTGTGTATAATTCTAAACAACAATGGACAAATTCTAAAAGAATGTTGTGTGATTTCCATTCAGGCAAGTGTGTATTCAACTAAAACTATTGTCTATAATTCCCAACAACAATGGACAAATTCTACAAGAATGTTGTGTGATTTACATTCCGATAAGTGTTTATTCAGTTAAAGCTATTGTGTAGCATCTAAACAACAATGGTTTCTAAATCGAGTGTTGTTGTTTCTGGCTATTACACAACGCGTCTAGAGATGAAGTCATTGTGTTACGTAATTTTTAACAACAATTTAAAACTGTTGTGTTACCTTCTTCTATCCATCGGGTAAATAACCATTGTCTGATTTTAAACAGACAACTGCCGGATAGACAATGAAAAAAAAGACAGTCAGACAACGGTGAAAAACTGTTGTTGGATTGAGTTTTTCTTGTAGTGTGATAGCGCACATCAATGTGCTTACTCCGTCCATGGAAAAAGGATTCTTCGCCAAATCTATGGCTGACTTGTTATCGATGTAGATTATTACTGGTCCCGGAACTGCATCTGTGATTTGACTCAACAGTTTTTGCAACCAAATGCCTTGACACGCTGCTGCAGTTGTAGCAATAAATTCCGCTTCACAGGTTGACAACGCCACACATCATTATTTCTGCGATATCCAAGTTATTAGGCTTTCATTGAGATAAAATGCCATCCCACTCGTGCTTTTCATGTCAGTACTGCTGCTTGCATAGTCGCTATCTGAAAAACCTGTTAACATATGATTACCAGTGCCCTTCATGTACTTCAAACCATACTCCAGCGTCCCTTTGACATAACGTAATACTCTTCTTGCTGCATTCAGGTGCAAGACAGTTGGCTTCTCCATAAACCGACTTATTAACCCCACAGCAAACGAGATATCAGGCCTGGTATGTACTAGGTACCGTAAGCCTCCAATCAAACTCTTAAACATAGTTGGTTCAACTGCTTTCCCAGTTTCATCTTTATGCAGAGTCACCTTCTGATCCATGGGATATTTCATTTCATTACAATCTTGCATACCCGCTCTTTCTAGCAACCTTTTGGCATAGGCCGTTTGCTTCAGCTCAGTGCATCCTTTTCTCTGATCAACCTCGATGCCAAGATAGTAAACCAACTTCCCCATATCACTCATATCAAATTCATTACGCATTTGATCTTTAAATCTGATTATATTAGCAACACTTGTTCTAGTTACTAATAAATCATCAACGTAAACGCCAACAATCATAGATTCATTACCTTCTCGTTTTGTGTAGACGGCATGTTCATATGGACACTTTACAAAACCCAAATTCTCAAGGAATTTCTTTAACCGAGCATACCTAGCACGTGGAGCCTACCTTAAGCCATATAAGGCCTTTAACAACTTGTAAACTTTGTGCTCCTCGTTTTCCTTTTCATATCCATGTGGCTGCTTCATGTACACCTCCTCTTGTATATCACCATTTAAAAAAGCTGACTTAACGTCCAAATGGTGTACCTCCCATTCATTCTTTGCAGCTAATGCTAACAACAACCGTACTGTTTCCATCCTTGTAACTGGTGCGAATGCTTCCTCAAAATCGATGCCTTGTTTCTGAACGTAACCCTTGGCGACAAGCCTCGCTTTATACTTAGTAATCACTCCTCTTACATCCCTCTTAATCTTGAATATCCATTTTAATCCAATTGCTCTATGACCTGGTGGCAAGTAAGTCAAAACCCACGTTTTATTTATCTCAATCGAGTCAAGTTCACTGTCCATAGCTTTCTTCCATTCAACCTCCTGTGCTGCTTCTTCATAACTGCTAGGCTCCTCAATGCTCATCAACAACAAATCCTCTGCAATTTCTATCTGTTCTGTTTCATCGTATATTTCACTAAGCAATCTGAACTTCTTTGGTGCACTACTAGTTGCAGATGAGTCTGCACTTTCATTCCCAACAGACATCTCAGAGTTTTGAGGCATACTTGATTGAGTAGGTGTTGCAGGCTCCGTATTGCCTTCAGAAATTTGCTCATGTTCACTGTAAATGCTTCTAACTACAATGTTCCCTGCAACATGATTCCCTGAAACATGGTCTGGAAACACCACTTCGCCTGCATTTCCCTGTTCCTCCCAATTCCAGAAATCTCCTTCTTGAAACACCGTGTCTTTACTAATTTGTAGTGTTCCACTGCTAGGATCATACAAACAATTTGCCTTTGTCCCTGATTCCTTTCCCAAGTACACCACGGGCTTACTTCTGTCATCCAATTTCCTGGTATACATCGCTGGTACCATCATGTATGCACCACATCCAAACACTTTGATGTGACTAATGTCTGGTTTTCGTCCACACCAAGCTTCATATGGTGTTCTCCCCTTCAACATTTTAGTTGGTAAACGATTCAGAATATGTATTGCATGACGTACTGCCTCACCCCACATATAAGACGGCATGTTTGAGCCTTTGAGTAAGTTTCTTGTCATTGCTGCCACTGTACGGTTTCTTCGCTCCACAACCCCGTTTTGTTGTGGAGTGTATGGAGCCGTATAATGCCTTTGAATGCCTAAGATTTCACAGAACGAATTGAATTCAAGACTACAGAACTCACCTCCCCTGTCGGTTCTCATAATTTTTATTTTATTTTCGGTTCCTCTTTCAACCAGTGCCTTAAACCTTTTGAATGACTCGAATGCTTCACCTTTTGTTTTTTTGCATATAAACCCACATTTTATGAGTGCAATCATCGACAAACAAAAGGAAGTACCTGTTCCCTGCTGGTGTTGAAGGAGATATAGGCCCACAGATGTCTGCGTGAATCAATTCTAATGGCTTCTTTGCTATAAACAGTGCCTGGGAGGGGAATGACTTTCGGGCCTGTTTGGACATTAAGCAACCCTCACATCGTTTCTTTGGCTGTATGAACTTAGGGATTCCCAGTGCCATCTCCTCCTTAGACATCAACTCCATCGCCTGAAAATTAACATGTCCGAGACGAGTATGCCACAACCACGTTTCCTCCTCTCCTTTTGACAACCAACACATTGGTTTGCTTTCCTCGAGGCTAATCTTGTACAGTCTATTTGCAGATCTCTAAACTCTCATAAGCAACGTTCCTCCTTGCTTGTAGACCCTCAACTGATCGTCTTCCAGCACTACTCTGCAGCCCTCCTCAGATAGTTGGCCTAGGCTCACTATGTTGTTACACAATGTTGGTATATAATACACGTCACGCAAATTCCATTCCTCACCATTTTTGCACATAAATGATACTACCCCTTTGCCTTGGATAGTGACAGTAGACCCATCTCCAAATCTTACCTGTCCAGTAATTTTTTCATCCAACTCTTTAAACTTTCCCCTTTCTCCAGTCATGTGTTGGCTGGCTCCGTTGTCCAAGTACCACACCTGCGACATCCTACTCTCGACATTCTTCTTGCTGAGCGTAGGAATCACTTTTTCTTCGTTTAACAGCACCATGCCACCCTCCTTAATGTCACTCTCCATTAATAACAATGCCGGCTCATCTTCTTCAGCCTGAGTCATATTCACCTCTGGACTCTGTTCTTTTTCCTTCTTTGGTTTACGACACTCATAAGCAAAATGACCATATGTCCCGCAGTTGTAACACCTCAATGTACTTCTGTCACGTGTTCCCCGACCACTGTTCCTTCCTCGAGTATTAGCACCTCGAGTCTTTTGTGTCCAAGATCCTTCACCTCCATTTTTGTTTCCTTTACTGATCCACTCTTCTCTTGTCAGAAGTAGTTTTCCACCAGTGTTTTCACGTCTTGACCATTCTTCTTCAGTGAGCATCAGCTGCCCCCCTCCACTCTCACTCTGGCCTCTGGTTCGTTCATCATGTCCTTTGAGCGACCCAAGTGCCTCCTCTACAGTCATATTTTCCAAATCTCCAAACTGTTCAATCGTTGACACAATTTGAAGAAACTTGTTTAGCATTGCACGAAGCAGTCTCTTCACAACGTAACTTTCTGAAATCGTCTCACCCAGAGCACGAATATTTGTTACTAATCCGTTTAACTTCATACAAAAGTCGTCCAGTTGATTTGTCTCCTTCATACGCAAGTTTTCAAACTCACTCTTCAAGGTCTGAACCTTGGCTTTCTTCGCACGATCCGCACCTTGACACATAGTCTGTATCGCCTTCCATGCCTCTTTCGCGGTCTCTTTCTCAGTCACCGACAAGAGTACATCCCCAGGTATGCTTTGATAAATGGCAGCAAGAGCGATCTGATCATGTTTCTCATCAAGCGTTGCTTTGTTGTCCTTACTCACCTCCACAGCATCCCACACGCCGTGTGCTTTCATGAAAGCCTTCATTTTCAGAGCCCAAGCAGTATAGTTACTCCTGGCCAACATAGGGTAGTTCAAACCGAGTGCACCGTCCTTCAGCTTAGTCATCTTCTCCGTAGTCATTCTTGGTAAATATTTGGGCATACAGTATGTACACCTGCTCTGATACCAGATAATGAATAAACACCTGCTATAAACTTATAGATATACTAGCTGTTTGATTTGCAAAGCTGAAAGAATAAAATTTGCACGGAATAAAGTCCCTTGCTTTCGATTAAAACAAATAAGCAACTACAGAATTTAAACAATAACCACACGCAGGTGGTAGCAAGAAAAACGCTAACAGACTCCTAACTTTAACCACTACTTGATGACTGCACCTTATTCTCCTAAAAACTCTCTAACAGCTAGATGACCAATTCAATCAACTCTGGACTACACGACTTATTCAAACCAACATTATTCAGACACTAAGTTGAGATTAAATAAATTCCAACAATTATGACGTCTTGATAACTAAGATCATCAATGCCCATACCCATGTCCCATTCCAGCAGTTCTTCAACCCCTCCAACCGGCCTGTTACAGGCATACAACATGTAGCAATCCGAGCTACATTTGGAGATCGATTATGGAAGCCCGGGTTCTATTAAAGCAAGGAGTCGTTCATCGAGTAGGAATAGGTACAAAAATCAGTACAATAAAGGATCCTTGGTTTCCTAATAATGATCCTTATGTACACACGGACCACGAGGCTATAAGAAATACAATATTTGATGCTCTGATGGTTCCAGGCCAGACTGAATGGGACATTGATTTAGTGAAAGATATCTTTCTGGACAAGGATGTAGAATTGATATTATAAATACCCTAGAGGTCTACAGATACAGACCTTTGGTATTGGAAGTGGGATAAACTAGGTCAATATATAGTTAAATCGGCTTATGCAACACTTCAAGAAGCCAAACAGGGTAGCAATCCAAATGACAATATCCCGTGGAAGAAATTGTAGAATATGAAAGTGCCATTGAAGGTGAAGCATTTCATATGGAGAGCAATTAGAAATATCTTGCCTACGAAGGACCAGTTGATATCTAGAAGGGTCTTGGTTATTGATAAATGTCCTGTGTGTAACAATGAAGGTAAAACAGTGTACCATGCATTGGTATCATGCCACTTTGGTAAACAATGCTGGAGTGTATCGAGTATCAAATTAGAGGAGGATAATCAATCAAGCTTTAGCAACTGGATATCCACAGCAATACAGAAGTATAGTACAAGAGAGATTCAGGAGGTGGTCATGCTTTGCTGGTCGCTTTGGAATTGAAAACATAAATGAGGTAGTATATATGGAATCAGCGTGGAGGAGTGTACTCAGATGTTTTTAAGTCGGCAAAACTACTACTTAACCAGTGGAAGAACGATCAAAATAAATCGTTTGATAATTTTCTTGGTTTCATGAACGAAGAGGATGGCAAAGAACAATTTTATTCGTTTGATAATTTTCTTGGTTTATGGTATAAAGGTGGCATTGAGTTGGATCAAAAATCAGAATACACAACCAGTGATAGTTGAGATTGATTGTCTTTCAGTGATCCAAGCAATCCGCTGCTCCTCTGTCCATCTGTACTATTTTGGATGGGTGATAGATGAGTGAAAATCTTTAGTTAATGAGTTAAAAAATCGTCTTATGACGTTGAATTTTGTTAAACTATCTGCTAACACAGTGGCTCACTACCTAGCCAGACATGCTAGTTTTGTGGCTGATGGTATATGGAGTAGGGAATTTTTTTACCCAGAACTCAATCATATATATCACTACAAGAAAACAGCTTTAAACCGATCGTCACGAAACCGACCGTCACAAATCCAATGGTTATAACCGACCAATACCGTAGGTAGCTGGTTTTATGATAAAACCGACCATCTAAAACCGACCGGTTCAGGCCCGGGCCCGTTTTGCTGACTCACATTTTCGATCTTTATGACATGTCATCTAAAACCGACCGATACCACTGCGGTCGGTTACATTTTAACCAAACGAAGAAAATGTCATCGTTTTGATGACGAGTTTTTGATGTCAAACCCGACCGATAATTGTCAGTCGGTTTTAACAGGAATATTCAAAAAAATTACTTATGGTTTTCTATGTGGTTATTTAAGAGGCTTTAGGTGGTCGGTTTTATGAATGACGGTCGGTTTTAGGTGGAGTCCAAACTAAAAATTTCAAATTTTAAAAATGGGGTCCAAACTAAAAAATTCAATTTTTTTAAAAATGGAGCCCAAACTAAAAAATTCAAATTTTTTGCCAAACTTCATTTAAACAAACCACTTCACCAAATTTCATCTCTATCCCTACATCCACTTCACCAAAATTCCTCTCCCTTTCAACTTTCATTTTCGAAATTTAGACTAAAAAACTCCACCTAAAACCGACATGGATAAATGGTTTGGGATTTCGAATTTTTTTATACTTATCCTTGTTATCGCTGTGTTTTACTGCCTCGAAATCCAACAATGGTGTCAGAGCTACTTCTATAAGGCAATGATTTGGTTATGTGTTTGGTGTATTATGATGCTAATGATTGTTTAAGAAGAAGAAGAAGGTGAAGAAAATGAAGAAGAATAAGATGGTGATGAGATCGATGGTATATTGACTAGTTTCTATTAGTTGTAATAGATATTGTAGTCCAAAAGATTTGATTGTAATACTTTTGATTTTTGAATTTCTCATATTTGATGGTTATGAAGAATAAAATTTCATTCATATTTCTCATTTTTGAATTTTTTCTTATGTTTTTATGAAGTTGAATGGTGTGGTGAATCTGTGGTTTGTTAATGTTGAATGGCTTAGTGGTGATTGCAATATTGAAATGTAATGAAATGGAATGGCATAACCCAGAAAACCGACCGAAATGGTACATAACCGACCATTTTTTACCATTCCATTCCCAGAAAACCGACCAAAATGAGTCGTCTGGGTTTAAACCGACCGATTATGCACATCTGACTATGGTCGGTTATACATGCCAATCAAATATTTTTTTTTTCTTTTTTAAACATGGTTGGTTTTAAATAAATAAAAATATGAATAAAGGATAAAAAATAAAAAAAATATAAAAAAAACAAATTATTTTGGTTGGAGATCTTAGTAGATCACTACTATTTTCACTTGTACTAGTAACTAGTGCTTTGTCATGGATTGTTATTTCTATTTTTTTAAATATATTACTCGACGATCAAACCGTACGGATGTTAAGATATATCCAATTTAGCGATATTCCCAAATTTTCAAAAAATTAAAAATTAATTTGGTTGGAGATCTTAGTATATCACTACTATTCTCACTTGTGCTAGTAACTAGTGCTTTGTCACGGATTGTTGTTTCTATTTTTTTAAAAATATTTCTCGACGATCAAACTGTACGGATGTCAAGATATATCTAATTTAGTGATATTCCCAAATTTCCAAAAAATTAAAAATTAATTTGGTTGGAGATCTTAGTATATTACTACTATTCTCACTTGTACTAGTAACTAGTGCTTTGTCACGGATTGTTGTTTCTATTTTTTTAAAAATATTTCTCGACGATCAAACCGTACGGATGTCAAGATATATCTAATTTAGTGATATTCCCAAATTTTTAAAAAATTAAAAATTAATCTGGTTGGAGATCTTAGTTGATCACTACTATTCTCACTTGTACCAGTAACTAGTGCTTTGTCACAGATTGTTGTTTCTATTTTTTTTAAAAATATTACTCGACGATCAAACCGTACGGATGTCAAGATAAATCTAATTTAGCGATATTCCAAAATTTTCAAAAAATTAAAAATTAATTAGGTTGGAGATCTTAGTATATCACTACTATTCTCACTTGTACTAGTAACTAGTGCTTTGTTACGGATTGTTGTTTCTATTTTTTTAAAAATATTTCTCGACGATCAAACCGTACGGATGTCAAGATATATCTAATTTAGTGATATTCCCAAATTTTCAAAAAATTAAAAATTAATCTGGTTGGAGATCTTAGTTGATCACTACTATTCTCACTTGTACTAGTAACTAGTGCTTTGTCACGGATTGTTGTTTCTATTTTTTTAAAAATATTACTCGACGATCAAACCGTACTGATGTCAAGATATATCTAATTTAGCGATATTCCCAAATTTTTTAAAAATTAAATATTAATTAGGTTGGAGATCTTAGTGTATCACTACTATTCTAACTTGTACTAGTAACTAATGCTTTGTTACGGATTGTTGTTTCTATTTTTTTAAAAATATTTCTCGATGATCAAACCATACGGATGTCAAGATATATCTAATTTAGCGATATTCCCAAATTTTAAAAAAATTAAAAATTAATTAGGGTGGAGATCTTAGTATATCACTACTATTCTCACTTGTACTAGTAACTAGTGCTTTGTCACGAATTGTTGTTTCTATTTTTTTAAAAATATTTCTCGACGATCAAACCGTACGGATGTCAAGATATATCTAGTTTAGTGATATTCCCAAATTTTCAAAAAATTAAAAATTAATCTGGTTGAGATCTTAGTTGATCACTACTATTCTCACTTGTACTAGTAATTAGTGCTTTGTCACGGATTGTTGTTTCTATGTTTTTAAAAATATTACTCGACGATCAAACCCTACGGATGTCAAGATATATCTAATTTAGCGATATTCCCAAATTTTCAAAAAATTAAAAATTAATTAGGTTGGAGATCTTAGTATATCACTACTATTCTCACTTGTACTAGTAACTAGTGCTGTGTTACGGATTGTTGTTTCTATTTTTTTAAAAATATTTCTCGACGATCAAACTGTACGGATGTCAAGATATATCTAATTTAGTGATATTTTCCCAAATTTTCAAAAAATTAAAAATTAATTTGGTTGGAGATCTTATTTGATCACTACTATTCTCACTTGTACTAGTAACTAGTGCTTTGTCACGGATTGTTGGTTCTATTTTTTTAAAAATATTTATCGACAATCAAACCATACGGATGTCAAGATATATCTAATTTAGTGATATTCCCAAATTTTCAAAAAATTAAAAATAATTTGGTTGGAAAAAGTAGAGATTTTAATAAAAAAAATGTAATAGCTTAAAAAGGTAATTAGTTAGTTATTATTTAGAAAAAAATGAGATATTTTAGATAGAAGAAAAAGGTAATTAGTTAGTTATTAATAATTATAATATTATTTAGGAGAAGTGTTGTGTAATATTTTGAGAAAAGATTTTGCGGTACATGTTACTTATTTGATTGGTTTATTTTTAGTTTTAACTCGGCCTCACAAAATCTTACAAACACAATTTTTAAGTACACGTATATATAACAAGATGAGTATCCACCATTTTACTAAGATGATTTTTTCAAACTCCAAATTATATTATCATGCATGAATATATGTACTTAAGGGAAATTTATAAAAATTTACACTCCTCTCATTTTTCATTTTAAAATTATAATTATTGTATTAAAAATCTAAAATATGTAAAATCTAAAATATTCCAATAAATTTAATGTTTAAGTTTTTATACAAAAAAGAAAATTTTAAAAATAATTTATGGAACTATCTTTAAAATACACCTTAAAATGTATGCCGGAAAGTGAAAAAAAAAAGTGTTAAACATTCAAAAGGGACGAAGGGAGTGTATTGTAGCATGGTATTCCACCATTGTAAATCTTACAATTTAATCAATTTAATTTATGAATCCCTTTTTAAATTTTGAATTTTTGATATGTGCCTTTCTGTTTAATTTTGGATCTTTATTTAATTATGAAATATTATTCTATTTCAAATATAGTTGATTATTTTAATTAATAAACTGAATTAATCACCCAAACTGAAGACCAGATGCATAAGATAGCTGTGTAGAGCACGCAAGGGCTGTTGCTTCCGTTTATCTCAGGCGCGTGATTTTTACGCGCGGTGAAAGAGAGTGGACGCCTAGGCCGACAGCATGTGCACCAGTCTACTACTTTTTGCATTGTATTTCATTTCTTTGTTTATATAAACAAACTCACCCACCCACCAAACTTGCTTAACAAAACAATCATATTGATACTCTCTTGTTAAAGGACCGAAAGTGAGAAAAATGATTGATATTTTTTTTTTTGAAATACAAGAAAAATTCAAGAAGCCTTTTCCATAAATTGTTATTACGATTTCATCCGCATCTCTACATCTCTACATCTGACAGTTCTCAGTTCGTTGAAGTGAAAATGGCGTATGCAAACTCAGTCCGCTCCCAACTAAAATTGGTCCGTTCAAGTCGAATCCAAACTTGCTCTTCTCCATTTTGTGTTGATGTAAGCTTCTTGTAACTCTTCCTCTTCTTCAAAGTATTGTTTAAAAGCTAAATCTCACAATTTTTTTGTCATTCTATTATTAGTCAATAAATTATTATTTATTACTATTATTTTGAAGAGAATCACAATTTCAAAACATAAAAATGGTGTGATACTTTTAGAATAATTTTCTTTTTTTCAAGTTGTTGATTTCTTTGAATATTGAAAGTTGCATTTTTATTTTTCACTAGTAGAATTATTTGTATTTAAGCAATTGAATTCCACACGATAATAATTTAAAATTGACCATTATTATTCAACGTTTATTAACAAATAATTATAATAAGTTGTCATTATATATGCTGCTGAAAACTTGTAAAATTTAATGTATGACTTTCAAAAAATTAATTTATATTATTGAGTACAATCATTGTACATGTGTGAACATGTAATATATTTTTTTAAAAAAATTCTTCATAAGGCATTTCCTAAGTTGTGGAAGCCGAACAGGTAGAATACTAATTAGTGCAAAATATAAAAAAAGGCCGAGTCACAGAGACATTTTGTTAAGTGTTACACTGTTTGTAGCCCTCCACGATAATTTCTTTTGCTTGAATACATTTCGGTGTCCTAGAATATTCGTTAACAATGATTTATGTTCTATTTAGTCCGAATAAGAATGAATACTCGAATCGTGATCAATACTAACTTAATAACAGTGAAAAACATGGTTATTTTTATTTCATTTTAACAAAGTGTGTGAATACATTATTATATATTAATTTTATTAATTGATTACTTATTTTATTTATTTACATGCATATTGTAAAATTTTAAAATATTTTTGTTGAATATTTCTATTAATTTTATTTTATTACAATATTTGAATATTTTATTTATCATTATGACTTATACATTTTTTTCAATTCTCTTTATATAATGTACGGATATATTACTATATTATAAGTCTTTAATTAATTATTTATGATTTTATTCAAATACTTGTAAGTTACAAGAATATTAGATTATTATTTATTGTGTATAATATTACTATTTTTTTGTGAACACCTAGTCGATCAACCAAACATAAAGATATTTTTGATGTAGGATTTAATTATGAGCAAACTCACTTGCACTAATTGTATATAAAATATAATAAAAAAAACTAGATATAGAAGAAAAGGCCAAGGAGTTGAAATTCAACTAACCAAATTTTTGGGGAAAAAACGAAAATAAAATGGCATCCCTAATAAAATAAAACATTATTATACATATGTTTGTGTACTTATAATTAAATAAATAAGATATTTATGTTTGTGTGCTTATGTTCGATTTGCTTTCCACATTTATGCTCGATTTGTTTGTGTACTTATGTTTTTTTTTAGGTGCTCGGTTGGCTAGTGATGATCATAATGGTTTCAATGATCGTGTGTACGATGGCACGTAAAGGGAAGGGCAAGCAAGTTGAAAAAGATAAGGGCAAGGGCAAGGCTAAGGGTAAACAAGTTGCAACCAAGGGAAAGGGCAAGGGCAAGGGCAAGGTGAAAGATAAAGGGAGAGCAGCACATTGGCATTGAGAGATGAGCCAACGAATACGGATACGGGCGATGAAGGAAGTGCAACGGACCCGACGATTGGAAACATAACAGCTACAGAGGCACACCAGTGGCGAGGAAGGAGGGCTCGATCACATTCAAGTGGAATTTATGGAGCTAATCAGCCTCGTGAACCAACACGTATCAATATCTCTAATGGACAGTAAGCCTAATTATCCAATGTTATGTTTCTTTCACTTTGTCATTGTAGTGCAATTAATCTTAATATATATGCTCAATATATGCTAAATGTGCAACTACTTATTCTTACTTATTTAATATGCTACATGTAGTATTGAAGATGATACCGCAAAGAAGACTTTGCTTGGGATGATTCGTGAGAGGTGGCCCGTGGTTCATTACACCTTCAGTGACATCGATGCGGCTTATCCAAAGTCGTTGGGCGATAGGGTTGATGAGTTTTTTGTAAGTAAAACGATATCATATTTTTTATTATGTTTTGTTTCATGATTTGATTATGAAGTTAATTTGATCATGAATCTGACCTTATCATTTGTTCCTATTTTATAGAAATTTTATAAGCATCAATGGGGACAAAGTCGTAGGAAATCAAGAAAGATTGTTGAAGATCACATCAAGCTTACAATAAAAAGGACTGTGAGTGAGCTTAAGAAGAGAGTTGAGACAGTGGCAAGGGAAAAGGGGGTTTCTAAATTGTCCTTATGGCCCCTGTATTGGTCCGAGACATTTTGGAAGGATCTTGTTAAATATTGGGAAACGAATGAAGGGCACTTGCATAGGGCAAAGTTTGGAGCCGACAACTGCCAACGTGTTGAAAGGTTGCATAGCGCCGGTGCTCGATCATTCAACTCGGTGAAAGCGGTAATAAAATTTAAATATGCACAAATACATACACACACATAAGGTTATTTCATATTATAAAGCAAACTATGTATACTAATAAAAGATATTTTATTATTTGGAAGGAAATGACGAGAAAAAACAAAAAGCCTCCGACTAAACTTGAGGCATGGGACAAATGCCACACGAAAGTTGGTTCCGATCCGAATAACCCTGCCTACACTACTCCGGCCGCCATGTGCATCGCGGTAATCTTATTTTCTATGTACAGTATACGCATATTTTTGTCTACACTACCCCGTCTACACATACAATGCATGTTTGTATTAATTATAAGAATTAAAAAGTTAAATGTTCTAATTAAACCTGAATTAATGTGTAGGAACGATATGCCGCTATTCTTGAGCGTATGCCGGTGGAGGTGACTCAAACGGGTGAGAGGGATGAGCCGTGGGATTGGTGGATGGAAGCAACAGGGGTCCCCGTAGGGGAAAAACCCAAAAAAAATTATGTTGTTGGATTCCCCGATGTTCGAGCTAGTGATCTACTTCCTACCCTAGCTAGACGCTATAGGGATTCAACCCGAGGCGAAGCTGGCTCATCCTCATCCGCTCCAACACGACGTGGCTCCATCCCCGACAATGTTTATCTCTCGATCGTGAGAAATGTTCTTACAGAGATCCGTGTCAATCCTGACCGATTTGATCGTCAACTATCCGATCAAGAGATTGCCACATTTGCACGTACCGCCCTCGAGGCCTCCGATCCATGTGCCGATCCAAGTCAAAGGTTGCAATGGAATAATCTCATTGACGGTGAGATTGTTCATATTGTCGGGACCTTAATTGAGGATATTGTCCAAAAAACCGAAGCTCAAGTTCAAGTGGTAATGGTCTTTTCTTTTGGTTTTATTTGTATCCATTAATGATATTTATATGTTCTTACTTTTTAATTGGTTGGTTATATGTGTGCATAGGCAAAGGATCGGCTTGCATTGGAAGAAGAAAAGGATTATACCTCCGAGGATGAGGATATGGGTAAAGATGGTGGTGAAGACGATGGTGATGGCGCTGGTGATGATGGTGGGGAAGAGGGTGAAAAAGATGGTCATCAATCATCCGATGTTTCTTTGTCGGATCATTAGGTTTTTAAGTGTGATCGGTTTTTATGAACTTGTTTTTGTTCTAAGCTGTTTATAATTAGTTGGAATGACCAGAAAACTTGGAATGTTTGTATGAACGTGGTTTTTATATTTGTTGGAATGATCGAACTTATGAAATTTTTATGTTTGTATGTTTGATTATGTTATTATGAAGTTGAATGGTGTGGTGAATTGTTAATGTTGAAATGGAATGGCAGGCTGCAATATTGGAAAAACCTGCAATTTTTTTTTTTTTAAAAAAACCAGAAAACTGACCGACGAGCCTTAGAACCGACCAATTTTTACCCTTCAATTCCCAGAAAACCGACCACAATAAGACATAATCGACCGTTTTTTACCATTCGATTCCTTCGAAGGAGGTCGGTTTAGGTGGTCGGTTATATTATGGTGGTCGGTTATAAGTGGTCGGTTATACAAATTAGCACAGCTACTGGCATAAAACCGACCGATTGTGCACGTTTGACTATGGTCGGTTATGTGTGCCAGTAAAAATGTAATTTTCTATTTTTTAAGTCATAACCGACCACTGTCGGTCGGTTATGTGTTGATGACGTCTTTCGACAGCTGTCGCCACGTGGTGACACGTGGTGCCAATGTCCAATTCGGAACGCACATCAGAGAATTTGTAAACACATATAACCGACCAAATTATTGGTCGGTTATGTGTGTTAAACCTGACCAAATGACATAACCAACCAGGCTTAAACCGACCAGCATTTTTGGTCGGTTTTAGTCATTAAACTGACCGATTCCTTTTATAACCGACCATTTTTGACGATCGGTTTAAAACTATTTTCTTGTAGCATGTACTGAACAAAGATTTAATATCTTAAATGAATTTTTCCTTGGCAAAAAAAAAAGTGATTCTTGCTAACAAATTTGTTAAATTTATTTTTGAAAATTTTCTCACTACTTTCGTGTAGACCAGTTTTCTGTGCTTTAATATTAAAGAAGGTTATTTAATATTAAAGAATTGGTGAATTCAAATTCTATTTTAAAGACATTTCCATAGGAAAGATAATAATCGAATTTTAGTATATTTTATTGAAGAAAAGTGAGGTTTTCAATTTTTTAAAGATATTTAATAAATTATTAAAATAATATTTGGTGTGAAATATAATTAAAACAGAAACTAATCCCACAATGGTTTAAAGATATTTGATAGTACAAATTATTAAAAAATTAAATTGTGTAAAATAATAATCATATAGTTATTTGCTGTAATATTCTTTATGAAGGTTACACCTCAAATATGTTACCGTTACAAAATATTTTGTCCTACCTATCACCAAATTTTGTTTTGACCGTCACAGTTGGCCTACTCCAAAATCTGAATTAATTTGAATTCCAAATTTCAACCAAAAAATTAGTATAAATATATGTTAATATAAGAATATTTTTCACATCAAACATCTCTAAATTCATTTTTCTCTTCTGACAATCTCTTTAGCAATAAAAAAACACATCGTAAGTCTTCTCATGTTTGTCTGACTATATTGTAGATGTGTAAAACTCACTGAGTTGAGAATTAGTTTTTTTTTGTCAGAATTGAGAATTAGTTTGAGTTTTGTTTATCTACGCCAATCATTTATTCTTTCAGTCTTTCATGTGTATGCATTTCTCTGGAAGGTCATATTAGGAATCTATATATCTATACTCCTTTTTTATCTTTTAGAAGAGAAAAAAGCAATTCTCCTTTGTATGATTACTGGATTGAATTTTTATATAAGGATGATTCCTTATTTTTAAGGAGTTTGTTGGTTCTGAAAACATTCTTTGGGTAGCCATTGGAGTTTAAGAAAAAGTAGAAAATAAATTAGTTATATTTTTGTAAATGCAGTAGGATGAATTTTATTAATACAAAATTGTCATTTAGTATTTATATGGAAATCAATATAGTCTCACCTTAATAAAAATAACAAAATTTAATATATCTTTTAATATATCTTCCGGGCCAGTAGCTTTCATTCTTTTTTTTTTGGGTTTATTTGTTTAATCTCTTGCTATCAGGATATAATTTATTAATGTTCTTATTCTTAGTCCAGTCTCTTGAATTGTTTCTGCATGTAAATTTATGATATTTTATCTTCATATGGTAACTTATTATTGTATTGCATTGAATTGTAAGGATTGAAGTATGGCTTTTGCAGCGAACGACATGAACTTGGCTCAACAAATCCAAGAGGTCGGGTATAAGCTTGCTGAGCTACCGACGGAGGTTGAACTGCTTTTTCCTATCCTTGATGTAAGCCACCTCGCTAAAACTGAAATTAGGATTATATGCACGCATTTGTGTGTATACAATTAAAAGAAATGATTTTAAATTGATAGTAAATCATTTGGAAAAAACTGATGTTATGAAATTCCAAAATTAAACATTGTGATTATTTTAGTAACCGACAATTGATTCAATTTAAGTTTAATTTTTTGCTTTAGAGGGTTGATCTTCTCTTGTCGCAAGTGGATCAAGCTCCAAGCCAACAATTACTAGATGCGTGTTCAGTTGTGATGAAGGCATTGGTTGAAGAGCCTCTTCTGAAACACTTTGATAACGATGTTAAAGTATTTCTAGCAGCATGTTTGTGTGAGGTAGCTAGAATTATGGCACCGAAATCACCGTATGAAGACCCTGAGATGAAGGTATATATGGCACTACGAAAAAAAAAGAATTCTGTATTGGATTATTTTGTGTGTTTAATATTAACCATTTTATATATGATATGCAGGAATTTTTTCAACTAATTGTGTCATCCTTTAAGGACTTATACGACATGTCTAGTAGATCTTACCACAAGCGAATCTCAATTCTCAACAATGTAGCTGGAGTCAGGTCACCAGTTCTCATGCTAGATCTCCAATGTGACTCTCTCATTGTTGAGATGTTTCAAAACTTACTGGGCTCAATAAGGTACCACATTCTCTATCTAAGTTACCAGACTTAAACATCCTACACAGAAAACCGTACATTTCTCTTATGTATTGATGCCAAAAAATGTACTCCCTCTGTTTTCAAGTAATTGACGTTTGACTTATTTGCACACTCTTTTAGGAGCATTGACCACATAGTTAGAAAAATTATTTTTAAATTTTTTTTTTCGTGAATAAAAGTTTTAATCCTATATTTTTATTCACGAAAACAAAATTTTAAAAATAATAATTCTAACTATGTGGTCAATGCTCCTAAAAGTGCGTGTCAGAAAGTCAAGCGTCAATTATTTGAAAATATTTGAAAACAGAGGGAGTAGTAAAATAGGCCCCTAGTGAATTATGTGTTCATTATATCCTTTCTCGACAAGTTAACGATTATCTTTGACTAAATTTTCAGGGATTATCATCCAGAAAGTATTTTCACATACATGGAGTCAATTATGACTCTTGTAATTGAAGAGAGTGATGAAGCTTCGCTAGAGTTATTGACCCCCATACTAGGTGTTTTAAAGAAAGACAATGAGGTAACATATAATTTAGTGGGTTGGATGTGTTGTACTCCTTGCTCTGATGAAGTTGCATGACTAGCCTCTATGTTTGTATTAGGACCCTCCAATTATTTCCCGAAAGTTGGGAGAAAAAGTGTTGGAAACATGCGCAAGTAAGGTCAAACCTTACCTTTTACAAGCAGTAAAATTCTTAGGTAGGCCTATATCTCAGTACAGCGCCATTGTTGCCCACATATGTGAAGAAGCTGGTGTGGTCGAGCATCATGATGACGACGATTGGTCCATAAATAAACTGGTAAATATTTCTTCTCTATAATTAAGAAGTACTACTTCATGGCGGTCAATTGTTTAGATATGAATTTTGTTTTAAAGTTACAATATGCTCAACTGCTTTAGCATGTTTCCATATCTATATATATGTTTCCTGAACCATAAAAGTCAGGTTACTTTTCTGGATAATAGCTCTTAAATATGTTCACCTAATTCACTTGTGGTGAAACGTACCATGCTTAATTTTTGTAGAAATTAAATTGATATTTTCGGATTATTTTTTTCAAAATTTTGTTTCTTCAAAAGGCTAAAGAGTCTCTAGATGAGCCTGCCCCAGTAATTCCTCTCAAAGAGCCTAGCAAACCAAATGATGATTTAGACAATGAAAAAGAAAGTTTGGTTGTTGAGGATTCACAATTTAATGCACCCCCCTCGTCGGAAATTGAAAGGGAGGTGGCACAGGTTTCTTCATCAAATCACATTGAGAACAAAGTTGCAGATATCGCCTCTGAAATTCAGAATGATAAAAGTCTTTTCACAAAAGAAAACTCTACAGAAGGTGCACCATTTTTTGATCCTGCGGGTGTAGAGGTAGGCAATGTATCTGGTGCTTTGCTAATTAAACAACAAAGGGGCAGCAAAAACGTGAATGCTAACTCGACTGAAGCTGATGAACCAATGAAGGAGAAGATGGTTGAGAAAGATATGCCACTCGCAAATAAAGGTTCAACCAATGTAGCTGAAGTGGAAGTTTCTAGTGATGATGATTTAGCATGCAAAATTAGCGAGTTTGTTATTAAAGCACAAAAGAGCAAGACATCATCTGGCAAAAAACGGAAGATGACTCCAAATAAACAAAAGGGCCAGATTGGTAAACCTAACAAAGAGAAGGGTACTAGTCACCAATTACCAAAGAAAAAGAAGGTACATGATAAATTAAATTAAAATGCGTATCATATATATATATATATATATATATATATATATATATATATATAAACTTTGCAGTATCTGATGTACAACTCAAACTAAATTTCTTGATGCAGTTATCTATAGAGTATGGGGATAATCTGGTTGATACCAAGATTAGAGTTTGGTGGGAAGACGATCATGAGTAAGTTTTTTTTTTTTTAACTAGGGAATTGAATAAAGTAATTCACAATTCCCTTATTTACACTACAAGAAAACAAGGCTAAATGTGATCAAATAAATTCGACCGCGGCTAAATTCGACCGTATTCGGTCGACCAATTTCGACCCTACTAAATAGGGATAATATGTGATATTAATGATTTTTGCTTATTGAGAACCGAGTTTTTGATATCTTTATAATCGTCGTAAAGTTTTTTGGTTGGCTGGAGGTAATGAACTTTGCATTGTTTGTTAATTTCGTGTGTATGAGAGGTTAGATAGCTGTAAAACGAATCTAATGGTGATTTATATTGAATTTTCTGGAGTGTTTTTGATTCGTCGGAAAAGGTTTGGTTTGCCGGATTTTTTGGTTTGTTTTCGGTTGTTTTGTTGTGGTTTGGATTAGGGTAGGCTTTGGTTGATGTTGTTGAGATACACTGAAGTGTATATGTGTAACTGGGAAGTTCAAAGAGTAGCAGATTTTGCTGCTTTTTTTTTAAACTGGTGCACATTAAATTTGACTGAATTTGGTCGAATTTAGCATATATATTCGACTAGATTTGGTCGAATTTAGTGTACTAAATTCGACCAAATTTGGGCAAATTTAATTTATTTACGGCGCCAAATTTCAAAATTTTGAAATTTTCACCAAAATTTGAAAGTTTCAAAATTTTGAAATTTTTGGTCGAATTTATAATTCGGCCAAAATCGGTTGAATTTAATAATATGAATTTTGACCAAATTTGGTCGAATTTATCCTAAATATGACCGAATTATTCGATCAAATTTATCCTAAATATGACCGAATTTTTCGATCGAATTTATCCTAAATTCGAACGAATTACTAAATTTGACCAGCTTAAATATGACCAACAAAAATTCGATCATATTTAGCTAAATTCGACCAAATTCAGTCGAATTTAGCTAGATATGACCGAATTTCTTCGATCATATTTAGCCGTTTTTCTTGTAATGCGATCATCTTTTTTTTTATTTTATTATTATCCCTCTTATCCTAAATTGTTAAGTTTGACGAGGCACATTTCCTGTACAAGTTATTAATTTGTTAATTAAATATTGTCAACTTAGATCTGGTATGTGGAATCCAATGTATTTTGGGTAACAACATCTCATGATGCATGTAGGGTTCGTATGTTATGCATTTATAAATGTAACATAATATTTTAAGAACAATATCTGAAAATTCTTAGTTCAAAATATGGAATATTGGGGATCGTAACAATTTTAAATGTCTACCATGTTCTTGTAGGTTTTACGAGGGTGTTGTTGCTTCATTCGACCCCGATAACAAGAAACACAAGGTAGAATGAATTGTCTTATGTGTTTTTTTATTAATTATGTGCTCGAAGTAGACTATACCCAACATTGTAATTCTTTTTCCTTATTAAACACTTTAGGTGCTATATGATGATGGAGATGTAGAAATTCTTAATATGAAAAATGAGACATGGGAATTTGTGAGCGATGAAACCATCGAGGTGAGATAAACATTATTATTTGTACATAATTTTTTGTGATTTCTTCAAGTCCTAAAAGTGCATTCTTTTTACAGAACAAGCAAGGAGACATGAGGTGGAGGGAGGGTGTTTCAGCAAAAACGTAAGTGATTCTCTTGATGTGGTGATAAAAAGAATTTGGGGTTAAAATTTCTATATATTTATACATGAGCTTGTGAAGAATTGTGCATATGGTCATGAGTTCAAATAAAGTGAATCTATTTTGGAATAACGCAGACCAACCTTATTTGCTTCTTTGCAAGTGCAATGTGAGATCCTTGAAAGGGAAGATCGTTTCAGGGTAGAATTTTGATGATGTTCTGCGCCATCAATATGTAATAGAAAAAATTATATTTTTCCATCAAATTTTTGGATGCTTAAATGTTGGTTGGTGAGCTTAAATGTAGGTAGTACATACCAGATATAATCGACAAAAATGATAGACCAAGTAGCCAAATTTTATCATCACACCTGCTGCAGCTTTTGTGTTTTTAGTATATGTTTCCTAAAAAAGCTAGTAGCGTGGCATGGAATGATGATTTTGATCTCTGTTGAATTCAGTAGATCAAGAAGCAAAGCAGTGAAGTCGGATAAAGATGGCGGCAAATCTTTCCCTGGTAATGTTGAATCTATTAGGCCAAAAAGAAAATCCAAGTCCCACAGAGGAAAGATAGCCTCCAAGAGCAAGAGCAAAACATCGCAACTTGGAAGCAGAAGTGCTAGCAAGGGGAGAAGGAGATCTTGATGCTTTGATGTAGTGTATTTTGTGTAACCAGCAATAATTCCGGTTTCCCAAGTCGGTTTGCTTTAATCATCTACCGTCCTAACTTGTCATTATTAGCAGCTTACATGAATGATATGATATGAATTATTTTCTCATGAATTAGACATATAAGAAATATTTTTACTCTTGTGATGTGTTATGTTTTTCTAACACAATGTTTATTATTATTATTTTTGATGTGATGTGGTATATTTAGTTTTTGTGAGAGGGTTGTTAAGTAACAGATTCATCTAAACTTTAATTAACTTTTAAAGTGACAGATAAATGCCTCAAATGAATCTTATGTTCTTTTTTTTTGGCATCATTTTTGGAATTTTTCTAGGAACTAAAGAACTCCAACGATAGGGTTCCTCATAAAATGTGCCAAAAAATTGTACAATTCACATAAATGTGTGAAACATGAAAAGTAATTTTTTTCATTATTGGTCCCACTTGACACCCTCCTCCACCATGCCAATATTTGGCATCTCATGGCACCTCATGTCAATGATTTGATATTTCATTCTATAAAGCTAGGTACAATATATAAATTTTGAGAATCTAAATATGGAAAGATCAAAGTGATATTCTTCTGAAATAAATTGATTTAGGGAATATTTCAACACCTCATTCCACCTATTTTGTCATTGTTGGAACTGCTCTCATAAAGCATTGTTGTCGCTTAGTCATCTGGTAATTTGAGTTCTGATTAAAGTTTGTGATGCCTCTTTCATCTCAACTTAGATATTAAATTGAAATTAATTAAGATGCTTAAACTCAGACTAACATGAGACTGATGGATCAGTATTGAAATTTGATATTTTTTGTAAGGTGTTGGAGCATCTGCAGCTAGCTCTATCTTCGCTCACAACTTGAAATTACATGAATGAATTATTTTTTATAGAAAAAGCAAAAGGAGACCGGGATGGGAATGAGTGTATGAACATGATCAAGGTTTGAGGATAAAAGAAATGCTTGAGAAATGTTATAAATATGGTCATCAGTTGAAATTTTAAGTGGCCTTGTTTGGAACACACACCAACCTAGATTATTTTATATAAATTTCAATATGTGAGTTCCTCATGTAGAAATTCTTCGGTATACATAAATAGTTGTATAAGGGTAAAACCATAAGGATATTTTTTGCTAATAATATGTATATAAAGATTTAATTTGTTGTTGTTTTTCCCAATGTGAAGTATCTTTTTTCTATCACTATCGATTTGTTAAAGAATGTATAATGGAAGTTGGATATAGTAATATTCATGGTTTTGACAGGGGCTCTTGTTGAATTGAACAGATCAAGCAGCAAATCTGTCAAATCAAAGCAACTCCAAGCAGTGGAAGTCAGTTCCAAAATCAAGAGCAAAAGCAAAGCACCCCTAGTTTAAAGCACGGAATTGATGGCAAGGGTAAAAAGAGGTCATGAGGTTCTGAGTAGTGAACAACAATTTACTGGTTTGGTCCGTTCATGAGGCGAAACGAGTTCACCAGGCTTTGGTGTTAATTCTTAATTGTGTTAAGTGTAAACAGATATATATACGAAATAAACAGACTTTAGATTGATGATTACTGAATGGTTTTACAATATGAGAGATAATTCTCAAAGTGAAACTACATACAATATATATATATATATATATATATATATATATATATATATATATATATATATATATATATATATATAGGAAGCCACTCGACGAATGATGGCAGAGAATCAGGGACAAACCAGATTTTCCTCCTTGCCTTATTCTAGCAGATATCAAACCATATCAAATCAATAACTACCTCAGATTCTTTCCGCGTAAGAGATCGCTTACACAGCTGTATTATTCAAAGCAAATAAACAAAATAAGTTTAGATTAAAACAATCCAACAAATTCCCCCTTAATCTAAACTTAGTGAAGTTCCTTGACTCCTAATAAACTCCTCATCTTTTCAAACTTCTCAGCTGACAATGCCTTGGTTAAAATATCTGCACGCTGCTCATTAGTTCTTACATGCTTAATGACAATCAAACCTTGCTCCACACATTCCCTAATGAAGTGATACCGAACATCGATGTGTTTACTTCGCCCGTGAAAAACTGGGTTCTTGGCTAGATCAACAGCAGACCTATTATCTATGAACAAAGTGACAGGTCCTAAACTTATACCCGAAATCTGACTGAGAACTTTCTGCAGCCAAACCCCTTGACATGCAGCAGCTGTTGCTGCCATAAATTCAGCCT
Source organism: Saposhnikovia divaricata (assembly GCA_036435485.1). NCBI lineage: Eukaryota > Viridiplantae > Streptophyta > Magnoliopsida > Apiales > Apiaceae > Saposhnikovia > Saposhnikovia divaricata. The sequence goes on from CM071596.1 coordinate 57,847,659, forward strand.
CACATGAGGACAAGGCGACGCAACGTTGCTTTTGAGAAATCCATGTAATTAAGCTGTCATCCAGATAGAAAGCCACTCCACCCGTGCTTTTCCGATCATCTATATCCCCAGCCAAATCACTATCGTAAAAACCTGATAATAAGTAATTACCTCGTCCTTCAGCATAAACTAGACCAAACTTAAGAGTTCCCTTAACATAACGTAAGATTCTCTTCGTTGCATTTAGGTGAAGCACCGTTGGTCTCTTCATGAAGCGACTTACCACCCCCACAGCATAGGCTATGTCGGGTCTAGTATGTACCAAGTATCTCAGACCCCCCACCATTGATTTGAACTGCGTAGGGTTCACAAATTCTCCATCTTCATCCTTGTGCAGCTGTAATTTGTGATCCATTGGGTACTTAACGGGATTACAGTCACTCATCCCGGCCTTTTCAAGAATTTTCTTTGCATAAGCAGTCTGTTTGAGATCAAAGTAACCCTTGCATTGATCTACCTCCAAACCAAGATAATAAGTAAGTTTTCCCAGATCCGACATGTCAAACTCTCTTCTCATTTGTTCCTTGAAACTGATTATATTTTGCACGTTAGTCCCAGTGATCAATAAATCATCGACGTATACACCTATAATCAGTGAATTTCCTCCATCTTTTTTAACGTACACGGCGTGCTCGTAGGGACATTTAACAAAACCCATCCTTGTCAAGCACTTGTTCAGTTGAGTGTACCAAGCTCTCGGTGCTTGACGTAATCCATTCAACGCCTTCTAAAGTCTGTATACTTTGGATTCCTGTCCCTTCTTTATGTATCCCTTGGGCTGAGAGACATAAACTTCCTCCTGCAACTCCCCGTTCAAAAATGCAGATTTTACATCAAGATGGTGAACTTCCCAATTGTTTTTCGCTACAAGTGCCAACAATAAACGAACAGTTTCCACTACACCATATATGGTCTTTACCAACACTCGGAAACGATGTTGCCACGAGAAATGTTGCCTTAGATGTCTAAAAATCAATTAAAACGGATGTATGCCAACATCATAGCCGAATGTTGCCATTCATGTTGCCTTAGATACAATTTTTCACTTAATGCCAACACTTATATGGGTGTTGCCTTAGACACCCGAAAAAGTGTTAAAAAAGTGGGGAAAAAAAGCCCGCTCTTAATGAAAAATAAAACCCCGCTCTTAATGAAAAATAAAGCCCGCTCAAAAAATGAAATACACTCTGGCTCCCTCAAAAATATTATCTCTTTGCATTTTTCATTTTTCCAACACCTTCGCCTCTTTTTTCTCTCGCTAACCCTAATCGGCGATTTCATTTTCCGGTCACACAATTCATCGTTCACAAAAATGAACACCAGATTCGTATTCCTCTCATCAAATAACATCGAATTCATTCCTCAGTTTTTGACTTATATTTCTAAATTTCTCAAACTCGACACCCTAAAAATCGCTTCTCGACGTTCTTACTTAATTCGACATTTTTCTAATCAATGTGTGTTCGATTCTCTCTCGTAATGATGTTTTAAACATCATATTCAAAAAGCCCTTTGGTTTCATTAAAGTTTTTTCAAACCCTAGGTTTTGAGTTCATTCGATTTTCGATTTTTATGAACAAATTGATGAGTTTGTTCTTGATTTCAGGAAATACTTGTTTCAATGAGTCCATTTTTGCTGTTTTGACGCTCAACTCGGTGGTGACTCGTTACTAACTCGGTGAGTCTGAGTGACTCGGTGCAATTCTTCAATTGGTAACTCTGTCTCTAGCCTTTTTTTGCTTTATTGTATGGTTTCTCTCACAACTGTTGTATTTACACTGTTCGATTGCATTCTATTATGGAGATGATTGAATGTAAGTAATATGTGATGAATGGTGGTTTTGAGATAACTTGTTTGACATTTTTGATACTAAGTTTGGACTGCTCTCAAGATCCTTGTCTTACTGTCAATACTTAGCTTGACTAATATTTGCTATCATGAACATTGTTGCTTTAATTGTCTCTTTGCCTTGGATTAATGCTTTAAATGATATTGTCTTGGATATTTAGTTTTGGCTCTGCCTTGTTTCAAATTAATATGGTATCATGTTTATTATTGGTTGATTGCTCCATTGAGTTTCTGTCTCATGTATGTGCTCAGTGTCCAGAAAAGACACCTCTTCATACTTTCTTTTGCAATTACGACCTGAGTGACATGCCTTCTGGTAGAAAGGTGTGTTTAACAGTAGTGCACTACCCTTTTCAGAATTACTTGCCATTGTTAAATTATGGTGAGAGACCAACCAAAATCTTTGATTTGATCAGTTTCATATACTTATTCTTAGTGGATCTACTAAAAGATATTTAAATATTCCTAACAACAGCATGGTAGAGCATCTGCTCAGTATACTCATCACTTTTCCTCGAAGTCTCATGGACGAGTTGCGGCCAAAGTAGGAAGGTGATCTTTTTCAACTTTGATTTTTCTTTGAGATTTCTAATGTACACAAGTCTTGTCTAGCTTGTCTGCTGATTATTTCTTTCTGCCCCATCATGTACAATAGTACCCTGCCTGGCTACCATTCTCTGCGCCTATTCTCTTTTTAATAAAACCTGTTTGAGGGGATTGTAGCCACAGCCACACCAAATTTTAGTTTGAGTAAAGAATTTCTTAAAAGAGTCAGTATCGCACGTAGCTGCAAGTTGAGACTGCTTTAATCACACATAAACTACCTGGTGTAGGCTGAAAATGAATTTAGTTAAATTCTAGAACTAGAGAAATAATAATAAAGCAAATAAGAAAATAATCTAAAACTGAAATGATGAGTGACGAATGTCTAGATTCGAAAGAAGAGTTATTGACCGAAATCCATGAGTCCTTTAGCAAATACATACAATGAATAATAAATAATTATAACCTGTATGCCAAAATGAAGTTAGTGAGGTAGCTACTTTTCTTTCTTTGTTAATTAATATTGATACAAACATTATTATAATTTCAAGTAGTATGATGCAACTACATAGGTTGGGCATATATCTTTCTTTGGCTAATTTTCGTAGTGATCTTACTTACTTTTGTATTAAGATGTTAAAGTTTTTTCTTGTTGATAGTAAGCTTATTTGATACATATGTCGAAACTTTATATTAGGAGATTCATAAGATAGGGGAAACTGGAAAGGGACATGAGATGAAACTCTTCAGACTAACTGACTAAGCACTGTTACCCTCAAAATTCCTAGCATTGCAATATGATGAAGAGTATTGTCGGTCTTATTATGCACATGAAATAAAAAAAATGGATAATCAGTATATAGAAATTATCTTGGATTTGAGTTGGTTGAAGAATATCTCAGTGCCCAATACAAAAATATGCTGGCTATCAAATTATGCTTTGAATTTTGTCTGTTTTGAAAGGAAGAAAAAATTAATTCTATATTTTAATGTATTAATACATGCTATATTACTCACTTGTGATCGTTTTTTTAACTATCAGCCGCACACTTGAAATTCAGATTGGTGGTAGAAGAAAAATTTCTAAGTTCAGCACTGTCTGCCTGTCATATGCAATAGGAATTCGGGTACTTTCACTTTCTAAGTAGATGGTGGATTGCTTTTACCATAGATGTGGTTGGTTCTCTGTGCTTGTTATATCTTATTTGACGTCTTATTTCTAGGGTAGCTCAAGATAGTCACTCAAGACTTCCACTGTAGCTAGGAGCTGGAATGTAAAAAATATTAAGCTCCTGCTAGCTAAATTTCTCTACTAAATTTGAGGATATAAATTGATGATATTTAGAAAAGTTGATGAATGTTATCATCATGATGCATGCAAGAAATTCAAATCTTCCATCAGATAAGAATCTAAGAGACAACCACGTATGAGTAAATTTGGATCTTGTGTCAATATTTAGGCCTCCATTACATTGTGAATTTCTCATCACCACAAGTGTAGTAGTGAATCCATCTCCCTTTTTAGGGGCGTGAAAATCAGAATAAATATTGATGAAAGGCACCCCGTTATCTTTCTAGATAATGAGCATGTAGACAATTTGCAAGCCCTTATCAAATGTTGAAAGAAGTCTTATATCCCTTTTACTTGTAATCAGGATTCAGGATTCTGAAAAAAATAAAATATTACATTCTAAGCTGGAAAAGAGTTGGGGATAAGGTGTTGAAATGTGTCTGGTCTAAACCCCAATAACACGATCACTTATAGACTTAATCTGATAGATTAAGAATCTGTTACATTGAGTTATGATCTGCTGGTTTCAACTTGATTATTTATTTTTGTATTTCTGTTGGTGGCTTGATTGGGACATTAAAGAGAAAGAGGAGTTCTTGAAGGGATCAAGTATTTTGAGAATATATACCCATGAGATGACTATTATACGTTTGTTGGGGCTTACATTGGTGATATGGTTATTACATTGGTGATATGGATGTGTATGCACTTGTGCAACAGGGAACATATTAAACTCAGTCATTATAGCTTATTTACTTATGTGACTTCATTTTCTTCTCTTGCAGATGTTACAGATTGCTTGCTTACACAGATTGCTTGCTGCATATTTAGGAATATACAAGCTTCCAAATATTTTTCAAGAAAAAGGGATGGTCTTTGTATCCGTTGTGTAGTTGCTAATGTTCTATAGTTGTTAGGTATACTTTAGATTTATATTGCTACTTCATATTTTTTTTAAGTTGTTGATATTTGGAATTTATTTCAATTTTAACGAAGTAATTTTAGTTTCTAGTTTTTTTTAGAATTTGGATTGGCATTGTCAATTTTATTGTATTGTATTCATCTAACAAAAAAATGGTGTTGCTAAAATATGAAAAGCGTTGTAACAAAAAAAAAAAATCTTTTATTGCTATAATAGTTGGGATAAGAAAAAAAAAGGTATTGCTATAATATGAAAAGCATTGTAACAAATATATGTTGCCAAAGAAATAATGATGTTGCTAAATACTGAACAAATTGTTGCCAAAAAACAAAGTGTTAGACCAATGTTGCAATAGGAAAAAATCGATGTTGCAATAGGTCTATTACAACATCCCCTTTAGTGTTGTTATACACCCGAAAGTGTTGGCATAGATGACTAATGCAACATCTATAGCGATGTGGCCGTAGGGTGGTAAAAGTGTTGGCTTACCCACCTAAGGCCACACGAGCAGATCCAACACCACTGAAATTGGAAAAAGTGTAGCCTTAGACCAATTCTGGGCTTATGGCAACACTTTTCAGGCTTTTTTACACTTTTTTCAGGTGTTTCTAAAGAGCATATATGGTGTAGTGTTCCAGCCTTGTGACGGGTGCAAAAACCTCCTCATAGTCGATGCCATGTTTTTGAATGTACCCTTTGGCGACTAATCGCGCCTTATGTTTAACGATCTCTCCACTGGTATTCTTCTTTTCTTTAAACATCCATTTCAAATCGATCGCTTTGTGTCCCTTCGGTAAATCATTTAGCACCCAGGTCTTGTTTCTTTCTATAGCATCGATTTCGCTTTGCATAGCTGCTTTCCAAGTTTTGCTTTTAACTGCTTGATCATATACGACCGGCTCATCAATGCCCAATAGTAACAATTCTTCTGCTAATTCAATTGCCTCCGTGTTGTCATATATATCTCTGAGCAGTCTGTACTTCTTTGATTCAGTGCTGTGACTTGATGCTTCAGAGCTGGTATATCTACTTGCTTCACTACTGGTAGAGTCTGAACTGTCCGACTGTGGTGTTGCCATACTATTACTGGAGGTGTTGTTTGAACGTGGTGTCTGTGGCATTGAGTCTGTGTTTCCTTGTTCAGAATCAGAGGTAACATCTTCAAGCTCCCCATCTGTTCCTTATGTATCTACTGTCACTCCTACGAGCGTAAAGTTTCCTGGTGCAAAGTTTTCATCTCTACAGAATTCCAGTTCCAGCTTTTCTCTTCTTCAAACACAACGTCTCGACTTACATGAATAACACCTGTGACTGGATCATAAAGTCTATAGGCTTTTGTACCAGGTTCTCGTCCAAAGTGCACCACCCTCTTGCTTCTTTCATCCAACTTTTTAACATGGACACTAGGCACTTTGATATTAGCAACACAACCAAACACACGCAAGTAATCAACATGTGGTTTCTTACTAAACCAGGCCTCTTAAGGAGTCATTCTTGATAATGATCGAGTGGACATTCTATTCAGTACGTACACAGCATGTCTGATTGCTTCTCCCCACATCTGTGATGGGACATTTCCCTCTTTCAACATACTTCTACCCATGGCCACTACTGTTCTATTACGACGTTCCACCACCCCGTTTTCTTGGGGAGAATATGGGGCTGTATAGTGTCGTTGTATCCCTGTATCTTCACAAAAGCTAGTAAATTCCTTTGAGCAAAACTCCCCGCCATGATCTGTTCGTAACACTTGTATTCCCTATTTAGCACCGTTCTCAATAAAAACTTTAAACTTTTTAAACACTGACAAAGCTTCATTCTTAGTTTTGATCATGTATACCCACATCATACGTGTAAAATCATCAACTAGCAACATGAAATACTTGTTTCCAGATGGTGTGTCCGGAGAAATTTGACCACAAAGATATCCATGGATTAATTCTAAAGGTGCTGTAGCAGTAAAATTGGATTGTAGAGGAAAGGACTTACGTGCTTGCTTTGATAAAAGACATCCATTGCAGACTTCTTTAGGCAAAGTAAAACTTGGCAATCCGTGCACCATTTGCTATTTTGACATTAATTGCATAGCTTGAAAATTCACATGGCCAAGTCGAGCATGCCATAACCATGCTGCTTCTTCCATCTTCGTTAACAAACACATTCCTCTAGCTTCTTGTATCTGAATTTTGTACAACCTGTCGGAAGCCCTCTTTACTCTGATCAACAGCTTTCCACTTGTATCATATACTTTCAAAAGATCACCTTCAAGTACGACTTTGTGTCCCTCCTCGGATAATTGGCCCAGACTAATTATGTTACTGCGGAGTGTAGGGATGAAATATACTTCTTTAAGCTCTCGTTCCATTCCATCTTTGCACATCATGTTTATTGACCCCTTTCCCTTTATATGCACTGAGGAGCCATCTCCAAATTTTACTTGGCCCGTGACAGTTTCATCCAGCCTTTTGAATTTTTCCCGATGTCAAGTCATATGGTTACTAGCACCATTGTCAAGGTACCAGATATCAGTTTCACTCTCTCCAGACGTGCCAGTTGTCTTGGTTTGGCTTCCGGTATAATGCAGCATCATTTTTTCTTCTGCACCTTTCTTATATTCTGCTACCAACAGTGCAGGTTCATCGTCGGTTATTTGAGTCAGATTAGCCTCCGTTCTCTGCTCTTTATCTCGTTTGGGCTTACGGCATTCTGCAGCAAAATGTCCAAAATTATGGCAGTTATAGCATCTCACTCTGCTTCTGTCACGATACACACGATTATCTTTGCTGCGAAAATCACTGTTGCCACTAGCTCCTCCTTTATGCGTCATTTTCAACCATTCTTCTCTTGTGAGATGGAGTTTTGTTTCACTCCCTTCACGCTTTAACCACTCTTCTTCTGTAAGCAAAAGCTGTTGTCCCTCCTTTGTATCGGCTTGCCCACGTAGTCTCTCCTCATGTGCCTTGAGAGACCTTACAATTTCTTCAACTGACGTTGTCTCCAAATCCCCGAATTGTTCAATGGCTGAAGCAATTTGCAGGAATTTTGTGGGCACAGCTCTCAACAGCTTCTTGACCACATATGTCTCCTCTACTGTCTCTCCTAACGCCCGAATATTTGTTACCAGGTTGTTCATCTTCATACAAAAATCATCCAACGATTCTGTTTCTTTCATTATCAAAGATTCAAACTTCCCTTTAAGGGTTTGTGCCCGCTCCTTCTTTACTTTATCAGCGCCCAAACACATCGTTTAAACTGCATCCCACGCTTCCTTTGAAGTTTTATTCTCCGCGATTGACATCAATAAATCCTCAGAGATACCTTGGTAGATGATGGCTAGTGCTCGTTTGTCCGTCTTGTCTTCGATGACCGCTTTAGGATCTTTAGGATCTATGGCATCCCATACACCATGGGCTTGCATAAAACTTTCATTTTCAATGCCCAAGCTGTGTAGTTTGTCTTTGTCAGCATTGGAAAACTTAGACCAAAAGAACTTTCTTTGCCGTTGTTGGACTTCATTGCTTCGAAGCTCTGATACCAGATGTTAAGTGTAAACAGATATATATACGAAATAAACAGACTTTAGATTGATGATTACTGAATGGTTTTACAATATGAGAGATAATTCTCAAAGTGAAACTACAAACAATATATATAGGAAGCCACTCGACAAATGATGGCAGAGAATCAGGGACAAACCAGATTTTCCTCCTTTCCTTATTCTAGCAGATATCAAACCATATCAAATCAATAACCACCTCAGATTCTTTCCGCGTAAGAGATCGCTTACACAGCTGTATTATTCAAAGCAAATAAACAAAATAAGTTTAGATTAAAACAATCCAACAAATTGTATATTAACATGTCTCTTTGTGGAAATAAACTACTATTATAATGTAGTGGGTGAGTTTTTTTTTATATAAGCCGATTTATATTTCATACAAGGATGAAACCCTTGTCTAGGGTTACAAAAGTTGCATGCTTATCAGTCACCATGCCATACCAGTACATAAGCTTGATATTCGAAACGAGTTCACTAGGCTTTGGTGTTAATTCTTAATTGTATATTAACATGTCTCTTTGTGGAAATAAACTACTATTATAATGTAGTGGGTGACGAGTTTTTTTTTTATATAAGCCGATTTATATTTCATACAAGGATGAAACCCTTGTCTAGGGTTACAAAAGTTGCATGCTTATCAGTCACCATGCCATACCAGTACATAAGCTTGATATTCTGCTCGCTTCATCAACTTAAAACTAAATACCAATACAGGCTAATACTACCACTAACCTATAATAAAATTGGGTAGTTTCCTGATACTATTACTGAACTCCTCTTAGTCCACCTCGACTACTGGTGTGTCTCCCATGAACACCATTCCTTGAGCTGTTACTAAACCACCATGGATCTGTTCCTCAGCCATCACCTCTTGATCTTGATTGTTATCTATGTCCATTTCTCTGTCCAAGCCAACATTTGAGGACACGTCAGCTTGCCCCAGTCCCATTATCTCAGTCTGATCAGATGGGAGGTCATCTTCTTCAAAGTTTACTCGGCTAGGTGCTCCATCCGGAATTATGACGTCTTTATAACTAGGATCATCAATGTCCATACCCATGTCCCATTCCTGTAGTTTCTCGACCCCTCCAACCGGCCTGTTACAGGTATGCAACATGTCGCATACCCTTCACTACAAAAACAACAGCATCAGACAACGTAAAATGGAAAAAGTGTTGTTCAAAATCAACAGACAAGTGTTTTTTTTTTAAAAAAAAACCATCGTCTGATCCAGCCTTCACACAACGGGGTTTTTATGGTGTTTTTTAAGCTGTTGTCCGAAAAGACTTCAGACAATGTTTTAAATTACCGCTGTTTGTCTGATTTAAATAGATAAGTGTTTTTTTAATTCTGTTGTGCAAACGAGTTGGACCAGACAACGGTTTACAAAATTATATTGTTTGAAAAGACTTGAGACAATGTTTCAATTACCGTTGTTTGTCTGATTTGAATAGACAAGTGTTTTTTTAATTGTGTTGTGCAAATGAGTTGGCTCAGACAACGGTTTACAAACTAATATTGTTTGAAGAGACTTCAGACAACGGTATTGTGCTAGTGTTGTGTTTATTTTATCATGCATCAGACAATTGTTTTGGGGTAAAAACCGTTGTCTGAATCACTGTACAAATTAAAAAAAAATACACAGAAGTAGCCAATCTTGGACATAAATCCAACATACCAAATCCTGGACATAAATCCAACATACCAAACACAAATCATAGAATAGGCAAAAGCCTTTAAAGTACTTACAAACTTCATAAAAATCAAAGAAACACAAATCACGAATAGGCAAAAGCCTTTATAAGAAACACAAATCAAATTACATTATGAGAGTTGAATTAGTTCCTCTAGATCATCTCGCATGTAGCTAGTCATGTCCTCATTAAGTAAATCAACATCTGGTAAATTGGGCACAAAGAACTCATTCTCAAGCTCTACTTCAACAGATCCCTCATTCTCATCTTCGCTATCTTCGTAGTATTTTTTTTCGGGAAATTCCAACACCACGGACCATATTTTTTCAAGAGGGTGGTCGATGTAACAAACTTGTTTAACATGTTTCGCCAAAATAAATGGTTCATTCAAAAACCCTAACCTATTCAAATTAACCAATGTATATCCCAACTCATCAACCTTAATCCCTTTGTTCATATCTACCCACTTGCAACGAAAAACAGGGACCCTAAAGCTATTATAGTCCAACTCCCATATACTTAAAATAACCCCATAAAATGTCTGTGAAGTATGTTCAATGTTGTTATCCTTACCTTGCACAACCATTGTATCGGAATCTACACACACATCACTGCATTGAACTTGACACGTATCATCCCGATCTTTGGTACTGAATGACTGAATTGCAACATAATAATTAACCCCTATTTTAGGACATTAAACTGACACAACCCCTGTTTTAGGACATTAAACTGCCTAGTAATGTACTGTATTCTTCATTTCCTTTGGTGAGCTATTGGTGAGCTAGTGAGGTCTCGAGTTCTAGTGAGACTACAAGGTTTTCAAATGTAAACTTGTCCAAGAGAGGGGGTGGGAGAATCTGAAACAAACCAAGCAAAAAGTGAAAGTTGAACACTAATCTAAAAATTTAGTGTCTGTTACAAAGATGCATCATATATCACATTGGAAAATAGGGAATACATCATCTTTATTTATTCTCTAGAATCATTTGTCACCTCACTCAAAGTCCCATGTCAATGTTTTAGCTTTCGAGGATTTAAAAAAAAAAACTTTATTCCAGACACTTGGTAAATCAGTGTTGCTCGGGGTTATAATCGTTGCACCAGATAATGGCCTGCATATTGCGTCTTTCGTATGTCTACCATTTTTCGGTACCCCAACAGTCCGTTCTTCAAAATTCACCAAACATTCTACGGCCTCTTCTGCAATATAGGCCTCAGCAATGCAACCTTCTGCAGGAGCCCGATTCCTTACATATCCCTTGAATGTCTTCATATATTTCTCAAAAGGATACATCCATCTAAGGAAAATTGGCCTGCAAAGCTTCACTTCTCGCACAAGATGAATCGAGAGATGAATCATTACATCGAACAAGGAAGGTGGGAAGTATTTTTCAAGGTTGCATAAAGTTTCCACCAACTGAGATTGCAATTTCTCCAACTTATCGACCTCAATAACTTTACTGTAAATTGCCTTGAAGAAGAGACAAAACCTAATAACAGTGTTCCTGACCTGTTTTTACAGTGATGACCGAATTGCAATTGGGAGCAAGTGATGCAAAATCATATGGCAGTCATGAGATTTCATTCCCGTGAGTCGAAGAGTTTCCATCGATACTAGACTCTTAATGTTAGAACAAAAACCATCAGGCAACTTCATTCCAAGAAAGGATAAGCAAACAACTTTTTTTTCGGCATGATTTAAATTCCAAGATGCTAATGGTAACTTCACTTTTTTCCAAGTGTTTTAGGCCTTAGCTCTGTTCTTATTCCCATTGCAGCCATGTGAAGACGGACAGATTCCCGGTCTTTTGTCTTCTTTGGTATTTTAAGCAATGTTCCAAGTAAAGCTTCACATACATTTTTCTCGATGTGCATCACATTGAGAATATGCCTAACTGGCAAAAACTTCCAATATTCGAGCTCAAAGAATATAGATATCTTCTTCCAAACAGGTCTGACATCACCTTTCTTGAATCGAGGTTGAGGTTGTGTCTTTCCAAAGACATGACCCTTGAGATGTTGTACTCTTTGAAGCACCTCCTCTCCAATTAAAGGAACAGGGGCAGATTCCTTCTCCACGGTGTTATCAAAATTTAATTTCTTTCGATAAGGATGTTTGCGGGGTAACCCCCTACGATGCCTCGTGACGACTATCTTACGGTAATTAACCAGCCTGGTAGCATTTGTTTTATCAACACAGATAGCACACCCGTTATACCCTTTGATAATGTTGCCCGATAAGTTACCATATGCAGGATAATCGCTAATTGTCCAAAATAAAATGCTTCTTAACAAGAAGGACTCCCGCTTATATGCATCATACACTTGTTTCCCATGCCACAAATTTTGTAGATCTTCTATAAGTGGCTGAAGGAACACGTCAATATCATTGCCAGGTTGAGTTGGTCCAGATATAATCAAACATAGCATATATTGACATCAAAACTGGCCAACATGAGTATTCAATACTTGTACCGTGGAAAGGATTGAATCCATCGGAGGATAGAGCAAACCGAAGGTTTCTAGGATCTGAAGAAAACTCAGGCCACTTTGCGTCGACATTCTTCCATGTTTGTGAATCTACCGGATGTCTCATTTTACCATCTTTTATTCTTTCTGTGTCATGCCAAGTCAAGTCCTTGGCTGTTTGAGGCGAATTGAATATATTCATCAAACGTGGTATTAACGGAAAATACCATAGAACCTTGGCGGGAACCCCTTCCAATTCATCTCCTTTTTTGTTCAACTTCCATCTAGAGGCCTGACAAATGCGGCAATGTGTCTCATCTTCATCTCTCTCGCCACGGTATATGAGACAATCATTCGGACACACGTGTATTTTTTCATATTCCATTCCTAAAGCGCACAAGGTTTTCTTGGCTTCACTGAAAGAAGAAGGAATAGTGTTGCCTTCCGGAAGCATACTCCCAAAAAATTGTAGAATTTCAGAAAAACAGCAATCAGACATTTCATGTTTTGCTTTCAAGTTATATAACTTTACTAAAGCATCCATTTTAGTATGTTCTTGACATCCTGGATAAAGGGGTTCAGTTTCACATCGAACATGTTTAAATAAATCCGAGTCTAGGGAAACATCATCCTCACCATAAGAATTCTCTGTTTTTATGGGGATTTGATCCACGGACTGTGAACTGTCAGATTCTGTCATATTCTCTCCATGCCAAATCCAACATGTGTAGGTCTCGTCAATACCATTGAGGAACAGATGGTCCCTCACCCTTCGAGCATTCCATGATTTACTGTGTGCGCATTTTACACATGGACAACTGATTTTGTTTTCATCAAACCCGTGCTCAAATGCATACATCAACAATTCTTCGACTCCTCTTTGATATTCTTTTGTTCTTCTGTCAGCCCTCATCCAAGACCTGTCCATCTTTTAAAATAAAAAGATGGTAAAATGAGACATCCTATCAGGGTAGCTCATGGACGAGAACCTGATCCAACAAAATCATTAAGTAGAACTCATAGAATTGGAATTAATATAATCAAGACAATACATTGAACATGACTGAATTGCAACACAATAATTAACCAAGCTAGCTTCATTGCAAGACAATGATGAGATATTGTTCATTTCCATACTTATAATTGGTTTGCACCAAACTCCGTAGACCTAATCCACGCCCAAACTGATACAACCCCTGTTTTAGGACATTAAACTGCCTAGTAATGTACTGTATCCTTCATTTCCTTTGGTGAGCTATTGGTGAGCTAGTGAGGTCTCGAGTTCTAGTGAGACTACAAGGTTTTCAAATGTAAACTTGTCCCTTATAATAAAATTTAAACTTATAATTAAGTAGACTTTCTTTCAAGACTTATCTTATATAGTCTGCCACCATTACTGACTCAAACAAACATAGAATGTTGCCCTTGTAATTAAGACCGAGGAGGAAACATCAATAAATCATTCAAACTCAAGTATTCAAACCAACATTCAATTAGCCATAACAAATCATTCACATGGTACAAACTCCATTTCTTTCAAAATCAAAGATCTACCTACAACAAAAACTTCAAACACATAAATCACATTTTGTCGATTTGAACTAACAATTAATATATATCAGCTATTACTTATTACAGGACTTGCTTATAGAAATTAGAGGAAAAAACTTATTTACCTGTTCTTGAAATCGAATGTCTTAGGTTTGGTGAGCTCGATTTGGACTGAGTTAACCTCGATTTGGACCTCTTTAACCTCGATTTGGACCTCGATTTGGACTGAGTTAACCTCGATTTGGACCTCTTTAACCTCGATTTGGACCTCGATTTGGTATTATTTTGTCGATTCGAACTGGCTATATGTGTATATGTTCGACTATGGTTACGTGTATATGTTCTAGCGGCGGCTTGGTCGAGACAAAGTCTTTGTCTGCATACATGTGTGTGAAAAAGTATTCATTGTACAGACAAAGATATGAATAATAGGTATAGAAATAATTTTATTAATATTTAAAAAATTATAATTGTTAATAATAAAGATATGGATATTTTATGTAATTACCTCGATTTTATGTATTTATTAATGATAAAAGTCTCAAATATAACTGTTCAAAAAAAAATAACTAGTCTCAGACAACGATATTATTATGAGAAACCGTTGTTGTAACCTTAATATTGCAACGGTGTTTCTTTAAAAATCGTTGTCGGTTATCGGACAACGGTTATTTGTCCAAAACCGTTATCTGGCATCACTTGAGACAACGGTATTTTACAAATAATCACTTCGCAAGAAAAACCAATTTGTTTAATAAATATTAAATTTTACAAACCAAATTAATTTATTTTTTTGAAAATATTTTAATATCAATATATTAGATATATATTGACATCCGTACGGTTGGATTGTTGAGAAATGTTTTTAGAAAAATAGAACCAGAAATCCATGACAAAGCTCTAGTTACCAGTACAAATCAGAATAGTAGTGATCTACTTAGATCTCTAACCAAATTATTTTTTTTTTTTGAAAATTTTGGAATATCAATATATTAGATATATATTGACATCCGTACGGTTGGATTGTTGATAAATGTTTTTAGAAAATAGAACCTGAAATCCATGACAAAGCGCTAGTTACTAGTACAAATGAGAATAGTAGTGATCTTAGATCTCTATCCAAATTATTTTTTTTTTTGAAAATTTGGGAATATCAATATATTAAATATATATTGACATCCGTACGGTTGGATTGTCGAGAAATGTTTTTAGAAAAATAGAACCAGAAATCCATGACAAAGCGCTAGTTACTAGTACAAATCAGAATAGTAGTGATCTACTTAGATCTCCGACCAAATTATTATTTTTTTTTGGAAAATTTGGGAATATCAATATATTAGATATATATTGACATCCGAATGGTTGGATTGTCGAGAAATGTTTTTAGAAAAATAGAACCAGAAATCCATGACAAAGCACTAGTTACTAGTACAAATCAGAATAGAAGTGATCTACTTAGATCTCCTACCAAATTAATTTTTTTTTTGAAACTTGGGGAATATCAATATATTAGATATATATTGACATTCGTATACTTGAATCATCAAGAAATATTTTTTAAAAAATGGAACAAAAATTCGGGACAAAGTACTAGTTACCAAAACCGGTCAATATACTTGTGACTTACAAGATCTTCACCGCATATGTAGGCCAGTACGTCTTAGAACACAACATATGTTGGTGATCCATGTGCTATGGCCTGGTCAAATTGGGTCGACAACCAACCATAATTTATACAACCTTAATTTCTTTAAATCTCTCCACCCCCTTTTCACTCTATCTCATTTCCCCCCTTTTCACTCTCTCACTCTATCTCATTTCCCCCCTTTTCTCTCGCCCTAAATTCTCTCTCCACAACTGCGATACTCTCATGAGGTATTACTCAATCTCTAGTACTCTCAATTTATTATTACCGATTTGGAATTTCTATAAATCTCTTTTGCTCTCAATCTCAATTTCTATATATGTGCATGTCATTTTTTATATATTTTTGTGTACTATGTTTAAATTTACTGATTCACATATATATTTAGTAGATCTAATTCACATATGTTGTGTGTGTACTATGTTTAAATCTTCTGATTTGGGTAGTATGAAGAACTGGTTACCAATTTGTGCATGTCATTTTTTTTATATTTGTGTGTACTTTGTGTTGTGCAGAATACCTAAGAAGTATTCAAGAATACCAAATTCTGAATCCACATCTTTGCACACTATGAAGGGTTTAAAAAAGACCAAAGCACACTATGAAAAATCAAACCCTCAATCTGTAAAGGCCCTGTCAGAGGCCAAACCACACTCTGAAAATTCTTCCCCTCAATATGTAAAGAGGAAGGCTATTTCCACTAACCTAAACAAGAAATTGTCAAAGAAGAGGAAACAAGTGGATGAACCGTTGCCTAAAGATGGACTAAGGCTTTTAAAACGCGGAGCTGTTGCAATGTAGAGGATTGTTAGATGTAAGATTTTGGGCCTCAAGCTGCCAGTGGATTTCAATGCAAAGGGTGAAGCGTATGGTGAAGCAGCATCGGAGATGCAATCATATATTGGGGTTCTTGCAAGAACTAAACCCCCAATTTGGTATGATACATGGAAAAAAGTTCCAAAAGAAAGGAAAACTAAGATTTGGGATTGTGTGCACGTAACTAATACCTTTTATTTGTATTAATAATGACTACCTACTAAGTTTATACACATATGCTTCCTACAACCTAAGTTAATACTTTTTATGTATGTAGATGGCATTTGATGTTCCAGCATCAGCTAGAAAGATGGTGTTGCAATCAGCGAACCAGAAATGAAGGGAGTTTAAGTCCAAACTAACAAACAAATATGTGCTTCCACATCGTGAACAACTTAATTTGCTAGAGTCTCCTCCAGCTGACTACTCCTTTATCGAGAAGGCGCACTGGGAAATGTTCGTTGCTTCCCTTTTAACACCTAAATTCCTTGTGAGTTTTTCACCTTGGTTGTTTACAAAATTTTCAGATAGCAAAAATTCATCTTTGTTGCTAAGCTTTTGGTGTTTTTTTTATAAAGGAAATCCATGCCGAACAGAAAAGGAAAAGGCCGGAAAATGAATATCCTCACCGAATATCTCGCAAGGGCTATGCTAACCTTGAAGAAGAGCTGATTGCTGATCGTGTTAGTAAATCTTTATTGTCGGAGTCTAACGAGGAGGAACCTGATTTGGAGATAGATCGATCAACTACATGGTTGGAGGCACAGAAGGATAAAGATGGGAACCTTGTGACAGAAGAACTCAAAATTATTGCTTCGAATATTGTAAGTTATTCACTTGTGTTATAATTAAAATTCTTGACCAACAAAATC
Organism: Saposhnikovia divaricata; assembly: GCA_036435485.1. Lineage (NCBI taxonomy): Eukaryota > Viridiplantae > Streptophyta > Magnoliopsida > Apiales > Apiaceae > Saposhnikovia > Saposhnikovia divaricata. The sequence continues at coordinate 57,864,912 of CM071596.1, forward strand.
TGTGAACTACTTCCTTTTTTGTTCGTAATTTAGGAGACGATGAATCAGAGAGTTGCTAATGGAGAAGTAACAGTGGAAGGCACTGATGATGTTTTGACCATGGTGCTTGGTAAACCTGAACACCCAGGACGAGTACGCGGCCAGTGGACTCGTGTTAAACCATCCGTGTACTTTGATCTTTTGAGGAAGAAGAAGGCCAAGAAAATCAAATATTAGATCCAAAAGGGTATTCAACAGTTTATGTCAGAAGAGACTTCTCGGATTATTAATGAGCGAGATGCTTATTGGACTCAAGAGATAGAGAAGTTGAAAGCAACTTTTTGTGTATAGAATACAGGGACAGATTCTAGTCCAAATTTGGGTTCACAGCAAGCAAGTTGTTGCAAGGATGGACCTTCTAATGAGGAGTTGGATTTGCTAAAAGGTGTAAAGAAGAAACTGGATCTGGATGATAAAGATTTGTTGGAAGAAGAGAAACAAGATGAGAAGAAAACTGAGGTGGAGAATGTGTGTAAGGAAGCTGATCAAGTGCAAGCGGAAGCTGATCAAGTGATAACTCCGGTATTACCAGTTGGTGGTTGTTTGGAGTGGGAATTGGCAATTGGGTCCCGGACAAATGTTGTTGCTTATGCAACAATTGATACAGTTAGTGATGTTCTTCATGGAAAACCACTGTCGAAAGAGAATGCGCGAGTTTCAATTACTCGTGTAATCCAAGGAGCTGTTGAGATTCCTTTTCCAATCGACGATGAAATCGTGACTGTGGAACAAGCTCTTGGAACATATATTGCATGGCCAAGAGATCTAATAATGGAAGTGAATACAAGCAATGTCAAAGTGAATCCCACTCCCACTCCGAAGGTTAAATTCTGTTTAATCCCTTAGATTCAGAATATATTACAATATTGTTAATAAAATTTGTACAACTTAGATATTGTATTTTAGATGTAAAGAATAAAACCATGCTTTCTATTCTCCTTTATTTAATGGATCATTCTATTTTGGATGTAAAGAATAAAACTTAGATATTGTATTTTAGATCTTTCTTTGCCTTTTTCTTAAATTTTTCCTTTTTAGGAGGCCCAGAAAATTCCTGCAAAGAAGAACAAGGTCAAGTTGATTACAGATTGTTTATCTAATCCAAATGTAGAGTATGCGGTTAACATGGGTGCAGATTACCCCTCTAGCTTGAAGCGTTTGTGGGTCTGGGCAAATGAAGCATTGAGGGATGGTGGTTCATACTCTTTTAAGCTAAGCGAAGAAGCTTTTGGATCAACCCCAAAATAGGTTCTGTTTTTATCAGATGTGCATGCTTTGTGCTTTGGAGGTGAAATATCAGGCTCCACTATTTGCATTTATATTCAGTAAGTGTCCAACTTCTAAAGTTTTGTTGACTTTATCAATAGTTTCTTGAATGAAATTAAGAATTTGTGTTGATGAGTGTTTATTTTTGTATACAGTTTATTAGAGAAATATTTGAAAAAGCATAAGATGAACGACATGGTATCGTTCGTTGATCCAGGCACAATATGCTCCATCGGTTGTGGTAATTCAGCACAGAGGTCTCGTGCGCTTTCTATCAGATTCCAAAATGCTAAGCCAGGCCAATTTTTTTTGTTGCCTTATAATAATGTGTGAGTACTTTATTTTTTATATGTTCTTCCTCTACATCATCAAAATCCTATAATTTTTATTATCTTTCTTTTGGATGTAAGTGTAACATGAAATTACCTTGGAGATATAAATTACATGTTTATAAGTGCTAATTATAATTCACTTCTACCATTATACCCTTGGAAACTAATTTATAGTATATCTATGACGTGTTAATGCATGATTTTCTAGGAACCATTGGGCGTTGACTGTTGTGAATCCAGAAGCTCAGGTAGTTTACCACATGGGCCCGTTGAAGCGCCGACTTGGTAGTGATGAATGGTTAGAAGTGGTTGACAAGTTAGTATCACCAGAAACTTTATTTGATTTTGAATTGGTTTAACAATTGATAAGGAAAAATGTCTGACTTGATTTATATTGTTTTGTTGTAGTGGCGTCAAACTCTACAAGGATAAAGCAAAAAAGATTTCCAAGAAGAGAATTCCTTGGGAGAATATGGCGGTATAATAATTTTCATTAATGTATTTAATAATTTATCTGTTTTCTCTAAGTGTAGACATGTAATATTTTTTAAAAATATTTTTCAGGGTGTTCCTCTCCAGCACGAGGCCACAGACTGTGGTTTGTTTGTGATGCGCTTTATGAAAGAAATATGTGAGGATAAGGAATTAAATTTTGCGAATAAGGTCCAAATTAAATCAGTACATTATTCAATCATATAAGATTGGAAAATCAGTACAACCTGACTTCATTTGTTTTTTGTTTTCTGTCTTGTAATGTGACATTCATCGGAAAACTTACACTAGCGTTGTTTCTTTTTCCAGTGGGCACGGAGGGGCAACCTGGCTTATAGCAACAGTGATATTGTTGAAATCAAGACTGATTGGGCAATGTTCTTCATGAAGCACCACGCTAGTTAGGTGCTTGCTCAGAAAATATAAGTTGGTCATGTTAGAATATTAGTTGGTTTATTTGGTGAATTTTGTTTTGAACCTGGTGGTCATGTTAGAAATGGTGGCCAATGTTTGTGGATGTTTTTATGGATATTAGTTGGTTTATTTGGTGAATTTTGTTTTGAACCTGGTGGTAATGGTGAAATATTGGTTGGTTTGTGCATTTTTTGCTTGTCGATTGAATTGTCCAGTTGCTTATTGTTTGCGTCAATAAACCATTGTCTAAAATGTGATTAACCATATCAGACAATGTCATGTCTTAAACAATATCATATTATAATGTTGTTTATCATCCAAAAAAACAATGCTTTTTAAACGTAAACCATTGTGCACTATATTTCTTACAACGGTTTGAATTAAAGAAACCATTGTGTAGAGTCCCAAACAACAATGGATTAATTATACATGAATGTTGTGTGTTTTCCTTTCAGACAAGTGTGTATTGAATTAAAACTATTGTGTAGCATCCTAAAATAACAATGGAAAAATTCTATAATAATGTTGTGTGATTTCCTTTCAGACATTTGTGCATTCAATTAAAACTATTGTGTGATTTCCTTTCAGGCAAGTGTGTATTCAATTGAAACTATTGTGTGATTTCCTTTCAGACAAGTGTGTGTTCAATTAAAACCATTGTGTAGCATCCTAAACAACAATGGAAAAATTCTATAATGATGTTGTGTGATTCACTTTCAGACAAGTGTGTATTGAGACAAAACTATTGTGTGATTTCCTTTCAGACATGTGTGCATTCAATTAAAACTATTGTGTGATTTCCTTTAAGACAAGTGTGTATTCAATTAAAACTATTGTATAGAATTCCAAACAACAACAGTTTCTAAATCGACTATTGTTGTTTCTGGCTATCAGACAACGGCTTCTAGAGATGAAGTCGTTGTCCCTCGCTCTAACACACAACAGTTTTCACACCGTTGTCTGAGGCGTGTAACAGATGACACTCCGATAGACAACGGGGTTTGTCAGTATCAGACTACAGATAAAATCCGTTGTCTAAATCGAAATTCCTTGTAGTGCTTCTACCTAGACTTGAAAGGAACCTTGCAACTTTGTTTGTTACTGGCACAATGTAAGCAATTCTGCAGAACCACCAGATATCTCTGAGCCTGTCAATCTGAGAGGCAATGTGATAAACACTTACCGGAGCTCCGATGTGGTAGTTCTTGACCACCATGAAAGCCTTCAAGTTATCCATTTCCAGTATTACATCGCGATATCCTAGTTCAAAAGCACGACGAAATGCAATGAAAATTGCCTAAAGCTGGTTTCCCAGGGCTGATAGCTGAGGGATCACTCCTATAATGAGATGCTTAAGAATGCCATCTGAATTCCTGTAGATCGCACTGATACCAGTGCGAAATCATACATCGATGGAGTCTTGGAGGATGAGCCGTGAACATTGATTTTGAGTATCCCAGGAGGGAGAGGAACCTAGTGTTATGACAGATTCAAAAATGGTATCTAGTGCGCTGTTTGGTGCGTGCCTTGAGTGTACAAATGCTTTGATGGCCTTATAAATAGGCCATAGTTTCCCGCCCTTTTTGAGTGCTGTTCACCATTGAATGTGTGAGAATTAATATTACCTACTAACCTTTCAAGCACAGTGACTATTGGCCTTATTAACATATCTAATGATGAGATATGTATTTAGAGTTGTTATTAGAGTTTGCAATACGACTGCTGTAATGTTTGTTTCTTGTATCTTGGTCTTTGTGACAAGCATTTTTGTGCAAAATGATATAATTGTCTAAATTTGTTTATGTAACTTATGTATGTGTCTTTTTTTTTTTTTTGTAAAGGAAGTCCTTGTTATTCCTATCCTACTTGTCTAACCCAGAAAAACAAGTATGTAATTATTTTAAATAAAAATATTGTTCATTTTTTTTATTCTTTGCCATTATCTTTTTTTCTTAGTATAAATTATCATATTTATTCTCATTAATTAAATTATTTCATCCACTTATATGTATTGGGTTTGAGAAAAATCTGGTTGGTTGTTTACCATGGAAGAAATTACTATACATATCACTTATCCAAAATTGAGGAGTCTTTGATTTAGTATGTAAGGAGTCCCTTGTATTCTCAGTACGTTTGTTATTAGGAAATGCTTGAAGTTCCCTTTCCTCAAATCGCATTGGTTGACATTTACTTTACCCACACATTCTTATAAAGCGTTCAAAAGTTTGGAGTATAATTTTAAAAATATCAGGACATTGCATCAAAATTCATAGTATTAGTTTTTTTTTTTGCTAAATTAATAATATATTAAAAAGAGAAAAGGAATACCGGGATTAACCCTTGCTCTAAGCCAAAACAAAGAGAGAAACAAAAAGAAGAACAACTACAATCTACAAACTACAACCAAACTACAAACAGATTGGAAGTAGGAAAACAAGAATCAAATAAAAAGCCATCTATAAAGATCCAAATTAGCATGCTTCATGAACCATTCCATGTTGGTGACCTTCGACTTAATTTCCACAATGATATTATGAATCAAATTGTGCGGACCAGAAGCCCCTCTATCATGAACTCTAGCATTTCTTTCCCGCCATAAATGGTACGAGAAAATCTGAGCAGTTAGGAGAGCAATGTTCCTATGAAAGATGTTCGAAATGTTACCCAAAGAAGAGATAAACTCCACCCAAGTTGTCCCAGCAATAGGAAAATTAACAATACCAGCTAACTTTGAAAGAATAAAGCTTGCATAAGAACATGTGATGAACAAATGAGAATCTGTCTCAATCCCCCCTACACAGAGGTTGCAGAACTGAGAAACTTCCAATCCAAAAGAAGCAAGTTTGTGAAGAGTTGAGAGACGGCCATGACAAAGAATCCATTCTAAATGAGCATATTTCAGAATTTTCAACCTATTCCATACAAGATTGTGCCATGAAACTTGAGGAGATGAGGATCGAATAGAATTCCAAATACCTCGAGTCTTAACTTTCAATAGTAAAATGCCATCCCAACGAATGTTATCAGCTGAGCCTAGATCAAAAGCAGGGAAATCAAAATTTTAATTCCAATGTAGGAAACCAGGATCAAGGTGATGAAAACGATTCGAAAGACAAGGAAGAATCCAGCTGCCCGAATTGATAATAGAATGCACAGTTGCCTCGCTCGAGATACCAGCCTGAGCAATAATTCGATCGTGATTGTTATTCGCCAAGCATGTGTCATGCCACCAAGGATCGAACCATAACGAAGTATTAAGACCATTGCCAATGTTGAAAGAAAGAAAACTACGAACCAAAGGTCGAAGTTTGAGTAAATTTCTGAAAATCCACGAACAATCATTTGGCATTTTCATAGTCCAGAAATGCTGATTCTTCAACAGAGTTTTATTAACCCATTGAGGCCACAAACCCTTGCTCTTGCAGATAACCTTACAAAGGTGATGGATAATCTGAGCTTGGTTCCATTCTTTCGAGTTTTTAAAGGCTAAACCCCCTTCTTCATACGGCAAACATATAGTGTCCCAGCTAATTTTAGCACCCCCTTTCGCATTTATATCCCCTTTCCAAAAAAATCTAGTAAATATAGATTGCAACCTACAATGCACAGAAGCTGGGAAAATAAAATGGTTGGACCAATATGCTTGTACAGCATAAAGAACAGACCTTATAAGTTGCACTCTACCAGCCAGAGATAGCAAAGAGGAGGTCCAACAAGATATCCTGGCAGAAATTCTGTCGAACAGAGGCAAACAATCATTGTGACGCAGCATAGATGAGATTAAAGGCACACCCAAAAACTGAACAGGAAGGTCTCCATGAACTATACCATAGTTAGTGTCAAACCAGTTCCTAAACTCTTCTGTACAATTTCCAAAAAAAGCAGTACTTTTAGCAACACTTGGATGTAAACCACTACTATTAGCAAAACGATGAACACAATCCATAATATGCGAAAGAGAGGCAAAATCACCATTAGAAAACAACAGCACATCGTCAACATAAAAAAGATGAGTAAGTTTCATCTCTTTATAATTCCAGTGATATTTGAAGTTATCCGGAATCCTAGCAAGCATTGAAGATAAAACGTTCATAACAACTGCAAAAAGATAGGGGGAAATTGGATCCCCTTGCCGAAGACCCTTTTTTCCTTGAAAGGAACCACACAACGAACCGTTTACCTTGACAGAATATGATGGAGTGGAAATGCATAAGAAGATCCATTTCAAAAATTTTGCAGGAAAGTTTAATTTTTGAAGAGCAATCATTATGAAATCCCATTGAACTGAATCGAAGGCTTTGTGCAGGTCGAGCTTTACAGCACACTTAGAAGCACCTGTGTCACGATGATATCCCCTAAATAATTCTTGTGCCATGAGAATATTATCAGAAATAGACCGACCCGGGATAAACGTTGACTTAGAGATGTCAATAATACTTGGCATTACCAGTTTAAGACGAGAAGCAATAATCTTCGCGATACATTTATAAGGGATGGAACATAATGAAATAGGACGGAAATCACGCATGGTAGTAGGGTTAGGAACCTTAGGAAGCAAAGAAATACTTGTTGCATTAATTGAGCTATACATAGAATCGTTAGAGAAAAAACTTTGAACTGCTTCACAAAAAGAGTTCCCCACGATCTCCCAAGCTGCCAAGTAAAACTCAACTGGAAAACCATCCGGGCCTGGGGCCTTGTTCCTTTTCATACCTTTAAGAGTATTCAGAATAAGATCATTAGTGACCGGGGCCTCAAGAATTAAAGTCTGGGCATTAGTGATTTGATTGAAATCTAAGCCATTAAAATTGAAACTTTCCGTATTCGAAAGAGTGCCCAAGGTAGAGGAGAAGAAGTTAACAGCCGTTTGAGAAACATTTTTGTGACCTGTAACTAACACCCCATCTTCATTTTGAATCGCTAAAATTTTGTTAACATTCCAATTTGCTTTGATTCTGTTAAAAAAGTAGGAATTATTACCATCTCCACTTGAAAGCCATCTGACCCTTGATTTTTGGAGAAGGAGGCTCTCTTCTTCTAGCAATGCCTTTTTTAACTTGTCACAATTTTGAGTTTCTAACTGCAGCAAGGCTTGATTATCACAATCAATAGCCAATTGATCTTGAACTTCTGACAAAGCAGCACGAGCCAAAGAGACATTCGACCCCACATTACCATGGTTCTTGTTAAGAATAACCAAAATAGCTTTGACTTCTTTCAGTTTTCTAACCAGAATTCCCATAGGATCTCCATACCATTGATTATCCCAGATTCTTGAAACAGTAGGCAAAAAGGTATCAAGACTAGTCAAGTAATTGTAAAACTGAAAAGGTTTTGAAATCTTTTCAAGTTGCAAAGGAACCGAACAAATCAGGGGATAATGATCCATAATGCCCCTGTTTTTAACAATCACAATAGCTTCCGTAAAAAGAGTGAACCACTCCTTATTTGCTAGCATACGGTCTAACCTTTTCTGAATAAGAAGCACCCGTTTATTAGTCCAAGTGTAAAGGGGACCAACAGATTTAATATGACCCAGAGCCAAATTGGAAACACAATCGGAGAAAGATTGCATGCCTGTAGTCCACTGCTCACACCCCCCTTTAACTTCATTTAACGAAAGAATGCAGTTGAAATCCCCATTAATACACCAAGGCATTTTAACAGACTGAGCAAGAGCTTCAAGGTGTCTCCATAAACTCTCCCTTTCATGAGACTGATTCAAGGCATAGATAAAAGAAACACAGAACGTAATTTGCTTCTCCAAAAAGGTCACGAAGCATGTTATATGTTGAGCGGATTTAGCATGAACATGAATTGACCAGATAGAAGGATCCCATCCAAGCCACACACGACCATAATCATGGTCCTCATAATTTAAAATCCACTTCCATTTGTTGTTAATACGTCTAGAAATATCATTAGAATTCTGAATTCTAACCTTCGTTTCAACTAAAGCCATAAGAGAGATATGATTATTAGCAATAAAATTGATCACTTCTTGTTGATGAGGACTTTTATTGATACCTCGCACATTCCAGACTGAAAATTTCATAATTAACGTTTTGAGATTGTTGGCACGCCTGCCAACCTGGAGCTTTTCCTGTTCGAAACTTTAGTGACTTTAGTGAAACCATCATCTTCCATGAATAATTTCCTATGACTTGAAGAACCAGTTAGGTTTGGACCAAGATCCACAACGAGAGAGACAGATTCTCTATTTCTAGAAGCTGGAGACTTACTTTTATTCCGTTTCTTTGCTGAAGAGTTTTCAATTTGCAAAATAGGTTGTTCTTCATGAAAATCGATCAGAGCTTCAAACCTGTTCTTATCAACAAAAGGTTCGACAATTGTAGCCACAAGGCCATCTTCGAAGTCATCTTCCTCATTAACACAAGCTGTAATTTCTGGCACTCTATCAATTTCTTCCAAGTAATCTTCATTTCCTGGAAATTGTTGGCATTCACCTTCCTCCAAGTTGTCATCTCCTTTTTGAATTTCATTTATTATATCATCCTCATCCCTTACGACATCACATCCACAAAACTTGCCAGTAACATAAGGAACTAACTCCATGTTTTGAAGAAATTCCGTCTTATGAGTGGCAGATTGCTCTCCTTGTTCATCAGTACTACTCTTTTTCCTTTTCTTAATTACTCGTTCTGGGTTATTAAAACATCTTGCAAGCAAGTGCCCAAAGGCTTTGCATAAGCTGCAGGAATAAGGAAGTTGCGAATATTAAATCTCAACCCTTTCTTTTTCTTCTACACCATACACATTTAGCACAGTAACCCACACATAATCCGGTCTTGGAGAAGAATAAGACAATTCCACTTGAACATTAGCAAATTTCAAAGGTTGAAATTTAGTCATGGCCTCATCGAATTTCAAGGGTCTACCTACTAAGCGAGCGATTGCTGATAGACTTTTTTTAGACCAAAGAGAGTATGGAACATCCACCAAGCGAATCCAACAAGGAACCTTCTCCACAACATTTCTTTTGAATGTCGAACCCTCCATCCAAGGCATTAGATAGAGAGTTTTCCCACCCATTTGAACTGTATTAAGATTCAGTGCCCCATTTCTTTCTTCCATTGTCCCGAACTGAAATGTGTAATAACCTTTAGAGCTATAAAACACCCCAGTCAACCCCTTATTCCTCCATATTCGCTGAGCTTGCTCGCGAACAAATTTAAAAACAAAACCTCCTCCAATAAAATGGCCAATGATACTAGTATCCCATTTTTTCTGAGCATTTACCATATACTCTCTAGAGAATTTAACTTCAGCAGAGCCATCTTCATTATAAGTGATAACAGCATCATCATTATCCAAAGAAGGTTTAGAATCTAAAACAGGTTTAGCAACAATTGAGCTCCAGGTTACCGATTTCTTTGATATATTTGGAGTTTCAGTGAAAGCATTATTTGAATGTATGTTTACCGCATCAAAATCTTGTAACTGGTGTAAAGAGACAGAGGGTTGAGTGACTTTACCAGCAGGCGAAGTTACATCTAAAGGAGAGTTAACTGAACCTCCACGAGATGCAGCAGAGGACCCTGCAAGAAGAGGTCCTGAGACATTATGTTCTGTCCCATCATTCAAAATAAGATTAATCTGATCTCTCATACGTGCTTGAGCTCCCGGAGACAAAGGTTCTCCCATAACTACATCCGTGTTGAAAGACTCATTTTCCACATCGAAAAGAACTGGAGGCATCAAGTTATTGACGTGAATTATGTAATTGTGTCCAATAAGAGCTTCGAACTCATCAGAGTTCAAAGATCCGGAGTGCTCCGAATTACGTGAACCCATCTGAGAAAGCAAGCTAAACAGATCGAAGGAGAAAATAGAATGAGTGAAAAGAAGAAATAGAGAAGAACAAGGAAAAACATAGCGTTGTGTAAGTGTCTTGAAGATGAAGGGTTTGACTAAAAGAGGAAATGTTCTCTCAACAGCTCCCCCTTCCGCTTTTCGGAAATTCTCTTCTTCAGCACCGTTGACCTGCCTTTTCCCCCTTCATAGTATTAGTTGTGATCTTACATATGATAATTTGGAAATTTTGCATATGTGATATTGATTTGGGGGAATTTATATTGTACATATTTAACTGTGAGTATATTGAAGACATTTTTTGGTTTAATGATAGTGTATATCATTACAAGAAAACGGTTTAAAATCGACCGGACAAAATCGACCAGGGAAAATGCGACAGATTAAAACTGAGCGATTGTTAAGTGGTCGGTTTTAACTGTGGGAAAAAAATGACATCGTTTTTGCTGACATGACAAATTTAAAACCGATCATGGCTGTTCGGTCGGTTTTAATGTTGACAAGGCAATAACAAAACCGACCATTTCGTTCGGTCGGTTTAAAGATGCCCTGAAATGAAAAAACTAACGGAAAGTTTGTTTTAAATACAAACATAAAAAAACACAACAAGTTAAAAGAGGCACGACAAAAACACTCTCTGGTTCAATTACTTGCTTGATGTTCTCGCTCTCTCAAGTTGCGCTCTCTCTCTCTCCGGTGAGTCTCTCTCATCTCTATCTCTCTCACTCCATCTAGATTAGGCATTTGTATGTATTGAATTAGGGTTCGTAATTAGAAATCTGTGGTTAAATCGATTTAATTAGTGTGTAATTGGGGCATTTGTATGTGTTTGTAAGTGAAGTGACCATTCTAAATGTATGATTTGTATGTGAATTGTATTTGTTTTATTAATCGATTTAATCGATTGTATGTGAATTGTATAAGTTTTATAAGAATTGTAGTTGAATTGTGTGTGTTTTAAGTTTTTTCATATGTGTAGATTAATTTTTATGTGTATGTTGAACTTTCCTTAATAGAGAATAAAGTTTTTAGTTTATGTATGTTACCTGTTTGATGAAAGTCCTGAGAAGAACCATATGTCTTCAATTCGTAACATTTATGATAATAGTTATATATCGTGAACATTGTACTTCTAGTCGTGGGTTATATAATTTATATGACTATTGCTTTTTGAATGTATAAAGATGGATGGGCAAAATTACAAATTTCCGCACTTCATCCATTTCACCCCCGGTGTTGGTACACTGCGCAATAAAATGGTATGGTTAATTGATATATGATATATATTGAATATTTATAAATAAATATTATTAAGAAACAATAAAAATGATATGATATGTATGACACATTCATTTGTGCAGGACATACCACTACGATTATGTCTACAGCCGGCCGTTATTTACCATATGCTCCCCATAATACCGACCAATTTTGTCTATAACCGACCGCTGTTAACCACATGCTCCCTAGAAAACCGACCGATTGTGCGCATAACCGACCAATATATGCATTTAAATTGTAAAATTTTTTAAATTTAATATTATTTAATATATTCATTCGGTTATATGTAAAATTTATATTAGATTGAAATTAAAGTTGATTATATGCATTTGTTTTTAACGGTAATGTTGACTAGTACCCCAAAATAGGGTTTCAGAAGGGTTTTGGGTTTTGAATTTTTTAAAAATATTTCTTGATGATTCAATCATACTAATGTCAAAATCCATCATTTTCAATGTTACTGCCAAAATTTTAGAAAAAAATAAAGTTAATTGATTTGGTAATTTGATGGTCAATTAGTAATGTTGACTAGTACCCCTAAATAGGGTTTTGTCAGGGTTTAGGATTTGGAATTTTTTAAAAATATTTCTCGATGATCCAATTGTAGTAATGTCAAGATACATCATTTTCAATGTTATTGCCAAAATTTTAGAAAAAAATAAACTTAATTTATTTGGTAATTTGACGGTCAACTAGTAATGTTGACTAGTATCCCTAAGTAGGGTTTCGTCAGGGTTTAGGATTTCAAATTTTTTAAAAATATTTCTCGATGATCCAATCGTACTAATGTCAAGATCCATCATTTTCAATGTTATTGCAAAAATTTTAGAAAAAAATAAACTTAATTGATTTGGTAATTTGACGGTCAACTAGTAATGTTGACTAGTACCCCTACACAGGGTTTCGTCAGGGTTTAGGATTTCGAATTTTTTAAAAATATTTTTCGACGATCCAATCGTACTAATGTCAAGATCCATCCATTTCATTGTTATTGCCAAAATTTTAGAAAAAAATAAACTTAATTGATTTGGTAATTTGACGGTCAACTAGTAATGTTGACTAGTATCGGCCTAAATAGGGTTTCGTCAGGGTTTAGGGTTTTGAATTTTTTAAAAATATTTCTCGAGGATCCAACCGTACTGATGTCAAGATCCATCATTTTCAATGTTATGGCCAAAATTATAGGAAAAAAACAAACTTATTTGATTTGTTAATTTAGCGGCAAACTTGTGATTTAACTAGTACCACTAAACAGGATTTCGTCCCCTGATTCATGTTTACATTTTTTAAAATATATTTATCAACGGTACAACCGTACTCAATATTTGTGTGATGAATAATGTTATTTTAATTTCAATAATTTTCCATTTTTTTTGATTTTCCACCAATTTTTATTAGTTTAAAAAATAAATTACAAAATATATTATGTAAAACCGATTGATCACCATGTAAAATCGACTGAATATTTTACTTCACTTCTTTTACCTTTGTTCTTTAAACTCTCTCTCTCTCTCTCTCTCTCTCTCTCTCTCTCTCTCTCTCTCTCTTCTGTTCATCTCCAATTCCGTGGAAACAATCAACAACTCCGTTCACTTTGTTAAATGTATATACCATTCCAATTTAGTTCCCTTTTCTCAATAATGTTACGATTCACTTTGCTTTTCACATTGCTCACTTCGTTCTTTTGTGTCTTCGTCCTCGACTCAACAATGGCTGCTCTCCGTCCGAACAAATAACTCTGTTCAAACAATCAACTCCCCTCTTATCAATTTTGTTCATCTCGATTTGATGTAAGTTCATATCGATTCAATCCCTTCTATGTTTGTGTATATATGTGTCATTTATGTATGTGTATATATGTGTTGTTTAATTCGATTTTTTGCTTGTATTTGTTTCCAATTTTTGCTCAATTTAATTCAATTTTTGTGGGTTATTTTTTTGATCGATTTAATTCGATTATTTGCTTGTATTTGTTTGTATTTTGATTATATCATTGCATTTGTGTTGTATTTTTGCTCGATTTAAGGTTAGTGTTTTGATTTAATTAAGGTTATGGATTTGTATTTGGATTTAAGGTTTTGAATTATATGGATTTAATAAGGTTTTGTATTTGTTTTGTATGGTTAGTGTTTTGTATTTATGGATTTTTTTTCCATGTACGTACGTACTCGTATGATATCAACATTTGTTTTGCATGTACGTATCGGTCGGTTATTTCACTTATATATGTGCGTGTTTGCTTTTTACATTTTAGGGGCTCTTTGGTTGACTAATGTTTATTGTATTGATTGGAATGGTGATATCGATGATGGCGAGGAAAGGGAAAGGGAAAGGCAAGGGAGTACAAAAAGATGATGGCAAGCGTAAGGGTAAACAGCCGAACAATGAAAAGTGAAAGGGAAAGGACAAGAGCAAGGGAAAGGGAAAGGGCAAAGAGGAACCAAAGAGGCGAGTAAGGAGACCGCGAGGACATTCAAGCGGAATTTCTGGAGCTAAAAAACCACTTAGACCACAACGTATTAATATTTCCGATGGACCGTAAGTCTAATATTATATATATATTACATTCATGTGGTCAAATTGTTTAATTTTTAGCATAATTTAGTATAATTTTTAGTATAAAAATGTGCATGTAAATATACTTATGCGTGTTTGTGCTTAATTCAATAGTAGGAAAACAAAGCAATGTTTATGTATGTTACATTAGATAGTGTTCATGTATGTTGTGTTAATATTTTAATATATATGTTCAATGTAGTATTGAAGATGATACGGCAAAAAAGACTTTGCTTGGGATAATTCGGGAGAAATGGCCGATTGGTCATTACACTTTTAGTGACATCGACGCGGCTTTTCCAGATTGGTTAAAGGATATGACTAAAGACTTTTTTGTAAGTAAAACAAAGTTAATTTTTATTATTTTTGTTTCTTTATTTGGTTATTAACTTGATTTTATTATGAAATTGACCTTACCACTAGTTCTTATTTTGTAGGATTTTTATAAGCATCAAAGGGGACAAAACCGTTCGTAATTAAAAAGGATTGTTCAAGATCACATAAAAAACAATAAAAAGGACCATGAATGAACTTAAGAGGAGAGTTGACACAAAATCAAAGGAAGGCGGAGTTTCGAAGTTGTCCTTAAGGCCTCCTTATTGGTCCCTTTTGTTTTGAAAAGATCTTTTAAATTATTGGGAGACAATTGAAGGGCACTTGCATAGGGCAAAGGTTGGAGCTACCAACCGCCAAAATGTTGAAAGGTTGCATAGCGCCGGTGCTCGGTCATTCAACTCAGTAAAAATGGTAATAATATTTAAATATGTACACGCACACACACAAGGTTATTTTATTTTATAACACAAAGCAATATATTAAGTATAACCTATTTCATATTTTGGAGGAAATGACAAGAAAAAGCCTTAAGCCTCCGACTAGACTTGAGGTGTGGGATAAATACCATAAGAAAGTTGGCTCCGATCCGAACAACCCCGAATACACTACTCCGACCGCCAGGCATATTGCGGTAATCTCAATATTTTATTTTTTTTCCACCTCTCTTATAAGCATAAGAAAAGTTCATTTGTTCTAATAAAACTTGAAAAATGTGTAGGACTGATATGCCGCAATACTTGATCGTGTGTCGGTGGAGGTTACACAAACAGGTGAACGTGATTAGCCTTGGGATTGGTGGATGGAAGCAACGGGGGTTCTCGAAGGTGAAAGACCGAAAAAGGATTTTGTTGTCGGGCTCGCCACTCTTCGAGCTAGTGATCTTATTCCCATACTTACCACATGCTATAGGGATTCCACTCGAGGTGAAGCCGGCTCATCTTCATCCGCTCCAAGACAACGTGAAGTCCTCCCCGACAATGTCTATCTCTCGATTGTGAGAAATGTGCTCATGGAGATCCGTACAAATCTTAACCAATCGTCCGCTACCCGATGAAGAGATATCCAACTTTGCACGCACCGCCCTTGAAGCCTCCGATCCATCCTACGATCCAAATCAAAGGATTCAATGGAAAAATCTCAATGGGGGCGAGATTGTACATATTATCGGGACCTTGATTGAAGATATCCTCCAAAAACTGATTCGCACATCGAAGCGGTAATAATTACCTCCCATTTTATATTTGTGTCCATTGGAATATATTCTTGCATTTTAATTGATTTATATTTGCATCGGAAGCGGAGCGGCTTGCCTTGGAGGAAGAAGAAGATTATACAGATATGGATGAGGTTTCAGACGTGGAGGATGGTGGCAATGAAGATGGCGGGGGCAATGGAGAAGATGGCGAGGGCAATGACAACGAAGACTCGGAAGTGTCATTATCGAAATAATTATGTATTTGTGGTCATGAATTTTTAGTATGGTTAATTTGGTTTGTGGTCATGAACTTATGGTAATTTAGTTTGGTTGTATGTCAGATTATATCTGACTTAACATTGTTTAGTTTGGTTTTAATGGTTGTATGGTGCACATGTATTAATTAATGGTTGTTTGGTTTTAATCGTAAATGTTATATTTTGGATGTATGTTAATGTTTATCTTGAATGGTATGGTGGTGGTGCATAGGTATTAATGTATATTGGGTAGGTGGAATGATACTACAACTCTGCAGTTTTTTTTTTAAAAAAAAAACACCCAGAAAACCGATCGATTTCTTACAAAACCGACCGTTTTTTACCATTAGGAACCTAGAAAATCGACCACTTACATATATAACCGACCTTTTTTACCATTGGAAACCCAGAAACCGACCACTTACATATATAACCGACCGTCTGCAATAATTTAAAATTCTCAGAGTGGTCGGTTATAATGTGGTTGGTTATGAGTTTGACACCCCTTCTGTTTTAAAACCGACCGATTGTGTACATTTGACTACGGTCGGTTATGACAGGCGTTAACAATTTTGATAATGTCATAACAGACCGTATTAATATTTGACTTCGGTCGGTTTTATGTGGAAGTCAACAATTTTCCTGAATATCAAAACCGACCGCATACGGTCGGTTTTATGTGCTGACTTAGACCCACGTGTTCCACGTGTAGGTACGAGGACCCACTCTTTATAACATGCAAAGTCACATAACCGACCGTTTAATGTGGTCGTTTACAAAGGTAAACCCTACCAATCCGACATAACTGACCAGGCCTTAACCGACCATCGGCTTCGGTCGGTTATAACCTTAAAACCGACCGTACGCTCTTATAACTGACCAATATTTATGGTCGATTTTGTCCTATTTTCTTATAGTGTATAGACCTGTTTTAATGCCCATGATCATTTCGAATCTAATGTGACACATTAAAATGACATAAGTTATGTATATAACTTTAATTTATTTGTTAAGATTTAAAAGATATGTGCTTAGCAAAAAAAACATATTTGCACGAGGCATCAAGAAGTTTTATTTTTGGTACAGAACTTTTTGTCGGGATTTTTAAGGCATTACGGTAATGAGATGCCGGAAACATTGAAATTTGAAGTTCTAAATGGTTTAAGAACTCATGTTCGTTTCGACTAGGACCAAAGATTTTTTTAGTGTGTAATCATTTATTGATAAATTTCGAAGAAACTATGGTATATGCGCATTGGGTGGTAAGTTTTCTCATACTTATATATATAAACTTAGTAAAATTTGTTTTCTTTCTATCTATTGTACCAAATTTGTATTAATTAATTAGTTATATGTATGTATAAATGTTGTACATCCCACTATCATGTTTTGAATGGTATAGTTCGATTATACCTCTGCAAGTCACTGTGTCCTTTCCTAATGACCAAGAATTTCCCATATCTTACTCACCATTGGAGAGTGTAATTTCTGGTGTGAATTTTTTTAAAATGATAGAGATTTTGTTGTTAAGCTATTGTGGCAATGGACGCTTCGATGCGATTGGTTTGGCCAAAGCCCCATTGAGAATTCCTATTCACCAGTTGCAGCTCGTACCACTAACCATTTGTTCATTTTTTTACGTAGATGATACTTGATATTACATTAGTACTAATAAAAATAATTCACTACAGGTGCTATGTGTAGATTCTCAAGGAATGAATTTAAGATAGAAATTTAGCGGTCACATTTGAGAGACTATTGTTATGGCATTGTAAGTCTTAATTTGTTCGTTCGCTTTAAAGTACATATGTATACTAAGCTTTTACATTTGTTAATATTCTTATTTATGCGTGTAGGCCAATTATGGGGAGTTGATGCAGAAAATTAAAATTCAAAGGTTGTTTCAGAGCCAACTTGGCATAGTAAACTGCTATGATCGTAAAATACATTTTCTATAGGAAGTTATCCTATTTTCAGTTGGAGGTGGTCAAGCTATCAAGAAAGTACATTTCTGAGTAAAGTATTTTCATTAAGGATATTTTCTTGTGTTCTTATCATTTCCTAAACTATTCAATGTTTTTGCAAGCCCTAAGATGGTATTAATTACAATTCTCAATTCCGCAAGTCTATAAAGTAAATGATTAGCATTTGTTTCATGTACATTGCATCTACCTAATGCGGAAGAGATGTTTCTGGCCAAGTCTATATATAGACAATCTCAGCTATGTAAAATATATCTAAAATTTAAATACAAAATCAAATATTTCTTTGTGTTTAGAGGAATATTGATTCACACTCTAATCCCTTAGATTGGGTTCCTTTGAGGGGCGAGGTTACTCTTATCTCTAGGGTGGATTCCTTAGGGTGGCAAGTGTTTGACCCGATTCTACGTCAATCCACTAATTCCACTATTAGGAGTTTAGAGCCATTATTGATAGATGAGTTCAAAATGATGTTTTAATAATTAACGATTCTAATGACGAAGAAGTTGTTTGGGAAATGCAAATCCAGCGGACTACAAAGAATCGTACAAGAATCCATAACCAGAATTGGGTAACTTTTTTATGAAAGATCTGAAATGGACAGCTGGAGATGTTTTGGTGTTTAATATTAAGGAATAAAATATAGGGGTAGTTTAGTCATTGTAGTTGATAGAATACTGAGCTATATATAAAGCTCCACTTAGTTTTATTTGAAACAAGATCATTACAATGTAGTTCATTAATATATTTCAGCTGGTACATATGGTAGTCTTCTTCTTGTTTATTTCCTTGCACTGCGATGTTCTTATTTCTCTTCCGCTAATCTTAATATACAAAAGTTATCACGGTATCAAAGCCTTCGATTCTTGAGGCCAACAATTAATATACCATTTCCTATCTATCGTTTTTTCGAAAACAAAAAATAAGAACCCGGAATTAAAACCCCAAAGTGAAGAATCGTGTGGATGATTTCCAGGGAATGTTGGTTACGTTATCGCCTATACATACACTTACATACACCAAGTGAGAATGTGGAGATCTGTAGCAGCAGTTATTTTAAGAAAATGATATTTTTATTGATGCCCACAATGTGTTTGATAAAATGTCTGAAGAGAAAAAAGAGGGTTTTTGATGAGAATGTGACCAGTGATGTTGTTGGTGAGGATGATAGTGAAGAGGGTGTTGTGAGTAAAGCATTGTTAAACGAACCACTCTGAAGCACACTGATAGAGATGAATCAATATGTAAACAAGAAGTTTAGTACTTAGTATAAGGCTACTATTGGGGCTGATTTCTTGACCAAAGAGATTCAGTTTAAGGATAGGCTCTTCACTCTTCAAATATGGGATACTACTGGACAGGAACGCTTTCAGAGTCTTGGTGTTGCTTTCTATCATGGTGCTGATTGTTGTGTTCTTGTATATGACGTTAATGTGATGAAGTCATTTGACAACTTAAACAATTGGAGGGAAGAATTTCTTATTCAGGCAAGACCTTCTGATCCAGAAAATTTTCCATTTGTTGTTCTAGGTAACAAGACAGATGTAGATGGTGGAAATAGCAGAGTGGTTTCTGAGAAAAAAGCGAGGGCGTGGTGTGCATTAAAGGGTAATATTCCATACTTCGAGACCTCTGCTAAGGAGGGCATCAATGTGGAAGAAGCATTACAGTTCATAGCAAAGAATGCACTCAAGAGTGGAGAAGAAGAGGAAATATACTTGTCGGACACTATCGATGTTGGAAGCAGCAGTCAGCAGAGATCTACTGGATGCGAGTGCTGAAACTTTTTTTTTTTGGCAATTGAAAATCCGTCAAAGCACTACAGACAAGTTTGCTTATGATTCTTTATGTGTTTGTGTACTCTGTATCCGTGTGGCTATAAGGAGTGTCTTGGTGGGTTTATACAGTTTCATCGCATGAGTACAGTGTACTTTGTGGAACCTTGATATGAACATTATGCTTGTGCTGTAGACATTTTGGGTCGTGCAGGTCAATTGGTGGAAGCATATAACTTGATATCTCGCATGCCAATGCAAGCAAGAGGGAGCATATGGGGTGCATTATTAGCTGCTAGCAGAAAGCATCGGAATTTGGAATTTGCTGAAATATCTGCTAAAAAATTATTCGTCTTGGAGCCTAATAATAGTGGGAATTATATTCTGCTTTCAAATATGTATGCCCAAGGTGGGATGTGGGATGAAGTGAACAATTTTAGAGCTCTATTAAAGTCTCAAGGCATGAAGAAGACCCCTGGATAAAACTGGATTGAGAACAATGGAAAAGCACACTTTTTCCTGGGAGGAGATAAATCACATGTACTAGCAAAGGAAATTTATACACTGTTAGAGGAATTGCCTGAGAAGATTAAGGCAGATTAAGGGCAGCTGGTTATATACCAGATACCAGTTTTGTATTGCACGATGTTAGTGAAGAGGAGAAAGAGGATAACCTTCTAACTCATAGCGAGAAGCTAGCAGTAGCTTTTGGGCTTATTTCCACAAGACCCGGTATAACTCTTCGAGTCACAAAGAACCTCCGAATATATGGTGATTGTCATACAGCCATCAAATTCATTTCAAAATTATATGGCCGAGAAATCATTGTGAGGGATGTAAGTCGCTTTCATAATTTTAAAGATGGATTATGCTCTTGCGGAGACTATTGGTGATTACAAGTTGTGCTTGCTTTATATTGAGTTCTTTCTAACGGTTGCCACCATTTTATGTATTGGTGATCATTGACTGTAAGAGGGTCCGTGAAGTGTCTGACAATATCACTTCGCATCTGACTACAGTACCAGGAAGGTGTTGAACAATGTTATGTCAACACTCGTGGGATGAAAAGCTGTTAGTAGCATTTCATATGTGTTGTCATCTTCCCGATATTGATTGATGCATTGAGTTGGAATAATGAACAAGGAGTGCAGCACCTAGTTCAACAAAACAGTGTGCCAGTTAATGAAGACTAAAGCCTATTTATGATTCATTAAAAGGAGGCATTGGCATTTGGCAATGAGAATTGTGAGATTCAAGTGCTTCAGAATATTGTTATAGCTGCAGTAAGGAATCGTAACGCTCAGCTCTCGAAAATGGAGAAAGCAAATGTCGATTACGGATGTCTTGCAAACTAGTTGGCAGTGTTCACTTGGTGCATCAATAATGAGGGGGCAGCAGAGGCATTACTTCATAGTTGTCCGTCCAGAAATATACAGAAGCCAGAGCCAGAAGCCGAGAGTTCATTTCTGAAATGTGCAGAAAGAATGAGTACTCGAGCTAATTCAACAGTTTATCTTGCATAGCGTCAAGTTGGCTGATAATTGTTCTAGAAATTGCATGGTGCGAGATTGGGTGAAGTCTTGTTAACTCATTGAGATTGGGCAAACCTTTTTTACTCGTGGAGATTAGGCGTGAAGCCTTGATTACTCCGGTCATGCCTGGAAAAAGTCGTGCTTCGATACTTTGCTCTACCAGATTCCAGATTCTGTTGAGGCAAAATGCCTTGAATTAACAGATCAAGTTGTGATTAAAGGAGTGACGGGTAGTCGATCGAGATTTTAAAATCATGGAAGTAACATGTCCCATAATATTTAGCTCTATGAGCAGTAGTCCACTAATGGCAGTAGCACACTCCAACTGTCAGGACTTGAAGTTGTGCCTCGAACCTTCTTTTAAATTCCGCCAAATTCTGTTGAGGTAGACCATGAGCCCTTGAAAAACTGTTTAGAGACAGAAATTACTGGGGACAAGGAAGAAGGGAAATCGATGGAGTTATAAAACATAGAAGTAAATTGCCATGGTGTTGAGCTTTGTGAGCATTAGTCCTCGAATGGCAGTGGCACACTCCAAACTGTCAGGACATTGGTTCTCACTAGCATGAGTTTCTATCTTCAAGCTAAGAGTTTCACTTCGTTCTCACTCATTAGCTTGAGGGGGAGTATTAAGGAATAAAATATAGGGGTAGTTTAGTCATTGTAGTTGATAGAATATTGAGCTATATATAAAGCTCCACTTAGTTTTATTTGAAACAAGATCATTACAATGTAGTTCATTAATATATTTCAGCTTGTACATATGGTAGTCTTCCTCTTGTTTATTTCCTTGCACTGCCATGTTCTTATTTCTCTTCCGCTAATCTTAATATACAAAAGTTATCATTTAAAAAATATGTTGGTTCGCACACCCTCTTTCCCTGAATTTTATTACTACTGATCAGAAATGAACAATTTTGTAATGACGTAAATGATGGTTTAAATAGTTATTAATTAAGTTTTCTTCAAACATTGATGTAAATGTTAATTTACTTCATGGATTTATTTTCTAGTATTATGGATTTTTTTCGGATGGTAATGTTGTTTTATATTGATTGAGGATGATGATTGGAATGATTAGTGTGGATTACGTACGTAATTATGTACGGGATGCAGTAATCGCGGTCAACAAAAAAAATTCTGGTCCATAAAAATGATCGATTTGCAAATACTATGATCATTTTTTATCATTCACAAACCCAGAATCACTATCTCGGAGATCAATTATGACTGGCATCGAAAAACCTCCGACAATATTAATAAAAAATGATCGTTATTAGGCAGTCAGTCCATGTGTTTTGTAGAGACACATGTGTTTTGTCCTTGTCTCTACTGTAAAGAACACCGGCCACGTCCGTCATATCCCAAAAACGAAGACCTGCCGACCGACTCTCCGATCGGAATAAAGTAGGTCATGCATTAAATTTTCCCACCAACCTATCTGATTTTGTGCATCTTGAATTATATTAGAGTATTGTACTCTACCAAAAATTAATGACAAAAACAACAGTGTAGGTCATTAGTAATCTATTTTAGTTTTTTTTCTTTTCCTTTTATCATCTTCATTATTACTTGCTCACTTCATTTCATTACATATACAAACCCACACACACATGTATATATATACACAAATCTTTGGAAGATAATTGAGGTGAAGAAAGGATTGAAGAACAAAGTTTGAAGAAAAAACTAAAATTGTAAATTTTAATATTTATGTATGTGGAATAAATGTTTATGCGCAATACTCCCTCCGTCCCTTTTTAGTTGGCACATTTGCAAAAAACACACATATTAAGAAAGAATTAATTATGTAATTTGTTTCCATGTTTGCCCTTAATCTTAACATTAAATGAAGAGTTATGAGTGTGTATATTAAATATAAAGTCAAACATTGGTATTAGAAATAAAGGGGTATATATGGAAAAATTGGTAAAAATATGTATTGGAAGAAGGAATGTGACAACTATTTAGGGACAAATTTTTTTTGCAAATGTACCAACTAAAGAGGGACGGAGGGAGTATTAGTTAATGAAAATTATATGTATTGTGTGTAATAAATGAGGGTGTGTGTGTTCATAATAAATGTGTATACATTTATATTAATATAATGCTTTGACAGATTTATATTATAATACATTTTGGAGAAAAATGTGTTCGTGTATGTGTCGTCATCAATCAATAGGATGAATAAACCTTTAGATGAAATTCATTTTCATTCATCTAGCAATAAATATGAGAATGGTGTAAAACCATTCATAAAATTTGTTTTAAAAACTGGGATGAAAAAAGATAAAACAAGGTGTCCATGTAACTAGGGATGGTAATCGGGTCGGGTTTGGCAAAATCCAAATCCAAACCCGATATCTTGAACGAAACCCAAACTCGACTCGAACCCGAAAAATAACCGAAAATTTAAACCTGAACCCGATCCAATGGATTTCAGGTGAATTTCGGGTATACCCGAAACCCGAAAATTTTTGGATTTGGATAATATCGGAAACCCAAAATTTTAAATCCAATTCAAGTATCTTATAAAAATTATAGTCCACCAATCCAAATTCAAGTATCCTATAAAAAAATCAGTCAAAGTTTATAAGCAAGAACGACTGAACCATTAACATTTTACAAACATTTCAAGCGAAGTTTACAAGTTTAAATTAAGTAAAATAGTCTTTAATATATATTTAACGATTCTCAACAGTTTGTTTTGACAAAAAACTAACAATATTAGTTGTTAACCAAAATTATGAACTACATAATGTTTTATATATGAATATTGTATATAATGTATTACATCATGAAATTGTGAAATATATATATATATTCGGGTTTTGTTGGGTTTCGGGTTCGGATCGGGTTCGAATCGATTTTTGGGTTTCGGGTCGTATTTCGGATCGGTATACATAATATCCATACCCAAATCCAAAAATTTTCAAGTATAAAAATCGTACCCAAATTCAAAAAATTGGGTTCGGTAAATTAAAAAAATTGGGTTTCGGATCGAGTATCCATTGGATCGGATTATTTTGCCATCCCTACATGTAACACTTGTAAAATGGTTATTACTTCAAAATTTGATGAAGTTGAATATCATTTGATTGCTAATGGTTTTTTGGAAATCTATAAAGTGTGGGATTTACATGGTAAAAGAAAGAGAGAAAGTGAAAGGCAGAAGCATCGTCGATTAACTAAAGAACCTTTTGATATAAGAGCATTGTTACAAATATCAGAGCATTGTTACAAATGTTAGTTGACCAAATAATAATGATTGAGAAACGGGAGGTAGTGTAACGTCATAGAACCACCAAATTCAAGTGGTTCTCAATTTTATAAATATGTTATCAATGCAGGAGTTCTATTTATCTCAGTAAAAAAAATACACAAAGATACAATTAGTAGTAAATTCTTACATTTCAAAAATGTGGCAAAATATTCCGAGATAGTGTTTAACTCTTTTCTTGTAATTCTTGACCACCATGAAAGCCTCCAAGTTATCCGTTTCCAGTATTACATCGCGATATCCTAGTTTAAAAGCACGACGAAGTGCAATGAAAATTGCCCAAAGCTGGTTTCCCAGGGCTGATAGCTGAGGGATCACTCCTATGGTGAGATGCTTAAGAATGCCATCTGAATTCCTGTAGATCGCACTGATACCAGTGCGAAAACCATACATCGATGGAGTCCTGGAGGATGAGCCGTGAACATTGATTTTGAGTATCCCAAGAGGGAGAGGATAGTGTTATTATATTAGATTCAAAAATGGTATCTAGTGCGTTGTTTGGTGCATGCCTTGAGAGTGCTAATGCTTTGTTGGCCTTAAAAATAGGCCATAGTTTCCCGCCCGTTTTGAGTGTTGTTCACCATTGAATGTGTGAGAATTAATATTACCTACTAACCTTTCAAGCACAGTGACTATTGGCCTTATTAACATATCTAATGATGAGATATGTATTTAGAGTTGTTATTAGAGTTTGCAATACGACTGCTGTATTATTTATTTCTTATATCTTGGTCTTTGTGACAAGCATTTTTGTGCAAAATGATATAGGAGTAATTGTCTAAATTTGTTTATGTAACTTATGTATGTGTCTTTTTTTTGTAAAGGAAGTCCTTGTTATTACTGTCCAACTTGTCTAACCCGGAAAAACAAGTATGTAATTATTTTAAATAAATATATTGTTCATTTTATTATTCATTGCCGTTATCTTTTTTTCTTAGTATAAATTATCATATTTATTCTCATTAACTAAATTATTTTATGCACTTATATGTATTGGGTTTGAGAAAAATCTGGTTGGTTCCAGAATAAAAGTTTAGTGGAAAGATAATCACAGAGTAAAACTTTGTTTACTATGGAAGAAATTACTATACATGTCACTTATCCAAAATTGAGGAGTCTTTGATTTAGTATGTAAGGAGTCCCTTGTATTCTCAGTACGCACTACAAGAAAAACTGAATCATACAACACGTTTCACACAACGGTTAATCAAAAACCCGTTGTCCCGAAAAAACAAACAACAGTTAATGGTCTGTCCTCGTAAAAGCGTTGTCGGAGTCTTTCTATGACAATTGTGTTTGGTGTTATTTGAAACCGTTGTCTAAGCGGTATGCTCTGATAAAATCAGACAACTGTTCTATTGTGAATATGTTGTGTGGAACCATTTAATACAACTGTGTAACACCGTTGTATGTAGACAACTTCATATTATCTTCAGACAACGCTTTTAGAAAAAGCCGTGGTGTAAGTTAGACAACAGTTTATTGGAAGTGTTGTTGTATGGAACATCAGACAACAGAGCAGAATACCGTTGTTTGAACATCCTCTTTAGAAGACGGTTATAAACATTTGTAGAATAACTGTTGTCTGTTTAGTAAGGATAAAACGTAGAATAACCGTTGTTTAATGGTTTTATAAAACTGTTGTCTGAACTGGAAAATTTGAATTGAAATGGGTGGGAAATAATGAAATGTTTGGTGGGAATAATGAAATAATTTGAATTGAATTTAGTGGGAAATAATGAAAATTTTGAATTGGATTTGGTGGGAAATTATAAAATATTCAGACAACGGTTTTCTGATAAAAAAACTGTTGTGTGATAGTAAGCACAACAATGGATTTTCATAAAAACCGTTGTGTAATGTTTAACACTTTTAAATCATTAAATAACAGTTTGCGTGTTTTACTACGTTTTTGTTAAAATCTCGTAAAACTCGACCTTTTTATTTTTTGATTATTTTTTCCCAACACTAAAATGAGTGTTTATTAACATTAGTACGGTTCGATCTTCGAACGAAAAATTATTCAGTAAATTTGGATCGTGCCCCGTTACAAGAAGCAGCACTATTAATTTACTACGTTTTTGTTAAAATCTCGTACAACCTGACCTTTTATTTTTCGATTATTTTTTTCCAACACTAAAATGAGTGTTTACTAACATTCGTATGGTTCGATCATCGAAAAAAACATTCTAAAAAATTATAGTGTGAATCTAGATCGTGCCCCGTTATAGGAAGCATGTATCACTTCTACTACATTTTTGTTAAAATCTAGTACAACTTGACCTTTTTATTTTTTCGATTATTTTTTGCCAACACTAAAATGAGTGTTTACTAACATTTGTACGGTTCGATTGTCGAAAAAATAATTCAAAAAAATTATAGTGTGAATCTGGATCGTGCCCCGTCACAAAAACCAGCACTATTAATTTACTACGTTTTTGTTAAAATCTCGTACAACCCGACTTTTTTATTTTTCAATTATTTTTTTCCAACACTAAAATGAGTTTTTACTAACATTTGTACGGTTCGATCGTCGAAAAAAGCATTCAAAAAAAATTATTCAGTGAATCTGGATCATGCCCTGTTAAAAGATGCATCACTTTTAATTTACTACGTTTTTGTTAAAATCTTCTACAAACCGACCTTTTTATTTTTCAATTATTTTTTCTCAACACTAAAATGAGTGTTTATTAACATTCGTACGGTTCGATCGTCGAAAAAAACATTCAAAAACATTATTCAGTGAATCTGGATCGAGTCCCGTTACAAGAAGCATCACTTTTCCTACGTTTTTGTTAAAATCTCGTACAACCCGACCTTTTATTTTTCGATTATTTTTTCCCAGCACTAAAATGGATGTTTATTAACATTCGTACGGTTCGATCGTCGAAGAAATCTTTCAAAAAAATTATTCAGTGAATCTGGATCGTGTCCTATTACATAAAGCAACACTTTTACAACTTTTTTGTTAAAATCTCGTATAAGCCGACCTTTTTATTTTTTGAATATTTTTTCCTAACACTAAAATGAGGGTTTAATAACATTCATACGGTTCGATCATCAAAAAATCATTCAAAAAATTATTCAGTGAATCTGGATCGTGTCCCGTTATAGGAAACAACACTTTTACTATATTTTTGCTTAAATCTCGTACAACCCGACCTTTTTATTTTTTGATTATTTTTTTCCAGCAATAAAATGAGTGTTTATTAACATTCATACGGTTTGATCGTTGAAGAAATCATTCAAAAAAATTATTCAGTGAATCTGGATCGTGTCCCGTTATAGTAAGTAACACTTTTACTATATTTTTGCTTAAATCTCGTACAATCCGACCTTTTTATTTTTTGATTATTTTTTTCCAGCAATAAAATGAGTGTTTATTAACATTCGTACGGTTCGATCATCGAAGAAATCATTCAAAAAAATTATTCAGTGAATCTGGATCGCGTCTCGTTATTGGAAGCAACACTTTTACTATGTTTTTGCTAAAATCTCGTACAACCCGACCTTTTTATTTTTCGATTATTTTTTTCCAACTTTAAAATGGATGTTTATTAACATTCGTACGGTTCGATCGTCGAAGAAATCTTTCAAAAAAATTATTCAGTGAATATGGATTGTGTCCCGTTACATGAAGCAACACTTTTACAACTTTTTTGTTAAAATCTCGTACAGGCCGACCTTTTTATTTTTTGATTATTTTTTCCTAACACTAAAATGAGGGGTTTTTAACATTCATACGGTTCGATCATCAAAAAATTATTCAGTGAATCTGGATCGTGTCCCGTTATAGGAAACAACACTTTTACTATATTTTTGCTTAAATCTCGTACAACCCGACCTTTTTATTTTTTGATTACTTTTTTCCAGCAATAAAATGAGTGTTTATTAACATTCATACGGTTTGATCGTTGAAGAAATCATTCAAAAAAATTATTCAGTGAATCTGGATCGTGTCCCGTTATAGTAAGTAACACTTTTACTATATTTTTGCGTAAATCTCGTACAATCCGACCTTTTTATTTTTTGATTATTTTTTTCCAGCAATAAAATGAGTGTTTATTAACATTCGTACGGTTCGATCATCGAAGAAATCATTCAAAAAAATTATTCAGTGAATCTGGATCGCGTCTCGTTATAGGAAGCAACACTTTTACTATGTTTTTGCTAAAATCTCGTACAACCCGACCTTTTTATTTTTCGATTATTTTTTTCCAACTTTAAAATGGATGTTTATTAACATTCGTACGGTTCGATCGTCGAAGAAATCTTTCAAAAAAATTATTCAGTGAATATGGATTGTGTCCCGTTACATGAAGCAACACTTTTACAACTTTTTTGTTAAAATCTCGTACAGGCCGACCTTTTTATTTTTTGATTATTTTTTCCTAACACTAAAATGAGGGGTTTTTAACATTCATACGGTTCGATCATCAAAAAATTATTCAGTGAATCTGGATCGTGTCCCGTTATAGGAAACAACACTTTTACTATATTTTTGCTTAAATCTCGTACAACCCGACCTTTTTATTTTTTGATTACTTTTTTCCAGCAATAAAATGAGTGTTTATTAACATTCATACGGTTTGATCGTTGAAGAAATCATTCAAAAAAATTATTCAGTGAATCTGGATCGTGTCCCGTTATAGTAAGTAACACTTTTACTATATTTTTGCTTAAATCTCGTACAATCCGACCTTTTTATTTTTTGATTATTTTTTTCCAGCAATAAAATGAGTGTTTATTAACATTCGTACGGTTCGATCATCGAAGAAATCATTCAAAAAAATTATTCAGTGAATCTGGATCGCGTCTCGTTATAGGAAGCAACACTTTTACTATGTTTTTGCTAAAATCTCGTACAACCCGACCTTTTTATTTTTCGATTATTTTTTTCCAACTTTAAAATGGATGTTTATTAACATTCGTACGGTTCGATCGTCGAAGAAATCTTTCAAAAAAATTATTCAGTGAATATGGATTGTGTCCCGTTACATGAAGCAACACTTTTACAACTTTTTTGTTAAAATCTCGTACAGGCCGACCTTTTTATTTTTTGATTATTTTTTCCTAACACTAAAATGAGGGGTTTTTAACATTCATACGGTTCGATCATCAAAAAATTATTCAGTGAATCTGGATCGTGTCCCGTTATAGGAAACAACACTTTTACTATATTTTTGCTTAAATCTCGTACAACCCGACCTTTTTATTTTTTGATTACTTTTTTCCAGCAATAAAATGAGTGTTTATTAACATTCATACGGTTTGATCGTTGAAGAAATCATTCAAAAAAATTATTCAGTGAATCTGGATCGTGTCCCGTTATAGTAAGTAACACTTTTACTATATTTTTGCTTAAATCTCGTACAATTCGACCTTTTTATTTTTTGATTATTTTTTTCCAGCAATAAAATGAGTGTTTATTAACATTCGTACGGTTCGATCATCGAAGAAATCATTCAAAAAAATTATTCAGTGAATCTGGATCGCGTCTCGTTATAGGAAGCAACACTTTTGCTATGTTTTTGCTAAAATCTCGTACAACCCGACCTTTTTATTTTTCGATTATTTTTTTCCAACTTTAAAATGGATGTTTATTAACATTCGTACGGTTCGATCGTCGAAGAAATCTTTCAAAAAAATTATTCAGTGAATATGGATTGTGTCCCGTTACATGAAGCAACACTTTTACAACTTTTTTGTTAAAATCTCGTACAGGCCGACCTTTTTATTTTTTGATTATTTTTTCCTAACACTAAAATGAGGGGTTTTTAACATTCATACGGTTCGATCATCAAAAAATTATTCAGTGAATCTGGATCGTGTCCCGTTATAGGAAACAACACTTTTACTATATTTTTGCTTAAATCTCGTACAACCCGACCTTTTTATTTTTTGATTACTTTTTTCCAGCAATAAAATGAGTGTTTATTAACATTCATACGGTTTGATCGTTGAAGAAATCATTCAAAAAAGTTATTCAGTGAATCTGGATCGTGTCCCGTTATAGTAAGTAACACTTTTACTATATTTTTGCTTAAATCTCGTACAATCCGACCTTTTTATTTTTTGATTATTTTTTTCCAGCAATAAAATGAGTGTTTATTAACATTCGTACGGTTCGATCATCGAAGAAATCATTCAAAAAAATTATTCAGTGAATCTGGATCGCGTCTCGTTATAGGAAGCAACACTTTTACTATGTTTTTGCTAAAATCTCGTACAACCCGACCTTTTTATTTTTCGATTATTTTTTTCCAACTTTAAAATGGATGTTTATTAACATTCGTACGGTTCGATCGTCGAAGAAATCTTTCAAAAAAATTATTCAGTGAATATGGATTGTGTCCCGTTACATGAAGCAACACTTTTACAACTTTTTTGTTAAAATCTCGTACAGGCCGACCTTTTTATTTTTTGATTATTTTTTCCTAACACTAAAATGAGGGGTTTTTAACATTCATACGGTTCGATCATCAAAAAATTATTCAGTGAATCTGGATCGTGTCCCGTTATAGGAAACAACACTTTTACTATATTTTTGCTTAAATCTCGTACAACCCGACCTTTTTATTTTTTGATTACTTTTTTCCAGCAATAAAATGAGTGTTTATTAACATTCATACGGTTTGATCGTTGAAGAAATCTTTCAAAAAAATTATTCAGTGAATCTGGATCGTGTCCCGTTATAGTAAGTAACACTTTTACTATATTTTTGCTTAAATCTCGTACAATTCGACCTTTTTATTTTTTGATTATTTTTTTCCAGCAATAAAATGAGTGTTTATTAACATTCGTACGGTTCGATCATCGAAGAAATCATTCAAAAAAATTATTCAGTGAATCTGGATCGCGTCTCGTTATAGGAAGTAACACTTTTACTATGTTTTTGCTAAAATCTCGTACAACCCGACCTTTTTATTTTTCGTTTATTTTTTTCCAACTTTAAAATGGATGTTTATTAACATTCGTACGGTTCGATCGTCGAAGAAATCTTTCAAAAAAATTATTCAGTGAATATGGATTGTGTCCCGTTACATGAAGCAACACTTTTACAACTTTTTTGTTAAAATCTCGTACAGGCCGACCTTTTTATTTTTTGATTTTTTTTTTGATTATTTTTCCCAACACTGAAATGAGGGTTTATTAACATTCATACGGTTCGATCGTCGAAGAAATCTTTCTAAAAATTTATTCAGTGAATCTGGATCGTGTCCCATTATAGAAAGCAGCACTTTTACTACATTTTTGTTAAAATCTCGTATAACCTGACTTTTTTATTTTTCGATTATTTTTTCCCAACACTAAAATGAGTGTTTATTAACATTTTGTACGGTTCGATCATCGAAGAAATCTTTCAAAAAAAATATTCAGTGAATCTGGATCTTGTCCTGTTATAGAAAGTAGCACTTTTACTACATTTTGTTAAAATCTCGTATAAACGGACTTTTTTATTTTTTGATTATTTTTTTCCAGCACTAAAATGAGGTTTTATTAATATTCATACGTTTCGATCGTCGAAGAAATCATTCAAATTTTTTTTCCAATGAATCTGGATCATATCCCGTTAAAGGAAGCATCACTTTTACTACATTTTTGTTTAAATCTCGTACAACCCTACTTTTTTATTATTTAATTATTTTTTTAAACAATAAAATGAGTGTTTATTAACATTCGTTCAGTTCGATAATCATTATTAATAGTAATTAATTAAAATAATTAAATATTACAAAAATTTCAAATTTATCTTATATGAAATTTATCTATTTGAATTAATTTTTTCATGGGCTAGTAAAACAATTGATCCATATTTCATTTCCCTACTCTAATTCATTTCCCCCTTTTAATATTTCCCCCCTTTTCCATCTCTCTCTTTTCAATAACCTAGATCAGCCGCCCCTCTTTTCTATCCCCCTCTCATTTCACTAACCCAGTTCGTCAATTCTCTAGTTTCAACCTCTTAGCCTTTTTTCTTTTTTTATTCAATTTTGTTATATAATTCTTCTCCTTCTTGTATTAAACTCCGCAATTAATTACTTATATAATCAATTGCCTCAAACACCTCACCGGTCAATTGATCAGGAGAGGGATGTGAAGATTAGGGATTTGCACAGTTTGGTTGGTGATTTAGAGGCGGTGTTAGAAAGGTCGAATAAGGAGAGAGCGGAGTTGGAGATTGTCAAAAATGAGTTGGAAGGGCTTTTGAGGAAGTCGGAGAGGAAGGTTAAGGAGATGGAGGGTAAGATGGGGTTTGTGGTCTCTCTCTCCTTCTCCCCCCCCCCGCTCTCTCTCTCTCTCTTTCTCTCTCTCCCTCTCAGGTTTTGTTTTGAAAAATGAGTTCAATAGGGTACTTGTTTATTGTTGATAGACTTTGTGTGTGTTTTATATGAATGAGTATAATGTTTGATAAGTGTTTGTTTTATTGTAGATTTGTGGCAGTCGAGAGGTATTTGGATGCTCTGGAACTTTATTCTATTGGACGAGGTCTCTAGTTCTCTCCTAGGGGCAGTTGGTAATCTCCTTCCCCCCCCTCTCTCTCCCATGTTCTCCCCTGCTCCCTCTCATCTTCTTTTTTTAATAATGTTTTCTTTATTCTTTTTTTACTGGTTAATTTCTTTAATCTTATTGATGTTTAGTTGTTCAATTCTTGATTAATTTACCTAGTTGCTCCTTCTTGTGGCTTGTCAGAATTAGTCAGCGGTTTGGACCAACTCGAACCTTCCCAGCAGAAGCCAAGCTCAGTTGAGTCTAATAGGTGTTATGATGGTAAGCATATAGTGAGAATTTTTCATTGTATTAATTTAGTTGTTGATTTTTATGCTTTGTCTAATGCAATATATGATTACAGGGGATAGTGCTCCTCCAGATAGGCCAGTTTCACCTGATAAACTTTATAGGGTTGCCCTTTTGAAAAATCGATTTGCGGATACAATTTTAAAAGCTCAAGAAAAAACTCTCAAACAGGCCTGACTAGTATAATGGATGAGGATGAGGTGAACAATCGAGTTTGTCAGCTGAGTTCGTGACTAGACATCTGTTTCCGATGACAAATGGTAATCATTTAGCACAATGTAGTTTCGCTTCTGATAATCGGATTTCTAGAGTCTCTATCAGTGAAGTTCAACTTCAAAAGCAAACTATGGCAAAGAAGAGTAGACGAGGACCGAGGTCTTGTAGCTCACAGTACAGAGAAGTTACATTTTATAGGAGAACTGGCAGATGGGAATCTCACATCCGGTTAGATATCTACATGTGATTCTGTTGGAGTTTTTCTAGTTTGTGTATCTGTCTTCTTTACCAGGTATTAATTTATGTGTATGTCCTTTTTTGGGTGCAGGGATTGTGGGAAACAAGTATATTTGGGTATGTAGTATTAATTTTATTTTGAGTTTCATTGTTAGTTTTCTATTTATGGCTGAAACTAATGGTGTGTTTGAATGTTAGGTGGATTTGACACTACTCATTTTGCAGCTAGGTAACATTTTTTTTCATCAACTAGTTAACTATGATTCCTTTTTATCTGATCTTATTTGCTTAGTTTGTTGTTTATAAGTTAATTAGTAGTGGTTGTTGTTGCTAAATGGTCTAGAGCATATGATCGTGCTGCAATAAAGTTCTGAGGTGTTGATGCAGACATCAATTTTACCCTTGGTGAATATGACGATGATATGGAACAGGTTAGTTGCAGACATCTTTTAGTTTTTTATTAAGGTAATAGACTAATAGGACATTTACTTTATTTGGTGTTTGATTTATGTTCCTTTTGGCACCTTCCATTTACTTGTATTAAGATTTTGGACTCTTGTTTCATCTTTTTGCAGATGAAGAGTCTCGGGAAAGAAGAATTTATACATATACTCAAACGCCAATGCACAGGTTTTGCAAGAGGAAGCTCAAAAAAATACAGAGGGGTCACACTGCACAAGTGTGGTAGATGGGAAGCTCGAATTGGCCAATTTCATGGCAAAATGTGAGAAACTATTATTCTTCTCACTTTCTTCGCACCACCTTAGCACTTCTGGACATTGATAAGTACGATACATTGTATAAGCTTTGTTTGATAATAGTTTTTAGTAATCTGACCAATGCTTCCTGTCATTTCAATAAGATAGCTGCCAATTTTAGAAAATGATATAGTTAAGGGCCTATTTTTCATCCTAGAGATTGCTTCCATTGCAGGTATGTCTATCTTGGCCTATTTGATAGTGATGTTGAAGCTGCAAGATCATAACAATTATGTATTTCAATCTTCCAGATTCTAAAACTTTTTACCCTCATTCTCAACGTATCATTAAAAAGATCTCTCCATTTTGTATATTTTAGTAAATAGGGCTTATGACAAAGCAGCTATTAAATGTAGTGGAAGGGATGCTGTCACCAACTTCGAGCCTAGTGCATATGAAGAAGAGATGATCACCTAGCCTCATAAAGAAGGTTAACTTTATTTTCTTTTTTATCTCCTTATGAAGCAAATTCACTGAAATATTCTGAGTATATCGATTCTATAGATGAATGCCATCATATTCTCTATTTTCTATAGCAGGTAGCTATGTCAAAGCTTTCAAGTACGAGGAGTAGTTGTTGAAGAAGAGGAGTTCCAAGCAAAATGCAACTTTAGTTGTGTGTTGTTAACATTAGATGAATATTGTGATTTGTATGTATGTATATAAATTGGTCTAGTAGATATTAGACATTTTGTGCTGGTTGTGTAATAATTGTACTAAACCTACAATGTTGACATTTTTTTAGTTAAGTACTGTATAATTTATAGTAATTTTGGTATGTTGATTGTATTGTTTAGCATAGTTTTTTTTTCGTAAATAAACCATTGTCTAGTCTATTTTTAACCAATGAAGGCATCTTTAATAACAGTTGTTATAAATCATATAAGACAACAACCATGTTTTAGAAGAAACCATTGTAGGACTTCTTTCACATAACTCTTTCTTATATAAAACCATTGTATTTAGAGACTCTTCACAACGGAAAACATATCTAATAGCATATATGTTGTAGTGTTAGAGTTCTTACAACTCTTTCTATTTAAGGAACCATTGTTTTAACCCTTGAACAACAAATGATGTTATTTTTAAAACACTTGACTGACTTCATTTCAGACAAGGGTTTTCAAAAACATAGTGTTGTTGTTTCTAGGTGTTATACAACGTCGTCCAAAAAATGGGGCGTTATCTTGCAATATGTTGGACAACGGCTGTGGAACTGTTGTGTTACCTTCCTCTATCCATCGGGTAAAAAACCATTGTTTTATTTCAATCAGACAACTGCCGGATAGACAACGAAAAAAATGGAGGTTAGACAACGGTGAAAAACAGTTGCAGGATTGAGTTTTTCTTATAGTGACGTTTCTTATTAGGAAATGTTTGAAGTTCCCTTTCATCAAATCGCTTTGGTTCACATTTACTTTACCCACACATTCTTATAAAGCGTTCAAAAGTTTGGAGTATAATTTTAAAAATATCAAGACATTGCATCAAAATTCATAGTATTAGTTGTGATATTACTTATGATAATTGGGAAATTTTGCATACGTGATATTGATTTTGGGGAATTTATATTGTACATATTTAACTGTGTATATATTGAAGACATTTTTTGGTTTAATGATAGTGTATATCATTACAAGAAAACGGTTTAAAGTCGACCAGACAAAATCGACCAGGGAAAATGCGGCAGACTAAAACTGACCGATTGTTAAGTGGTCCGTTTTATCTGTGGGAAAAACAAAAATGACATCGGTATTGCTGATGTGGTAAATTTAAAACTGACCATGGCTGTTCGGTAGGTTTTAATGCTGACAAGGCAATAACAAAACCGACCGTTTCGTTCGGTCGGTTTAAAGATTCCCTTAAATGAAAAAAACTAACGGAAAGTTTGTTTTAAATACAAACACAAAAAAACATAAAATATTAAAAGAGGCACGAGAAAAACACTCTCTGGTTCAATTACTTGCTTGATCTTCTCGCTCTCTCAACTTGCTCTCTCTCTCTCTCTCTCTCTCTCTCTCTCCCCGATGAGTCTCTATCATCTCTATCTCTCTCACTCCATCTACATTAGGCATTTGTATGTATTGAATTACGGTTCGTAATTAGTGTGTAATTAGGGCATTTGTATGTGTTTGTAAGTGAAGTGACCAATCTAATTGTATGATTGGTATGTGAATTGTATGTGTTTTATTAATCTATTTAATGTATGCACTACAAGAAAAATAAGTTCATACAACACCATTCACACAACAGTTAAACAAAACTCCGTTGTCCCGAAAAAACAAACAACGGTGAATTTGTTCTCCTCGTAAAACTGTTGTCCGAGTGTCTTTATGATATTATAGCACTTATTTGAAACTATTTCTAAGCGGTGTGCTCCGATAAAGTCAGACAACTGTTCTTAAATTGCACTCTTGTCTTACAGGCTTTAACACAACACTCCAAAGCTGTTGTTAATAAACTAACTTATAGTAGCGTGAGACAATGGTTTTGATTTTTACGTTGTGTAATTCAGACAAGTGTTTATTATAAGTATTGTCCGACTAAACTTAAACAACGGGTCTTACATACCGTTGTGAAAAGGAAAGCTTACAGACAATGGTTTTATGAAACTGTTGTATGAACTACTGAAAAATATGAATTGAATTGGGTGGGAAGTAATGAAATATTTGGTGGGAAATAATGAAATAATTTGAACTGAATTTGGTGGGAAATAATGAAAATTTTGAATTGGATTTGGTGGGAAATTATAATATATCCAGAAAACGGTTTTTTGATAAAAAAAAATGTTGTGTAAAAACCGTTGTCTAATGTTTTACACTTTTAAATCGTTAAACAATAGTTTGCATATTTTTTTGATGATCCAACCATACGAATGATAATATCTAATTATTTTAGTGATGTGTCCAAAAATCTAAAAATTTTGAAATTAATCTTTTATGATTCTATAAAATAAACATCCCAAAAGTATTACTGATCACTATAACTAGTCTCGTCCCGATTGAACATAATCTATTTTTTTAAAATCATTTTTCTTTGATCCAACCGTACGGATGATGTTATATATTGAATATATTGATGTGAAAAAAAAATTAAAATATTTAAAATTATTTTCGTATGAGTTTATAATATAAATAATCTAAAAGTACTACTCCTTCTAACTAGTCTCGTCCGATTGAACATACTCTATTTTTTTTAAATCTTTTTTCGATGATCCAACCGTACGGATGATATTATATATTGAATATAGTGATGTGAAAAAAGAATTAGAAAATATCAAAATTTTCTCGTTTGATATTTTAATGGTCAACTATCAAAAGTACTATTTGGTCAAACTAGTCTAATTTTGGAATAACTCCGTATTAAATTTTTTGTTTCGATGATCCAACCGTACGGATGATAATCTATATTGAAAATATTGATGTGCAAAAAAAATTAAAATATTTAAAATTATTCTTATATGGGTTTATAATAAAAACTCACCAAATGTACTACTTCTTCTAACTAGCCTCATCCCGATTGAACGTAATCTATTTTTTAAAAATATTTTTTGGTTGATCCAACCATACGGATGATGTTATATATTGATTTTAGTGATGCGCAAAAAAAATTAAAATATTTAAAATTATTCTCGTATGAGTTTATAATATAAATCCTCCAAAAGTACTACTCCTTCTAACTAGTCTCGTCCTGATTGAACGTACTCTATTTTTTTAAATCTTTTTTCGACGATCCAACCGTATAGATGATATTATATATTAATTATAGTGATGTGAATTTTTTTTTAGAAAACATCAAATTATTCTTGTATGATATTTTAATGGTAACTATCAAAAGTACTATTTGGTCAAACTAGTCTAACTTTGGAATAACTCCGGATTAAATTCTTTTTTTGACGATCCAACCATACGGATGATAATCTATATTGAATATATTGTTGTACAAAAAAAATTAAAATATTTAAAATTATTCTTGTATTTGTTTATAATAAAAACTCACCAAACGAAATATCAGCTTATAGCCCTATACAGTCTTCCCCCCTTTCTTTTCAAGTCTTTCCCCCTTTCTTTTCACCAAACACTCTCCACCTTCCCCTTTCTAAACCCACTCAATTAACCACTGCTGCTCTAAACCCACTTGATTTCACTCAATTACATCCAATTAAAAACTCGATTACACTTGATTTCTTGGTAATCCAATACACATACATCGATTAATTACTCTTGACCAATATGTAATTATTTTGATTTTTCAGGTGCTTTTAGGGCTTTACATTTGGAGATTTCATTATAGGACTTCTGATTTTGAGATTTCGTTAAGGTACTTCATCTCTAACTGTTAGAGTTTCAATCAATGGATTTGGGTATTCTCCTCATCTCTTCATCTCTCTATGGCTTTGACCCCTCTCTCTCTCTTTGTCTATCCGTCTCTGTCTCTCTGTCTCTCTCTGTCTCTGTCTATTTGAAGAGAATAGCCTGTAGTTTGGTTTATACAAAATCTTAGTCTGGGCGGGGAAGTGTGTAGCTTGATTATCTAATTCCCAGTACATGGAAATCAATGGAGGCTCTATATGATTCTAGCAAGGCTAGATCTATTGGGGTGAGCAAAAGATCTAATATGCACTCAAGATATTGGTTAAGGAATGTGGAAGCTTTTGTTAATCTTCGAGAAGAACCACCAGCAGACTACAAAAAAATATGACAATACCAAAAGGTAACTCTATTATTCTCTGTTTATCTTACTTCTGATTTTTTTGAAAAATTGTTCTAATTTTTTTCATTTCATATGATTTAAAGATGAATTCAAGGATTGTTGAAGCTTTTCGATGAATGTGTACTTGATGAGTATCTTTTCAAAGCCTTGCTCCACAGCCTTACTACAAGTCTGCAATGAACTCTATGTTCTGGCTTTAGTTATATGTATTTCAGGTAGACTCTGATCTGACTTTAGTGGCATTAATGGTTTGTCTGTTAGTATTTGGTAAATCCCACCATACGTTTTTCTGTACAGAGATTTCTCGAGTATTTTTATCTATATATTCTTCTTCTGTTACTGCTGCCTTGCCAGTATTCTACTTACAGTAATTGTTGACTTTAGTGGCATTAATGGATTAATGTTTCATTAATCTCCTGATTATTTCCCAACCTCAAACACTTCCAGTGTAAATTAAAGGTTCTTCTGTGCACTCATTGTTGCCCCCATCTCCTGATTATTGGCTAAGGTGATCTAAAATTGAGAATTCTAGTTAGTTAAGTTTTAACTGGTATGCCTTTCACTTTTAGTAGCATATACTTGCTAACTTGGTAATTGACTAACTAAAACTGCATTTTAGTAATTTGGTAATTGCTTTTAGAGTATCTTCTTGTGTAAACCATACATTTAGTTGATTAGATTGCTACTGAAAGTTTATGATCACAAATACTTGTGTGGTTTGAATGGTTCTTGATCCTTATGGTGGTCTAGTGACCATGATATCTAATGTGATTCAGGTAAAAGATTGACTGTTGATAAAGACTTCATTTGCTAGTATCTATTCTTAAAATTTGGATGAATACTTCTATCATGTTTGTGATTATATATGAACAACTTTTGAGTGAATACTTGAGATAAATGCTATTCACTAGTCTGCATATAATTAATTGACTTCTGGTGAGAAATTTTGGTTTATTAAGTTGTGCTTTGATTTCCTTTGCAGGTGAAACTAATAAGAAGTCTATTGAGGCCCTGGTAAGTTGTTTAGAGTTACAAGTGTCCCGAGGCACAATAACAGAAGAAAGTAGCAAGTAGTTTGGTCGTGCATCCCATGTAGGTGGATGTTGGGGATAATGTCAGATTCTGGCAATGGTGTCATCCTTGGCAACCCTCTAGCACATAAGCCAACCCTGTTTGCTAGCGTCTTCTGCGTATAATCTAGTTTTTGTTGATGTGGTGATTTTCGGTCGTTAATGATATCTTTTTTTTGTGTCAGGTCAAAGGCAGCTGAAAAGAGTCATTGCAGTAGGGTGAGTTGCATAGTTACATAACTCAGAATTGTTTCTACTTTTTGTAAGAAAGTTAATCACAAAGGCTTATAGCCCAAGTACAATCTGCATTTGGATCTCCTGCACTGTTGTCCATCCTATTATTTTATGGTGAAGCCACCAAATAATATATGCGGACAAGTTCTGGCAAAAAAAAATATATATGCGGACAAGTCATGTATCACTACACCATAAAACGGCTATTGCAACCATATTTTTGATGGTTTATCGAAAAACGTTGCTATTGAGAAACTACATAACACAAACTGCAAAGGCTTTGAAAAACATTGCAATAGCATTGAAAAAATTCAAGAGAGTTAAAAACATTTTGTCTATTGCAACAGTTTTCTTAAATTGTTGCAGTAAATTTGACTTTTGGGCCCAAAAAATTGGCGGGCTTGTGAAATGTGTTGAGCGAGATTTTTACATTATTTTGATCCGGCTTACAAAAAAAAAAGAGAAAAGAAACACAACACATAGACACAGAGACTCAACATAACGCACACATTAAGAAAAAATCCTCTTCCCTCAAACATCGATCCCAAATCTTCAAGCTCCAATACTCAAGCTCGAAGAGAGGATCTCAAGCTCGAAGAAGATTAAGGCTCGATAAAGGTAAATCATCGATCCTAAATCCTCTTCCCTCAAATTGATTATAAATTGAGCATTCATGTTCTTTATAGTAGAAGATTAAAGATTGAATGTTCCTCCTTGTTATTTGTGGTTTTGAATCGAGTTTGTTACATGCTCACATCTTCTTTGTTTTTCTTTAATTACCATTTTTTTGTGTTCTTAATTAGGGTTTTTATGTTTCTTATGTTATTTCGAATTATGTAATTGGGGATTTTTCTTTGTTTATAGGGTTCATCTTGTGAATTTTCTTCTCCCTATATCTAGTAGCGGTAGCACAAGGAGGACACAAACCTTGTGTTCAGGCTTTTGGTGCTGACCAGTTTGATGCTGATGATCCAGCGGAGAGAAAAGCTAAAAGCTCATTCTTTAACTGGTGTTACTGTTGCGTTTGTGGTGGTACTACTGTGAATCTTGT
The DNA here is from genome assembly GCA_036435485.1 of Saposhnikovia divaricata. Taxonomy (NCBI): domain Eukaryota; kingdom Viridiplantae; phylum Streptophyta; class Magnoliopsida; order Apiales; family Apiaceae; genus Saposhnikovia; species Saposhnikovia divaricata. The sequence continues at coordinate 57,906,560 of CM071596.1, forward strand.
TGTTTTAACATATATACAGGACAACCTAGGTTGGGTACTCGGATTTGGAATTCCTTGTATTGCCATGGCAATTTATACAATTGTATACTTGTTTGGAACAATGACTTATCGATATAGTAGGAATGGTGATGAGAAAAATCCTTTCATTAGAATTGGTCAAGTATATGTCAAAGCAATTAAGAATTGGAGAATTACCCCTTTAGAACAAATCATTGACAAGGAAGCTCGGGGAACTTTACCTCATCTGAGTTTTCAACAATTAAAGTAAGAAAACACTTTTTTTTTTCTGTTTCTTGGTTTGTATAATATGTTTCTAGATAACTTTTTCTTTTCTTCAGATTTCTTAACAAAGCTTTGCTTTTACCCAATGGTTCAAAGAGTGAAGCAAACATCTGTAGCATGAATGATGTTGAAGAGGCTAAAGCAATTCTGAGGCTGGTTCCAATATGGGCTTCATGTTTCGTATATACCATTGTTTTTTCACAATCATTGACTTTCTTCACTAAGCATGGGGTACAGCCTGTTTATTTTGTTATGTATTATGATAGATGACTGACGGATATTCTTCCCTACATGATGCTGTTAAATGGTCTTCTCTGGAAAGTTGTCATAGAATTTGAAATAAATTAAGTGTTGTAAATATAATGCCTTGTCTGTTATTTCATACAAATCTATTAGTATGTTTCACTTTTGGCTTATGTCTTGCAACCTTTTTCCTTTTTTCCACCTCCATTAGGCTCATCTTTCTAGTTATCACTGACTGGATCAGTGGACCAATTTTAAGGATTACAGACTGATCCTTGCTAATTGCTGCTTAAGTTTTTTGTTTATTTTTTGCTTGTTTTTCGTCTCAACTGCTGCATGGGTTATTTGGAGTGACTCGTAGCTAACTTTTCTTAATGTCTCTTTAGTTACCTCTCCTGTGCAAGGATTTATTTTCCTCTATTTACATAAACGGTCTGGTGTGCTTCTTTATGGTCCACCAGGGATAAGGAAAGTAAGTTCTTTTAGTACCTTACCATCCCTCTTATGTTTGTAGGTATAACATAATATTTCTTTTGGATGAATTTTTCCTATAACTTCTCTATTTCTGTGGATAACTTCAGACCCTATTGGCAAAAACGGTTGCAACACAGTGCTCCCTTAATTTTCTTAGTGTTAAAGGGCCTGAACTGTTTAATATATACATAGGAGAATCGGAAAAAAATGTAAGTGCTAGTCATTGCAAAGTCCTGACGAACTCAAAACTTCTTGTGAAACTGTTATTGAACAATAGGATTATCGTGTCACAGTGTGAGAGAGCTGACAGCTGATAAACTTATAGGAAATTTACGAAAATAGAGTACTGATTACAAAAATAAACCCATCACAAGGACTGAAATTACTTGTACTTTTGGCAGGTAAAATAGAGCTATCTACAACTGTAGCTACTGTCTCATTTCGCAAATACAGTGATTGTTTTAAGGCTGAGTTTAAGGAGTACAACATTATTATCTTCTATAATGTTCCAGACATGTTAGTAAATGTTACTAAATTGATTTAATTTTTTTCTTAAACAGCTTTAAAAATATCTGCTTCTCACGCCAAAGAGGATACTTGACAATGGTATTTATATTCACATTACACAATATTTACTTTTGCAGTTATTTTTCAATTGACAAATCGGCATCCCTATTGGACTTGCTAATGGTATTTTCACATGTGTCGTTTACTAATAAAAATTGTAATGATTAGCACTTGCAGTCATTACCACTCTTAGTGTTTCATTGTAGTATCAAAATGTGTTTGTACCACTTATTAGGCTTGAAGCTGATTGTGATAAAGTATGCAATATTTTTTTGTAATTTTTGTTTGTATTTGCGCTTTTTGTTTTTCCTCTATAGTTTCGGATATACTAGTATGGCTGCTATTATAATAAAAGTAAAACATTGATTATTATAATCTTTTTCTGCTGCATATTGTTCTGTAATTTTATGCTAATCTAAGCAAAGCTATGTCAATTTTTTGTTGTTTTTCGTAGATGTTGAAAGAATCTCAAAGCAAAGACAATCTTACTATACAGTGGGATATTGGTCTGAGCAAGAATCATATAGCGTATTTCGTATTTCCAAATGTTAATTCTGGTTTGGCTTTGCTTGTATATATATGTAGTGTCGGGGATTTTTTTTAATGCAGTGTCTCTGTGTTTGTAAAAATCTGTATTCTTTGCTAGTTAGTGTTTACCAAGATGTTGTATCTACTAGTTTACAATGCCAGTGATAAACTCTTGTTCTGTAGGACATAATTGAAGATAAATGCACTTCTCCTTTAATGGTAGATAAAACAAGCTTCCATTTGAATAATGGGCAAAGTGATGTTTATACTTTTATTTACCTGTGTTTCAAGTGTATATAGCGTAAGTTGAACAAGGAAGATTTTATAAAACAATATAAGACCTCTTCCCTGTTTCAGTCCCATCCTAGTGTCTGCATTCCCATCTCTGTGTCAATAGATGGAATCTAATCTGCCGTTTATTAGATATTCAGGATTCCGTCACAAATATTTACTTTGGTGCAAACTCTCATAGTTTGAGTGTCTCACTGATGCATTCAAATTTACCTGATACTTGTAGGTGATAGCAGATAGAGGACTTGAACTTCTGTCAATGACTTTTATGTTCAGTGTTCTTGTGAGTATAAATTCACTATGATTACTTGACCATGCGTAATCAGTGTTCTTTTGCACTTTCTTAATTTTTATTATCTTTTAATTCCAGGTGACATCATTATACTTTGTGCAGTCGGTAGCAATTCTTCTGGTCAGAGTTCATCCCTGAAACCTTACGTCACAAGCAATCGGCATATGTATTTTTTAACTAATTTATTTTGGTTTTTCGATGTATAATTGTTGAAAAAAAAATGATGTATAAGAATTGTAACTTTATTTAACTTTGAACAAAACATATGTACTTGGATTTTTGGCATAAAGTTGCCTTGGTCTATGAAATATTGATGATGTTTGGATTGTGGCTATAAATGGCCGGGTTTAGTGTATTTTCAGCATGATCCTGCTAATTTTTTTTTTTTTGAAAAAAATGTTACAATAGGGTCAAAATATGTTGCATTTATCTATAAAAAAAATCGTTGCAATTGGTTTCAAAAATGTTGCCTTAAAGTGTCAATTAACTACCTTCTTATGCTACTGCAATAGTTTTTAATTGTTTCTATAGAGCCTAAAATGTTGTTACTGACTTTTATTGCAATGATTTAATTATATTGCTGTATGGTATCAAAAACGTTGCTAAATCGACCTATTGCAAGGCAACCGGATGCAACGCCCAAACTTTGCAAATTTGTTGCCATAGACGCTACTACAACGAATATAGGCCTTAAGGCAATGTTTTCCTTTCGTTGCAATAGCCGTTTTATGGTGTAGTGTGTGTAATCGATCAACTGTCAGAATTGGATTTCTCCTGCAAAATTAAAAGAAGTTTTATCATCATGAAAACTAATCCTGAATTCCTGATGTTTGTTTTTAGGAAGACCCAACTTCGAGGAGTTGGTTATAGCAGTTTCTCATTAAAGTACAAGGGCCTCGTGTTGCGCGCATTGCAAGCAGGTGGAGGATTTGAGCATATGATGGTAAACTGATTTGGTATCTTTGTTAGCCCTCAATTGCCCTTTTGTTGAGCAGAATTGTTTTGTGAACTAAGGCAGACTCTGCACATGGAACTGCTGCTATTGTGCTTCCTTGTCAACTAGAGATAGTTCTTGTTGCTATTGATTCGTTTCCCTTTGTAAATAGAATTTATATAATTTTTTATGATTTATTAATCAAGTTTTATGCTCCTTTATGCTTATTTATTGCATTGCGTAAGACTCATTTTTTATATATATAAACCATTGTGTGTTAAATTGAAACACAGTACAAGAGCAAAAAAACGGTTGTACTAATGTAAAAAGAACGACACATATTCAATGGTTATAAACATTGTCTTTTAACGCATCTAACAACAATTTAAATATAAAAAACACTTGTCTATAGATGGCAAAAACAATAGTTCAAATTAAACAAACTATTGTGTATAGTTCCAAACAACAATGGACAAATTCAATCAGACAACTACCCGATAGACAATGAAAAAAATGGAGGTCAGACAACGGTGAAAAAATAGTTGCATGATCGTGTTTTTCTTGTAGTGATGTGAATTGTATGAGTTTTATAAGAATTGTGGTTGAATTGTATGTGTTTTAAGTTTGTTCATATGTGTAGATTAATTTTTGTGTGTATGTTGAACTTTCCTTAATAGAGAATAAAGTTTTTAGGTAACGTATGTTACCTGTTTGATGAAAGTCCTGAGAAGAACCATATGTCATCAATTCGTAACATTTATGATAATAGTTAATATCGTGAACATTGTACTTGTAGTCGTGGGTTATATAATTTATATGAATATTGCTTTTGGAATGTATAAAGATGGATGGGCAAAATTACAACTTTCCACGTTTAATCCATTTCACCCACCCGGCGCTGGTACACTGCGCAATAAAATGGTATGGTTAATTGATATATGATATATATGATATATATTGAATATTTATAAATAAATATTTTTAAGAAACAATAAAAATGATATGATATGTGTGACACATTCATTTGTGCAGGACATACCACTACGATTATGTCTACAACTGACCGTTATTTACCATATGCTCCCCAGAATACCGACCGTTGTTAACCATATGCTCCCTAGAAAACCGACCGATTGTGCGCATAATCGACCGATATATGCATTTAAATTGAATTTTTTTTAAATTTAATATTATTTAATATATGCACTCAGTTATATGTAAAATTTATATTAGATTGAAATTAAAATTTATTATATGAATTTATTTTTAACGGTAATGTTGACTAGTGCCCCTAAATAGGGTTTCATCAGGGTTTTGGGTTTCGAATTTTTTAAAAATATTTCTCGACGATTCAATCGTACTAATGTCAAGATCCATCCTTTTCAATGTTATTGCCAAATTTTAGAAAAAAATAAAGTTAATTGATTTGGTAATTTGATGGTCAACTAGTAATGTTGACTAGTACCCCTAAATAGGGTTTCGTCAGGGTTTAGGATTTGGAATTTTTTAAAAATATTTCTCGACGATCCAATTGTACTAATGTTAAGATCCATCATTTTCAATGTTATTGCCAAAAATTTTAGAAAAAAATAAACTTAATTGATTTGGTAATTTGACGGTCAACTAGTAATGTTGACTAGTACCCCTAGATAGGGTTTCGTCACGGTTTAGGATTTTGAAATTTTTAAAAATATTTCTCGACGATCCAATCGTACTAAAGTCAAGATCCATCCTTTTCATTGTTATTGCCAAAATATTAGACACAAATAAACTTAATTTATTTGGTAATTTGACGGTCACCAAGTAATGTTGACTAGTACCGGCCTAAATAGGGTTTCTTCAGGGTTTAGGGTTTTGAATTTTTTAAAAATATTTCTCGACGATCCATATTGATGTCAAGATCCATCATTTTCAGTATTATGTCCAAAATTATAGAAAAAACAAACTTATTTGATTTGTTAATTTAACAGTCAACTTGAGATTTGACTAGTACCACTAAACAAGGTTTCGTCCCCTGATTCGTGTTTACATTTTTTAAAATATATTTATCAACGATACAACCGTACTCACTATTTGTGTGATGAATAATGTTATTCTAATTTCAATAATTTTTCATTTTTTTGATTTTCCACCAATTTTAATTAGTTTAAAAAATAAATTACAAAATATATTACGTAAAACCGACTGATCACCTTGTAAAACCGACCGAATATTTTTTGGCGAAAAAATTTTCGTGAAAAAATTAAAATTTTTGTGAAAAATTGAAAAACCCGCCCTTAACTAAACGACGTCGTGCCCTTAACTAAACGACATTGTTTTGTATGTGTCATAGTTTTCTATGACATAACCGACCATCCACACGGTCGGTTTTAGTCTGGGTATAAAATATTAAAAGAACTGCTCACTTTCGCTTCACTTCTTTTACCTTTGTTCTGTAAACTCTCTCTCTCTTCTGTTCATCTCCGATTCGGTGGAAACAATCAACAACTCCGTTCACTTTGTTAAATGTATATACCATTCCGATTTAGTTCCCTTTGTTCAATAATGTTACGATTCACTTTGTTTTTCACATTGCTCACTTCGTTCTTTTGTGTCTTCGTCCTCGACTCAACAATGGCTGCCCTCCGTCCGAATAAATAACTCCGTGCAAACAATCAACTCCCCTCTTATCAATTTTGTTCATCTCGATTTGATGTAAGTTCATATCGATTCAATCCCTTCTATGTTTATGTATATATGTGTCATTCATGTATGTGTATATATGTGTTGTTTAATTCGATTTTTTGCTTGTATTTTTTGCTATTTTTGCTCAATTTAATTCAATTTTTGCGGGTTATTTTTTGCTCAGTTTAATTCAATTATTTGCTTGTATTTGTTTGTATTTTGATTATATCCTTGCATTTGTGTTGTATTTTTGCTCGATTTAAGGTTAGTGTTTTGATTTAATTAAGGTTATGAATTTGTATTTGGATTTAAGGTTTTGAATTATATAGATTAATAAGGTTTTGTATTTGTTTTGTATCGTACGTACTCGTATGATATTAACATTTGTTTTGCATGTACATATCGGTCGGTTATTTCACTTATATATGTGCGTGTTTGTTTTTTACATTCTTTTTTTTGAGATAAAGAGAATATACGAAGGATATTTGATCTATTATCTATTTGAGGGTTAGAACCACCCTAACACACTAACATACAATGTGGGAATCAAATGACCACAAATAGATATACATGTCAAACCACCCTAACTATAGAACTCAAGTGGAAGAGGAGTAAACATGTCAAACTTAATACTTGCATTTCTTCATGGCAAGGCATTTGGATGATCAACAATTGGTCTATTCTCATTGGTGGACTTCAAAGACTCTTATTATAAGACTACACAACTGATATATAGGATAGATACAAGGAGAATTTTTTTTTTTAAGGCAAAGAAGCAAGAGAACCACAAAGCTCTCCAATCTGCCAAACAAGAACACAACTCAAAGAAAATTTCATATCTCCACTTCTACAGATTCATAAATCACCAAATTTTAACCATAGCTCCCCCATAATATTTATAACACACGCATAAAGTTTGGTGGCAAACAAAGGAGTTTAGCCTAGTCAAATATCTCCCCCAAGTTGAAGATTTGAATCTGCCCTGTTCCTGGCAGTTTCTGCCATCGATCTTAAAACGCCCATAATTAGAGCTTCATGCATTCCCTGGTGATGATCTAGGACTCAAAAGAAAGCTCTTGAAGATTAGAAGGTGTGGTAAAAAGTTTAGCACCAAACTCTTATTTTTCGATTTGTTATGAATTTTACAAGATGAGGATGAATAGTAACTTCAAGTTATTTTCTTGTTTTGATCTTAAGGATTTAGCACTTTAAGGACCATATAAAGCTTGTTAAAGGTCTATAAACACTTGATAGTGTTGTTAGAGCATCCAAGGAGGTAAAACTCTAACCCACCCTTTGAGTTCATATGAGTTTTGATGATTGTTTTGATGTTATATGCCTAAGAGATCATGTTTATGTGTTTTAGTGGTTATTTAACTTTGTGAAATATGAAAAATGGTGGGTGTTGGATTGTAGCCACACCACTAACCTTAGAGAAGTAAAAACGTTGTTTTTTGAGGTTGTGGATGTATGGTATGCCCGGTGTGGCTTGGTTAATGTTCGATTTAGAGCCTTCATAATGCCCAAATTTCTTGAACCATGTTGACAGTAGATATCCGAGTCCGTAAACATGTTTAAACTGCAACCACTGACCATATTGGGTAGGTTTTGGAGTCTAGTTTATGTGGCCACAAGAATCGTGTCAAAAGAGTTTACGGTTTGTGAGGTTAAGTTTGAGACCCTTAAAAATGGAACTTGAAAGTGATATTTTGAGGTTAAATACTAAGGTCAGTTAGGAAAGTATGAGAAGTGGTCTCAAGTCCATAGGATTATTTTATTATTTTATAAAAATAAAAAAGCAGAGGTTGCGCAAGTGAAAACCACTAAGAAAGCGACTTAGAAACCAAAATTCCAAATGGTTAAGTATAACTTGAATTCGAGGATTGATTTCGAGCCAAACTTATGACTTAAGTAATTGTTGACTAACTTGGACTTAGTATGGGTCTGGTATGAGCAAATAGTGCTTTGGTTGTGTTTCGCTTACGTGTTTAAGCATTGAGTTATAATTGGATTATCTAGGGGATTAATCGTATGTTTTCTTTTACCTTATCAAGATTGTCCGACATTGTCACGAGCCCCTATCACTTCTCGAGCATCAGGCAAGTTTTCAAAACCTATACTTTCCAAATAATATTGTATAATACTGCATTTGCCATGTATATTGTTATACAGTTTTGCGATAATCTTATTTCCTGTTGAAATAGAATTTGACCTTTGGATTATATACGATCTTTTGAGTTAGGTATTTATGAACCGGTATACCATGTAGCTCTAGATATAAGAGCATATTCATTGCTTTCGACTCTAAACCGGGAGTGGGTATTTTGTGATATAGAGATAGTCGTGGAAACCCGAAGGGATTCCAGCGGCAGATTATTATTTACTTTGAGGAATGTTATTTATAAACGTTAATTATATTTCCATTAAGTATTAATTACTTGGAAATCATTCGAGGATTGTTATCTCAGTTAAGAAATACTATATGAATATTATTTCTGTTAAATATGCTATTGGAAGACATAACTGTTTTCAAAAAAATTATTGTGATACTTGTTTTATGACTTGATATTGGCTTACAAGTTAGATGTGATATATTGGTTATAAGCCGGATATTGCTAAGACCCTTAGTGGCTTATGAATCTCATTCTTCAAGTATAGACCGAGAGTCAGTATTTCTGTATATATTGTGATTATTTTTCGGAGGAAAATATTTAAATAAATATTTTTCCATTATTTCTTTAATGAATATTGTCGTGAATATTCATTTGAGTTTTATTTATTTAATGAATATTATTTTGAATATTCATTTGAGCTTTAATTATTTAACGAATATTATTTTGAATATTCATTTAAGGTTGATTTATTTAATGAATATTATTTTAAATATTTATTTGAGGATTTATTTATTTATTGAATATTTTTATATATTCATTTAAGGGTTATTTACGAGAAATATTTTATATTAAAATATTCTTTGAATATTTATGATTTAATAAATTTTCTTTGAATATTTATTTAATTCTTCTAACTAGTTTTAAAAATGATTTATTTTTGTCAAATATTATCTTCGACCTTCAAATATTATGTAAAATATTTCTGAGTCTTATTATGATTATTTTTATCAAAGGGAGGTTCCCAAAACTCTATTTTTCATTTAAATCTATCTTCCAAATTATAAGGGAACCTTACTTCTGTTATTTATTTTATTTGACTACCCGGTCATAAATCTTTTGAAACTATTCTTTTCACTCACAACTTGGTTGCTATTCATCAAATTTAGTCTTTGCATTACTTCCTCATCATTCAATGGGTAAGATTGTTGGAACAAGTCGATATCCATTAACAAGCAACAGCTTGGGAAATATTGGTAAATTTTCCTTTCCAACTATGTTATTCCCAGATTACACACTTGTATAATTGTAGAAGGGGGGGTTGAATACAATTCTTGATATTTATAAATTTCTGATAAGAACTTCAGAAACTTATGAAGAGATAATTGCAATGTAAGATTTAAACACATACATATATAAAATCAGGTGGTTAATATGCACCACCTGAAGCTTTTATTTGAAGAAAACTCTGTGATACAAAATGTACACAGCTGCCGTTTTACAACTCTTTGCTTCTAAGGATATTCAAGAAACCCTAAGCAAATATGTCTGTTTTCTTAACCTACAAAGAGTTGCTACACTTGGTTATATATCCCAAGTTTTACAAGTACTACTGGAATAAGATAATACTAATCTAATTCTAGTTGACTTGCTACTACACTCCAAATACACATGTAGCCGAAAGGTTGTCCTTGTGTTCAGACATGTCTCCTGCACCTTTCTTGTATTCATAGTGTAAATGGAATGCTTCTTTCTTCTGTGTTTCCAAAGTATGGCTGCCATACTGCTTTTTGTATCTACTTTCAACTCATGTGATCTGTCAATCAAACATGTCCTTATCAACTGCTAATCTCCAGCTAATCATAGAAATCAGTGTCAATGATTATCCGTTGATGATGTACACTGACATCCGTTGAAGATGTATACTGACATCCGTTGATGATGGGACTTGAGCTGTATCCGTTGATAGAGTGGATTTGAGTTGTATCCGTTGATAGAGTTTAGTCTTCATCCGTTGATACACTTTCACTTAGACAGAATTACATAGCATAGCTTATTTACAATTGGCTACCTTATTCTGCCTATCCGTTGATAGTCAACATGACTGTGGATAAAAACACTATCAACTGATAACATAGAGATACTGCAGTGTGCTACAAAACCTCATCCGTTGATGAGCTACCTGTCAACGGATAGAGTTATAAATCCTCATCCGTTGACAGCTACAAAACCTTAAACAATTTGATTGATTGTGAAGTTATCATCAAGTACAACATATTCCTAACAATCTCCCCCAATTTATACTTGATGGCAATAAAGCATAAATTCAGGACCTTGATGATAACAAAACATTCCTAAAGATATATAAAGAACAATACATAAATTGTATTAAGCTACAATAATTAAAAACTGAAAGTTTGAGAAATTTACAGAGAAGTGCTCCTCTAGACTGAGCAGATTAGGACTGTTTCTTTCCTCTTGTTGGCATCACCCTTGATTTTCCTTCCTTGGCAGAGTTGGACTCAATCTGTATTTGGAGTTGCCTATAAAAGGCATCTTCTTCATCTACCTTTGGATTTAGCTTCTGTTGTAGCCATCTCAGGTATTGAGAACTAGCCTTTGGTAGTTGGTCTTCTAACCTGAAGAATCTCCTGTTACCATCTTCATCCCTGAACTCCATCATCCAGAAAGGTTGGAGGTGGATTTTCTGTCCATTGTATGGGATCTTCATTTTCCTTGGTAGACTTGATGGTGAGTTCCAATCCCTCCTTATTTGTTCTATTTTGTCCAGTATCTCCCCTTTTGCTATCTTGGAGAACCCTGTGTATCTCTTGATTGCAGAGAACACTTTGGTTAAGGTATGATAATTTTCTCCAAGAACCCTTTGTAGTGGCCATGTCCTTTCCGTTCCTCCCTTGTATACAAAGACCAATCTTTCAGGCAAATGTTTATATTTGTCAATTCCTCTTACTTCTGACAATTCATCCAGATAAAGATTCATGTCAGAGTATTCTTCAATATCTGCCTGATAGATAAAATCATCCTTGTTTTCCAAGATTGGCTGCCTGACAATTGCAGGTACCCTAGCAACTTGAATTGGTTCCTTTGAAGGTTGCTTCCTTGGTTTCCTTTTCTTCTGTGTAGGCTTCTGTTGAGGCTTCAGCAAGAATGAAGGAACCTCAATGGAGTCAAGATTCATTGGTTCCTCTTTAGGTACTATAGGCTCACCATGGAAATTTACATCTGGGTTGAATACTTTTACATCAATAGGTCGTGATGAACCAACTGTCTCTTTGTTTTCAGTTTCTGGAGAGACAGGCCTCCTTGCATGTGATTTTAATCTTTTGGATTTGGGGACTGATTTCCCTTTCTTTTTGAATTTGGGGACTTCCTCAGGTTCCCTCAATTCATCCTCTACCTCATCCAATAACTCTTGAGCCAGCCTTGCTTGCTTCTCATCTGAGTTTTCATATTGATATTCAGTGCTTGGTTGAGATTCTCTTAGCAGCCTTGAAGTCTCTTCTCTCTTGGCTTCAACAAATCTAGGATGGCTGTTGGATATGTTTAGAACTTTTCCATTCCTTATGATTACAGCCATCCATTCTCTTACACAACTGTTAGTCTTCTCCTTGAATTCCTTGATTGCCTTACCCATCAACTTCTCTTCATCATCCTTGGGAAATGGAAAGTCCAGTTGTAACTTGTTATTCCCATTTGCTTTTGGTGGTGAGAAGGGTCTTGATTTGATGTAGGGTTCAAATTCCTTAACATGAGAAGGCTCAGCATCATAGAATGTAGGAGCCACAATTGCTGGAGTGAGCACCTTCAGAATTGTTGTAGATATTGTTGGAGCTGAGGTTTGGCTAGAGAACAGAGTTGATGCAATAGATTGATTGATCAATCTTTCTGTCCTCATTATCCTTTCATAGTTTTCTTCTTTCATCTTTTGGAGAGCTTTAATTTTGGCTAGCTTTTCTTCTTCTGTCAAGTTTGAAAGATCAAACTCTTCAGATAGAGGTTTGGATTTGCTGGGGAAGCTGTGACAATGAATTCTTGTGGATTGACCACTATGGTAGGCTGCTGCTCCCCCTCACTTGCTGCTTCCCTTCTTTCAGAAATTAAGATTTGACTTGTAGTTGCCACAGCCTCTTCCACTTTCTCCCCCTTTTTGTTAGCATCAAGGGTTTGACTAGAAGTTGGGGCTGCAACTAACCTTTCTAGCAGTTGGGTTTGCAGTTTCTGATGTTGAAGAAATTGCTCCATCTGGGATTCCATCTTTTCCACTCTTGAAGTGAGAAGTTGCACAGATTTAGCCAGGTTGTCTTCTTTGAGAAACCTTTGTTGCAACACCCTCTGAGTGGCTGTAGGAGCTAGTTGCTCTAGCTTGGAATCCACAGAGATCTTCACATCCTTGATTTCTTGTTTGACCTCCTCTAAATTGGATCTCTGAATCACCATTTGCATCTTTTGTAACTTTAGGGAGTCAATTGCCTGTTGAAGAACAACCTTTCTCTGTGGATCTGCTTCTGGGTGCTCAGCCTTATATTGCCTTATGATTTCCATATCAAGTTGATGATAGGTGTAGTTTTGAGCAAATGCAAAATCATGAATACTGCTACCACCTTCATCTTCAGAGCTCTGGCTGTCTTCATCTTCAGAATTGTCAAATTCATCACTCTCAGCAGTGGTTGGCAGAGCTGCTATAGATTCCTTAGCTCTAAGTAGAGATTGTGAGGTGTGCACTAGGTGCATTGCCTCCTCTGCTTCCACATTGCCCTGTTGTGCCAGAATTTGATAGGCAGGAACAGGGTGAGTAAAGGTTTCAGCATCCAAAGAAATGGAGTCAATCATGGACTGATATTCTCTTTGAAATTCCATTTCCTTGGATGCATCCTCAACCCCCATTGACTCACTAGCAATGGCTGCTTCTTCCATCCTTATCTCTCCTGTAGTCCCTTCTCTCCCCTCATCTCTCTTTTCTTGCATCAAGGGCTCCCCTTGGCTCACACCTCTCACACCCTCACCTTCACCTACTAAGGTGGAACTCTCAAACTCTCCTTTTGCCTGACCGGGAGAAATGGCCAGCCTCTCATTATTTATCTCTCCTTTTGCCTGCTCACAAGGCAGCCTCTCACTCCCTTCCCTCAAACCTAAAAGTGTTTCAACTACTGAGAACTCCTCTACACTTGACACTGGAATGTCAGATATAGCAGTGGTAGAGTGAGTTATCAACGGATAACGAATATTCGTTGATGGAGTAGTTATAGCTGTCAACGGATGGCTAGATAGAGGCGCATCCGTTGATGGAGAAACACTTGTCAACAGATGAAGGATATCCGTTGAGGAAGAAATAATTCTATCCGTTGAAGAGAAAACCAACACTGAATCTGTGGAGATTGATTTTAAGTTCGAGGCCACAGTCTGTGTTGAGAATTCTGGAAGGGAAGATTGATGGTCCAACAAATCATCTAAAAGATGATGACCACCAATTACAGAGTGGGGCTTCTCCAAGAATCTTAAAGATGGAGAATCAGGAATTGATGTAGATATCATATCCACATCCAGAGATGGAGTTGGTGATGGTGGATTGTAATGTGTGTCGATTTGAAGATTAAGATCAAGGGGCTGTGACTCCACATTTATTGAAGCCACATCAAACTGAGTTTGAGAAGGCACAGTTTCCTGTACAGTGTGTGCACCCTGTGATTCCCCTGTGGTTTTAGATTTCACTCTTCTTCCATAGGTTTTTGAGATTGGGCTATATGTGTCCCTAACCCTCTTGTGCAGTGTTCCTTGTGGGGAACTTGATTCAGTAGTCACACTCTTTTGGGAGAGTGTAACTAGAATTTGGCCTGTAGTTACATTAGCAGTCTTTTGAGAGACTGAAATGGTGGTTGCACTCATCTCTCCTTCCTTATCCTTAGGGCTTCTTTGATGTTCACCCTGTCCCTCACCACTCACTACCACCTTCACACTCCCCTCAAGAGGTTTGGTAGATTTTACAACAGGTGTCTTTTGAGAGACACTTGAGGTTTGCCTTTTAGAATGTGGTTTTGGAACTCTGGATTTGGTCACTTTGGTAGGAGCCTGTTTGGTCACAACTACAGACTCCATTGTGACACTAGAAGGCAAAGAAATTTGGGGGTTGGAGATAGGGGTTTCAGAGTTAGAGATAGTTACCTGAACAATTGGTAGATATACCAACTGTACTCCTGCATTTAGGTTCATTCGAATCAGGTCACTTAAGACTCTCTTCTCCTGAACAAAACATTGGAACTTGCTATCCGGGTTAGCAATGGATAGCTTATTCTCAGACACATGCAGTGCTAAGAGCATTAAAAATCTAGCAAAGTAGATATTTTTGCTCCTAGTTTCCTTTTTACCCAACTTTGCAGCTATCTCATACATAACTAATGTGCCAAAATTATAGAATTTATCATTTAAAAGCATACACATCATTGTTAGCATGGACTGGGTAACAACATCAAAATTACTAATTTTTCCTGAAAAAGTTTTAATGAAGGCATCACAGAAGTAGCTCCAGTCTTTAACCATTCCTTTTCTAGCAATTTTCCCTAAGTTTTCAGTACTAAGGGCATAATTAATAGAATTAAGCATGGCAACAATTTCAGCATCAGTAGGTACTTTCAGACAGTTATTCTCAGGCAATTTTAAACAAGCAGTTATTACATCAGAATTAACCACATAGTTTTTACCCTTTAAAGAAAAAGCAATTGTACCGTCTGTGCCATTGTACTCAGCAGATGTCCACATTTCTTAAATTACCTCGTGGATTAAGGGAGTGGTAGCCGTCATAGCATATGACAGCTTGCATTTCTTCACGAAACTCATCAAAGTGTGGTAAGCTTCTGGAGCATTCACTGTGTCAACAAAGGCCGCGAAATTGTTCTTCTCATAGGTAAACCCAGTGGAGGACATCATCTTAACAATAGGCGCCATTGAAGTGATTGAACTTTGGTTACAGAGAGTTTTAGGGAAGAAGATGCAGTTAACTTTTGATATGCTTGAAAATGAATAAAAGTGAGATGTGAGAGTACAAGTCCGCCTTTTATATTTTTCAAGAATTAAAAATGAAATAATTAAAAGTAATTACTCCATTGGTCAAAAGTAACTGTCAGATAATAAATAAAAAGAGAATAAGTACAGCCATGATTAGATATACACGGTTACCAACGGTTAAAAAAAAATGTATATCAACGGATATAGAATCAACGGTTGAGATACAGTTTATCCGTTGATGACGTGGATAGCCTGTTACCCGTTGACATGCAAAAATCTAGTAATGTGTTTATACTATCAACGGATAAAAGGATATCCGTTGATAAGCTAATTTTGCCTTAGGCAAAATTTCTGCAGAAAATTTTTCTGAAAGTTTTAACTTTCAAGTAAATCAAAACACATTTCCAGCTTCAATGCATTGAAATCAAATATCACTAGAAATTATGACAAGTTAAGCATACCTAGCTCACCTACCAATCTTGTGAATGTGGATTCATCAAGAGGCTTGGTGAAGATATCTGCAAGCTGCATTTCACTTGGCACAAAGTGCATTTCTACTGTACCATTCATCACATGTTCTCTAATGAAGTGGTATTTGATGTCAATGTGCTTGGTTCTCGAATGTTGCACTGGATTCCCTATGATGGCAATAGCACTTGTGTTGTCACAGAAAATTGGAATCTTCTCAACTTTTAGACCATAGTCAATGAGTTGGTTTCTCATCCATAGAATCTGTGCACAACAGCTTCCAGCCGCAATGTACTCAGCTTCAGCTGTAGAAGTGGAGACTGAGTTTTGTTTCTTACTGAACCATGACACAAGCCTGTTTCCTAGAAATTGACAGGAACCTGTAGTACTTTTCCTATCAACTCTGCAACCTGCATAATCTGCATCTGAATAGCCAGTTAGATCAAAACCAGATTCTCTTGGGTACCAAATGCCAAGGTTTGGTGTTCCCTTGAGATACCTGAAAATTCTTTTAATAGCTATTAAGTGAGACTCTCTAGGATCAGCTTGAAATCTAGCACAAAGACAAGTAGAAAACATTATATCAGGTCTACTAGCTGTTAGGTATAAAAGTGAACCTACCATGCCTCTATAACTTGAGATGTCCACAGACTTTTCCTTAGTATTCAACTCAAGCTTAGTTGCAGTGGCCATAGGTGTTTTAGCAGATGTACAATCCATTAAGTCAAATTTCTTTAAGAGATCATAAATATATTTTGTTTGACTTATGAAAATGCCCTCATTAACTTGCTTTACTTGTAGGCCAAGAAAGTAAGTTAATTCACCCATCATACTCATTTCATACCTACTTTGCATAAGTTTGGCAAACTTTTTGCAAAGCTTCTCATCTGTAGACCCAAAAATAATATCATCTACATAGATTTGAACAATTATTGAAGAGCCATTAATATCCCTATGAAATAAGGTTTTATCTACTTTACCTCTAGTGAAGTGGTTCTCCAAAAGAAATTGAGATAAAGTGTCATACCAGGCTCTTGGTGCTTGCTTCAAACCATAAAGTGCTTTCATGAGAAGATATACATATTCTGGAAATTCTGGATCCTCAAAACCAGGAGGTTGATGGACATAGACCTCTTCTTCCAGTTCCCCATTTAGAAAGGCACTTTTGACATCCATCTGATAGACTTTGAAATTGGCATGTGCTGCATAGGCTAGAAAGATTCTTATTGCCTCAAGTCTTGCTACTGGAGCAAAAGTTTCATCAAAATCTATTCCTTCTTCTTGAGAATAGCCCTTTGCCACTAATCTAGCTTTATTCCTCACAATTATGCCATTTTCATCTGTCTTATTCTTGAGAACCCATTTAGTACCTATGACACTTCTATCATCAGGTTTGGGCACAAGTTTCCATACTTTATTTCTTTCAAATTGGTTTAGCTCTTCTTGCATTGCTAACACCCAATCTGGATCTAGAAGGGCATCTTCCACTTTCTTAGGTTCCTCTTGAGACAGGAAGCTACTGTATAGACATTCTGCTTGAGTGGCCCTTCTAGTTTGGACTCTTGAATTTGATTCACCAATGATTAACTCAAATGGATGATTTCTAGTCCATTTTCTTGCAGGTGGAAGATTTGATCTTGATGAGGTTGCTTCATTTCCATGATCATGTTGATTTAGCATTGAATTTTGACCTTGAGAAACTCCCCCTGAGTTTGTTGTCCTTGCTGAGTTATGAAGTTGACTGTCAATGGATGCATCATTTTGCCTGTCGACGGATGCTTGAGAATTTCTGTCAACGGATGCATCTCTAATTGTGTCAACGGATGTTGCAGAATGACTGTCAACGGATGCTCCAGAATGACTATCAACGGATGCTTCATTTTCAGTGTAAGCATCACTTCTAGTTGGTGTAACAGCTCTAGGTGGATCTTTGTGGTCATGATCTTCATTCTCCTCATCATCATCATAGTACATTCTTCCTTCACCTTCATTCTCAAATTCCAACTTTTCATGGTAACCTTCATCATTTAGGCCTAGAATCTTTTGATCATCAAACACAACATGTACAGATTCCATAACAATGTTGGTTCTTAGATTGTAGACCTTGTAGGCTTTCCCTGCTGCATATCCAACGAAAATAGCTTCATCTGCCTTTGCTTCAAATTTGCCTAAATTATCTCCATGATTCCTTAGCACAAAACACTTACATCCAAAGACATGTAGAAAAGCTAAAGTTGGTTTCTTGTTGGTTAATAACTGATAAGGAGTCATTCCTCTAGCTTGATTGACCAAGGAAATATTCTGAGTAAAGCATGCAGTGTTGACAGCTTCAGCCCAGAAATATGTTGGTAATCTTGATTCACTTAACATTGTTCTAGCTGCTTCAATGAGAGTTCTGTTTTTCCTTTCAACAACCCCATTTTGTTGAGGTGTTCTGGCAGCAGAAAACTCATGGACAATTCCATTCTCTTCACAGAAAATCTTCATTGTGGAATTCTTGAATTCAGTACCATTGTCACTCCTGATCCTTTGTACTCTGTCTTCAGAACCATTGTTTAGCATTCTGAGGTGATTGATAATGATTTCACTTGCACAATCCTTGGAGTGCAAGAAGAAAGTCCATGTGAACTTAGAAAAATCATCTACAATCACCAGACAGTATTTCTTCTTTGAAATAGACATGACATTTACTGGACCAAATAAATCCATATGCAGCAATTGAAGAGGCTTAACAATGGATGACTCTGTCTTGCTTTTGAAAGTTGATTTCTTTTGTTTCCCTAATTGGCAGGCATCACATAGCCCATCTTTGACAAACTCCAAATGAGGGATTCCTCTAGCAAGATCCTTTCTTACCAAATCATTCATAACTTTAAAATTCAAATGTGACAGCTTCTTATGCCATAGCCAACTCTCATCCTTACTTGCTTTGCTGAAGAGACAAGTAATGGATTCTGAGCATACTGAATTGAAGTCAGCTATGTAAACATTTCCTTTTCTAAAGCCTGTCAATACCACATTGTTGTCTTCCTTGGCAAAAACAACACAGGCTTCTTTTGTGAACTTTACTTCATAGTCTTTGTCACAAATCTGACTGATA
The DNA here is from genome assembly GCA_036435485.1 of Saposhnikovia divaricata. Lineage (NCBI taxonomy): Eukaryota > Viridiplantae > Streptophyta > Magnoliopsida > Apiales > Apiaceae > Saposhnikovia > Saposhnikovia divaricata. The sequence goes on from CM071596.1 coordinate 57,925,534, forward strand.
CTCAGCAAATTGTACTTTAAACCTTCAACTAAAGCCACTTCTTCAATGATGACATTGTCTTTTGAAATCAGGCCATATCCCTTAGTATATCCTTTGCTGTCATCTCCAAAGGTAATTCTAGGGCCAGCTCCTTCCTTGAACTCTGTGAGCAGGGTTGAATCTCCTGTCATGTGCCTAGAACATCCACTGTCTAGGTACCATAGATTCCTTCTGTTTCCCTGCACACATTTCAAAAACAAATCAAGTTGATTTTGGTACCCAAGCTTCCTTGGGTCCTTTCTTGTTAGCCTTTGACTTTGCACTCTTAGCATTCTTCATCTTCGGTGTAGATGCTTGAGTAATGGGGTTTGACAAATGCTCATTTGCATGAATATTGGATGCATGCATGTGTGGAAAATTGGCATACATATTATTCATGTTAGGTAGGTTCCATGACATTTGTGGCACATTCATAGATTGAAAGTATGGATTAGACACATATGGCATGTTCACATATGGATTTGAAAAACTAGCATTTTGATACAAACCAGGCATAACAGGCATTGCAGGCATACATGGCATTGGTTGAGGTACATGAACAGGAGCCTTGTTGACAATCTTGCAATTAGAAGATAAATGATTGACACTATTACAATTACTACAAGTTTTCCTAGGAGCAAACTTGTCAGGAGAGTAATTGTTTTTCTTGTTGATGCCTATCTTACCATTTCTGTTCTTTTTCTTTTTGCCCTCAATTTCTACCTTTTCATTGTCTGATTTACCAACAGCCTTTTTGTTGTGTAAATCACCTGTCTTAGCCTTCCCACTGGATTTGGTTTTGCTGCACTCACCACTAACAAAATTCTTGTTTACTGGACCATACTTGATATCCAGTTTCCTAAGTTCCTTCTTACTAACAGACTTTTTGTTAGTCGACGGATACCTCTCATCCGTTGACGGTTCATCTGTCAACGGATGATCACTATCCGTTGATTCACAAATAGTCTCTAGATCCTCAAGGTCAGGTTCTAGCTCCTTTTTCCTTTGAGTCCAGGTATCCTTCACAAATGATTCTATTCCCTGAACTTCTATTATGTTTTGAGAAATATTCCTACAACTTTGAAATTTAGCAATTATCCCTTGTTCTTTTTCAAGCTGGTCTTTTAAAATCAGTTCTCTTTTTAACACAGCTTCAAGTTCACTTTTAGCATTATTGCAATCAACTCTAATTTTCTCAAATTCTAGAAATTGAGATTCTAGAGCAGCATTTCTATCACTTAAAAACAGATTAGACTCTTTAATTCTATTGTTCTCTTTAGTAAGTGATTTAAGAGTAACACTTAAGTGATATAGTTCAGTAGACATTTCATCTATAACACTATTGCATTCCTCTTTAGTGAGCTCAGAGAGATTAGTAGAAAATACCTGATTGCTAGCTGAACTTGCTTCCTGCTCTCCAGAATCAGCCATTAAAGCAAGGTTGACTAACTCAGCATCATCATCAGAATGATTGTCATCAACAGCCCAGTCATACTCTTGGGTCAAGAATGCCTTTCCTTTCTGCCTGAGAAGATCAAAATATTTCTTCTTATAGTCAACAACCTTAGTTGGCTTTCCCTTGTTCTCAGATCTAGGTTTCCTGCATTCACTTATCATATGACCAGCATTCCCACAATTGTAGCATTTATTTTGGATTTATCCACATAGTTGTTTGTGGAAAAATCCTTGTTAAATGGCTTGGCCATCCCAGAGTTTCTCTTGAATTTCAGCTTAGAGAATCTCCTAGATAGAAAAGCTAAGTGCTCATCTATCTCATCCAATTCATCCTGCTGAAGGGCATTCAATTCCTCAGACACCTTTTCCTTGCTCCTGCTTGATTCTGCTCTACTTTTACAAACCTCCCTGTTTGGTGTAGAACTAGCAGTTTCTGTCCTTTCCTCCTTTTGCTCCAAATTGGCAACGAGTGCAACTGACCCACTTTTCTTTTGAGACTTCTCAATCTCTTCATCCTGCTCCATTTCCAGCTCATAGGTCTTTAAAGTTCCATAGAGCCTTTCAAGAGTAAATGTCTTGTACTCTTGAGTGTTTCTTAGAGAAACAGTCATTAGCTTCCATTCCTTGGGCAGTGATCTCAGAAATTTGAGATTAGAGTCTTTAACTTGATAGACTCTTCCATACAGTTTCAAACCAGTTAGTAGCTTTTGAAATCTACTAAATGTATCATTCAATGTTTCTCCACTCTTAAAGTGAAAATGCTCATACTGTTGGATTAGTAGTTGCATCTTGTTTTCCCTTACCTGTTCTGTTCCTTCACACAGGGTTTGAACAATGTCCCATACTTCCTTGGCGGTAGTGCAGTTAATAACATTGTCAACCATGTCTGTTTCTAGACCATTGAACAGAATATTCATGGCCTTTTTGTCTTTGTGGACTTCTGCAATATCTTCAAGACTCCACTCAGAAACAGGTTTGGGAATGAAAGTGTCAGGCACATCATCAGCCAGGCCAACTCTTGTTGCTGTCTTCATTGGAACGTGAGGACCCTTGTCAATGCAATCCACAAAACCCTCATCAATAGACGAGAGATGTAGACGCATTTTTACTTTCCAGTGAAAGTAATTTTCTCTATCAAGAACTGGAATCTTCACTCCATAATCCTTCTTAGACATGTTGGAAGTGTGTTGATCTTTAAACTTTAAATATGTTAGAAGCTTGCTTTGATACCAATTGTTATTCCCAGATTACACACTTGTATAATTGTAGAAGGGGGGGGGTTGAATACAATTCTTGATATTTATAAATTTCTGATAAGAACTTCAGAAACTTATGAAGAGATAATTGCAATGTAAGATTTAAACACATACATATATAAAATCAGGTGGTTAATATGCACCACCTGAAGCTTTTATTTGAAGAAAACTCTGTGATACAAAATGTACACAGCTGCCATTTTACAACTCTTTGCTTCTAAGGATATTCAAGAAACCCTAAGCAAATATGTCTGTTTTCTTAACCTACAAAGAGTTGCTACACTTGGTTATATATCCCAAGTTTTACAAGTACTACTGGAATAAGATAATACTAATCTAATTCTAGTTGACTTGCTACTACACTCCAAATACACATGTAGCCGAAAGGTTGTCCTTGTGTTCAGACATGTCTCCTGCACCTTTCTTGTATTCATAGTGTAAATGGAATGCTTCTTTCTTCTGTGTTTCCAAAGTATGGCTGCCATACTGCTTTTTGTATCTACTTTCAACTCATGTGATCTGTCAGTCAAACATGTCCTTATCAACTGCTAATCTCCAGCTAATCATAGAAATCAGTGTCAATGATTATCCGTTGATGATGTACACTGACATCCGTTGATGATGTATACTGACATCCGTTGATGATGGGACTTGAGCTGTATCCGTTGATAGAATGGATTTGAGTTGTATCCGTTGATAGAGTTTAGTCTTCATCCGTTGATACACTTTCACTTAGACAGAATTACATAGCATAGCTTATTTACAATTGGCTACCCTATTCTGCCTATCCGTTGATAGTCAACATGACTGTGGATAAAAACACTATCAACTGATAACATAGAGATACTGCAGTGTGCTACAAAACCTCATCCGTTGATGAGCTACCTGTCAACGGATAGAGTTATAAATCCTCATCCGTTGACAGCTACAAAACCTAAAACAATTTGATTGATTGTGAAGTTATCATTAAGTACAACATATTCCTAACAAACTAGATACGACTACTTTGTGGAGTCTTATCAACAAGTCTTATACTTGGGGAAAGGGGGACGAACTTTACGTTTCAGAGTCATGGATTTACTCGAACTAGGAGTATTTGTGTAATGTGTAAGAGGCTGCGGGACAGTCCATCATTGAAACTGGTATAAGAGGCTGTGGGACAGTCCATCCTGGAAATAGGGTCCGAGTGGCGCCGGTCCCGTCTAAGCCCAAAGATGGTTAGGGAGATCCGGCGTATGGTGGTGTCCATATGTTCTTCCTTCTACATGTAGAGAAACAAATTTTGAGATGCACGACCTGCGACTGATCATCGTAAGGTGGTGTCATCTGGCGCGACATACTCCAGTATTAGTTCATCATCCAAATCTATCTATTTTTTGTAACATGTATTAAAAAGAAGTATCATTCATGTTGGTAGGGTTTAAAAACTGTTCAAAACTAAAAGTACCTTTAATTACCTCGTAACTTCATTTTTTATATTGTACTAAAACTTTGTTCATAGTATGAATAATAAAAGCTTGCAGAAATATTATGATACTAATATTTGAAGTACTATGATAGTACTAATTTTGAATATATTCCGTTAAGGGAATAATTTCAGTATCAAAATATTTTGGACAATTATTGTCTTATACCCGCTGTATACTTTGGGTTTAAATTAAAGGCAGAATTATGCCATACTTTCATTACCTTGCTGAGCTATCACTCATTCTTGCTATTGTTTTATATATATTATATAGCAGCGAAGCAGGATGCCAATGCTATGGCACATACCCCGCAAGGCGTTTCCATAAACAGTTTCTAGCAGTGATCCCCAGAATAGTACGAACCAGTCAAATCAGGCGGTAGCTTTCGTTATTCATCCTATGTATAGATATGAATGGTATGAGAGGATTGTGAGCATCAGAATGCTAAGTTGGTAATGTAATATTACTTAGAAGTTGTATCAGTGACAGATTCAAAAGACATTTGGGTATTGTAATAAAAATTATTTATTCCGTAGTTGTTGTATTGTGTCATTTCTGAGACTTTAACCTGTGTGTGTGTGTGTGTGTGAGATATATATTGTGGGGTCGCAAGTAGTTGAATTGTGTACATAGCAAGTATTACAGGTAAGGCAAGGAGTAAATGGATCGTGACTACTCCAAATCCCTGACCCCAGATTTGGGGCGGTTACATTCTTTTTCCTCAAAATCCAACTGCTTTGGGGTAACCTTCGACTTCTTAATCTTCTTTGCTTTCTTTTTCTTTTTCTTACTTGATGCCTGTACCATAGTTGACAATCTTCCTCCAAAAGTCTTTAAGACTTCTAGTACATCTGCTGAGGTAACCTTCCTCACCTGATGAGCCTGTTCATCATCGTTAAATGTTTTCTCCACGGAACGGGTTGCTTCGCTATCTGAGCCACCTGCCATCTTTCAACTCTTAAGATGTTAAGCCCCCTCCTTCTAGCGCCAATGTTGATGAGTGGATTTCGTAACAACTTTTGAGAGGTTTTCGCTGAGTTGTAAAGGCTAACGATCAACTGTTCAATGGAAGACTTGGGTTGTGTTTGTGGGGGTGAGCTGAGCTCGAGGGTGCCTCCAATAATCTCAGATGCCTTTAGAGAAAATTAGAGAGCTAGATTCGTCTTACCCTCAAGGTACTTACGTATCCTTTATATAGGAATCAAGCTCACGTAGTTCTAATGCTAAGCTGATTCTGCTTGACCAACTGTATTCGGTTCCTTTAGAGTTTACCACGAACTGGTTGGATAAATAGAGTAGAACTCGAGTTCGTACCCTATTATAATTCTCTCGTCTATTAGAGGCATTCTAGGGTCAACTATGCCTTAGAAGTACACCCCAATAATAATTCTATATCTGTTCTAGATGGCTTCTAGAACTTTCTGTCGGTTGCTCTTAGGAACCTGGTGCTCAGGAACCTATATCTCAGAAGCTTGTTTCTCAGGGTCCTCCTTATTTTGGGACCTATTGATCAGGAACCTCTGTATATGCATTTGTTCCTGCACAAATAACAAACTTGTTAGGATGGATAACTCTTCTGGTGTCTTCATATACTCTTGACTCTCTTGTGGCTAGTGCTATGCTAACTCGAACTCTTCTACGGGGAGGAACCTGGTCCATTGGTGATCTGCTCAGCTTCCAGGCCTTCGGGAACCTCCTAATATTCATGGCTTCTTGGTCATTTCTTCATATATGATCTTCATTGCTCGTACTGGATCTATCTTCTTGCTTGTATGGATTGGACCCTATGGCTTAATGGGCAGCCCATGGTAATTTTGGGCAAAACAATATATAATTTGAAAGTATCTATTTATAAAATTTGGTATTTCAGTTTGATGAAATTCATATCAATATATTGTACTTTGTTGTTTAAGATAATTGATATGTTATTAAGTGATTCTTGCTACAAATTCACATATATAAACAACATATTGAGAAAAAAACCTAAAAGTTGCTCAATATGCTCATAAGTCTTGTCTATTGACATGGTATACCAGTTTTGAATAGTATTTTCAGTGGGAAGTTTCATAATCGTATTATAGTTTTGTTTTTGTTTTGCTCTCTAATGGCGACAACACACAATATTATTCAAGCGATGAACAATATAACACTAGAAGAGGAGGAGGAGGAAGAAGGCATTGCATTCGAAGAAACAAAAGAAGCAAATGAGACTGAGGTTTTGCAGGGCTTAGGGCTTTGACTTTCATCTATGGGTTCAGATTTACGATATGCGCGCGAACTGGTTTCATGTCAGAAAGAGTCCTAAGGGAGGTTGGTAACTATGTGGGTGAATATGTAGAATCTTGCTCGAGAAATTTCAATGGCGCATGGAGGTATTATATACGTATAAGAGTCACGATTGATATCACAAAACCATAGAAAAGGCAGGAGGGGAATGAATATGAATCACGTTTAAGTACGAAAACGTACCAACTTTCTATTTCATATTTGGATTAGTTGGACATTCTGAAAAAATTTGTAACATTCTATTTGACACACCAGAAGAAGAAATATTAAGCCTTAAGGAGCTTGGATGAGGGCTCCTTTTCGAAAGCTAACTAAATTGGTGGGTTCAAGAGCTACGTGACGGAGGTAGGGAAGAAGACAGTGAACGGAGTACGGTGAACTCAAAATCAGGGGAGGGGGCATACGAAGAGCAACAAATCCCACAAAACACGCAGATAATTGAGGGGAGAGATAATCAAGAAAAATCAATTGTCATCATTGAAGATATGGATGCCAAATTTTTTTCTTCAAATAAGGGAGATATTTCAGCAATAACAAATAAATTAAATCCCTTGAAAAAAGTAGTTGTTATTATAAACAATAAAAAAAGGAGAATGAGTGATGGGCCTGAGAAACATAATGGACCAAGTGGGACTACAGAATTATACGTGGGCTCGGATGAGGAAAGCTTTGATGGAATGGACCAAGACAAAAACAAAAACTCAACAAGCAATGACGATCCAAAATAGATGTTTATGGCGGGCTCTGGTATAGGAGTCCGCCAAGTATTATGGGTATGTTGAGCTGGAATTGTCGCGGACTTGGGACCCCGTGGGCCATTCAATTCATAACGGAGACAATCCTCCAAAAGAAACCCAGTATAGTGTTTCTATGCGAAACTTTATGCAAAACAGGACATGGTAGAGAAGGTTTAAAATATGGTAAGATTCGAGGAGCCATTGGTGTTGATGTTCAAGGGAGAAGTGGTGGTATTGCCTTATTATGGAGAAAGAAAGAGGAGGTGCACCTTCTATCATATAGCAAGAATCATATAGATGTTGTGGTAGATATCAGAGAATAAAACAAGTTTAGACTGACTGGAATTTGCGGTGAGCCAGACCGAACCAGAAGACGTGAAACTTGGAGTCAAATTAGAAGTTTAAAACCTAAATCGATGTTGCCGTGGTGCTTAATAGGGGAAATGAACAATATTGTTAAACAGGAGGATAAGAGAGGAGGGAAACCTTACCCATCTTGGTTAATACAAGGATTCCAAGATGTTCTAGATGAATGCGAGTTGTATGATGTTGAGTTGATAGGGTATCCTTATACTTGGGAACGCGGTCATGGTTCTCAGAGATGGGTGGAGATTAAGTTGGACAAAGCATTAGTAACTAGAAGCTTTAATAATATCTTTATAGAAGTCAAGTTAACGAATTTGGAGATTATCACCTCTGATCATTGTCCGATTTTCTTGGAGCCTATTAAAGCGACACATGTAATTGTTTATAAGGCTTTCAGGTTTGAAAAATGCGTGGCTTCGTGAACCCATGTGTTGCTAGATTGTAGAAGAAGTATGGTATCATTGCAAGTTAAATTAAGTGAATGTGTCGAGGTTCTAAAACTATGGGGATATAAAATCACTGGTAGCTTCAAGAGTCGAATCACTCAGTGCAAAAACATTATGAAAAGAGACAAGGGTAGAAGAGATAAATGCTCAGTGAAAAAGTATCCAGAAGCTTCGAACAGGTTAAATGAAATATACAATCAACAAGAGGTGTTTTTGAGGCAGAGAAGTAAGCAACTGTGGTTGCGAGAGGGGGATTAGAATAACAAGTGTTTTCATGCTGCTGCTAGAAGTCGTCGAAAAATAAATCAGATTAGTTATCTTACAAATGATGAAGGTCCAACAGTAGTATGGAAAATAGGATTACAGGATACAATGATAGAATAATTTACGAAGCTATTTGATGTATCAGAAATAGTAGAGTGGAATACGATGTTTGAAGTTATGACCAGAAGAATAAATCAAGACCAGAATGTGAGTCTGGTAACCCGGGTTAAAGCTAGTGAAGTTAAGAAAGCCTTATTCAGCATACACCCTGGTAAGTCTCCCGGCCCAAACAGAATGAGCCCGGGTTTTTATAAAAAATTCGGGGGTATAGTTGGTGAAGACATGGTAGAGTTGGTTAGTAATCTCTTTACATCATGTGAGTTGGGGAATGATGTAGGAATATACGAACATTGCTTGGATCCCTAAGAAGAGCAATATTCCCTTGAATATAATGGACCTACGACCCATATCCTTATGCATTGTGATTTATAAAGTCATATCGAAGGTACTAACCAATAGATTGAAGCTGATGCTCTCTAGATTGATTTCTGGAACATAGAGTGCTTTTATTCCCGGGAGATAATCGCTGATAATATCATGGTTTCATACGAGGTGATGCACTTTATGAATTGCAAAACTCAGGGTAAAATGGGTTGGATGGCTCTGAAACTGGATATGAGTAAGGCGTATGACCGGATGGAATGGGGATTTTTACGAGAAATGTTAAAGAAGATAGATTTTGAAGTACAATTTGTTCGACTAATTATGGCATGTGTGTGTTCATCTAAGTATCAGATATGTCATGCAGGCAGAAATTTTGGTTCTATAGTGCCTCAACTTGGCATCCGTCAAGGAGACCCAATATCCTCTTATTTATTCTTGATATGCATGGAAGGTCTATCCGTATTAATCTAAGAGTACGAAAAAAGGAAGAATGTGAACGGTGTACAGGTGGCAAGAGGAGCTCCTCGTCTAACCCACATATTTTTTTAGACGACACTTATATATACTCTAAAGCGAAAGAGAGCGAGGCAGACGATATTGTTGACTTGCTGCAAATTTTCGAGCGTACTTCTGGGTAGAAGATTATCGTCGATAAATCATCTGGATTTTTCAGTCGAAATACTGATTAGGGACTTCGGGAAGTGAGTAACATGTTGCATTTTAAAGAAGCGGATGCAAGAACGGCATATTTAGGTTTACCTAATATGATGCGGCATAATAAATCAGTAGTGCTGGGTTACTTAAAGGATCAAATGCGAGATAGGGTGCAGGGTTGGGAAAAGAAATGTTTGTCTAGAGGGGGGAAGGAGTTGATGTTAAAAACAGTTGCCCAAGCTCTCCCAAATTATGCTATGAGTATGTTTCTTCTTCCCCAACAGTTGTGTACTGAGTTGGAGAGAATTATGAATAAGTTTTGGTGGAAAGGCTTAAGTAGTAGCAATGGTATTCACTGGATGCAGTGGGATCGCATGTGCACGAGAAAATCTAATGGTTGGCTAGGCTTTCGAAAGCTGCAGGATTTCAATGTAGCTCTTCTCGGTAAGCAAGGCTGGAGATTGGATGTCAAGACAAGTAGCCTAGTTGAGGAAGTGTATAAGGCCAGATATAACCCGGAGGGATCTTTGCTAACAGCAAAAGTGGGAAGCAATCCGAGCTACATTTGGAGATCGATTATGGAAGCCCAGGTTCTATTAAAGCAAGGAGTCATTCATCGAATAGGAACAGGTACAACAATCAGTACAATAAAGGATCCTTGGTTGCCTAATAGTGATCCTTATGTACACACGGACCACGAGGCTATAAAAAATTCAATAGTTGATGCTCTGATGGTTCCAGGCCAGACTGAATGGGACATTGATTTAGTAAAAGATATCTTTCTGGACAAGGATGTACAGTTGATATTATCAATACCCTTGAGGTCTACAGATACAGACCTTTGGTATTGGAAGTGGGATAAACTAGGTCAATATATAGTTAAATCGGCTTGTGCAGCACTTCAAGAAGCCAAACAGGGTAGCAATCCAAATGACAATATCTAGTGGAAGAAATTATAGAATATGAAAGTGCCATTGAAGGTGAAGCATTTCATATGGTGAGCAATTAGAAATATCTTGCCTACGAAGGGCAAGTTGATATCTAGAAGGGTCTTGGTCATTGATAAATGTCCTGTGTGTAACAATGAAGGTGAAACAGTGTACCATGCATTGGTATCATGCCACTTTGCTAAACAATGCTGGAGTGTATCGAGTATCAGATTAGAGGAGGATAATCAATCAAGCTTTAGCAGCTGGATATCCACAGCAATACAGAAGTGTCGTACAAGAGAGATTCAGGAGGTGGTCATGCTTTGCTGGTCGCTTTGGAATTGAAGAACATAAATGAGGTAGTATATATGGAATCAGCGTGGAGGAGAGTACTCAGATGTTTTTAAGTCGGCAAAACTACTACTTAACCAATGGAAGAACGCTCACAATAAATCGTTTTATAATTTTCTTGGTTTGATGAAGCAAGAGGATGGCAAAGAACGATTTTATGATAGTTGAGATCGATTGTCTTTCAGTGATCCAAGCAATCAGCTGCTCCTCTGTCCATCTGTCCTATTTTGGATGGGTGATAGATGAGTGCAAATCTTTAGTTAATGAGTTAAAAAATCGTCTTGTGACATTGAATTTTGTTAAACTAGGCTCACTTCCTAGCCAGACACACTAGTTCTGTGGCTAATGGTATATGGAGTGGGGAATGTTTTTACCCATAACTCTATCATGTACTGAACAAAGATTTAATATCTTAATGAATTTTTCCTTTGCAAAAAAAAAAAGTGATTCTTGCTAACAAATTTGTTAAAATTATTTTTGAAATTTTTCTCACTACTTTCGTGGAGACCAATTTTTTGTGCTTTATAAAAGGCTCAAAGAAGGTTTTTTTTTAAAAATTCTCAAAGAAGGTTATTTAATATTAAAGAATTGGTAAATTCAAATTATATTTTAAAGACATTTCCATAGGAATGATAATAATCGAATTTTAGTATATTTTATTGAAGAAAAGTGAGGTTTCCAATTTTTTAAAGATATTTAATAAATTATTAAAATAATATTTGGTGTAAAATATAATTAAAACAGAAACTAATCCCACAATGTTTTAAAGATATTTTATAGTACAAATTATTAAAAAATTAAATTGTGTAAAATAATAATCATATAATTATTTGCTATAATATTCTTTATGAAGGTTACACCTCAAATATGTTACCGTTACAAAATATTTTGTCCTACCTATCACCAAATTTTGTTTTGACCGTCACTACTCCAAAATTTGAATTAATTTGAATTCCAAATTTCAACCAAAAAATTAGTATAATTATATGTTAATATAAGAATATTTTTCACATCAAACATCTCTAAATTCATTTTTCTCTTCTGACAATCTCTTTAGCAATAAAAAAACACATCGTAAGTCTTCTCATGTTTGTCTGAATATATTGTAGATGTGTAAAACTCACGAGTTGAGAATTAGTTTTGTTTATCTATGCCAATCATTTATTCTTTCAGTTTTTCATGTGTATGCATTTCTCTGGAAGGTCATATTAGGAATCTGTATATCTATACTCTTTTTTTATCTTTTAGAATAGAAAAAAGCAATTCTCCTTTGTATGATTACTGGATTGAATTTATATGAGGATGATTCCTTATTTTTAAGGAGTTTGTTGGTTCTGAAAACATTCTTTGGGTAGCCATTGGAGTTTAAGAAAAAGTAGAAAAATAAATTAGTTATATTTTTGTAAATACAGTAGGATGAATTTTATTAATACAAAATTGTCATTTAGTATTTATTTGGAAATCAATATAGTCTCACCTTAATAAAATTAACAAAATTTAATATATCTTTTAATATATCTTCCGGGCCAGTAGCTTTCATTCTTTTTTTTTTTTGGGTTTATTTGTTTAATCTCTTGCTATCAGGATATAATTTATTAATGTTCTTATTCTTAGTCCAGTCTCTTGAATTGTTTCTGCATGTACATTTATGATATTTTATCTTCATATGGTAACTTATTATTGTATTGCATTGAATTGTAAGGATTGAAGTATGGCTTTTGCAGCGAACGACATGAACTTGGCTCAACAAATCCAAGAGGTCCGGTATAAGCTTGCTGAGCTACCGACGGAGGTTGAACTGCTTTTGCCTATCCTTGATGTAAGCCACCTCGCTAAAACTGAAATTAGGATTATATGCACGCATTTGTGTGTATACAATTAAAAGAAATGATTTTAAATTGATAGTAAATCATTTGGAAAAAACTGATGTTATGAAATTCCAAAATTGAACATTGTGATTATTTTAGTAACCGACAATTGATTCAATTTAAGTTTAATTTTTTGCTTTAGAGGGTTGATCTTCTCTTGTCGCAAGTGGATCAAGCTCCAAGTCAACAATTACTAGATGCGTGTTCAGTTGTGATGAAGGCATTGGTTGAAGAGCCTCTTCTGAAACACTTTGATAACGATGTTAAAGTATTTCTAGCAGCATGTTTGTGTGAGGTAGCTAGAATTATGGCACCGAAATCACCGTATGAAGACCCTGAGATGAAGGTATGGCACTATGAAAAAAAAGAATTCTGTATTGGATTATTTTGTGTGTTTAATATTAACCTTTTTATATATGATATGCAGGAATTTTTTCAACTAATTGTGTCATCCTTTAAGGACTTATACGACATGTCTAGTATATCTTACCACAAGCGAATCTCAATTCTCAACAATGTAGCTGGAGTCAGGTCACCAGTTCTCATGCTAGATCTCCAATGTGACTCTCTCATTGTTGAGATGTTTCAAAACTTACTGGGCTCAATAAGGTACCACATTCTCTATCTAAGTTACCAGACTTAAACATCCTACACAGAAAACCGTACATTTCTCTTATGTATTGATGCCAAAAAATGTACTCCCTCTGTTTTCAATTAATTGACGTTTGACTTAATTGCACACACTTTTAGGAGCATTGACCACATAGTTAGAAAAATTATTTTTAAAATTTTCTTTTCGTGAATAAAAGTTTTAATCCTATATTTTTATTCACGAAAAGAAAATTTTAAAAATAATAATTCTAACTATGTGGTCAATGCTCCTAAAAGTGCGTGTCAGAAAGTCAAACATCAATTATTTGAAAATATTTGAAAACAGTGGGAGTAGTAAATAGGCCCCTAGTGAATTATGTGTTCATTGTATCCTTTCTCGAAAAGTTAACGATTATCTTTGACTAAATTTTCGGGGATTATCATCCAGAAAGTATTTTCACATACATGGAGTCAATTATGACTCTTGTAATTGAAGAGAGTGATGAAGCTTCGCTAGAGTTATTGACCCCATACTAGGTGTTTTAAAGAAAGACAATGAGGTAACATATAATTTAGTGGGTTGGATGTGTTGTACTCCTTGCTTTGATGAAGTTGCATGACTAGCCTCTATGTTTGTATTAGGACCCTCCAATTATTTCCCGAAAGTTGGGAGAAAAAGTGTTGGAAACATGCGCAAGTAAGGTCAAACCTTACCTTTTACAAGCAGTAAAATTTTTAGGTAGGCCTATATCTCAGTACAGCGCCATTGTTGCCCACATATGTGAAGAAGCTGGTGTGGTCGAGCATCATGATGACGACGATTGGTCCATAAATAAACTGGTAAATATTTCTTCTCTATAATTAAGAAGTACTACTTCATGGCAGTCAATTGTTTAGATATGAATTTTGTTTTAAAGTTACAATATGCTCAACTGCTTTAGCATGTTTCCATATCTATATATATGTTTCCTGAACCATAAAAGTCAGGTTACTTTTCTGGATAATAGCTCTTAAATATGTTCACCTAATTCACTTGTGGTGAAACATACCATGCTTAATTTTTGTAGAAATTAAATTGATATTTTCCGATTATTTTTTTCAAAATTTTGTTTCTTCAAAAGGCTAAAGAGTCTCTAGATGAGCCTGCCCCAGTAATTCCTCTCAAAGAGCCTAGCAAACCAAATGATGATTTAGACAATGAAAAAGAAAGTTTGGTTGTTGAGGATTCACAATTTAATGCACCCCCCTCTTCGGAAATTGAAAGGGAGGTGGCACAGGTTTCTTCATCAAATCACATTGAGAACAAAGTTGCAGATATCGCCTCTGAAATTCAGAATGATAATTGTCTTTTCACAAAAGAGAACTCTACAGAAGGTGCACCATTTTTTGATCCTGCGGGTGTAGAGGGAGGCAATGTATCTGGTGCTTTGCTAATTAAACAACAAAGGGGCAGCAAAAACGTGAATGCTAACTCGACTGAAGCTGATGAACCAATGAAGGAGAAGATGGTTGAGAAAGATATGCCACTCGCAAATAAAGGTTCAACCAATGTAGCTGAAGTGGAAGCTATGATGATTTTGTTAGTATTGGTGCCCTAGAGTCAATACAATCAATTGTATTTGTGTTTGAGTGATTTTATATATTTGATATATATATTTATTGTTGGCTTTATTTACTGCGAAATAAATAAAGTATAATAAATGTCCTTGGAATCTTGATACAAATTATGTAGTTGCAAGTATGTGACTTGAACATGAGATTATATAATGACTGTATCATATTCTAAAATGTCCCTAGCCGAGTATTATTATTACTTAGGACAATAATAATACATTAAGGCTAGTATGTTTATTGACAAGATGACCACATCTCATTGGTCATAAGTATGCAGATACTAAAAGCAATGCATAGGTAACTGTACGAGTACAGGGTACTGGACAGACCCACCGTGAGATACATCATGGTAAATAATAATAATAAATGTGTCATATGTATTCTCACAGTGATAATGGTGTAATGATCCTTAGACCTGAAGTCGTTATAATTCTACATGAGAATTAATATATTTTGAATTCGTCAAAAGTTATCTTTAGCCGGATAATGATAAAGGTGAATATCGGATATATTATGAATCATGTGAGAAATATGAACGATCTAAATGGGATTTAAATCTCCTGATAAAGGAGTGATATTATCGGCCTCTTGTTTGAGTGAGACTATGAAATGCATGGCCATGCTCAAATGTTGATTTGATTAAATAGTCTACTCATCGATCAAGAAAATGAAGATTAAATTATGAAGAGGATGACACGTTACATGCCTCGAGTTTAATCTATAATATAATGATTTAAAAGGATTATATTACATGGAACATTAGTCATAAAAGGTTGATTGAATCGTTGATTTAATTATTGTTTAATTGGGTAGCAATAATGTGTTACTAGACGCCGCTTATTGTTTGTAATTTTATTAGAGAATAAAATTATTTCCAATTAAATAATAACCTACAGGGTCACACACATAGAATGTTTAAAAGGGAAATTAATTTATTTTATGAATTTAAATTAATAATAATTTAAATTATGAATTTAAATTAATAATAAATAATAATTCGAATTTTATAAAATTAATTAAGTGAGACTTGATTAGTTAAAGATAAAATTTGAAGATGTATTTTCTTGACTTATTTGATTAATTAAGTATGACTTAATTAATTTATTTAAATAAATAAGATTTGTTTAAATAAAAATGGCCTAATTGTTTAAGGCCTAATTTTGCTTTATTTCTCTTTATAAGCCAAGAGTTGGCAAGTCATTTGTGAGAGAAGATAGCTGAAATTTCAGTTGTAAAAACACAAGGGAGAAATCAAGATTTGTCAAGAACACATCGATTATTTATTTTTTGGCTAGTACCTCGTCCCGTGGCGAAAATCGTTCGACGATTCAAGCAAGCATTCAAGTGTGGATACCGGTGGAGGAGTTATAATTTTAGCTCTCAAATCAACAAGGTAGGATCTCCATTTGTCATCCATTGGAAAGCTTAAACAAGGTACAATCTTGTTCTTGAGAATTTTATACCATGATCATCATTTTATACATGGATCCGGGCTTTGGAATTCGTTTTTAATTGTTATTTACGTTATTTTCGTTGCGTTATTATGCCCGAATTCCAACAATGGTATCAGAGCTACATGTATAAAAGGATGATTTGGTGTTGTGTTCTTGAAAATGAATCATACATGAATTTTATGAATTTTTGCCATGCTTCATTTTAACATACAAAAGATTTTATAAATTGTTATGATTGTTTGTATGATGTTATAAATTGTTATAACATGTTTTGGATGATGTACTATATGTTAGATATGTTAAACACATCATTGGAATAATTTTAGAATTGATCAAAACTGAAAATTATATTTTCTGCATAGTTTCTGGACATTCTGCAGGATTCTGGATAATCTGTATGTACAGGTGTTGCACATTCTTGTAATGCGCAACAGTAGTTTACAGGCGGGTTGCGCATTCTGGTAATGCGCAACAGCAGTTTACAGGCGGTTGCGCATGTCGGACATGCGCATCACCCGTAGACAGCAGGTGTTGCGCATGTACGACATGCGTATCACAGTTTTGTTTGCAGAAACAGTGTGGCGTGATGTGCTGTGCTGTGATGAGTTTTATTTAATTCTAATTATTTTGCTTTTGCTTTTGCTTTAATAATACAATTAGTTGCCATGTTAGACTTATTGCTATTAATCATTAGATTCCTCATGCTTTTAATGATTAAAGTTTTAATAATTGAATATTTAAATCATGGATTTAAAAATTATTATTAATTCAGAATTTTATTAATTAATTTAATTTCGAATTTTAATAATATATTTAAATTATGAATTTGAATATTATTATTAAATTCGAATTTTGATTAATTAATTTCGATTTAATTTTTTTTTATTCGGATTAAATTTTTAATTAGTTTAATTATATTAATTCGAATTTAATTAATTAAATTTGATTTATTTATTTTAATTCCTTTTAAATAATTAGGTATTTAAATTAAGGAGTTAAAATATTAATTGTTATCTATGATATGATCATGATAAAATGTCTATAATTGTTATATGAGCATGGTGCATTGGTTATGGCTTAAGACCCGTAGAATAAATGTTTTAATTTTATTTATGGTCTGTAATAATTAAATACGACTTGCATGTCGTTATTCTTGTAATTATTATTTCTCGAATGCAACTCGAGTTCTTTTGTAATTTGTTTCAAAAGGGAAGCTGAAGGCAATCAATGGAGGCTTGGGAAGCAATGAAGAATTTTGTAATAATTAGTTATTACAACCATAGATTGACCTTGATCTTTTCATTAGCTCGAAAAGATCGCATAGGATCGGGCCATAACCATTGCACGTTTAATTTTGCGTAACTGCACTTTACATATGATGCATGGATATATTAGATATATGAATGGATGCATGGATGTATGGATATTTTAGAATGTATGTATTAGATACGTCACATATGCCATGTTTAAACAAGATAAAATCTGTAACGATTTAAGATTTAAACAAACGATCAAGATCGTTAAATTTTTCTAAAATCCCTTAAGAAATATTAAGTTAAACAGATGCTTTCCAACAAATAACACTCATTGAATCCTAGATCATTGAGGAGTGGATTTGCCAAAGCAAGGGCTTCTCTTTTATCGTGGTGAGATGTGATTAAGTAAACAAGCTTACTTGAAATGTTATTGTTGGGTCCAACTTAAATAAGTCGTCATAATAGGATTATGAACTTATAAGCATAGAGTTTAGTGAAATCTATTAGATAGATCGGAGCAATATGTTGTTCACTAAGCTATCCAAGAGTTATATACGATATAATTGACATAACGGTCTACCTAAATAATCATATTTAAGAGGAAAGCCAAAGCTGACTTAAAATATGACGAAATATGGATCTTGGCCCACTAAGAAAGGTTTTATGGGAACCGTTTTCCGAATTGATAGTAAGGGCTATTAATTTGATAAAAATAGTGGGAGGTATATTACGAATATGCTATAAATCAACTTGAACATAATTGGTTTTACGAAACATGCAAACTAACTCATTTTATGCGCTTTTACAAAATTGTAGATAATAAATGGCAAACAACACAAACCACTTTTCGATACGATCAGTCCTAGAAAAGGAAAAGCTGACAGGGACAAACTTCCTAGATTGGTTTAGGAACTTGAGGATTGTCCTCAGGCAGGAGCGAAAGCTGTATGCCATTGAAGTTCCTCACCCAAATCCTCTTCCTGCTGGAGCCACACGTGCCGAGCAAAATGCTTATCAGAAGCATTTGGATGACTCAAATGATGTGTCATGCCTTATGCTTGCATGCATGGCTCCTGAGATTCAAAAGCAACATGAGTTGATGAATGCTTTTGAAATAATTGAGCACCTCAAAAGCATGTTTGAGGGACAAGCTCGCTAGGAGAGATATGATACGAGCAAGGCTTTGTATGCTTGCAAACAGGGAGAGCGAGACCCGGTTGGACCACACGTTCTTAAGATGATTGGGTACATTGAACAACTAAATACCTTGGGCTTCCCGATTGGTCCGGAGGCTCAAATAGATTTGATCTTACAATCACTTAACAAGAACTTTTCTCAATTCGTTATGAACTACAACATGAATGAGATAGATAAGACACCCACTGAATTGTTGGGCATGTTAAGAACTGCTGAAACCAACATTCAGAAGGAATCTCCTACTCCCATGCTGATGGTGAACAAAGGAGGTGCCAAGGGGAAAAGAAAGTGGAAGGGCAATAAGAAGAGGAATATGTCCAAATCTGCTGCCAATCCTAATTCTGCTCCCAAGAAGGCTACCAAGCCTAAAGGAGGTGTTGAAAAGGGTGATTGTCACCACTGTGGTAAACCGGGACACTGGAGGAGAAACTGTCATGCATATTTGGAAGAACTTAAGAAGAAGAAGGCTGCTGGCCAGACTTCTGCTTCAGGTATTTATGTAATAGAAGTCAATTTGTCTACTTCTACATCTTGGGTATTGGATACCGGATGTGGTTCTCACATTTGTATAAATGTGCAGGAACTGCAAAGGAGTAGGACACTGGCTAAGGGAGAGGTAGACCTACGAGTTGGAAATGGAGCAAAGGTTGCTGCTTTGGCTGTAGGGACTTACCATTTATCGTTGCCCACTGGGCTTATATTAGAACTTGAAAACTGTTTGTATGTGCCTTCTTTTTGTAGAAACATTATTTCTGTTTCTTGTTTGGACAAGAAAGGTTTTTCATTTACCTTTAAAGACAATGGTTGCTCTTTTGGTTTGAATGACATTACCTATGGTGTTGCACAATTATTTAACGGTTTGTATGTTCTTAATTTAGATACTCCTATCTTGAATGTAAATAACAAACGACTTAAGACTAATGACTCAAATCAAACATACCTTTGGCACTGTCGTCTAGGCCATATAAACGAGA
This sequence comes from Saposhnikovia divaricata, assembly GCA_036435485.1. Taxonomy (NCBI): domain Eukaryota; kingdom Viridiplantae; phylum Streptophyta; class Magnoliopsida; order Apiales; family Apiaceae; genus Saposhnikovia; species Saposhnikovia divaricata. The sequence goes on from CM071596.1 coordinate 57,945,160, forward strand.
AACGCATTTCCAAGTTACATCAAGATGGTTTCTTGGATCAGTTTGATTTTGAATCATATGATGAATGCGAGGCTTGTTTACTAGGCAAGATGACTAAAGCTCCTTTTACCGGACAGGGTAAGAGGGCCACCGTACGACTAGAACTAATACATAGCGATGTATGTGGTCCTATGAGATCGATGGCAAGGGGTGGCTATTTCTACTTCATTACGTTTACTGATGATTTCAGTAGATATGGATATGTGTATCTTTTGAAGAACAAATCCGAAGCATTTGAAAAGTTCAAAGAGTATAAGGCAGAAGCAGAAAAGCAAACTGGCGAAAGCATAAAAACTCTAAGATCTGATCGAGGAGGTGAATACTTAAGCCATGAGTTTAAGAACTATTTGAGGGAGTGTGGTATTGTATCACAACTAACTCCTCCTGGAACACCACAATGGAATGGGGTTTCTGAAAGGAGGAATCGTACATTGTTGGACATGGTGCGATCCATGATGAGTCAAGCAGATCTTCCAATTAGTTTCTGGGGTTATGCCCTGGAAACGGCTGCATATACACTAAACCGTGTTCCTACTAAAACGGTTCAACAAACTCCATATGAGATATGGACAGAGAAACGGCAAAGCATGTCCTTTATGAAAGTATGGGGATGTGAAGCATTTGTGAAACGCCTAACATCAGACAAGCTTGGACCGAAATCTGAAAAATGTAATTTTGTGGGATACCCAAAGGAAACAAAGGGTTATTCTTTCTATAGTCCCTCGGAGAACAAAGTAATTGTTGCTCGAACTGCTGTATTCTTGGAAAGAGAGCTAGTCTCTAGAAAAGACAGTGGGAGGAAAATAGATCACGATGAAGATCGAGAACCACTTGATAACATTGAACCAGAAGGGGAGCATGAGCAAGAAATACAAGATAACATTGCTCAAGAAACACAGGTTGTTCGTAGATCTAGTAGGATTCGCCATGAGTCAAAGAGGAATTATGGATTTCTCTTAACTCAAAATGACGATGTGATGCTCATAGACCAAGATGAGCCTCTCACCTACCAAGATGCTATGAACTCACCAGACTCTGAGAGATGGCAAGAAGCCATGAATTCTGAGATGGATTCCATGTATGAAAACCAAGTATAGACTTTGGTTGATCCACCTGAGGGGGTAAAACCTATAGAGTGCAAATGGATTTTCAAGAAGAAAATCGACATGGAAGGTAAAGTACAGACCTATAAAGCTCGACTGGTTGCAAAAGGTTTCAAACAAATTCATGGTATTGACTATGATGAAACCTTCTCACCAGTAGCGATGATAAAATCCATCAGAATTATGCTTGCAATAGCGGCTTACTATGATTACGAAATATGGCAGATGGATGTCAAAACAGCCTTCCTTAACGGGAGCCTTGAAGAGGATGTGTACATGACACAACCTGAAGGTTTTGGAAATCCAAAAGATGCCGGAAAGGTATGTAAGCTGCATAGATCCATTTATGGATTGAAGCAGGCCTCTCGGAGATGGAACATCCAGTTTGATGAAATAGTCAAAGGTTTTGGCTTTATTCAGAACGTGGATGAACCATGTGTTTACAAAAAGGTTAGTGGGAGCCATGTGGCATTCCTACTATTATATGTCGATGATATATTATTAATAGGGAATGACATTCCTTATCTACAGGCTGTGAAGACTTGGTTAGGACAAAGTTTTTCTATGAAAGACTTGGGCGAGGCTACCTATATATTAGGGATCAGGATCTATAGAGATAGATCAAGAAGATTAATCGGCTTAAGCCAGAGTACATATATTGATAAGATTTTGCATCGTTTTGGAATGCAAGATGCAAAAAGGGGATATGTCCCCATATCTCATGGGATAACGATCTCAAAAGAGAATGGTCCTAAATCATTGGATGATAAGGACCGCATAAGTAAGATTCCATATGCTTCAGCAATTGGATCTATCATGTATGCAATGATATGTACTCGTCCGGATGTCTCGTATGCTTTGAGCATGACGAGCAGATACCAGTCTAATCCAGGTGAAGGTCACTGGACGGCGGTCAAGAATATTCTTAAGTACTTGAAAAGGACTAAAGATTCATTCTTGGTGTATGGAGGAGAGGAGAAGCTAACGGTAAAGGGTTACACGGATGCTAGTTTCCAGACTGACAGAGATGACTCTGTGTCTCAGTCTGGATTTGTGTTTTGCCTAAATGGAGGTGCTGTAAGCTGGAAAAGTTCGAAGCAAGACACAGTAGCTGATTCCACAATGGAATCCGAGTATATTGCGGCATGTGAAGCAGCCAAGGAGGCTGTATGGATACGGAAGTTCATTACAGTACTTGGTGTAGTTCCATCGATCGCAGATCCCATAGATCTTTACTGCGATAATAATGGAGCTATAGCACAAGCCAAGGAGCCGAGAGCTCACAGCAGAACAAAGCATATACTTCGGAGATATCACCTTATTCGAGAGATAAATGATAGAGGAGATATTCACATATGTAAAGTGCATACTGATGATAATATTGCAGACCCGCTGACTAAGGCTCTGTCGCAGCAGAAGCATGAATGTCACACTAGTAGCATGGGTATTCGATACATGGGTGATTGGCTCTAGTGCAAGTGGGAGATTGTTAGTATTGGTGCCCTAGAGTCAATACAATCAATTGTATTTGTGTTTGAGTGATTTTATATATTTGATATATATATTTATTATTGGCTTTATTTACTGCGAAATAAATAAAGTATAATAAATGTCCTTGGAATCTTGATACAAATTATGTAGTTGCAAGTATGTGACTTGAACATGAGATTATATAATGACTGTATCATATTCTTAAATGTCCCTAGCCGAGTATTATTATTACTTAGGACAATAATAATACATTAAGGCTAGTATGTTTATTGACAAGATGACCACATCTCATTGGTCATAAGTATGCAGATACTAAAAGCAATGCATAGGTAACTGTACGAGTACAGGGTACTGGACAGACCCACCGTGAGATACATCATGGTAAATAATAATAATAAATGTGTCATATGTATTCTCACAGTGATAATGGTGTAATGATCCTTAGACCTGAAGTCGTTATAATTCTACATGAGAATTAATATATTTTGAATTCGTCAAAAGTTATCTTTAGCCGGATAATGATAAAGGTGAATATCGGATATATTATGAATCATGTGAGAAATATGAACGATCTAAATGGGATTTAAATCTCCTGATAAAGGAGTGATATTATCGGCCTCTTGTTTGAGTGAGACTATGAAATGCATGGCCATGCTCAAATGTTGATTTGATTAAATAGTCTACTCATCGATCAAGAAAATGAAGATTAAATTATGAAGAGGATGACACGTTACATGCCTCGAGTTTAATCTATAATATCATGATTTAAAAGGATTATATTACATGGAACATTAGTCATAAAAGGTTGATTGAATCGTTGATTTAATTATTGTTTAATTGGGTAGCAATAATGTGTTACTAGACGCCGCTTATTGTTTGTAATTTTATTAGAGAATAAAATTATTTCCAATTAAATAATAACCTACAGGGTCACACACATAGAATGTTTAAAAGGGAAATTAATTTATTTTATGAATTTAAATTAATAATAATTTAAATTAAGAATTTAAATTAATAATAAATAATAATTCGAATTTTATAAAATTAATTAAGTGAGACTTGATTAGTTAAAGATAAAATTTGAAGATGTATTTTCTTGACTTATTTGATTAATTAAGTATGACTTAATTAATTTATTTAAATAAATAAGATTTGTTTAAATAAAAATGGCCTAATTGTTTAAGGCCTCATTTTGCTTTATTTCTCTTTATAAGCCAAGAGTTGGCAAGTCATTTGTGAGAGAAGATAGCTGAAATTTCAGTTGTAAAAACACAAGGGAGAAATCAAGATTTGTCAAGAACACATCGATTATTTATTTTTTGGCTAGTACCTCGTCCCGTGGCGAAAATCGTTCGACGATTCAAGCAAGCATTCAAGTGATACCGGTGGAGGAGTTATAATTTTAGCTCTCAAATCAACAAGCTAGGATCTCCATTTGTCATCCATTGGAAAGCTTAAACAAGGTACAATCTTGTTCTTGAGAATTTTATACCATGATCATCATTTTATACATGGATCCGGGCTTTGGAATTCGTTTTTAATTGTTATTTACGTTATTTCCGTTGCGTTATTATGCCCGAATTCCAACAATGGTATCAGAGCTACATGTATAAAAGGATGATTTGGTGTTGTGTTCTTGAAAATGAATCATACATGAATTTTATGAATTTTTGCCATGCTTCATTTTAACATACAAAAGATTTTATAAATTGTTATGATTGTTTGTATGATGTTATAAATTGTTATAACATGTTTTGGATGATGTACTATATGTTAGATATGTTAAACACATCATTGGAATAATTTTAGAATTGATCAAAACTGAAAATTATATTTTCTGCATAGTTTCTTGACATTCTGCAGGATTCTGGATAATCTGTATGTACAGGTGTTGCACATTCTTGTAATGCGCAACAGTAGTTTACAGGCGGGTTGCGCATTCTGGTAATGCGCAACAGCAGTTTACAGGCGGTTGCGCATGTCGGACATGCGCATCACCCGTAGACAGCAGGTGTTGCGCATGTACGACATGCGTATCACAGTTTTGTTTGCAGAAACAGTGTGGCGTGCTGTGCTGTGCTGTGATGAGTTTTATTTAATTCTAATTATTTTGCTTTTGCTTTTGCTTTAATAATACAATTAGTTGCCATGTTAGACTTATTGCTATTAATCATTAGATTCCTCATGCTTTTAATGATTAAAGTTTTAATAATTGAATATTTAAATCATGGATTTAAAAATTATTATTAATTCAGAATTTTATTAATTAATTTAATTTCGAATTTTAATAATATATTTAAATTATGAATTTGAATATTATTATTAAATTCGAATTTTGATTAATTAATTTCGATTTAATTTTTTTTTATTCGGATTAAATTTTTATTTAGTTTAATTATATTAATTCGAATTTAATTAATTAAATTTGATTTATTTATTTTAATTCCTTTTAAATAATTAGGTATTTAAATTAAGGAGTTAAAATATTAATTGTTATCTATGATATGATCATGATAAAATGTCTATAATTGTTATATGAGCATGGTGCATTGGTTATGGCTTAAGACCCGTAGAATAAATGTTTTAATTTTATTTATGGTCTGTAATAATTAAATACGACTTGCATGTCGTTATTCTTGTAATTATTATTTCTCGAATGCAACTCGAGTTCTTTTGTAATTTGTTTCAAAAGGGAAGCTGAAGGCAATCAATGGAGGCTTGGGAAGCAATGAAGAATTTTGTAATAATTAGTTATTACAACCATAGATTGACCTTGATCTTTTCATTAGCTCGAAAAGATCGCATAGGATCGGGCCATAACCATTGCACGTTTAATTTTGCGTAACTGCACTTTACATATGATGCATGGATATATTAGATATATGAATGGATGCATGGATGTATGGATATTTTAGAATGTATGTATTAGATACGTCACATATGCCATGTTTAAACAAGATAAAATCTGTAACGATTTAAGATTTAAACAAACGATCAAGATCGTTAAATTTTTCTAAAATCCCTTAAGAAATATTAAGTTAAACAGATGCTTTCCAACAAATAACACTCATTGAATCCTAGATCATTGAGGAGTGGATTTGCCAAAGCAAGGGCTTCTCTTTTATCGTGGTGAGATGTGATTAAGTAAACAAGCTTACTTGAAATGTTATTGTTGGGTCCAACTTAAATAAGTCGTCATAATAGGATTATGAACTTATAAGCATAGAGTTTAGTGAAATCTATTAGATAGATCGGAGCAATATGTTGTTCACTAAGCTATCCAAGAGTTATATACGATATAATTGACATAACGGTCTACCTAAATAATCATATTTAAGAGGAAAGCCAAAGCTCACTTAAAATATGACGAAATATGGATCTTGGCCCACTAAGAAAGGTTTTATGGGAACCGTTTTCCGAATTGATAGTAAGGGCTATTAATTTGATAAAAATAGTGGGAGGTATATTACGAATATGCTATAAATCAACTTGAACATAATTGGTTTTACGAAACATGCAAACTAACTCATTTTATGCGCTTTTACAAAATTGTAGATAATAAATGGCAAACAACACAAACCACTTTTCGATACGATAAGTCCTAGAAAAGGAAAAGCTGACAGGGACAAACTTCCTAGATTGGTTTAGGAACTTGAGGATTGTCCTCAGGCAGGAGCGAAAGCTGTATGCCATTGAAGTTCCTCACCCAAATCCTCTTCCTGCTGGAGCCACACGTGCCGAGCAAAATGCTTATCAGAAGCATTTGGATGACTCAAATGATGTGTCATGCCTTATGCTTGCATGCATGGCTCCTGAGATTCAAAAGCAACATGAGTTGATGAATGCTTTTGAAATAATTGAGCACCTCAAAAGCATGTTTGAGGGACAAGCTCGCTAGGAGAGATATGATACGAGCAAGGCTTTGTATGCTTGCAAACAGGGAGAGCGAGACCCGGTTGGACCACACGTTCTTAAGATGATTGGGTACATTGAACAACTAAATACCTTGGGCTTCCCGATTGGTCCGGAGGCTCAAATAGATTTGATCTTACAATCACTTAACAAGAACTTTTCTCAATTCGTTATGAACTACAACATGAATGAGATAGATAAGACACCCACTGAATTGTTGGGCATGTTAAGAACTGCTGAAACCAACATTCAGAAGGAATCTCCTACTCCCATGCTGATGGTGAACAAAGGAGGTGCCAAGGGGAAAAGAAAGTGGAAGGGCAATAAGAAGAGGAATATGTCCAAATCTGCTGCCAATCCTAATTCTGCTCCCAAGAAGGCTACCAAGCCTAAAGGAGGTGTTGAAAAGGGTGATTGTCACCACTGTGGTAAACCGGGACACTGGAGGAGAAACTGTCATGCATATTTGGAAGAACTTAAGAAGAAGAAGGCTGCTGGCCAGACTTCTGCTTCAGGTATTTATGTAATAGAAGTCAATTTGTCTACTTCTACATCTTGGGTATTGGATACCGGATGTGGTTCTCACATTTGTATAAATGTGCAGGAACTGCAAAGGAGTAGGACACTGGCTAAGGGAGAGGTAGACCTACGAGTTGGAAATGGAGCAAAGGTTGCTGCTTTGGCTGTAGGGACTTACCATTTATCGTTGCCCACTGGGCTTATATTAGAACTTGAAAACTGTTTGTATGTGCCTTCTATTTGTAGAAACATTATTTCTGTTTCTTGTTTGGACAAGAAAGGTTTTTCATTTACCTTTAAAGACAATGGTTGCTCTTTTGGTTTGAATGACATTACCTATGGTGTTGCACAATTATTTAACGGTTTGTATGTTCTTAATTTAGATACTCCTATCTTGAATGTAAATAACAAACGACTTAAGACTAATGACTCAAATCAAACATACCTTTGGCACTGTCGTCTAGGCCATATAAACGAGAAACGCATTTCCAAGTTACATCAAGATGGTTTCTTGGATCAGTTTGATTTTGAATCATATGATGAATGCGAGGCTTGTTTACTAGGCAAGATGACTAAAGCTCCTTTTACCGGACAGGGTAAGAGGGCCACCGTACGACTAGAACTAATACATAGCGATGTATGTGGTCCTATGAGATCGATGGCAAGGGGTGGCTATTTCTACTTCATTACGTTTACTGATGATTTCAGTAGATATGGATATGTGTATCTTTTGAAGAACAAATCCGAAGCATTTGAAAAGTTCAAAGAGTATAAGGCAGAAGCAGAAAAGCAAACTGGCGAAAGCATAAAAACTCTAAGATCTGATCGAGGAGGTGAATACTTAAGCCATGAGTTTAAGAACTATTTGAGGGAGTGTGGTATTGTATCACAACTAACTCCTCCTGGAACACCACAATGGAATGGGGTTTCTGAAAGGAGGAATCGTACCTTGTTGGACATGGTGCGATCTATGATGAGTCAAGCAGATCTTCCAATTAGTTTCTGGGGTTATGCCCTGGAAACGGCTGCATATACACTAAACCGTGTTCCTACTAAAACGGTTCAACAAACTCCATATGAGATATGGACAGAGAAACGGCAAAGCATGTCCTTTATGAAAGTATGGGGATGTGAAGCATTTGTGAAACGCCTAACATCAGACAAGCTTGGACCAAAATCTGAAAAATGTAATTTTGTGGGATACCCAAAGGAAACAAAGGGTTATTCTTTCTATAGTCCCTCGGAGAACAAAGTAATTGTTGCTCGAACTGCTGTATTCTTGGAAAGAGAGCTAGTCTCTAGAAAAGACAGTGGGAGGAAAATAGATCACGATGAAGATCGAGAACCACTTGATAACATTGAACCAGAAGGGGAGCATGAGCAAGAAATACAAGATAACATTGCTCAAGAAACACAGGTTGTTCGTAGATCTAGTAGGATTCGCCATGAGTCAAAGAGGAATTATGGATTTCTCTTAACTCAAAATGACGATGTGATGCTCATAGACCAAGATGAGCCTCTCACCTACCAAGATGCTATGAACTCACCAGACTCTGAGAGATGGCAAGAAGCCATGAATTCTGAGATGGATTCCATGTATGAAAACCAAGTATAGACTTTGGTTGATCCACCTGAGGGGGTAAAACCTATAGAGTGCAAATGGATTTTCAAGAAGAAAATCGACATGGAAGGTAAAGTACAGACCTATAAAGCTCGACTGGTTGCAAAAGGTTTCAAACAAATTCATGGTATTGACTATGATGAAACCTTCTCACCAGTAGCGATGATAAAATCCATCAGAATTATGCTTGCAATAGCGGCTTACTATGATTACGAAATATGGCAGATGGATGTCAAAACAGCCTTCCTTAACGGGAGCCTTGAAGAGGATGTGTACATGACACAACCTGAAGGTTTTGGAAATCCAAAGGATGCCGGAAAGGTATGTAAGCTGCATAGATCCATTTATGGATTGAAGCAGGCCTCTCGGAGATGGAACATCCAGTTTGATGAAATAGTCAAAGGTTTTGGCTTTATTCAGAACGTGGATGAACCATGTGTTTACAAAAAGGTTAGTGGGAGCCATGTGGCATTCCTAGTATTATATGTCGATGATATATTATTAATAGGGAATGACATTCCTTATCTACAGGCTGTGAAGACTTGGTTAGGACAAAGTTTTTCTATGAAAGACTTGGGCGAGGCTACCTATATATTAGGGATCAGGATCTATAGAGATAGATCAAGAAGATTAATCGGCTTAAGCCAGAGTACATATATTGATAAGATTTTGCATCGTTTTGGAATGCAAGATGCAAAAAGGGTATATGTCCCCATATCTCATGGGATAACGATCTCAAAAGAGAATGGTCCTAAATCATTGGATGATAAGGACCGCATGAGTAAGATTCCATATGCTTCAGCAATTGGATCTATCATGTATGCAATGATATGTACTCGTCCGGATGTCTCGTATGCTTTGAGCATGACGAGCAGATACCAGTCTAATCCAGGTGAAGGTCACTGGACGGCGGTCAAGAATATTCTTAAGTACTTGAAAAGGACTAAAGATTCATTCTTGGTGTATGGAGGAGAGGAGAAGCTAACGGTAAAGGGTTACACGGATGCTAGTTTCCAGACTGACAGAGATGACTCTGTGTCTCAGTCTGGATTTGTGTTTTGCTTAAATGGAGGTGCTGTAAGCTGGAAAAGTTCGAAGCAAGACACAGTAGCTGATTCCACAATGGAATCCGAGTATATTGCGGCATGTGAAGCAGCCAAGGAGGCTGTATGGATACGGAAGTTCATTACAGTACTTGGTGTAGTTCCATCGATCGCAGATCCCATAGATCTTTACTGCGATAATAATGGAGCTATAGCACAAGCCAAGGAGCCGAGAGCTCACAGCAGAACAAAGCATATACTTCGGAGATATCACCTTATTCGAGAGATAAATGATAGAGGAGATATTCACATATGTAAAGTGCATACTGATGATAATATTGCAGACCCGCTGACTAAGGCTCTGTCGCAGCAGAAGCATGAATGTCACACTAGTAGCATGGGTATTCGATACATGGGTGATTGGCTCTAGTGCAAGTGGGAGATTGTTAGTATTGGTGCCCTAGAGTCAATACAATCAATTGTATTTGTGTTTGAGTGATTTTATATATTTGATATATATATTTATTATTGGCTTTATTTACTGCGAAATAAATAAAGTATAATAAATGTCCTTGGAATCTTGATACAAATTATGTAGTTGCAAGTATGTGACTTGAACATGAGATTATATAATGACTGTATCATATTCTTAAATGTCCCTAGCCGAGTATTATTATTACTTAGGACAATAATAATACATTAAGGCTAGTATGTTTATTGACAAGATGACCACATCTCATTGGTCATAAGTATGTAGATACTAAAAGCAATGCATAGGTAACTGTACGAGTACAGGGTACTGGACAGACCCACCGTGAGATACATCATGGTAAATAATAATAATAAATGTGTCATATGTATTCTCACAGTGATAATGGTGTAATGATCCTTAGACCTGAAGTCGTTATAATTCTACATGAGAATTAATATATTTTGAATTCGTCAAAAGTTATCTTTAGCCGGATAATGATAAAGGTGAATATCGGATATATTATGAATCATGTGAGAAATATGAACGATCTAAATGGGATTTAAATCTCCTGATAAAGGAGTGATATTATCGGCCTCTTGTTTGAGTGAGACTATGAAATGCATGGCCATGCTCAAATGTTGATTTGATTAAATAGTCTACTCATCGATCAAGAAAATGAAGATTAAATTATGAAGAGGATGACACGTTACATGCCTCGAGTTTAATCTATAATATCATGATTTAAAAGGATTATATTACATGGAACATTAGTCATAAAAGGTTGATTGAATCGTTGATTTAATTATTGTTTAATTGGGTAGCAATAATGTGTTACTAGACGCCGCTTATTGTTTGTAATTTTATTAGAGAATAAAATTATTTCCAATTAAATAATAACCTACAGGGTCACACACATAGAATGTTTAAAAGGGAAATTAATTTATTTTATGAATTTAAATTAATAATAATTTAAATTATGAATTTAAATTAATAATAAATAATAATTCGAATTTTATAAAATTAATTAAGTGAGACTTGATTAGTTAAAGATAAAATTTGAAGATGTATTTTCTTGACTTATTTGATTAATTAAGTATGACTTAATTAATTTATTTAAATAAATAAGATTTGTTTAAATAAAAATGGCCTAATTGTTTAAGGCCTCATTTTGCTTTATTTCTCTTTATAAGCCAAGAGTTGGCAAGTCATTTGTGAGAGAAGATAGCTGAAATTTCAGTTGTAAAAACACAAGGGAGAAATCAAGATTTGTCAAGAACACATCGATTATTTATTTTTTGGCTAGTACCTCGTCCCGTGGCGAAAATCGTTCGACGATTCAAGCAAGCATTCAAGTGATACCGGTGGAGGAGTTATAATTTTAGCTCTCAAATCAACAAGCTAGGATCTCCATTTGTCATCCATTGGAAAGCTTAAACAAGGTACAATCTTGTTCTTGAGAATTTTATACCATGATCATCATTTTATACATGGATCCGGGCTTTGGAATTCGTTTTTAATTGTTATTTACGTTATTTCCGTTGCGTTATTATGCCCGAATTCCAACAATGGTATCAAAGCTACATGTATAAAAGGATGATTTGGTGTTGTGTTCTTGAAAATGAATCATACATGAATTTTATGAATTTTTGCCATGCTTCATTTTAACATACAAAAGATTTTATAAATTGTTATGATTGTTTGTATGATGTTATAAATTGTTATAACATGTTTTGGATGATGTACTATATGTTAGATATGTTAAACACATCATTGGAATAATTTTAGAATTGATCAAAACTGAAAATTATATTTTCTGCATAGTTTGTGGACATTCTGCAGGATTCTGGATAATCTGTATGTACAGGTGTTGCACATTCTTGTAATGCGCAATAGTAGTTTACAGGCGGGTTGCGCATTCTGGTAATGCGCAACAGCAGTTTACAGGCGGTTGCGCATGTCGGACATGCGCATCACCCGTAGACAGCAGGTGTTGCGCATGTACGACATGCGTATCACAGTTTTGTTTGCAGAAACAGTGTGGCGTGCTGTGCTGTGCTGTGATGAGTTTTATTTAATTCTAATTATTTTGCTTTTGCTTTTGCTTTAATAATACAATTAGTTGCCATGTTAGACTTATTGCTATTAATCATTAGATTCCTCATGCTTTTAATGATTAAAGTTTTAATAATTGAATATTTAAATCATGGATTTAAAAATTATTATTAATTCAGAATTTTATTAATTAATTTAATTTCGAATTTTAATAATATATTTAAATTATGAATTTGAATATTATTATTAAATTCGAATTTTGATTAATTAATTTCGATTTAATTTTTTTTTTATTCGGATTAAATTTTTAATTAGTTTAATTATATTAATTCGAATTTAATTAATTAAATTTGATTTATTTATTTTAATTCCTTTTAAATAATTAGGTATTTAAATTAAGGAGTTAAAATATTAATTGTTATCTATGATATGATCATGATAAAATGTCTATAATTGTTATATGAGCATGGTGCATTGGTTATGGCTTAAGACCCGTAGAATAAATGTTTTAATTTTATTTATGGTCTGTAATAATTAAATACGACTTGCATGTCGTTATTCTTGTAATTATTATTTCTCGAATGCAACTCGAGTTCTTTTGTAATTTGTTTCAAAAGGGAAGCTGAAGGCAATCAATGGAGGCTTGGGAAGCAATGAAGAATTTTGTAATAATTAGTTATTACAACCATAGATTGACCTTGATCTTTTCATTAGCTCGAAAAGATCGCATAGGATCGGGCCATAACCATTGCACGTTTAATTTTGCGTAACTGCACTTTACATATGATGCATGGATATATTAGATATATGAATGGATGCATGGATGTATAGATATTTTAGAATGTATGTATTAGATACGTCACATATGCCATGTTTAAACAAGATAAAATCTGTAACGATTTAAGATTTAAACAAACGATCAAGATCGTTAAATTTTTCTAAAATCCCTTAAGAAATATTAAGTTAAACAGATGCTTTCCAACAAATAACACTCATTGAATCCTAGATCATTGAGGAGTGGATTTGCCAAAGCAAGGGCTTCTCTTTTATCGTGGTGAGATGTGATTAAGTAAACAAGCTTACTTGAAATGTTATTGTTGGGTCCAACTTAAATAAGTCGTCATAATAGGATTATGAACTTATAAGCATAGAGTTTAGTGAAATCTATTAGATAGATCGGAGCAATATGTTGTTCACTAAGCTATCCAAGAGTTATATACGATATAATTGACATAACGGTCTACCTAAATAATCATATTTAAGAGGAAAGCCAAAGCTGACTTAAAATATGACGAAATATGGATCTTGGCCCACTAAGAAAGGTTTTATGGGAACCGTTTTCCGAATTGATAGTAAGGGCTATTAATTTGATAAAAATAGTGGGAGGTATATTACGAATATGCTATAAATCAACTTGAACATAATTGGTTTTACGAAACATGCAAACTAACTCATTTTATGCGCTTTTACAAAATTGTAGATAATAAATGGCAAACAACACAAACCACTTTTCGATACGATCAGTCCTAGAAAAGGAAAAGCTGACAGGGACAAACTTCCTAGATTGGTTTAGGAACTTGAGGATTGTCCTCAGGCAGGAGCGAAAGCTGTATGCCATTGAAGTTCCTCACCCAAATCCTCTTCCTGCTGGAGCCACACGTGCCGAGCAAAATGCTTCTCAGAAGCATTTGGATGACTCAAATGATGTGTCATGCCTTATGCTTGCATGCATGGCTCCTGAGATTCAAAAGCAACATGAGTTGATGAATGCTTTTGAAATAATTGAGCACCTCAAAAGCATGTTTGAGGGACAAGCTCGCTAGGAGAGATATGATACGAGCAAGGCTTTGTATGCTTGCAAACAGGGAGAGCGAGACCCGGTTGGACCACACGTTCTTAAGATGATTGGGTACATTGAACAACTAAATACCTTGGGCTTCCCGATTGGTCCGGAGGCTCAAATAGATTTGATCTTACAATCACTTAACAAGAACTTTTCTCAATTCGTTATGAACTACAACATGAATGAGATAGATAAGACACCCACTGAATTGTTGGGCATGTTAAGAACTGCTGAAACCAACATTCAGAAGGAATCTCCTACTCCCATGCTGATGGTGAACAAAGGAGGTGCCAAGGGGAAAAGAAAGTGGAAGGGCAATAAGAAGAGGAATATGTCCAAATCTGCTGCCAATCCTAATTCTGCTCCCAAGAAGGCTACCAAGCCTAAAGGAGGTGTTGAAAAGGGTGATTGTCACCACTGTGGTAAACCGGGACACTGGAGGAGAAACTGTCATGCATATTTGGAAGAACTTAAGAAGAAGAAGGCTGCTGGCCAGACTTCTGCTTCAGGTATTTATGTAATAGAAGTCAATTTGTCTACTTCTACATCTTGGGTATTGGATACCGGATGTGGTTCTCACATTTGTATAAATGTGCAGGAACTGCAAAGGAGTAGGACACTGGCTAAGGGAGAGGTAGACCTACGAGTTGGAAATGGAGCAAAGGTTGCTGCTTTGGCTGTAGGGACTTACCATTTATCGTTGCCCACTGGGCTTATATTAGAACTTGAAAACTGTTTGTATGTGCCTTCTATTTGTAGAAACATTATTTCTGTTTCTTGTTTGGACAAGAAAGGTTTTTCATTTACCTTTAAAGACAATGGTTGCTCTTTTGGTTTGAATGACATTACCTATGGTGTTGCACAATTATTTAACGGTTTGTATGTTCTTAATTTAGATACTCCTATCTTGAATGTAAATAACAAACGACTTAAGACTAATGACTCAAATCAAACATACCTTTGGCACTATCGTCTAGGCCATATAAACGAGAAACGCATTTCCAAGTTACATCAAGATGGTTTCTTGGATCAGTTTGATTTTGAATCATATGATGAATGCGAGGCTTGTTTACTAGGCAAGATGACTAAAGCTCCTTTTACCGGACAGGGTAAGAGGGCCACCGTACGACTAGAACTAATACATAGCGATGTATGTGGTCCTATGAGATCGATGGCAAGGGGTGGCTATTTCTACTTCATTACGTTTACTGATGATTTCAGTAGATATGGATATGTGTATCTTTTGAAGAACAAATCCGAAGCATTTGATGATTTCGGTTGTTTTGTTGTGGTTTGGATTGGGGTAGGCTTTGGTTGATGTTGTTGAGATACACTGAAGTGTATATGTGTAACTGGGAAGTTCAAAGAGTAGCAGATTTTGCTGCTTTTTTTAAAAACTGGTGCACATTAAATTTGACTGAATTTGGTCGAATTTAGCATATATATTCGACTAGATTCGGTCGAATTTAGTGTACTAAATTCGGCCAAATTTGGGCGAATTTAATTTATTTCGGGCGCCAAATTTTGAAATTTTCACCAAAATTTGAAAGTTTCAAAATTTTGAAATTTTTGGTCGAATTTATAATTCGGCCAAAATCGGTTGAATTTAATAATATGAATTTCGACCAAATTTGATCGAATTTATCCTAAATATGACCGAATTATTCGATCAAATTTATCCTAAATATGACCGAATTTTTCCGTCGAATTTATTCTAAATTCGACCGAATTACTAAATTTGACCTGCTTAAATATGACCAACAGAAATACAATCATATTTACCTAAATTCGACCGAATTCAGTCGAATTTAGGTAGATATGACCGAATTTTTTCGATCATATTTAGCCGTTTTTTTTGTAGTGCGATCATCTTTTTTCTTTTTTTTATTATCGCTCTTATCCTAAATTGTTAAGTTTGACGAGGCACATTTCCTGTACAAGTTATTAATTTGTTAATTAAATATTGTCAACTTAGATCTGGTATGTGGAATCCAATGTATTTTGGGTAACAACATCTCATGATGCAGGTAGGGTTCGTATGTTATGCATTTATAAATGTAACTTAATATTTTAAGAACAATATCTGAAAATTCTTAGTTCAAAATATGGAATATTGGGGATCGTAACAATTTTAAATGTCTACCATATGTTCTTGTAGGTTTTACGAGGGTGTTGTTGCTTCATTCGACCCCGATAACAAGAAACACAAGGTAGAATGAATTGTCTTCTTATGTGTTATTTTATTAATTATGTGCTCGAAGTAGACTATACCCAACATTGTAATTCTTTTTCCTTATTAAACACTTTAGGTGCTATATGATGATGGAGATGTAGAAATTCTTAATATGAAAAATGAGACATGGGAATTTGTGAGCGATGAAACCATCGAGGTGAGATAAACATTATTATTTGTACATAATTTTTTGTGATTTCTTCAAGTCCTAAAAGTGCATTCTTTTTACAGAACAAGCAAGGAGACATGAGGTGGAGGGAGGGTGTTTCAGCCAAAACGTAAGTGATTCTCTTGATGTGGTGATAAAAAGAATTTGGGGTTAAAATTTCTATATATTTATACATGAGCTTGTGAAGAATTGTGCATATGGTCATGAGTTCAAATAAAGTGAATCTATTTTGGAATAACGCAGACCAACCTTATTTACTTCTTTGCAAGTGCAATGTGAGATCCTTGAAAGGGAAGATCGTTTCAGGGTAGAATTTTGATGATGTTCTGCGCCATCAATATGTAATAGAAAAAATGATATTTTTCCATCAAATTTTTGGATGCTTAAATGTTGGTTGGTAAGCTTAAATGTAATCGACAAAAATGATAGACCAAGTAACCAAATTTTATCATTACACCTGCTGCAGCTTTTGTGTTTTTAGTATATGTTTCCTAAAAAAGCTAGTAGCGTGGCATGGAATGATGATTTTGATCTCTGTTGAATTCAGTAGATCAAGAAGCAAAGCAGTGAAGTCGGATAAAGATGGCGGCAAATCTTTCCCTGGTAATGTTGAATCTATTAGGCCAAAAAGAAAATCCAAGTCCCACAGAGGAAAGATAGCCTCCAAGAGCAAGAGCAAAACATCGCAACTTGGAAGCAGAAGTGATGGCAAGGGGAGAAGGAGATCTTGATGCTTTGATGTAGTGTATTTTGTGTAACCAGCAATAATTCCGGTTTCCCAAGTCGGTTTGCTTTAATCATCTACAGTCCTAAGTTGTCATTATTAGCAGCTTACATAAATGATATGAATTATTGTCTCATGAATTAGAAATATAAGAAATATTTTTACTCTTTGTGATGTGTTATGTTTTTCCAACATAATGTTTATTGTTATTTTCAATGTGATGTGGTATATTTAGTTTTTGTGAGAGGGTTGTTAAGTAACAGATTTATCTATACTTTAATTAACTTTTAAAGTGACAGATAAATGCCTCAAATGAATTTTAAGTTTTTTTTAGCATCATTTTTAGAATTTTTCTAGGAAATAAAAAACTCCAATGATAGGGTTCCTCATAAAATGTGCCAAAAAATTGTACAATACACATAAATGTGTGAAACATGAAAAGTAATTTTTTTCATTATTGGTCCCACTTGACACCCTCCTCCACCGTGCCAATATTTGGCATCTCATGCATGTTAATGATTTGATATTTCATTCTATAAAGCTAGGTACAATATATAAATTTTGAAAATTTAAATATGGAAAGATCAAAGTGATGATTCTTCTGAAATAAATTGATTAAGGTAATATTTCAACACCTCATTCCACCTATTTTGTCATTGTTGGAACTGCTCTCATTAAGACTGTTGTCGCTTAGTTATCTGGTAATTTGAGTTCTGATTAAATTAAGTTATGCCTCTTCCATCTCAACTTAGATATTAAATTGAAATTAATTTAAATGCTTAAACTCAGACTAACATGAGACTGATGGATCAGTATTGAACTTTGATATTTTTATCTAAGGTGTTGGAGCATCTATCTTGGCTCACAACTTGAAATTACATGAATGAAATATTTTTATAGAAAAAGCAAAAAGAGACCGGGATGGGAATGAGTGTATGAACATGATCAAGGTTTGAGGATAAAATGCTTGAGAAATGTTGTAAATATGGTCATCAGTTGAAATTTTAAGTGGCCTCGTTTGGAACACACACCAACCTAGATTATTTTATATAAATTTCAATATGTGAGTTCCTCATGTGGAAATTCTTCGGTATACATAAAGAGTTGTATAAGGGTAAAACCTTAAGGATATTTTTTGCAAATAATATGTATATAAAGATTTAATTTGTGGTTGTTTTTCTCAATGTGAAGTATCTTTTTTCTATCACTATCGATTTGTTAAAGAATGTATAATGGAAGTTGGATATAGTAATATTCATGGTTTTGACAGGGGCTCTTGTTGAGTTGAACAGATCAAGCAGCAAATCTGTCAAATCAAAGCAACTCCAAGCAGTGGAAGTCAGTTCCAAAATCAAGAGCAAAAGCAAAGCACCCCAAGTTTAAAGAACGGAATTGATGGCAAGGGTAAAAAGAGGTCATGAGGTTCTGAGCAGTGAACAACAATTTACTGGTTTGCAGGGCCGGTCCTGAAAATTTCTGGGCCTAGTGCGGAAAAAGAGTAGGGGCCCTTGTAAAATCAAAAGTGAAAAGTTGATAAATTCTTAAAAGTGCAATAACTCTCAACTGAAAATTAAGAAACAAGATATATGAACTTCCAGAACAAAAACAAAGCTAGTGTATTTAAAAAACCGGTTCTATAACAATTTTTTTCATTGGGATTGAATTAAAAAACCAACTTTTTTTCTTAGAATACCAAGCCTTTTTAGATAAATAAGTACAACAAATCCCTTTTGTACAATCTCAAGTGAAAGGAGCATATAACTTTTTAATCTCTAATTTAAAAGCAAAGCACCCCAAGTTTAAAGAACGGAATTGATGGCAAGGGTAAAAAGAGGTCATGAGGTTCTGAGTAGTGAACAACAATTTACTGGTTTGCAGGGCCGGTCCTGAAAATTTCTGGGCCTAGTGCGGAAAAAGAGTAGGGGCCCTTGTAAAATCAAAAGTGAAAAATTGATAAATTCTTAAAAGTGCAATAACTCTCAACTGAAAATTAAGAAACAAGATATATGAACTTCCAGAACAAAAACAAAGCTAGTGTATTTAAAAAACCGGTTCTATAACAATTTTTTTCATTGGGATTGAATTAAAAAACCAACTTTTTTTCTTAGAATACCAAGCCTTTTTAGATAAATAAGTACAACAAATCCCTTTTGTACAATCTCAAGTGAAAGGAGCATATAATTTTTTAATCTCTAATCTCAAGTGAAATGAGCATATAATTTAAGTTGTACATCGCAACTTGGAAGCAGAAGTGATGGCAAGGGGAGAAGGAGATCTTGATGCTTTGATGTAGTGTATTTTGTGTAACCAGCAATAATTCCGGTTTCCCAAGTCGGTTTGCTTTAATCATCTACAGTCCTAACTTGTCATTATTAGCAGCTTACATGAATGATATGAATTATTGTCTTATGAATTAGACATATAAGAAATATTTTTACTCTTTGTGATGTGTTATGTTTTTCCAACATAATGTTTATTGTTATTTTCGATGTGATGTGGTATATTTAGTTTTTGTGAGAGGGTTGTTAAGTAACAGATTCATCTAAATTTTAATTAACTTTTAAAGTGATAGATAAATGCCTCAAATGAATCTTATGTTTTTTTAGCATCATTTTTAGAATTTTTCTAGGAAATAAAGAACTCCAATGATAGGGTTCCTCATAAAATGTGCCAAAAAATTGTACAATACACATAAATGTGTGAAATATGAAAAGTAATTTTTTTCATTATTGGTCCCACTTGACACCCTCCTCCACCATGCCAATATTTGGCATCTCATGCATGTTAATGATTTGATATTTCATTCTATAAAGCTAGGTACAATATATAAATTTTGAAAATTTAAATATGGAAAGATCAAAGTGATGATTCTTCTGAAATAAATTGATTTAGGGAATATTTCAACACCTCATTCCACCTATTTTGTCATTGTTGGAACTGCTCTCATTAAGCACTGTTGTCGCTTAGTTATCTGGTAATTTGAGTTCTGATTAAATTAAGTTATGCCTCTTCCATCTCAACTTAGATATTAAATTGAAATTAATTAAGATGCTTAAACTCAGACTAACATGAGACTGATGGATCAGTATTGAACTTTGATATTTTTATCTAAGGTGTTGGAGCATCTCCAGCTAGCTCTATCTTGGCTCACAACTTGAAATTACATGAATGAAATATTTTTATAGAAAAAGCAAAAAGAGACCGGGATGGGAATGAGTGTATGAACATGATCAAGGTTTGAGGATAAAAGAAATGCTTGAGAAATGTTATAAATATGGTCATCAGTTGAAATTTTAAGTGGCCTCGTTTGGAACACACACCAACCTAGATTATTTTATATAAATTTCAATATGTGAGTTCCTCATGTGGAAATTCTTCGGTATACATAAAGAGTTGTATAAGGGTAAAACCTTAATGATATTTTTTGCTAATAATATGTATATAAAGATTTAATTTGTGGTTGTTTTTCTCAATGTGAAGTATCTTTTTTCTATCACTATCGATTTGTTAAAGAATGTATAATGGAAGTTGGATATAGTAATATTCATGGTTTTGACAGGGGCTCTTGTTGAGTTGAACAGATCAAGCAGCAAATCTGTCAAATCAAAGCAACTCCAAGCAGTGGAAAAGCAAGAGCAAAAGCAAAGCACCCCAAGTTTAAAGAACGGAATTGATGGCAGGGGTAAAAAGAGGTCATGAGGTTCTGAGTAGTGAACAACAATTTACTGGTTTGGTCCGTTCATGAGGCGAAACGAGTTCACCAGGCTTTGGTGTTAATTCTTAATTGTATATTAACATGTGTCTTTGTGAAAATAAACTACTATTATAATGTAGTGGGTGAGGAGTTTTTTTTTATATAAGCCGATTTATATTTCATACAAGGATGAAACCCTTGTCTGGGGTTACAAAAGTTGCATGCTTATCAGTCACCACGCCATACCAGTACATAAGCTTGATATTCTGCTCGCTTCATCAACTTAAAACTAAATACCAATACAGGCTAATACTACCACTAAGCTATAACAAAAATGGGTAGTTTCCTGATACTATTACTGAACTCCTCTTAGTCCACCTCGACTACTGGTGTGTCTCCCATGAACACCATTCCTTGACCTGCTGCTAAACCACCATGGATCTGTTCCTCAGCCATCACCTCTTCTTGATTATTATCTATGTCCATTTTTCTGTCGAAGCCAACATTTGAGGGCACGTCGGCTTGCCCCAGTCCCATTATCTCAGTCTGATCAGATGGGAGGTCATCTTCTTCAAGGCTTACTCGGCTAGGTACTCCGTCTGGAATTATGACGTCTTGATAACTAGGATCATCAATGCCCATACCCATGTCCCATTCCAGCAGTTCCTCAACCCCTCCAACCGGCCTGTTACAGGTATACAACATGTCGCATACCCTTCTACCTAGACTTGAAAGGAACCTTGCAACTTTGTTTCTTGCTGGCACAATGTGAGCAGTTCTTCAGAACCACCAGATATCTCTGAGCCTGTCAATCTGGGAGGCAATGTGATAAACACTTGCCGGAGCTCCAATGTGGTAGTTCTTGACCACCATGAAAGCCTCCAAGTTATCCATTTCCAGTATTACGTCACGATATCCTAGTTTAAAAGCACAACGAAGTGCAATGAAAATTGCCCAAAGCTGGTTTCCCAGGGCTGATAGCTGAGGGATCACTCCTATGGTGAGATGCTTAAGAATGCCATCTGAATTCCTGTAGATCGCACCGATACCAGTGCGAAAACCATACATCGATGGAGTCCTGGAGGATGAGTCGTGAACATTGATTTTGAGTATCCCAGGAGGGAGAGGAACCCAGTGTTATGATTTAAAAATGGTGTCTAGTGCGCTGTTTGGTGCGTGCCTTGAGAGTGCTAATGCTCTGATGGCCTTATAAATAGGCCATAGTTCCCGCCCGTTTTGAGTGCTGTTCACCATTGAATGTGTGAGAATTAATATAGTGGGTGTTTGGGGGAACTTTTTTTCAAAATAAGTCAATTTATTTTAAGACAAAGTTAGAAATTTCTAACTTTCGAACTTATTTTCCAACTTATTTTTATAACTTATTGAATCTCAAAGATACATTAAATACTTGTATAAAAGAAAATTTTCAAAATATAAAATTTTTATCCGAAAATAAGTCCATAAATCCTTAAAATAAGATGAGCCAAACAGACACATTACCTACTAACCTTTCAAGCACAGTGACTATTGGCCTTATTAACATATCTAATGATGAGATATGTATTTAGAGTTGTTATTAGAGTTTGCAATACGACTGTTGTATATTGTTTGTTTCTTGTATCTTGGTCTTTGTGACAAGCATTTTTGTGCAAAATGATATAATTGTCTAAATTTGTTTATGTTTGTGTATGTGTCTTTTTTTTTTTTTTGGAAGATAGTCCTTGTTATTCCTGTCCAACTTGTCTTTGTTATTCCTGTCCAACTTGTCTAACCCAGAAAAACAAGTATGTAATTATTTTAAATAAAAATATTGTTCATTTTTTTATTCTTTGCCATTATCTTTTTTTCTTAGTATAAATTATCATATTTATTCTCATTAACTAAATTATTTCATGCACTTATATGTATTGGGTTTGAGAAAAATCTGGTTGGTTCCAGAATAAAAGTTTAGTGGAAAGATAATCACAGAGTAAAACTTTGTTTACCATGGAAGAAATTACTATACATGTCACTTATCCAAAATTGAGGAGTCTTTGATTTAGTATGTAAGGAGTCCCTTGTATTCTCGGTACGTTTGTTATTAGGAAATGTTTGAAGTTCTCTTTCATCAAATCGCATTGGTTGACATCTACTTTACCCACACATTCTTATAAAGCGTTCAAAAGTTTGGAGTATAATTTTAAAAATATCAAGACATTGCATCAAAATTCATAGTATTAGTTGTGATCTTACATATGATAATTGGGAAATTTTGTATATGTGATATTGATTTTGCCGAATATATATTGTACATATTTAACTGTGACACTGCAAGAAAAACGGGCTTTTTCTACAGATTATTTTCTACCGAATCATTTCCTACCGATCAATTCCTACCGATTTTCAAGTCAAACGACCATTTCTTACCGGAACCCTGGCCGGTAGGAAATGATGACTCATTTCCTACCAAAGTTAGTAGGAAATGAGTCGAGTGGGACCCGCAAGGCCACGTCAATGTCCGTCCCCAATGAAACGACGTCGTTTCATTCACACCATTTCCTACCGTCTCAATTCGGTAGGAAATGGGTGACTTATTTCCTACCGACATCGGTAGGAAATGAGTGATGTGGGCCCCAAGTGCCATGTGGCTAGGGGTGTGCATCGGGTGGTTTGGGCGGTTTGGGACCGCCAAACCAACAAAACCATAAATTTCGGGTTTTTAATTTTTCAAACCATAACCAAACCAAAAACCATATCATTCTAAAAAAATCAACCAAATTATAACGGTTTGGTTTGATCGGTTTCGGTTTAAAACCGTTATAAAATATATATTTATCCTTGATGTTATTTATTTTCTCCAACACTAAATACAAGATTCAATTTTATTTTAAAAGAGCCAACAAAATAAATGCACAAATAGTAGCACAAAATATCATCAAAAATAGTTATAAAATAAATTATACTCCTCAAATATTTTCATTAAATAATAAAATAAGTCTCAAAAGTCTTATATATAGCTTCTTGGTACTTTCTTCTTTTAACTGGTTTTTGATATGAAATAAAACAAGTTAACCACTATAAATCTAACAAAATACAAAACACACGTGCACACACGTAAGCATGGTTAAGGCATATAATATTATAGTCTATAAGTGTGTTGAAGAAATAACCACATGAAAAATACAATATATATATATATATAATATTTTTATACGATATGATGGTCGGGTTGGTTTAATCGGATGGGTAAACTAGTGAAACCTAACCCAAACCAAAATTTTCGGTTTTTAAAAATATAAAACCATAACCAAACCATGGGTTTGGTTTGGTCGGTTTGGTCGGTTTTTGGAAAACCATGCTCACCCCTACATGTGGCAGTGCCATTTTATGTTTAGCATTTCCTACCGCGTGTAGGCGGTAGGAAATGCCTCGCCTATTCACCAGCAAATGTCTACTAGGCGGCTTCTAATTGGTTGACGTGTCAGGTGGACATTTCCTACCGATAAGCGGTAGGAAATGAGCTGTGCCGAAAATTAAAATTTTTTCTACTAAATAAAAATTTGTTAATTACATTAAAAATTTAAATAAAAATACGAAAAAAGATAAAATTCGAATTAAAATACATAAAAACGCAAATATTAATACTCACTATTTTTGTGATGCATGTCACACTAGATTCACTAATTTTATTTTATTTTTCACTTTAACCCCTAAACTAGTTTTCGTTTCTGGATTCTTGATTCGATTATTTTGAAAAAGATTTTCGACGATCGAACCGTACGGGAGTAAAGATGAATATTTTTAAATCTTATTCCAAAATTTTTAAAATTTAATAAATTTATTTGATTAAGTAATTTAACGGTTGACTAGTAATTTGACTTTACCCGTATTTATTACAAAATAATTTCAACCGTTTTAATTTATTTTTTTAAACTCGTTGTACAATAGTACGCGTAGTTCCAAAACAAAATGATGCACTTGCGAATTAATTTTTTTAAAAAAAAATTATTCACCATCTTTAACAACTTATCTTCCACAACTTATGGTTCTAGTTTAGGGGTTAGATTTAGGGTTACTAGGTTGGACTTTATTTATTTTTAAAAAATTTTTTTGAACGATTTAACCATACGGATCTCATTATCACTGTAAATTAGTCATGTGTGAAAAAGATTGTGATTTTTAAAATTCATTTAACGTGATTTTACAAGGAAAAACCCCTACTTTAACAATAATTTGTACTAATTCATTTTCCAACTTATATTTTTTAACGATCCAACCGTGAGAATTTCAAGATCAATATGAATTAGTGACATTTGCAAAAAATTGTGATTTTTAAAGTTCATTTGTAAGGACTTTTTAAAGAAAAGTTGATAAACAAGGTATTGTGGTTATATAATTCTTGAGTGACATTAAAACACAAGAAACACATTGGCATAGTGGTTGGATGTAGTACAAATTTCGTTGGAGATGGGGGTTCGAATCCTCGCTGTCTCATTTTTCATTTTTTTTCTATTTCCTACCGGTTTATGGTAGGAAAAGGTATCACGCGGTCCGAAATGATATTTCACAAAAATTCAAAATGAGCGCCAGAACCAAAAATTCGAAATTAGCGCCCAAACCAAAATTAAAAAATTGCGCCCAAAGTCATTTCCTACCGATAAGCGGTAGGAAATGTGCTGTGCCGAAAATTAAAATTTATCTACTAAATAAAAATAAAAATTTGTGAATTACAGGCAGACTAAAAGCGACCGATTGTTAAGTGGTCGATTTTAACTGTGGGAAAAACAAAAACGACATCGTTTTTGCTGACGTGGCAAATTTAAAACCGACCATGGCTGTTCGGTCGGTTTTAATGCTGACCAGGCAATAACAAAACCGAACGTTTCGTTCGGTCGGTTTAAAAATACCCTTAAATGAAAAACACTGGCGGAAAGTTTGTTTTAAATACAAACACAAAAAAACACAACAAATTAAAAAAGGCATGACAAAAACACTCTCCGGTTCAATTACTTGCTTGATCTTCTCGCTCTCACAACTTGCTCTCTCTCTCTCTCTCTCTCTCTCTCTCTCTCTCTCTCTCTCTCTCTCTCTCTTTCTCTCTCTCTCCGGTGAGTCTCTCTCATCTCTATCTCTCTCACTCCATTCTAGATTAGGCATTTGTATGTATTGAATTAGGGTTCGTAATTTGAAATCGGGGGTTTAATCGATTTAATTAGTGTGTAATTGGGGCATTTGTATGTGTTTGTAAGTGAACTGAGCATTCTAATAGTATGATTTGTATGTGAATTATACGTCTTTTATTAATCAATTTAATTGATTGTATGTGAATTGTATGAGTTTTATAAGAATTGTAGTTGAATTGTGTGTGTTTTAAGTTTGTTCATATGTGTAGATTAATTTTTGTGTGTATGTTGAACTTTCCTTAGTAGAGAATAAAGTTTTTACTTAATGTATGTTACCTGTTTGATGAAAGTCCTGAGAAGAACCATATGTCTTCAACTCGTAACATTTATGATAATAGTTATATAACGTGAACATTGTACTTGTAGTCGTGGGTTATATAATTTATATGACTATTGCTTTTGAATGTATAAAGATGGATGGGCAAAATTACAACTTTACGGGTTGCATCCATTTCACACCCCCCGACGCTGGTACACTGCGCAATAAAATGGTACGGTTAATTGATATATGATATATATTGAATATTTAAAAAGAAATATTTTTAAGAAACAATAAAAATAATATGATATGTGTGACAAATTCATTTGTGCAGGACATACCACTACGATTATGTCTACAACCGACCGTTATTTACCATATGCTACCTAGAATACCGACCGATTTTGTCTATAACCGGCCGTTGTTAACCATATGCTCCCCAGAATACCGACCGATTGTGCGCATAACCGACCGATATATGCATTTAAATTGTAAATTTTTTTAAATATAATATTATTTAATATATGCATTCGGTTATATGTAAAATTTATATTAGATTGAAATTAACATTTATTATATGCATTTGTTTTTAACGGTAATGTTGACTAGCACCCCTAAATAGGGTTTCGTCAGGGTTTTAGGTTTCTAATTTTTTAAAAATATTTCTCGACGATTCAATCGTACTAATGTCAAGATCCATCCTTTTCAATGTTATTGCAAAAAATTTAGAAAAAAGTAAACTTAATTGATTTGGTAATTTGATGGTCAACTAGTATTAATATTGACTAGTACCCCTAAATAGGATTTCGTCAGGGTTTAAGATTTGGAATTTTTTAAAAATATTTCTCGACGATCCAATTGTACTAATGTCAAGATCCATCCTTTTCAATGTTATTGCCAAAATTTTAGAAAAAAATAAACTTAATTAATTTGGTAATTTGACGGTCAACTAGTAATGTTGACTAGTACCCCTAAATAGGGTTTCGTCAGGGGCTCTTTGGTTGGCTAATGTTTATTGTATTGATTGGAATGCTGATATCGATGATGGCGAGGAAAGGGAAATGGAAAGGCAAGGAAGTACAAAAAGATAAGGGCAAAGATAAGGGCAAGGGTAAACAACCGAACAAGGAAAAGGGAAAAGGAAAGGACAAGAGCAAGGGAAAGGGCAGGTTGGCCTTGCGTGATGAGCCAACGGATTCGGAAACCAATTCAGACCCGACTAATAACATGACAATTGTAGAGGAACCAAAGAGGCGAGTAAGTAGACCGCGAGGACATTCAAGCAGAATTTGTGGAACTAAAAAACCACTTAGACCACAACGTATTAATATTTCTGATGGACCATAAGTCTAATATTATATATATATTTTACATTCATGTGGTCAAATTGTATAATTTTTAGCATAATTTAGTATAATTTTTAGTATAAAAATGTGCATGTAAATATATTTATGCGTGTTTGTGCTTAATCCAATAGTAGGAAAACAAAGCAATGTTTATGTATGTTACATTAGATAGTGTTCATGTATGTTGTGTTAATATTTTAATATATATGTTCAATGTAGTATTGAAGATGATACAACAAAAAAGACTTTGCTTGGGATAATTTCGGGAGAAATGGCTGATTGGTCATTACACTTTTAGTGACATCGTCTCGGCTTATCCAGATTGGTTAAAGGATAGGACTAAAAACTTTTTTGTAAGTAAAACAAAGTTAATTTTTTTTATTTTTGTTTCTTTATTTGGTTATTAACTTGCTTTTATTATGAAATTGACCTTACCACTTGTTCTTATTTTGTAGGATTTTTATAAGCATCAAAGGGGACAAAGCCGTTCGCAATCAAAATGGATTGTTCAAGATCACATAAAAAACAATAAAAAGGACCATGAATGAACTTAAGAAGAGAGTTGACACAAAATCAAGGGAAGTAGGAGTTTCGAAGTTGTCCTTAAGGCCTTCTTATTGGTCCTTTGTGTTTTGAAAAGATCTTTTAAATTATTGGGAGACAAATGAAGGGCACTTGCATAGGGCAAAGGTTGGAGCTACCAACCGCAAAAATGTTGAAAGGTTGCATAGCGCCGGTGCTCGGTCATTCAACTCCGTGAAAAGGGTAATAATATTTAAATATGTACACACACACACACAAGGTTATTTTATTTTATAATACAAAGCAATATACTAAGTATAACCTATTTCATATTTTGAAGGAAATGACACGAAAAATCCTTAAGCCTCCGACTAGACTTCTGCTTAGGTAGGTTGGTCGAGCACCTTCAAGTGGGATGAGGTGTGGGATAAATGCCATAAGAAAGTTGGCTCCGATCCGAACAACCCCGAATACACTACTCCGGCCGCCAGGCACATTTCGGTAATCTCAATATTTTGTTTTTTTTCCACCTCTCTTATAAGCATAAGAAAAGTTTATTTGTTCTAATAAAACTTGAAAAATGTGTAGGAATGATATGCCGCAATACTTCATCGTGTGCCGGCGGAGGTTACACAAACAAGTGAACGTGATGAGCCTTGGGATTGGTGGATGGAAGCAACGGGGGTTCCCGAAGGTGAAAGATCGAAAAAGGATTTTGTTGTCAGGTTCCCCACTCTTCGATCTAGTGATCTTATTCCCACACTTGCCACACGCTATAGGGATTCCACCCAAGGTGAAACCGGCTCATCTTCATCAGCTCCAAGACAATGTGAAGTCCTCCCGGACAATGTCTATCTCTCGATTGTGAGAAATATGCTCACGGAGATCCATGCCAATCCTAATCGATCGTCCGCTACCCGATGAAGAGATATCCAACTTTGCACGTACCGCCCTTGAAGCCTCCGATCCAAATCAAAGGATTCAATGGAATAATCTCATTGGGGGCGAGATTGTACATATTGTTGGGACCTTGATTGACGATATCCTCTAAAAAACTGAATCGCACATCGAA
Organism: Saposhnikovia divaricata; assembly: GCA_036435485.1. Lineage (NCBI taxonomy): Eukaryota > Viridiplantae > Streptophyta > Magnoliopsida > Apiales > Apiaceae > Saposhnikovia > Saposhnikovia divaricata. The sequence continues at coordinate 57,974,436 of CM071596.1, forward strand.
GCGGTAATAATTACCTCCCATTTTATATTTGTGTCCATTGGAATATATTCTTGCATTTTAATTGATATATACTTGTATAGGAAGCGGAGCGGCTTGCCTTGGAGGAAGAAAAAGATTATACTGATATGGATGAGGTTTCGAATGTGGATGATGGTGGCAATGAAGATGGTGGGGGCAATGAAGATGGCGGGGGCAATGGAGAAGATTGCGGGGCCAATGACAATGAAGACTCGGAAGTGTCATTATCAAAATAATTATGTATTTTTGGTCATGAATTTTTATTATGGTTAATTTGGTTTGTGGTCGTGAACTTATGGTAATTTAGTTTGGTTGTATGTCAGATTATATCTGACTTAACATTGTTTAGTTTTGGTTTTAATGGTTGTATGGTGCACATGTATTAAATAATGGTTGTTTGGTTTTAATCGTAAATGTTATATTTTGGATGTATGTTAATGTATATCTTGAATGGTATGGTGGTGGTGCATAGGTATTAATGTATATTGGGTAGGTGGAATGATACTACAATTCTGCAGTTTTTTTTTAAAAAAAAAACACCCAGAAAACCGATTGATTTCTTATAAAACGGACCGTTTTTTACCATTAGGAACCCAGAAAACCGACCACTTACATATATAACCGACCTTTTATACCATTAGAAACCTAGAAAACTGACCACTTACATATATAACCGACCGTCTGCAATAATTTAAAATTCTCAGGGTTGTCGGTCATAATGTGGTCGGTTATGGATTTGACACCCCTTCTATTTTAAAATCGACCGATTATGTACATTTGACTACGGTCGGTTATGACAGGCAATCAACAATTTTGATAATGTCATAATCGACTGTATTAATATTTGACTTCGGTCGATTTTATGTGGAAGTCAACAATTTTCATGAATATCAAAATCGACCGCATACGGTCGGTTTTATGTGCTGACTTGGACCCACGTGTTGCCACGTGTGTACATTATAACATGCAAAGTCACATAACCGACCGTTCAATGTGGTCGATTACAAAGGTAAACCCGACCAATCCGGCATAACTGACTAGGCCTTAATCGACCATCGGCTTCGGTCGGTTATAACCTTAAAACCGACCGTACGCTCTTATAACTGACCAATATTTGTGGTCGGTTTTGTTCTGTTTTCTTATAATGTATAAACCTGGTTTAATGCCCATGATCATTTTGGCTCTAATGTGACACAATTAAATGATATAAGTTATGTATATAACATTAATTTATTTGTTAAGATTTAAAAGATATTTTCTTAGCAAAAAAAACATATTTGCACGAGTCATCAAGAAGTTTTATTTTTGGTAAAGAACTTTTTGTCGGGATTTTTAAGGCATTACGGTAATGAGATGCCGGAAACATTGAAATTTGAAGTTCTAAATGGTTTAAGAACTCATGTTCGTTTCGACAAGGACGACCACAGATTTTTTTAATGTGTAATCCTTTATTGATAAATTTCGAAGAAACTATGGTATATGCGCATTGGGTGGTAAGTTTTCTCATACTTATATATATAAACTTAGTAAAATTTGTTTTTCTTTCTACCTATTGTACCAAATTTGTATTAATTAATTATTTATATGTATGTACAAATGTAGTACATCTTACTATCATGTTTTGAATGGTATGGTTCGATTATACCTCTGCAAGTCACTGTGTCCTTTCCTAATGACCAAGAATTTCCCACATCATACTCACCATTGGAGAGTGTAATTTCTGGTGTGAATTTTTTTTAAATGATAGAGATTTTGTTGCTAAGCTATTGTGGCAATGGACGCTTCGATGCGATTGTTTTGGCCAAAGCCCCATTGAGTCCTATGCACCAGTTGCAGCTCGTACCACTAACCATTTGTTCATTTTTTTACGTTGATGATACTTGATATTACATTAGTACTAATAAAAATAATTCACTACAGGTGCTATGTGTGGATTCTCAAGGAATGAATTTAAGATAGAAATTCAGCGGTCACATTTGAGAGACTATTGTTATGGCATTGTAAGTCTTAATTTGTTCGTTCCCTTAAAAGTACGTATGTATACTAGGATTTTACATTTGTTAATATTCTTATTCATGCGTGTAGGCCATTTATGGGGAGTTGATGCAGAAAATTAGAATTCAAACGTTGTTTCAGAGCCAACTTGGCATAGTAAACTGCTGTGATTGTAAAATACATTTTCTACAGGAAGTTATCATATTTTTCGTTGGCGGTGGTCAAGCTATCAAGAAAGTACATTTCTGAGTAAAGTATTTGCATTAAGGATATTTTCTTGTGTTCTTATCATTTCCTAAACTATTTCAATGTTTTAGCAAGTCCCTAAGATGGTATTAATTACAATTCTCAGTTCCGCAAGTCTATAAAGTAAATGATTAGCATTTGTTTCAAGTACATTGCATCTACCTAATGCGGAAGAGATGTTTCTGGCCAAGTCTATATAGGGACAATCTCAGCTATGTAAAATATATCTAAAGTTTAAATACAAAATCAAATATTTCTTTGTGTTTAGAGGAATATTGTTTCACACCCTAATCCCTTAGCTAGGTTGGGTTCCTTTGAGGGGCGAGATTACTCTTATCTCTAGGGTGGATTCCTTACGGTGGCAAATGTTTGACCCGATTCTACGTCAATCCACTACTTCCACTGTTAGGAGTTTATAGCCGTTATGGATAGATGAGTTCAAAATGATGTTTTAATAATTAACGATGCTGATGACAAAGAAGTTGTTTGGGAAATGCAAATCCAGCGGACTACTAAGACTCGTACAAGAATCCATAACCAGAATTGGGTAACTTTTTTATGAAAGATTTGAAATGTACAGTTGGAGATGTTTTGGTGTTTAAAAAATATGTTGGTTCGCACACCCTCTTTCATGTAAGGGTGTGTCTGAATTTTATTACAATTGATCAGAAATGAACAATTTTGTAATGATGTAAATGATGGTTTAAATAGTTGTTAATTAAGTTGTCTTCAAACATTGATGTAAATGTTAATTTAATTCATGGTTTAAAGATGTTTTAGTGATGGTAACGTTGTTTTATATTGATTGAGGATGATGATTGGAATGATTATTAGTGTTGATTACGTACCCAATTATGTACGGGATGCAGCAATCGTGATCAACAAAAAAAATTCTGGTCCATAAAAATGATCGATTTGCAAATACTACAATCATTTTTGATCATTCACAAACCCAGAATCACTACCTCGGAGATCAATTATGTCTGGCATCGAAAAACCTCTGACAATATTCATAAAAAATTATCGTTATTAGGCAGTCAGTCCATGTGTTTTGTAGAGACACATGTGTTTTGTCCTTTTCTCTACTGTAAAGAACACCGACCACGTCCGTCATATCCCAAAAACGAAGACCTGGCGACCGACTCTCCGGTCGAAATAAAGCAGGTCATGCATTAAATTTTCCCTCCAACCTATCTGATTTTGTGCATCTTGAATTATATTAGATTACTGTACTCTTCAAAAAATTAACGACAAAAACAACAGTGTTGGTCATTATTAATCTATTTTAGTTTTTTTTCTTTTACTTTTATCATCTTTTTTATTACAGTTAAACCTCGATTAAGTAATATCCCATAAAGTAATAAGCTCTAGTAATAAATTTCGCGAGTCCCAACTTGTGCTTATGTTATAAAGTAATATTCTCGCTAAAAGCATAAAATAATAAAAAATTAGAAGGTCATTAAGGGCCCAACCCAAGTAATATGTAAAGTAATAATTCCACAATTATATATATTACACTACAAGAAAAAAGCTTTAAACCGACCGTCACAAAATCGACCGTCACAAATTTAATGGTTATAATCGACCGCTGACCGACCATCTAAAACTGACCGGTGCGGACTCGGGCCCATAATGTATATGAGTTACAAAATTTAATTCTTTTTAAAATATGAATCTATAGTAGCTTGTTTATTCTTTCCACTAAAGCCAAAATTAACCTTATCCTTGATTTTATGTAAAGCAAAAATAATTCCTGGTATGTTTTGCTCGTGTTGTAACAAGTATTTGTTCAAAGTGTTGATGAAATTATATCATGTAATATTATCTTTTAATATTATGTTGTATGTTCATAAATTTATATTTTAGAATTACAATAAACTTTAGATGATTGAGTTTCTATACGATGTACACAACACATGTTACATGTACATATACTGTATCTGATGCAATTTTTTATATGCATGAATCTAGTTTTTAGATATAATTAATCATAACAAAAGTAATTTTATATCAAATACACTGCATTTAATTGATTCTTGTTTTTAAACAAAAAGTATTGTAATACATAAACATAAAAATTCGGTAAAGTAATAAAATATTACTTTATCGATAAAGTAATAAAATATTACTTTATCGATAAAGTAATAAAATATTATTATATCGATAAAGTAATAAATTCGGTAAAGTAATATTTTTTTCCGGTCCCAAGAGTATTACTTTAAAGAGATTTAACTATACTTGCTCACTTCATTTCAATACACATACAAACACACACACATGTATGTATATACACAGATCTTTGGAAGATAATTGAGGTGAAGAAAGGATTGAAGAACAAAGTTTGAAGAAAAAACTAAAATTGTAAATTTTAATATATATGTATGTGGAATAAATGTAAACCAAACCAAATATACCCAGTATATCCCGTTTAGAACGGGGTCTGGGGAGGGTAGATTGTACGCAGACCCTGCCCCTACCCTGAAAGTAGGGAGGCTGTTTCTGTGCAGACCCCCAGCTTAGTGCATAGTGCATAAAAATGAGTGATGCTTGGGATAATAACTGAGCCCGCGACATTATAAAAATGAGTGCTGTTTTTATGGCATTATATATGTATGTGGAATAAATGTGTATGTGCAATATTAGTTGATGAAAATTATATGTATTGTGTGTCATAAATGAGGGTGTATGGGTGTGAGAGTGTGTGTGTTCATAATAAATGTGTATACATTTATATTAATATAATGCTTTGTGATAGAATTATATTATAATAAATTTTGGAGAAAAATGTGTTCGTGTATGTGCCATCATCAATTAATAGGATGAATAAACCTGTAGATGAAATTATTTTCATTCATCTAGCAATGGGATGAAAAACGATAAAACAAGGTGTCCATGTAAATAGGGATGGTAATCGGATCGGGTTTGGTAAAATTCAAATCCAAACCCGATATCTTGAACGAAACCCGAATCCGATCCGAAACCGAAAAATAACCGAAAACTGAAACCCGAACCCGATCCAGTGGATTTCGGGTGAATATCGGGTATACCCGAAACCCGAATTTTTTTGGATTTGGATAATACCCGAAACCCAAAATTTAAATTCAATTCAAGTATCTTAAAAAAATAATAGTCCACCAATCCAAATTCAAGTATCCTATAAAAAAATTAGTCAAAGTTTATAAGCAATAACGACTGAACGAGGAACATTTTACAAACATTTCAAGCGAAGTTTACAAGTTTAAATTAAGTAAAATAGTCTTTAATATTTATTTGTATAGAAACAAGGTGTATACATTTTGATCGGTGATAGTGGTTGTTTACCATTCAAATTTCTTACTCTTCTAGTTTCTAGCTGTTGAAAAAAGTCTTGGACAAGATTTTTATGTCTATCTTCACTCTTTAATTGATGAATAAAACTTTTGTCGGGAGTGCGCATGGAATAATATGGTAAATCATTGAAACAAAATTCATTATAAAGTGGCGATTATGTGGACAATAACTGATTTTCCAGAGTTAAGATGATTATGTGAACATATGAAAAGCTTTCATGCCCGGTTTTTGTAGGAGATATTCAAGGTATTTAATTGAAAAATTGTGGAAAACAAGGGTTTTTTAAAACACAATGTTATATTTTACCAAAAGATGATCCTTTCCATTTTTCAAGTGCTAGGTTTGCAACTAAAAAAACCAAAGTGTTTAAAGGTCGATCAAGTTGTAAGTCCTTGAAGCAATTTGTTGAAAAATTAGCAATTTCCCCACCCGAGAAGAAGCACAAAAAACTTGTGCTCCGAGTTTCGGAGTTGTCACAATTGAACATATAAATCATAGTTTTTTGAACTATCATATTGATCATCATTTTCGATGCTTGCAAATCAAAAAAATGTGTTCTGAAATGTCTACTACACCATTATGAATGACGCTAAAAAATCAAAGGACAACAACAAGTCAAGAAATGATTGAAAATTATTGAATGTGCAGCCCAATTTGTGGATCCAGAAATGATTAAAGAAACCAAAGGCATGTTTCACACTCATAATAAAGCAAATTAAGAGCCGTGTCTGAATGGTTCTTTTAATTTAGACTTCTTGACAGCTATGCATCAAATATAGGTCATTGTGTTGAAGTAATTGCAAGTTCTTGGGGTTCAAGTCTCATGAGTGTCACATTATAATGCTAAGATTTCTACCACTTATGATTCGTGAACTTTTACCTCAAGATGGATTGTTGGATTAATGGAATTATTCTTTTCAATTGTTGTGTTCTCCTTTTAAAAAAAAATCGATTAAAACTCCTTTGGTTGATAATATTGTTCGCGATATCCGATTATTTTTTTATATTAAAATGGTTATCAGCAATAAAAATAATTTAAAGAGATCATATGGCAAGTTTGTGACCATATATGGCAAGTTTATGACCATAAAAAAAATTCTAGTCCCTACCAACCACACCAACCACCATCTTGGCAAAAAAAAAAAACAACATTTTTTGCCATTTACAAACCAAGAAAAATGGCTGCCTATTTTAATACCATCAGCTAATGAACTTATGACCCTCTTCATTAAACGCCATCATTATATAACAGTTGAAAAAGAAGATTCATTATTTTAATACCATCAGCTAAAGAACTTATGACCCTCTTCATTAAACGCCATCATTATATAACAGTTGAAAAAGAAGATTCATTTCGTTCTCAGTTGCAAAGGACAACGACCGTGTTCATCGTTAACGACTAACGACCATAACGTGGTCAGAGTAGAACATTTATTTATTTATTTGTTTAAATGCAATCATTATATAACAGTTGAAAAAGGAGAGTCATTTTTTTCTCTGTTGTAAAGGACAACGATCGCGTTCATCGTAAAGGACTAACGACCATAACGCGGTCAGAGCAGAACATTTATTTATTTATTTATTTATTTTTGTAATTATTTATTGTTTCAAAAAATTTGTAATAAATACAGAATCGCATGAAATTTTAAAATAATCCAAAATGTCATATTTCAAGTTTATGAATATGGAGAGAAAAATAAAATTTTACAATAGTCCATTATTAAATAATGTTAATGTGTGAAAAATCGTAAAATGAAGAGATGGAACTGTTCATTTACGACCGTAGCGATCGTAATTGGCTTGGAAGTAAAAACGAAAAAGTTAAAATATTTCAGGGAAAATTAATATGGGTAAAAGTACACTACAAGAAAAACGGGCTTTTCCCACCGTTTATATCCTACCGACGCATTTCCTACCGACTATTTCCTACCCATTTTCAAGTCAAACGGCTATTTCCTACCGGACCACTAGTCGGTAGGAAATGCTGAGGTATTTCATATTGAAGTTAGTAGGAAATGAGTCGAATGGGCCCCAAGTGACATGTGGCAGTGTTGTTTTATGTTTATCATTTCTTACCGCGCGACATCGGTAGGAAATGTCTCTAGTATTCACCAGCAAATGTTTACTTGGCGGCTTCTGATTGGTTGACGGGTCGGTGGACATTTCCTATCGAGAATGGTGGACATTTCCTACCGAAAACGGTAGGAAATTAGCTGTGACGAAAATTAAAATCTTATCTACATTTTTACTTTTGTTTTTGGTTGGTTGAGGAAAGAAGTTGTAGAAGAAGAAGAAGAAGTTGTAAGTATACATTTGCAAGTTTTTAACTTGACTTGTTAATATTCAATGTTTATATATTTGAAATGTTGGATAATAGAAATATTATTTATGCTTAAAATATTTGTGTATAAATGTTAAATACAAATTTATGCTTGAATGATTTGTGTAGAAATGTTAAATACAAATACATTTTAGGAATGTTAAATACAAATGTTTATGTGGAAATGTTAAATATTTATGGTAAAGAGATTGTGTTAAAGAGAGAGTTTCAAGAAATGTAATGAAATGTGTGTTTATAACATTGTAGATGTCGAACGGAAGTAATCGTGAATGGATTAGACGTCGTTTATAAAATGATCTAATTACAATAACAACGGAATACAAGAATGGTGTTGCCGAGTTGTTAGAACTAAGTTTGGGTTGATTGGAGGTAAGACCAAATGTCCTTGTGTTAAATGTAAAACTTCAAAGTGGCAAACTATAGATGATGTTACATTTCATTTGTATGTCGATGGATTTTTACCACATTATATCGTATGGAGTTTTCACGGTGAGAGTGAACCAAGAACGGAATCCCAACCACCACGTCGTCGTCGTCGAACCACACCCATTAATGTAGAACCGCCGATTGATATGGATGGGATGTTACGAGATGCCGCATGCCAAGATTATTATAGTTTCAATGATACGGCGGGTACTAGTACTCAAAATGTCCAACAACCCCCAAATAGTGATGTTTCTACATTTTTTTACCGATGTTAATACTTGTCGAGCTCCCATTTATCCCAGAAACAAAGACTACACAAGACTTGACTTTAGTACGAGATTGTTACATTTCAAAGATGTATCCAAGTGTAACGAGAAAGCATTCAACTTGTTGCTTGAAATCATTGGTGATGTACTTCCCAAAAATCATACACTACCAAATACCCATTATGATATAAAGAAGATGGTGAAGAAATTAAAGTTGGGTTATGACAAGATTGATGTGTGTGAGAATGATTGTATATTATTTTACGGTAATGACTCAAAGAAAATTGTGTGTGACATTTGCAATACGAGCGTAAACACAGGCACTTGCTGAATTCTGCTCGAGCTTTACGCTTTCATGCTCATCTTCCTATTCATTTTTGGGGGGATTGCCTTTTAACGGCTACTTACCTTATTAATCGTACTCCTACCTCTCTGTTAAACAACAAGTCTCCATATGAAATCATGTTTAAGAAACCTCCATCTTTAGATCACTTACGGGTATTTGGTTCTCTCTGTTTTGCCACTGTTCTTCCTCATCCTACATATAAATTTTCTCCACGAGCCATAAAAGGGGTTTTTCTTGGTTATCCTTATGCTACTAAGGGTTACAAAATCTTAAATCTGTCAACACGTAAGGTTTTCATCTCACGAGATTTTAAATTTTATGAAACTATCTATCCTTTTGCTGAATTGTCTGCATCTATACCCACTTCTATGTTTCCTAGTTCTCAAAATTGTTGGTTGGATGATCCTCTAACTACTGAGGTCTCTACATCTATTCCTACTGAATCACCTTCTACACTATCCAGTCATGAAATGTCACCCATTGTAACTACCACTTCTTCACTTGATACTTCTTCATCTGATGTTTCTGTTTCTCCCCCTCCTGTTATTGTTCCCACAAGACCTGTTCGAAATAAAACTATTCCAGTCAAGTTTCAAGATTACACTGGGTTACCCAGTTGTATTGCCAAGTCAAGTTATCCTGTGGCTAACTTTGTCAACTATGGTCATTTTACTCGACCATATCAACATTTTATTGCTTCTGTTTCTAAAATTCCAGAACCATATGCCTCTAAACAAGCTGTTAAACATCAATATTGGTGTCATGCTATGGTAGTTGAATTGGCTGCATTAGAAGCTAATAACACATGGGAATAACATACCTAGAAAGGTTCTAAGACACTTTCCACTTATTCCTCGTCTACAACGGTTATTCATGTCGGATTGTACGGCTAAATATATGACATGGTACAAGAATAGGGAAGTTGTGCATGTTGTGAAGGAAATTGTTACTGACATGCTCGAAAAATATAAAACGGTAGTTTCATTTTATAAACATTTTTCCAGTTTTAGCATTCATTTATTCATGGACTGCCATGCAACTCATTAACTCTTTTTACTTCAACTATAGGCTGTTGCTGAGGAGGGAGGTAGCGAGGCTACTTTGGATGAATCCGACTACACGAATGAAAGTGATCAAGACAACGATGTTGACTGCAATGGTGGTGAAAAGACAACAATGCTTACTGCAATGGCAAATGGCAGTGAAGAAATTGTCGAAGAAGACATTGGTGAAGATGGAGATAGCGTGGCCAGTGGCTAGGATGCTCAGGCCTCTGAAATGGATTAACCGTATGGTTTGTGGTAATTTAGTACTTGGTTGATTATGGTTTGTTTGGTTTGGTTTTAAATATGGTTTGTTTAGTACTTTGGATGAATCCGACTACACGGATGAAAGTGATCAAGACAACGATGTTGACTGCAATGTTGGTGAAAAGACAACGATGCTGACTGCAATGGCAAATGGCAGTGAAGAAATTGTCGAAGAAGACATTGGTGAAGATGGAGATAGCGTGGCTAGTGGCTAGGATGCTCAGGCCTCTGAAATGGATTAACCATATGGTTTGTGGTAATTTAGTACTTGGTTTATTATGGTTTGTTTGGTTTGGTTTTAAATATGGTTTGTGTAGAACTTGCTTAATTATGGTTGGATGTTTTGCGTTGTGATGATCTTCGGATCTTTTTGGTTTGTGGTATATTTGAATTATTGGTGTGATATGGTGGAAATGTTTATTTGTGTGATAAGGTGGAAATGTTTATTGGTGTGATGAGGTGGATGTTTAAGTATGTAGTGATGAATGGTTTGATTTTGCGAGTGAATTGGTTTGTGGATGTTTAAGTATATTTGAATTATTCGTTGGTTTTTTGGTTTGTATAATTGCTACTATTTGCGGAAAAGGGTAAACTAAAAAATAGAATTTTTAAAAAAACCACTAATTGCTACCGGTATAACCCATTTCATACTGACCTTACCATTCAAAAACAAACATTTCTTACCACCTTCAAAAAAAGATGGTAGGAAATGAGTGGTAGGAAATGTTATTTTACAATCCTCCTGAAATAATTCCTACCGATGGGCGTAAAAGGAGCCGGTATGAAATAACTGTTTAGTTTCCACAATTTCCATGTCAATAGCTGACGTGACTGGTGACGTGTGTGGGGCCCGCCCACGTGTCATATGACATGGCATCTGACATGTTGCCATGTCATCGTCCAAGTTGGCATGTGGGTCCATGCCATGTGGTATGCCACGTCATTATGTGGGCCCCACGTTGACCAGGTCAGTATCATTTCCTACCAAAGTCATTTCCCACTTAAGAATTTCTTACCGAAGGGGGACCGTAGGAAATGCCACATTCCCTACCGATTTTGGGCCTTTTCCTACCGATTTGACGGTAGAAAAGCCCGTTTTTCTTGTTGTGGTAAATCATAATCTGGTTATTACAACTGAATTGAAAAGATGTGGTCGTTTCAGAAGAACCCACATAGGGTTAAAACTATTTTTTTCCCTTTTCATTTTCATTTCTTACAAACTGTCTAATTCTTTCTCACTATCTCACATACGTACGGGATGCAACAATTTCAACCAAAGAATAAAATAAAATCAGGTCATTAAAATGGCCACTCTGCAAAAATAGCGACCATATTCTACCATTCAAAAACCTAGAATAATGACGGCCACAACCAATAATGACTATCACCAGAAGAACCTATGACCGTTTCCATAAATAATGGTTTGTATACTCAATAAGTACTGTATGTGTGATATGATACTAACGATAAATTACACTGACTACGTTCTGGTTACTGTTGGAATTTAATCTTAAACTTTTTATTTAAATATTTGTTTTGTTTTTAAATAAATTTAGTCCTAGACTAGGTCAGAGTTAGTAGCATTTTCTAAGGAGGTCATGCAGTAGTTAGAGTAGTGGAACCTATTTTGAATTAGTAGTTAGAGTAGTTGATGCAGTAGTTAAATTTAGTCCTAGAATAGGAGTGGCACCTATTTTGTAGATACCACCTCTGGTATTTAGTCTTTAAATTCTTGTAATGTACATGTTCAAGATGAAGCTCTGGACGTTCTCATTTGTAAGTGTCATTTCTTCCATTTTAAATATAGAAAAGAGCTTTGCTCATAAACACCGGTTCTTAGATATATATACATATAGATAAAGGTATTTTTGATTTCCAACACTTGGTATTAGAGCTACCGATCTTTGGAGACATAACAGATGGTTTCCAGTGGTTCGGTTTTTGATGGGGATGGATTTTAAGGTTTTGAAATGGAAGATTCTTTGTGGGTTATTGGCGAAACGGTTGTTTGTAAGGGCTTTGTTGTTTACATAGGATATGGTAATCATTTCATTTGTTCAGAGGGGTAATGATATTCGAAAAGGGGAGCTGGTTTTGTTGGAATCTGGTGATTATGGATTGGGAGTTATTGTATCGGATTCGGATATGAATGTGATGGGGTTTTGGAAATTTGTGTCTGCCATTGTGTTTGGGTTTATTGGGGGTTCGGTAAGGAAAACAGAAAGCAATTAAAGATTTGAGTAGGAGCGTGTTCTAGGAGTTGGTGGAGAAAAAGAGTGCTTTGACTAGGACTAAGAAACTCAGGGCTCAAGATCTTAGTAAGGCCAAGGTTAATTATGACATACAGGTTCAAGAGGGGAATTTTGACTTGTACAAAAAAAACATAAAACAACTGAAGCAATTTTGTTCGAGCAGCAAATTCCAAATGGGAAGAAAGCCATACGGGCTTAGCCAAATGGGCTGATGAAGGTGTTGTAGAACACAACATTAAATTCCAAATGGGAAGAAAGCCATACGGGCTTATTCAAATGGGCTGATGATGGTGTTGCAGAACACAACATTATTAAGCCAAATGGGCTGATGAAGAAGTCTCAAGCTGTCAGACGGACAGAGAAGTTTAAAGCCAGATGGGCTAAGTTGAAAGCCATACGGGCTAGGTTGAAAGCCAAACGGGCTTATGACAAGTTTAAGATTAATGGGGTGATTGTTGGAATTTAATCTTAAACTTGTTATTTAAATATTTTTTTTGTTTGTTTTGTTTTTAAATAAATTTAGTCCACTGTATTTAGTTTGAAAGATGTTGGGTGGTGTCAACCCAAGTACCACATCAAGGAGATAAGAGAAATTTCTCTTGTATATAAGGAGCCAGATTAACTCCATTAGTATGAGGCCTTTTGGGATGTGCCCAAAAACAAATCCATGCGGGCTCAGCCCAGTGGTATCAGAGCCCATGGTTCACTTGGCCAACAAATTCCTTCTTCTTTGTGTGTTTATTTTGATTATTGTCTTGTTATAGCTTATAACTTGTGGTCGTACTCTTCTCTTTGGGGTATTTTTGGTCAAAAAGTGAAAGAGCCCTTTTTCTTGTATATATTGATACTTTTCTATTTTCTGTATACAATATCACAATCATTAAAACCTAGCTAATTCACTACTGTTCATATCATATTAACTATGGGCCCAGTTTAAGAATTAACCCAAAAACACTTTTGGGCGAAAAATACCCGTTCCAAGTCGCCTCACCACGGGGAGCTTAATCCACACCGTGGTGCAACAATCTCTGCCCCTACCTTAATAAACATGTCTTCTGTACCTCCAAATCCGATCTCCACCATTCAGAATTTAGATATATGAGTAAGGAAAATGCTGTCCCAAATTCAGGGCGATCCGACCGTTGGAACTCCGGGAAACGTAAAAACAAAACATCTAACGCAACCAAATTTTTTTTTGCGGATTTTTCACATTAGCACCAAAAAAACTAGCCCAACCTTTCAATCTCACAAAAGAGTCAGCTATACTAGGTCAGAGTTAGTAGCATTTTGTTAGGAGGTCATGCAGTAGTTAGAGTAGTGGAGTTAAAGTAGGAGTGGCACCTATTTTGTAGCTACCACCTCTGGTATTTAGTCTTTAAATTCTTGTAATGTACACGATCAAGATGAAGCTCTGGACGTTCTCATTTGTAAGTGTCAGTTCTTCCATTTAGAATATAGAAAAGAGCTTTGCTCATAAACACCAGTTCTTAGATATACATACATATAGATAAAGGTATTTTTGATTTCCAACAGTTACTCCCTATGATCGAGGGGTCAATCGTTCTTAATTACTTATGACCGAATCTAGAAACGATCATAGCTAGTTGGTATTATTAGTCCGTATAATTTCTTGATCTAACCTCTACTATAAGAAACGACGATCGCATCAATTATTACCTAACTATGACCAACACTCGGTCGCTTTATGTATTTACAACCGCTTTTTGTCAGGATTAGCCTATTTACCATTTGTTAATGAGGTGGCTTTTCCATGTCATTGAACCCCACACACATGGAGTCTAGCTGGCCATAAGTCTTCCATCATTCAATTTGAATTACGACTAAGTAAAGTAAATAGTGGATTTAATAATATCGATATCGGTCGATCGTTATATGGTAATAATGGCTGAATTTTCAATGCAATATCTTTTTAGAAATATCGAAAGTAGGCACCAAAAAGTAAGGCAATGTTTATGTTACCGGTGGAAATATCAACTAGTTGCTTGAACAGCAGCGGCCTTTTTTCTCCTCCATTGCTGCCTTTTCCTTTTCTAGTTTTTATGGTATGGTAACTCCTTTGCTTGGTGGTTAAAAAAAATTGAGATTATACTATATATGAAAATGATCAAGGTTGTTGAATGATCATTCCCATAAAAATTGCTTGTGAAATTTTATAAATACGATCATGAGATTAAAGTAAGTGGACTTATTTGGAATTCATTTAATAAAGGTTTCATTGGGTATGAGTTAGATATAACTCGTAAAACCTAAACCAACTACATTCAGGCCATGTTTGTTTCATAGTAGGGATATGACAATAATCCATTAAAAATAAAATTTACTTTGGATTATATTAAGAATTATAGTCCTTTTAACCCCATATTTTTTGGTTGGGATAAGGTCTAATACTTGGTTAGGGAGGTATTATTTAACCCCCTCTCCCCTCTCATAAGTCATTTTTTTAAAAGGAATATAATCCATTAGCAATTTTAAACTATAATAGTTCGATCCATAAGTTATCCCTCAAAACAAACATGCATAGAATAATTTAAAAGATTAAATGTTTTTTAAGAATTATATATAGTGCAATTCTAAACTTAACATTTTAAAATAAACATGGGATGATGGGACTATTATACTAGCATTATTGTCCCGGAAACAAACATGACCCTATAAGATTTGTTTTGTATTGCTATCATCAATGTGTTAAAGAATGGATAATGGAAGTTGGACAGAGTGATGGTGGTTTAGACTGAAAGCTCCTTTTGAATTGCAAAGATCTTCAAGAAGTAGATTTGTCAAGTCAAAGCAATTCCACATAAAATTATTTTCTATTTAAATAATTTTTTTAAAAAAATTTTAAAATTTATATTATGGTTTGACTCCAAAATGTTTACTGCTACTTAAAAATTTTAAAGTGTTTACAGCCACTTTAAAATTTTTAAAATTTTATTATGGATTAACTCCAAAATGTAACTACATTTGAATTTTGAGAAAAGACCTAATAATAAATATATATACATATACACAAGCTCAACAACTAAATATTTCTTACAAACATAATTTCCTAAAATATTTCTTATCAACAATCACCAACTAAACATTCTTACCAACATAACCTCCTAAAAGATTTCTTAGAATCAACCGTCACCTCACTTCAGGACAGTCAAAAATATTTTTTGCAAGAGGGTTTCTTCTTTTATTTTCTTTGTCAATCAAATTAGCCAACTCTGGGAAATCCAAAGAATTCATAGTAAGGGTTTATTTTCGAGTTACTTATTTGGTATGTTAATCTGTTATAATAAATTGTGTTTTGTTTTAATAACAACATTGATTTGTTAATCTTCTTCTTGATAATTGAATTAAATTACACACTCAATTTCCCTTGACAAGACCTAGAGAGAGAGAGAGAGAGAGAGAGAGAGAGAGAGAGAGAGAGAGAGAGAGAGAGAGAGAGAGAGAGAGAGAGTTGTAGATACAGTTGTGTTGCCAAGACCCTCACAAAATCTAGATTTGGGAAGAGGAATGGTACATACAATTGTCTCTTTGTTTTTGTCCACATCTAGATCTTCGAAGAAGAATTGAATAAATTACACCGTTAATTTCTCTTAACAAGACCTAAATCTTGATTTGAATAGAGTTGAACATATACAGTTGTATCTTGGTCTTTGTGGAGACCCACTCAAGATCTATATTTGGGAAGAGAAATGAAACATACAATGACCTTTTCGCTTTTGTCCAGATATAGATCTCTGAAGAGGAATTAAGGATATCGTCATCACTATCTTGACAAACATGCCTCTGCAAAATGTAACAATTATATTGAATTTGTTTTAAGATTTTTTTTTCATATAAAGTCCTGATGGAGATAAAACAAGTAATGATTTTAATTTATTTTTTTCAGTTTTTGTTTTGTTTAATATTCTATATATGTACTGTTTTGTTAATTATATGTTGAATAAGTAATTTATATATAATAGCGACTATAAATGTTAATTTCCTCTTGTTAGGTTTTTATTTAAGTGCTGTTATAGGGTTTCTTCAACACCAATTATCATATTTATTCTCCTTAACAATTAATTTATTGTTATATTGTATTGAATTGTTAGAATTGAAGTATGGCTGCATCATCAAACGACAAGAACTTGTCTCCACAAATGAACTCATCTATCAATAAAGGACTTACTGAGAATGATGCAATAAAACCAGAGGAAGAACTTATAAGCAGTAAACCTGTAAACCTGTTATACAGACAATATGTGTTTGAATATAAAACTGAGAAAAGAAAGTTTGATCTCATTAACCAAATGAATGCGTATAGCAAGATAAATAGAAGGTTGAACTAACTACTACTTATTCAAACTCCGTAAAACATCTCTACTACAGCTTGACCTAGTCAGCTGATCACACATAAATACTTAATAAAACATTATTTTATTAAACTGGTTTAGATTAAATAAACTCCAACAATCTCCCCATTGATTTAGCTTGAACAAATCTTTAACACCCAGCAAGCTCCTCATCTGCTCGAATTTAATCGTAAACATAGCCTTCGTTAGCACGTCTGCCCTCTGTTCCTCCGTGCATACATGTTTAATCACAACTTCTCCGCGTTCCACACACTCTCGAATGAAATGAAACCGTATATCTATATGCTTACTACGCCCATGGAAAATAGGATTTTTCGCTAGATATATAGCCAATTTATTGTCAACATAGATGATTACTGGACCTGTATCTTTATCCGTGATCTGACTTAGCACCTTCCTCAGCCATATGCCTTGACATGCTGCTGCAGTTGCAGCCATGAACTCCGCCTCGCAAGTTGAGAGTGCCACACACCTCTGTTTTTGTGACACCCACGTTATAAGGCTCTCGTTTAAATAGAATGCAAGTCCCCGAGTACTTTTACGATCAGTAACATCACCTGCTAAGTCACTGTCCGAGAACCCAGACAAAATTAGTTCCCATGTCCCTTTGAATACAGAAGACCATAGTCGATTGTTCCCTTCACATAACGAAGGATTTGTTTAACTGCATTCAGGTGTAAATTACTCACCACGCCTACAGCAAACGCAATATATGGGCGTGTATGCACCAGATATCTCAAACCACCCATAATGCTCTTGAAGTATGTTGGATTAACAGCCTTACCATGCTCATCTTTGGTGAGCATCACTTTTGGTTCCAGGGGATATTTGACTGGATCGCACCCTGACATTCCCGCTTTCTCCAGTATTTTCTTTTCATAAGCTGACTGTTTTAATTCAATGAACCCATTCCCTAGATCCACTTCTATACCAAGATAGTATGCAAGCTTACCCAAATTAATCACGTCAAACTCCTTTGACATTTGTTCCTTAAACTTCACAATGTTGCTCACCTTTGTTCCCGTGACAAGTAAGTTGTCCACGTACACACCTATAATTAATGACTCATTCCCTTCACGCCTAGTGTACACTGCTTGTTCATACGGGCACTTGATAAAACCAAGTCTCTACAGACATTTATTTAACTGGGCATACCACGCACGCGGAGCTTGACGCAGTCCGTAAAGAGCCTTCAGTAGTCTATACACCTTGTGCTCCTCCCCCTTTTTCTCGAACCCCTCGGTCGGGTTGTAAAACATAAACCTCTTCGAGTAGCTCCCCATTAAGGAAAACCGATTTCACATCGAGGTGATGAACCTTCCATTGGTTTTTTGCAGCCAAAGCCAACAATAGCCGAACAGTTTCCAAATGAGTAAAAGGGGCAAAAACCTCTTTGTAGTCAATCTCCCGTGTTTTTGAACTTAACCCTTCACTACGAGATGAGCTTTGTGTTTGATGACCTCTCCATTTGTTTCCCTTTTAAGTTTGAACACCCACTTGAGCCCTTTCGCCTTGTGCCCAGCTGGTAAATCTGTTAACAACCAGGTTTTGTTCTTTTCAATAGAATCCATCTCGCATTGTATTGCCACTCTCCAGTTGTTCTCTTGTGCAGCTTGACTGTAGGACACAGGCTCGTCAACACTGAGCATTAGCATCTCATTTTCCAACTCAACCTCCTCTGTTTCGTTGTAAATATCGCTGAGTAACCTCATATTTTGAGGTTCTGCACTTTCTTGAGACGACTGAGATGACTCGTACCCACTGTCTTCACTTGACTGTGGAGATGCAGAGGTGTCATCTTCTGTTTCGACCCCTTCCTGAGTACCTGGTTCCACCTCATTTAGAACAAATGAGTTCTCAGGAACATCACCTTGCCTTTCTGTTAAGCTCCACGGCCAACTCTTGTTCTCTTCAAATACTATATCTCGTGTGACATGTACAGAGTTAGTATCTGGGTTGAACACTCTATAAGCTTTTGTCCCTGGTTCCTTACCTAGGTGGACCACTTTTTTACTTCTATCATCCAGTTTGGTCACTTTCACACTTGGTATCTTCATAAAAACAACACAACCAAACACTTTAATATGATCGAGATGTGGTTTTTTTACCTCACCAAGATTCATAAGGGGTTTGACCAGAAATTGCTCGAGTAGGTAAGCGATTCAGTAGATACACTGCGTGCCTTACTGCTTCACCCCAAAATTCTGGTGGCATCTCCCTATCTTTAAGTAGACTTCTAGCCATTACTACCACAGTCCTATTACGTCGTTCTACTACCCCATTTTGCTGCGGAGAATAAGGCACCGTGAAGTGTCTGATGATTACAGCTTCATCACAATATGTAGCAAACTCCGAGGAACAGAACTCGCCTCCTCTATCAATTCGGAATACTCTTATCCATGTTTTACTTTCCTTTTCTACCAAAGCCTTGAACTTCTTGAACGATACCAGTGCTTCATCCTTGGATTTTAACATATAAACCCACATAGCCCTACTGAAATCGTCAACCAACAACAAGAAATATCTATTCCCTCCTGGTGTTGGTGGCGATATAGGTCCACACAAATCGCCATGGATCAAGTCCAACACTTTACTTGCTGAGTACTTCGACTGTTAATGGAATGGCTTTCGAGTTTGTTTTGACAGTAGACAACCCTCACACACTTCTTTGGGCTGAATCATTTTGGGCAAACCATATGCCATATTATTTTTGGTCAATAAAGACAAGGCCTGAAAATTCACATGGCCGAATCTCGTATGCCACAGCCACGTTGCCTCCTCAGTTTTTGACAGTAAACAAGCAGGCCCTTTATCATTGAGAATAATCTTATACAAATGATTCGTAGAAATTTTTACTTTCATCAACAAATTTCCACATTCATCATAAACCCATAAGAATTCCCCATGCAAAATTACTTTATTTCCCTCCTCGGACAATTGTCCCAAACTGATAATATTATTACACAAGCTGGATGTAATATACCTCATTAAGCAATCGTTCGTCACCATTTTTGCACTGAAACAATATGGATCCTTTCCCTTTGATATCGACCGTTGAGCCATCTCCAAAACGAACCTGCCCATTGACACTTTCATCTAATTCCTTGAATTTACTTCTTTACCAGGTCATGTGATTACTCGTGCTGTTATCAAGATACGACAAATTTGACGACACCCTATTATCATTTTCTGGGTAGAGTTTGGGTTGCACACTTCCTTCATTTAATAACACCAAGTTCACATCCTTTTCACCATGCTCGGTCAACAAGAGAGCTGGCTCATCATCCTTAATTTGGGTTAAATTCGCTTCCTACTTTGGTTCTTTCTCACGTCGAAGCTTCCTACACCTCACCTTGGTTTTGTCACGACTTGAACCTGCATTTTTATTGCTATCATCACCGCTGCTTTGATGACCTCTGCCACCAGATGTACTCCTGTTATAGCCTCGTCCTCTTCCACGACCATTATAACCTCTACCATTTTTCTCCGTCCCACTCCTGTGGTTTCTCTTAGTCGACTCATCTTGAGCTAAAAGCAATTGGCCATCGATATTGTCAGATGAACCACATATTCTCTCATCATGAGCTTTTAGTCGACCAACCACTTCATCCATTGTCATTTGTTTCATGTCACCAAACTGCTCTATGGTGGAAGCAATCTGCACATACTTGGTGGGCACGGCTCAAAGTAGTTTCTTTACCACATAGATCTCATCCATCTTTTCTCCTAGAAGTCGTATGTTAGTCACCACACCGTACAGCTTCATACAAAAATTGTCAAGCTGATCTGACTCCTTCATTGTCATCGTTTCAAACTGAGCTTTCAACGTCTGTACCCGGGCTTCCTGCACACGATCAGTACCTAGACTCATAGTTTTGATTGCATCTCATGCTTCTTTGGCGGACTCTTTCTCTGCAATTGACAAAAGCACATTTTCCGGTATCCCTTGGTAGATAGCAGCCAGTGCTACCTGGTTTGTCTTGTCATCAACAACTCCATCCTTGTCACTCAATTCGATGGCTTTCCACACTCCCTGTGTTTTCATAAACACCTTCATCTTAAGTGACCACGCAGTGTAGTTGTCTCTCGCCAGTATAAGGTAACATAGGCCTACAGATCCGTCTTTGCCTTTTGAATTCTCCATTGATGTTGATTTAGGCATATACTTTGGCATAAAACAAGATCAAGCTCTGATACCAAATATAAGCAGTAAACCTGTTATACAGACAATATGTGTTTGAATATAAAACTGAGAAAAGAAAGTTTGATCTCATTAACCAAATGAATGCGTACAGCAAGATAAATAGAACATCAATGCACTCACATAGTAGTGCCTACAAACTAGGAAATAAACTAGCTAACAACACTCCCACGTTGAACTAAGTACTACATATTCAAACTCCCTAAAACATCTCTACTACAGCTTGACCTAGTCAGTTGATCACACATAAATACTTAATAAAACATTACTTTATTAAACTGGTTTAGATTAAATAAACTCCAACAGAACTTGTAAAGTATATCAGGAATGGCAAAAAAGGGAATGACAAAGAGACAAGCAAGGGAAAGGAGAAAATGGACGTGAAAGAAAAAACTAAAATTCTCTCAAGAGGAAGGAAAAGAGAGATGAAACTGGATCTGATGTAGAATTATTGCAACAATCTTCTAAGAGGCAGAATGCTGATACCAAAGATACTTGCACAGTAAGTCTCAATGAATTTGTTGTTGTCAATGTGTTAATTTGGATCATACATATAACTTTGTGCAGAATTGTGCATGGACTGCAGGAGAAAATTTCTTCCTCTCCACGTCTCCTGAGAGTTGTATCCAGAATCCGAGGAGGTTTTATTTTATATACATATATTTAGATATATTTTTTTATCATATATTTAGTTTTCATTATTCATTTTCGGGCTCAAACTCAATGACTTGATGCAGTTATATATAGGGTTTGGGGAAAATCTGGTTGGTTCCAGGATTAAAGTTTGGTCGAAAGATGATAATGAGTAAGTGTTTTATGTCTGTAACTTTTTTCAATTATGGAATAAAGTTTGTTTAATTATGGAAGAAAGTACTATATGCATGTTCATTTACTTATCCAAAATTGTTGAGTCTTTGATCTTGAGTTATTAGGAAATGTTCAAAAAATTGGAGTAACAATTTAAAATTATCAAACATGTGTATTGTAGGTTTTATGAGGGTGTCAATGCTTCATTCAACCCAGATAAGAAGAAGCGCAAGGTAGCATGAGTTCTCTTCATCATATGTTTTTTTTAATAATTGGCAGGAATGGTAAACTTTACCCAACAATGCTTTTCTTTTTCCTTACTAATGTTAGGTGCTATACAATGATGAGGATATGGAAATCCATAATCTGAGAAATGAGACTGTTACGACTAGATTTCTGCCAAGCCCTAATTCGATCGGACCTGCAAGAGAAGAATGCGAGGGGTTGGCCCCCCGATTCACCTCCGGTGTGAGAATAAGTTAGTCGGTCTTTTGTGAGGGTGAACTTAAAGAGTTTGTGTTTTTTGTGTAAGAGATTAAGTGAGCATGAAAATGACCAAACCTGTATACTTAATCTCCCCTCGTTTTCTCCCCTCTGTCGTGCAGAGATCGTGGAGGCTATCAGTATGATGGTGATCGTGCGTCCTAATGGACCACGTACGGAGATTTGGCTATACTCTTCATTGGGCCTTCGACATCTCTTCGCTGAGATGGGCCTACATCTTTTTATGTACCTGGATCGTTCGGTGCACACATGGGCCTGATCGGGCCCCAAAGGGAGTTGGGTTGATGGACCTAAAACATGTCCCTGGGCTTTGGTCGGGCTTTGCCCGAATGAAGACCAATAGACTATCGATCTTTCGGTCCATCTACGAGAAGTTTCATGGTTGTATTCGATCCGAAGACCCCAAAGGTTACATTTCCTTTCCGCTGAAATGCATTCTTCTCAATGGAGTACAGTTGTCAATATTTATGACAGGCACCTATCTCGAGGAAAATCCTCACCGTGAATTTAGGACACCTCTTATCTGGGCCGTTCATTGCCTAAAATCGATTCAATGTCTGCTCTACCATCCTCATATATATATATATATAGTACACGCCATATTTCATTATATCTTTCTTTGCTCTCTGCACTTTGTCATTTTCAAGAATTCTCACGTGAACCGTGAAGAACAATCGGTCCAGTAATCTCTCGTCCAGAAATTCCAAGCCCTCCGATTTCCCTTGAATTTTATCTCGACAACAGTAAGTTTTCTTCTATTCTGCAATCCATTGACTTTGCAAATCTATCCATGCACTTTGAATGTCTTTTCCCTTGAACGCTACTGCTGTATATATAAGTAGGTATAAATCTAAGGGTTTTGGGGCTGCTTGTAAGAAATGTTAAGTTTAGTTTTCCTTTAGGCGTGTATGTAGGAGAGGTTAAGATAATAGAGTTTAAATGGTAGTTTTTCTAGGTATAGAGGGGTTGGAATTTGTCCCTGGTAGTGAAGAACATTCTTTGGGATGCTCCAAACACATAGAACAAACTTCGGCCTCCTTGGTTTAGAACAATAGCTTTAGGCTCCCGACCGATCCTGGCCCTCTGTACTCGGCTATTAGCTGATTAGGTTTTATCGATTTTCTTCTTTCTTTTCCGAGTACACGGCCAATCGTGTTTCCGAACGCAGGATATGGATCGGTCTGATGCTCCGAGGGTTCCCACGTATTCGGCCATGGCCCATTTTGGTGATAAGAAAATCTTTCCAGTAGCAAACCTAGTTTCTGTGCTGACCGAAGAAGATGTCTCCCTACTGCCTGCCAAACATGATATTCCCGAGTGTTTTGAAGCTTACACCACTGATGAAGATGACCTTATTTACCACACTCCTATCGTAGAGTGGTCGCACGGGAAGTACGGGATAGGGGTTTCCGAACGAGCCATTTACTGCGGTCTTAGGTTTCCCCTTCTGCCGATAATTAGGCGATTTTTGGAGGCTATGAGGATAGCCCTGGGGCAACTAGACCCCAACAGCTTCATTCACTTCAATGCCTTCCAGGATCATTGTGTGAAGGCCAGGGTCGAACCTAGGTTGTCCCTTTTCCTTCATCACTATGACTTCAAAAAGAATTGTAAGTCGGCGGGATTTTACACCATGGCTTGTAGATCAGGTTGAGCTGACTAGGCTGTTACCAACTCGAGTAACAGGGGAACCCATGACCATTGGATTTTTGTTAGTGGTCCCAAGTTGGACAAATACCGTGTGTGGAGATAAATAGATCCCACCAATATCTTAATCCAAAAATTGAAAGATGAGGATGAGGCGGACTATCGTAAGATTAGCTGACCGACGATCCCTACCAAACTTCCTTTATCTATGAGCCGAGATAAGGATTGGCTGAAGTCCCTATGGGGTAGCGGTAACGCTTTGGTCCTTTCTTCGGTCTGTTGTCATCTACTTGTATCATTTTCTAACTTATTTCTTTTGTCTTTAATTGTAGAGTCTACCAAAGCTGATATGGCCAGGAGGGCGGTAGAGAAAGCTACCAAAAAGAAAGCTGAATAGGAGGCCAGATTGAGGTAGGCCGAAAACACCCTGCTCGAACAACCCACAGTCCTCCTCACGAGATCATCGACACCACTGTTTTCCAGACGGATATCTCGACCAGCTAGACTACAGGTAGCAGGCACAAAAGGCATAATACTGTAAATATTGTTCAAACCTACCATCCAGACTGGTCGATTTTGGTTACAGACAAGTTTGTTGCGAGCGCTCCTGTGGAGGCGAAGGGGGTAGCTGGTGACCTCCTAAGAGCCTTCTTCCTGCCGATCGCCCGACCTACGATGCCGTCGGGGTCGTGTCGAGTTATTCTGAACTCTTGGGTCATTTGACCATGGTGAGTTTCTTTTTTCCTTGTAGTATTTCATGCTCCCTTTGTTTCTTGCCTAATCCGTTTTTCTTCGTTCAGGCGGCCCCATGGGCTGAGGCCCTCGAAGAGAAAGTTAAAGACATGGACAGGGGTATTGAGGCCCTTAGGGAGGAGATTTGAGGTCTGAAGCATCAGAAGAACCTCTTTGAGCTTGAACACATTGCGCTTTAGACTGAACGGGATATAACGCCCAAGAAATATCAAATTTATAATTATTATTTAATATTAAATGAGGATTATATGAGGTGAATTTTTTTAGGATTGAATATATGTGACATCATGTTTACATGATTATATGATGATGTATATGTGAAATGTGAGTCCGTGTATTTTTATTTGAATTTTTATGATTAAAATCTATTTAAATTATGCATTATTAATCTTTGAAAATTTTATAAAATCATTGGAGTTATTAAAAATCATGAAACATTTTGTGTTATCATCTTTATGAAATTATTTAGTTTTTAAAATTATTGGGTGATTTATTTTTGGCGTTTAAGTATTTTAAAATGATTTTAAAGAGTTTTATTGGATTTAAAAGATCAAAACTAGTAAAATTCATATTTAATTCGTTATTGATCCTAAAAATATTTTAAAAATATTGGAGTGTTTGTAATTTATTGGTCTTTATTTTATATATTTTAAATTTTATTTTCCATCTATTTTAGATTTAATTTCGAATTTAGAAGTGATTTAAATTGATTAAATGTTGATTTTCAGCATGTGTGATTTTACCCCTATCTCTTTAATCATAAACCCAGCATACTTTCCCCCAATTTCCAGATGGTTCTGGGCGAATTATCCCGATAAATCTCTCTCGTCTCTCCTTTATCTCTCTCTCTCTCGTTTTTCTTCCCTCCCTCTCCTTCATCTCACTGTCACCTTCTTTTCTTCTCCCTCACCCGTAAACATAGACCCGAAAACTCTAATCTCACCCTTAAGTTTCAACTGGGTTATTTGCTATAATTCTTGTCTTTCGAAAATATTGCAAAAACAAGGAAAAGATGTATGCTGGTGTATGTATATGTAGTTATCCCTAGTGGATTTGATTGTTGTTAAATAGAGATTATTAGTTCTTTGCTTTTGTTTATACTTGTGTCGATGTGTACTTGTGATTATTTGTTAAGGTAATTAAAGGAGCTAAGTGAAGTGTGTATGGGGGTAGTAGTAGCCGATTTGGTCAACAGGCAAGGGGTGAGAGTCTCGGTCAAAGCTGAGGACTCTGTTTGGTTTTCTTGGATGTGCGTTTTGGATGTTAAGGCCGAGAGTAAGTAGGAGAGAAGGGTGATGTTACGTGTGTGGTGATTTAGGGAGAACAAAGGAGGGAGGATTGTAGACTAAAAGAGGAAGAAGATGGAGTGAGTATGTATGCGTTAAAGGGTGTGTTTGTATATGGTTGTGGGTTGTGGGGTATGTCATGGTCTGGTGCAAGTGTGTGTATGGGTGGTGAGACTGTGTTGATCAAAAGGAGGCAGGAGGGACATAGTGCTGGGCTTGCTCAGCAGGCCTTAACTCCACATTAGTATGATATTGTCCGCTTTGGGCCGATCCCGCACAGATTTGTTTTTGGGTAACTCCCAAAAGGCCTCATACTAATGGAGTTAATCTGGCTGCTTAAAAACTAGCAATCTGCCCCTCCCACAACCGATGTGGGACAACTCCTAATAATCTCCCCCTTCACACATCAAGCTCGACACCTGCCGAATCTACCACCATTCTGTGTGATCTGCTCCCTTTGCCCCATACTGGAAGTTCCTGGCTATCTAGCTCCCCGGGGTCCATACTGGAAGGTCCATCTGCTCCCCCTTAAGCCCAACCTGGGATAGCGCACCTACCTCTTCCTAGGCCCATTCTGGAAGCCCATATGAAATTGTTCTAGACCTGCTACAACCATAGCTCTGATACCACTTGTTGGGCTTGCTCAGCAGGCCTTAACTCCAAATTAATATGATATTGTCCGCGTTGGGCCGATCCCTCACGGATTTGTTTCAGGGTAACTACCAAATGGCCTCATACTAATGGAGTTAATCTGGCTGCTTATTAACTAGCAATCTGCCCCTCCCACAACCGATGTGGGACAACTCCTAACATATAGGGGAGTGGCTAGAAGGTGGTGAGAGTGGGTTTGCAGGATTTGGTGAGTGCCTACTGATTGTGCGTGCGTCTGTGTGCCTTGGAGTGTGTTTGTGCATTGTTAAGTATTGGTGGTACAGGGCAGGTAGTAGAATGTGTGCGTCGCATGTGCGTGTTGCAGGTGCAGAGCAAGGAACCGAGAGAGGAAGAAACCATAAGAAGAGAAAGGGAAGTCGGGAGATTTTGGTTATAATTTTTAAAAGGATTCAAATGACACAAGTAATTAAGTTATGAATGTGTTTAATGGTTATCGATGGGTACTTTGTAAATGATACTATGTGTTGACTTGCTAGTATAATAAAATGTTTGGGACGTTGTGAGTTAAAATGTAAATATCAATTTATGCTAGAATTGCTTAATGTGTTAAATACTATACCATGTTAGTTTGTTTTAAATGAATATTGATGGTGTTAGATGGTTGTCTATATTTATGAGGGATACTATAAACATATTGCGTGCATAAATGATTATACTTATCGTAAGTGGTTATATTTACTTACGTGTTGATATTGCCAAGAAAACGAGACTAATAGTAAAATACGTTATCCTGAGGTCTTTTTATCAACACCTCAAGAACTGATAAGTGTCTGTATATGATACTTGCTTCTGTGATTCATGTATAATACGTGAAGATAAGTCATAAATCTTTATGGTATGTTGTGCTAGTTAATAGCTTGCGTATATTATTATATTCGTATATTGTTTGGGTAGTGATACTACTTAGTGGGTATACGTAAACAAGCTGAGGTACTAAGTCGATGTCATATTCTTGTATAGGTTCGAGTAGGAGGTCCAATAAGGAGCCAGGGTACGTAAAGACGGAATTTTGAGAAGGGAAATATTTGTCGAAATTGACAAATATATTGGCATAAGGACTGGCGAACTACGGAAGATAGACGGATGTATAGTCGAGTAGAGGCCAATGTAAAAAGAAGCAGAGACGGATATAAATTGAATAACAACTCGATGTATTGGAATCGGAAACTCTGTATACTGAGGCAAGTGCTTCCCCTCACTTCTTGTTTAAGTGGAATTATTGTTTAATTATGTTATTCTGATATCATCTCAATTTCTTGTCGATACCTGTTAAAGTCATTGTTTCTCTATTGTATCACCCCAAATTGTTGTGTCTAATTTGTCGACCCTTCTGGTTATTGTTGTTTCTTCAGTTATACTATAATTCTTATGTCGATCTCGTCGACAATTGTCCTATATCATATTTCTTCAGTTATATCCCTTATTTCATTTCAAACAGCTTCCTTCTTTAATTAATACACAAAGGTTTGTACTACCTATTTAATTCTCTTTAATTAATATTCAAGCCTAACTACTTCAAATTATTTTACAAGTATTCTTTTCCTTTATTAATATTTTAATACTTGATATTTTAACGGATTTCTCAATAATATACCATTTTATATGTCTTCAAAGGAATTTAAAAGATAATTTTTTTATCAGAGGAAATTCAATATTTGAACATTATATACGACTCTTTAAGAATAATCCCTAGATATAAATTATGATTTTTCCTCAATAAATATTCTTCGAGAAAGGTTTATTTCAAAATATTGTATTACTAATTATTCTGAAATTATTATTGTGATGAACTACCTTAAACTAATTTGAGGTTTATATTGTTGTTGAAGCATGTGTTGCTCAATGATGATTAAAGCTAAGAATGATTTGAGATCTTCTTATTTATTTAACTCATTATTGTAGGGCTGGTTTGGCAGCTAAAGCCTATCGGTGCTTAGCCGACGAGAGTGAGACTTTGGATAATTAAGAATTTCTTGAATATTTGTTTTAAGCTATTTAAATCTGTTATGTGGTTTCAAACTATATAATGAGACTCTACCATTTTGGTAATATTGGACAAAATTAATTTACAACCAAATACGGTAACTCAAATCTTCCTGTGAACTTCAGATTTCTTAATTCCTTAATTATTTTATAAATTGCTGTTCAATTTTGAGCATCTTATCAATTGCTTTATTCTTTAATTTATTTATATTCCCTGGTTGATATATGATTCTGTTATGTTGAACCATACCATGTTTAGTAAATCTTATTGCCTTGTTGTTTATAACTCTTTATATAGAATACTTCTTGGACCCTTCATCTTTTATTTGCTGCTTATTAAAATGAATTAATTATATAAAGATGTTTTAAAAACTCCTTATACTGGGCTGATCTGTTATAGGACTGAAAAGTGAAATGTTTTAAAGTTTTTAAATGTTTTATAGATTGGAGAAACGTAAGAGGCTAGGGGTGGTTCCCCTAGTCCAGCATTTTTTATTTAGCGTAAGAGGCTAGGGGTGGTTCCCCTATTCCAGCATTAAAGGCCAATGTGTTGCCTAATTGGGAACCCAATTTCAAGGTCCAGAGGGACTTCATATCCGGTATGGGGACTTTACATGGCTGATCACCCGTATTGTCCGATGTTAAGGGAAAAAACTCCAATCAACTTAAATGATTTTAAAAAGGTTTTTATGGAAAGTATGTTTAATGATATGGAATGGTTTTAAAGAAAGGAATGTATTGATAAGATATATATGTTTCAAGGTAAATGGTCTTTAGTTTCGAAATTATGGATATCAGAGTTAGACATTTTCTATCTTGATCAAAATTGGGAACTCAGTAAAACAATGGGATTAACTCAATCCGATTAAGGATGGATAGAAGTTTCCTGGTTTTTCCCTTCGCGAGTAACATTGTACATTGAAAGTGGAGTAAGAATGATTGGGGGATTTCTTGATATTCTTTTTCTCAAAGTTTTATCTGAGACAGTTTTTATGAAGAAAATGGAAAATTCTTACTCTATAATGGAAATTGAATATTCTTTTGAGATAATTAATCATTGATATTGTTCCTCAATGAAATGTTGAGATATTGTTGTTTCACTATACTATTCACTTGCTGAGCATTATTGGCTCACTCTCGCTTTGTTTTACCTTCCCCTTCAATTAGGGATTAAGGAGTTGGATATCTATGTATTACAATTCGAATAAGAGCGGTGACGCACTCTATAAAGAATAGATTTCAGAGTCAGCATGAGCGCACACGGTAATGGACTGCACTACGGATAAGAAGGTACGGTGGTTGTAATAACTGTTGTAATTTAGATTCTTGTTTCATTCCATAACCTGAGATCGATCCTCGGTGAGGGGTCGTATAATAAAGTTATATATTTGATTTTAATGGTTTGTGGCACCAAATCCTGACCCCGGATTTGGGGGCGTTACAGGTTGGTACCAGAGCAATAGGTTATGGTCACTGAAATAAGTTAGGATGATTAGGTGTACGTATTTAGGTTTGACGTTAGATAGAACGATCTAGAATAAGGTATGCTTTAGGTTATTAAGACAACAATTTCGACGTTAGTTAGTATTCCGATATATCGCGTGAGCAGGAGTCCAATTCATCCAAAGATTCGATTTATGATGAGATAGTTAATTCGGTTCTTCATATGTTAAATAGACGACCGAAGCTACAAGGATGGAAGACGCTAACCGTAGACCTTCACGTTTTTTTTTCTAGGATTTCTTCTACGACTTTAGTTACCTCGTGAACGTTATGGAGAGTACGAAAAGGGTTGCAAATAAGATGCGAAATGTGATTACTGGAATGTGTTGGAAGTAAGGGTGTGGTTATTCTCTACTAGTAATGGGCTTCATTTAATTTATTGTCGGAAGAGATTTAATCTTCATTTTTCTATTCTTCTTTGCTTTGTTGGTACCACATCTCATTTGATAATCAACTATACTTAGATTGATAATGAACCTTATATATCAGAATCACCTAAATACATTTCTATTCTTTCAGAGATACCTCTATTGTCTAAGGGTTACTTGATCTAACATTGTACATATAAATTTTTGAGACTCTTGAACTCTTTCTATTTTTTTCCTAAATACTTAACTTTCTTTATTCAGACTGGGATGAACAACCCTATTTATATAGGGGATTCAGGGACATCTTATCTATGTGATAGAAGTCTGGTGGGATGCCACTGATTGTGTTTGTCATGAAAGTACAGAAGGTTGGGCCCCTTCTTGTGCTATGTGGTTGACGTAAGTGACAAATGTAACCTGAAATTAGTTCAATGATCATCTTGATCTCTCAGTTAAATTCTTTTATAAAATTCCTATCATACAAAACTCGTCTTATATGCATACATGTTAATACTTGTCTAGTCTATTGATCCCTTTTGTAATAAACCCTTGTGATTTCTAAAAGTTATCAATGACTAAGAGCAGTAAAGATAGAGGTGATAAAATTTTGAGTGGTGTAAGCTACAGTTATGTCGAATAAAAATTTAATGAGCAGGTTTGAGAATTTAGGTTAAAGCAGAGGTGGTACGCCATAAGCACTGGAAGATAAGACATTTTATCAAAGATTGCATCATGGCAATCCCAACGAATACTACGATAAGAGCAACAGAACCCTCCCCTATAAATTGCTTAGGAGCTGGAAATTTTGAAAAGGCTGCGAATGACGCTAATAAGTGTGGATGTATGTATTCCCATGTCTAAGCTTTTGGATGTATGTATGGATGAATTACTAAGATTGTCCGCAGACATGGATATATATGATATTTAATTAGTCGTTAAATGAAAATTATGTGATCTATATGATGGGTATATTTTTGAGAAGTTAGATTTTGTGTGAAATCATGATTATGTGTTTATATGTTGTCTGGTATGTGTCGTATATGTTTGTGGAATTTTATTTGCATTTTTAGAATATTAAAACTATTTTTAAAGTGCATTTTTAATCTTTCAAAAATCATTGGAGTCGTTTAAATTTATGAAATCTTTTGTAATATCACCTTTGTGATATTATTTAGTTTTTAAATTAGTGGGATTAATTAATTGTGAGTTTTGGTATTTTAAAATGATTTTAAAAGCTTTATTTCTTTATAAAGATTCTTTATTTCAAAAATTCATATAAAATTCATTTTTGACTCCAAAATTATTTTAAAAATATGGGGAGGTCTGTAATTTCATAAAATTTATTTTAGAATTTTAAAAATTACTTTTGTCTTAAGTTCCCAATTTATTTTGAGTTTTAAATGATTAAAAAATGGATTTTAAAAGAAATAAGATTTTCATCAATTGTGGAATTACGTTTTTGCCCTTGGGGGCTATAACAACAGCACCGCCCACTTTCTCTCTTCTATATTCGACTCTCATCAATCCCTCTCGGTACTCTCTCCCTTTCCTCTTCATTTCTTCATCATGTAATCTCCTAAAACAGTTGTAAATCATGTTTTGATTCTCTATTACATGTTCTTATGCTTGTTTAGTAATTGGGTGAAGTTTTGAGTGAGTTCTCCAAATCAACATGCAAGCTTTTTGAGTTAGTAAAATAGTGTTTAAATGATTAGATGATGTCGATTATGTGTAGAAGCTGAGTTTAGTGAAGTTGTATATTGTTTTGTGATGTCTTGGTCGAAACCCCACCGGAGACCATGGGGTTTTCCGATGAAGGTTGGCCGGTGGTAGTGTTTGGTTGTATTTTTAGTCTTTATAACGGATTTAGAGTCTATATATGTGCATAAATCCGATTGCATGCAAGAGGTGTTGGTGTTTTTGAATTTTTCGAATTAATATTAATATATATATATATATATATATATATATATATATATATATATATATATATATATATATATATATATATATATATATATATATATATATATATATGAATTTTAAGGTTTGGTTCTTGTAATTAGAGATGTTCTTGAGATATATTGATTAAGTTCAGAATTTTATTTAGCTGTTATATGAGTTTACATAGCTGCATGTGTAAGATCTTGAATTATTTATGTGTAATTCGAATTTTGTAAACTATATATGGTAATTAAAAAATAATCTTGATAATTAGTCGCTAAGCGTAATTTTCAGAATTTATATAGGTTAATAATTCGAACTCTTGATCAATATGTGAATTATATGATTTTTGTGATTTATTAGGAATTAATTCGAATTTTTCTGATTAATTGGATTTATTCGAATTTCATAAATTATAGATAGTATTGAGAAGTTGATTTTTATGCTTTATGTGTTAAGTAATTACTGATTAGCTTATAAGTGGAGTTTTCAAATTTGATATGTGTTAAAATTCGGATTTCTGTATGAAAGCATGAGTTATATGATTTTGGTGATTTGTAAAACATGATTTAGTGGTTTTGCTTGATAAAGTAAATAAGTAGGTCATTACAAATATGGATTATGATTTTGGATTTCATCAGTAATGTAAGTAGTATAATGTTGGATGTGTAGGTGGATTTGAAATCCATCTGAATGATTTGGTTGTGTTTTGAGTCTGTTATATTCCGATGGGCTAGTCCTATTTACAAAGGAGACTCTGCCCGATTTTCGATAGAATTATAAGTCGTAAAGTCTATAGTATGAGTTTATAAGTCGATTTCAAGTTAAACTGGTATTATGTGTTTTATATGATTTTATGTTATAGATGCTATGTGGTTCTGTGCTTACCTGATCATAGCGAACTAGTTGATAAGTATGTCAAGTATGTGTTATATATGATAAGTGATAACGCGTTATAGGAATCGTCCGGGTATATTAGGATGAGTCGTATTAGAAGTATAATTTTCTAAATTAGTACTTATGGTTTATGTAGATACGAAGGACGTAAGACCTAGCGATAAAGGGAAAGTGAAGGTTGAGTATCAGTGACTAAGCTGTTAGCTGTTACATACTACCGAAGGTAAGTAACTCTGTCTTTCCTCTGAAAGTTTATATTCTTGATACTGTTGTATCTAGTTTATTCAAGCATGCCTATCTTATACCGTGTTGAACATACTCTTTTTGTAAACCTACCTTTGCATGTATCCAAAATCCTTATCGATAAGCCCTGGTTAAACGCAGGTAAACCCTAGACCAACATAATTCTTTTTAATTGCTTTTTGACCATACTGTCACTCAGAGTTAAATAATTCTAATTCTTTTTAATTGCTTCTTGACCATATATGTCAAAGAACTTTCCTTAATTAAACCATATTGACTGACGGATAAACCATTGTTCTACTTAACCTATATCCGTAGCCAGTTGAACCTATGTTCACCTTAAAACTTATAAAAGATTCATTGTGACCTAATCACTATTTTGATAACTTGATTACCTTCGATATTGTTCCTTAAACTTTATAACTTGATCAATTACTTTTAACTATTTCAAATGTACATCTTTGACCTTTAACTTAAATCTCAATCATTGTACCCTGATCAAAGCCTTTATTACTTTTGAGTCTATATCTTCTTGATTCAGACTTGTATCTCTATTCCTTTGATATCAGAGAACTTAGTCAAACCATTTGACTTTTATCATTGCAAATCAAAGTGAGTTGTTTTCTTAAAATATTTTGAAGTTACTTAGACTGGGCTGATCTGTTATTAATAAGTCGAAGGTACTTTGGGGTAATTGTTTTCGAAAGGATTTAAGTATTCAAGTGTTTTCTAAATTTAAAAAGGTTTTCTAAATTTTAAATGTTTTTAGAATATGATTTATCAAATGTTATGAACTCCGATAAAAATGGTTTATTCAAATTCCTGACGATTGGAGAGGCGTGAGCGAACGGGTAAGGTCGGTTCCGCCTGTTTGTGTGTATTATTGGTGTAGTTCTGGTCTGTCCAGTCCAACACCCTTATAGGCCAATGTGTTGCCTCTTGGGAACCCAAGCTATCCTATTGAAAGGATTAATGTCCAGAGGGATACCGTGTCCGTTATGGGGACTTTATGATCACCCATATTGTCTGTGTGAAATAAAACCTCCAATCAATTTTTCTTAAAGTGAATGATTAATTCTAAATACTGTGAAATTTCAATTGCTTTACAAAAATTTTGAGTTAACTATTGCTATCCTGATTAACAATTGATACCCTATCATTACCAAATGCCAGTATTTCTTTTACTCTTTCCAGAATATTTATGCCATATCTTGTTCTACTGTCATTCCTTGCGATATCCTGATATTTATGCCAGAATCATGGTTCGTACCATTCAAACCACAAGGAAGCGCACTTACCGTGGCCCTGAGTTGGTTCGTTTTGAGATAGCTCCCGAGCTAGATGCAATAATAGCTCAGTGAGGAGATTTTAGTAGTTTGGTTTATGAGACAGTTGTAAGAACTAGTTGATATAAGAATTGAATTGAAGGTTTGTAATAATAATTTGATTATGGTTTGTAATAATAAGTAGTTAAACATTGGCTTGCTTGTTTCATACCATTACCTGTGAAATATCTTGGATACTAGAGTTGGGGCCAGTCAGCATGTTATATTTATGTTTATTATTTTAGGATTGTTGGTATCTAGAGTGTCAGTGATTCTCTGATCTAGGCCCCAGATTGGGAGGGCGTCACAGTTTGGTATCAGAACCACGGGTTTTGGTCACTAAAACAAGCCAGGATTTAGGATCACTAATAAAAGAAGTAGAAACAATTAGGTTTGAGAGTGATAGGTGTTAGGGAGTGATATAGGTTTACGTACTTCCCATTGCGTTAGATTTTATAGGACTAACCTAACACAACGTTTATATTCTGCGTGTATATATATATATATATATATATATATATATATATATATATATATATATATATATATATATATATTATTACTACAGGAGATGGAGTTGGATGATGATACACCTTTAATTCCCGATTCCGATAGCTCATCCGAGGAGTCCGATCCTTCGGAGATTATGTCTGATGCTGATGCGGAGGTCGAGTCTGACACTGAGGTTATGTCCGAGACCAAGGTTGAGAGTCCCCCGGCCCGTGCCGACACCCCTATACACTACGCCATAGATGACTTTACGCAACATTTTTTCATGGTGTTGCCGTCTGAAAAAGTGATGCCATAGCTATTTTCAACCTTACCTATTACAACACCGAGTATTTGTGTTAGCATAGACATGATAAGTGTTGGCGTAGATGTTGTATATGGTTAATTGAAATATAAATTAAATAATCATTTTACATAAAAGTGATAAAAATTCTTAAAAAATAATTTATTTATTTTGTTGGAATTTGAACTGGAGTGAATGGTATTTTTTTGTAAAGTGATATATTTTTCAATAATTTTAAAATTAATAAATTTAAAAATTTTACGTTTTTTAATTAAGAAATTGTATATATGTATTTAAAATAATTTATAGTAAATAATACTTTACATAAAAAGTAAAAACTTTATGAAAATGAATATATTTATTATATTGAAAATATTAAATTAAATAGGAGTGAATGATGATTTTTTAAGTAATTTTAAAATGAACAAATTTTGTAAAAAAAAATGTATTCAAAAATTAAATAATTATAAAACTTATGTAAAAAAATAAATAAATAAGACAGCTACATATTTTGATGAAAGCTCCGGCGGTAAATTCTACCGCCTCCCCGTTTACCCAAATTTTAACTAATTAAGATCCCTCTCTTTTTAATTCTATCTCCCTCTCTGCGTTTCATTCCATATCTCTTTCTCTTCCTCCATTTCTTTCTCTATCTTTCTCTCCCTCTTTCTCTCTCTCTATCCCCTCTTTCAAGCTTTCAATTTAGGGATTGATTTAGGAATTTAAGCTTCGATTTAGAATTAAATCAATGTTTTGGTTACAATTAGGGCTTCAATTGGAATCCAAGCTGTCATTCATAAAATCCCAAATCGATTCAATCCTAGAAGAATATCAAAATGTATCGAGAAGATAATCGAGAAGTGGGGCCCACATGTGCTGACGTGGCATTTGCTGATGTGGTAGTTGTGGGGCCCATAATTGCTAACGTGGCAGAAGTGGGACCCACATGTGCTGACGTGGCAATTTGCTGACGTGGCAGAAGCATTGCATTAGATAGAAACAGTGTTGCATTTGGTTCTTAAAGTGTTGCATTAGATAAATTTTTATTTTTAATAAATGCTGACATGGCAGGTGTGGGGCCCACATGGGTAACGTGGCAGGTGTGGGGCCCACAAGGGTGACATGGCAGGAGGCCCATCAAAGCTGACGTGGTAGTGGTGGGGCCCACATTTGCTGACGTGGCAGAAGTGGGACCACATGTGCTGACGTGGCATTTGCTGACGTGTCAAAAGCGTTGCATTAGATAAGAACAGTGTTGCATTTGGTTCTTAAAGTGTTGAATTAGATAATTTTTATTTTTAATAAAATGCTGACGTGGCAGGAGTGGGCCCACACTGCTGACGTGGCAGATGTGGGGCCCACAAGGGTGGCGTGACAGGAGGCCCATCAATGCTGACGTGGAAGTGGTGGGGCCCACATTTGCTGACGTGGCAGAAGTGGGACCCACATGTGCTGACGTGGCATATGCTGACATGTCAGAAGCGTTGCATTAGGTAGAAACAGTGTTGCATTTGGTTTTTAAAGTGTTGCATTAGTTTTTTTTTTTTAATAAATGCTAACTAGTCTTGTCCCGAATGATGAATCTATTTTTTTAATTATTTTTTTGACGATCCAATCGCACGGGTGTCAAGATATAATGATTTTAGTGATGCGGTAATTTTTAAAAAAATTTGATAGATTTATTTGGTTTGGTTTTATAACGGTCAAACCGGTCAAAGTGGACTTTCCTTTTAACTAGTCTTGTCCCGAATGATGAATCTATTTTTTAAAATTATTTTTTCGACGTTCCATTCACACGGGTGTCAAGATATAACGATTTTAGTGATGCAGGAACTTTTTTAAAAATTTGCTAGATTTATTTGGTTGTGTTTTATAAAGGTCAAACCGGTCAAAGTGGACTTTCCTTTTAACTAGTCGTGTCCCGAATGATGAATCTATTTTTTAAAATTATTATTTCGACATTCCAATCGCACGGGTGTCAAGATATAATGATTTTAGTGATGCTGTAATTTTTTAAAAAATTGGCTACATTTATTTGGTTTGGTTTTTTAACGGTCAAACCGGTCAAAGTAGACTTTTCTATTAACTAGTCTAGTCCCGAATGATGAATCTATTTTTTTAAATTATTTTTTCGACGTTCCAATCGTACGGATGTCAAGATATAATGATTGTAGTGATGTGGTAATTGTTTAAAAAATTTCCTAGATGTATTTGGTTTGGTTTTATAACGGTCAAACCGGTCAAAGTGGACTTTCCTTTTAACTAGTCTTGTCCCGAATGATGAATCTATTTTTTTAAATTATTTTTCGACGTTCCAATCTTACGGATGTCAAGATATAATGATTTAAGTGATGTGGTAATTTTTTTAAAAATTTCCTATATGTATTGGTTTGGTTTTTTAACGGTCAAACCGGTCAAAGTAGATTTTTGTTTTAACTAGTCTTGTCCCGAATGATGAATCTATATTTTTAAATTATTTTTTCGACGTTCAAATCTTACGGATGTCAAGAAATAAGGATTTTAGTGATGTGGTAATTTTTTAAAAAAATTTCTAGATGTATTGGTTTGATTTTTTAACGGTCAAACCGATCAAAGTAGACTTTTCTTTTAACTAGTCTTGTCCCGAATGATGAATTTATTTTTTTAAATTATTTTTTCAACGTTCCAATCGTACAGATGTCAAGATATAATGATTTTAGTGATGTAGTAATTTTTAAAAAAAATCCTAGATGGATTTGGTTTGGTTTTATAACGGTCAAGCCGGTCAAAATAGACCATTCTTTTAACTAGACTTGTCCCGAATGATGATTGTATTTTTTTTTATTATTTTTTCGACGATTCAACCGCACAAACAGATCATAATATATAACTATTTGTTTTATTATTTTTTAAAATTCCTAAATTTTTTTAATTTAAAAACTAAAATTACATTTTTAAACATAAAAAACCAATAACGTAACACACCACATCGAGTATAACACACTAAGCACAGGGCTCGAGGTGAAAATTTTGGACGGCAAATTTCCCTCTTAAACGAAATAATTCATCTCAAAATCTCTTACTCTGCTCATTTGAGCACTACTCCGCTGCCCCTTCTCTACTCTCTCTCTCTCTCTCTCGTCTTCATCTCAAAATCTCTTGATAAACAATCACTCAACTTCCTCTAAAATTATAAGCTAAGATTGGTAATTGAAAACTCTTTTTCTTGCAATTATTTTTCTACTGATTCTTTTATAATTTTGTTTTTTGACACACACAACTATTAAAGCAGATCTACATGTCTGACTTCATTCCCCCTGAGGCTAGGCTCCCTCTCCAAACACTAATCTCAAGCTCAAACAGATTGTAGGGATTTCAAACTCTAGCTGATTTGGGTTTCAATTTAGAGATTCAAATTAGGGTTTTATATTTGGATGTTTGGGTTTTTATTTAGGGTTTTTTGAATTTAAAGTTTAGTCCTCAGATCTTTTGCAGAGTTAGGGATGTTCATTTATTGGTATGCTAGATTTCTTGTGCATCTTGAAATTTGAATAGTTTTGTTTAAATTTCGAAACTTTGCTTGTCTTATTTTGGCTTGTTCCGATTTTTTTGTTTAGGCGAATAAAGAGGATGATGAGGTCTATACACAGCTGAGCCTACTTCCTGTACCAGAGGTATGAGTTATAATATTTCACTGTTAGTCTTTCTCGAATGAATTTTCAGAAATAAAATCTAATTAAGCTTCTGCGTCACACTGATATAAATTATAAAAATATATCTGCTCTGATTTCTCATGATTTAATCACATTTGTTAATTGTTATGTTATACTCCTAATCTAATCCTGTGATTATCAACGTACAATCTGCAAAAACTCTGTCATTTGTCTGTAGATTTTTTATTGTGTCACTTTGTAAACTGGTAGTAGTGTATTCTTTTTGTGACATCTGCCATATTACAAATGACAGAAAAAACACGCCAGCTTTGTAAACTGGTAGCGGTAGGTGATTGATTGAACTACAAATTGCATTTTAATTTAGTTAAACCTTTTATTGAGATGAATCTTACATTTTAGGCCAACCAAGGCGACATTTGCTTACCACCGGGTGGAGTATTTTTTTCAGCCAAAAGAATCTTGTTTGAGGAGACGCTGTCCTCTTTATAAGGTATAGATTTATCCAAGATGCTATTTAGTTTGATTGCACTATATGTTGTGACATTTCAGAAATGCCCTGGTTGACATAAGTTTTGATCGGCATGATTATAAAGCTAGTAAGATAGAACAGAACATGTGTATACTTATTTAAATCCTAAGAATGTGATGGAGTAATGATGCGAAGGAGCAGAGAAATCTGAAATTATATTATGATGTAGTGTTGGAATCATGTTAATAAAG
Source organism: Saposhnikovia divaricata (assembly GCA_036435485.1). Lineage (NCBI taxonomy): Eukaryota > Viridiplantae > Streptophyta > Magnoliopsida > Apiales > Apiaceae > Saposhnikovia > Saposhnikovia divaricata. Next base: position 58,014,635 of record CM071596.1, read on the forward strand.
AATTTTTGTGTCCAGTTCTTTACGCAAACTGCAAACACACCTTAGCTAAATCAGTGCCCAAATGTGAAGTAAAAATAAATAGTTTTCAATTCTCGGTATTATTTCGCACAACTCACTGATACATATTCAAGTAGTAGCTTTGTATTCCCAAATCGATATGGTTCAATTGGAGCAATGAGAGAAGTACAACAGCTCAGTAACATTAAAATGGAAAGGTTGTGCCTGGTGACAAAGTTTTCAATAGGTCTGCATAATTTAAGAAAACGAATTTGGTTATCATAAAATGGAAACTTAGTTATTGAGAGGTAATCTATTTTCTGGTTTTGTTTTAAATTGCAAGTGTCATGGACTTTTTTTAATTGTGATTGTCATACTTGTATTTTTGCTTTAGAATATATAATTGTGTAGATACAATTGGTAGTTTGTGCTTTAACAATTGAATACGTTAAAATTACTTTTTGCTAATTGTAGTAGATACTAGATAGTAGTTTTCTTACCCAACTCGAACATTGAGATTATCATTTTTTATGCATTCATACATAAATTTCTTTAGTGGTATTCAGTAACCACATGTTTAATTACATTATAAAAAACTTGTTGGCTTATCTCCGTATAATTTACGAGACAAACTCTTTTTTTCTTGTTGTGTAGACTGATAGAGCTGTAATGCTTGATGAAATTGTGGCGCCAGAATCTTACCAGCTGGTTAAGCCTATATCGTATGTACATGTCAATTCCTTGGGCTCTTATCTAGTGAGGTTTAATCATGAAAGTTCTTTTAATCAGGTCAAGTTGCTTAAGTAGCGGAAGTGTTGATGCACTTAATGTGAAGAGGGACTGCATTATGTGAATCACATTCAAGCTGAACTACCAGCTTTTAGACTATGTTTTTATATACTTGGTTTATTAAGTATTTTGAAAGTGGCTTTTGGACTGTTTTTATAATTCAGTATTTCTGAATTAATTCTGAATTGAGGGTCTTGTATATATTGTCACAACATCTGAACTTATACTGTGCTCAGTCATTAATTTCTTTTTTTTGTGATTTTAATATTGTATCTTCAATCCTGCTAACCTCTAATTATATAATAAGCAGTGTTATGCTGAGAGACAGGCTCTTGGCGAAGTGAGTGTTGAGCTTCTGGACACCCAAGTTAATCATGTAGTCTGGGAAATTAGCGGCCACATTGTGTTAAAAATGAAGGAGGAGGCATCCCTGGAGAAGGCTTGGAGACTGCTTGCCGAGGTATTCCTATCAGAAGAGAGGTTCAAAGAAGTGAAAGATATATTGCAAAGAATATTGCAATGACTCAAGGCGGCTACACTTAGTATTTTTTTTGTAGCTTTAACGTGCTAGTAGTAGAACTTGGTATTTTTGTAAAACTGTTAAGTAGTTTTGTTGGCTGCATTATTTAGGACTTTTGAAGTTGTTGGCTTGGTTTGGACATGATGGTTTTATGTATAAACAAATCAGCCATTTCAAATTTTTTGTAAAAAACTATTGCATTTGACTATATATGATGTTGCATTATGGTATATTTAGTGTTGCTAAAAATACTTTTGATGTTGCAAAAAAAATATGATGTTGCATTAGACCAAACTAGTGTTGCATTAGATAGTGGTCCCCACTGCTGACGTGGCACCATATGGGTGTCACTGTTGACGTGGCATCTTGTGGGCCCCATTCTTGACGTGGCATCTTATGGGCCCCACTGCTGACGTGGTACCCCTGGTGGGCCCACTACTGATGTGGCATCTTGCTAACGTGGCACCTTGCTATGTGGCACCTTGCTGATGTGGCACCTCGTGTGATCCAATGCTGAAGTGGCATGCGGGCCCCACTGCTGACGTGGCACCATGGTGAGCCCCACTGTTGAAATGGCTTAAAATCTTATGCAACACCATGTGGTGTTGCCTTTACATGCTTTTGGTGTTGCGTAAGGCCTCTTATGCAATACTTTCGTAGTGTTGCAATAGCTTGGAAAAGCGTTGCATTAGGGGTCTTACGCAACGTCAATATTGGCAACACCCCTCTGGTGTTGCGTAAGGCCTTACGCGACGCTTTTTAGGTCTTTTGCAACTTTATTTGGCGGTTGCGTATGCTCACTTATGGCGTAGTGTCGTAGGAGACGTATCAGTCATACTTTCCTCCACCACGCGTACATCCAGATCTCGTATCTTTTGCCATCACTCCCCTACTTCTCTAAAAGTATGTCATCTCTCTCTCTCTCTCTCTCTCTCTCTCTCTCTCCTTCCCTCCATCCCTCCCTCCCTCTCTCTCTCCCACCCTCTCTCTCATTCCCTCCCTCTCTTCCTTTACCTCTCTCTCTCTCTTTATATTTCCTTTGTATTGCTCAGTAATTCAGAACTTATGTTACAACTAATTCTGTTATTTCTTATGATAACATTTACAATTAGGGCTTCAATTCTGATGGTACAAATGGTGGTTCATTATGCGAATCCATTACACTGAAGATTAAGTCAACTGGTGATTCTTTAGTGCAAGGGGAAGTCTAATAAAAATTGAACCGAGTTTATAGAATTTAAATTGAGTCTAACCCTGAATAATTATTTATATTTTTTTGGATATCTGCATATTTTTCTTTTATATAGTATAAAAGAGAAAGAATTTGTTAGCTACTATAGTTTAAAGTTATATTTGTAACATCTATGTACAAATGATAGCATATGAGATCAGGGTTCTTATATTATGATGAAATTAGTACGAAAAACAAGTATCGGGCTGGTCATTTATGCTAGTAGTTTGATCGAACCAGTATTAATATGTACACCATTTTTGTTGGTTAAAGCTCTGTCCTGTACAACATTCGTGCATGTTATTTGTTAATTAGAATAATAACTGGCTTCCATAGATTATATAGGAATTAAGCTGGTTATATGTGAAGGGAACTTGTAATAATATTTGTTGTAATGGTAAGTGTACTATGATTTTAATATATACAAGATTTAAAACATGCTTCGTATTTAATTGATATGATTCAAGAGTATGGTTGTGAAAGCCATTATGAAGACAATTTAAGTAAGTTCTAACTCTGAAGGGTTAATACTTAGTAGCTGGTTCTCTGGGCAAAAGCTTGCAGGTGAAGATAGATATAACAATTGTAGTTGTTGGTGTGCTGCCCACCTTCAATCTGTATATGTTTCACAATGGGAGCTGAAGGTATGATATTCTATTGGCGTTTCCCACCTTCAATCTGTATATGATCCTTCTATTAATGTAATCTATGTCATAGACTTTATATGTTGTTGAAAATCTGCTGTTACTGTCAAATTTATTCAGAAATGAACATTCTTTCGGACTATTTGCAAGTTTTCGATAAGTGCTGAGAATGCAAGAAGAATATTATCTAAAATGATTGTTTTTTCTCAGGGATTGTTAGATATTGATTCAAGTGATGATCAGGATCTGGACTACTGAACAGATACTGATGCTAACGTCAATAGTAATGCACCGTCAATATTAGGTTATCATCAGGATTGGAGGCTGATCAGGATTACACGAGGATATACATCAGTCCAGGAATCAAGGGAGACTGATATGTCGGTTCCTGATTTATAGGAACGCAGCTTTCATTCAAGATATGTACTAAGAGACGCATGTAATTGATTTGATATATCTTGTAATTGATAATAGTATATAAACACAGTTTAGGTTTTACATTTATGTAATCGCTTACACGAGTTATCTTGTAACCTAGCAGCTCTCAAGAACATAAGAATTTCTTGAGAGAGTTTGTAACAGTTTTATATCAGAGTTAATAAAGCTGTTATTTATTCATACTTGTGTTATCATTTCTGTTTAAGTCGAAAATCTTATACAATTGTATTCAACCCCCTTCTACAATTGTTCTTTACTGGGTAACAATTGGTATCAAAGCTAACTGATTAATCACAATCAGAAATGATCTTAAGATGTCGACAAGCAAGTATGAAAGTATTAAAATCCCTGTTCTCAAAAAGGCTGAATACCCCATATGGAGGGTAAAGATGTTGATGTATCTGGAGGTAACTGATCTTAACTATCTCGATCGAATATATGATGGTCCATATATCCCTAAGAGATTGGTTGCTAGAACAGATACTATACCTGAGCACTATGTTCAGAAGACAAAGGCTGAATGGACTCCTGAGGAAAAGGCTGAAGTACTTAGAGATGCAAAGGTGAAGAATATTCTTCATAATATCCTTGATGCTGTCATGTCAAACAGAGTGATAGCATGTAAAACTGCTAAGGAGATCTGGGAAACTTTGGAAACTCAATGCCAGGGTACTGAATCTATCAAAAGGAACAGAAGAGCTCTGTTGATTCAAGAGTATGAACAGTTGATGCAAAATCTGATGAGAGCTTCACTGATCTTTATGATAGATTTCTGACATTATTGAATAATCTATCTCTGGTGGGTAAAGAGTATGAACTAGAGGACTCGAACACCAAGTTTCTTAGAGCTTTGCCTGATGAGTGGGATACTCAAACCTCTATCATTAGGCATCAGCATGATCTTAATGCTATGTCTCTTGATGAAGTCTGTGGGATGCTAAGAACCCATGATCTTGAGGTTCAACGAAGGAAGAATAAGAAAACCAACAAAGCAAAGGTTGTTGCTTTAAATGTTGAATCAAAATCAAAAGGAAAAGCTGTGGAGGTTCCAAGGAGGAAAAGTAGAGTAGCTGAGTCCAATACTGATGACTCATCATCAGATCCTGACGCCAATACTGATACTGATGATGACTACTGATTCTGACATGATGGAAATGGTTGCTATGATAGTCAAAGGCTTCAAGAAGATGAAGTTCAGAAAGGCTAGAAGACAAGGCAACTCTCAGAAGAAACCGTTCAATACTGACAAGAACAGGTACCAGAAGAATGAAAGCAAAGGCAGCATGTTTGACAAGTCAAAAGTCAAATACTACAACTGTGATGGAATGGGTCACTTTGCAACTGAATGCAAAAAGGCTAAGACCGAAGCTCTTATCTCATCAAGCAAGGATTGGATGGACTCTTCCTCAGACTCTGAAGAGGAAAAGGTGAACTATGCATTAATGGCAAATGTGGATGAGACTGCTGCTCTTGAAAATAAGGTACCTGAAATTGTTTTTGATTTTGATACTGATAATGTTTCTGAGTTAAGATCTTTCTTAAAGTCTCTGCATATTAGCTTTAAAAGTCAATCTCTTGAAAATGCTAGAATAATATCTGAGATGTCAGAATTGTCTAAAAGAAATGATCATTTAGAAGCTGAGTTACTCTTTATGCAAGAAGTACAAAATGAATGTGATAAGGCTAAGCACATGAAGCTAGAAATTGAGTTTAAATGTACTGCACTTGAAAAGGAAATTAATGATGCTAATGAGAAACTCAGAACCTAGACACACTCTGGAAAGAAAACACACGATCTTATCATAGATAAGAACTGGAAAGAGGGTCTAGGTTATAAACCAGAGGACAAAAAGAAGAATAAAGGTAAAGTTGTTACTGCTGAAACAACAAAACCAGGAAGAGTTGTTGTGAATGAGTCAACAAATCCAAAAACCTATAGACATCTTATAAACAGAACAAAGACTAAATTAAAACCTGTTAATTATGTGTATCCAGAAAATCCCAAATCTACTTTAGAAAAGGGATCTACTTCTACACAAAATTCTGAGTCTAAAATTGTCAAAAACAAAAATATAGGTCTTTTGTCTAAGAAATAACTGAGAGACAGAATCTGTGAAGTGACAGATAGAGAGAAAACCACTACTGCTAAGAGGAACAGGAATGGTAAAATTGGAATAAACAAAGAGAATAATTATAAGTATATTCCAAATGCACCAAGGAAAGTATGTTTAACTGTGGTAACTCTAATCATCTTGCTATTGATTGCAGGAGGAGTAAAAAGAAGGCTACTGTAGTTCCTAAGTCTGACATTAGGAATAGATCAGTATTTTATAAACCACAGAATCCTTGTTTTCACTGTGGCAGTAAATGGAATTCTATTTATACATGTGAAGAATACCATAGTTTGTACTACAATCATTATGATCCTTTGCCAAAGTTTAATAAAAGTGCAAATTCTGGTAAAACAAAGAATCTGAATACTAAGCATGCATCTGTTAATTCTGATAATGACAAAGCAAATTCTGATGGATTTAAATCTGACAGAACTGCTTTTGTTAAAAAGGCTTCAGCTGCTAAAAATGTTAAATTACATAAAAAAGAACCCAACAAGTGTGGGTTCTTAAAAATTCTAACTGAGCTCTTTGTGTTTCTGATTGCAGGGTAAAAATAAAATGTGTTAGTCATGGATAGTGGATGCTCTGTGCACATGACTGGAAACAAAATCTTGCTATCAGAATTTTAGGAGAATGCTGGCCCAATAGTGTCTTATGGAGATGGCAACATTGGACAAACTTTAGGATATGGCAATATAATCATTGGAAATGTCATCATTGAAAAAGTAGCTCTGGTGAGAGGACTCAAACACAATCTGCTTAGTGTTAGTCAAATCACAGATAGAGGTTATCATGTCAACTTCAATGATACTCACTTTGAAGTGATCGGTAAAACATCTGGAAGGATTGTCTTAACTGGTCAAAGACGTGGTAACATTTATGAAGCCAACGTCTACACCAATACTGATGGTCCCTCAACATGTCTCATCAGTAAAGCAACAGTAGATGAAAGTTAGAATTGGACAAGAAGCTTTCTCATCTCAACTTTAACAACATCAATGAGTTGGTTAAGAAAGATTTGGTGAGAGGATTATCAAAGGCGTTGTATACTCCAGATGGACTCTGTGATGCTTGTCGGAAGGCCAAATAGAGAAGGACATCATTCAAGAGTAAATTTGAATCCTCAATTGATGAACCATATCACATGCTACACCTTGACTTGTTTGGACCAGTCAACATTATGTCCATCAGTAAGAAAAGGTATACTCTAGTCATTGTTGATGAATATACTAGGTTTACCTGGGAGTATTTTTTGCACAGAAAAGATGAAACTGCTAAGAAACTTTTGGACCATGTGAGACTCATTGAGACTGGCACAAAGTACAAAGTCAAGATTTTAAGAATTGATAATGGAACTGAATTCAAGAATTCAGTAATGGAAGAGTTCTTCAAGTACAAAGGAATAGTTCAACAATTCTCTGCTCCTGGCACACCCCAGCAAAATGGAGTAGTTGAAAGGAAGAACATAACTCTTATTAAAGCTGGCAGAACAATGTTGGAGGAAGCTAAACTACCTACATATTTCTGGGTAGAAGAGTCAACACAGCATGCTATACTCAGAACATTACTTTAATCAACAGACATGGTGTCACCCCTTATCAAATGATTAAAGAGAAGAAGCCAAGTCTGAAACATTTACATGTGTTTGGCTACAGGTGCTTTGTTCTAAGACCTCATCCTGAACAGCTAGGAAAGTTTGAGACTAAAGCTGATGAGGGAATCTTTATTGGCTATCCATCAACAAGAGCCTTTAAAGTCTATAACCTAAGAACAAGGTCAGTCATGGAGTCTATTAATGTTTCTTTTGATGATAAAAAGATAACAGGAATTGCTGAAGACTCACATGACAGTTTGATCTTTGCAAATGAAGCTACCAAGAATTCTGATGAAGTAATGTCAGATACTGATACTCCATCAGATCCTGACGATCGACCAATGCCTGATGAAACACCAGTTACTGATGATGATTCAAATAATGCAAATGTTGAGGGGGAGCAACAGCAAAATACCATCAGTACAGATACAACTCAAACATCAGGAGGAGATTCATCAGAAACAGATTCAAGTGATAATCCTGATAGCACTTCAGGAGGAGATAGCACTATCTCAGGGGGAGCTTCTAATGATTCCAGTTCTTTTGAAGATAACACCAATCCAGGGGGAGCATCCAACTAAAGAAATGATTTACCATCAGCAAGGAAATGGACCAAAAGCCATACTCCCACTAGTAGAAAATTGGCCTTTTACGTCGGTTAAATAGGTCTTATACGTCGGTTAAGTGGCGACGTATGGGCAGGCGACGTATAAGGTCAGAGTCTTTTACGTCGGTTAAAAAGGCGACGTATATTGTATCCTTTTACGTCGGTTCTTCTAAATAATTGACGTATATTGTATCCTTTTACGTCGGTTCTTCTAAACAACCGACGTATATTATTATCCTTTTACGTCGGTTCTTCTAAACGACCAACGTATATTATTATCCTTTTACGTCGGTTCTTCTAAACAACCGACGTATATTGTCCAAAATATTAAAAAAAAATATTTTTTTCTATACAAACCCAGAAAATTAATTAAAAACCATAGTTTCCAAAATCAACCAATAATTTTACATCCATAATTTTACAACCGAACAACATCCAGAAAATTAATTAAAAACCATAATTCCCAAAATCAACCGAACAATTTTTTGAGACTCATATCTTCCAAACCAGCTAGTTTTTACAGAAAATGATCCAGCAAACTAATCACTCCGACAGCATGTTAAATCACACCTTTTAGACCTTTATCAGACACATTCAACATAATCACTCTTCTTGCATCAGACAGATCATCACCATCACCGCAGATAACTCCCTCCCAATTATAGCAAATAGAATCATTAGACCATGCAGTAATGGAGCCATTTGCGAGGTTTCCAGCAAATTGCTTAAGGGCCAGAAGATCAACCGGATGATAAGTTTGACTCAGGGACCCCATCACTTCCATTGCTGAAACCAAAGAATGAAAAGACTCAAAAAATACTCAACATCACCATAAACATAGTTGATTCAGATATGATTGAACTTGAATATCTGCTTACAAAAATTCAATTTCCAATTACAAAACTTTACACACACATACACACACATCCAAAAGCAACTATGAACAGTCCAATTAAGATCAATCTGCAGACTAGAACTTAAGGAAAAGAGGGTCTGAATTCTTTGATGCTTCTTAGCAACTCGGCACGCTTCCTATGTATATTAATTTGTAAAAGAACAACAAACATCTGAAGAAAGAAGGGGTGACAGTGGTGGGGGTTATATGGTCTCTGTCTTCATTCAACGATAGGACCATCAAACCCAATGCTATATGACAGAAATAATTAACAAATCAAGAATCTTGGATAACCTGATAGAAGGATGTGTTCTCCTAGTAAAAGGTCAACCAATTTCTTCTTATTATGCATAAGTTACTACTGAACGACATCAATTATTATATTACTATACATCACTACAATTTCTAAGCGGCCTTTTTTTCTTAAGACTAGCAAGTAATATATATATATACACACACGCATACACACACACAGATATATATATATATATATATATATATATATATATATATATATATATATATATATATATATATACATGGTGATGACTATTCACCTCAGAACAAGGCATGCTTCCACTTGAAGATTTGACTGCAGCTGGATAAAATAGACAATACATTAGGAGTATAAAATGAAAGATAATACTTCAAGTATGTAGAGCATTAATAGATTATGATCAAATGTAAATTTTCAACCTGAACTAGCAGCAGCTGGTGGACCACCTCCAGAGCTCCCAATCATTTCAGAAAGTTTCTTTTTTCGAACTTCATCAAGTTTTTCTAATGAATTCTCCAAAGGCCTCATGCCAACCAACTACAAGAAAAATGAAAAAAAAGAAATTAAACATATAAAATATGTATACAAAGAGAGAGAGAGAGAGAGAGAGAGAGAGAGACATTTCAAAATGCAAATACAGTACAAATGATTACCTTCGCCAATGCTGCCAAAGCTGAAAAGGCAGCATCCCTTACATCGGGTGTCCCATCGTTAAGGCACTACATTTTATATAGATTACGACAAACAAGATTTTGATTAAAAAATTAAATTGAGATGAGATGAGAAAACCTTAATTACAGTAGTTGCATGATTAACTATTTAAAGAAAAACACTCAAGTTGTTACATGGAAATTGCAGAAAAACAAAATCAATAAATTGGTCATAGAGTTTGTGTGGCAGAAGTATTATTTTCAAACAAGTAAAGGTACTAAACACCATTTAGCAAAAAAAAAAAGAAGGTCCTAAGTACATCAATTTTGGCGAGAAATGATGCCTAGTTTTATACGTAAAAAGGGGGAATTGAACAATTGTCTTTACTTTTCGATTGCTAAAAGTTTTTTAAAAGGGTAGAAGAACTCAACATACAAGGAAATGTGAATCCACCCCCCTCCACACACACACACACAAGAAAACAAAAACGTCCCCATTGTTTTCTAAACCTTCCAAAGATGATTAACGTCGGATATAAATTACTTAAAAAACTCTCAGATGCCCTTAGATATTGGCTCCTTTCCCAACATATAGAAAGAAAATGATAGACATGCCTTAGCAAACCAGAGGTACACAAAAGGCGAACCAACTCTTCTCAGTTCTCTCTATGGGCAGTGATGCATATACATATTGCAAAAACTAAAGGGAACAGCATGTAATGTAACTTACCTCCATACATATTGGAACGTATTCTTTGTGCAGTTTGAGTAGAATAGCCTTGTTGCTTGACTCAATACAAAAAGTTAACCAGTTTAACGTCAATGAGCGTACAAGCGGAACTTTATTTTTAACAGCAGTTTTGATATCTGCGATGAAAGTATCTCAGCATGATGACAATATCATTGGAACAGTTAAAATAGAATCAAACAAGTATAACTCACTTCCACCATTAAGCTAATATTATACTAGCCAAATACTGATAAATGAATGAAGTCGTATAACACTACTTTTATGCTCTCCGTAATCCGATTTATATTCATATATATAGTTACACAAATTATTACATAGAATCATGACAGGAAAATAAGAAAAATGCTAAAAGACCAGAAAACATTTTATCGCTATCTTTTAATATTCCCTTAAGCCATCAAGTTATTTTTTAGCCCTAGCAAGCACCAGTTGGTTAATATACACATCATCACTCAGAACTAACAAACAATTACACCGTATAATCGTATCGTAAGAACAGAAACGAAGTGGAATGAAAAAACAAAATAGAAAATGAATTAACTCAAGAAACCCAAATTGCAAGAACCCAAGGATGTCAATTTGAATAAAAGAAATCCTAACATATACAAAAGTAAACATATAGATACTTATAGATACATGAATTGTAAGCTTATCTAGTAGAGAATTGAGTACCTGAGAGAGAGAGAGCGAGAGAGAGAGAGAGAGAGAGAGAGAGAGAGAGAGAGAGAGAGAGAGAGGGAGAGAGAGAGAGAGAGTTTAACTTTTGCCCTTTAATCGATCTCCAACTGAAGATCGAGCTTCGCTTTGACGATTCCCTACATAATCTAACAAAATTGATTAGGGTTTGAGTACCAAAAACTAGATCGAGAAAAATCTCGACTGCCTTGAATCAAATACATATATTTAAACATATATAGAAGTGTAAAGACATATATAATTGTCAATTTCGAAGATAATCTCTTAATCATTTGATCGATTAAGAGAATCGATCCCCAAAAATCTTTCGATTTTACGAACCCAACACAATATACATCAGTATGATCCTTGAATGATGGATAGAACAGATTTAAGTTTATTTGAATCATAGAAGAGAGGCCGAAATCACTCATCTTCGAAATAGTGTGTAGAAAGAGGCGACGCAGAGAGAGAGAGAGGTGAGAGAGATTAGGATCGATTGGAGTGTGTGAATGAGCACATAGACGCTCTAAACTATAGATACTAATGAGTATAGACTACGACCAATGTTATTAATTAAAGGTTTTTTACGTCGGGTATATACAGGTGACGTATAATATCATGAAATATATGTCGTCTTTTCCTCAATCGATGTATAATATCAACAAATATACGTCGCCTTTTCATCAACCGACGTATAAAGTAGTATTATATACGTCGCCTTTTCATCAACCAACGTATAAATAACCTTATACGTCGGCTTTTTTTTAACCGACGTAAAAAAGGTTTAAAAATGTATATATACGTCGCCTTTATGCGGAACTGACGTATATAAGTACTTTATACGTCGCCTTTGGCCAGAACCGACGTATAAGAGGCGACGTAAAAGATCAGATTTGTACTAGTGTCCTGATTTAATTATTGGGAATCCCGATGCAGGTGTTAAAACCAGAAGTGCAACACAAAATGAATGCCTCTATAATAACTTTATGTCAAAGGAGGAGCCTAAGAAAATTGAAGATGCACTCAAGGATGCTGATTGGGTTACAATAATGCAAGAAGAACTGAATGAATTAGAAAGAAATGAAGTTTGGAAACTTGTACCAAGGCCAAAGGGTAGATCAATTGTTGGTACAAAGTGGGTGTTCAGAAACAAGACAGATTCAGATGGCACTATTGTGAGGAATAAAGCAAGGCTAGTTGCAAAGGGGTACTCTCAATAGGAAAGAATAGATTATGATGAGACTTTTGCTCCTGTTGCACGGCTAGAAGCCATCAGATTTTTCTAGCATATGCAGCCCATAAGAAATTCAAAGTTTTCCAGATGAATGTTAAAAGTTCTTTTCTGAATGGAGAATTGGAAGAGGAGGTATATGTTGAACAACCTCCTGGCTTCATTGATCCTAGATATCCAGATCATGTCTATAGACTGGATAAAGCACTTTATGGACTACAGCAAGCTCCAAGAGCCTGGTATGAAACTCTGGCTCAATTCTTACTGGAAAGTGGTTTCAAAAGAGGTACAATTGACAAAACCTTGTTTTACTTGAATCATGGTAAGGACTTGCTATTAGTTCAGATTTATGTTGATGATATCATTTTTGGGTCAACTAACTCCAAATTATGTGAGAAGTTTTCAAAGCTAATGTAGTCTAGATATCAAATGAGCATGATGGGAGAAATGAGCTATTTCTTAGGTCTACAAGTTAAACAGACTGATGATGGAATCTTTATCAATCAGTCAAAGTATACAAAGAATTTACTGAAGAAGTTTAACATGCAAGACAGTTCTACTGCTTCAACTCCCATAGCTACAGCTACTAAGCTTGATCCTGATCAAGGTATTGAGGTAGATATAACTAACTACAAAGGTATTATTGGCTCACTCTTGTATCTAACTGCAAGTAGACCAGATATCATGTATGCAACCTGTCTATGTGCAAGATATCAAGCAAACCCTAGAGAACCAGATCTTATAGCTGTGAAAAGGATTTTCAGATACTTGAAAGGCACTCCATCACTAGGCCTATGGTATGTAAGAGAATCTTATTTTAATTTATGTGGTTACTCAGATGCTGATTTTGCAGGATGCAAAATAGACAGGAAAAATACTTCAGACAGTTGTCAGTTTCTTGGAGGAAGACTAGTTTCTTGGTTTAGTAAAAAGCAAAAGTCTATCTCAACATCAACTGCAGAAGCTGCGTGCATTGCTGCTGGAAGCTGTTATGCTCAGATCATGTGGATGAGAAATCACCTAATGGACTATGGTTTGTCATTTTCAAAAATACCTATTTATTGTGATAACCAAAGTGCTATTGCTATGACAGGAAATCCAGTCCAGCATTCTCTTACTAAGCATATCAGTATCAAATATCATTTCATAAGAGAGCAAGTACTGGAAGGGACTATCGAGCTACACTTTGTTCCTACTGATCGACAGCTAGCTGATATATTCACCAAGCCACTTCCTGAAGCTACTTTTACAAAATTGGTGAATGAATTGGAAATGGTAAACTATGAGAGTTTCTGAGAACAAGGGGAGACCAAATACTGATGATTGTCAGATCCTGATGCATGTCGAATACTGACGAAAAGTCAATCCTGACTTTAGTCAAACATCGAATCCAGATGCAACGGTTCGATTATCAGTACAATTTGTATAATTCAAGTATTCCCTAATTGTTCTGTTCCCTGATTTAATTGTGGTTATTGTTAATGAATTTGTTACTTATATGATTACTTTAATTAGTTTTCATGTTTACTTCTCTGATTTAATTCTTTGACGAACAGTTCATAAACATAAAAAAAAATGCAGAACACATTGAATAAGATTAGAGAAACAGGGTTTTTCATTGATAATAAGAAAGAATTTATATGCAAATATTACATCTTTTTGTTCTCTCTATCTACTAATCTATTCAACAGGAAAATAAAAAGTGAAGTCCAAACCACACCATTGCTAGCAGCCATCCCAGATCCCATCTTTGCCACTTTGTTTGGGTGGAAGTTAAAAGGGATAAGGTTATTTTTGCTGACATATTCATTAACAATGGTTGGTGGTGTTGGATGAGGATGCCTTAGAGGAAAGCCATGCTAATGTTGCTTGAAGAGCAGCATCGTTGTCGATCACTCTTGCAGGTCTTTCTCTCTCGATTTCTTCAAGACCAGAATCCATCTGTAGCTACAAAGTTTTAAGTTGCCTTTCCCAGTCAAAGGCATCAAACTCTTCACGAGTATAACTGAAGATATCTCTCTTCTCTACGAGATGGAGATTCTTTTCCTTGATGGTAAGTTTTGACATTGTTTTAAGGTGTGCTCTATGGGTTTTTGATTTTCAGGAGAGACTGAAGGGTTAAAGGGATAGTGGACAAGTCTCTAGGTGTTAAATAGAGATGGGAGATTAACAAAGTCAAGAAACGCTTCGTATTCTGGTTTTTAACGGTACCGGGTATTTTGAGATAGTGATATTTGATTTTTTAAATTAAATATTTTATTGCCATATTTTTAATCATTATCACAAATGTATTTCTTGAATAATACGAGTGCGTGTGTTTTGTTTATTGGTACATATAGATACACATCGTAAGTCGTGTCGCGTGTAGTTATCACCACTCTCTCACGTAATTTGGTCCATTACTTATTTTTACACAAATCGATTACTGACACCTATCTTTGAGAAATCATTAGTTTGTCTAAAATCAATTTAGTTTTCTAAATTGATTCATTATTCTCAAAACTATCAGTATTGCCTTTTCTCTGTATCACTGTGCAAACATAAACCCTAATTGTTCAAAATTTCAATCTCTCTCCGTCACAACAAAAATGGAGAATTCATCATTTGCAAACAATAAGGTTGTTATCAATGGAATCACTTTTGCTCCTAACAACTATGTTGCTGTTCTTGACCATCAGGAACTGTCGAATGAATTTCACATCATTCAGGATTTCTTGGCGTCTAGTCCGATTAAGTATGCTTTAACAGCACCCGCCAAAGTTTCTTTCAAGTGTGTAATGCAGGTTTGGAATATCGCTGTCTTTGGTGTATGTGAACCCTCAGGAAGGCCTAACTTGTCCTTTACATACAATGGAGTTACACATCATGTCACTCTAGAAGTGGTTGTTAAAGCTCTACAATTACCTTCTCCCAATGGTATGACTCCAGCAACAATTACTGATGCTTCTTTGTTTGCGTTTGCTACGAGTCTGGGCTATAATGGACAGCCAAGAAAGTTTGGAGAGTTATACAGAACCAAACTTAAGAAGGAATGGAATTTCTTCTTTGATACCATCAGTAGGTGCTTCTTGAACAAAGTCTTTAACTTTGAGGCACTACCCTTTGCTTCGGTTCAAATTGGGTACTCTCTAATCTATGACACTTTATTTGATTATGGAGAGTTTATCTTGAAGGCATTAAGTGCGAGAAAAACAGATAAATGTGGTTATGTATGTTTTATTAGATTTTTTCAATTGATATTTTCTCACTTATGTCCAAATGCTAATTTTGAAGATGATACAGTTTTGCCTATCTTTAAGATTTCTGAAAATAATATCAAATCCTTGGTTAAATCGGATAAGGCAAATGGTTTTAAAGGAAATCCTTACATTCCTGATGAGGTCTGGGTTCTCTTGAAAAAGAGATTGCTTGTACTTTATGGCCCAGCCACAAGTGCTATGGGACAGGACCAAACACATCCTGTTCCTGACACAAGCACATACCACAAACAGTTAACTAAACAGTCAACCACCTCTGGTGTCTCTCAAAAGACATCAGTTGTAAAAGAAAAGAAGTCAGCTAGATCTGATGTGTCTGGAAGACAATCAGGATCAAAGCACTTCTCCACTAAAACCCTCACTCAAAAGAAGTCACAAGGAGGTGAACAAGGGGTTCTGATTTTGGAGAAATAGATTGATGAGTCTTTGATTAAGTCTGGAGAATATAAAGAAACAGGTGAGAAAAGAAAGTTTTTGCAACAGGATTCTGATTCTGATAGTGATGATGATAAGACCATCTCAATAATTATGAAGAAAAAGGACGTTGTTGATCCTGCTATTGATGAATTGGCTGAGCCAGTAAAGCCAAAGAAAAGAAGAAAGATAGTCAACAAGAGCAAGTATTACATTCCTGAAGAAATGCAGAATCTTAATGATGATATTAATCTTGATGAATCATCAATTCCTAACACATCTGTCATTCCTGATATCTCTACTCCTGATACTTCACCTGTGAAGACTGTTGAGATTTCTAATTCTCCAGCACCTACATCTCCAAAGAGAATAATAATTGAGATGTCTGTGGATGAAGTAAATGCTATAGCTGCTCAGCTTGGTCATAAACCAACACCTCTTCAGACAAAGAGACAAGCTGAAGCAAAGGTTTTTCATAGACAGGAGAAACAGAGGATCACTTCACCTCTGAAAGGATCAAGCCCACAAGAACCTGAACTTCAAAGGAGTTCAGCAGCTATTGCAGATCCAGTCCCACAAGAACCACTCACTCAAAGTGTGGGTGTAGACATTGTTAAAGGAATGGTCCCACAAGAACCACATTTTCAAAGGGAAGGTGCAGACAAGAACATTCCTGCCCCACAAGAAACATCTTCTCAAAGTGAAGATGCAGGCATAGATTCTACAGCACAGGGGTTTTCTGACATTGCTCTAGAGATTCCTGAACTGGATGCTGTACACATAGAAACTATTTTTGAGGGAAGCACACAAAAACCTTCAGCTCAAAGTCTTGAAGAAGCTTCTGAACCTCTGGCTCCACGAGAACCATTAGTAGCAAATACTGATGCAAGCCCTCTTCCTGATGAAAGCATAGCTCATGATGAGACTGTTGATACCATTCCTGACGATACTCAACCAATTCTGGTACAACCACTCTCATCAAGACCAATGGAATCTTTTACTACTTCATCAGGTAACACTTCTATCTCTACTTCCTTTACAACTGACAGTATGATTACAGATAGACCTGAGATAAGGGATACCTCTATTTGTACGACTTCAGACCACTCCTCTCAGCCGCCTCTTATTTCTTTGAATTTGTTGAGCCAGAACTTTTCTTGTGAGAAAGAGAGTGAACAATTAGAGAAAAAGAAGAGTGAAGAGAGGCAGTCTCCTGAACTGGCAAAAGGAGAGGTAGAACAGAGTGAGAAGTTTCAAACTTCTAGTGAGGTAGCAGTTACTATTGAAAGTAACTTAGGTGATGTTGTGAGAAGTGATGAGATCACTTTAGAAAAACAGAGAGATATAGGAATTGTTTCTAATCTGAATGCAGGATTTCAGGATACAACAGTACCATCTACTGTTGATTTAAAATTGAAAGGAGTTATGAATCCTGAAGACAATGTGGATGATAGAATTCCTGAGGCTAATGTTAGCTCAGATGATGATGATGATGATGATGATGATGCTGATAATGATCCGGAAGCAGCTCAGCTGAATGCTGTCATGAAAGCAAGTCTAGGATCTACTTATGGTTCATCCAGCAAGTTTATGAAGTCTGGGGGTAAATCTCCAGCTGCTCAAGTTGAAATCAGAGGAGATTATAGTCATTTTATTCCTGAACATATTCAAGATCTCAGGCGATCTGAATGGTATACTGAGTGGAATCAGCCTACTGCTGATATAAATTTCAATAATGCTCTTTTTCACTCCAGTCATATAGCTACTAAGCTTTCTGATCCTAATCTCAAAGCTTATCTGAAGACTACAACTATTCTGGCAAAAGGTTTGAAAGATGAAATTAACTCTGTCAAGAGTGATAATGAAAAATTTCATGCTCGGTTTGTTAAGGATTATTCTGAGATTGCCACTGCTAAACAGCTTCAACGTTTAAACACTACCTTCACCACAAGGATGGATACCTTGGAAGATAAGGTTGTTACTTTGTCCTCAAGGATGACTAATATTGAAGATTCTCTCCAATTGATCTTATCCTTGTTGACTGATCCTACTGATGATGCTTCTGATGTCAAAAATGGGGAGAAGGTGGTCAAAAGAAAATGCATACCTAATCCAGTTGTAAGAAAGGATGATGATGATACTTCTGGAAATGATGGTGGTACTCAGCCATATGCACCAGGAACCTCTGATGCTGCTTTGGTAACAAGGAGAAGTTTATCTCAAACTCAAACCAAGTAGTCAACTCATGTTTCTAAATCTGGGAAGAGAACAGTAAGAACAATGGTGCAATCTCAAATTCTGACAGAGGAACAATCTCAACTATTTGGTCAGAATCAATTACTCCCAGCAATTCCTGAAGAAGATGAGGATTTGTTTATTGCTGAGATAGAAGATGCTCAGATAAGTGGATTTATATCCACTTGGATCGCTTCAATTCGGCTTAAATTGATTGTTTTGGACTCAAGTTTATTGTAGTTTTGATGTGTTTTGCTTAGTTGTGCAGATTTACAAGAATGTCGATTATGGGTGATGCTTCTATCGTGTTTGGAGGATTAATTGATTAAAATTCGGATTTTCCGGGAAGGTTGCGCAGTCTACACTGTTTTGGCCATATCTGGAGTTCTAGAAGTCCGTTTTCAGCGATCTTACAGCTCACGCGAAGTTTGGAAGATTTTCTACAACTTAGAACAGAATTCGAACGCGCAAGTGGCGTGTGGTGGGCGCAGGTTGCGTGACAAGTAGACTGATGGGAGCAGGAATTTACTGTTTTGCCCTTTTCAAGTTCTAATTATATTTTTGGGAAATTTTTAGTACCTTAATCGAATTATAATTGTAATAGAAGGTAATTTCTTTATAGGCAAGAAATCTAGAGCATATATAAACACATCCAACCCCTTGTAAATTAGATCATTAGACAATTAGATATCTTGTAAATAATATAGCTTAGATCTGCAAGGGAGAAAAGGGGAGAAAGATTCAACGCTCGTGACAAACAACGGATCTAGATCTACTTCATCTTTTGTATCATAGATTTGTTTTCTCAACTCTTAGTTTTAATAATATTATTGCTTCTTTCTTTCATACTTTGTTTATTACCATGGTTTCATCAGATCCCATGATGACGAGCGGTTCGATTATGAGCTAAACGTTGTCATGGGATTCTAACGAATTTATCTATATAGCTTAGTAGTTTGATTGCTTAAAAGATTTATGTATGGTGAATTATTGATATCCTCGTATGGTTGTGTTTCATGTGTTTAGATGCATCATGAACATCTAATTTGTTAATCTCTTACGAAATGAGAGTGGATCTTGAGATTTAGAAATTGCCATGCTAGCATAGGATAGGTTGATGTTTTAACATCATGATTTGTGGCGTAAATAGAGATATTATGCTGCCCTATGTGATCTTAATAGACAACTTGTTCTTCAACCGTTATGTTTTCAAATCTTATAGAGATATAGGGTCTAAGCATAATTGGTGTCTATTCATCTTCTATCTCTTTTGTGGATGTATGTTTAGTTTGTTATTCGTATACTGAGAAGTAGCGTATACTTATTTCGTGTTGTCTGATCAGATATCAAAACCATCACATGCATTGATTAAAGGCATCAACTCTAAGTGAAGTAGATGATGAAGTTAGGATTCCATGTTTTCTCGCATATAAGTAATTCAATTTTAAATCTCATTAGTTAGTAATTTTTAGTTTGTTAATTTGTATCTTAGTTAATTATAGTTAGTAAAAACTTAATCTTGTTATTTGTCTTAGCAGTGAATAATAATCATACATTGTTGCATAGGTGCATGAACTGAATTGAAACCTAACCAGATCTCTGTGGGAACGAACTTGACTTCTATCTATATTACTTGTGACCACGTACGCTTGCGTGATATTGTGTTAACATGCTCCACATCTCTTTAAAAAGATTACTTCCAAGTCAGGTGAGAGTGAAATTTTATATCACAGTGATATTAAAGTTCAACAGCATCATGCTAGGGAAGCACTCTTTGATCTCTGCAGAGAATTCTGACATGAGTACTCAAGAGATCTTAAAAGAACAAAAGAAGATTCTTGAGGGAAGTGCTAAACAGAAAGAAGCTCCTACTGCAAGTAGAGGAAGAGGCAGGGTAGGTAGAAGCAGAGGCAGAGGAAGAAAGCCTGGTCAAACAAGTTCAAGACAGACAAGGTCTAGTGGAATCACAATTGAGGAGTAACCGAAGATCATCAGAAAGTAAAGAAAAAGAAATCTCCACTACTTCGTACAATGATTCCAGAAAACGAATTCAATGTACCTAAAGAAGTTGTTGATGAAACACCACAGTTAGCTAGAAGAGGTAAAGTTACTGTGAGAATACAGAATGTTGCTGCTGGAACTACTCAACCTACTATCGTGATTTTGGTGAAGCTGAAATCTTGAAAGATCTTGAAATGATGATTCTTGTTATTGTCATTGAATCTCATAATCTGGAAGTTGATGAAATGAACTTGAAGATTGATCAAGAAAGATTCAGAAAACTTGAAGAAGCAAAGGTTATCAGAGAAAAAGGAAGAACTGTTGCTGACAGGGAAAGTGGAAGGTATTTGAGAAATGTTTTCAGATCTGACAAAAAGTTGTGGTATGATATCACAAAGCAAGACAAGGAGGAAGAATCTAATGATTCTCTTTTCAAAACGAAGGGAAACATGTGGAAGAAGATTGATGACATAAAATAAACTGGACCTGTTGTTTTTCAATCTGGTGGTGTAATAACTGAACCGCCACAAGTTGCTAAAGAAAAACTTCTTATTCCTCCGCTGAATGTTGCAGATAAAGTTTCTAGATCTGACAAATTTTCACCAAGATGGATTAAAATGCAATCTGAGTTGAAAGTACTAGAACCTAACACAAGAGGAGGTATTGGTTCTAGAGAATCAAAATTTATGTTTACAACTCAAACAGATCATCATATTCTAGTGAAAAGAATTGGTGATGAACTAACAGTTGATGATCTTTGGGAACTTGAAGCTGTTGTAATTGTTGCTTGCAATATTGATTCTAAGAAGGTAGAAAAGATGTTGTATTTCATGAAAGACAAGAGTGTCAAGAAAATGACTATTCAGGAGGTGTTGTGCAAATCAACAAAAGAGCTGAAATATGTTCTTTATCTACTCAAGAATAAAAGAATTCATGATAAGGAAGCTAATGTTTACAATAATTGGTGTACCATGATTCTCAGAACTATCAGATGCAGACATTTAGATGGAGGATCAAGGTATGATGATAAGTATACTCCCATGTACTTGAATACAGTAGGACAGAAGTTGAAATGCAAAGGGGTTTAGCTGTTAAAGAAGTGATATTTTATCAAGAACAATTATCTCTGAATCCTGGTGGAAAAGAACTTGCATATTTACTATTGGGAGATTTAGATTTACCAAGAAGCTCAATTCAAAATCTCAGGGCAGGTATTTATCAGATTAATGAAGAAGATGAAGAACTCAAGAATCTGAAGAAAAGACTGATTCAAATTCTCGAAAGTAAAGAAGAAGAATTACTATCAAGTTTCTTGCAGATGAGTAATTTCTTTGTGAGAATTTCTGAGACTAAGCCTGAGGATTTCTTGTAATATTTTGTTTTGAGTTTTTGATATCACTGAATCAAGGAATTTGTGCTGTATTTTACAAAGTACAAATTGAGGGAGATTGTTAGATATTGATTCAAGTGATGATCAGGATCTGGACTACTGATCAGATACTGATGCTGACGTCATCAGTAATGCACCATCAGTTTTAGGCTATCATCAGGATTGGAGGCTGATCAGGATTACACGAGGATATACATCAGTCCAGGAATCAAGGGAGATTGATATGTCGGTTCCTGATTTATAGGAACCCAGCTATCATTCAAGATATGTACTAAGAGACATATGTAATTGATTTGATATATCTTGTAATTGATATTATTATATAAACACAGTTTTGGTTTTACATTTATGTAATCGCTTACACGAGTTATCTTGTAACCTAGCAGCTCTCAAGAACATAAGAATTTCTTGAGAGAGTTTGTAACAGTTTTATATCAGAGTCAATAAAGCTGTTATTTATTCATACTTGTGTTATCATTTCTGTTTAAGTCGAAAATCTTATACAATTGTATTCAACCCCCTTCTACAATTGTTCTTTACTGGGTAACAGGGGTGGAAAGTCCAACACAGGTGGGAGACAATCATATGGAAAACACTCACGTTCGAGGGATAATGATCATTAAAGACGCCCAAATAAATCACAAAAAGTCTGAGCAAATCTACTCGACAGAACTAGCTAACCGTTACAAGTTCAATTTTGTCCTGACAAGTGACACCTGACAGTTTTGTGCAATTATCGCTTGGTTTTTTCAGAGCCTGTGCTTTATTATATACAGAATTCCTTTGATTAGATATCTAATTTGTTGTCCCATTTTTTTGATAATGAGAAGTTTATAATTTAAAGTACAAAAAATGGAAACTTATGAATAATTAAGTTAGATAGCTAATGCTACCTGCTGACTGGCTTCTTTTTCTCATTTTCTATTTTTTAATCTGTTTGTTTCCTTTATTCCTAATTGAATTGATCACTCCTATGCAATTTTCTACTGCTTTTTTTATTTTGGCTCTCAATTTTGTTATGCTTCAGGTAGCTCGCAAGTCAGCAGCTGATTTGATTAGAATACATTTCAGGTAGTATCTTCTTCTGCTATGAACTACTTCACTTAATTCAGGTCGACCTAAATTTTATGTCCTTCTTGTGCATAATTATAGGCTCTAATGTGCATAATTGTAAACGTAATTGTTAAAATGCCCAGAGCACACTATTATGTTCTGTAGTAAATTCTTTTTGGTCATTGATCTAAAGAAAGTTAAACTTTCTGTTGCATTAAAGCTAATGGTATCATGCAATTTTGTTTTGTTTATTCTTTCTTGAAATATAATTTTCTTATTTTTGTTGTTAATTGTACAACTCCAACAATTTAGAGAGATGCACATGTAAATTATATAGTTAGTGTTTCATAAGGATGACGAGATGTTGAAATATGCTAATTTTGAAATGTGTCCTTATGGTATTCTTGGCAAGATATGCCATCATCGTGCCTACAAATATGTAACTCTATTGCTTTTTCACAGATGCAAGTTGGGTTCATTGATGAAGATTAATATCGTAAATTGTTACGGAAGTTACCCTATACACGATGCAGCCATTTCCTTGTCTACTAGTTTGGTCAAGTTATTTCTTGACCATGGAGCCAGTCTTGATGCTTGTTCCTTGGATGTGGATGGTATTTCTCCTCTAGAGTATGCTGTTGAAAGGTTAAGGTACGGACACACCTTTTATTTCCAAGGAAATCTCTTTTCAAATTAATCATCACATTGTACCTCCCACAAATGGTTTATTTCTCTATTCTTAAACTCTTGTGTGGTTTTCTGTTGGACTTGGAAAGTTATGTAATACCTTCTCTTGATGCAGAAAGAGGCACTCGAGACTATTGACTTGCTTGCCGGGGTCTCGGCTGCTAGTACTGTCATGAACGAAACAATCTTTAGTGCTGTTAAAATGGAACAGAAACCTTATAAAGAATGACAAAATATAAAAAGAATAAAGCATATTATGTTCATATCACTCTTTGCAGATTGGTAGAAAAGGATATCTGATATTGTTTGCAGGAAAAAACTTAACACAGACTGTTTCATTGTGCAGAGCAATGCGAAAAGGACAGGGCTCGTGTTCTTGTGCACTGCATGTCTGGCAAAAAAAGGTAATGTTTATCTTAAAGGTTAAACCTGTATTCTTCTAATACAATTTATGGGGATCGCTTTGCTAACTTTATGTACTTATGTACGTAATACTCTATTCTTGTTAGGCCATACTATATTTTAATATTGGATGAAATGCGACATAATGTTTGGTTACTGAAGGATATCTGGTAGTTGTGGAAAAGTTTGCTACTAAAATAGCTACTTCTTAATGGGTAATGGTGTAACAGTAGGAAATATACATCTCATTATAATATTTATTAACCAAATGATTTGTTATATCTTTGTTTGTAGCAAATCACTTACAAAGAACATTCTTCAGTATGTTCGTGGCTCATGGAACAGCGGATCCTTTGGGCCTAATAGGCAACGGGTGTCCGATCGATCTTGGCCCTCTGTACTCGGCCTTCAACGACATGTTACCCCAACTTTCTACTCCTCCCGAGTACATGGCTAATCTCTATGTTTCCGAACGCTGGGTATGGATCGACCCGATGCCCAAAAACCTAGCCTTACTCTGCCACGGAGCATTTCGGCCATGTGGACTGATTTCCAGCGGCTAACCTCAACTTGGTGTTGACCGAAGAAGACGTTGCTTCGATCCCTGAAAAATATGATTTTCCCGAGCGATTCTACGCTCACCACGCCGATGAAGATGACCTTATTTATCATACGCTTACTTCACAGTCCGCATGGGAAGTACTTGGTAGGTGTGTCCGAACGAGCGTTCTATTGTGGTCTTAGGTTCCCTCTTCTTCCCATAATTAGATGCTTCTTAATCCGAACGGGAATTGCTTTAGGGCAATTGGACCCGAACAGCTTTATTCATTTCAATACCTTTCACACTCGTTGCGTAAAGGCTGAGGTTGGGCATAGATTGTCCCTGTTCCTCCACCACTATGACTTCAAGAAAAATGGTAAAGCTGCTGGATTCTATACTATGGCCAGTAGAACCGGTCGAGCTGACTGGGCCGCTACGAATTCCAGTAATCGGGGGATGCACGATAAATGGTTATTTGTCTGTGGTCCCAAATTAGACAACTATAGAGTATGGAGAGAGGTCGAACCCCACGATATTATCGCTCCGGAGATGGACGACGAAGACAGGGTGGATTATGCAAAAATTAACCGACCGATGGACCCAAACAAATTTTCTCTGTCTTTGACCCGCGATAAAGGGTTCTCAAACGCCCTTTGGGGTAACGGTAATCGTAATTTTACTTCAGTCGTACTTACTTATTTTATTCTATTTGCTGACCAACTTCTCTTTTCTTGATGGCATTGTCTACAAAGGTAGATATGTCTAGGAGGCTGGCCGAGAAGGCATCCAAGAAAAAGGCCGACCTCGAGGCAAGACAGCTTCAGGCATCTAGAGGTTCTCAGGCGAATCCTGACCACCCCGTTCAAAGCCCTCCTCGTGACTCTGACCGTACCGTTGTTGCACCTGCTTCTTCGGATGGTTTCTTGGAGAACACCTTGGATAGCACCAACAAGAGGGGGCGAGGTTCAGATGATATCCTTCAGACCTATCGCCCTGCCTGGGGAATCTTGACTATAGACAGCTTTGCTTTTAAGGCCTCTGCGGAGTCGAAGGAGGTGGCTCAGGATTTTATGAAGGCGATGATTCTACTAGCCGATCGCCCAACCTATGACTCTACCGACGCTGAGTCGACCTGTTCTGAGCTGTTCGGCCACTTGACTATGGTATGGTTCCTCTTTTGTACTTATTCTGATGATACTTTTATCCTTTTCTCATTCTGACTTTCATCCTGTCTAATTTCTAGGCTGCTCCGTGGGCGGCTACCCTTGATGAAAAAATCAAGGATTTGAAAAGGGAGCCGAGGGGCGTTGAAGCTTTGAGGGAGTCGAACGAGGACCTCCAGCAGTCGGATAATAGCTTGGCCATTGAGCGTGACGCTCTGATGAAGGAGCGTGACGCGGCGAACCACCTTGCGGCTAGGAGGGCCGATCAGGCTAAGAGGCACCGCAGACTTCTGAAAAAAGCCGAGAAGAAGCTGTTGGTGGCCGAAGACCGAAGCTTTCTAGCCGGGTTCGAAGAGGCCGTAAAAAGGGCTCACAAGGCTGAGCTTGATTATACAAAGATCATCTCAAAATCTAACACCCGAAAAGTGTTGCCGTAGAGATTTTTGAGGCTACGTTAACAGTTTTTGGGCCTTCGGCAACAGTTTTGAAGTGTTGCCAAAGGCCATCTATTAAAGTATGAGAGTAGGAACAATTAGGTTTGAGAGTGATAGGTGTTAGGGAGTGATATAGGTTTAGGTACTTCCCATTGAGTTAGATTTTCATAACATTTATATTCTTCTTGTATATATATATTATTACTACAGGAGATGGAGTTGGACGATGATGCACCTTTACTTCCCGATTCCGACATATCAAATTTAAACATATTTTTTCCTCTATAATAATATATAATCAATTTTACCTAAATTGCATAAACAAATAGTCACCAACCCCATATGTTCTATATATAATTAGCCAAATTCTAACATGAAGACCTTTACTACTAACATTTGATATGAGATCAAATCTTTTCCACACTATTTTTAAATTATTTTTTATGTCAATTAAGTACTTCACCAATTTTCCCACCTATCTCCATCATCCCTCACCGGTCTCTTCTTCCTTTCTTGCTCACCTCTTTCTTCCTCTCGACCAAAGTCCGTCCAGCACCATCAAATTTTGGCAACTATCACCATCACTTTCCACTCACCCGTTTCTTTTTCCTATAATTACACTATCTCATCTTCTTTATTAATTTTTAATCTCTCTCTTTCTTGATACATACACACTAATGAGATGGTGGTAATCAGTGGTTAAGATTAAGAAGTGAAACACTCAACGAATAATAAAGTAAATCGCTTGAGACTCAAGTCACCAGTTGATAGGTATTATTGAAACTAATACGTATCAAGGTAACTTTATCTGTTGGAGTATACCAAGTAATGTGCTACTTTCAATGGATGTGGGCATCTGTTGAAAAGGTAATTTTGACTTAGACAAAATTTTCACCTTTTCTTAGAAATAGAAATTTATACGAAAATCATTACACATTTCTGGCTGCATTTAACTAAGCAAATTTCTAAGATAAATTATAAGAAATTAAACATACATAGCTCATTTACCAATCTTGTGAATGCAGATTCATCAAGTGGCTTGATAAAAATATCTGCTAGCTATTTTTCACTTGGAACGAAATAAAGTTCCACTATACCATCACTACAAGAAATCTGCTATTAGGCAACACCGATCAAACGATAGTCGGGTAAAAAAGTGTTGCCCGAATTCAGGAGACAACAGTTATTTTTAATCCTCGAAAAAGCATTGACGCACCCATAATTCTTACAACGGTTTAAAAACCATTGTCTAGTAAATTGATGCAGACAACGGTATTTTGAAAGTGCTGTTGCGCACACTTGACCAATAAACAACTGTTTTAAGAAGTATTATGTGAATAAACCTAAGCCAATGTTTCCAAAAACCGTTGTTACAATGAGACAACTATTTTATTAGCCGTATTGTGTGAATAATCCTGAGAAAATAGTGCAGCAAACCTTTGTTGTAACGAGACAAGTGTTTTTGAATTCTGTTGTTTAAGTCTGGGTGAAACAACAATTTTACCATAGTGTTGTCTGACCCTAAGCTAACAGACAACTGTTTCTGCTGTATTGTATGTTTGTTTTCCAAAAAAGCATTTTACTGTCAAAATCATTGTCTAATTTACAGTGCAACAAAAAAATTCCAACTAACAACTTGCCATATAACAGAGGCATCAGGTAGCCAACAAAGCAAACCAATATAACATAGGCCATTTAGCCAACAAACCAAACATGAAGAAGCTTAACAGAAACAAACAAACCAACTATCAAGAATCATAGTTACAAATTCAAAGAACACAAATTAAATTACATCATGATATTTTTATTAGTTCATCTACGTCATCTCGAATGTAACTTGCCACATCCTCCTCATCAACATCCGGAAAATTGGGTAAAAAAAAGTCATTCTCAAGTTCCACTTCTACGGATCCCTCATTTTCATCCCCATTGTCTTCGTAATACTTTTTATCGGGTAATTTCAACACAACGGACCATAATTTATCAAGAGGATCGTCGATGTAACAAACTTTCTTAACATATTTTGCTAACACAAATGGATCATTCAAAAACCCCAACCTATTCAAATTAACCAATGTGTAGCCCAAGTCATCGACCTTAATCCCTTTGTTCATATCTACCCACTTACAAGAGAAAAGGGGGATCTATGGGTGGTTTAAAATACAATATTATTACATGTCTTTTATTTGCTGCTACAATTCCTCCTTGGATCGCCTCCTTGCTTGCTTGTCTTCATGTACATTATATAAACAAAACAACTATACTAATGTACTTACAAGGAAAACTCGAGTTACATTCGAGATTTAATCATTACAAGGAATAACGACATGCAAGTCGTATTTAGAAACCAAACCATAAATAAAAACCTCTATCCTATGGGTCTCAAGACCATAACCATCCACTATGCTCAAGTAACAAGTAAAGAACATGTCATATTATCTAATCATATTGAACCATATCATATTTCAGATGATCCAATCAAAGAAATCATATAACGCAAAAATCAGAAAATTAGAATCAAATTCTGAAAATAATAAACCGCCATTTTCAGGTAATAAATGGCATCAAATGCCTTACAGACGAGTTGATGATAGTTTTACTATCAGTTTTGTTCAGACGCTCGTTTCCAGTCAGAAAACACATATCGTTTGCGAAAATCGGACACTGGACACATATTTCACCAAATCTGCGCAGCGTATACAGAAATTGTATCGTATACAATCCCCATATCAAGAACGAACATAAATCATACATATATCAGTATATATACAGATTATATAATCATCATATGATCATCTCAATCATCATTAACATATAGTTTATACATATATATCAAAATCAACGCATCATACATGACAATCATCAAACATGCTCGTATATATATCAAAACTATAACATATAACCGAATTAAAACATTTTTGCAAGTAGCTCTGATGCCATTGAAGGGTTTCATGCACATAAACGCAGTGGAATTAAATGCAAAAGAATTAAAAAATGAAACCCTACCGTAGGATCCATGCAAAAACAAAAGATTTAATTTGGAGATTTCAATCACCACGTAGCCCGCTCTTGCGATCTACGCTCTACGGTATCCGCATGAATGCTTGTCTCGAAGGATTGATGTGTACTAGCACCCGAAAACTGCTTCTCTCTCTATCCTCTTTCTTTCTCTCAAGAATGGCTAGGGTTTTATATAACTTCATCTTATAAAATCAGCCATAAAGGGATATATACAGAGAGAAGAAAATTAGTTTTCTAATTATAATCCAATTATAATTAATTCTAATCTGAAATTCCAATTTATTATTTAATTAAGTCGCACTTAATTAATTAATAACTAATTTCAGAATTAGTTTAAGTAATTTCGTATTTCTATTTATTTAATTAATTAAGTCATACTTAATTAATATTATAAATAGAATAAATTACTTAATTAATTTAAATTCATAATTTAAATTATTTCTCCTTCAAGCGTTCTTTGTGTGTGACCCTTTAGGTTATTATTACGTTGGTAACAATTTTAATATCTAATTAAAATTGTAAACAATGAGCGGCATCTAGTAATACATCATTGCTACCCAAGTAATAATAATTAAATCGGTGATCGATTAAGCCTTTCGTGAATAATGTTCCATGTAATATAATCCCTTTAACCATGATATTATAGATTAAACTCGAGGCATGTAATGTGTCATCCTCTTCATAATTTAATCTTAATTTTCTTGATCGATGAGTAGACTATTAAATCAAATCAATATTTGAGCACGACCGTGCAATTCATAATCTCACTCAGACAAGAGGCCAATAATATCACTCCTATAACTAGGAGGGTTAAATCTCATCTAGATCATTCATATTTCTCATACGATTCATAAAGTGTGTAAAGTTCTTCATGGAAAGCACCTCCCAGAGGAGAATGCACGAGTCTCTATTACTCGTGTAATCCAAGGATCTGCTAAAATTCCATTCTCCATTGAAAATGAGATCATAACAGTGGGACATGCTCGGGGAACATTTATTGAGTGGCCAAGACACCTAATTCTAGAAGTAAAGACAAGCACTACTCCAGTGAAAGGAACTCAGAAGGTTAATTTCTATTTTCGTTTACTTAACGGATCAACTTCTCTTACTGGTTTATTTTGTGTTGTGAATTATTTATTTTTTAAATTTCCTTTTCAGGGAGGCAAGAAAATTTTACAAAAAGAGTTTAAAAAGGTGACAGATATAGTCCAGGAACCAGAGTTTGTGTTGGACATGGGTCCTACTTACCCTCCGCATTTGAAATGTTTGTGGCTCTGGGCAAAAGATGCCTTGAAGGATGGCCAAACAAGCTCTTTTGAGCTATGTCAAGAAGCTTTTGGATCAACCAAAAGGCAGGTTCTGTTTTTATCAGATGTTCATGCTTTATGCTCTGGAGGTGAAATATCAGGGACTGTCATTTGCATGTTTATTAAGTAAGTGTCAAAGTTTAAAATTTATTCCATGATTGTCAATATTTTTTTAATTTAGTTTAGATTTGTGTCAATGATTGTTTACTTTTTATGTAGTTTATATTTGAGAAAGAACAAGATGTCAGATATGGTAGCGTTCATAGATCCTGGGATGATAGGCGCTATCGGTTGTGGTACTTCTGGAGTGAGGTCGCGTACCTTATCTTTAAGATTCAAGAATGCTAAACCAGGACAATTTTTTCTCCTGCCTTATAACTCTGTGTGAGTACTAGTTTTTACATTTTTTGCCACCTATATTATTAATAAGATTTATGCTTTTTTAACTTGTGCTCCGTTTATTAATATCCCTCTTCATATAAGTGTTGATTTTTTTTGAAATGTTGAAGCTGAATACTTGCTAGTTTTACTAAGATAAAATTTTAAGAATTAATCGGGTAATTGTCCAGAGCAGAGTTTACAATATTTCTCCTTATATAGTGCTAACAGACAATTATCCTTTATTTGAGATGAAATTTTGTGGGATAATTTAATTAATAATTATGTTAGTTGCAATTTAAGTGATAGAGGTCCTAGTTAATTTAATTAAAGATTAACTCAATGGTTAGCAAGTTATGTATATAGTGACTACAATCTTGAATGAAATTGTATAAAATAAAGTGTTCTCATTTCTGGTATTCGCGATTTATTAGAAACCATTGGGCGCTAACTGCTGTGAATCCTGATTCATAAGTAGTTTACCACATGGACCCATTAAAGCGTCGAATTGCAAATGAAGAATGGGTTGAGGTGATTGATAAGTAAGTACCTCATTAGAACTTCAATTAATTTTTATACGCTTTAACAATTAAGGAAAATGTCTAGTAGTTTTATCTATATAATATTTTCGTAGTGCCATCAAACTTTACAAGGACAGTGCCAACAAGAAGATGCTAAAGAAGAAAATAGCGTGGGAGAATCTGGCAGAAATATATATTTCTTATATTCATTGGTTTCTCTGATTTCCATGAGTTGTGTAGACATATAGAATAGTTTGTTTATGTTCTTCAGGGTGTTCCTCTCCAATCTGGGAGCAAGGACTGTGGTTTATTTGTGATGAGCTATATGAAAGATATATGTCTAGATACGGAACTCAATTTTGCAGTAAAGGTAAAAATTGAATTTTTTTAACCCTTGTCGAAGTGCTTGTGTTCTGTGCTGAAGATATTTAAGTTGAACTGTTAATGTCCAATTTTTCAGTGGCAAAGAAGGAGCAACCTAGCTTATGGCAGCGATCACCTCAATGATATAAGGGCTGAATGGGCGAAGCATTTTATAAAGAATCATGCGCAATAAACTTTGTTGTACAAATAGGTATTTCAGATTGAACATATGTTTGGCAGTTCCAGTGGTAATTTAGCGCACATATTATAACTTTAAGTGAATCAGTTTATCTTTTGTGGATATGTTCATCCCGAAATATGGTGACTTTTGTGAATGTCATATTGGATTAGTTTATCTTTTGGTAAAATAGACTTTTGGTTGTAATGGATTAGTTTGGTTGTGTTGGCCGGTATGGTTGTAATGGATTAGTAGTTGGTTGGTTAATGGTTAATTTTGGTTATGGTAATGAATCCTTTGTTTGGATTTTGTTTTGGAATGGTTGTTGATCAAATAGTGTAGCCATGTTTTATTTATAGATAGAAAAACATTGTGTAATGTACTTGTAGACAATGCCCAAGCTGCACAAAAGCATCATGTGTTATAAACCAAACCATTGTCAAAATAAAGCTCATACAACTGAATGATTAAGAAAACATTGAGAACAAGTTATTCAGGCAACATTTTGCATAAAATGACCATTGTCTAACAACAGGATTTAAACAGCATAAAATTTTCAAGAGGACATAAACACAACCATTCTCTACTCAGAAGACCATTGTTGAAATTAAAGCAGAACAACTAGCAATCCAGGAGAAACCGTTGTGAAATAGGTATTCATACAATAGTCTAAAATGAAATTGAAGGAGAAATTGTTGTGAAAAAAATCTTCATACAATAGTCTAAATTTGAAGGACCATTCTCTAAATTCTTAACACACAATAGAATAAAATATGGGTGGGTTGAATGCAATACACTCAGACAACATATATAAAATAAAATAACGTTGTCTACAAACCATAAAAACAACATTTTGTCCACCAGAAAATCGTTGTAACACAAAATTAAAAAAAAAGTTCTTTTTAATTGAAAAATGTAGTCTTATTTAACTTACAACAACAGAATTTTAGTAAAAAGGGCTAGTTGTATATGAGGCTTTAGAATTCTTGGTAAACAAGACCGTTGTTCTTTCTGGTTATTACACAACATCTTCTTAAATAGTGATTGTTGTCGTAGATGAATCACACAACAATTTCTGTACTGTTGTCTGATCTTCATAACAGACGGCGTCCCGATAGACAACGAAAAAACTGGTCCTTAGACAACGAGCAAAGTCCGTTGTCTGATTAAGTTTCTGTTGTAGTGCATTCATCACATGCTCTCTGATGAAGTGATACCTAATGTCTATGCTTGGTGTGCTACATTGGAGAAATTGCAATTGCACTAGTATTATCACAAAAAATTGGAATTTTCTCAATTCTTAATCCATAATCAAGTAATTGATTTCCCATTCATTAAATCGGTGCACAACAACTTCCAGCTGCAATGTATTCAGCTTCTATAGTTGAAGTTGAAATTGAATTTTACTTTTTGCTTAACGATGAAACTAGCTTGTTTTCTAGGAATTGACATGTTTTCTTGTACTTTTTCTATCCATCTTACAACCTACATAGTCTGCATCTGAATAGCCAATTTGTTGAGTATTGAATACAGTAAAAGAATACAGAGGGGGGGTGAATGGATTCTTGAATTTTTCTTCGGTCTTGAATCTTTGTAGCAAGATAAGTGATGAGTGTGTAAGATATGAAGATGCGGATAATTAAACACAAACACAACACAATATCACTTTAATCTAATATTTTATTAGATAAAGATTTTGCTACAATCTGTGAATACAAATGATAGTATTCTCAGCTTCGTTTTTCTCAGAGAGATATTTTCTGGATATTTTTGAGAAACTTCAAAACCTTAACAGCTAAGGAAGTGAGGCTGTATCCTTATAGACATGGATACACCCACTTGCTACAAATGAGGTAGGTAAAACAAAAGCACTTTCCAGTCTGTCTATCTCATTTTAGTAAGAGTCCAAACGGCTACAGATTTGACTTTGAAAAGCCTGTTTAGATCCACTTCTTCAGCTCCTTGTCCCTTGTCTTATCTCTCCAAGCTTCTTTGTAGGCTTTCCAGCATGCTTTATAGGACAGAGTCAAATAAAGTGTGCTGGCTTGTTGCAGGTTTCTGACTTGTACAATTCTTCAGTATTTTGTCCTCAAGAATGTATTCGAGAAGTGACTAAGTGAGTGATTCGAGAACTGGAGTTGACTTGATCGATAACTCTGAGTTCTCGAATAGTGTTATCTTGACATATCGAATCACTTCTCGAATAGCTCTTTTCTCTGGGACTCCTTGAGATATCGAATAGAGCATTTTGACATATCGAATCCCTGAGATATCGAACAGAGCATTTTGACATATCGAATCCCTGAGATATCGAATAGAGCATTTTGACATATCGAATCCCTGAGATATCGAATAGAGCATTTTGACATATCGAATCCCTGAGATATCGAATAGCATATTGAGAGATATCGAATAGTGTCTTCTGAGATATCGAATCTCTGACTTCTCGAATGCTAGACTTCTCGAATAGACAAATGTACTTCTCGAATTGGTACTTAGGCAAATTCTTCATTTCTTCAAATCCCAACTGTGATTATTTGGCAGTCTTTATCTCCTTGCTTGAGGCATGAACCTTGGAACTTCTTTCAAGCATTATTCTTGACTTTATAATTACAGTAACACAACTAGAATTTGATGCCTATTACAAGTACAGAACAAATAGAAACTCTACAACTAGAGGTTCCCTCAGTTAAGAGGTCATGTAGGTAATGCATAGCATTACACATACTTAGGCTTGTTATTAGATGTATTCAGGCATGCCTCTGTGACTAACAATCTCCCCCAAATTGTGAGTAAGACCCTTAGTCACAATTTCATGTCTGATAACAAGCCTATCATACATAAAGATAAAACTTGACAGTACAGGTATGAATTTCCATTAGCAATTTGGATAGAACTACAGAGTGAGTAATCTTACAGCCTATGATGAAGAGCTAGCCATTGTCTTTTGATTCCCTTTCCATAGCTTTGGCTTGAAATTCATCATATTCTTTCTCTCTTCTTTCTTTCTCCTTCCTTGTATTCTCATCCATAGCTTTTATTATTTCTGCCATAGCATCCAATTCTTCAAGCAAAATTGAGTCTTTGAAATCTTCAAGTACTGGTTCCAGAATATTTGCAGGATAGTGGTTGAGTAGATTCATTCTGATGTTGACTTGATTTCCATTCCTCCTCCTATACTTTACCATGTAGGGGTTGAACTGAACTCTACACAAACCCTTTTTCCTCAGCTTTTCTGCTTCACTTTCCAGTCTCTCAATTTCTTTCTCCCTTGCCAGCCATTTCTCAAAACACTCTTTTCTGACTTTTTCTTCATGATCTCTCTTCATTTTCACAAAATCAATTAGCTCCAGTTTCCATACTCTCTCCACTTTATCTTCTGAGCTCAACAGTGCAATGATTCTCTCTATGTCATATAGCTTGCCCCAGTGTTGACATCCTCCTTGTTTGAATTTCTCCTCCCTTCCATCAGAATATTTAATCTCAAGGCAATTATCAACAATGGCAACATGATAGATTCTTTGAGCTTGCAAAAATTGCAGTTGGTCTACATCATAATCTTCATCTAGTGGTTGGAGTTTTAGGCCTGGATAGATTGTCAGGGTTTTTGATATGGTTGGCTTTGATTTCCTTGCAGCTTGCTTGAACTTGATTCTTTTTACATGATTACTTGGCAGCAGTATGTGACCTTTGTTTGTAGACCATTGTAGTATTCCATTAGCAGTTTGCTTTTTGAAACATACAGATGGTTTCTTGACTTGAATCTTCTTCTCTTCTTGAGGTGGCAAGACAGTTGCAGAAGCCATAGATGCAAATTTTGAAAGGTCACCACTGGCAGCATTCACCCTAGACTTAGAGTCTTGTGTTGTGGTGAGGTTACTGTCAGCAATGCCTGAGGCTTGCTGTCTTCCACTTTTCCTCTCAGAGCCTTTACCTTGATCATCATCATTCTTCCTCTTCTCATTATCCTTCTTCTTCTTCTTGTCTTCATCACCCTTATTACTCCTGTGATGTCTTCTCCTTCCATCACTTTTATCTTCATCCTTGTCTTGATCTTTGCTTGGGTTGAACTTAGCAGTCTCAGATACAATGCCAGTTGCAATATATGACCTGAGATAAGATATAGCTTCTAATTCTTCTGCTGTTCTTGATCCCTTCTTCTTGATCAGTTTCTCAATGATGGCTATGATGAGATTTTTATTTTGAGGAGTTAGATGCTTAGGAATGACCAGCTGCTTGATATCTTCAATTCTTGTTCCAGCCTGGTAGATAATAGTTCTAGGATCTGTGAAAACTTCAGGTAGCCTTGAAGGTTGACCATTCCTCAATTCATCATGAAGACTCTTGTTGTTCTCATTTCCCTTCTCAATTAGTCCAAGGAGCACATTCACTTCTGAGTGCTTTAGACTCTGTAGAGTATTGATGGTTAAGTGCCATATCTTGTTCTTTCCTACCATCAATATCTCCTTGAGCCATAGATCATTAAGCCTCCTTGGTACTACAGTGAGACAGTCAATCTGACTCTTCAAACTCTCATGATATAGCAGAGCATCACCAGCCTGTTCTCTAGAGACTTTCAGAAGCTCCAAGAATGCATCATCATGATAGACATTTGAGTTTGCAATTTCTTGTAGCTTGGCCTCAGTGACCACCTTCACTTCTACTGGCTTGGCACTCTTAGATATTGAGATTTGAGGCTTGTCAGATGGCATACTCCCTGCAACCACTGTGGTTGTAATAGACTACCTTTGACCATCAGGAGTAGTGATGTGCACAGTTGGTAGAGTGACAACTGGCAGAGAAGTGGGAGGCTCATCAACTTTGTCCTTTCCTTTTCCAGGCACATGAGTAGTAGATTTCAAAGTTCTCTGATGGCCACCCTCAGTGATCTTGATGCCCTTTTCTAGTGGTCTCTCCCCCTTTGGATTTGAGTTCTTTGATATCCTCTTCTCCCCCTTAGGCTTGTTGACAGACACAGGGACTGTAGGAGACACCTTTGGAGTTGAAGATTCATCAGGTAGAGGGAGACCCATGTGCTTCATCATTGCAGACAACATTGATTGTTGATGCAGAAGAACATCAGCTGTGGTGGTGGCTTGAGTGTTCAACTGCTCAGTCAGAGTTGTCACAGTGTTTGTAAGATGAGCATTGGACTTGTGGAGAGAGACTACCTCCTTTTCAAGAGTATCCACTTTAATGAAGAGTTCATTGGCCTTAAAACCAGATAGGGATTGATCCTTCAGTCTCTGCACTTCGAACCTTGACATCTCATGCACAGGAACCTCAGTGACCAGCTTGTCTCCATATTGATTTGCAAAGAGGGTCCTGAGCATGGCATTGGCATCAGTTGTCTGATCTGATAAGGATTGAAATTTGTGCCCCAGACCTGTGACAGCATCCTTGAGAATAGCCAAACCATTGTCCATCCTGGTGCAAGTAGCATTGCAGGTTCGAATGTCCTTGAGAACAGTCTCCAATTGAGGGAATTTAGCATCAAAAGTCCTCTTGATCTCATGCACCTCCTTGGTTGTAGCTGAACACACTTCATTAATTTCTGTCTTTAAGCCTTTACCAAGATAGTGTGCAGCCTTGAGAATGCCTTTATAGCTATCATTCACTGCTTCAAACACATCAGTAGGGTTGAGAGATTTGGCATTGGACCCTAGTGAAGTGATGTACTCTTCTCTGAGATACTGGAGACCTTCTAAGAGAGGGATTGAATTGGTTCCTTGCAGCCAAGCATCGATATTCCCATCTCTCTCAGTTTCATCTATGATCTTCTCCTTCTGTAGCTCTACATCCTCTTTGTGACATAGGAGAATAGCTTCATAGTCCGGATTGGGCATGTTTGCAGTGAGAAGGTGCTGAGCAATTTTTGTGAACTCAGGGATCTGATCCACAACTAAGCTTTGAAGTGCTTCAACCGTCAATTGTGGTGGAACAGACCCTGATCCTGAAGCACTGTCATGTTGCACAGGCTTCAGCCATTGAGACAAAAAGTTAGAGCTAGAGCTAGGCTTGCTAGGCTCCTCAGTTACAGATGCAACTTCTGCAACCGGATGAGCAGACTCTACTACTGTTGTCTCCACAGAAGTGGGATGAGTTACAACAGTAGTTGACACAGGCACAGAGTCTCTAGTAAGAACTAGTGAATCCTCTGTGTTTGTGATGGTGTCATTAGGATATGCCCCAGCATGCATTCCCTGACCATCCAAATGTGGTACCTGGGTGGTGAGCAAGGTGTCATGCACCAAGTCACTTGAATTCATTGGCTCATCAAAGGAAAAGAATTCTTGATGATCAATG
The DNA here is from genome assembly GCA_036435485.1 of Saposhnikovia divaricata. Lineage (NCBI taxonomy): Eukaryota > Viridiplantae > Streptophyta > Magnoliopsida > Apiales > Apiaceae > Saposhnikovia > Saposhnikovia divaricata. The sequence goes on from CM071596.1 coordinate 58,052,702, forward strand.
CCTTGCTCCTCAATTGCTTGAGTTGCAGGCTTCAAAGAAATATGAGTGGTAGATTCTGAAAGAGAAGTGTGTTGTAGACAAGATTTTGGCAACTCCCCCTGAGAAATAGAGGGAGTTTCAGTTATGATGTGCTCTCCACTCAGTGTTGTGCCAGCCTTATCACTCCCTTGTGCTGACTCTTTACAGATAGGTGCATTGGGGAGGATGCTTGATTCTATAGATGCATCCTGTTGAGAGGATACATCTAGTGAGCTGTGTGCCCCTGATTTTACAACTTCAGCCATTTGAGTGACTGAAGAGGTGGTTTTAGACTTCTTCTTCTTCTTTAGGCTTATGATAGGTAACTCAGGTGTCTCACTTTCTAACCCTAGTTCTACAGCCAAGGCTGCTTCAGTTAAGATTTCTAAAGGTTCAGAAGCAGCCTGTTTTCTCTTCTTTTTACTAACATCACCCTTTTGAGAGGATGATGCAGTTGGCTCTTTGCTGGATAGAGTGTTTGGCTGAGGGGGTTGGTTAGCAGGCCTTGGGTTAGCACTTTGTTCTCCTTGCTTAGGCTGTGCTAACTGTGATTTTGAATCAAATATTGGCATGTTGTGGGGGTAAGACCTAAACAAACCCTCCATGTGGGGAGTTATGCTAAGTCTTACATCCACATCATTCCTAGTCTCCAAATTACCAAAAATGAGTTTGGTCATGGACCTAGGATAGCCTATTTTACTCTTATCTACTCCAGGCAATTCAATCAATGAAGCATTTTTAAAGTTAAGTACTGATTGAATAAAGCGAGGAAAGAAAATTTCAGTACCTCTCTTGGCTGTGGTCTGACCAAGTCTCCCATAGAGTTCCTGTAGGATGAGAAGTCCAACATCTATCTTTCTCCCATGAGCCAAGGCATAGGCAAGCTGCTGCACGGGTGTACTAATCTGATCAAAGCTTGATTTCCGTGCAGTGAATACATGAAGGAGTGTAGCAAATACAAAGCTCCATTCTTTCCTTAAGAACTTCCTATTCAACTTTCCCAGCTTGATAGTATCAGAGTAGTTGATGAAGTCAAAGAATTCTTCCAACTCATCATTGGAGGCCAGAGCATCATACGTCTCTTGCTGCATATCCAAGGCTTGATTCATGTCTGCAGTGGTGATAGTGATATCCTCTCCTTGAATCTTGCAGTGAACAATATAAGAAGTGATAGCATTCTCAAGAGCAATGACCTCCACAGTAGCAGTCCTCCAGAATTGTTCCAATAGATCTATGTACAGAGTTGGGTTGGCTGAGAGCGCACTCTTGATGTATGATTCAGACAACCACCGAACAAAGCACTTGAAATTGGCATTCGGTGCTTCCACATCACTGGTGATTGCGATGAAATTAGTTTGGGATGGTATGGTGAGTTTAGGGTTTGCCATTTGGGTAGAGAAGAAAAGAGAATTAGGATTGAAGAAGAAATTCGCAGTTAGGGTTTTTCAGAGGTTTCAGGAGTTGAGATGCTTGAGAAATCGAACGAAAAGAATTGAATAGTTGTGAAGTTGTATATATATATATATGAATGTCTTGAGTTGTCGATAGATAAGTGTTCTGTAGCGACAAGTCATTCGAGAAGTATGAAACAACTATTCGAGAAGTCAAGAAAGGCTTATTCGATATCTCAGGCAGTTTTTAACTCACAGCTGGCAGTGATTTAACTCAGAAAATAATTCAAAGTTAAGAATATATTTTTATGAGTGAAATGAAGGTTTGAATATAAATCCAAAAAGCGATTAAGTGTCAGCGAAAAATCAGCCTTTTCAAATGATTCGATAACTCAAATGCAGTATTCGAGAACTCTATCATTAGAGAACTAAAATACTCTATTCGAGAACTCAAAGTGTGCTATTCGATTTCTCAAAAAGACACTATTCGAGAACTCAGGAGGGTTCTCGATAGGCCTATTCGAGAACTCGAGCCATGACAAAACAATGAACCATTCGAGAAGTCTGACTTATCGAACTATACTTTTCACTCATAATTCAATTTTCACTATCTTTTAAAATTTACCAGAAATATTCACTGAAGAATATTCTACTAAATTAAATAGTGATTTTCTCAAAATTTCACAAAAATTTCAAGCTAAAGATGTATGATTTTCAACATATGCAGCATTGTGGAATATTTATAAATCATAATCCAGCCAATACTTACTTTAAAAATATTGAGCATTTGATAAGGTAAGTATTTACTGCTACAACAATCTAGTTGATATATTCACTTAGCCAGAATTTGAAGAATTCAGCATTCCAATCTCACTAACCAACCTTGTGAAGGTGGCTTCATCTAGTGGCTTAGTGAATATGTCAGCTAGTTGTTTTTCTGTGGGAACATAATGTAACTCAATGGTTCCATTAGTTGCATGCTCCCTTATGAAGTGATATCTGATGTCAATGTGCTTTGTCCTAGAATGATTGACAGGATTGGCAACTATAGAGATTGCACTTGTGTTGTCACACATGATAGGAATTCTTTCCAACACAAGTCCATAATCTCTAAGTTGGTTTCTAATCCAAAGCACTTGAGCACAGCAACTTCCAGCAGCTATGTATTCAGCTTCAGCTGTGGAAGTTGACACAGATTGTTGTTTCTTGCTGTACCAAGAGACTAACCTTTGTCCAAGAAACTGGCAGCTACCTGATGTGCTTTTCCTATCCACTCTGCATCCAGCATAATCAGCATCAGAATAACCAACCAGATTGAACCCTGTGTCCTTAGGATACCATAACCCCAAGTTTGGTGTGCCTTTCAGATATTTGAAGATCCTTTTTATTGCTATCATGTGTGATTCCTTTGGGTTTGATTGAAACCTTGCACATAAGCATGTAGCAAACATGATATCTGGCCTACTAGCAGTGAGGTAGAGTAGAGAACCAACCATGCCTCTGTAGATTGAGATATCTACCTTTTTGCCCTTAGCATCATCATCTAACTTGGTGGCAGTGGCCATGGGTGTCTTCGCAGGTGAACATTCTTCCAAATCAAATTTCTTCAGTAAATCTTTAATGTATTTGGTTTGGCTTATAAAAATGCCATCCTTCCTTTGACTAACATGCAGTCCAAGAAAGAATGTTAATTCTCCCATCATACTCATCTCATATCTGCTTTGCATGAGCTTAGAGAATTTTTCACACAGCTTCTCATTTGTAGAGCCAAATATGATATCATCCACATAGATTTGAACTAGGATAATATCATCATCATGTTTCTTGTAGAACAGTGTCTTGTCCAGTGTGCCTCTAGTGAATTGATTCTCCAGTAGAAATTGTGATAGTGTGTCATACCATGCCCTGGGAGCTTGCTTGAGTCCATACAATGCTTTAAGTAATCTGTAGACAAAGTGGGGAAACTGTGGATCCTCAAAGCCAGGTGGTTGTTGCACATATACTTCTTCTTCCAACTCCCCATTCAGGAATGCACTCTTGACATCCATTTGATAGACCTTGAAATTAGAATGTGCAGCAAATGCCAAGAAAATTCTGATGGCTTCTAGTCTAGCAACAGGGGCAAAGGTCTCATCATAGTCAATACCTTCCTGTTGAGAGTATCCTTTTGCAACCAACCTTGCTTTGTTCCTTATGACTACACCATTTTCATCCATCTTATTCCTTAGAACCCATTTAGTTCCAACAACGGTTCTATCCTTTGGTGCAGGCACTAGTTCCCATACTTTGCTCCTCTCAAATTGATTTAGCTCCTCTTGCATAGCAATTATCCAGTCAGGATCCAACAATGCATCATCAAGTTTCTTAGGCTCAACTTGGGATAGAAAGCAGCCATAGAGACATTCATTTATAGTTGCTCTCCTTGTCCTTACTCCTGCATTTGGATTTCCAATTATCTGATCTGCAGTGTGTGATCTATCCCATTTCCTTGTATGTTCAGATTGATTTCTCATCCTTGATGTTGCTTCATCATTTAGATCATGATCATCTACATTTCCTCCCCCTGTGAAGTTGTCACTCCTCACAGGTGTATCTTGGATGCTTGTTTCTTCATTGTTGGTTGACACAGGTTCTTCATTCACTTGAGTTTGTTGGATTATGAGTTCAGATTCACTTTCAACCTCCTCATCAGAATCATCTAGATTGTCAAACCTCAAGGGATCTTTATCTTCATCATTGGCTTCTTCTAATCCAGGTAGTTTGCTGTCATCAAATGTTACATCTGTGCTCTCCATTACTTTCTTTTGACAAATGACATAAACTTTGTATGCAATTCTTTCCATAGAATAGCCAAGAAAGATTCCTTCAAATGCCTTTGCATCAAACTTTCCAACATATTCTGAATTATCTTTTAGCACAAAGCACTTGCTTCCAAAAGTATGAACATACTTTAGAGTAGGCTTCTTTCCAGTCATCAAGTTATAAGGTGTCTTTCCAGTGTTTTTGTTGATGAGGGTTCTGTTTTGGATGTAGCATGCAGTGCTCACAGCCTCAGCCCAAAAACATGTAGGCATCTTTGCATCAAGTAGCATTGTTCTAGCAGCCTCTATCAGAGTCCTATTCTTTCTCTCAACAACTCCATTTTGTTGTGGAGTCCTTGGAGCTGAGAATTGTTGAGAAATACCATTTTCTTTGCAGAATGCTCCAAGCATGGCATTTCTGAATTCTGTCCCATTATCACTTCTTAATGCAACCACACTTGCATTTATGGCCTTTGCTTCTTTGTCAACTTTCTTTATGTGCTCAATGATTACTTGTGGAGCCTCATCCTTTGATGCCAGAAATTCTACCCATGTATACCTTGTAAAATCATCAACCATCACTAGAGCATACTTCTTCCTTCCTAGTGACATAATATTGACAGGCCCAAACAAATCCATATGAATCAGTTGCAGGGGCTTGGTTATAGATGTCACTGTTTTTGACTTGTGGCTTGATCTTTTCATTTTTCCCTTTTTGACACGCCTCACACACTCCTTCTTGACAGAATTCAAGTGTGGGCATGCCTCTCACTAACTCCCTTTTGACTAGGGAATTAATGGCTTTGAAGTTCAGGTGTGATAGCTTCTTGTGCCACAGCCAACTGTCTTCATTTGATGCTTTTGAGTAGAAGCAACAAATTGTGTCCTTGCTTGCAGAGTCCATATTGGCTACAAACAGGCTTCCCTTCCTTACTCCAGACAGAGCAAAATCACCAGTCTTCTTGTGGGTGATCAAACATTCATCTTTGTCAAAGTTCACTTTGAAGCCTCTGTCAGTGAATTGACCAACACTCAGTAGATTATGCTTGAGCCCCTTGACCAGTGCTACATTCTCAATGATGACATTACCAATTTCCAACTTGCCATATCCCAGTGTGTTGCCAATGCTGTCATCTCCAAAAGCAACCATTGGGCCAGCCTTTTCCTCATACTGTGATAGCAGGGCCATATCACCAGTCATATGATTTGAGCATCCACTGTCCAAAATCCACATGACCTTCTTTTTACTTTCTTTGCCCTGCAAACACAAAAGTATTACTTCTCCTTTGGTACCCAAACGAGTTTGGGTCCATGTGACTTAGTGACAGTTTTATCAAAATCAGCATGCTTATCAGTTTTCTTGATGTTGGTCTTCTTGTCACTGTTGGGAGTCTTAGAATCAGGGTTCTTAGACTTAGGTGACAGAGGTACCTTCCTAACTTTAGGAGGACTTGAAGACTTTGTCCTTGTGTAGTGTGTGTGAACATTATGATTGATACAGCCCTCCATGAATTGTCTTCTCAAATTAAAACAACTAGTCATCACATTCATGTTACATGGCATACAATCAAGTTTATCACAGAAAGGAGAGTCTCTATGTCTTAAAGGCACAGAGCAATCATAGAATGGTTTAGCAACACTACCAGATGGTTTCGTGCAAGCATGAGTCAAATGATTAGAGCTAAAACAGTTTTGACAAACTTTCCTAGGGGCATTTGGCACATAAGCATAGTTGTTATCTTTGTTAATCCCTAATTTGCCATTCCTGTTTGGTCTCTTATTAGTCACTTTCTTCTTAGTCTCATAATTTCCAGCTGAAACAAAATTTACAGATTTCTCAAGTCTAGGTCTACCTCCTACTGGCTCCTTGGCTTTGGTTTTGACATTCTTACTCTCAGAGGATGCTTGTTGTTCATTTGATTGTGCCTCATCTTCATCCTCCAACATTTGCTTGATGAGTAAGGCATCCTCATCAATCTCAAGTGTTGGTGTTTTAAATATTGGATTCTCAGTCTTTTTCAAAACCTGAGGCACCTCCTCTTGAACAACAATGTCATCTTCAATGACTGCATAGCCTTTCCTCTGTTTAAGAGTGTCATAATCAAGTCCAATGGCAGCCTTAGGTCTAGCTAGATTTTTCTCATGATAAGACTGCAATAGACTAGAGGAATTCTTAAATGTTTTCAACTTAAATTCATTTTCAGCTAATTCATCCCTAAGAGCTTTCTCAACTTGACTAGCACATAGAACTTTATTCTTTAGATACTCAATCTCTTGTTTAAGATTTTCTATTTGCACAGTAGTTAGCTCTAGTTCCTCATTTCTCTTATTTAACAATTCATTCCTAGTAGACAGTTTAGCAATTTCTTCATTAGCAGCAGTCATACTAGTATGAATGTTAAACATCTCAACAGATAGTTGTTCAACCAAAGATTTATATTCAGAAACAGACATGTCTATGGTAGTGAGAGATGGTACCTGTGAGTCTGATGCAGATGGTTCTTCCTTGGAATTGGCCATCAAGGCATAGTTGCAGAATTCTTGTTCTTCCCCATCACTGTCAGAATCATCCCAACACTTCCCTTCAGCTATGTAAGCCTTACCTGGTGTCTGCTTCTTTAGAAGGGCCTCATACTTAGCTTCAAGCTCAAGAAACTCCTTATCCTTCTTTTTAGGCTTCTTGCATTCACTGGCAAAATGCCCTAGGTCATTGCATCTGTAACATCTTACAGATGACCTATCCACATAGCTGGTTTTGAATCTGTTCTTGTTTGTTTTCATAGGTGCCTTGCTCTTGTTGAATGAATGATTTTGAGGTCTAGGCTTGAAGGGCTGATTCCTCTTGAATCTGATGTTTGGGAATTTTCTAGCCATAAAAGCATATGATGTATTTTCCATGCCATCCAGCTCTTCAAGAGTGTAGAACTCATCTTCTTCCTTGTCATCAGCAGGTTCAGTCACTACTTCCTCAGTTTCTTCATCATCTACTATCTCTTCTATTCTCAGCTGACTTGTAGATGCTTCCAGATCTTGAATAGATTTGTTGACAATCAAGGCACATGATGTGTTTATCATTCTGCCTTGGTTAGCTTGGATAGCCCTCTTTTGAAGCAACTCAAGCTCGTGTGTCTTTAAAACCCCATAGAGCACATCATACGTGACTTTGTTCAAATCTCTTTCCCATAGAGATATGACCCTTTGCTCTAGATGGTTTGGTGACGATAGTAGAAACTTCATATTTAATTCCTTAGTGCTGTAAATCTTCCCATTCATTTGGAGCTCAGTCACCAGCTTGTGAAATCTTTCAAACATATCAGTGATACTTTCCTTGGGCTGTGCCATGAACGCCTCATACTGTGTGACCAGTATCTGTTTCTTATTTTCTCTTACCTCCTCTGTCCCTTCACATAACACCTCGATGTGATTCCACATGTCCTTGGCTGATCTGCATGATGCTACGTTGGCAAACATCGACATATCCAAGGAGTCTATGATTAACAACATGAGGTGGCTGTCTAGGGCAATCTTTTCCTTCTCTGAGTCCGTCCATTTGGATGGCTCTTTTGGAACGTATGATCTAGGAATGACTACTGCGCCCACTGTGGATTCAGCAACTTCTTGTTGTGGTATGAATGGACCATTCTTGAGAATGTCAGGGTAGAGAGGATTGGCAGCTTTGATGAACAACAGCATTTTTATTTTCCAGAGGTTGTAATTCTCTTTGTCGAACTTAGGGACCTTTACCGTACCTGTAGTCTTTGGTGTATTCGAACTCATGATCGTTTTCTGTTTAGATTAAACAGCCTGCTCTGATACCACTTGTTGAGTATTGAATACAGTAAAAGAATACAGAGGGGGGGGTGAATGGATTCTTGAATTTTTCTTCGGTCTTGAATCTTTGCAGCAAGATAAGTGATGAGTGTGTAAGATATGAAGATGCGGATAATTAAACACAAACACAACACAATATCACTTTAATCTAATATTTTATTAGATAAAGATTTTGCTACAATCTTTGAATACAAATGATAGTATTCTCAGCTTCATTTTTCTCAGAGAGATATTTTCTGGATATTTTTGAGAAACTTCAAAACCTTAACAGCTAAGGAAGTGAGGCTGTATCCTTATAGACATGGATACACCCACTTGCTACAAATGAGGTAGGTAAAACAAAAGCACTTTCCAGTCTGTCTATCTCATTTTAGTAAGAGTCCAAACGGCTACAGATTTGACTTTGAAAAGCCTGTTTAGATCCACTTCTTCAGCTCCTTGTCCCTTGTCTTATCTCTCCAAGCTTCTTTGTAGGCTTTCCAGCATGCTTTATAGGACAGAGTCAAATAAAGTGTGCTGGCTTGTTGCAGGTTTCTGACTTGTACAATTCTTCAGTATTTTGTCCTCAAGAATGTATTCGAGAAGTGACTAAGTGAGTGATTCGAGAACTGGAGTTGACTTGATCGATAACTCTGAGTTCTCGAATAGTGTTATCTTGACATATCGAATCACTTCTCGAATAGCTCTTTTCTCTGGGACTCCTTGAGATATCGAATAGAGCATTTTGACATATCGAATCCCTGAGATATCGAACAGAGCATTTTGACATATCGAATCCCTGAGATATCGAATAGAGCATTTTGACATATCGAATCCCTGAGATATCGAATAGAGCATTTTGACATATCGAATCCCTGAGATATCGAATAGCATATTGAGAGATATCGAATAGTGTCTTCTGAGATATCGAATCTCTGACTTCTCGAATGCTAGACTTCTCGAATAGACAAATGTACTTCTCGAATTGGTACTTAGGCAAATTCTTCATTTCTTCAAATCCCAACTGTGATTATTTGGCAGTCTTTATCTCCTTGCTTGAGGCATGAACCTTGGAACTTCTTTCAAGCATTATTCTTGACTTTATAATTACAGTAACACAACTAGAATTTGATGCCTATTACAAGTACAGAACAAATAGAAACTCTACAACTAGAGGTTCCCTCAGTTAAGAGGTCATGTAGGTAATGCATAGCATTACACATACTTAGGCTTGTTATTAGATGTATTCAGGCATGCCTCTGTGACTAACACAATTAGATCAAAACCAGATTCCCTAGGGTACCAAATGCCAAGTTTTGGTGTCCCTTTGAGAAATCTGAAAATTCTTTTAATATTAATTAAATGAGACTCTCTAAGATGAGCCTGGAATCTAGCACATAAACATGTTTCAAGCATAATATCAGGTCTACTAAATGTTAAATATAGTAGTGAGCCAACAATGCCTCTATACTTGAAATGTCCACTTTCTTTTTCATAACATTCAATTCAGGTTTAGTGGCTGTGGTCATGGATGTTTTTACATAGGAACAATCCATTAAGTCAAATTTCTTTAAAAGATCATAAACATATTTAGTTTAACTTATAAAGATTTTATCATTCGCTTGTTTCACTTGTAAACCAAGGTAATATGTTAACTCACCCATTATGTTGATTTCATATTCACTTTGCATAAGTTTCCCAAACCTTTTGCAAAGTTTTTCATCAGAAGGACCAAAAATTATGTCATCCACATAAATTTGAACAAGTGTAATAGAGCCATTGGCAGTTTTACTAAAGAGAATTTTATCAACAGTACCTCTAATGAAGTGATTCTCAAGAAGAAACTGTGAGAGATTGTCATACCCGGCTCTATGTACTTGCTTTAGGCCATAGAGTGCTTTAAGTAGAAAATAGACATATTTTGGAAAATCTAGATCTTCAAAACCAGGTAGTTAACTCACATACACCTCCAAAAATTCACTCCTAACATCCATTTGATAGATTTTGAAATTGGCATGGGTTGCATATGCTAGAAAGATTTTGATTACTTCCAACCTTGCTACTGGTGCAAAAGTTTCATCAAAGTCAATTCCCTCCTCTTGACAGTAGCCCTTTGCAACTAATTTAGCTTTGTTCCTTCTTACAATGCCATTTTCATCCATCTTGTTCTTGAATACCCATTTTATATCAATAACAGACTTGTTCTTTAGCTTGGGTGCTAGCTTCCATACTTCATTTTTTTAAATTGGTTTAGCTCTTCTTGCATGGCTAAAACCCAATTTGGATCTAGAAGAGTATCCTCAACCTTCCTTGGTTCTTCTTTGGATAGGAAGCTACTGTATAAGCATTCTTCTTGAGTTTCTCTTCTAGTTTGGACTCTTGAATTTGTATCACCAACTATGTGTTCAAATAGGTGATCTCTTGGCCATTTCCTTTGAGGTGGTAAATTGATCTTGATGAAATGATTTCATTTTCTTGATTTTGATCATTTTGGTTCGAAGTTGAGTATTGACTCTAAGAAACTGCCCTTAAGTTTATGGACCTTGCATTAGCAGTTGGTGGAGTTCTATTTGAGTACAATGGATCCTGCCATTTGATTCTCAAGGGATGTCCCAAAATAATTGTCAATATATAGATGGTCTAGCTTTTATGTCAATGGATGAGCCTTATTGATTTTCAACTGATGGACCATTTTGTATTTCAACGGATGGACCAATTTGAATTTAATGGATTGTTCATCTGGATTTTCCACATCCATTGAGGGTACATCTTCATCATCTTCATAATTTACTCCTCATATCTCATTCTCAAATGAGCGAAGTTCATCAAAATCTTCATCTACTAATCCTTGCATAGTTATCATCAAAGACAACATGTACAGATTCCATAACAATGTCAAGTCTTATATTGTAGATTCTATAAGATTTTCCAGCTAAGTATCGAACAAAATAGCCTCATCTGCTTTTGAGTCAAACTTTCCAAGATTTTTACATTGATTCCTTAGCATAAAACATTTACCACCAAAGACATGCAAAAATGTTATTGTTGGTTTCTTTCCTTTGAATAATTGGTATGGTGTCACGCCTTGTGCCTGATTAATCAAAGAAATATTTTGAGTGTAGCATGTAGTGTTAACTGCTTCTGTCCAGAAATCTGTAAGTAACTTTGATTCTTCAAGTATTGTCCTAGCAGCTTCAATTAGGGTTCTTTTTTTCCTTTCTACTACACCATTTTGATGTGGTGTTCTTGGTGCAGAAAATTCATGGATAATTTCTTTTTCCTCACAAAAACCCTTCATCACAAAATTCTTGAACACAGTGCCATTATCACTTCTAATTTTCTTACTCAAAGATTAGGATTGTTGTTGAGTATCTTGATGTGATTGATGATGATTTCACTTGCCTCATCTTTAGAGTGCAGAAAGTAAGCCCATGTATATTTTGAAAAATCATCCACAATCATAAGACAATATTTCTTTCTTGAAACTGACATCACATTGACTAGTCAAAATAAATCCATATGCAAAAGCTGTAGTGGCTCAACAATGCAACCTCTTCAATGATAACATCATCTTGTGAAATAAAACCATATCCCTTAGTATATCCTCGGTTGTTATCTCCAAAGGTAATGCTAGGGCCAGCTCTCTCCTTGAACTCTGTGAGCAGGGTAGAATCTCCATTCATGTACCTAGAACAACCACTATCCCGGTAACATAGATTCCTTCTTTTTCCCTGCACACATCAAAATCAAATCAAGTTGATTTTGGTACCCAAGTTTCCTTGGGTCCTACCTTGTTAGCCACTTTCTTGTTTTTCACACCTTTTTGCACATTAGGCTTAGGAAAGTTTAAATCAACCTTTACCCTTGGTTTTGGTCTTTGAAAAATAGGGTTTATTACTTGCTCAATTGCATAAAAACCAAATTCTTGATTTGGCATAAATTATGCATGCATGTTGTTCAATCCAGGCATATTCCACGGCATTTGTGGCATGTTAAATGAATTAAAATAAGGATTTGGAACAAATGACATGGTAGCATACTCAAGTGATGCATGAGCATTTGCAACAGACATGTTAGGCATGGCAAGCACAGTGGGCATAGGCAATGCATGAACATACATAGACATTTGCATAGAAGAGTCAATGCCTACTTTTCCATTTCTATTACTCTTCTTTTTAAACTTAGCCTTACTCTCAATCTTTTCTAACTTGATCTTAAATTGTTTGTTGAACAAGTGACCTATGTTTGCCTTTTCAACTTTCTCATAGTTACAACGTTGTCCACTGGCAAAGTTCTTATTGACATGCCCATCTTGTTTGTTCAATTAGGCTAAGGTTTTAATACTTGCAGACTTGACCTTTAACGGATATATCTTTTATGTTGAGCTATAATCTTTCAACGGAAGATTACTATCCGTTGATTCACTATCTGAAGTGACCTTTCCATCAACTTCCAACTTTTTCTTCTCTTCTTTCCAAGTTTCCTCACAGAAGGTTTCTATCCCTAGAACTTTGATTATGTTGTTAGCAATATCCCTGGAATCTTTCCACTTAGAAATAACTCATGTTCTCTTTCCAACTGCTTTTTGAGAATTTCTTCTCTTTTCAAGATAGCTACAAGTTCATCCTTAGCGATCTAACAATCTCTCTTCATTTTCTCAAACTCAATGAATTGAGTTTCTAAAACAACATTTCTATCACTTAACAAATTATAAAGTTCTTTTTTTCTATTGTTTTCTCCATTATTATATCAAAGAACAGAATCTGTCCAGATTTTGTAAAATGGGGGAAAAGGTTTTGTCTTTTTTTTTCTCTCTTGTTGACTAGTTGGTGAATGATTTGTGTGTTATGTGGCGATATATGTCAGATGTATAAAGAGGCTATGTCACCCTTTTAATCAACTTGGCATTTGTGTGGTTAATAAGAAGTTGCATTGTTGGCTTGTTCTATGATGAACACATCACTCTTATTGACTTATTCTTGGTTTCTTTGGTTTCTTTTCCACCAAATTCACTTGATATAATGCCCTAGATTATCATTCATGGTTCTTAATCTCGTTATGTGTTTAATCCATAATCCATTATTCGTTCGCTTTATCGCTTAATCTCGTTATAAAGTTCTATCGATTTCTATAACGTTCGTTACACTAACTCAGGAGTTTTCGTTCTAAATAATTAATTCATATTTAATAAAATAATAAAATATAAAATCCTTGAATCCTCAAATTAAATAAATCACTTGTCTTGATCGACTTGATATACTCTTCACTGCTCGGTCAAATATTCCATAGAAATAAAGTTTGGATTTTCTGAATTCCGATCGCGTTTACACACACTTATTTACATCATTGATTGCTAATATAACTTTACAATATCCATTTCATGTCTCGTACATAGGGTAACATGAAAAATTTCTTAATCCCAAAATCACTATTCATCCATGCAAATCACTATTCATCCTTAAAATGAAAATTTTTCTCAAGTATAAAAATTAGGGATGTTACAACTCTCCCCTCCTTAAAAGATTTCATCCTCGAAATCCCATACTAGTGTTATTGACCAATCATAAACACTTATTTCTTCTGTTCCTCATTTGTTTCCTAATATTCTTTTGTAATAAGTTCATCATTTAGCTCTTTTGTCAATACTCTCTCCGATTTCATAACTCCTTTACCCTATAATCTTTATTTCTACTGTTTTCCCAAAAATATCTTATAATTACATAAATAAGTCAATCGATATTCTAATATTCAAATTCTCAAAACACCATCAGTCATGATGTCATATGCTAGCAACTCAATTATGTTCATATCCATTGATCTGTAGACCTATACTGAAGTATGCTCACATTGTTTTTGACCCATCATTTTATCTGAATTCCATTTTGATAGCAAAACTCTTGTATCACAGAATATATTCTTACCGCGGCCATATATATTTTTCTGATAACTCGCGTTCATTCGAACAATTCAAAATCTGCAATGCTCAGTAGCATGCTATAATATATATATATATATATATATATATATATATATATATATATATATATATATATATATATAGACTTGCACTCCATAACAAACACCTTATATAACAAACAATAAAGAACACCTCATATCTAATATAATTTAAGAGTTCCGTCATATCACCCAATACAAAAAATTATTATTTTTTTACCCTCTAGCAAACCAGCAAAAAAAAATTTGAAAATTTACTATGACGTCATCAGGTGAACAGTAATTTTCTTTTTTTTTTTTGCAGACTTGATAGAGGGTAAAAAAATAATAACTTTTTGTATTGGGTGCCCCTGGCGGGGCCAAAGGATCTAATAGATCTAAGGTGTTCTTTGTTGTTTGTTATATAAGAGTGTTCTGTATGGAGCAGAGGCCTATATATATATATATTCTTTTATCCACGTATTTATCCATCAACAATTCACTTAAAATCTATATATCCATATCATTCAATCTCAAACTTAGTACATAGCTATCACAGCTATTGTCACAACTAATTTTATGTCAATGGTTATTTAATTATGATTATCACTACAATGGTCATGTTTGGGTGGGCTGGGACCCCTCCGTTTGGCGTATCTCTTTGCATTCTAAATCTGCTCAACACATAACTTGTATAGTTACCTTTCTTGAGAAAAGTATAACTTTTTTGGTGACTTTTGTTTATTCTTATAATGAGGCCCAAGATCGTATCCCACTCTGGAGAGATTTAAATTCCCTCAGTTTTACCAGTTTGCCTTGTTGTTGTTAAGGGGATTTCAACTGTATTCTCAGTATCAATGAAGTTCGTGGGGGAAGGGAACCTTGGACTCCTGGAATGCAAGCTTTCAAAGATTGTCTCTCAAATGCTGGCCTTGGCCCTATAAGGACAGTGGGGGATCTCTTCACTTGGACTAACAATCGTCCTTTAGACCCGATTTTCAAGCGTCTTGACAGGGTGGTTGGCAATGGATCCTGGATCACCACTCACACATAAGGTTATGTTGTGGTCAAGAATAGAGGCATAATGGATCACAACCCTCTTCTCCTGTCTGTGCCTATGCAACTCGACCGGTATAGTAAGCCATTTCAGTTCTATAATTTTATGGTTGATCTCCCTGACTTCCAACTGACTGTTTCAAAGGTTTGGAATTCTACTATCTTGTTTGGAGACCCTTTGGCCATTCTGTGCAGGAAATTAAAGGCTGTCAAACATTCCCTAGTTGATCTTAATAAAAAGCATGGTAATGTGCACTTTAATGTCCAATTGGCCCGTGATGCCTTAGCTACTATTCAAGATAGTCTTGTTGTTGCCCCTTCTGATGATCTGCATGCAAATGAAAATGTTCTTATTGGGAAACTAAATCAGGCTCTTCTAGAGGAGGAGTCCCTTCTGCTTCAAAAATCGAGGGTAAAATGGCTATCAAAAGGTGATGGCAATAACAGTTATTTTCACAATCAATGTAAAGCTAAATGGAACCACAACAAGGTTTTGGCTCTGTTTGATCATTCAAGAGACTTGTTGCATGGCCAACGAAATTGTGCCAAAATTGTTGTCGATTACTACACGGAGTTCTTCGGCTCTCCAACCTCTTCTTTTGATCATTACAGCATTAACCTTGAGGACATTGCATGCCCCACTATCTCTGAAGCCCAGGCTGTGAACCTTGAAGCCCCTGTTTCCAGAGAGCTCATTTATGCCACTTTAAAGAAAATGAAAAAGAACAAAGCCCCGAGACCTTATGGGTTTAATGTTGAATTCTTCTTGGCCACTTGGAACATTGTTGGTGACTGTTTTTGTGATGTTGTACTCTCCTTATTCAATGACCTTAACATGCATCAAGGTATAAACTCTACAAACATTGCTCTAATTCCTAAAGTTGCAATCCCTGCTCACATTCGTGATTTTAGACCCATTTCTCTATGCACTATTGCTTATAAGTGTATCTCAAAAATCATTGATGCTCGACTAAAAATTATTCTACCTAGTGTCATTGATATTGCCCAGTCGCCCTTTATTCTGGGTAGGCATAACATTTTGCTAGCATAAGAGTTATTTCGTGGCTACGACAGGGAAACAGGGGCTTCGAGGTGTGCTCTTAAACTAGATCTTCACAAAGCTTTCGATTCTGTTCGATGGGACTTTATTCTTGTTGTCCTTTACAGAATGCAATTTCCTTCTCGTTTTATCAGCTGGATTCAACTTTGCATTTGTGGAGCTATGTACTCTGTCAAATTAAATGGAACGACTCATGGATATTTTAAAGGAACCAGGGGCATACGTCAAGGAGACCCCATGTCCCCTTACATCTTTATATTGTGTATGAATGTGCTCTCTCAAATGTTGAATCCAAAACCTACGGGGTTTAAACATTACTGGCGCTATAAAGATCTTGACCTCACACACCTGTTCTTTGCTGATGACGTGCTCTTCTTCAGTCATGGGGATCAAGTTTCTATCTCTCACATTATGGATTCTGTCAATAGGTTTTCTCAGTTAAGTGGTCTGGTCCCTAGTGCTCAGAAAAGTACTAGTTTCTTTTGTGAGTGCTCTACTACTCTTGTCAATTGGTTCGATGATAGGTTTGGCATTCCTCGAGGCAGCCTTCCTGTTCAGTTTCTAGGGGTGCCACTTATTTCTTCCAAGATTTGTGTTAATGACTGTATGCCTCTTATAGAAAAGCTCACACGCAGAATTTCTGTTTGGACCGCGCTGCTCTTATCCCTGGCAGGAAGGGTCCAACTGGTTAAGTCTGTGTTGTTTGCCATGCAAGCGTTTTGGTTAAATCACTTTATTCTCCCTAATGCAATTCATGATACTGTTCAATCTATGCTCACTAGATTTATATGGAAAGGTAATATCAATGATAAAGGGGGTGCAAAAATAGGCTGGAAAACTATTTGCTTGCCTAGAGTTGAAGGTGGTTTAGGATTTAAGGACACATCTGAATGGAACAAAGCTCAAGTTATTCGTCACTTGCTTAAGGTTATCAATCGTGATCCTTCTTTATGGGCCAATTGGATTAATCGAACAGTCCTCAAGCACAAGCACTTTTGGACCATGAGTATTCCTTCAGACTGCTCTTGGATT
This sequence comes from Saposhnikovia divaricata, assembly GCA_036435485.1. Classification (NCBI taxonomy): domain Eukaryota; kingdom Viridiplantae; phylum Streptophyta; class Magnoliopsida; order Apiales; family Apiaceae; genus Saposhnikovia; species Saposhnikovia divaricata. Next base: position 58,069,804 of record CM071596.1, read on the forward strand.
TGGAAGAAAGTTCTGAGGCTACGTGCTGTGGCACTACAATTTATTACCTATTCGATTGGAGATGGCACTACAATATCACTTTGGTTTGATCCATGGTGGAATAACTCCTGTCTTGCTGGTAACACAACTGGTCCTATTATTTCTCAGTGTAGATTGAATGCTAAGGCTATGGTTCATGACATTATCAGCACGGGCTCCTGGTGCTTACCAGGACCTAATAATAGACATCATCATATAGATCCTGTCCTGTTGAATTGGTTGCAAAACTTCACAAACCCAGGCTTCAACTTAAACTCTCGTGATGCAATTTTATGGAATGGTGTGGACACTCGAAAGATTAAAACTTGGCATGTATGGGAGAGTCTCAGGCACCGTAGCCAACAAGTCATCTAGTTTCAAGCTATTTGGCACCAACTCAAGATCGAACGGTATGCCAACATCAATGGTTACTTAGTCATGGGAGACTTAATACTCTGAATCGTCTTGCTAGATTTGGTATTGCACTGGACCGGCAGTGCTTCTTGTGTATTGGAGGCCGTGAGACTGACACTCACCTTTTCTTACAATGCTCGTATAGCAGATTTGTGCTATCTTCGATTCTCTCATCATTTAACCTGGGCATTACTGGGCATACATGGCTTGATTTTCAGCAGAATGTCCTAGCTATCCAAGATGGAGCTAAAAGAAGAATAGTGTTACTAATGGTTCAAATCTACACTTATTTCATTTGGAGAGAAAGGAATGCTCGGAAGCATAACAAATGTATTCTTGGCCTGAAGATACTTTTGAAGGGCATAGTTGTTGACACCAGAGCCAAACTTGCTACATCTCCATGGTTTTCGAAAATAGTTTATACTAGGCCTGACTTAATAGTTTGACTGTTTATATCACTATTATTTTTTGCTTTCTATCTTCAATCTGTTACCCGCAGATTGTTTATAGATAGTCCTATCTATGGCCTGTCATAGATCATGGGTTAATCCCTTTGTAAATTCCCCCTTTTTCTAATATATATATATATATATATATATATATATATATATTAATTTAGCAAAAAAAAATTTATGTCATTTTGTCCTTATACCCTGGAATAGGAGAATACTATATTCTGAAAATCCCAATATTCTATACTTGTCTTGTAAAACATACACTTATAAATAACGCATTCATTTATCTCCCCTGGTAGTCATACTGTAATATTCAAGAAATTTCTTCCCAAACTATTTCACAAGATTTATGTTACAATTTTATAAATCATCCTTCTCATTCCGTATGCAAACTATTTCTTTATACCAAGTACTGACATACATCAGTCATTTCAATTACTCACTTATCATCTGATCTGTCTTGTTCGTTCTTACTCTCGTGACAACTCATTCTTGAATCGATAGTTTGATTATCTATCATATTTGACAACTTAACCTACAAGAATTTCCTTTCAATCTCTTAAAAAAAATTCATTTTTCAACTTTTATAATCCTACAGCTTTCGTTGTTAACCCGTATAGCCTTTACCACATACTCATAATACTTCGATCACAATTGTTACACCCCCGACCAATAACAAATACAAATACCCGGTAACCCAGGGGTATTTTATAAAAATTCGGCATGAAGTATCCGTAAATCGGACTATCCACCGGTAATTCAACCAAAACCAAATTTCCATTTAACAAATACAAATAAAACTTAATACACCAATGATTCCTCACCGAGGATCGATTTCAGGTTATGGTATGAAACAAGAATCTAATTAATACAAATTATTACAACTTCTATCTCTGCTCTAATACAAATTACTATACCATCTACTTCGTAGCTCAATCCAAATCTGTGCTTACCCGCTCTAACTCCGAAATATATCCGTATAGAATGCCTCATCGCTCTCATTCGCAGGGATAAATGTAGTAGATCCTCGTTAAACCTAACTGCAAAGGGTTAGGTAAAACAAACCAAGAGTGAGCCAAAGAACGCTGAAAAAGTACATAGTGTAGTGAACAATGATTCTACAATATTTCATTGATGAACAATATCAATGATCAAACTATCTCAAGGGAATAACTCAATTTCTATCATATCATAAAACTTTCCATTTTTCTTTAAATCATAACCTTTTTCTCAAAAACGTTTCTTTCCACCAAAACATACTTTTCATAAAACTTTTTAAAAACATTTAAGTTGATTGTATTATTATCCTGATTATGGACAATACGGGTGATTAGCCACGTAAAGTCCCCCTTCCTTTGAAATTGGGTTCCCAATTAGGCAACACATATAACGCCTTAGAAAATTTTTGATATTTATAATTAGTTATTTAATATTAAATGTGAATTATGAGACGTGAATATTTTTGAGGAGGTAAAATATGTGTGATATCATTTTGTGGGTTTATGTGATGATTTATATGTGTCGGATAAGTCTACGTATTTTTATTTTATTTTTGGGGATTAAATCCTATTTAAATCATGTGCTATTTATCTTCTAAGAATTTTATAAAATCATCGGGATTAGTAAAAATTACAAAATCTTTTGCATTATTAACTTTATTAGTTTATTTGAGTTTTAAAAATATTAGATAGATTTATTTTGATTTTTAAAGATTTTAAAATGATTTTACGGATTGATTTGTGTTTTATGGATTTAATCTTGTAAAATTCATATTTAATTCGTTTTTGATCCTAAAAATATTTTAAAAATAATTATGTGTTCCTAATTTTATGCTCTCTATTTTAAATATGTAAAATTTATTTTTACCTCAATATCCTATATACTTTGCAATTTATAACTTTTATTGAATGAATTGTATAAGTAAATTTCGAATTATCAAATATTCTAACTACCCTTTCCCCTTTTCATTCCCTTAAATCCCTAAATTTCCTAATTAGAGAACCCAGTCCTTTTTTTTATTTCATCTCTCTCTAGATTATTCTGGAAAATCTCTCTCGAAGGTTTTTCTTTTTCTCCCTTTTGGACTCTCATTTTCTTCCATCTTAATCCCTCCCTTCCGACTGGTGTTCCTTTCCTCTGTGTTTCCCGCGAGTGTACATACTGATGAGTATATATATATAGGTGTGTGTGTGTGTGTGTGTGAGATCCGATTGTGGAGTGTGTGGTGTCTAGTTGTCTTGGCGATTATTCTTGAAAGAATCGAGCCTATTCCTCTTGTCCAATGCTGTTGTATGTGTAGCGTTGTGTGGGTGTATTGATGAGCTGGTGTGAGGGGGTTTGATTTCGCGGCTGCGTCCCTGTTTCCCCTCCCATGTTTATCGATGCTGCTGCGTATGAGCCTTGGACCAGTTGCTTGCTGTGTGTAATGTGATTGGGGTGTTGTGCGTGTGTACTGTGTGTGTGCGTGTGTGTAAATTTTGTGCGTGTGTGAGTACTGTGTGCGTGTGCGATGGCTATGTTGCCACGAGGGATTTCAGAGTTATGTTGGGTGATGAAATGCTGGGCTTTAGTTATGAATTGTTGTGATTGCCGTATAGTTTGACTGTTTAATTGGCATTTGTTCTTGTTTGTATTAAGTTTTAAATAAATACTCTGTGTAACTAGTTCAGAGAAAATTCTTGTTAATTGTGTTCGTATAAATGGTGTGGAGTTTCGAGAAGGAAACCCAAATTAGGGTACCCTCAAAATTTTGTCCCCTCGACAATGATTTTATTTGAGTCAAGGGTAAATTCGCGATGATGATTCGTGAGCCAAAATTTAATTTTAATAATTACATAATAAATTTATTTAATTTCGTATTTGTAAATTTTGAGTTGTATATCGGATTGGTATAAATTATTAAATATGCAGTGAATTATTCGGATTGAGATAATAATAGTTCTTGTTATTAGTAAGTGGTTGATTATAAATTATATGTGGAGTATGATGACTTTTGTTGGTTTTGTGTCGGATGTACCCCGACTGGTAGTGTAAATATACAAAGGGGATGCTGTCGAAATTTTCTAAAAATTATAAATTTTCTAGAACCCCTAATTGTATATTTCTCGAGTTATATTTATATACACTACAATTTGAATTAATATTTGAATTATATTTTATTTATGTGATTACTTGCTAAATGTTTTCTGATTATATTAATACGTTCTATCGGTGGTCTATATTTGATATTATATTAGTTAAGTAAATACATTTAGGATATTATCGCAAGGGTAGATTAAGATTAGACGTTCGAAGAGGAACGTCGAATATTGAATAGAATTCTGAAATAGTGTTTTTATATGTGTAGATTCGAAGGACGTAGACTTAAGGGATAAAGGAAAGGCAAAGGCTGAGGGCTTTTGAGCTAAGTGACTAGCGTGAAAGTACTTGGTTAAGGCAAGTGACTCGAACCTTATGCTGAAGTCCTGAATTCATGAACTGCTTATGAATTGTGATTAAATTCCTGTACTTTGCTATTTATTCTTTACAAATTGTTGCTTACCTTTTGTACCCTGTTATTTATCCTTATGAATTAATTGTTTAAACCCTCGTACCTTATTGTTGATGCCATGAATAATTGTGTAAACTCTTGAACCCTACTGTCACACTAAACACCCTAATCCTTGCTAAACTCTAAACCTTAAATTATAAGTCATGCCTTGCTCTGTCATAAACCTTTTCTTTTCACTTAATTCCTAAATTACCCAAATAAAATCCTACTCTGAACCCCTGGAACCCTATTTCTAAAAACCCTAACACCTACTTTATTTCTCATTAGCTAATGACCCTTTTCATTGATGTGATCTTGTTTACCTAAAACCTACAAAATTTAAATTAATATTTTCTTACCTCACCTCCTTATAATATCATGTGCTTGGCAAATACTTATTCTTAAATACCTTTGAATCACTCTTAAATTCCCTGCCTTGTGTACCTGTTGCAATTATATTTAAAAGCTTCCCTGACTTTTATTCTTTTATAAATGCAAATCAAAACGGCTTATTTATTTAAAAATCCTTAAACTGGGCTGATCTGTTATCAGTGAGTTTAAGGACCGAAAAGTGAAATGTTTCTAAAAGTTTTAAAGGTTTTATTGTGAGGGATTCCCTCAAAAATGTTTTCTATGGATTCCTTCAGATTGGAGAGCGTAAGAGGCCGGGTGACGCCGGTCCAGCATTTTTTAGCGTAAGAGGCTGGGGGAGTGTCCAGTCGAGCATTTGAAAGGCCAATGTGTTGCCTAATTGGGAACCCAATTTCAAAGGAAGGGCTGATCACCCGTATTGTCCGTTGTCCGTGAAAAACCTCCAATCAAATTTAAATGTTTTATAAATGGAATTGCTCTAAAAAAAATGACTGCTCTCCCTCTTTACTTAGGAAATGGAATACAAACTGTCATATTCGGATAAGTTCAAAAATTGAGCCTTATATTATTGTACCCAGATTTCAGTTGTGAATTTTTATGCCTATATTATCACTTGCTGAGCATTTGGCTCACTTCTTGCTATTGTTTCTAACCCCTTTTCAGTTAAAGAAGAAGATACTACTTAGAAGCTATATCTGGAGAAGTGTTTGTGGTGGACTATAGACTGGCTAACTTTGCAGGTAGAAGGTTGGACTTTTGGATTAGCAATCAAGACTTGTAGTAATAGTACCAGTTGGTTGTATTTATATTGTTAAGTGTATGTAACTTTTGATTAAGGATTAATATTGTAATGTAATAACTTAGTTAGTAGTTGCTTGTTTCATACCACTACCTGCTAGAGATCCGGGTTAGTAGTGGGTTGCTATATTATGTTTTATTATTTTGTGACAGGTGAACTTGTATTGGTTTTTGGAATTGTTGTTTGGTAACTGGATGAAATTTGGGTTGGTTTGAATTATAGGTGGATAGCTCGAATTACGAATACATCATGTCGAATTTTTTAAAATTCCCCTGTATCAAAGTTTACTTTTAACAAATAATTTCCAATAATTGAGTATTTTGTTATAAAAAGTATATTTTCAGTATAGGGAAGTCGGGGCGTTACAACACATTGGCCTTTAATGCTGGACTAGGACCACCCTACCCTCTTACGCTAAATAAAAGTGTTGGACTAGGACCACCCTAGCCTTTTATGCTTTTCCAATTTTTAAAAAAATTATTATTAATAATTTAAAACATTTCACTTTTCAGTCCTTAAACTCACTGATAACATATCAGCCCAGTATAAGGAATTTTAAAAACATCTTTAATTAATTAATCCATTTTAATGAGCGACAATAAAGGATTAAGAATCGGGGAAGTAGTCAATATAAGGTATCATAATCAAAGAAGTAAGATGGACTAAGCAGGGTATAGTTCAGCAAGACAGAATTATAAATTAATAAATCAGCAAGGTATCATTAATAAGTTAGAGAACAAGCAATCATTAAGATTCTAGAAATTAAACAGCAATTATAAGGAAATTCAGGAATAAAGTGATCTGAAGTTCAACAACAGATTTAAGTACTGCACAAGCTATAACCACTTATTTCAATGGTTACTAACTGATAAAATTTTCATGGCAAAATTCGAATTTAAATAAAAGATTTGAATAATTCAAAACGAAGATTTAAGAAATTCTCAATTACCCATAGTCTCACTCTTATCAACTAAGCACTCATAGGCTTTAGCTGCCAACCTGGCCCGACAATAATGAGTTGAATAAATAAGAAGATCTCAATTCATTCTTGGTTTTAACCGTCACTGAGCAACACATGCTTCAATGACAGTATAAACCTCGAATTATTTTACATTCATTTATAGCGAAAATAATATCAGAGTAAATAGTTGTACAATAATTTGAAGAAAACATTCCTTGAAAAGTATTTGTTGAGGGAAAATCATGAATCATATTCAGGAATTTTACAAAAAGATTTTTATAAATTTTTAAATCTTGGATTTCCTCTTTTCTAAAATATCAGTTAATTTCTTTTGAAGAATGTAAAATATCACACGATTGAGGAATCCGGTAAAATACCATGTATTAGAATATTAACAAAAATGAGGAATATTTATATACAATAATTTTTTAAAGAGCCAACACCTGAACGAAAGGTATTGAGGAATCCGATAAATATCAAGTATTGGAATATTAAAGATTAAGAATATTTATTTAAAATAATTTTAAAAGAATCAATACCTGAAAGATAGGTGGAGAGAATCAACAATTGAATAATATTTTTGAAAATAAACCCTTAAATACTAGTTGGAGGAAAATATTACTTGAAACAAATGTAAGGGGTATAGACCCTAGCGAAACGATTTGGAAGGAAACCTTAAAATCAATAGGGATATATTCACATCATTCAACATAAATATGAAGGGTATAAATGCTTGCAAGAAAGGATTCAAAAGAACAGTAACACCCCCAGATCCGGGATCCGGTCGTTACGGTCTCCATTTCGGTCCACAATACTTGAACTTACTTCAATATAAAATAAATTACATCTTTATGACCCAACACAACAATATAAAACACACCCGTTATAGTCCCAGAGATGAAATCAGAGTAACAATCAAATTTTATTAATCACATTATGAGTTCTTACAACCCAAAAGCATTTCAATATAATACATACTCTTTGCCATCCATTTACATAAGTCATACTAGCCCATATACTTGGTACTAAAAGGATGAATCTATCCTACCAATAGCTTTCTCTTCAGCTCTGGTAGTCTCATCATCCTTGCCAGCGTCGAGTGCGCCTTGTGCGAGTCATCTGGTCTAGCTGTTGTTGTGATATAATAATAAAGCAAGGGTGAGCAATAGCCTACCAATAATAATGTATAACTAAACGATAATATATAACAGTTCAAAAGTATCTTTCAAACCATATGCCATGCATTTACGTAAATGATGCCAGTATAACATAAACGATGAAGTTACGAGGTAACTCAAATTTCATATATAGGTGGAAATATCTGTTATGTCAAAGATAAGCAAGATATTATCATTTATCATAAAAGAGGAACTTGCAGGAAAAATATTGCAATTCCAATTATAAATACTTTTCCAATACTGCCAACTATGATAATGTTGCAGAACATAAATGAATTTGAATGATGAACTAATGCTGGAGTATTCACCGCGCCCGCTGTTCCAATCCTTACGATTATCAGTCACAGATTGTACAGCTCAATTTAGATTTACTACCGGTAGAAGAAAGAACTGACGGATTTACTTGTCTACCGCCCTGTTAGATCTCCCCGGCCAACGGTTGGGCCAATAGGATGGACCGGCGCTACTCGGCCTCTTACACGACTCCAAGTTCGAAAAGAAGTTCACGACTCTGAACGTAAAGTTCGTCCCCCTTTCCCCAAGTATGATACTTGTTGATAAGACTCCACAAAATAGTCGTATCTAGTTGGAAAGGAAAATTCAACATCATATCTCCCAAGCTGCTGCTTGTTAGAGGATACCATCTTGTTCCAATAATCTTACCCCTTGAATGATGAGAAGGTTACTCAAAGATTCAATTGATAAAAAGCAACCAAGTTGCGAGTGAAAAGAATAGTTTTACAAGATTTATGACCGGGAAGTCAACAAGATAAATAACATTTCTCAAGTAAGGTTCCCCTATAATATGGAAGTTTGAGCGAGCATTTAAATCCTTTTAAGATAGATTTAAATGAAAAATAAGGAGTTGGGAACCTTTCCTTGATAAAATAGTCGTAAAAAGACTCCGAAATATTTTACATAATATCTGGAGGTGAAAGATAATCTTCGAATAATATAAATCATTTTGAAAAAAAATTAAAAGAATTAAATAAATACTCCAAGAATATTTATTAACTCAATAATAATTACGGAATATTATTAAATCATAATATTGCTCGTAAGTAATCCTCGAATGAATATATAGAATTATTTACTAAATAAATCCCTCCTTAAATGAATATTCAAAATAATATTCATTAAAAAATTAAACTCCAATAATTATGTAAAATAATATTCAATAAATAAGTCAAACCTTAAATGAATATTTGAAAATAATATTCATTTAATAAATAATCTTCTAAATGAATATCCAAATAATATTCATTTAGTAATCAAAACTTTAAAGGAATATTCGAAATAATATCCCTTAAGTAAATAGAACTTCCAATGAATATTTTAAAATAATATTCATCAAGTACATAAAACCTTAAATGAATATTCGAAAGTAATATTCATTTAATAAATAAAATTCCAATGAATGTCAAAATAATATTCATTAAATTATCAACTCTAAATGAATATTCGAAACTAACATTCAATTAATATCTCTCGACTGAGATAATACTCGAATAACATTCTTCGAAAGACTTCCAAGTAATTGATACTTTATGGAAATATAAATAACGTTTAATAATAACATTCCTCAAAATAAATAATAATCTGCCAATGGAATCCCTCCGGGTTTCCACGACTATCTATATCTCAAAACACCGACTCCCGGTCTATATTTAAGAATGAATATCATATGCTCTTCGCAAAGGGTCTTACCAAAACCATCCAGCTTATAACTGATAATTCGTATCTAGTCTATAAGCCAATATCAATTCAGGGAACAGGTATCATAATATAATTTGACAATAGGCATGCATGATATGGCATATGTATCAGAAACAACAGATATACATATTATCACAACAACAGTTCCAAGGTATTGGAAACTTGCCTGGTAATTGGGTGTGGGTAGAGATAGCGTGTCCTGGGTTTGCTTGATGATCTATAAACAATCATAACATTCGAGATTAACCACTTAACACCTTTTAAAAGTCTAAGTATAAACTTCACTTAAGTCGAAACACATTTTCGAATTATCTCGTTATACACCTTTTAGTGTAACTCTTTTTATCACTGATACGATCCGACATTTGTTCATTATTAAGACATGTCATTATACCCACACTTGTTATATACTTATGTCGTACAAGCTCTAAAGTCGATCGATTACGAACCGAGATTATACCTCGAGTTTTATCGTTCGTTTTCTAAGTTATAACTAAAGTTATACTTTTAAGGGGTTCGTTCGCAATTAACCTTGATCCAAACATTTTTATAAAATCGGAAAATGATCCGTTTGACATGTGGTTTTCTCTCATACCTTCCTAATGACCTCTAGTATTTATTTACCAAGATTCACCACTGAGTAACATGATTTATGTGGGTTCAATTGAAGTTACAAACTTTTACTTACGGTTTCGAACCAATTTTAGTAATTTGACTATAACTGCTAAACCGTAAGTCGAAATGTTTCAATTCTTGCGCCAAAATGATCTATGGCTCGAGGTCTACAAGGACATGTCATGTTCATAACCAGTTAAGACAATTAACCCCACTGTGATGCACGAATTCTTTAAGGTTATCGAAAATCGGGCATTACGACGGCTATAACTCGAACGATCCAAATTCGTACATGCCTCAAGCACATCATCAAAGCAACTCATGGCTTAACAACATCATTTACTACTGTCAAGAGGCTCTAAGGCCAGTGGTAAGGTCTCATGACCACCACACAACATAAACATAACAAATCTAGTCTTAAACAACTATTAACACAACAATCAAGAACTCATCTTGCAACCCACTTAAGATCTCATCAAAACTTCATAAAACTCAAAGTAAGATCTAGGGTTTGGGTGAGATATACCTTCCTTGGAGTATGTACTAGCCTTATAAAACCTTGTATAGCCATTAGAACACCTTAAACAAGCTTGGATCATCCAAAGAAACAATAAAACTAAAGTTAGTTCTTAAAAATTACTATTCATCAGTTCAAAGATCGGCAAAAACGAGGCCCTTACCATGCTTTCTTCGATGAGGCTCCTAAAGGAGAGCTGTAGAGAATCTAACCAGATTTCCAAAAAGCTAAAGAACACCAAATTTCATTGAGAAACGAAGGAGATATGGCCGTTTGCAAATCAGTCCAGAAACTGTCAAGCATCAGGACAGTTTGCTTCTTCAACTTGGGGAGGTGCTTTGACTAGGCTATACTACTTGGATTGCTATGAAATTTGGAGCGAATATTTCCCATGGAGTGGAGAGGCTTTGGTTAAATTTGGTGATTTTATCATGGATAGAAATGGAGATATGAATTTTCTTCCTTGAGGGTGTTCTGCTGGGCAGTTTGTGGAGAAAGAGAGAGATATGGAGTTTCTTTGCTTCTCTTGCTTAGTGTTGTGTAATAAAATGAATTATTGATGAAAGTAAAATAATATCTTAGCCATAAAGCCACTTTATTAAAAGCATGAGGTCATGGATGAGGTTCTTGGAGTGGACAAGTGTTGATGAATTGTGGTGAGGAAGCTAAGTGCTTGGCTTGCTCTCTAAGTGTACTAGTTACTCTTGTAACTATTTAGTTACTTGGTCATATCCACTTGCACATGCATGCATCTTGATCCTCTGCTTGTTCTTTGTCCGGTTATTGCTCAATTTCATTGATCGTTCGTAAGAATATCTCAAGGATTTCTAGTTAGGGTTTTACCGGAAACCTTCTAAATATTTATAATACTATTCTCCATCTTTCTCAATAATTCCCGAATTAAATTCCTTAATTCTTATTAATAAATCCTTAAGTCTTCCAGTGTCCAGGGAAATCTCGGATAAAATAAAAGTGTTGTTTTTCAGAATCCGACAGCTTTTACATACAATTATTTTCCCCCTGGATCACTAATACGAACTCAGAAATCCGTTCTGAATACTTCTACATAGCGTCGTCTAATAATATTCTCATTTCCACTAAAAATACTATTCACTCTTTATTCTCTTATTATTCTTTTAGGGTTATATAGATGTCCAGGTTCTCTTTCGATCGTTCCTTAACCCTTTTTCGGAACCACTGGACTGATAACAGATATCGATTTGGATGACATAAGAATAACCTTCCCCCTTGGAATTATCAAATCTTAACTTCCTAGGAGATAGATAATTCTTATCTAGATTGTCAACCAATAGCATTCTTTATGACACATAAGTATTTGAACCCATATTCATCCCATAATAAAAGTTTTAATTCCTACCAAAAATCGAGGTTCTTACAGTCTCCCCTCTTTAAAAGGATTCCGTCCCGGAATCAAGTAGGAAACAAGAGTCGTTTGTCTGTCATTTCAACTTTCAGCTTCCGGGTCAATTCTTAGTCGTTCTATCCTTTCTCAGCACATCTACTAGTGCTACAATACGTACTTTATCCTTTTTCCATCAACTTTGCTACTTTTCGTACAACACACTATTCAGGTTATGCTCTTACTCAGCCTTATCCTTATTGATACCTGCAGTAACATTGGTATCACTATCACACTGCGAATTCGGAGGTAACCTCGCTCGCACTGTGCATTTCCTGATCGCTTTAATCTTCGCAATCTCGATCAATATAGAGAAGTGGAAAGATTTATTGAGAGATCACTATGATCAATGAACATTTGTTATATTGCATAGTTAGTACAGAAGGGGGCCAGCCTTTAGTACTTGACAAGCAATTAAACAAGTTATGGTATTCCACTTAGACTTCTATCACACAGACAGATAGTCACGTAATAGTACCTCCCCTCCTTAAAGGGTTGTTCTTCTCAATTCAAAAGGAAGATGAACAAGGGAGAAGAAAAGAAAAGAATTTCAAAGAATTATAGAAAGTTTTCATGATTGCAAAATATCATACTTAGAATTTACCTCTGAATTATAGAGGTTTATCAAATAAGAAAAATAATCGCAAATGTATCAAATACTATGTTATCATAACCTCTCGTGTCAACATATCCTCGCTGCTCTATCCACCATTCTATGGACAAATACTCTTGTTCAATCTTAGCGATACTCACATTCTGGAAATCCTTCAACCTTTCAGGTTAAATCTTAGATTTCTCACTTGACATCATTATTACTGACATTCCATATCATGTTACTAGCTCTTTCATATTCATAACAATAACACTATCAGGTAGTCATCCCAAAGGTTTGTTAGAAAACCCATTCATTAATCCATTCATAACATTCCTTGCTTCACATTCCATAATTATATTCCCCATCTTTTCTTTATCAATCACATCCTTCTTATTATTTGATTCTTATTTACTTCTGTTATTTACTTCCACCTTCATCTCTTTATTAAGACATCTTTTGCACTTGGTACCTCCTTATTGGTATCCCGTCACATTTACTCTATAATCATCACATTATTCCAATTTAAACTTTCCGAAATGAATCTGGCCGGTCCCTTTAACTTAGATCCAATATAATCTACTTCTGTCAACCTTGTTTCTCATCACTTGTTCTTTTCTACCCGTGATTTTCCATAGGTTGTTCTTCGTAAGTCAGACCAGGTCGAATATCTACCTGCTCGTACTCTTATCATCTATCGAGCATCTGCAATTTACTAGCGTAGCCTTGCCACATGAAACACGTTACGATCATGCTATAAATTTTGGGGGTAGAACTGGCTCGAATGCCACCTTCCGAACACTTTTAAACTCTCAGGTGGCCCAATAAGTCTCATTAATTATTTCTACGGGAATACATTTAGCATCATGAATCATCAACCTCATATTCTCTATCTTGTTTGCGCAGAAGTACACTAACACAAACTTGCTTGTCATTCATCAACATGCCATTTAGCTTATCAATAGCAGCACTTTTTTATCTTTACGTTGTCATCTACTTTCTTAGAAGAATCACCATCGCTTGTTGTTTACGTAGTGCGTTAATAGCTAACCATACGGGTTTCAAATCCTTTAGGGAGACAAAGTAATCACTATTCCTTATCCATAAGGAACACTTCCTGAACTTGATGTAGATATTACATGAAGTAGATAAAATTACAGAAGAGTTTCAAGCATCACAGCTATGTCCGGTTGATGAAACTATAACTCATGCATCTTCCATAAAAGACTGGAAACTTAATGGTTTACTTCGTCAATTTTGTATCATGGTCCTGGTTTGCCTCAAAACGGGACCTTCTAAGGTGTGTAGTTTGCTTAAGACAATATCGGGAATCGAATCTTTACTTAAACTTATTATTACCGTCGATTCTTGCACAGTCATCAGAAGGAATGTAAATTCCTCCACTCCGATATGACCTTCAAGGTTCTTCCAAATATCATTTTGTTCCCTCGGTATGCACATTTGCAATTATTCCTCTATACTTAGAGTGTCGGCCTCCTCATTGGCCTTTTCTGATAATAATAATTTCTTGTAATCAATGTTCTCTAGATACATTCCAACTCAAATTTTTCTACCTCATTCCCATCACTGTTGGGTGAAAACATTCTCCCTTAAGCTCTGCTGAAGGAGAAAAATATATTTATCAGTCTTTTTCCATAAGTCATTGCTTCCACCTTCCCGTGGGAACTTTATCAAAGTTACTCTCAATCATCCTAGGATATTTGTTCTCTTAGTTTTTTCTTGTTCTAGGATAATCTCAACCTTCTTTGGTTCCATCCATACCTCATCATGGTTTCATACATGCCTCATCTGGCATTATTGTTATTGTGTCTTACATTCTCTACCAAACTTCTATTTTGAAACTCATAATATTAACTTTTTTTTTCCTTGTAAGGTTTCTTAGGTCGTCCTCATCATTCCTCCTGTATTTTCTAGGTACAGGGTATATCAAAATGTCATTGATCAATACTCTAATAATTCTATCTATGTTCTTTCCAGAACTCTTTTTAATAATCCTTACAGGTCATTGTTGCCTTAGCAAATCCAACTCATATCATCTGAATTCACAATGTCTTTATTAGGGTTAATGCCATCCCTTGTGCATTCCCCAGGGTTTATCTTAATTTATGGATATCCTATCCTTAATTCAACTGCCAAGGAATTCTTGCATCCTAATTGGCAATCAGATCATGTATCCTTAATAAGGGTCTCTTTTCAATCATTCTCATTTGATAATCGATCGGTGGCTTAATGCTAACCTCTTCTTTCAGATAGTTGTCAGCCTATTTGACCTTCCAAAAGACAACGTTTGTCTATCTGCTCTCTTACAGAACTTGGTAATGGTAGCAAGGATGGATGATATTGGTCGAGTTCAACGTGAACCTCTTAGTGCTTATCGTTCTTCTCAAAGGTACTTACCTTAGGCAAAATTTCTACAGCATACTGATCAATCTCTGACCATTTCTATACTCTCTTCATATACCTTCATTGTTTACTTTCCTCCGTCATAGTATATTCATGGTATTCATGATACCCTAACATCATACATCTCAAGTCACTATACTTCCATTTTTACTCGTAATCTTGGACAATCATATACACATGAATCACTTTAGTACGGGTGACCCCATTCCAAAAAAAAGTCTAGTAAATTCCCAATCAAAACATGGGTTGCAAAGGGTTCAGTAGAAGATTCCTATGATCTCATTAATGTTTCCTTTATATCAGAAGCCCTTGCAGTCGGTGCTTACTTAGAAGCAACCCTGCTTTGTCCTTTCATTGCTGGTCTAGTCACTTGATAATCCTTTGTGACTTAGCCTCAACTGGCCACACTAAAATAAAAATATATGATTTTAGGGGCTGGCTAATAGCATTACTTTTCTAGCAATTGCCGGCATAGTGCCTTCTTCTTTGATACCTTTCTACCGTTCCAAAACTTTACTCAATATAAGTCTTAATCGACTACTCGGCACCGTCTCCGGTCACCTTTCCTCTACTTTTATCTTTTCAACTATTCTTATCAATCTCACTTGCCACACAAGTTTACCATTCCTGGCATAACAGCCTTTTCACTTAAGTCAATCCCGGAGTTTCTCAGTCCGGCTGGTTTCTTACCTACATTTCCTATTTCTGTCCAATCTCACTTCATCATTTTATCTCTACCATCGATTGTAATACTCAGGGTCCATCTACTAACCCATTTTATGGCAACCTCACCCAATCCACAGGGTTCGCTCCAGTTTCCATTCTCCTCAATGATGTTCTCTGATAATCAGAAAGACAAGGTTTGCCAAAATTCGCCGAATTCCTTTCCAGAATCAGGGAAATTTTGGTCAATCTATCCACCTACTGGTAACATTAAGGAGACCAGTTTCGAAACCTGAAGAATAATTCTATGAACCTCCAAGCAGGTAGAACCATAAGCAATCATAGTTAACGAAATAATCGTCATCAGACTGGAAGTTTAACCTCTGGAGAGGAACCAATTATATACATCCCTTAGAAGGGAATCAACAGTTTCAAACTGAAACCTGTCACAACGTCCTGATATTCAATACTACCAAATGTCGGTCTACCTAACCACTAGTCTCAGAAGGAACATTACCGTCGGAGTTGGTTGTTCCACAAAATTGGCACTACTAAGGCCATCCGAACCTGGTGAACCGTGCTGTCTGAATGCATCCACAAGTACTTTGTCGTGCTGCGCAAGCACACATCCTAATCCTTTATGCGAAGTGTCATTGGAAGCACAAAGTCTCCTTTTTCCATTAAGCAATGCTAGCTCTTGGTCATTACCAATTTCACCTTTTAGCTCCAGGAAGATTTTCTCACATTTTTCTCTTTAACTGCTGATCGTATTACTTGATCCATTATAATTTCGTGTCGGAGTAAACTTAAGGTAACTACTATAATTCATTCAAAGAAAGAATTTAATATTTCTCTGAATCACATGCATCTAACATTTCTGGTTCATCATTTTACTGAGTTGAAATAACCCTATACTCAGTCTCTGGCAGTAGTCTCATTACGAGTTCATCTTGACTCACTGGTCTTATCTTCTGGTAGGTTCTGAGATCATTGTCTTGCTTACTACTTCCTTATATAACTTTATCCAATCATGCTATCACTTCCCAATGTCTTTACTTTCTAACTAATTCATTCATAAAATGAACATTTCCCTTAATAAAACCACCTCATTAACCTTAATTTGGTTCCATAAATTATAACCTATGACATCTGCCTTCTCATGGCGAATTATTACTGACAATATTCATACTAATTCATTTATCAAATGATATGGCACTTACTGCCTCCTCTCAACTATTTCTAGGGACTCTGTTCCTCGTCCTATATCGATGTCTTTGATAATCATACATCCCTCTAGCTCTTTCTTCGTTAATATGAAAGTCTCTAAGGATTCTCGTCTATTCCCGTATAAGATCTCAAGTAATTCTTCCAATCCGTCTTACTTGCTGGTACTACATCCAGTAGTCCGGCTACAAATCCAACATGAATCTTCAGTTCTCTTGCTAACAGCTTAGTTCTTTATGCTCACTTTTCTAAGCACTATACCTTAATCATCTCAGTCTTTCTGGCTACGGCCTTCATTCCTCAAGGGTAAGCTCCTTATCCTAACAGGACTGTCCTTATCTGCTGGAACCTCTTTCGGGTCTCCAGTAGGGTACTCTATCGAATTTACCAGCTGATCTTCAGCATATAATAAAGCATCATCGTGCTGCTACTCGTATGCCTCAAGGTCCGTCACCATACTCGTCGATACGATATTGAGCTAAGTTACTATCATGATACTTAAGAGTTCCCATAAGGGTTTTATATGTCATCACTACATTAAGTAGTCCAACTATGAACTTGGCAAGAGTTCTTATTATCTTAGTGAATTTATTGTTTTAACGTCACCTCATCTCTGGGGTTTATAACGTACGCTCTGATACAATTTCTGTAACACCCCCAAATCCGGGGTTCGGGATCCGGTCATTACGGTCTCCATTTCGGTCCACAATACTTGAACTTACTTCAACATAAAATAAATTACATCTTTATGACCAAACACAACAATATAAAACACACCCGTTATAGTCCCAGAGATGAAATCAGAGTAACAATCAAATTTTATTAATATATTATGAGTTCTTACAACCCAAAAGAATTTCAATATGAATACATACTCTTTGCCATCCATTTACATAATTCATACTAGCCCATATACTTGGTACTGAAAGGATGAATATATCCTACCAATAGCTTTCTTTTCAGCTCTGGTAGTCTCATCATCCTTGCCAGCATCGAGTGCGCCTTGTGCGAGTCATCTGGTCTAGCTGTTGTTGTGATATAATAATAAAGCAAGGGTGAGCAATAGCCCACCAATAATAATGTATAACTGAACGATAATATATAACAGTTCAAAAGTATATTTCAAACCATATGCCATGCATTTACGGAAATGATGCCAGTATAACATAAACGATGAAGTTACGAGGTAACTCAAATTTCATATATAGGTGGAAATATCTGCTATGTCAAAGATAAGCAAGATATTATCATTTATCATAAAAGAGGAACTTGCAGGAAAAATATTGCAATTCCAATTATGAATACTTTTCCAATACTGCCAACTATGGTAATGTTGCAGAACATAAATGAATTTGAATGATGAACTAATGCTGGAGTATTCACCGCGCCCGCTGTTCCAATCCTTACGATGATCAATCGCAGATTGTATAGCTCAATTTAGATTTACTACCGGTAGAAGGAAGAACTGACGGATTTACTTGTCTACCGCCCTGTTAGATCTCCCCGGCCAACGGTTGGGCCAATGGGATGGACCGGCGCTACTCGGCCTCTTACACGACTCCAAGTTCGAAAAGAAGTTCACGACTCTGAACGTAAAGTTCGTCCCCCTTTCCCCAAGTATGATACTTGTTGATAATACTCCACAAAGTAGTGATATCTAGTTGGAAAGGAAAATTCAACATCATATCTCCCAAGCTGCTACTTGTTAGAGAATACCATCTTGTTCCAATAATCTTACCCCTCGAATGATGAGAAGGTTACTCAAAGATTCAATTGATAAACAGCAACCAAGTTGCGAGTGAAAAGAATAGTTTTACAAGATTTATGACCAAGAAGTCAACAAGATAAATAACATTTCTCAAGTAAGGTTCCCCTATAATATGGAAGTTTGAGCGAGCATTTAAATCCTTTTAAGATAGATTTAAATGAAAAATAAGGAGTTGGGAACCTTTCCTAGATAAAATAGTCGTAAAAAGACTCCGAAATATTTTACATAATATCTCGAGGTGAAATATAATCTTCGAATAATATAAATCATTTTAAAAAGAATTTAAAATAATTAAATAAATATTCCAAGAATATTTATTAACTCAATAATAATTACGCAATATTATTAAATCATAATATTGCTCGTAAATAATCCTCGAATGAATATATAGAATTATTTACTAAATAAATCCCTCCTTAAATGAATATTCAAAATAATATTTATTAAATAATTAAACTCCAATAATTATTTAAAATAATATTCAATAAATAAGTCAAACCTTAAATGAATATTTGAAAATAATATTCATTTAATAAATAATCTTCTAAATGAATATCCAAATAATATTCATTTAGTAATCAAAACTTTAAAGGAATATTCGAAATAATCCCTGAAGTAAATAGAACTTCCAATGAATATTTTAAAATAATATTCATCAAGTACATAAAACCTTAAAGGAATATTCGAAAGTAATATTCATTTAATAAATAAAATTCCAATGAATATCAAAATAATATTCATTAAATAATCAACTCTAAATGAATATTCGAAACTAACATTCAATTAATATCTCTCGACTGAGATAATACTCGAATAACATTCCTCGAAAGATTTCCAAGTAATTGATACTTTATGGAAATATAAATAACGTTTAATAATAACATTTCTCAAAATAAATAATAATCTACCGTTGGAATCCTTCCGGGTTTCCACGACTATCTATATCTCAAAACACCGACTCCTGGTCTATATTTAAGAATGAATATCATATGCCCTTCGCTAAGGGTCTTACCGAAACCATCCGGCTTATAACAGATAATTCGTATCTAGTCTATAAGACAATATCAATTCAGGGAACAAGTATCATAATATAATTTGACAATAGGCATGCATGCTATGGCATATGTATCAGAAACAGCATATATACATATTATCACAACAACAGTTCCAAGGTATTGGAAACTTGCCTGGTAATCGGGTGTGGGTAGAGATAGCGTGTCCTGGGTCTGCTCGATGATCTATAAACAATCTGAACATTCGAGATTAACCACTTAACACCTTTTAAAAGTCTAAGTATAAACTTCACTTAAGTCGAAACACGTTTTCGAATTATCTCGTTATACAACTTTTAGTGTAACTCTTTTTATCACCGATACGATCCGACATTTGTTCGTTATTAAGACATGTCATCATACCCACGCTTGGTATATACTTAAGTCGTATAAGCTCTAAAGTCGATCAATTACGAACCGAGATTATACCTCGAGTTTTATCGTTCGTTTTTTAAGTTATAACCAAAGTTATACTTTTAAGGGGTTCGTTCGCATTTAACCTTGATTCAAACATTTTTATAAAATCGGAAAACAATCCGTTTGACATGTGGTTTTCTCTCATACCTTCCATATGACCTCTAGTATTTATTTACCAAGATTCGCCACTGAGTAACATGATTTACGAGGGTTCAATTGAAGTTACGAACTTTTACTTACGGTTTCGAACCAATTTTAGTAATTTGACCATAACTCCTAAACCGTAAGTCGGAATGTTTCGATTCTTGCGCCAAAATGATCTATGGCTCGAGATCTACAAGGACATGTCATGTTCATAACCAATTAAGACAATTAACCCCACTGTGATGCACGAATTCTTTAAGGTTATCGAAAATCGGGCATTACGACGGCTATAACTCGAACGATCCAAATTCGTACATGCCTCATGCATATCATCAAAGCAACTCATGGCTTAACAACATCATTTACTACTGTCAAGAGGCTCTAAGGCCAGTGGTAAGGTCTCATGACCACCACACAACATAAACATAACAAATCTAGTCTTAAACAACTATTAACACAACAATCAAGAACTCATCTTGCAACCCACTTAAGATCTCATCAAAACTTCATAAAACTCAAAGTAAGATCTAGGGTTTGGGTGAGATATACCTTCCTTGGAGTATGTACTAGCTTTATAAAACCTTGTATAGCCATTAGAACACCTTAAACAAGCTTGGATCATCCAAAGAAACAATAAAACTAAAGTTAGTTCTTAAAAATTACTATTCATCAGTTCAAAGATCTGCAAAAACGAGGCCCTTACCATGCTTTCTTAGATGAGGCTACTAAAGGAGAGTTGTAGAGCATCTAACCAGCTTTCCAACAAGCTAAAGAACACCAAATTTCATTGAGAAATGAAGGAGATATGGCCGTTTGCAAATCAGTCCAGAAACTGTCAAGCATCAGGACAGTTTGCTTCTTCAACTTGGGGAGGTGCTTTGACTAGGCTATACTACTTGGATTGCTATGAAATTTGGAGCGAATATTTCCCATGGAGTGGAGAGGCTTTGGTTAAATTTGGTGATTTTATCATGGATAGAAATGGAGATATGAATTTTCTTCCTTGAGGGTGTTCTGCTGGGCAGTTTGTGGAGAATGAGAGAGATATGGAGTTTCTTTGCTTCTCTTGCTTGGTGTTGTGTAATAAAATGAATTATTGATGAGAGTAAGATAATATCTTAGCCATAAAGCCACTTTATTAAAGGCATGAGGTCATGGATGAGGTTCTTAGAGTGGACAAGTGTTGATGAATTGTGGTGAGGAAGCTAAGTGCTTGGCTTGCTCTCTAAGTGTACTAGTTACTCTTGTAACTATTTAGTTACTTGGTCATATCCACTTGCACATGCATGCATCTTGATCCTCTGCATGTTCTTTTTCCGGTTATTGCTCAATTTCATTGATCGTTCGTAAGAATATCGCAAGGATTTCTAGTTAGGATTTTACCGGAAACCTTCTAAATATTTATAATACTATTCTCCATCTTTCTCAATAATTCCCGAATTAAATTCCTTAATTCTTATTAATAAATCCTTAAGTCTTCCAGTGTCCATGGAAATCTCGGAGAAAATAAAAGTGCTGTTTTTCAGAATCCGACAGCTTTTACATGCACTTATTTTTCCCCTAGATCACAAATACGAACTAAGAAATCCGTTCTGAATACTTCTACATAGCGTCGTCTAATAATATTCTCATTTCCACTAAAAATACTATTCAATCTTTATTCTCTTATTATTCTTTTAGGGTTATATAGATGTCCCGGTTCTCTTTCGATCGTTTCTTAACCCATTTTCGGAACCACTGGACTGATAACAGATATCGATTTGGATGACATAAGAATAACCTTCCCCCTTGGAATTATCAAATCTTAACTTCCTAGGAGATAGATAATTATTATCTAGATTATCAACCAATAGCATTCTTCATGACACATAAGTATTTGAATCCATATTCATCCCATAATAAAAGTTTTAATTCCTACCAAAAATCGGGGTTCTTACAGAACATATAAATAAAACAGAAGGGTTCACATCACTTGAAAGATAAGTGAGGGATAGTAAACTTGCCTCAATACATGAAGTTTCTAATTCCAACATCTCAGTTCTTTCCTCACTTCACATCAGTCTCTTTCTTTCTTTCTTTATACATTGACCTCTAATCGATCATACATCTGCCTTTTTTCTATAACTTGTCAACAGCTACACAGGCACACTCATCAACTCTGATAATTATTCCATTACTCAAGATTCCATCTACACGTGCGCTGCCTCTTAGTCGGCCTCCTACTCGTACCTATAGAAAGGTAAAGTACTACTTTAGTACATTTATAACCTTAACTGTCTAACTCTGTTCTACCTAAACGCGTCCTATACGCTTTACAACTTAACACATATAGCACATACTAATTATATTCTTAAAATAGTAATCTATAATCACCTATATCATATAAGCACTTAGCACGTAATATTAAATTGACACTTATATCTCATAACATACATATACCATTTGCACACCAGAAATCTTTATCAAAATAATATAAGAATCAAAAAATAATTCTAATAAAAATTGGACAACGCCTCCTCTAAAATAGGTCCTAACCTGTCAGAATTCAACTTATCAAACCAATCGGAAATCAAACATCCTTTACTCCAATATAACTAACTTAATACAATCTCATCATCATAACAATCATATCAACATACACCATTTATAATCCTTTTGATCATCCATACCCTTAGCACTTAATATATATCTATTAAAACAATATTAAATTAACAATTGAAATTTAAATCTTAAATCCATGTAAACATTTAAAACCATAATCCGAATATTAGTCTACTAATAATAGCTAGGTTATACTCAAGAAAATGTAAAATAATAAAATAATAAATAATATTTTTAGAAAATTTTGACAGCATTCCCACTGTACGGGTAGCCTACTAGTCGGATACAGCGGACACAAAACCAGCAATCCATCACATTCAAACATAATTACAATCCATCCAACACCTTACTACTGCTTTCATGATACACCAACAATTTAGAAACAATTAGAATAAAAATTTACTCTAAAATCGGATAATTCTACATATTAATCCAATTACACGAATTCGAGTGCACAATTTCCAAAAATAATAAATACACGATTTCAAAATGTCTCGTAATTAATAAAATAATTATTCTCGGACTCAGGGTAGCATCATCGTCCTTTTTCACCGGCTCACCGTAGATCACCGCCGATGGCAAAGTTTCGGAGGTACCCGTTTTCGGGTTTCCAATCACGAAACTCTACACAAAATAATTACACATAATCACACAGAATATCAAACCAAACTGAAATTCATCATTAAATCGATCCAATCGAAATCAGATATCAAAGGAATTCGAAAGTTTCTTTCAATTGACTAAACCTGCATAAACTCACAGAATCAAGACAAGGATGCCCATCAATTCACGCAACCATTCACTGTAATCACAACACGCTGCGACACACCCACATACGTTGCCACACACCCACACAACACAATACTCACAAACACGAATCACTATACCCACAATTCGACCTTCAGTTGGACACGCACACACGCAGACATATATACACACGGCTACAGTTGCAGAACTATAGTGGGGAGGAAACATAGAGGGAAGGGGATTGCTTGATACTCAAAATCACCAACTTAAGCCCGAATTGAGGCTTACATGAAAGAGAGGGAGAAAATCGAGATTGTGAGTGAAAGAGGGAGCGAAATCTCGAGAGAGACCGAGAGTTTTCCAGAGAGATCGATGAACAAAGCTGCTGCCATTAGAAATTGGGGATTATGGATTTAAGGGTTAAAAAGGGAGATTGGTTTTTTTTGTGATTTTCAATAACTCCGTTCATTTTATAAAATTCCCATAAAATCAATAGTACATGATTTTAATAGATTTTAATCATAAAAATTCAAATAAAAATGCACGGACCCACATTTCACATATACACCATCATATACGCATGTAAACATGATTTCACATATATTTATCTAAATTTTTTTTTCACATCCTATAATCCACATTTAATATTAAATAATAATATTTAAAAGTACAAAATTTTCTAAGGCGTTAGAGCATCTCCAAGAGTCTCTTAGCTCACTCCTAAATATATTATAAACAATTAAGCTCTTAGCAAGTTATTACATTGATTTATGTGTCAACTCCAACAATGCTCTCTATTATGGCTCTTTATTTTATATTTTATTCATATTTCAATTCCACTTGGACAAACAATCAATAGATGAGAGAGAAGAACCACTATTTTACTAATAAAATAATAAGTTAAGAGCTACTAGTTGCTCCTAAAGTAGAGGAGAGAGAAGAAGCTCTTAAATTTTTAAAGAGCCTCTAAGAGTCTCTTGGAACTTGATTTTTATTCTCTCTCCTCATTTTTTGAGTTAAGAGCTACAATAGAGAGCCTCTTGGAGATGCTCTTATATCCTTCCCCCCTTAATATGATTCTGTCCTATTTTCGGGTATATATTAATGATTGTAAGATTAGTTTTAAATCAAAAAGGTAACGTGTTTTAATTTGAAAAAATATTAATGATTGGAAGATATGATACGATTGATGTTTTTAGGTGTTTATAAAAGGTAATATCTTCAACTGAAAGTAAATGTGAAAATGACAATCGACTAATTACCATTACTTATATTATGTTATTATTTATTTTAGGTGTTTTAATAGTATAGATATCTTATATATTTTTCTTTATAATGAAGGGTAAATAAGTAAATTCACGAAGTACCAAAAAATAGTTATCAAAAAACAGGTACCAAAACTTTTAATATTTCGGCTTATATGTAATAGTGTGTATATATATATATATATATACTAGCTTATAGCCCGTGCAAAGAACGAGTTAGTTTTAAATATTTTTGAAATTATATGATTAAACAAAATAGAGTATAATAATTTATTATGGATATAATTTAACTTTGTAATATTAAATAATAAAATTATTAGAAATAATAATAGTTATTTAATAAATGACATGTATTGTTCTAATAATATAAAATCTTAATGTAAATTTATTATTGACGGGATTCGAATCTTGGATCTTTAGAAAAGGGATTTAAATATAGAATATTCCTTATTATTAGATCTAACGGTTATCATCTATTTACTAAATATCTAACTGTCACTATTCTTTTAAATGGTTGAACCAAATAACCAAATTATACCTTAGTTTGCTTATTATAGATTAGTATAGTTAGTATTGATGTTTCTTGGGCTTATGCTTGTTGGGTGGAGTCAACCCAAGTACCACATCGAGGAGATAAGAGATAATAGTTAACTCCTTTAGTATGAGATGTTTTTGGAGATCTATTGGGATCCTTGTGTCGAAAGTCTTCCTGAAATGTGTTCAGGCGGCGAATTCTGCGGGTGTGGCGGCGGTGCAAGATGTAGACAGATTTATCGTGGGTGTAAGATCACGTGTTATGTGGTTCTTGATTTGAGGGAAGGATTGTAGGATGGTGTCAACCCAACTACCACATCGAGGAGAAAAGAGATAATTCTCTTGTATATATTACTGCCAGTTAACTCCATTAGTATGAGCCTTTTGGGAGTTGGAGTTGTCCAAAAACAAATCTGTGCGAACTCGGCCCAAAGCGGACAATATCATACTAATGTGGAGTTAAGGCCTGTTTAGCAAACCCCACCAATGCTCTGTTGACTCTGGACTCTGGTTCACCCGAAATTTTTTTAATTGGAAGCCTATAAACTTAATTATTCAAAAAAAAAAAACAATTATGTTTCTTTTTTGGGTTTGGGACTTGTTAGTATTTTAATAACTTGATACAGTTGGGCTTGGCCCGCAGTTTTAACAGTTAACAATATACTAGTTGAAAAGTCTCCTACGCGTGCCTTGTAATCTCTATCCATCTCCACTTTCAACTCTCTCTCCTAGGGGTGTACACGGTTCGGGTTGGGCGGGTTGGAAGATTTTTTTGACCCAACCCAATTTAATCGGTTTGAAAAATTTTCAAACCAATCCATTAAAATTAAATTCATAATCCAATCAAATCCAATCCAATCGGTTTGGATCGGTTTGAACGGGTTATGAATAAATATAAAAAAACTGCATAAAATATTACTTAAGTCTTAAAACATCGAAAAACAGAAGGACTTCTCTGGCTAAGTTTGCTTTGAACAGCCACTCTCAATTGCAGTGAGACTACAACATGGATATGCAATTATGTATGCAGTAGGCAATCTTCTGTTATACTTTGAAAAAGAAGTACCACGTTCTCAGACGATCCCTATACAAAAAAAATAAAATTATAATCCAATTCACAATCATTTCACAATGCAGTCTATATCCTACTAGTCTGGGTTTTTTACTACTAATTTGTATTTTAACTTAACTGGATTAATGTAAATGAGTCAACGTAATAATGGATCATGGATATAAAAAATATTTTATTAAATTAATTTATTTTTTAATCGGGTTGGGTTGGTTCGGGTAAAAAAGATTCAAACCCGTACCCAACCCATTTAAATCGGGTTAAAGTTTTTTCAATCCAATTATATATCGATTTAAAAAAATCAATTTGAATCGGGTAAAATAGTATCGGTTTGGATCAAATTGGTCGGTTCTATGAACCCGTGTACACCCCTGGTCTCTCCACACACAACTGACGCATCTCTCTCAATTGCTTCTCTCTCTCTCTCTCTCTCTCTCTCTCATACACACACAAAACACACACCGACTACTGAACTATGTCGTGGTCAAATCTACGACGAACATCGCCGCTGATTGGCCGATCAAACACAATACGACATCGTCAATTCACATCCGCAACACAATCGCCTCATATTGTGGAGCCTAATTTAGGTCAAAACGTAAGCTCCTTGCTTAGATGGTTCTCTGGACTAGCGATCACTTCCGGCGTTACATACACAACGTATACGTATTCTAATACTGATGAAGCTTCAATTGATGATAGTATTGATCAGTCTACAACTCCTCGGTTCATTTTTGGAGGTGTTTACCCTGCATTATCCTCACCAATTCATTATATATGTGTTGTATTTTGCAATAGAATACGATTACAACTCCGTCCCGATCAAACTGACTTATTTTGACTTTTCGAAGTCGAATCGAGCTACTTTGACTAGAAATTTAGAGATTATAGTAAAAAAATGCAATTATTATAGGAAAATATGTTTTATTTTTGTTACATTTTGATTATTGAATTTGTAAAAATAAATGATAAATTGAACTAGTTAGTTTGACTTCAAGTCAAAATAAGCTGGCTTGGATGGGACGGAGGGAGTAGTTGATTTAAGTTATATTTGCGGAATTGATTTGAAGTTGTATGTTTAGTTTAATGTACAAGGTTATTATTTGGTTATTGAGTAGTTTTAGTGTACACAACCTGTTATTTTAGAAAAAATAAAGTGGTTGGTGTTGAATTTTTGGAATTAGGAAACGTGCATATGAAATTATGCAAAGTTAGGATTGTAGGTAACTAAGTAAAAAACAAGGGCCTCCAGCCTCCTAAGCATATGATCAGTATATTGAGTTCTTTGTTTAAAAAATGGAGTATTTTATGTGCTGAGAGATATATTATTTTGGTTGTTTTGCAATATGGTATGTACTTTTTGGGTTTTTACAACGCTTTGTGAAATCAACTTAAGGATAGGAAGGAACATATGAGAATGTTTGTGCGGGATTGCGATTGTAAAAGCACACTTCACTCCAGTGGATTATTATTATTATTATCGTTGTCGTTAGTATGTAATGAAATAGATTCATAATCTGACCGGTCCTTTTTTCATTTTAGATGCCTATCGGAAAAAAATCTTCTTCAACTATGAGAAACGTATAAGGATGCGTAGTCCTCCTGAGAAGGTATTAAATGCCTAAACCTTGTACAATATTCAGTCTTTCACTCTTTATAATCAAGGGAACTATATATTTATGTATTTCTAACCTTGCATTTTTGGAAGTCGCTGGAGTAGACCAAGAAGGCGTATTATATATGGAGTTAATGTGAGAAATGACTGTCTATTCTTTTTGCATGCGACAAAGTGAAATTTATCTAATGTATCCATCTCAAAATCCTTACCGTATGTAAAATGGAAGAGCTAAAAGGATGCTTTGTCTTTAAAATGTAGCAGTATATTAAATCTAGGTCAACTATCCATTTGTTATT
This sequence comes from Saposhnikovia divaricata, assembly GCA_036435485.1. NCBI lineage: Eukaryota > Viridiplantae > Streptophyta > Magnoliopsida > Apiales > Apiaceae > Saposhnikovia > Saposhnikovia divaricata. Next base: position 58,098,212 of record CM071596.1, read on the forward strand.
GAGAAATTGTTGAGAGATAGTCATAATTTTAGAAGCCTGATAAATATGATAATAGTTGCTGATTGTGATCTTATTACTTATACTTTATCTTACTGCATATACTTTATCTGGAGAACACACCAATTATTTAAGCAACTACTTATTCTTAAGGAGATGAATCTGTCTGATGGAAGTGGAAGGGTAAGGGGACGGGGAAGGGGGAGTATTATGTAACTGGAGATGATCTGTGCCCGATGGATCTGTTAATCGGACACGGTGGGGGGGGGGGGGATAATAAATCACTGTTGTAGCTGCCCAAAGCCCTCTTCCTTTCTTTGGAGATTGAAATCGTGTAAGTTTTGTCTAAAAAACCCCACTTGTTGAAGATTCGGGTTGGGCCGGATACCGGATTGGGTCGGGTAAAACCCATGGAATGAATTAGTACTTCGCTATTCGACTTTAGAGCGACCGGGCAACTAGTCATCGACTTGATAACCATGGGCTCCATACAAGCCCATAATCCATGATAATTGGGAGGACCTTGACATTGTTCATTTATAGGATGGATCCTCATTTTATAGCCAAACAAACTACTAAACATACAACTTAATAATAGTTAATTCGAAACTATGAATTTCTAAAGTAAGAAGAGTAAATGAACTACTGCTTGGTAGTGGAGTGTCAAATTAAGGTAGTAGGGTCCTGGCATAGGCAGTATGCGATGTGGTGTTCGTAGTGGGATGGGTCGGCGTTCTTGACTGGGTTGGAGAAGTGTCCTTGAAGATTATTAATTATACTTGTGTCAAATTTAATGATATAGGGTAAAATCACTTTGTAATATTAGAACCAGTCGTGCATCATAACCCATAAAAGGTTAGTTTGTAGTTGGAACTGTAGCCCTGTCCTTCATGAAACGTTGGAGTTTTTTTTGGTTTGGAAAATGATATCTCATTCTCTCATTACTAAAAAACATTCGTTAGATGATGATATGGTAAACTGTAAAACTAGTGTCCAAGAAGTGTTGGAAATCCTTCATTTGTTGCTTGGTAGTAAATCCATCTCCTTAAAAATCAGATAAATTGGATGTATAAAGATCACCTAGAAGCTGATACCTTATTTCCTGTTTCCATGACATGTAGCACCTTTCTACAAAGAGATCATAATTTTACTTGTTTCTATTTAGTGTGTACAGTTGAGCGGGATGTTTATTTGCTGCAAATTTAATATTTTTATTGTTAGAAATAATTTGTGCTCTACTTAAATGAAGCGCTTGTGTTATGTAGCTCCTTGTGCTAGTCATGAGGGAGACCTCTTGGTCCTAGGTGGATTTTTTTTTTTTTTTGGTGTATTTAAATACTACATTTAGGGGAATTGGTGTTTCTAATGAGATTCCCCCAGTACCATATCCAATTTCTCAAAATTTTCCAGCATTGATACTCGCATATTTGTAAATTTTCTCCTTCTGAAAATTTCTTCCTAGGTGTTCGAGTATTTTGCATCGTTGAAAAGTCCCCAAGGAGAAGTTCTTATGACACCTGCAGATTTGATGCGTGCAACAGTTCCTGTATTCCCACCTTCAGAATCACACCTTGTTAGGGATGGATATCTTCGAGGAGAGAGAAGTCCTGGGGATTTACGTTGTGATCATTCTGATTTTTTCATGCTTTTCGATGTTAACAACGATGGCCTCATATCATTTAAAGAGTGAGTCATAAATTTTAAATATGTAGTTGGTTTCTGTTGAAGACTTCAGATTTTTTTGTCATGGTCTCCTGTTTCCTCATATGAATTTCCTTTCTATGTGGAAGCTTACCCATATGCCGTACTTTTCTGTGGCAGGTACATATTCTTTGTCACACTACTCAGCATACCTGAGTCGAGCTTTTCAGTAGCATTTAAAATGTTTGACATTGACGGGAGTGGGTAAGTAACAAAATCCTTAACTTTAATTCTTTTGTGATATTTGTAATGTATACATTCTACACCTGACGAAGATTTGTAATTCAATATGTCGTCCTGTAGACAAACTTTACATTTTCTACGTGTGCAACTGCCTCTCTTTCTTTTGTGCCACTTTTAGCTTTGAAAGTCTGATTGCATTGGGCTTGCCCTTTTGAAAGATTCTTTAATACTTGAATAATTTTCGAAATGCATTTTTTAAATCGGGTTGTAATCGCTTTGCACTTTCAGATGATTCTTGAATACTTGAATGAATTTTAAACAGTATAATGTTGTGATGAAAATAGATCTCTAGATAGAACTTCTAGAGAAAGTTAATATCCTGTCATAAAGTGATGTAAAGTTATCTCTAATGTCTTACATTGCATCTCACTACCTTTAGTCTTTAATAGAGAGAGACTTCTTAACTATATGTTTATTTGATTCTGTGTATTAGTTTCTAAACAAAGCCACATATATGTTTATTTGATTGATAATTTATTCCATAACTTAAAATAAGGTCAATAGCTTGTTAGCATCTTAATTCTCCCTCCATTTTTCCGCAAAGATGTCTGACTTTGAATACATTTTTTAACTTGGCCCACTTTAACCTCCAATTTCTCGAATTGCAATATATAAAATAACAATTTGTAATTTACAATAAAAAATCTGGTAAATATGCTATTAAATTTAAAACCCAACGGGTTCTGTGTTTAGGAGAGAGTAGTAACATTTTAGAAATCTCTATACTAGGTCTCATCTAAAATCTTATTTCATTTATAGTCATTCTCCAGGATTTTTCCCTATTTGAGACTGGTGCGCTTCATGCCACGGCCGCTTTTTCACTTTGATATAAACTGTATATGAATATTTTGAGAAGCTTGGTGATGAATATTAGAGAGTTCTCATTCAATTTTCGTATGCTAACTATGTTAACTTTATACAGATTATCTTCTTGCAAGGTTATAGTATATATTTATCTCTCTCTTGATATATGCTTTCTGACAAATCTCATGGTTTTGACTTTATTTGATGTTGAAAGAGAGATAGACAAAGAAGAATTCAAAAAGGTGATGGCCATGATGCGAGCTCATAATAGACAAGGGGCAAACCATAGGGATGGACTTCGAGCTGGACTGAAAGTTGGGGGTTCTGTAGAGGATGGAGGTCTTGTAGAGTACTTTTTCGGAGAAGATGGCAACAAGCGCCTGCAACATGACAATTTCATCCAGTTTTTAGATAATCTGCATCATGAGGTGTGTAAACTCTCCAACATTATTATTGAAAACAGTTAGGCTATGTAAACCTTAATATTGTTGTTATAATCGTTGTAGCCCTTCTTATTTGCTTATGTTTGTTCAGTTCATACAATGCTCTTTTAATCGGTCAGCCTTTTAAGTTTTAAAACTATACTTTAGTTTAACTTTTTTCTTTCTTTTTTTTTTTTTTTGGAGGGGGGGGGGGGGGGGGAAGATGGGGGCGAATGTGCGTGTCATCTGGAAAATCATATAGGATGGTTATGAAAATTGTTAATCGTTAAATCTTGGTAAAGGGAGCGTGCTTCAATATAAGAAGAGAAAAGTAAAATTACAATTTAAGCATGTTGGAAATAAAGAGATGCCAATCAGTTGCATGAGGATAATTAATAGTGTAGTCGTTTTACATTATCTGAGGTGTCTGCAGCACGAGATTTAAGATTTTCTTGATTGGCTGTAAAATCTCTTACAGTTCATGGGATCATATTGCAATCCTTCCAGTGAAGTCTATGGTTGATGATATTGTCAAGGTTGATCGTATTGAGTTTATCGTGTTATGAAGTTTCTCTCATCTTCTAGCTCAAAAATTGTTGTTTTAGAAATTCTCTTGCTAAAGTTTCTTGACCCATATTTTGCGGATATTCCCCCCTGAAGGGAGGACTCTGATCTTGCGACCTTTTTCTTACATGGTTCGTTACTTCTTTCTACAAAACCCGTGGATGAGCGTATGCCAGCGGGGAGAGAACAATGTTTATTATATTTTTATTAAAAAAAATCTGTGCATTTATAGCAGAAATGTTTTATAATTTTCTTTTAGACAATTGTTAGGATTCAGGCTCCATATTATTATTAGAAATATTTCTGGAGAAAATTTAGTTATCTTATTATCCAAGCTGAGTTAGGTTTTAGTCTTTTAGAGATTGTTTGGATTGTTGATGGGTCTGGGAAAGGGTATGGGGTATGAGACTGATTTGAAATCCATAATTTGCCTAGTAAATGGGAAGGGGATTCCTATTCCTGTCAATCAAAATATTCAGCTAAACACTAGCACATGGGATGGGATCAAGGTTCCAAATTCCAATTCCCTTTAAGCTGGTTCATTTACCACGAACCAAACGCCCCTTGCATTCTAGATGGGTATCGTAATCCCAATAGCCTGTACAATTGGTTACTAAATATATGAGATTTATCTCTTGTTTCGGGTTGTGATTTATTACAAATTCTGCACTCTTATGGTTGAAAAACTCTTAGGGAAGTGGATTTTCTATGGTTAATCCAACCCAATTCTGTTTTAATATTTCTACGTCCATAAATCCTTGTTAAATTCTGTCTATAGCATTAGATGTTAATTAGGACTAGCTTCTCTAATAATGTAATAATGTCCAATGTCGGTTGCCCTGGTGTTGAATGTTATGCAGATGCTATTAGAACAAGAACATGTTCACCTCTTAATCTTTTACTCTTTTTGAAGAGATTCTGTTGCTTGGCACAACAAGAAGTATTCTGTAGCATAATTTAGAGCCATTTTCCTGAGTGTTTGTAATCCCTTATTGGTTGGGCCTTTATTTTTATAAGTTAGGGCTTGATTTTCTTGATGTTTTGATGTGACAACAAAGTGGCAATGAATATTCTATGATGTAGTCCATTTTAATTGAAATTACTTGACATTTTAGAGGTCAATGGTGATATTTTAGAGTTATTCGGTAAAGTGAAATGATCATTTGTAATGGTCGTTTATATGCAAGAATGCTCTAACAGTTTTTGCAATTGGCTGAAAGACATCTATGCACCAACTTGAGAATTGTGTGCTACTGTGAACATTAATCATAAAATATGGTAGATAAGCTACAAGTACTTATTCTGTTTGTTTTTACTGGTTACGAGATTCACCATTGTTTCGTTCTATGTTTTACATATTCTATGATCATTCCACTTCTTTTTCTAGTTATACATAGAAGGCTTTTAGAAATCTGAACTCTATCTAAGAAATTGAGATTATGTTTTGGTAATCAACCTAATCTTTATTTTGTTAGATGGGCTAAGTTGAATGTTCCATGTGCGATACATAAATTAGTAATTTAAAATGTCGTCGTAGAATTTAATCACCTATGATATATATTGGATTGTCGGCGAAAATTGTTTTTGAGTCAAAGCAGTTGTTACTGCGATGTGAACTGATGCATCTTAAATATTAAAAACCGTTCTGGTTAAGCACTTGATGATTGTAGAGAGTTTTTAGCTACCTTTATTAAGAAATCCTGAATTATATTTCCTTTTGTATGATATTACTTTGCTGATATAATTTCCCCTCTTTTTCTTTCCTGTAAGATGACGAGGCTGGAGTTTTCTCACTATGACTATAAGAAAAGAGGAAGCATATCAGCAAAAGATTTTGCTTTGTCAATGGTTGCATCTGCTGATCTTAGCCATTTAAGCAAGCTGCTTGATCGGGTCGACGATATGGACAATGTGCAGTGTCTAAATGGTTTGCGCATAACTTTTGAGGAATTCAAGAACTTCTGTGAGCTACACAGAAAATTACAGCCTTTTTCACTTGCCCTCTTCAGTTATGGGCAAGTAAATGGGTTGTTGACAAAGAAGGATTTTCAACGAGCTGCTTCTCAAGTAAGGCGCCTAAGTAGATTGATACATCATGCTGTTATTTGTTTTGATCCAAACGGCAATTTTCCTTCTTTTCTTCTGCTAGTTTTGTTGAAATGATTGGTTATTTGTGTATTGAAGTCTTTTTCCAGAAATAGCAATTACTCCCCAAAATCCGCTGCTGAATTGAATTGATTATCCTAGTCTTGAGAATCCCAAGGGTAGTGTGACTTCTACTCCCTCTGTCCCAATTTACATGTTCGTTTTGACTTTTAAATGGTCAAATTAACCAATCGTTGACTAAACATTAATAATTATTCAATTATTATTTTTAAAAACCAAAAGTTACGTTTTAAAATAAATTACATGTAGCTTTTAATGATATAATTTTTTTTTTATTTTTCCCAATTTTATAATACATATAAATTTCAATCAAACTTTGGTCAATTTGACCGGTCAAAAATCAAATGGGACATGTAGAATGGGACGGAGGGAGTATAATTATAAACCTCTCAAATACCTAGTATAGTGCACTCCATCTTAATTGAAGATATGCAACCAAATATATAGTCAATCCTACTGAGTTTCGACACATGAACAGTCTAAGTTTCCTATGTACTTGATGCAGGTGTGCGGAGTCTCCCTAACTGACAATGCAGTTGCAGTCATATTTCATATATTCGATACAAATCGTGATGGTTCCTTAAGTTTTGATGAATTCATTAGAGTTCTACAGAAGCGGAAAATGGATATTCGTCATCCATCTGAAGCAGGAATGCTGAGCTTTTTGTCTCACTTGTGGAATGGTACAGATAAATTTAATGTTGCACGGTTTCTTTCTTAAGTAACTGATCAGTTGCGTAGCTCGAAAAGCTAATGTTACTTTCAAGATGTATAACCTGTTGTATGAAGCAACAAAAAAGATCTAACACTTGTACAGTTGATTCAGCTGGAAAGATGTACATAGTTAATTGAATTTGACGAAGATGTAAACATGCAGTAATGCAGGTTAAAGGATCTCATGTTATACATCTTGTTTTACTATCAAGATTACTGAATCTGTACAAATATCTTTTCCTGACTATTACCTCGCAACACTAAATAGCCGACTTTTTTGAGGCAGGGATGATTTACAAAGGTTCATGCATATCGCTTGCTGTTGAACTCAATTCTGGAGTCACAAACAGTAACACTAGTTTTTTTTTAGTCATGATTGTTTATTATTTAATTTTCTGTTAGTCTGATGAACGCCAGTAATTTTGTTAGTAAATTTCAGTGTGGTACTCTTTTTTCCACAGCCTTTTGGGGCTTCTTAATTTTACAGTTGTGTAAGAGGCTCTATAATGTAATGACATTTGTCTAGTTTGCTATTCATGAAGTGTATAATATGGCACGCAAATCACTCTTTTGTTTTCCTTTCCTGTAAGTTGTTTACAGTTAACTCCTTTGAGCAAGTTAGAAATGTATTTAGGATATTGTGTTGCTATCAACTATCAATTCATTGAGACACAAGCACTTGTAATTTGAGGAAATGAAAATAAATAGCATAAATAAATATATAAGTGGCTTATTTTAGCACTACTAAAGAATACTATAACATTTAAGTTTTTCATGTTATATATTTTTGATGTGTTTGGATAATTTTTTTTTCGACTTAATTGCACGAGGATGGCCTCAACTATTTTTTTTTTTGCACAAAAATGGCCCAAGTATAAAAATAGACAGTGTGAAGGCCAAACTATTTTTTTTGAACAGATGAATGTATTCAATTTGTGACTTAATTGCAGTAAGATGGCCGAACAATGTTTTTTTTAACACAAAAATGACCCAAAAATAAAAATAAACAACATTTTTTAGATTAATTTAGACGGAATACAATCATCTGCTTAAAATAATACTTGGGCCATTTTTGTGCAAAAAAAAAAAATAGTTGAGGCCATCTTCCTGCAATTAAGTCTTTTTTTTCTTTAATCTTGCAACATGGGTAGGGATGTACAAACGATTCGTTGAATTGCATTAATCGCAAATCGCAATATATATATATATATATATATATATATATATATATATATATATAATAATTAATATTTTTATATAACACATAATAAAATCATAGAGTAAAATGAATCTAAAGGTACTTCCAGATAAATCTCCAAAAATTAATCTAATAAATCAATAAAACTATAATGAAAAATAATAATAATAATAATAATAATAATAATAATAATAATAATAATAATAATAATAATAATTCATTAATGAAATTTGATTCTTCAATGTTGGTTACAATCTCATCTCCATCAAATACAAACTATTTCTGTTCAACAGATTTATAACTTCGGTTCAGCACTATTTATTAAATAATAATTAAAACATCATTTAGTACATGTAATTCAATTCTTCAATATCTATCCGGGATTCACTAATAACAAATTATGATATATAAATATGAAATTTTATAAAATTGTTATATATGATTTGGTTCGAATTTTAATACAAAATCGATACGATCCGAATCGCGGAGGTTCAATACTAGAGCCAATAGTTCATAGTTTCTATCCAGTTTGTATGGCCTCTTTTCCACGAGGGAGTTCAAAGGTTCTTTCATATTTTAAAAAAGAAATTCTAGATATTCCCCAAATGAAAGAATAGAAAGATCCAAATTAAAATGTAGCTAATTTCTGTTGGCTCTATTTCTATTAATAATAATGGATCCGCTTTATTTACATAGGTAATCCGATCAGAAAAGGCCATATTATTATTTACGGAAGTTTTTGGAAAAATTGTGAGCAACGTAGATTCCTCAGCATTGGTTTATGCTCCTCTGGTGCGCCTAAACAAAAAGGGTGAAGCAATGCTACATTTTCAAAGTTGGGTAAAACTAGGGGTGTGCATCGGGTGGTTTGGATGATTTAGGACCGTCAAACCAACCAAACCATAAATTTCGGATTTTAGTTTTTCAAACCATAACCAAACCAAAAACCATAACATTTAAAAAAAACCAACCTAATTATAACGGTTTGGTTTGGTCGGTTTCGGTTTAAAACCATGACATAATTTAGTTATTATCCATATGCATAGGTAGGTAGAAATCTATCCCATTTAGGAAGGAGAAACTATAATAAAATGAGTTATTGAGAGAAATAGCTGAAAAAATTTAAAAGAACCATATATATATATAATATTTATATATTATTTAATCTTAATGGTCGGGTTGGTTAAATCGGGTGGAAAAATTAGTAAAACAAAACCCAACCCAAAATTTTCGGTTTTTAAAAATTTAAAACCATAACCAACCCAAATCGAAAAAAAACCTAAACTTTCGGTTTGGACCGGTTTTCGGTAAACCGTGCTCACCCCTAGGTAAAACTATAGTAAAATCTCAATAAATTAATATTATTGGGATCAATAATTTTTATTAATTTATTGAGATTATTAATTAATTTTAATTGAGATTAAATTTAAATTATTACTTATTATGTTGGGATCAAAAATTTGCATTAAAAATACTAATTTATTATGATATCAAGTATTAATTTAACGAAATTTAGTATATTAGAGTTGTATTTGGAAGGGACGTAAAACTATTGCAATTCAAAATAGTTGTCCTACATAAAATTTGAAATTGAAAAAATGACAAAAAAATTATTTTGTTGAAAAAGTAACGAGAATATCCATTTTAAAATTTTGGCCATCTTATAACAGACTACACATAGCTGATATTATAAAAATCATTAATTTCTTTTAATTGTGACACGTTCTTTTTGTATACGAAAAAAAAATTTATTGTGAAGAAATTTGTTTTAAAAAAAGGGAAAATTAAATTATGGTAATACACATTCTCGTATGCGGGACTAAGAACTCGGCCAGTTAATGGATCGGATATCCGACCCGATCCAATTCGTAGCTAAATTAGTGGATATGAATTCTTCCAAAAAAATCCGATCCGATAAGGGTCCGATCCGATAACAAGCGGATATGGATTTTGTATGATCGGATCTGATAACGATCCGAATATATTTTATTTATTAAATATTTTATATTTTTATGTAATATAAAATACTATTAAATATATATATAAAACATATATAATATATAAAATTTTATATAAATAATATTATTTTAAAATATAAATGTGGATTTGTCAATGTGTCATAATTTTAATTTTTATTTCGTCAAAAAATTTTAAAATTCTATTTTTTTAATTAAAAAATAAAAAAATTATATTTTTTAAATTTATTAAACGGATCTGAGGCCCGATTCGATAACCCAAAATCCGAACGGATCGGATATGGATCGACCTAAAAAATATCCGACTCCTGATCCGATCCGATCCGAATCCGAAATCCGACCCGTTGACAGACCTACTAAGAACTGTGAAATAATGATTTTTGTAGTATAAAATTATATTGGGATCTTTCTCTTGACATCTTAAATTTTTATATGAGTTGTTGAGACTTGAGTACGATTGGATAGCCCAAGTGGTAACGGTTTATCCTTTATTATCCTAGGACCTGGGTTCGACTTTGGCTTATCCGAGAATTTTCTTAGAACAGATATTCAATTGTAAAGTTATAAGCCTAATTATTAAAACAAAAATAAAAATGATCTGTTTACTTAATATGGCATTAGAATAAAGTTTAGAAAGTGGTCTCATATTCGAGTCATCTCATCCCCATTTATTTAAATTTAATTATTGGTTGTTGGTTTTGGTATTTGACCTCATGCCCCCATTTATTTTAATTAAAATATTTGCTATTGATATTAGTATTGACATGTCTAGATTGAAATTCTTCCACCTTTACTTTTTGGGTTTTTCTTTTATAAATACCCTTGCTTAGAAATTTTTTTTGTAAAAATATTTTTTTTAAAAAAATAATTTGCAAAAATACCATTTATTTGTAATTGAAAATTGAATTTGTATATGTGGCTGCGCAGCAGGTTGAATTCCGTTGCATATACAATCTCACATGCAACTCAAATCCGAAAGTTGAATTTTCATTTTTTTACCAACTTCCAGTTATATATAGGGGCTGCGCAGCAACAAAAAATGAAAATTCAAACTTTCAATTTTCATTTGCATAGGTTACATAGGCATTTGAATGCAACTGAAAATTGAAAGTTGAATATCCATTTTTTGCTGCGCAGTCCTTATATATAACTGGAAGTTAACAAAAAACATGAAAATTCAACTTACAGTTTTCAGTTACATTCAATTGCATAGGTTGCATACAAGTTACATATGTAACCTCCGTATTTTTACAAATAAATTGGTATTTTTGCAAATATCTTGAGAACAGTGTAAAATCGCAAAAAAAATTAAAAAAAATAGTATTTTTGATAAACATCCTTATTTTTTCCATGAGTTTAGTATTTTGTATGGATTCATTATTTAATAAAAAAATATATAAAAATTTTATTATGAAAAAATTGTGTTTGAAGATGACCTCATCATTTTCCCATATAAACAATAAGAGTATTTTTTTTCTTATAATTTCATAATTTATCTTCGAATTAATATATATATATATATATATATATATATATATATATATATATATATATCCTTATAAATTTTACATATAGAAGTTTTTCTTGACGAGTACGTGAGGGGTAATCTTAAACCCATTTTTAAATAAAAAAATGAGAATCTCCTCGAGAAGCCATTAGTACGGTGTAGTTAAGAAAAAGATTCAAATGTCACAATTTTAAATTAAATAATTCAAATTATCACAAATTAAAAATATGTTTCCAAATATCACATTAAAATACTAAGTATTTTTAATTTTTTTTATATGTAGATATAACGCTACATCGTGTTGCGTTTAAAGAGTGGGTGACGCTACATCGTATGGCGTTTAGGGATTAGGTAGAATGGGGAATGCTAGAAGATGTAGCGTTTGTTGCGGTAGAAACATTTTTTTAATTTAAGATTTTGGGTTTAATTAGGGGAGAATGCTAGACGATCTAGTGTTAGGGATGATGTCATCTATTTATCCTGGTGATGTCATCTATTTATCCTGAAAATGATACATAAAATTATGTTCTAGAATAATATTTGGGACATATTTTTAATTTGTATATTTGGAACATTTATGTTAATTTTGTTATACATAGGGCCCGGTCTAGCTATAAAAAAAGGTTGATTTGTATATTTGGAACATTTATGTTAATTTTGTGATACATAGGGCCCGGTCTAGCTATAAAAAAATGTAAAACTTTTAATACCGTTCGTTTGACAACGTAAAATTTGGAAGTGAAAAATGTTTTTACAGCTCAATGCCAAGTAGGTAGCCTTGACCCCACAGTCAAGAATTGAAGGTCAACTCTTGTGCTCAGCCTGCTAAACCTAGTCTGTCTTCTGCACACACACCCATGATATATATGTGTAACATTCTGCTGTCTTCCAGCTCTTCTTTCTTCAATTCTCTCTCTGCCTACATACTTTCTCTCTCTTCAATCTGAGGAGAGAGAAAAACCCATTTCATATAAGCTTCAATTCTTCATTTTTCATCAGATAGCAATCAAGAAAGGTAATCATATATATATAAAGTTCATATCTTTTTACATAAAGTTCATTTCTTTCTGTGTGTATTTATTATTTAAAGTTCACTTTTTTCTGTGTATTTATGATCCTTTGAGTATTGTTCATATCATATTGTTTGTGTTTTCATATATTTGGGATTTTTTGGTTGACTTTTTAACTGTTTGATTGGTTGAAATAAATTGATTGTAGTTAATATTTTGGGTTTTGGGTTTAAGGTTTATTGATTCGAAAACAAGATGGGGAAGCCAATTGGGAAGAAAAAGATTTCAGAAGGGAATGTGAAGCATAACAAAGTTTCGGATAGGAATTCGAAATTATTTGATGAAGACACTGCTGTATTTATTAATTTGTCCCAAGAATACAAGGAAGAAGGCAATATGTTGTTTCAAAAGCATGATTACGAAGGTGCTATTCTGAAGTACGAAAAGGCTCTGAATTTACTTCCGAAGAATCATATTGATATTGCGTATTTACGGAGTAATATGGCTGGTTGTTTTATGCAAATGGGTTTAGCTGAGTATCCGAGAGCGATAAATGAGTGTAATTTGGCACTTGAAGTTGCTCCTAAGTATAGTAAAGCTTTGTTGAGGAGAGCTAAATGTTACGAGGGTTTGAATAGGCTTGATTTGGCTTTGAGGGATGTTAATTACGTTTTGAGTATGGAACCAAATAATCTTTCGGCATTGGAATTTCTGGATAAGCTGAAAAAGACTTTTGAGCAGAAGGGCTTATCGATTGAAGACAAAGAAATGGTCTCTCCCCCTGAATATGTGGAACCTAATGTGAACAGGGTTTGGAAGGAGAATAGGAAAAAGAAGGGAAGACAGCAGAATAGTAAACACCAGAAAAACAGGAGCAAGGAAAAAGAAGGAAAGATTAAGAATAAGGATGTTAAGGCTGAGGAAAAGAAGAATGAGGAGATTGAGGGAAAAATGGCAGAGGTTAAGGTGGTTGTGAATGAGAAAATTAGCACTACGGAGGACAAAATGGTGACAAAACCTGTGAAATTGGTTTATGGAGAGGATATAAGGTTTACGCAGTTGCCTGTGGAATGTGGTATTCGACTGGTGAGGGACATAGTTCAGGATCGATTCCCTTACATGAAGGGTGTTCTCATCAAGTATAAGGATCCCGAAGGTGATTTGGTCACTATCACAACAACAGACGAATTGAGGTTAGCTGAAGCATCATCGGGTCCTCTTGGCTCATTGAGGTTATACATTGTGGAAGTGAGTCCAGAGAAGGAACCTGGTTATGAAAGAATGGATGATAAAGCAGAGGTGGAAAATGTCAATAGTAAACCAATGAATGTTGCAGGGAATGGTAGTGTTGGTAAAGCGAGAGAGATGGAGGATGGGCCAACTTGTGTTGAAGACTGGATTGTCCAGTTTGCACGGCTCTTTAAAAATCATGTTGGCTTTGATTCAGATTCATATTTGGATCTCCATGAGCTTGGGATGAAACTCTACTCGGAAGCTATGGAGGAGATTGTTACAAATGAAGATGCCCAGGGACTTTTTGAAATGGCCGCAGACAAGTTCCAAGAAATGGCTGCTTTGTCCTTGTTCAACTGCGGAAATGTTCACATGAACAAGGCAAGGAAGCGTGTTTTCTTTGGAGATGATGTTTCCAGGGATACAATAATGACACAGGTGAAAACTGCATATGAATGGGCAAAAAAAGAATACAAGATGGCAGGAATGAAGTACGAAGAAGCTCTACTAATAAAATCTGATTTTTATGAAGGCCTTCTTGCACTTGGTTTGCAACAGTTTGAACAGGCGAAGCTCTCTTGGTATTATGCAATAGGCAACAAAATTGATCTTAAAACTTGGCCTTCTATAGAGGTCCTGGACTTGTACAATAAGGCTGAAGACAGCTTGGACCGAGGCATGCAGATGTGGGAAGAGCTGGAGGAAAAACGTTTAAATGGTCTCTACAAAGCAGATGAGTACAAAGTTGACTTGAACAAAATGGGGTTGGATGGTCCAGTGAAAGAGATATCTGCAGATGAAGCAGCAGAGCAGGCTGCAAACATGGGATCCCAAATATACCTATTATGGGGTACTGTACTCTATGAGCGCTCCATTGTGGAATTCAAGTTGGACTTGCCTACTTGGGAAGAATGTCTGGAGGTGGCAGTTGAGAAGTTTGAACTTTCTGGAGCATCCCAAACAGATATAGCTGTTATGATAAAGAATCATATCTCCAATGGAGAGGCCCTGGAAGGTGACACATACAGTGTGATTGATATTTCTTTAATTATATTTATGAAGATACAATTTTAAGTATACTGGTTCCATTACAGGTTTCGGGTTTAAAATTGATGAGATTATCCAGGCATGGAATGAGATGTATGATGCAAAAAGATGGCAAACTGGAGTCCCTTCCTTTCGTCTGGAACCAATGTTTCGCCGCCGGGTTCCAAAGCTTCATTCTGTACTGGAGCATGTTTTATTGTTTTGCACAACTGATGATTCTACACAATAGTGGGGCAAGCGTCAATATTTTCCTTTGTTGCTGTAAAGTTCTGTTTCAACTGAAACAGGTATTATCTGCTTTCTTGTGCTTCTTGAAGTGTATAGTTTTGGTAGTTACGGGCTGTTTGAATTGGAGTTAACTACATGTGTCAAAAAGTTTGAGCATTAGCATGCAGCACTGAACTTTTTTCTCTAGCAGCAGTAGTATATATACCTTTAAAGAATATAGGTGATTATTGAAATTCTTACACTTGACTTCCATTACCTTATCACTTGGCCTTTTAGTCAGATTAGATATATATTTGTGAGATATCCAAAATTATCCAGACAAAGCTTCATAGTTTTTCTATTTATATTTCATGCAACAAATATCTTACTTCTGCTCAACTTAATCGCACAACAGAACAACCAATATTTATAAGCATTGTGATGGTGCATTTATATTTCTTTACCAAGCCAACTGCCAACGTATATGATTTCACTGTACCTTTCCCAACCTGTAAAACCTAAAAAAGGACAAACATAATAATTTTAATGCTACTCCGACTCGGGTATGGAGTGTCAGACACGACACGTATTCGAGTGTCAGGCTCGGAATATCTAAAATTGGGGACTCGGGGTCACTTTCCAATATTTGGACACAGGTATGGGGACACTGACATAATATATTAGATAAACAAGCGTGGTATATTGATACCTTAACAAAAAATAACTCTGAAACTCAGATTAAATGTGATTCTGTAATGGACTTCCAAATCAAGCACCTTCTCTGCTCGTTTTTCAGTTCTGATTCTTTTTTCTTTTCATGTATATTTTTTTTAAAAATTTCATTGCAAGTGAACAAATATGTGGTCTTTAAGTTGGTCAGACTGTCTACATTTCAGTCGAAGGATCCGACACAAAATAAGTGTCGTGTCCGAGTGTCTGGCTTGGGTACGTCGACCTGAACAGAAGAGTCGGAGTAACATGATTCAGCAGAACTGAATTTCTACTCAGAAACCACTACTTTATGAGTCAGTTGATTTTTTTCTGGTTATTTTTTTAATTTCTGAAGACGATTATAAATTACACCCACCCCTTGCGAAATTTCTGGTTCGACCGCTGTATACAAGTAGAAAGGCATTATAGTGTCCAGAGCCGTGGTGCTTTAGTATAATAGTTAACTCACATGGTACAGCTAACTGATTATATATGTTGACTTCTGTCAGGAATCAGGATTTTAGCTATGATCCTGAGTTCATGGACTTATCTAGTAAATATTGGGATTGCTAAGAAATTGAAGAGATTTAGTAGTTAGCTTATAGAAGGAGCACCACAAATATTCAGTGTTAATAGGCTCAAGATAACATTTGAATTTCCTGCAAAAAAAGATACTAAAGCACTCACATAATATTCACAACTACATAGAACATTATACTTACAAAGATTTCTCTTAACTTCTGACTAATCCTGAAGCTTTCGTGTTACTTTTTTAATCAAGTCTTGGTAAATTTAATGAATCTTTTTCTTCGTTTTTTTCCTAGTTTCTGTTGCAGTCTAATATATATGATCGTTAAATTGTTTGGTTTTTTTGTTTCTAGTTTCTGTTATGGAGTGAGGTGTTTCTATTGACTAATTTTTTAGTATAATTTCCAAACTTCGTGAAATGTTTCTAAGTTCTCGTACAAGCCGACTTTTTGATGTAACTGGATACAGGATACTGAATAAATGTTCTTTCCTGGGGTCGGTGCTAAAATTTTGCGATGGTGAGAAGAATAAGAATCAAAAGGTAGTTGCGAAATTTAGAGTGTTTAGGACTTCTTGAGTCATAAACATGTTAATAATATTCCTAAACAATTGCAAGTCCCTGCTTTTGGTTTAACTCTGGTGTAAGCACTTTGTGTTGGTTATTGACTAAATCCAGCAATAGTATCATCAATTTATTTGTATAAGCTGAGAATTTTCACCACTTTCGAGAGATGATTTGTATCTAGCTACATTATTATTGCTACTGGTACATCCTTTACTAAACCTCAACTCTACTCCTGAGTCTTGATTGCAGTATGATTACCTCTATCTTTATAGCGAGTGAACCATATATGGAATGTTTATTGCAGGTATTTTTTGATTTTTGTATCTCTGCAGCTGTTTGGTTTGGAAGCAATATGCAGGACATTGTTTGTTATGATGATTTTGGATGGAGAGCAAGTTTTATCTACAGCCACGTCGTATCTGTTCATTTTAGTCAAATATTTGGGATTCATTTTGGCCAGGCTTCTAAAAGGAGGCAAGATGGTGGCATCAAATTCTTTTGTATACAGTTTCATATATCAAGTACACGATTGGTTCTCATTGTCATTATTTATCATGTAGAGTTGAATGGTTTGTCATTCACTTTGGGTTCATATTTGTTATGATCGATACGTTGTGGGTATCATTTTGTTCTAGTTTCATTCTGGGAAACTAGATTAAACTCAGTTGTATGTATTTTGTAACGAAAGTGGGGCAGTTGTTAATGTTGTGCGTGGGCAAGTCATCAGTGGGTGTATATGACAATTTTGAAGCATTTCGCTCATATTTAGTATTCTTTCAATCTTGTTGGTCAACTTCTCCGATAATTTTTACTCAGTATATGGGTAAGCAAGTATCTTATCACCACCCTTTTAAGCTCTCATAGCTTGGTATGACGGTATGAGTGCACAAATATAAACAGAGGTCATTTAAGTAATGGTTTTGTAGGATGTTTGAAGAATGCTTAAAGAGTAGAACTAAAAACACTTGTCTCTCTGATGCTCGGATTTACAAACGGTTTATTTGCAACATTGTTTCAAGTGCAAAGAAAGAAGCACAAAATTAGAACAGTTGTTTAAACATGCATGTTTAAACAATTTCATGAGAAAAAACATTTGTCCGACATAGAATAGTAAATATTGAGTTTGCCAATTGTTAGAGGTTCATCTGCCCAACCCCTTTTGGGCTTATGATATGGCCCAATTCTTATGCCAAACGGCCGAGGCCCATTAACGAATGAAGGCCCAGACGAATGGAACAGTTCGTGGCCAGATTAGGTTGCACGACTTCCACGACCTAGGAAGCTCCCACGATCCTGGCACGAGGGAAAATGAACAGAGAATAAGAATACAGGTTTGATCATTCAAAGATTCACTTACTCATTTACAAATACACACACAAACTCTTTACGTTCACCTTACCTCACAAAAGACCGACTAACTTATTCTCACACCGAGGTGAATCGGGGGGCCAATCCCTCGCATTCTTCTCTTGCAGGTCCTATCGAAGGTCGTCAGAAATCCGGTCGTAACATTTGGCGCCGTCTTTGGGAATTTACCAGCAACTATGACGAATGAAGAGACTCCCGTAACCGATAACCATACCGTGGGTGGAGGCAGCCGCACTCCTCCTGTTATTCCGAGGCTGTTGAACTTTGATGAAGAAGGGCTTGTACCAACTCCCGAAGAGCAAAAACTGATGTTGTTGAAGTGGAGGGAGGATCAGAAGGCTAAGGAAAAACAAAAGGAGAAGGAGCAAGAGAGGAATAGCCGAGATGCAGAGAGGTTGACCAAACAGAGGGAGGCCGATCGATTACGGCTACAAGCTTTAAAGCTCCAAAGAGAGGAGATAGAACTCCAGGAGAAATTGCTTCGTGAAGCCCTGGAGGATGAAAAACCCGAGCCACGAAGGGAGAAGATGGGTAGAGACGATGAAGATGAGTCATGGGACTCCAAATCGTACTCCAGATGATCCCGATCGAAGGTGGTCTATACCTCCGATTCGGAAGAAGAAGGCCCTCACACTGATGACAGAATTCGAAGGATTGAGAAAGCCATGTTTGGGGAGAGAAAGGTCAGCCACGAACCCGTGGTAACCGAAGATGTCGAGCAATTTCGACCACCTCCGGGAAGGCAATTCCCGAAAATGCACGAGTTCAATGGAAAAGGTGACCCCGAAGACCATTGTGAGAAGTATGAATCGCTCATAACTGGTATGGGGCACTGTGATGTGATGCTTTGCAAGATGTTCAAGACCTACCTGAAAGGGCCAGCGTTAATGTGGTACGGTCGTTGAGGCCCAAGTCAATTGGTTCGTACGAGCAGATTAAAAAGAAGTTCTTGAGGAAATATTCTCACTTGTGCCGAAGAGAGAAAGACACAGAGGCCTTGATTCATTGCAGACAGAGGTCGAACGAAGAGCTTGAAGATTATTTGGCGAGGTTTAAAGAGGAAGCTGGAATGGTCACCAACCTCGACAGAGTAAAGGCGGCTGGTTTCCTTGCCGCTGGTCTTGACCCCGTCAAAGGTAAGAAACTTCGGTCCTCTCTTTATGATGTACCTCCTAAGAATTTAAATGATATTTATCTGAGGGGGGAGGCAATTAGAAGGAAAATGGAATCAATTGGGGGGTATAAGGACAATAGAAAGAATGATACCAGTAGGGATGATAGAAGGGATGACCGAAGGGGAAGGGGTGATGTCAAGAGCAGACTGAATGATACCAGGCCTGACAAGGGGGCCGAACGAAGGAGGAATAGAGATAGCACGGTGTTCACACCTCTGAATACCCCTATCTCAAAGATTTTCCATGAGATTAAGGGCAAGCCTGGGTTTGTCCGACCGGCCAGGCTGAAGAACCCTGAATATAAGAGGAATGAGAACAAGTATTGTGACTATCACTGGGATAAAGGCCACAACACAGATGAATGCTACCATCTGAAGAAGTTAATCGAAAGGATGATCAAAGATGGAGAATTGACCTAGTTTGTGGGGGACTTGAGGGACAAGCTCGAGTCTATGGAGAAAAAGAAAGAGGTCGAAGGTTCAGAGAAGTACCGTGGAGAAGTTAGAACAATTTTTGGGGGGACAGTTTTTGATCGGGATAGTAAGACAACGAGGAAGAAGTATGCTAGGCAGGTCTATAGCTTGTACCAGTCGAGTTCAGCCAAACAACCCTTGCCTATTTCTTTTACGAAGAACGATTACGAAGATGTGATATGGCCGCACGAAGACCCACTTGTTATAAACCCAGTGATTGGGGAAAACAAGATTTGGAAAGTGCCGGTGGACGAAGGGAGTTCAGTGAACATTCTGTATCACCGAACATACTGCAAAATGAACTTGGGAGGCGAACAACTGGAGCCATGCCATGAGGCACCATTATATTGCTTCGGGAATCAGCCCGTATCGATAGAGGGAATGATCACACTGTCAGTTATGCTGGGGAAAGCGCCTTACACGGTGGCTAAAGAAGTCAAGTTTTATGTGGTTCGGGTAGACAGCCCGTACAATGGTATTTTGGGGAGGCCCACCTTATCTCTTTTCCAGGCTGTATCTTCCATCCCTCATTTAAAGCTGACGTTTCCTACTAAGCATGGAGTTGGAGAAATGAGAGGTGACCAGAAAGCCGCTCGAATAATAATGCTGGAGGACTTGGAGAAGGACAAGGATGTTGAGATGGTCGAAGCTGGAAAAAGAAAGAGGAATGAGAATGAGGCTGGGGGCAGCCATCAACTGTTGAATATCGAGTTACAGAAGTTTGGGGCCAATCTGTCTAGCCCAATTGCCGAACCAGCTGCAGAAACATAGGAAGTTGAATTGTATGTGGTCAATCGGGGAAGATGATCCAGATAGGCAAGAATATGAAGCCGAAACTAAAGGGGAAAGTCACCGAAGTGGTCAGGCAGTATCATGATGTGTTTGCCTGGGGGCCCGAAGACATGCCAGGATTAGACCCTTCTTTAGCCAAACACTGTCTGAACATGGTTCCCGAGGCTAAGCTGGTAAAACAAAAGAAGAGAAACTTTGCGATGGAGAGACAAAAGGTCATACAGACCAAAGTGGAAAAGCTTCTGGAGGTGAAGTTCATTGAGGAAATTGAATACCCTGAATGGTTGGCGAACTTTGTTGTGGTCAAAAAATCAAACAACAAATGGAGGATGTGTGTAGACTACACCGACCTCAACAAAGTATGCCCGAAAGATCACTATCCGCTACCCAACATTGATCAGCTGATAGAAGCCACATCCGGACATCAAATACTCAGCTTCTTAGATGCCTTTTTGGGATACCATCAGATAGCAGTGAATGCCGAGGATATTCCAAAGACAACATTCATCACCCCAAACGGCACCTATGCTTACATCAAAATGACGTTCAGTTTGAAGAATGCAGGGGACACCTTTCAAAAAATGGTGAACAAGGTCTTTAAAAATCAGATCAGACGGAATATGGAGTGTTATGTCGATGACATGATTGTGAAATCCCTTTTCAGGGATCATGCGGAGGATTTGAAAGAATGTTTTGAGACGTTAAGGAAGAATAACATGAGGATCAACCCGAATAAGTGCACGTTCGGTGTTAGTAGTGGGAAATTTTTGGGTTACATGGTCAGCGCCGAGGGATTGAGGCGAACCCAGAAAAAATCAAGGCGGTTATTGACATGGAAGCACCGAAGACAATAAGGGACATTCAGAAACTGACCGGACGACTGGCAGCCCTAAGGAGATTCATATCTAGATCAACCGAAAAAGCTTTGCCATTTTTTGAAGTGCTTCGGGGGTCGAAGAATTTCGAGTGGGGACCAAGTTGCCAAAAGGCATTTGAAGAAGTAAAAGAATATCTGGTGAAAACCCCACTCTTGATGAGACCAAGCCCGAACGAAACACTACAGTTGTATTTGGGAGTGAATGACCGAACACTTGGGGCCGTTCTAGTTAAAGAGCGCGAAGGAAACCAACATCCAGTGTTCTACATCTCTCACATACTGAAAGATGCGGAAACAAGGTATCCCAATGCAGAAAAATTTGCTTATGGACTGATTATGGCGTTAAGGAAGTTACGCCACTACTTTCAAGGATGAACGGTGCAAGTTGTCACTGACCAACCGTTGAAGAAAATTTTACAAAGACCGGAGGCTTCGGGTAGAGTGGTAGCCTGGTCGATCGAATTGGGGGAGTATGATCTGGAATATATTCCTCGTACTGCAATCAAGGCCCAAGCCTTAGCAGACTTCATAATAGAATGCTCTTTCTCGGGTCCGAAGGACTTAGCCCCAGAAGAACAGTTAATTCATTCACCCGGGAAATGGAAGCTCTTTGTGGATGGATCAGTAGCTGGGTCGAAGTGTGGGGCTGGATTGATTCTAACCAGTCCCGATGGGTTCGAGATATGCCAAGCCATCAGATACTTTTCCTTTGACCAACAACGAAGCCGAATATGAAGCTACTGGCAGGTTTGGTCTTGGCAAAAAATTTGGAAGTAAAACATTTAAGGGCGTTCAGTGATTCAATGTTGGTGGCTAAATAATTTTTTGGGGAGTACGGACAGAAAGATCCCTGGATGAAGGCTTATGCGATGAAGGTACGAGAAAATATTATGTTCTTTGAGTCTTTTGAGCTAAGTCAGGTTGCTAGAGAAAACAACAGTAGGGCAGATGCGCTGTCAAGGCTAGCTTCGGCCGAAACTCAGAACCTCCAGGGATCGATCTATTTGACTAAAGTGAAATCCCCCTCCATTGAGAAAAAGCAGTGCGTGGAGATACACCCAGGCATCAACTAGATGACACCGATCAGAGAATTTATATAAAAGGGTACTTTGCCACTTGACAAGAAAGAAGCCCAGAAAGTGAAATACCGATCCGCCAGCTATACCTTTGTGGGAGGCCGACTCTTCAGGAGGGTGACCACCCAACCATTACTTCGGTGCCTTGATCCCGAAGAAGAAAGACTTACACTGAAGACTGTTCACGAAGGCATTTGCGGAGAACATTTAGCAGGGCGCTCACTTGCCTTCAAAATCTTGAGGCTGGGATTCTTTTGGCCGACCTTAAGGGAAGACGCCACCAAATATGCCAAGAAGTGCAAGGAATGCCAGCTGTTTAGTACTGTGCCAAAATAGCCACCTGCAGAGATGACTTCGGTACTCAGTCCTATCCCTTTTGCCATGTGTGCAGTGGATATTGTGGGCATTCTACCAACCAGCACGAAGCAAGCTAAGTACTGTATAGTCGCCATTGATTACATGACAAAGTGGGTAGAAGCCAGGCCACTTTCGACCATCACCGAAGAAGCTGCAAAAACGTTTATGTTGGAGCAACTGATTCTAAGGTTCGGGATCCCGATGGTGTGTGTTTCAGACAATGGGACCCAATTCATTAGAAGCAAGTTCAGGAAATTATTAGCCAATTTCGGGATTCAACAGCAGTCCAGTTCAATCGGTCATCCACAGGGTAATGGGGCGATCGAAGTGGCGAACAAAATCATTTTTGACTGGATTAAAAAGCGATTGGGAGAGGCCAAGGGACTTTGGGACGAAGAGTTACCATATGTCATTTGGGCCTACCAAACAACTCCAAGTTCATCAACCGGAGAGACACCTTTCATGCTCGCCTTTGGTACTGATGCTTTGATGCCGGCCGAAGTGGGTCTGGAATCTTACTGAACCCAAGTCTTTAATGTGGAAACAAATGAGTTCGGTCTGCGAGCAAACGTGGGTTTGATAGAAGAAGAAAGGGAGGCAGCGCATCAGAGGAATGTCCGATATCAACTTCAAGCAGCACAGTATTACGATTCTGGGGTGAATAAGAGGTCTTTTCAGGTGGGGGATTTAGTCCTTCGGGAGTTGGCAACTTCTATGCCGACCAAGCAGGGGAAGATTATGCCAAATTGGGAAGGCCCATACACAGTGATCGAACACTACACCATATATGATCTTTACCAACACCTAAAAAAAGTGTAAAAAATCATGAATAATGTTGCCATAAGCCAAAAATTGGTCTAAGACTACACTTTTTCCAAATTTAGTGGTGTTGGATATAGTCCCGTAGCCTTAGGTGATAAGCCAACACTTTTTCCAATTCTATGGCTACATCGTTATATATGTTGCCTTAGTTATTTATGACAATATTTTATGATCTACAGTAACACCAAATACAATGTTACCATAGACCCTACTCCAACATCATTTCTTCTTACAACAACACTGGTTTATCTGCACTTTTTTTTTGGCAACACCCTTTCAGCTTTATTGCAACATCTTGTTTATTAAACACTTTTAAAATTTTTGCAACATCTTTTCACTTATTCCAACTTTTTTTTTATTAAACACTTTTCATATTTTAGAAACCAATAGTTTCAATTTATCTACAACACATATATATTAGAAAATATAATTACAGATCATGTAATTCACTAAGATCACTAGTTATGATGAAAATATATTTGGATCACTAAGAGTGCCACAAGAGAAACATGTAATTCAGATGTAAGGAAAACATACATTCAAAACTTTCAAAACATGTAATACTTTCAAAACTAACTCCACCCCAAACGGCTTGTGTAACAGTAAAATTCTTAATAAACCAAACGACTCCACCCAGCCATAGCGTTCTACATGAGGTGCGAGAGTCAGAATAACTGACTTATCTAGTCCTATCGTCTTACGAGAACAGCTACTTGAAAGTGCATCTACATCAGCTTCTCTTCTTTCATTTAGATCAATACGAAATTCCGTATTAGGAGTTTTTCACTCCTAAGAATTGAAGCCTATAAAAGATTCAGAAAATAAATATGAAATTCTTACAATAGCATGAGCAAGTAGGTTTATACCTTCTGGCAGCAAAGCATTAGGATCTGTGAAGAACACATACCAATTACGCTATGTACATGATATAATTATGAAATCTTAATAATCTTGCACTTAATACCTTCGTTGTATAATGAAACTAACTGCTGAATAACCTTTCTATTTCCCAATCTGTGCTTGCAACTCCCTGCAAAAAATATGTAAGATATAAGAGATATATAACTTGAAAAGTGCAACTTAAACAAATGTTAAACTAATTATTTTTTACAGTGCAAATATTCATATGTATACACCTTCTGCCACCGCTCAAGATCAGTCAAAAGAACCTTACTCTTCTGTTTAGTTATCTTTGCCACCTGAAACATACCAAATCATACATGTCAATGGTTCACGTCTGTGACATTGTCTTTGACATCTTTTGTAACCTCATCTACAAATGTTCCACTTCTCGCAGATTACCCAGCCTCTTTAAGCTTCACTCCTGAATCAACAATTGATCCTGAATCAACAATTGAGTGTATCTGCTAAGGCGATAAAGAAGCAACATATACATATGCTGAAGATTATACTTTAATTACCTGAAGTTGAAAAGAAACCACTAGCCTTCTCCTGCCACTGAGGTGATGCTGGTGCCAGCATTACATTGACCTTAAATCGAATTCTAGCAATAGAAAATAAAATCAAAATATGACACAACGATCAGAGTCAAAAATAAAAGCAAACCTATGAACTGATTATTATGTAATAAACAAATAACTTCATTCATCTTAACAAACTCTAATATGAAGAATTCATCATAAATTAAATTTAGGTGCAGGGCTCCTAGTAATTTAATAATAATCATAAATTATTATTAAATGATTATTATTATTATTATTATTATTATTATTTAAGAGCAATGGAATGTAGAAGAACTTGGCAGAAAAGAGTAAAGAGAGTATTTCAATGATAGAAATTAAATAATTAAAGGTTTTCTTCCAGGAAACTAACCACTTGAGTACCAAAAAGGGTACCCTTTTAAAAGAATAAAAACAAAAGGGACGACAACAGCATAAAACAATAATAAGCACTCTAGTCCCGACTCCTTTGCAGAACACTCTAAGGCAGGATCTAAAAATCTATCATCTAGCTCCAAATAAGAACTTGATGCTACACACATAAACTACATTCAAATAATTATAACCAGTACTTACGTTCCAGAGAAAGTAATAATTCCAGTAGTGAGAAGGCCTCCAAACTAAATCAAAACAAACAAAAAAATCAAAAAAAAAAAAATCAGCAACACAGGTAAGCAGGAAAGACAAATAAAACAATCATCCAAATAGAGGAACAGAGAAAAGAAACTGACAATGTGAGGGTGGGTAGCAAGAGGGGCAGCCACCAATGCTACAGTGTGAACCAAATGATAAAGAGATGCAGTGTGCGAAACCTGCCCAACTACACATACACATACATATAAGAAACAACAATTTAACTAAAGGAGAAGATTAAAAAAAATGGGGAGGGGGTAATTGAATTAAAGATTACATCTTTATAAATGGGGTTATTGGGCTTGAAAGCATGAGCACCATATGTACCAATCCAAGAGCTGTCAAGCCTGCCATTCCTGTTTGTATAAATTTCATTCAAGATTGTTATTAAACTCATAACTACAACCACTGTTGTAAATCATTACTACTGTACTAAGATAAGGGAAAGAAAATTCTATACAAAATTATTATTGATTTATATACCGGAAAAGCCAGCAACTTTGTACTAGATGCGAGGTGATAGTTAGAGTAAATCTCTCTCTCTCTCTCTCTCTCTCTCTCTCTCTCCCTCTTCCTCTCTTTATCCCTCTCTTTATAAATAGATTGATAAAGTGCTCCAAAAAAAAGTAAAAACCCCCAAATTTTAGGGTTTACAAATCTTAAATTAAGAGCTGCAAATTGAACGGAGCTACTAATTATTCAAATACAAATTGAGAGAAAGAGGAAGGTTTTGTTACCTGTTTGAGAACGTGCTTCGGATTGTTAGCAACTACAAAAAATCAATATATATATATATATATATATATATATATATATAGAAAGAGAGAAAGAGAACGAGAGAGAGAGAGAATCAGGGAGATATAGATATAGATATATAGATTAATTAGTAAAAGATTGAGATTGAGAGAATGAGTAAAAGATTGAGAAAGAGAGAGAGAGACAGACAGAGAACTGTTCGAGAAAGAGAGCGAGAGTGTATGAGTGAGATGAGAGAGTGTATGAGAGAGGGACTTAACTATTTTTTCCCCAAAAATTATTACCCGGCTCATTTTCCCCCAAAAATTTCATTTCCCCCCCAAATATTTTACTCCCCCAAAAATATTTCACTTTCCCCCAAATATAATTTTAACACTTTTGTTAATATCTACTGTAACATCTTTATAAGTATTGGTTTTGTTAATCAAAAATATTTAAGGCAACATACATTGACATGTATTGCAATATTAAAATACAATGTTGGCTTACATCAAAATTTAGCCATCTAAGGCTACATTTTACGTGCCAACACTGGTTTTAGGTATTGGTAAGGACCATATATGGTGTAGTGGAAGTGGTTCGGCCAGGAACATACAAGTTGGCAAATTTCGACGGCACGCCCATCAAAAACACTTGGCACGCCGCTCGTCTTCGTCGATTTTACCAGTAAGCTTACTGGGAGTTTATCTACGTTCAGTTTAATTCTGTCCTTTAATTCAGTATTCAATCTTGTTATGCAATTTGACTTCATTCAATAGTTCAGCTTTTTTTTTATCGAAAGCATCAATCTGTATTTGCTAAACACTTGTACGTGCCATGCATTATTAATGAAAGATTCTTTGCTTCGGAAAATTTTAACTTAGCAATTAGCCAAAGTACATATTTTTGATTAAAGTACATCGCACAGGCTTAACAGACCCATATTTGGGGCCGATCGAATAAAATATGGATCCTTATAAGTGTCTTAGTATTTAAGTTGCTTTGACATTAATTAAGGCCGGGAGGAAATATTTTTCACCGACCGAAAAGGACCTTAACCATTTATAAACCCCTTAAATACTGGGGGACAGCTAGGTTACGACCAAAAATGCCTGAAGAAGCTAGGCAAGAGCCGAAGATGCACAAACTAAAAAAATATGCCAAGGCATGAACAAGTCGAAGAGGCATAAAAATTAATTAATTAATATGCTAAGGCAAACAAATTAGCCGAAGACGCATAAAAATATGAAAATCATGCTAAGGCAAAATAAACAGGCTGAAGAGGCATAAAACTGTAAAAACATGCTAAGTCTAATAAAATAGCTGAAGACGCATAAAAGTGCAAGAATTATTCTAAGGCAAACAATACTGAAGATGTATAAAATCAAAAATAATTATGCTAAGGAAAATAAAGCCGAAGACGCATAGAGTAAAAGAAATTGTGCTACGGTAAAACCATACTGACGATGCGCAAAAACAAGGCAGGCTAATTAACAGAGCCCAAAGGCACAAATATAAAGCCCGAAGGCAGAGTTAAATGTTACAAAGCCCGAAGGCTGCCAAAAAATATGCCCGGAGGCCATTAAAAGTTACGCCCTAAGGCTTACATCACTTAATGAAAAAAGCACAAGTTCTTCAATTCGAGAGTTCAGACTCGGGACCAGAGCTCACTTCCAGGGGGAGGTCAAGCTCATCAGAACGAGTGATGGGATCTTCGAACCAGTCCAAGATCCGTTGGTAGTCCCAACCTTCCCTATGGACCCTCTTGACAGCTTCATTGAATCTAGCCCGCTAACTCCTATCTTCGGCCATGATCAGTTTCTTGTCAGCTTTCTTCTTCAGCCTAAGGGCCCTCTTGGCCTGCTCAGCTCTCTTGTCCGATCGCAATCTCAGGGTATCCCGTTCAGTCTGAAGCGCAATGCGTTCGAGCTCAAAGAGGTCCTTCTGGCGCTTCAGACCTCGAATCTCCTCCCTAAGGGCCTCAACACCCTTGTCCAGGTCTTTAACTTTCTCTTCGAGGGCCGCAGCCAATGGGGTAGCCTGAACGAATGAAGAAAAATGGATTAGGCAAGAAACAAATAGAGCATGAAATACTACAAGGAAAAAAGAAACTCACCATGGTCAAATGACCCAAGAGTTCAGAATAGGCCGAAACGGCCCCGACGGCATCGTAGGTCGCGCGATCGGTAGGAAGAATCATGGCTCTTAGGAGGTCAGCCGCCACCCCCTTCGCCTCCCCTGGAGCGCTCGCAGCAAACTTGTCTATAACCAAAATCGACCAATCTGGACGGTAGGTCCGAACAATACCTTCAGTATTACGCCTTTTGTGGCTGTTATCTGTAGTCTAGCTAGTCGAGATATCCGTCTGGACAACTGTGTTGTCGATGATCTCGTGAGGACTGTGGGGTTGTTCGAGCAGGGTGTTTTCGGCCTGCCGCAACCTGACCTCCTGTTCGACTTTCTTTTTGGCAGCTTTCTCTGCCGCCCTCCTGGTCATATCAGCTTTGGTAGATGTTGCAGTCAAAGACAAAAGAAATAAGTTAGAAAATGATAAAAGTGGATGACAATCGACCGGAAAAAGGACAAATACGTTACCGCTACCCCATATGGACTTCAGCCAATCCTTATCTCGGCTCATAGATAAAGGAATTTTGGCCGGATCATCGGTCGGCTAATTTTACGATAGTCCGCCTCATCCACCATCCTTCAATTCTGGGATTAAAATATTGGTGGGATCTATTTCTCTCCACACACGGTAATTCTGGGATTAAAATATTGGTGGGATCTATTTCTCTCCACACACGGTAATTTAGAAACCCCTATCCCGTACTTCCCGTACGGCCATTCTAGAACAGGAGTGTGGTAAATAATGTCATCTTCTTCAGCGGCATAAGCTTCAAAACGCTTGGGAAAATCATATTTGGCAGGCAGTAGGGAGACATCTTCTTCGGTCAACACAGAAACTAGATTTGCTACAGGAATGATGTTCTCATCCCCAAAATGGGCCATGGCCGAATACGTGGGAACCCTCGGAGCGTTAGAATGATCCATATCCTACGTTCGGAAACACAAAAGATTAGCCGTGTACTCGGAAAAGAAAGAAGAAAATTGAGAAAACCTGATCAGCTAACGGCCCAAAGAGCCAGGATCAGTCGGTAACCTAAGTCTAAACAGAGATTGTTTGAGAAGACCGAAGACTATTCTAAGGCTTCGGGTATCTCGAAAAATGTTCTTGAGCCCTTAAAAGCCCACTTTACTCATAAAAGTACAAGCCTTTTTTTCTTATTCAACTAAGTTATCGATTGTGCATAGCCAGAACCCAGCAAAAACCATATCATTACATATTCCTAAACACATTTGTATACGCTTGTATAAAGGAAACTGGAAATGCATACATAGAAACGTAGTATTCCCACCAAAGATAAGTAGTGCAAAAGAGACCAGAAAAACAGCGAGAAATCAAAAAACTTACTGTCAAGAAGGTACTCGTCGAGCGGAATTGGAGGGCTTGGAAATTCTGGGTGAGTGATTAAAGCACCAATCTCTGCAGCGTGATGTTTCGCTTGAAAGTTTTAACTGAGAGAGTATGCAAGAGATAAAAGAAATGGAGAAATCAAGGCTGTGTCTCGAATAGATATATACACGGATACTGAGATGGGAAAATGAGTCGTCTTATTTGATCAATGGATAGAATGGTACCTTTTGAAATTCACGGCTAGGATTTACATGAGGATTCGCGTGTAGGGTCCAGTTGGGGACACTTGTCACCCATTAATGGGGACGCGTGTCTTCTCACGTGTGAAATGATGCTCGACAGGATGGCTGTGGAATGAAAGAGTCCTAGGCATAGCCGAAGATGGACCAGGACGATGGCCTTCTTCAGATCAAAAACCGAATGAAGCCCAGGGACATGTTAGAGGTCCATCAGGCCAACCCCTTTTGGGCTTACGATATGGCCCAATTCTTATGCCAAACGACTGAGGCCCATTACGAACGAAGGCCCAGACGAATGGAACAGTTCATGGCCCGATTAGGTTGCACGACTTCCAAGACCTAGGAAGCTCCCACGATCCTGGCACGATAGGGAAGAGGGAAAATGAAAAAACGATTGTTGATGTGGCTGCTGATTTTACATATAAGCAGTTGATGTGTACGAAAAAACATAAAAAAAGTAAATAAAAGGAAATCACTAAAAATAAACATTAAGATTTGATATACATAAAAAGTATATAAAAAAAAATAAACAAAAGATATTTTTCATATATATATATATATATAGGCCATTATTCTAGAGAGGACCTCCTTATATGGAGAATATGAGAGAACTACCAATTTTATGATTCTATAATAGAATCAAAATTCTAATTTGTTGGTTCTATAAAAAAAAATACCATTTTTTTTTGGTTCTATAATTAAAAAAAGACCAATTTGCTGATTCTGTAAAAGAACCAAAAATGTCAGCAGTGCCACGTCACTGCCACGGCAGCAGTGATGTCAGCAGTGCTGACGTGACACTGCCACATCATCAATGACGTCAGCAGTGATGACGTGGCACTGCCACATCATCAATGACGTCAGCAGTGATGTCAGAATTTTTTTATTTGAAATTTAAAAAAAAAATTGCAATAAAAAATTAAAGAAAAAATTTGGTTCTACTGTAGAATCACAGAAAAAATTATATGGTTCTCTCCAATTCTCTATCTAACAAGTTCTCTCTAGAAGGGGACTCTATATATATATATATATATATATATATATAAATATAAATATATTAATACATATTTAATATTCTTAAACAATTTTTTATTAAATACATATATAACAGTCTTAAAAATTTTTCTTAAAAAAATAAAGTTATGTGGATAGGTATTTTGGTGAAAAATTGATCAAATCCATCTAATTAAAATTATTTAATATTTTTAATATTAAAGTTATATGAATAGATATTCTGTTCTAGAATAAGTCAAATTCATCTAATTAAAGTTATTAAATTTTGAGAATAATGGCCTTTTGGTTGATCTCAGGGAACTTACCCCCTAAGTTTAGGTGGATTTTCAGTACAAATAATAGGTGGTAAGTTTGTAATAATATAACAATATCTTCTGTATTAACAATAATAGGCCTATTTTTGTATATATTTTGTTTTAATCTTTGGTACTTGAGGATGACCTCAGACCCACAATCACTTTAATTTTATTTAAATTTAAAATTATATGGATAGATATTTGGTAAATAATCGAGTCTAATCCATCTAATTAAAGTTATTTTTTTTAAAAAAATGAAAGTTATATGATAGATATTTTGGTAAAAGAATCGGGTCAAATTATTTAATTACATGGTTGTAAATTTTGGAAATCGGAACAGATCGATTTAGGTACTAATAGCGACTTATCGGTAAATCCAAATTTATCAAAATGATAAATCGGACCAAAAATTGGATAAATTTTAATATTTTAATAATATTTAATAATTTAGTCTAATACCATTTAAAAATATTTCATAGGGATAAATCAGATTTTAAAAATCGGATCGGAAAAATATTTTTAAACGATTTATCGACGATTTTTGAAAAATCGGATGATTTTTAGAACATTCTCCAATTAAAAATATTTTTTTAAATTGAAGTTATTTTTTAAAATTAAACTTATGTGGATAGAATTTTAATTAAAGTTATTTTTTAATATTCTATTGGTTATTATTTTTATTTTTCATATACCTCAGCTACTTACATGTAAAATGAACGGCCACATAACTAGATTCCAACAATCTTTTTGACGCAAAGACTTAAACCCGAAAAATTCAAAAGTTTAATTACTCGAAATTTGAAATCTTTTATTTAAGTACATAGACAATAAAATTCAAATAATTTAAAGATGTATCATTTTATTTTCCCTTTTTTCAAACCATATTACTTCGGTGAAAATTAAAAAAAAAACAAACTGTATAAACAACCATTTCTCAATCAATATATATATATAAAGGAGGATAGCGGGAGTTTAGGTGGCGCTCTAATATCGTCTCAATCGATTTTTCTAATTTTCTAGAATTTTAAACACTAATAAATATGAAAATATCAATTAGCATATTAGAAGTAGAATAGGTGTTCAAATTTATAAAGGAGAAGAGTTCGAATTTATAGGGAAGACATATGATTAGAAGTTCTATTGGAAGTATAATAAGTATTTATAAGGCATACGATTAAAAGTTCTATTAGAAGGAGAATAGGAGTTCGAATTTATAGAGAATAAGAGTTTGAATTTAGAAAAAATATATAAATAAAAGTTCTACTAGAACTAGAATATGTGTTTGAATATATAGAGCAGACATATAATTAAATATTTTATAGAAAGTACAATCTTCTTAAATTATATATTTTTTATATAAGTTAATTGTACTTATATTAGGAAAATTTATTCATAAATCAAATACTATTGTCATGAAAAAAGTCACCGTATTTAAAAAGAAAAGAATTGATGTCTTAACATAATAAAAGAACAATGAGTAAAAGAACAATCTCATGCAGTCTTTATAATATATGTTTTATAGAAAGTACGATCTTCTTAAATTATATATTTTTTATATAAGTTAATTGTACTTATATTAGGAAAATTTATTCATAAATCAAATACTATTGTTATGAAAAAAGTCACCGTATTTAAAAAGAAAAGAATTTATGTCTTAACATAATAAAAGAAGAATGAGTAAAAGAACAATCTCATGCAGTCTTTATAATATATGTTAAAAAGTTGGGATTTCGGTTTTAACGAGAGAGCGGCTCAATCGAAAGAATTGTATTTAACAAGAAATTGATTCATTAGAAAAGATTATTTAATTATTAAAATGTAATATTAATATTATAATACAACGTAATATTAATATTATATAAAGGAGGATAGCGGGAGTTTAGGTGGCGCTCTAATATCGTCTCAATCGATTTTTCTAATTTTCTAGAATTTTAAACACTAATAAATATTAAAATATCAATTAGCATATTAGAAGTAGAATAGGTGTTCGAATTTATAAAGGAGAAGAGTTCGAATTTATAGGGAAGACATATGATTAGAAATTCTATTGGAAGTATAATAAGTATTTATAAGGCATACGATTAAAAGTTCTATTAGAAGCAGAATAGGAGTTCGAATTTATAGAGAATAAGTGTTCGAATTTATAGAAAAATATATAAATAAAAGTTAAAAATAATAATATATAAGTCTTTATAAAAAATATAATATAAAAAAATATATTGTATAATATATTTTAAAAATATAATATTAAAAATATTTTAAAAATATAATATTATAATATTATAATATTATAATATTATATTTTAAAATTATAATATTATATTATATTATATTATATAATATAATATTATATTATATTATATAATATTATATTTTAAAAATATAATATTATATAATATTATAATATTTTAAAAATATAATATTATATTATATTATAAAATATTTTAAAAATATAATATATTTTTTATAAAAAATATTATATACGTCTTTATAATATATGTTAAAAAGTTGGGATTTCCGTTTTAACGAGAGAGCGGCTCAATCGAAAGAATCGTATTTAACAAGAAATTGATTCATTAGAGAAGATTATTTAATTATAAAAATTTAATATTAATATTATAATATAACGTAAATGTATTAAATTTTTTTAAAAATATTGTAACGCCGCCGCGAAGCGCGGCTTTATCGACTAGTAATAATATAAATAACGAAAGTAATCTGGCCAAACTTGCTCCTCTCATGTAAAATATGTTAACCCCAACAATCTGTACAATATCTGTGCCTCTTCCAAAAAAGTTACATTTCCCCAAGCTCGTTACTATCTTTTAATATTGGAAAAATAAATTCTTTCATCCTTTAATTATATGTTATTTTTGGTTTAGATCTTTATATTATACGAATAAATATTTCGATCCTTGTAATATAATTTTTTTTGATTTTCGTCTTTTTGTCTAAAATTGACCAATAAATAGTAGTCATATCTGACATGTCAATTGACAAATTAAATAAAAAAAATAGATGGAGGTTGAGTAGGACATTTCGTGGAAACAAACACATGATACCTGATTTCCTTTTTAACGGTCATATACATATATGTTTTAGTGTAAAATTAGGATTAAGAAAAATTGGGGATTTTCAATCGAATTGTCCAAATTAAAAGCTATTTCAATCATCATCAAACATGATTACGCGTTTGTTATGAGCCCGATCCTCTATCCCCTTCTTCATACCCCTTTTGTATTCCCTGTTCTTTTAGTATTAAAAGATTGCCCCTAGCGGGGTCATTTTAAGAAAAATAAAAATAAAAATATTATTTTCTTTAAAATGGGTCCTGCCAGGGGCACTCTTTTAATACTAAAAAGAGCAGGGGACATAAAGAACGGGACAGATAATCCCTACTCGTTTGTTATAGGGTATACACAGACATTTATCATTTTCTGAGTGATAAATTCTAATTTATACACCCTCTGTCCCTTGATTTCTTTACATTGTGTTTGGGCACTGAGACCAAGGATAATGGGTGTAATACATGCAACAACTAAAGTATTTGTGACTGAGATACCGACGCGGATTACTGGAGGATGAATTTGTCGTAGAGGATTCTATGGGATATGATTGGGACAAGCTTATTGTATACAAACCCACATTTTCTAGTAGTAGCGATGATAGTGATTGTGAAACTTTCTACCTACCGGAACTTGCAGAGTTTCCCACAAAAATCAATCATCATAGGGACAAAAAACATCATCTTACTCTCATAGCATAAGGCAATGACTTTCCTTACCTGAATGTGACCTTTGTAATTGTGGTGTCAACTCATTCACCTATGTGTGTAATGAATGTGAATATTACATTTACGTTTTTATGCTTATGAACAGAGAGTTCTTCCTCATGAAGGCTACAAGGAACACCCAGTTAAATACTTATCAACATTTTCT
Source organism: Saposhnikovia divaricata (assembly GCA_036435485.1). Classification (NCBI taxonomy): domain Eukaryota; kingdom Viridiplantae; phylum Streptophyta; class Magnoliopsida; order Apiales; family Apiaceae; genus Saposhnikovia; species Saposhnikovia divaricata. The sequence continues at coordinate 58,133,535 of CM071596.1, forward strand.
TTGTACTCATCACTGTTAATAATAATATCACTCTACATATTTCCTAAGTAGTAATTAACTTTATTAAAAGCAACCTTGAAGGAAAGCATGCCTGTTAAATAACCAAGGTTTTAGAGTATGGATCTTATATTATATTCTAACACTCCCCCTCACTCGAAAGGCTGAGAGTGGACCACGAATGCCCATCTTTTGGGGCATTAATTTGCCTTACGTGTCCATAATAATTATGAGAATCTATCACTCCCCTTCACTCGCGCGAAAGCCCATTTTTGGGTTGAGAGTGGATCACGGATGCCCATCTTTTGGGACATTAATTTACCTTTCATGTCCATAATAATTATGAGAATATTGGGGGTGGTAGGGAGTCGAACCTGAGTCTACTGCCAGCTTGAGCTCTGATACCATACTAAGTAACCAACTCATCTAAAACCTTAAGGTGTTAGAGGTAGGCATTATATGGATTTTATATTATATTCTAACAATGCCTTTATTGGTCTTTATACATGGTCGCATATTACATGCATTTGTGGCAGTTCTATGTAACCAGTAAATAGATTGAAATGGGCAGGTTATTAGTGGTATGTTTAGCTCATGGTTTCGTCCCACAAGGATGTTTTGCTTGCATAACAATAAGATACAAAGTAATTACATTTGCTGCTACTATATTTTGTCCACACCTAAATTATTTGACATTTTATTTAGTATTTCTTAAATGTTTTTAAAGTTATTTGTGTTAAGGATTTTCACTACTAGAAAAAGTCACATAGACATCGGGGTTTATACATCGGTTGGAAAAACACGTGATGTTAAAGCTACATTTTACATCCCTTTTTGGGAAACTAATGTGTAGTCCCTCTTTGGACATCAGCACCTTAAAATAACCGTTGTTAAAGTTCTAATTAATTTTAACAGACCCCGGGTCCAAAAAATTTTTCCCCCTTTACCAAATATTCATTCCCCCTTTACAAAATTTTCATTCTCCCGCCCTTAGAATAATTTTCATTTCCCCCCTTTTGCTTTTCAGACATAAACACACCCCCACCTATACACGCAGCCACACTAAACACTAAACAGTAAACACTCTCTCCCATCTTTTTCATATGAACCCTAGTTTTTCCTCCCTCACTAATTAATTATAAAAGTCTAATTATTAACCCTAGTTTCTTAAGTTGTTCACCTGAAGGCTCGATTGACTCCGATGAGGTCTTCATTTGCTCTCAATATGCTCAATTGTTCTATTTTTTGCTCGATTTGTTCATCGATTTGTAAGTACATGATATCCTATGTAACTTTTTATCGGTTTGTTCATCAATAAGCTGATGCATGTGATTTTTGTATATTTTGTTCATCGATTTGCTCAATTTTTTCAATTTTCATTAACTTAATTAGGTTAAAATCCAATTGGATCTATTCGTATATTGATTGTTGTGTTCTTTACTAGATTGTTGGTAATTTTGTTTGTATTTGCTTTGATTTTTTCTGGTAATTTACTTAAATATGTCTTCATCAATTACATATAAAGATTTGTTCTGCTAATTTCTCAATTTGTTCATCAATTTGTAAGAACATCATATGTAACTAAGCCGATGCATGTCATTTTTGTAAATTTTGTTCATCGATTTGCTCAATTTTTTCAATTTCTTTAACTTAATTAGGTTAAATTCCAATTGGGCCTGTTCGTAAATAGATTGTTGTGTGCGTTACTAGATTCTTGTCAATTTTGTTTGTATTTGCTTTAATTTTGTGAGTTTTTCTGGTAATTTACTTGTTGATAGGTATGTGATATTTACATATAAAGATGTGTTCATCAATTACTAATAAAGTAAATAATGTAATCTTTGTGCATATTGGTTCCCCTGCTGTTTGTATACCATATGAGGTTTGTGCATATTTGTTTGTTGCTTATTCTACTCTTGAGTTAATTGTAATTTATATTTATTTGTATGTCCCATTGCCCCTGTTTTAAATTTATGTAGAGGTTCATATTTATGAGTTAATTGTCTTTGTTATATATTGGAACTAATAGCAATAAGAAGTTACTATATAGTTTTAATTGCTTGATTTGTGTAAGTAGCGATTCAATAGATTAAATGTAGTTATTTAGGTACCTTTTATTGGTAATTTTTTGTATATTGTTTGACGTTTCATTAAAAACATATCAGGTAGGTTCAAAATATGGATAATTCATGGATTAAAGCTGATAGGGATACTTTAGAATATGAAATTGGGGTGGAAAAGTTCTTGATATTTGCTGAAGAAAATTCTAAGAATTCTAAAACAATTCCTTGCCCATGTGCGCGCTGCGTGAATTTCAAGAAATTCACGATAAAAATAATTAGAGGTCATCTATATCAACATGGTTTTAGTCTAGGGTACGTTGACTGGATGTGGCATGGGGAAAAGTCTGTTAGGTCATTAGTTGGTAGTACAAGCCCTGTTTCAAAGGATATTCCAGCAATCAAAATAGTTAACATTTTTGAAGCAGCATATAATGAGGGGGATTATGATGCTGAGTCACACGACTTTAAAAGATTTGTGGTTGATGCTGAACAACCACAATACGAGGGTAGTGAGTGCACTAAGTTAGAGACCATGTTAAAATTGCATAACTGGAAGGCTAGGTTTGGAATTAGCGACACTGCATTCACTGATCTTCTCTGCTCAGTTGGTTCATTACTTCCTAAAGATCATGTGATGCCTGCTAATGCATATGAGGCCATAAAAACTTTATCGTATTTAGGCCTCGAATATGTTAAATTCCACGCTTATCCAAATGATTGTATTTTATATAGAGGTGTACATCTTGATGCCTCTAAATGTCCGAAGTGTCAACTATCTCGCTGGAAGGTTAGGAAGGATGGTGGAATTAGGGTTAATGTTCTAACAAAAGTAATGTGGTATTTTCCCATAATTCCAAGATTTAAACGAATGTTTAAAACTGCCGAAACAGCTGAACTAATGACTTGGCATGCGGACAAGCGAACTCAAGATAGGAAAATGCGACATCCAGCAGACTCACCTTCCTGGAGAAATATCGATTATAGATGGCCTATGTTTGGAAGTGAGCCAAGAAATCTACGTTTAGTGTTAGCTGCAGATGGTATAAATCCATATAACAATGACCCAACAAATAGATACAGTTGTTGGCCGGTAGTTTTAGGGACATACAATCTTCCTCCATGGTTATGCATGAAGAGGAAGTTTTAATGCTAACAATACTAGTTTCTGGTCCACATAAGCCAGGGAATAACATTGAAATCTATTTACAACCGATGATCAATGACTTGAAGAAGTTATGGAATGAAGGTGAGCCAAATGTATACGATGCATACAATAAATCTTATTTCACTTTGAGAGCAGTTTTAATGTGGACAATAAATGACTTCCCTGCATATGGAAATCTATCTGATTGCGTCAATAAGGGCTATAAGTGTTGTCCAATATGTGGTGACGATACTGTACTCAAACATTTGAAGCACAGTAGAAAAATGTGTTACCAAGGTCATCGTAGATATTTGTATCGAAATCATCCTTATAGGAGGCAGATGGCTGCTGTTAATGGAGAACAAGATTTTGGATTTGCACATGCACCACTTTCCGGAGAAGAAGTTTTAGCACAACAAGAAAAAATTAATTTCTCTTTTGGAAAGGGGGAAGAAGCCAAAGAAGGTGGAATGTGCATGGAAGAAAAAATTAGTTATTTCTGAGTTAGAGTATTGGAAGTTTCACCATGTTTGCCATTGTCGCGATGTTATGCACATCAAGAAAAATGTTTGCGATAATTTGATTGGACACTTCTGAATTTGCCTTTCAAGTCAAAAGACAGTGAAGCCTCTCGTCTTGATATGGTTGACATGGGCATAAGGGCAGATTTAGCTCCCCAAGTAGGGGAAAAGAGAACCTACTTGCCCCCTTCCTCTTTTACTTTGTCCAAGGCAGAAAAAATACAAATTTTAAAGTCATTCTCATCTATGAAACTTCCCTATGGACACCCATCAAACATTAGAAATTGTGTGTCTATGGATGATTTGAAATTGTGCGGATTAAAGTCCCATGACTACCACACCCTTCTAAATTAGTTACTACGAGTTAGAATACGTTCTGCGCTTCCAAAGATTGTTAGGGTTAGCATAACTAGGTTGTGCTTCTTTTTCAACTCATTGTGCAGCAAAGTGGTAGATGTGTCTAAACTCAATAAACTATAATCAGATATAGTTTTGACCTTGTGTGAGTTGGAAAAGATTTTTCCTCCATCATTTTTTGATGTAATGATACATCTGACCGTCCACTTGGTTAGGGAGTTACGTTTATGTGGACCGGTATTCTATAGATGGATGTTTCCCTTTGAATGGTTTAATAAAGTTTTGAAGAGTTATGTGCAAAATCGGTATTATCCGGAAGGTTGTATAGCTGAGAGCTACTTGGGAGAAGAATCTGTTGAATTCTGTTCAGAGTTTTTTAAGCAGAGTATGACAGCTAGTCTTCCGAATGACCAAAACAAGGTCTCAGGTCCTTTATCTGCTGTGGTAATTAAATCAATAGAAGAAAAAGAAAGAGATGAAGCGCATCTTCATGTCCTTCTAAACAACACTGAAGTGGATCCATATGTTATGTAAGTATTTAATTTTTTTTTCCAGTTGTACTTGATCTTATTTCTCAACACCTGTTTATATATTTTTTTAATTTTTTGTGCATAATTTCAGGAAACATAAGGAGTTTCTAGAAGAGATTTATCGAGGGAAAAAGAAGAGTGCTCAGTTTCTACTAGGGGAGCATAACCGACTATTCGCTGATTGGTTTGAGAAGGAAGTTAGTCCAAATTCTTTTTCCTTTTTATTTGGTTTTTCTTGTTGTTTTAATATGTGTGGTTGTTATGATACTTGTGTTAACATGATCATGTATGTTTACATGTTAATATGGAACTGGTGGAAAATGCGGAAGTTGTTTCTGAGACAATAAGATGGCTTACAGGGAAACCATCTTATTCAGTATTTACTTATGAAGGTTATCTGGTTAATGGGGTCCGATACTTCACGAAAGAGCGAGATAATGTTAGGGATATTCAAAATAGTGGTGTGTCATTAGTTGCTAAGAAAATCCAAGTGTCTAGCGCTAAAGATTTAAACCCTGTGGAGTCAGATATGAAATTTTACGGGGTTATAGAAGAAGTATGGGAGTTGGATTATCATGCATTCAAGGCTTCCTTGTTCTTGTGTAATTGGGTAGAGAATGATAAAGGCATTAAGGTTGATGATTCAGGGTTCACACTTGTGGACTTGAGTCGACAAGGCCATAAGAAGGATAAGTATATGTATCTCTGCAGTTGTTTGGTTTGGAAGCAATATGCAGGACATTGTTTGTTATGATGATTTTGGATGGAGAGCAAGTTTTATCTACAGCCACGTCGTATCTGTTCATTTTAGTCAAATATTTGGGATTCATTTTGGCCAGGCTTCTAAAAGGAGGCAAGATGGTGGCATCAAATTCTTTTGTATACAGTTTCATATATCAAGTACACGATTGGTTCTCATTGTCATTATTTATCATGTAGAGTTGAATGGTTTGTCATTCACTTTGGGTTCATATTTGTTATGATCGATACGTTGTGGGTATCATTTTGTTCTAGTTTCATTCTGGGAAACTAGATTAAACACAGAGTTGTATGTATTTTGTAACGAAAGTGGGGCAGTTGTTAATGTTGTGCGTGGGCAAGTCATCAGTGGGCGTATATGACAATTTTGAAGCATTTCGCTCATATTTAGTATTCTTTCAATCTTGTTGGTCAACTTCTCCGATAATTTTTACTCAGTATATGGGTAAGCAAGTATCTTATCACCACCCTTTTAAGCTCTCATAGCTTGGTATGACGGTATGAGTGCACAAATATAAACAGAGGTCATTTAAGTAATGGTTTTGTAGGATGTTTGAAGAATGCTTAAAAAGTAGAACTAAAAACACTTGTCTTTCTGATGCTCGGATTTATAAACGGTTTATTTGCAACATTGTTTCAAGTGCAAAGAAAGAAGCACAAAATTAGAACAGTTGTTTAAACATGCATGTTTAAACAATTTCATGAGAAAAAACATTTGTCCGACATAGAATAGTAAATATTGAGTTTGCCAATTGTTAGAGGTTCATCTGCCCAACCCCTTTTGGGCTTACGATATGGCCCAATTCTTATGCCAAATGGCCGAGGCCCATTAACGAATGAAGGCCCAGACGAATGGAACAGTTCGTGGCCAGATTAGGTTGCTCGACTTCCACGACCTAGGAAGCTCCCACGATCCTGGCACGAGGGAAAATGAACAGGGAATAAGGATACAGGTTTGATCATTCAAAGATTCACTTACTCATTTACAAATACACACACAAACTCTTTACGTTCACCTTTCCTCACAAAAGACCGACTAACTTATTCTCACACCGAGGTGAATCGGGGGGCCAATCCCTCGCATTCTTCTCTTGCAGGTCCTATCGAAGGCCGTCAGAAATCCGGTCGTAACATTTGGCGCCGTCTTTGGGAATTTACCAGCAACTATGACGAATGAAGAGACTCCCGTAACCGATAACCTTACCGTGGGTGGAGGCAGCCGCACTCCTCCTGTTATTCCAAGGCTGTTGAACTTTGATGAAGAAGGGCTTGTACCAACTCCCGAAGAGCAAGAACTGATGTTGTTGAAGTAGAGGGAGGATCAGAAGGCTAAGGAAAAACAAAAGGAGAAGGAGCAAGAGAGGAATAGCCGAGATGCAGAGAGGTTGACCAAATAGAGGGAGGCCAATCGATTACGGCTACAAGCTTTAAAGCTCCAAAGAGAGGAGATAGAACTCCAGGAGAAATTGCTTCGTGAAGCCCTGGAGGATGAAAAACCCGAGCCACGAAGGGAGAAGATGGGTAGAGACGATGAAGATGAGTCATGGGACTCCAAATCGTACTCTAGATGATCCCGATCGAAGGTGGTCTATACCTCCAATTCGGAAGAAGAAGGCCCTCACACTGATGATAGAATTCGAAGGATTGAGAAAGCCATGTTTGGGGAGAGAAAGGTCAACCACGAACCCGTGGTAACCGAAGATGTCGAGCAATTTCGACCACCTCCGGGAAGGCAATTCCCGAAAATGCACGAGTTCAATGGAAAAGGTGACCCCGAAGACCATTGTGAGAAGTATGAATCGCTCATAACTGGTATGGGGCACTGTGATGTGATGCTTTGCAAGATGTTCAAGACCTACCTGAAAGGGCCAGCGTTAATGTGGTACGGTCGTTGAGGCCCAAGTCAATTGGTTCGTACGAGCAGATTAAAAAGAAGTTCTTGAGGCAATATTCTCACTTGTGCCGAAGAGAGAAAGACACAGAGGCCTTGATTCATTGCAGACAGAGGTCGAACGAAGAGCTTGAAGATTATTTGGCGAGGTTTAAAGAGGAAGCTGGAATGGTCACCAACCTCGACAGAGTAAAGGCGGCTGGTTTCCTTGCCGCTGGTCTTGACCCCGTCAAAGGTAAGAAACTTCGGTCCTCTATTTATGATGTACCTCCTAAGAATTTAAATGATATTTATTTGAGGGGGGAGGCAATTAGAAGGAAAATGGAATCAATTGGGGGTATAAGGACAATAGAAAGAATGATACCAGTAGGGATGATAGAAGGGATGACCGAAGGGGAAGCGGTGATGTCAAGAGCAGACTGAATGATACCAGGCCTGACAAGGGGGCCGAACGAAGGAGGAATAGAGATAGCACGGTGTTCACACCTCTGAATACCCCTATCTCAAAGATTTTCCATGAGATTAAGGGTAAGCCTGGGTTTGTCCGACCGGCCAGGCTGAAGAACCCTGAATATAAGAGGAATGAGAACAAGTATTGTGACTATCACCGGGATAAAGGCCACAACACAGATGAATGCTACCATCTGAAGAAGTTAATCGAAAGGATGATCAAAGATGGAGAATTGACCTAGTTTGTGGGGGATTTGAGGGACAAGCTCGAGTTTATGGAGAAAAAGAAAGAGGCCGAAGGTTTAGAGAAGTACCGTGGAGAAGTTAGAACAATTTTTGGGGGGACATTACTTGATCGGGATAGTAAGACAGCGAGGAAGAAGTATGCTAGGCAGGTCTATAGCTTGTACCAGTTGAGTTCAACCAAACAACCCTTGCCTATTTCTTTTACGAAGAACGATTACGAAGATGTGATATGGCCGCACGAAGACCCACTTGTTATAAACCCAGTGATTGGGGAAAACAAGATTTGGAAAGTGCTGGTGGACGAAGGGAGTTCAGTGAACATTCTGTATCACCGAACATACTGCAAAATGAACTTGGGAGGCGAACAACTGGAGCCATGCCATGAGGCACCATTATATTGCTTCGGGAATCAGCCCGTATCGATAGAGGGAATGATCACACTGTCAGTTATGCTGGGGAAAGTGCCTTACACGGTGGCTAAAGAAGTCAAGTTTTATGTGGTTCGGGTAGACAGCCCGTACAATGGTATTTTCGGGAGGCCCGCCTTATCTCTTTTCCAGGCTGTATCTTCCATCCCTCATTTAAAGCTGACGTTTCCTACTAAGCATGGAGTTGGAGAAATGAGAGGTGACCAGAAAGCCGCTCGAATAATAATGCTGGAGGACTTGGAGAAGGACAAGGATGTTGAGATGGTCGAAGCTGGCAAAAGAAAGAGGAATGAGAATGAGGCTGGGGGCAGCCATCAACTGTTGAATATCGAGTTACAGAAGTTTGGGGCCAATCTGTCTAGCCCAATTGCCGAACCAGCTGTAGAAACATAGGAAGTTGAATTGTATGTGGGTCAATCGGAGAAGATGATCCAGATAGGCAAGAATATGAAGCCGAAACTAAAGGGGAAAGTCACCGAAGTGGTCAGGCAGTATCATGATGTGTTTGCCTGGGGGCCCGAAGACATGCCAAGATTAGACACTTCTTTGGCCAAACACTGTCTGAACATGGTTCTCGAGGCTAAGCCGGTAAAACAAAAGAAGAGAAACTTTGCGATGAAGAGACAAAAGGTCATACAGACCAAAGTGGAAAAGCTTCTGGAGGCGAAGTTCATTGAGGAGATTGAATACCCTGAATGGTTGGCGAACTTTGTTGTGGTCAAAAAATCAAACAACAAATGGAGGATGTGTGTAGACTACACCGACCTCAACAAAGTATGCCCGAAAGATCACTATCCGCTACCCAACATTGATCAGCTGATAGATACCACATCCGGACATCAAATACTCAGCTTCTTAGATGCCTTTTTGGGATACCATCAGATAGCAGTGAATGCCGAGGATATTCCAAAGACAACATTCATCACCCCAAACGGCACCTATGCTTACACCAAAATGACGTTCAGTTTGAAGAATGCAGGGGCCACCTTTCAAAAAATGGTGAACAAGGAAAGGTCTTTAAAAATCAGATCAGACGGAATATGGAGTGTTATGTCGATGACATGATTGTGAAATCCCTTTTCAGGGATCATGCGGAGGATTTGAAAGAATGTTTTGAGACGTTATGGAAGAATAACATGAGGATCAACCCGAACAAGTGCACGTTCGGTGTTAGTAGTGGGAAATTTTTGGGTTACATGGTCAGCGCCGAGGGATTGAGGCGAACCCAGAAAAAATCAAGGCGGTTATTGACATGGAAGCACCGAAGACAATAAGGGACATTCAGAAACTGACCGGACGACTGGCAGCCCTAAGGAGATTCATATCTAGATCAACCGAAAAAGCTTTGCCATTCTTTGAAGTGCTTCGGGGGTCGAAGAATTTCGAGTGGGGACCTTGTTGCCAAAAGGCATTTGAAGAAGTAAAAGAATATCTGGTGAAAACCCCATTCTTGATGAGACCAAGCCCGAACGAAACACTACAGCTGTATTTGGGAGTGAATGACCGAACACTTGGGGCCGTTCTAGTTAAAGAGCACGAAGGAAACCAACATCCAGTGTTCTACATCTCTCACATACTGAAAGATGCGGAAACAAGGTATCCCAATGCAGAGAAATTTGCTTATGGACTGATTATGGCGTTAAGGAAGTTACGCCACTACTTTCAAGGATGAACGGTGCAAGTTGTCACTGACCAACCGTTGAAGAAAATTTTACAAAGACCGGAGGCTTCGGGTAGAGTGGTAGCCTGGTCGATCGAATTGGGGGAGTATGATCTGGAATATATTCCTCGTACTGCAATCAAGGCCCAAGCCTTAGCAGACTTCATAATAGAATGCTCTTTCTCGGGTCCGAAGGACTTAGCCCCAGAAGAACAGTTAATTCATTCACCCGGGAAATGGAAGCTCTTTGTGGATGGATCAGTAGCTGGGTCGAAGTGTGGGGCTGGATTGATTCTAACCAGTCCCGATGGGTTCGAGATATGCCAAGCCATCAGATACTTTTCCTTTGACCAACAACGAAGCCGAATATGAAGCATTACTGGCAGGTTTGGTCTTGGAAAAAAATTTGGAAGTAAAACATTTAAGGGCGTTCAGTGATTCAATGTTGGTGGTTAAATAATTTTTTGGGGAGTACGGACAGAAAGATCCCTGGATGAAGGCTTATACGATGAAGGTACGAGAAAATATTATGTTCTTTGAGTCCTTTGAGCTAAGTCAGGTTGCTAGAGAAAACAACAATAGGGCAGATGCGCTGTCAAGGCTAGCTTCGGCCGAAACTCAGAACCTCCAGGGATCGATCTATTTGACTAAAGTGAAAGCCCCCTCCATTGAGAAAAAGCAGTGCGTGGAGATACACCCAGGCATCAACTAGATGACACCGATCAGAGAATTTCTATAAAAGGGTACTTTGCCACTTGACAAGAAAGAAGCCCAGAAAGTGAAATACCGATCCGCCAGCTATACCTTTGTGGGAGGCCGACTCTTCAGGAGGGTTACCACCCAACCATTACTTCGGTGCCTTGATCCCGAAGAAGAAAGACTTACATTGAAGACTGTTCACGAAGGCATTTACGGAGAACATTTAGCAGGGCGCTCACTTGCCTTCAAAATCTTGAGGCTGGGATTCTTTTGGCCGACCTTAAGGGAAGACGCCACCAAATATGCCAAGAAGTGCAAGGAATGCCAGCTGTTTAGTACTGTGCCAAAATAGCCACCCACAGAGATGACTTCGGTACTCAGTCCTATCCCTTTTGCCATGTGGGCAGTGGATATTGTGGGCATTCTACCAACCAGCACGAAGCAAGCTAAGTACTGTATAGTCGCCATTGATTACATGACAAAGTGGGTAGAAGCCAGGCCACTTTCGACCATCACCGAAGAAGCTGCAAAAACGTTTATGTTGGAGCAAGTGATTCTGAGGTTCGGGATCCCGATGGTGTGTGATTCAGACAATGGGACCCGATTCATTAGAAGCAAGTTCAGGAAATTCTTAGCCAATTTCGGGATTCAACAGCAGTTCAGTTCAATCGGTCATCCACAGGGTAATGGGGCGATCGAAGTGGCGAACAAAATCATTTTTGACTGGATTAAAAAGCGATTGGGAGAGGCCAAGGGACTTTGGGACGAAGAGTTACCATATGTCATTTGGGCCTACCGAACAACTCCAAGTTCATCAACCGGAGAGACACCTTTCATGCTCGCCTTTGGTACTGATGCTTTGATGCCGGCCGAAGTGGGTCGGGAATCTTACTGAACCCAAGTCTTTAATGTGGAAACAAATGAGTTCGGTCTGCGAGCAAACGTGGGTTTGATAGAAGAAGAAAGGGAGGCAGCGCATCAGAGGAATGTCCGATATCAACTTCAAGCAGCACAATATTACGATTCTGGGGTGAATAAGAGGTCTTTTCAGGTGGGGGATTTAGTCCTTCGGGAGTTGGCAACTTCTATGCCGACCAAGCAGGGGAAGATTATGCCAAATTGGGAAGGCCCATACACAGTGATCGAACACTACACCATATATGATCTTTACCAACACCTAAAAAAAGTGTAAAAAATCATGAATAATGTTTCCATAAGCCAAAAATTGGTCTAAGACTACACTCTTTCCAAATTTAGTGGTGTTGGATATAGTCCCGTAGCCTTAGGTGATAAGCCAACACTTTTTCCAATTCTATGGCTACATCGTTATATATGTTGCCTTAGTTATTTATGACAATATTTTATGATCTACAGTAACACCAAATACAATGTTACCATAGACCCTACTCCAACATCATTTCTTCTTACAACAACACTGGTTTATCTGCACTTTTTTTTGGCAACACCCTTTCAGCTTTATTGCAACATCTTGTTTATTAAACACTTTTAAAATTTTTGCAACATCTTTTCACTTATTCCAACTTTTTTTTTATTAAACACTTTTCATATTTTAGAAACCAATAGTTTCAATTTATCTACAACACATATATATTAGAAAATATAATTACAGATCATGTAATTCACTAAGATCACTAGTTATGATGAAAATATATTTGGATCACTAAGAGTGCCACAAGAGAAACATGTAATTCAGATGTAAGGAAAACATACATTCAAAACTTTCAAAACATGTAATACTTTCAAAACTAACTCCACCCCAAACGGCTTGTGTAACAGTAAAATTCTTAATAAACCAAACGACTCCACCCAGCCATAGCGTTCTACATGAGGTGCGAGAGTCAGAATAACTGACTTATCTAGTCCTATCGTCTTACGAGAACAGCTACTTGAAAGTGCATCTACATCAGCTTCTCTTCTTTCATTTAGATCAATACGAAATTCCGTATTAGGAGTTTTTCACTCCTAAGAATTGAAGCCTATAAAAGATTCAGAAAATAAATATGAAATTCTTACAATAGCATGAACAAGTGGGTTTATACCTTCTGGCAGCAAAGCATTAGGATCTGTGAAGAACACATACCAATTACGCTATGTACATGATATAATTATGAAATCTTAATAATCTTGCACTTAATACCTTCGTTGTATAATGAAACTAACTGCTGAATAACCTTTCTATTTCCCAATCTGTGCTTGCAACTCCCTGCAAAAAATATGTAAGATATAAGAGATATATAACTTGAAAAGTGCAACTTAAACAAATGTTAAACTAATTTTTTTGTACGGTGCAAATATACATATGTATACACCTTCTGCCACCGCTCAAGATCAGTCAAAAGAACCTTACTCTTCTGTTTAGTTATCTTTTCCACCTGAAACATACCAAATCATACATGTCAATGGTTCACGTCTGTGACATTGTCTTTGACATCTTTTGTAACCTCATCTACAAATGTTCCACTTCTCGCAGATTACCTAACCTCTTTAAGCTTCACTCCTGAATCAACAATTGATCCTGAATCAACAATTGAGTGTATCTGCTAAGGCGATAAAGAAGCAACATATACATATGCTGAAGATTATACTTTAATTACCTGAAGTTGAAAAGAAACCACTAGCCTTCTCCTGCCACTGAGGTGATGCTGGTGCCAGCATTACATTGACCTTAAATCGAATTCTAGCAATAGAAAATAAAATCAAAATATGACACAACGATCAGAGTCAAAAATAAAAGCAAACCTATGAACTGATTATTATGTAATAAATAAATAACTTCATTCATCTTAACAAACTCTAATATGAAGAATTCATCATAAATTAAATTTAGGTGCAGGGCTCCTAGTAATTTAATAATAATCATAAATTATTATTAAATGATGATTATTATTATTATTATTATTTAAGAGCAACGGAATGTAGAGGAACTTGGCAGAAAAGAGTAAAGGGAGTATTTCAATGATAGAAATTAAATAATTAAAGGTTTTTTTCCAGGAAACTAACCACTTGAGTACCAAAAAGGGTACCCTTTTAAAAGAATAAAAACAAAAGGGACTACAACAGCATAAAACAATAATAAGCACTCTAGTCCCGACTCCTTTGCAGAACACTCTAAGGCAGGATCTAATAATCTATCATCTAGCTCCAAATAAGAACTTGATGCTACACTAACACATAAACTACATTCAAATAATTATAACCAGTACTTACGTTCCAGAGAAAGTAATAATTCCAGTAGTGAGAAGGCCTCCAAACTAAATCAAAACAAACAAAAAAATCAAAAAAAAAAAATCAGCAACACAGGTAAGCAGGAAAGACAAATAAAACAAGCATCCAAATAGAGGAACAGAGAAAAGAAACTGACAATGTGAGGGTGGGTAGCAAGAGGGGCAGCCACCAATGCTACAGTGTGAACCAAATGATAAAGAGATGCAGTGTGCGAAACCTGCCCAACTACACATACACATACATATAAGAAACAACAATTTAAATAAAGGAGAAGATTAAAAAAAATGGGGAGGGGGTAATTGAATTAAAGATTACATCTTTATAAGTGGGGTTATTGGGCTTGAAAGCATGAGCACCATATGTACCAATCCAAGAGCTGTCAAGCCTGCCATTCCTGTTTGTATAAATTTCATTCAAGATGGTTATTAAAATCATAACTACAACCACTGTTGTAAATCATTACTACTGTACTAAGAAAAGGGAAAGAAAATTCTATACAAAATTATTATTGATTTATATACCGGAAAAGCCAGCAACTTTGTACCAGATGCGAGGTGATAGTTAGAGTAAATCTCTCCCTCTCTCTCTCTCTCTCTCTCTCTCTCTCTCTCTCTCTCTCTCTCTCCCTCTTCCTCTTCCTCTCTTTATCCCTCTCTTTATAAATAGATTGATAAAGTGCTCAAAAAAAAAGTAAAAACCCCCAAATTTTAGGGTTTACAAATCTTAAATTAAGAGCTGCAAATTGAACGGAGCTACTAATTATTCAAATACAAATTGAGAGAAAGAGGAAGGTTTTGTTACCTGTTTGAGAACGTGCTTCGGATTGTTAGCAACTACAAAAAATCATTATATATATATATATAGAAAGAGAGAAAGAGAACGAGAGAGAGAGAGAGAATCAGGGAGATATAGATATAGATATATAGATTAATTAGTAAAAGATTGAGATTGAGAGAATGAGTAAAAGATTGAGAGAGAGAGAGAGAGAGAGAGAGAGAGAGAGAGAGAGACAGAGACCTGTTCGAGAAAGAGAGCGAGTGTATGAGTGAGATGAGAGAGTGTATGAGAGAGGGACTTAACTATTTTTTCCCCAAAAATTATTACCCGGCTCATTTTCCCCCAAAAATTTCATTTCCCCCCCAAATATTTTACTCCCCCCAAAATATTTCACTTTCCCCCAACTATAATTTTAACACTTTTGTTAATATCTACTGTAACATCTTTATAAGTATTGGTTTTGTTAATCAAAATTATTTAAGGCAACATACATTGACATGTATTGCAATATTAAAATACAATGTTGGCTTACATCAAAATTTAGCCATCTAAGGCTACATTTTACGTGCCAACACTGGTTTTAGGTGTTGGTAAGGACCATATATGGTGTAGTGGAAGTGGTTCGGCCAGGAACATACAAGTTGGCAAATTTCGACGGCACGCCCATCAAAAACACTTGGCACGCCGCTCGTCTTCGCCGATTTTACCAGTAAGCTTACTGGGAGTTTATCTACGTTCAGTTTAATTCTGTCCTTTAATTCAGTATTCAATCTTGTTATGTAATTTGACTTCATTCAATAGTTCAGCTTTGTTTTTATCGAAAGCATCAATCTGTATTTGCTAAACACTTGTACGTGCCATGCATTATTAATGAAAGATTCTTTGCTTCGGAAAATTTTAACTTAGCAATTAGCCAAAGTACATATTTGTGATTTAAGTACATCGTATAGGCTTAACAGACCCATATTTGGGGCCGATCGAATAAAATATGGATCCTTATAAGTGTCTTAGTATTTAAGTTGCTTTGACATTAATTAAGGCCGGGAGGAAATATTTTTCACCGACCGAAAAGGACCTTAACCATTTACAAACCCCTTAAATACTGGGGGACAGCTAGGTTACGACCAAAAATGCCTGAAGAAGCCAGGCAAGAGCCGAAGATGCATAAACTAAAAAAATATGCCAAGGCATGAACAGGTCGAAGAGGCATAAAAATTAATTAATTAATATGCTAAGGCAAACAAATTAGCCGAAGACGCATAAAAATACGAAAATCATGCTAAGGCAAAATAAACAGGCTGAAGAGGCATAAAACTGTAAAAACATGCTAAGTCTAATAAAATAGCTGAAGACGCATAAAAGTGCAAGAATTATTCTAAGGCAAACAATACTGAAGATGTATAAAATCAAAAATAATTATGCTAAGGAAAATAAAGCCGAAGACGCATAAGAGTAAAAGAAATTGTGCTAAGGTAAAACCATACTGACGATGCGCAAAAACAAGGCAGGCTAATTAACAGAGCCCAAAGGCACAAATATAAAGCCCGAAGGCAGAGTTAAATGTTACAAAGCCCGAAGGCTGCCAAAAAATATGCCCGGAGGCCATTAAAAGTTACGCCCTAAGGCTTACTTCACTTAATGAAAAAAGCACAAGTTCTTCAATTCGAGAGTTCAGACTCGGGACTAGAGCTCACTTCCAGGGGGAGGTCAGGCTCATCAGAACGAGTGTTGGGATCTTCGAACCAGTCCAAGATCCGTTGGTAGTCCCAACCTTCCCTATGGACCCTCTTGACAGCTTCATTGAATCTAGCCCGCTAACTCCTATCGTCGGCCATGGTCAGTTTCTTGTCAGCTTTCTTCTTCAGCCTAAGGGCTCTCTTGGCCTGCTCAGCTCTCTTGTCCGATCGCAATCTCAGGGTATCCCGTTCAGTCTGAAGCGCAATGCGTTCAAGCTCAAAGAGGTCCTTCTGGCGCTTCAGACCTCGAATCTCCTCCCTAAGGGCCTCAACACCCTTGTCCAGGTCTTTAACTTTCTATTCGAGGGCCGCAGCCTATAGGGTAGCCTGAACGAATGAAGAAAAATGGATTAGGCAAGAAACAAATAGAGCATGAAATACTACAAGGAAAAAAGAAACTCATCATGGTCAAATGACCCAAGAGTTCAGAACAGGCCGAAACGGCCCCGACGGCATCGTAGGTCGCGCGATCGATAGGAAGAATCATGGCTCTTAGGAGGTCAGCCACCACCCCCTTCGCCTCCACTGGAGCGCTCGCAGCAAACTTGTCTATAACCAAAACCGACCAGTCTGGACGGTAGGTCTGAACAATACCTTCAGTATTACGCCTTTTGTGGCTGCTATCTGTAGTCTGGCTAGTCGAGATGTCCGTCTGGACAACTGTGTTGTCGATGATCTCGTGAGGACTGTGGGGTTGTTCGAGCAGGGTGTTTTCGGCCTGCCGCAACCTGACCTCCTGTTCGGCTTTCTTTTTGGCAGCTTTCTCTGCCGCCCTCCTGGTCATATCAGCTTTGGTAGATGCTGCAGTGAAAGACAAAAGAAATAAGTTAGAAAATGATACAAGTGGATGACAATCGACCGGAAAAAGGACAAATGCGTTACCGCTACCCTATATGGACTTCAGCCAATCCTTATCTCGGCTCATAGATAAAGGAATTTTGGCCGGATCATCGGTCGGCTAATTTTACGATAGTCCGCCTCATCCACCATCCTTCAATTCTGGGATTAAAATATTGGTGGGATCTATTTCTCTCCACACACGGTAATTCTGGGATTAAAATATTGGTGGGATCTATTTCTCTCCACACACTGTAATTTGGAAACCCCTATCCCGTACTTCCCGTACGGCCATTCTAGAAAAGGAGTGTGGTAAATAATGTCATCTTCTTCAGCGGCATAAGCTTCAAAACGCTTGGGAAAATCATATTTGGCAGGCAGTAGGGAGACATCTTCTTCGGTCAACACAGAAACTAGATTTGCTGCAGGAATGATGTTCTCATCCCCAAAATGGGCCATGGCCGAATACGTGGGAACCCTCGGAGCGTTAGAATGATCCATATCCTGCGTTCGGAAACAAAAGAGATTAGCCGTGTACTCGGAAAAGAAAGAAGAAAATTGAGAAAACCTGATCAGCTAACGGACCAAAGAGCCAGGATCAGTCGGTAACCTAAGTCTAAAGGGAGATTGTTTGAGAAGACCGAAGACTATTCTAAGGCTTCGGGTATCTCGAAAAATGTTCTTGAGCCCTTAAAAGCCCACTTTACTTAGAAAAGTACAAGCCTTTTTTTCTTATTCAACTAAGTTATCGATTGTGCATAGCCAGAACCCAGCAAAAACCATATCATTACATATTCCTAAACACATTTGTATACGCTTGTATAAAGGAAACTGGAAATACATACATAGAAACGTAGTATTCCCACCACAGATAAGTAGTGCAAAAGAGACCGGAAAAACAGTGAGAAATTAGAAAACTTACTGTCAAGAAGGTACTCGTCGAGCGGAATTGGAGGGCTTGGAAATTCTGGGTGAGTGATTAAAGCACCAATCTCTGCAGCGTGATGTTTCGCTTGAAAGTTTTAACTGAGAGAGTATGCAAGAGATAAAAGAAATGGAGAAATCAAGGCTGTGTCTCGAATAGATAAATACACGGATACTGAGATGGGAAAATGAGTCGTCTTATTTGATCAATGGATAGGATGGTACCTTTTGAAATTCACGGCTAGGATTTACATGAGGATTCGCGTGTAGGGTCCAGTTGGGGACAATTGTCACCCATTAATGGGGAGGCGTGTCTTCTCGCGTGTAAAATGATGCTCGACAGGATGGCTGTGGAATGAAAGAGTCCTAGGCATAGCCGAAGATGGACCAGGACGATGGCCTTCTTCCGATCAAAAACCGAATGAAGCCCAGGGACATGTTAGAGGTCCATCAGGCCAACCCCTTTTGGGCTTACGATATGGCCCAATTCTTATGCCAAACGACTGAGGCCCATTACGAACGAAGGCCCAGACGAATGGAACAGTTCATGGCCCAATTAGGTTGCACGACTTCCAAGACCTAGGAAGCTCCCACGATCCTGGCACGATAGGGAAGAGGGAAAATGAATAGAGAATAAGGATACAGGTTTGATCATTCAGAGATTCACTAACTTATTTACAAACACACACACAAACTCTTTACGTTCACCTTACCTCACAAAAGACCGACTAACTTATTCTCACATCGCAGGTGAATCGGGGGCCTAATCCCTCGCATTATTCTCTTGCAGGTCCGATCGAAGGTCGTCAAAAATCCAGTCGTAACACCAATAGTGACCATGTAGTGAACTTAGTTCAGATGACACTTTAGTAACGAAATTCAGACGACGCTTTGGTGACGAAAAGTCATTTATTTCTTTAAAAAACGATTTCTCTTAATTGTTCCTGATTATCAAATTTTTGTAGGGGAATATTTTTCTTTGTTGATTTTAAAATCAACCACAGACAAGCATAAATGCAAATCATGTATTTTTTCCTTAAAAAAAATGCTAAAAGAAAGGTTTTTTTCAAAGGAAAAACCAATTGAAACATCATTGAAATGTTCGGATTTTATTATTTTGGTCCCTGAATAAAATATTTTGCATTTCGAATAATTAAAATTTTGAATTTTTTAAATTCAGGTTCTTCGAGTAAAAACATTTTAACGTCGGTTAGAATTGTTGATGTGGCAGCTGATTTTACACATAAGCAACTGATGTGTACGAAAAAACATAAAAAAAAAGTAAATAAAAGGAAGTCATTAAAAATAAACATTAAGATTTGATATACATAAAAAGTATATAAAAAAAATAAACAAAAGATATTTTTCATATATATATATATATATAAATATATTAATACATATTTAATATTCTTAAACAATTTTTTATTAAATACATATATAGCATTCTTAAAAATTTTTCTTAAAAAAATAAAGTTATGTGGATAGGTATTTTGGCGAAAAATTGATCAAATCCATCTAATTAAAATTATTTAATATTTTTAATATTAAAGTTATATGAATAGATATTTTGTTCAAGAATCAGTCAAATTCATCTAATTAAAGTTATTAAATTTTGAGAATAATGGGCTTTTGGTTGATCTCAGGGAACTTACCCCCTAAGTTTAGGTGGATTTTCACTACAAATAATAGGTGGTAAGTTTGTAATAATATAACAATATCTTCTGTATTAACAATAATAGGCCTATTTTTGTATATATTTTGTTTTAATCTTTGGTACTTGAGGATGACCTCAGACCCACAATCACTTTAATTTTATTTAAATTTAAAATTATATGGATAGATATTTGGTAAATAATCGGGTCTAATCCATCTAATTAAAGTTATTTTTTTAAAAAAAATGAAAGTTATATGGATAGATATTTTGGTAAAAGAATCGGGTCAAATTATTTAATTACATGGTTGTAAATTTTGGAAATCGGAACAGATCGATTTAGGTACTAATAGCGACTTATCGGTAAATCCAAATTTATCAAAATGATAAATCGGAACAAAAATTGGATAAATTTTAATATTTAATAATATTTAATAATTTAGTCTAATACCATTTAAAAATATTTCATAGGGATAAATCAGATTTTAAAAATCGGATCGGAAAAATATTTTTTAACGATTTATCGACGATTTTTAAAAAATCGGATGATTTTTAGAACATTCTCCAATTAAAAATATTTTTTTAAATTGAAGTTATTTTTTAAAATTAAACTTATGTGGATAGAATTTTAATTAAAGTTATTTTTTAATATTCTATTGGTTATTATTTTTATTTTTCATATACCTCAGCTACTTACATGTAAAATGAACGGCCACATAACTAGATTCCAACAATCATTTTGACGCAAAGACTTAAACCCGAAAAATTCAAAAGTTTAATTACTCAAAATTTGAAATCTTTTATTTAAGTACATAGACAATAAAATTCAAATAATTTAAAGATGTATCATTTTATTTTTCCTTTTTTCAAACGATATTACTTCGGTGAAAATTAAAAAAAAAAACAAACTGTATAAACGACCATTTCTCAATAATAATATAAATAACGAAAGTAATCTGGCCAAACTTGCTCCTCTCATGTAAAATATGTTAACCCCAACAATCTGTACAATATCTGTGCCTCTTCCAAAAAAGTTACATTTCCCCAAGCTCGTTACTATCTTTTAATATTGGAAAAATAAATTCTTTCATCCTTTAATTATATGTTATTTTTGGTTTAGGTCTTTATATTATACGAATAAATATTTCGATCCCTGTAATATAATTTTTTTTGATTTTCGTCTTTTTGTCTAAAATTGACCAATAAATAGTAGTCATATCTGACATGTCAATTGACAAATTAAATAAAAAAAATAGATGGTGGTTGAGTAGGACATTTCGTGGAAACAAACACATGATACCTGATTTCCTTTTTAACGGTCATATACATATATGTTTTAGTGTAAAATTAGGATTAAGAAAAATTGGGGATTTTCAATCGAATTGTCCAAATTAAAAGCTATTTCAATCATCATCAAACATGATTACGCGTTTGTTATGAGCCCGATCCTCTATCCCCTTCTTCATACCCCTTTTGTATTCCCTGTTCTTTTAGTATTAAAATATTGCCCCTGGCGGGGTCATTTTAAGAAAGATAAAAATAAAAATATTATTTTCTTTAAAATGGGTCCCGTCAGGGGCACTCTTTTAATACTAAAAAGAGCAGGGGACATAAAGTACGGGACAGAGGATCCCTACTCGTTTGTTATAGGGTATACACAGACATTTATCATTTTCTGAGTGATAAATTCTAATTTATACGCCCTCTGTCCCTTGATTTCTTTACATTGTGTTTGGGCACTGAGACCAAGGATAATGGGTGTAATACATGCAACAACTAAAGTATTTGTGACTGAGATACCGACGCAGATTAGTGGAGGATGATTTTGTCGTAAAGGATTCTATGGGATATGATTGGGACAAGCTTATTGTATACCAACCCACATTTTCTAGTAGTAGCGATGATAGTGATTGTGAAACTTTCTACCTACCGGAACTTGCAGAGTTTCCCACAAAAATCAATCATCATAGGGACAAAAAACATCATCTTACTCTCATAGCATAAGGCAATGACTTTCCTTACCTGAATGTGACCTTTGTAATTGTGGTGTCAACTCATTCACCTATGTGTGTAATGAATGTGAATATTACATTTACGTTTTTATGCTTATGAACAGAGAGTTCTTCCTCATGAAGGCTACAAGGAACACCCAGTTAAATACTTATCAACATTTTCTTTGTACTCATCACTGTTAATAATAACAGTGAAGGAAAGCATGCCTGTTAAATAACTAAAGTTTTAGAGTATGGATCTTATATTATATTCTAACACTCCCCCTCACTCGAAAGGCTGAGAGTGGACCATGAATGCCCATCTTTTGGGGCATTAATTTGCCTTACGTGTCCATAATAATTATGAGAATCTATCACTCCCCTTCACTCGTGCGAAAGCCCATTTTTGGGTTGAGAGTGGATCATGGATGCCCATCTTTTGGGACATTAATTTACCTTTCATGTCCATAATAATTATGAGAATATTGGGGGTGGTAGGGAGTCGAACCTGAGTCTACTGCCAGCTTGAGCTCTGATACCATACTAAGTAACCAACTCATCTAAAACCTTAAGGTGTTAGAGGAAGGCATTATATGGATTTTATATTATATTCTAACAATGCCTTTATTGGTCTTTATACATGGTCGCATATTACATGCATTTGTGGCAGCTCTATGTAAGCAGTAAATAGATTGAAATGGGCAGGTTATTAGTGGTATGTTTAGCTCATGGTTTCATCCCACAAGGATGTTTTGCTTGCATAACAATAAGATACAAAGTAATTACATTTGCTGCTACTATATTTTGTCCACACCTAAATTATTTGACATTTTATTTAGTATTTCTTAAATGTTTTTAAAGTTATTTGTGTTAAGGATTATCACTACTAGAAAAAGTCACATAGACATCGGGGTTATACATCGGTTGGAAAAACACGTGATGTTAAAGCTACATTTTACATCCCTTTTTGGGAAACTAATGTGTAGTCCCTCTTTGGACATCAGCACCATAAAATAACCGTTGTTAAAGTTCTAATTAATTTTAACAGACCTCGGGTCCAAAAAATTTTTCCCCCTTTACCAAATATTCATTCCCCCTTTACAAAATTTTCATTCCCCCGCCCTTAGAATAATTTTCATTTCCCCCCTTTTGCTTTTCAGACATAAACACACCCCCACCTATACACGCAGCCACACTAAACACTAAACAGTAAACACTCTCTCCCATCTTTTTCATATGAACCCTAGTTTTTCCTCCCTCATTAATTAATTATAAAAGTCTAATTATTAACCCTAGTTTCTTAAGTTGTTCACCTGGAGGCTCGATTGACTCCGATGAGGTCTTCATTTGCTCTCAATATGCTCAATTGTTCTATTTTTTGCTCGATTTGTTCATCGATTTGTAAGTACATGATATCCTATGTAACTTTTTATCGGTTTGTTCATCAATAAGCTGATGCATGTGATTTTTGTATATTTTGTTCATCGATTTGCTCAATTTTTTCAATTTTCATTAACCTAATTAGGTTAAAATCCAATTGGATCTATTCGTATATTGATTGTTGTGTTCTTTACTAGATTGTTGGTAATTTTGTTTGTATTTGCTTTGAATTTTTCTGGTAATTTACTTAAAGATGTCTTCATCAATTACATATAAAGATTTGTTCTGCTAATTTCTCAATTTGTTCATCAATTTGTAAGAACATCATATGTAACTAAGCCGATGCATGTCATTTTTGTAAATTTTGTTCATCGATTTGCTCAATTTTTTCAATTTCTTTAACTTAATTAGGTTAAATTCCAATTGGGCCTGTTCGTAAATAGATTGTTGTGTGCGTTACTAGATTCTTGTCAATTTTGTTTGTATTTGCTTTAATTTTTTGAGTTTTTCTGGTAATTTACTTGTTGATAGGTATGTGATATTTACATATAAAGATGTGTTCATCAATTACTGATAAAGTAAATAATGTAATCTTTGTGCATATTGGTTCCCCTGCTGTTTGTATACCATATGAGGTTTGTGCATATTTGTTTGTTGCTTATTCTACTCTTGAGTTAATTGTAATTTATATTTATGTGTATGTCCCATTGCCCCTGTTTTAAATTTATGTAGAGGTTCATATTTATGAGTTAATTGTCTTTGTTATATATTGGAACTAATAGCAATAAGAAGTTACTATATAGTTTTAATTGCTTGATTTGTGTAAGTAGCGATTCAATAGATTAAATGTAGTTATTTAGGTACCTTTTATTGGTAATTTTTTGTATAGTGTTTGACGTTTCATTAAAAACATATCAGGTAGGTTCAAAATATGGATAATTCATGGATTAAAGCTGATAGGGATACTTTAGAAGATGAAATTGGGGTGGAGAAGTTCTTGATATTTGCTGAAGAAAATTCTAAGAATTCTAAAACAATTCCTTGCCCATGTGCGCGCTGCGTGAATTTCAAGAAATTCACGATAAAAATAATTAGAGGTCATCTATATCAACATGGTTTTAGTCTAGGGTACGTTGACTGGATGTGGCATGGGGAAAAGTCTGTTAGGTCATTAGTTGGTAGTACAAGCCCTGTTTCAAAGGATATTCCAGCAATCAAAATAGTTAACATTTTTGAAGCAGCATATAATGAGGGGGATTATGATGCTGAGTCACACGACTTTAAAAGATTTGTGGTTGATGTTGAACAACCACAATACGAGGGTAGTGAGTGCACTAAGTTAGAGACCATGTTAAAATTGCATAACTGGAAGGCTAGGTTTGGAATTATCGACACTGGATTCACTGATCTTCTCTGTTCAGTTGGTTCATTACTTCCTAAAGATCATGTGATGCCTGCTAATGCATATGAGGCCATAAAAACTTTATCAGATTTTGGCCTCGAATATGTTAAATTCCAAGCTTGTCCAAATGATTGTATTTTATATAGAGGTGTACATCTTGATGCCTCTAAATGTCCGAAGTGTCAACTATCTCGCTGGAAGGTTAGGAAGGATGGTGAAATTAGGGTTAATGTTACAACAAAAGTAATGTGGTATTTTCCCATAATTCCAAGATTTAAACGAATGTTTAAAACTGCCGAAACAGCTGAACTAATGACTTGGCATGCGGACGAGCGAACTCAAGATAGGAAAATGCGACATCCAGCAGACTCACCTTCCTGGAGAAATATCGATTATAGATGGCCTATGTTTGGCAGTGAGCCAAGAAATCTACGTTTAGTGTTAGCTGCAGATGGTATAAATCCATATAACAATGGCTCAATAAATAGATACAGTTGTTGGCCGGTAGTTTTAGCGACATACAATCTTCCTCCATGGTTATGCATGAAGAGGAAGTTTTAATGCTAACAATACTAGTTTCTGGTACACATGAGCCAGGGAATAACATTGAAATCTATTTACAACCGATGATCAATGACTTGAAGAAGTTATGGAATGAAGGTGAGCCAAATGTATACGATGCATACAATAAATCTTATTTCACTTTGAGAGCAGTTTTAATGTGGACAATAAATGACTTCCCTGCATATGGAAATCTATCTGATTGCATCAATAAGGGCTATAAGTGTTGTCCAATATGTGGTGACGATACTGTACTCAAACATTTGAAGCACAGTAGAAAAATGTGTTACCAAGGTCATCGTAGATATTTGTATCGAAATCATCCTTATAGGAGGCAGAGGGCTGCTTTTAATGGAGAACAAGATTTTGGATTTGCACCTGCACCACTTTCCGGAGAAGAAGTTTTAGCACAACAAGAAAAAATTAATTTCTCTTTTGGAAAGGGGGAAGAAGCCAAAGAAGGTGGAATGTGCATGGAAGAAAAAATTAGTTTTTTCTGAGTTAGAGTATTGGAAGTTTCACCATGTTTGCCATTGTCGCGATGTTATGCACATCAAGAAAAATGTTTGCGATAATTTGATTGGACACTTCTGAATTTGCCTTTCAAGTCAAAAGACAGTGAAGCCTCTCGTCTTGATATGGTTGACATGGGCATAAGGGCAGATTTAGCTCCCCAAGTATGGGAAAAGAGAACCTACTTGCCCCCTTCCTCTTTTACTTTGTCCAAGGCAGAAAAAATACAAATTTTAAAATCATTCTCATCTATGAAACTTCCCTATGGACACCCATCAAACATTAGAAATTGTGTGTCTATGGATGATTTGAAATTGTGCGGATTAAAGTCCCATGACTACCACACCCTTCTAAATTAGTTACTACCAGTTACAATACGTTCTGCGCTTCCAAAGAATGTTAGGGTTAGCATAACTAGGTTGTGCTTCTTTTTCAACTCATTGTGCAGCAAAGTCGTAGATGTGTCTAAACTCAATAAACTATAATCAGATATAGTTTTGACCTTGTGTGAGTTGGAAAAGATTTTTCCTCCATCATTTTTTGATGTAATGATACATCTGACCGTCCACTTGGTTAGGGAGTTACGTTTATGTGGACCGGTATTCTATAGATGGATGTTTCCCTTTGAATGGTTTAATAAAGTTTTGAAGAGTTATGTGCAAAATCGGTATTATCCGGAAGGTTGTATAGCTGAGAGCTACTTGGGAGAAGAATCTGTTGAATTCTGTTCAGAGTTTTTTAAGCAGAGTGTGACAGCTAGTCTTCCGAATGACCAAAACAAGGTCTCAGGTCCTTTATCTGCCGTGGTAATTAAATCAATAGAAGAAAAAGAAAGAGATGAAGCGCATCTTCATGTCCTTCTAAACAACACTGAAGTGGATCCATATGTTATGTAAGTATTTAATTTTTTTTTTCCAGTTGTACTTGATCTTATTTCTCAACACCTGTTTATATATTTTTTTAATTTTTTGTTCATAATTTCAGGAAACATAAGGAGTTTCTAGAAGAGATTTATCGAGGGAAAAAGAAGAGTGCTCAGTTTCTACTAGGGGAGCATAACCGACTATTCGCTGTTTGGTTTGAGAAGGAAGTTAGTCCAAATTCTTTTTCCTTTTTATTTGGTTTTTCTTGTTGTTTTAATATGTGTGGTTGTTATGATACTTGTGTTAACATGATCATGTATGTTTACATGTTAATATGGAACTGGTGGAAAATGCGGAAGCTGTTTCTGAGACAATAAGATGGTTAACAGGGAAACCATCTTATTCAGTGTTTACTTATGAAGGTTATCTGGTTAATGGGGTCCGATACTTCACGAAAGAGCGAGATAATGTTAGGGCTATTCAAAATAGTGGTGTGTCATTAGTTGCTAAGACAATCCAAGTGTCTAGCGCTAAAGATTTAAACCTTGTGGAGTCAAATATGAAATTTTACGGGGTTATCGAAGAAGTATTGGAGTTGGATTATCATGCATTCAAGGCTCCCTTGTTCTTGTGTAATTGGGTAGAGAATGATAAAGGCATTAAGGTTGATGATTCAGGGTTCACACTTGTGGACTTGAGTCGACAAGGCCATAAGAAGGATAAGTATATGTCAGTTGAACAAGTCAAACAAGTGTTCTATAGAAGATTCGATTGATCCTAAGTGGTCTGTTGTACTAAACTTTACGGCTCGAGACTACCATGAGTTGTACTACGACGATGACCTTGGAGACACAGCCTTAGAACATCCACCATTCTGCTCTACAATCCCATTTTGTGATGCCACCAATGATAATACCCCTGGTTTTAGCAATCAACGAGATAATGTTGAGGGGATTTGGGTGAAAAATGATATTTATGTAGTGCAGTTTCGGTTAGGTCTAATTATATAGATTACTTCTGAAAGCTTAATGAAAAAATATATTTAAGTTTGTTACCCTCATGTATATTCTACATTAGTTGTGTTACTCAGTTATTTTATTATGCTCTCCTCATGGGTATTTTTAATTATATTGATGCATGTGTTCCAGTTGACTAATATTTGATCAACACAGGGGGATAGATAAATGGCAGGGAAGAAGCAAAAGTCTGATAAGAAAGCACCAGTCAAAGGTGATAAGAATGCAAAAGTCAAAGATGACATTAATCCTGAACCGTTGCAGTTGGAAGTCAAAGCTGCAGAGACAGAGTCACAGCAAGCAACAGTTACTACTACTGAAACTGTCAAAAGGAAGTTAGGAGGTCCGCGGAGTGTTTGCGCTATGTATAAAGTGGTTATCAAGAAGGCTCTTAATAGAAAGATAAAAGTTACTTACAATGCACTTGGAGTTCCTAATGGATCCACTAGGCACACATTACAGTCATATGTCGGCATGCTAGCAAGGACCATGGTCCCGGTAGACATCCCGACCTGGCCACAAGTGGAAAGTAATTTGAAACAAAAGTTATGGCTTGATGTTCCTGTAATATTTGTTTTGTGTGACATATGTTTTTTATAATGTGGTGTGGATATTAAATAATTGCATTTTGTACAGGATACTTTTAAGATCTGTGCAGAAAGTGAACGCCTAATTCTAAAGTCTGCTGGCACCAAGTGAAGACAGTTTAAGACTTTATTAACAAGAAAGTATGTTTTGCCATTTGCTGGTCAAAAGAAGAAATTGTCAAAGCCCCTAAAACAGTATGCTTTTGTTGGAAGGGAAACCTGGAAAAGATTTGTTGCAGGTAGGACTCAGGATGAGTGGAAGGTATGCATATTTTCCTATTTTTTAGGTGGGTTTTTAATTAGTCGAGTAAGATGCATAATTATGGAAAATAGTGTAAGGGATAAATATTTTTATATAATATAGTCCTATTTTTTACGAAACAAATTTCATGTTTACTAATCATTAATGGTATGAAGTGCATCAACTTCATGAAGCACAGAGTGAAAGAGTGCGAAAGAGGAAATATCCACATCGCACATCAAGGAAGGGCTACATTGGTTTAGAAGAAGAAGAAGTAAGAACATCTTTAACTTTTTGATTTGCTTAAATGCTTCACACTATAATTGAATTACTTTTTTAAAATTGTATTTTGAATAGATAAAGTCAGGGAAGGTGGAGCTTGGAGAAGAAATCGATCGAGCAATTTTATGGCAGAAGGCTCGTAAGCGAAAGAATGGAGTGATGGATCCAGAGTTGATGGAGATAAATAATAGAATTGTTAGCCCTTTGTGTGGTATTACCATAAAATTGAATTAAAATTGGAAATGAAGATGTTTAATGTTCATTGTTTTTCTTTGACAGGATGATCTACTGGAAAAGAATCGTTGTGGTGAATTTATACCATCGGGAAGTGACGATGTCTTGTCTACTGCCTTTCAAACTCCAGAGCATTCGGGAAGAGTTCGAGGTGTTGGAGGCTTCATCACCCCAACAACATACTTTAATATGCCAAAAGGAAAAAGGGTTAGAATTACCAAGGCTGAGTTGTTAGCCCGTGATCGAGAGAGGACAGAAGAGATGGAGAGAACCAAGGAGGAGTTTTTGTCACAAATTGCGCAGCTAAAGGAGATGATTAATGCGTCTAAAATTGGGTCGCCAAATTTGCCCGACAAGGGAAGTTTTCACATGCAGAAAGATAAGTCTGAAGAAAAAGATAAATGTGAAGAAAAAGATAAATCTGAAGAAAAAGAGGAATCTGAAAAAAAGAGGAATCTGAAAAAATAAAAGAAATATGAAGAATTCAAGTTAAAACCAGCAGCTTCCAAGGGATTGGTATTGGATCATGTTTATGATGAATGTACGACCATTGACCACCCTCCCCCACCTCCTCAAAATTTGAAGGTAAAAGATACAATATGTTCATGTGGCACAACTAGATAAGGTATATGAGGTAATAACACGATACATGTGAAAGTGATAATTTGATCTCTTCTAATTGTAGGTTCCGCGATCTTGTGAGTTGGCAGTGGAAAGCGTGGATAATAAGGTTGCCTTTGGCATGTTTTTTCCCCAAGAGGGGCAAATGAGTATCAATATACATGGAAGGCCTATGCCCGCTGGTTATGCCCGAGTGTCAGTCGATGGATGGTTCCAGCCAAATGCTTTGCTTCCAGTGCCAGTAGCTGGTGAAATGGAGACCGTCATCCAAGCTGTTGGCTCCCATGTCGCTTGGCCTGAGGACTTGATAATATTCCCTACTCATGTGGTATGTATGTCTAGAATATTAACAACAAATTTTCATCATATGTTCCTGCTCTGTATATAACCAATGTGTTGATTTATTTATTAATGGTGGTTAAGTAATTAAATATTTGCAGACCAAGAAAAGTGAAAAGTTGCAGAGGAAAAAAATGAGTTGCAGAAAATGAAAAGTGCATTTAGTCAAGCCATACCGAATGCGAATGTGTCGAAGCGCTATAGGTTGTATAAATATCCATCAGTTGACATGAAGGTTAATGGGATCCCAATACAGCTTCCTTGTGATATCGAGGTGTTTGGAGTCGAGAAGACGATATGTGTGCTGGATGTGAATTTAATAGCATTACTGGAGTATGAGATGGTTGGCCAAGCCGTTATTGCTGCATACATGTTGTAAGATTTTTTGTTAATCTCACTACAACCTGCATTGCATTTTTCATATTTATAAGTGTACATATTTTAATGTCAATATTTTTTTTGTAGGCATTTGCATACTATCATTCGTGATGATAGAGAATTATTGGAGACTTTTGATTTTTTTGATCCGGGGGTTACATTTAAGCTCAATGATGATTTTTAGAATTACTTTGTTCAGCGGTTAATGGAGGGTAATGTTGATCTCATATTCTTCATTCCGCATAATCACAAGTAAGTGTTTAGTAATTGATTTGAAATCACGAAGTATTTTTCAACAAGTTAATTTAAGTATGTAATTAATTAGCCGATATTCTGAATTAACAATGATTTTCAATAATAATAGCATGCATTGGATTTTGAGCATAGTATGGGATGGTGAAATTTACATCCTCTATCCATTGTCGCTTCCCTCACATTATCAGCAACTTGAAAAAGCATTAGTAAGGTAATATAATTATTGTCCTGTAGGGTTGGACAATTAATATAATTGATGTTGTGTTTTTTGATGTAAATATATTTGACTCCTGGAATTTTTTTCTTTCGTAGTGCCCTCAAAACTTTTAATTGCAAAATAGGAAGGGGTAGTAAAATCCCCAAAGTCAAATATCTCTCGGTAAGCATTTTTGAAAATGTCAAACTGCTGCAATTCCATATTTAATTAATTGTTTGTTAATAATTTTTTTGGAAAATATTTAAAATCAATATCGGAACAGGGGTCTCCTAAGCAACCCGGTGGCCATGAATGTGGTTATGTTGTGATATGCTACATGTACGAGATCATTCAAGATAAGGAATTGAAGTTTACGACAAAGGTATATTAGCTTTTGTTACTGAAGCTTAATTTGTGTCTCTTGAAAACTGCATTAATTACCTCAGCTGGCCGGTGCAATTTAATTCATTTTCAACTGTATGCTCAATTTTTGTAGTGGATGACAAAGTCTCGGAGGATGTACACCAAGGAAGAGCTTGATGAGGTGCGGTTTCAAGCTATCGATTATATCGAACAGAACATGTAATGTTTAGTTTGGGGTTGGCTTTTGTACAGATCGATCAGTAGTTTTATATGCCATGTGAATGGTATATTTTTGAACATTTTAAATCTACCTGCCTGTGGAGAAGATGTTCAATTGTTCACATGTAGCTAAACTAGTTTTGGTGTTATGGGCGTACGTATGTATTAGATGGTTATTTTGATGGTTGAATATGAGGCATTGCCTTGTATGGATGGTAATTTTTAGTTATTGTATGGATGGTAATCTGCCTTTTGAATGGTAAATGTATTTTTAGTCTTTACTTAGTTTGGTAAATGTCATTTTTGGTGATTGGGTTTGGTAAGGAAACTAATACAAACAAAAACAACTAACAACATATTTTGAATGAAAAATGATGTGTAGAAGATAAGCCTGCATCATATTTTAATCAGTAAGCGATGTTTAAAACATAAACTACATCACATTAAAACAAGTCACACGATGTTTAATGACCAAGCCAATATCAGTAATTTAAGATAAAAGCGATGTCTAATTTACACCCTAACAGAGACCAAACTAAGAAACCGTAGTCCAAAAACACTTTATGCATCAGCTCCTAATAGGAAACTGTAGTCCAATTAAGGTATAGACATCGCTCACTAACAGAAATGCGTAGTCCAAACAAAACTTACACATCAATCTGTTTAACAAACTGATGTCTCATACGATCTCAAACATCAGTGATATTTTGATAAACGATGTATTACATTCTTTTCTTATTATGTGACATGTATTTAAGCAGATACTATAGGTTCTCAAGTGAATATAAACAAAGTACAGGCATACAAGTTTGTAAGAAACCGATGTAAAATATTGGAATAGACGTCGGTTATCTTAAGGAAGCGATGTTTAGTCTGTTTCAGGACATCGGTTTAAAACCGATGTCTAAAGGGTATACCTTTCTATACACCGACAAAGACATCGGTTGATTTTCACTATGACATCGGTTTTTAACCGATGTATATTCCAGTATTTATAGTAGTGTATGCAGATTCTGATGTCCTTGCTTGAGATATGAGTGGAGCAAGGATGGGAGAGAGTGCACCAACAAGAGCCCGAAATATAAGTTTATCTTGACGAACCCATGTGGAATAAGAAGGATTAGGCATGGTTTTAGACTCAATAGTAATGGTGGGAGGAGGGTAAAGATTGGTGCCATCGATGAATTTGTATAAATCGAAGCCGATGAGAACGGCTTCAATTTGAGTTTTCCAAGCAAGGTAATTTGTGGGTGTCAATTGGATTGATTCGCTAAAGGAGATGACAGTTAGAGGCTTGGATGGTTCATTAATATTTGGGACGAGAGTTTGATCTCCAGTTGCAGTCATGATAAGAATAAAGTGAATAAGAACCGATAGAGAGGATTAGAGAAGAAGTGATAGAGAGGATCGAAAGTCTGATACCATATGAGTTATGAGAAAGTTAATTTTCTTCATTCTACATTGATTAATATATTACAGTTTTCTGCTCAAGTAAAGGAAGGAACAAATTAGGTTAGAATATTGTTTGCACTAAATCACGCAAGCGTACGTGGTCACAAGTAATATATGAATAAGTCAAGTTCTTTCTCACAGAGATCTGGTTAGGTTTCAATTCAGTTAATGCACCTATGCAACAATGTATGGTTTTTACTCACTGCTAAGACAATTAACAAGATTGGGATTTGATTAACTAAAATTAACTCAGGAAGTAAATTAACAAACTAAGAATTAATTAACTAATGAGAATTGGAAACGAATTACTTATGCGAGAGAAAACATAAGATCCTAACTTCATTAAATACTTCGCTTAGAGTTGATGCCTTTAATCAATGTATGTGATGGTTATGATATCTGATCAGACAACACGAAACAAGTATAGGCTACTTCTCAGTATACGAATACCAAACTACTCATACATCCACAAAAGAGATAGAAGATGAATAGACACCAATTATGCTTAGACCCTATATCTCTATAGAATTTGAAAACATAACGGTTGAAGAACAAGTTGTCCATTAAGATCACATAGGGTAGCATAATAATTCTCAATTACGCTACAAATCATGTTGTCACTCATACATCAACTTATCCTATGCTAGCATGGGAAGTTCTAAATCTCAAGATCCACTATCGCTTCACAAGAGATTAACAATCTAGATGATAGCTACGCATCTAAAAACATTAAGCACAACCATACGAGGATATCACGAATTCATCACACACAAATCTTTAAAGCAATCAAACTACTAAACTACATAGATAAATCCGTTAGAATCCCATGACAACGATTAGTTCATAATCGAACCATTCGTCATCATGGGATCAAGATAAAACATGATAATAAAATAAGATCTGAATAATAAACTAAAGTAATATAGTTAAGAAAACAAATCCCAAAAACATCCAAGAGTTTCACCTTAATAGAAGAATACAAAAGAAAAGTAGATCTTAGAACTCCGTTAATTGTCACGATCTTCGGAATCCTTCTTCGAATATATTTCTTCATCTCTCGGCTCTCTCTATGTGTTATGTTGGGTGTTGGTACTAAGTACTTGTAGGGTGTTGGTCATTTTATGATGGTAGGATGTGTTTATATAGGCCATAGGAGTCGTTTCCAGCAAGAAACTACCAATACGTTTCCTAAACTGATTCTATTTTGAAGGAAAATTTGTAATTGACACTTCTTCAGTATTTTTGGGCCGTTCCAGTTGTGTTTTGACATTTGGACCACTTTAGAATGAAAGAGAATCTCATTAGCTTTCTATAACTCAAGATATTGCCAAAACAATGCATCAGCAATTCTGGCAGCGACCAGTAGCGCTGACTGCGCCCAAACAAGTCCTCGCGCGCTGGCTGTGCCCGTGGTTCTGCCGGGGGCTGATTTTTGCTGATTTTCTTCATTTTAACTCCTTTTTCCTTCGTTTCTTTTGCAAATTGTCATTCCTCACTTCTTGAACTCAAATCCACCATAAAATATGCAATTTATATCTCCCAACCTCAAGTTAGTAACCCTACACAAACTCACTAAAACGAATAAAAAACACGACATACTTGAGGTCAAGACACCAATTTAAGCCAAAATGAAGCGTTTCTATTGGATAATAAATGCACTTATCAAATATCAGTTACACGACTGCATATTAGCGCTAATACAGATAACAAACATTAGACTGAGATCATGAAAATCTTTATGATTTATTCTTGCTCTGATTTTCCTCTGACTGAGAATCTGCATAATCCTTAACAGATTTTGCTTCGAAGATAGATACGCTCCCTGCAAATTTCATGGTAATGCCTCATACAAACTCTCCCATTTGGTTCCTCAACACCATTCCAATCGGGAAGAAGTCTTCCCTATTAAAAATAGGTGCATTAACATTGAGTTTAAGCCTTCTCAGACTTGGAGGAACCCATTTTCTTTCAGTTTGGACAGATGCATTCAGCCATTCACTAATCCCAAAACTGGCCTAGCCTTCCTCTTCCATACCTCTCGCCATTCTGAAATTTTCTTTGACCTTCAGTAATAGCTACTACAGGTATCAAGCTCTTATTCTCCCAAATTCTTCTGTTCTTGGCAAACCATACACCCCACAATACTGTAGCAATTTTTATGCGTCTTAATGCTAAGTTTTTCCAGAATCCGATCAGGTGTAGATTCAACTTCGCCCATATTATACGATAAACCTACTTGCCAGCATTTCATTGCAAACCTGCAATCAAAAAATTAGTGCAATAGGTGCTCAATATCTCCTTCGCACATCGTGCATCCAATAGGAGCTGCAAACGGCCATTTCCCTCGTAAAGCGGTAGGTTACACAACATCATTGCCTAAAAATTAGCGACCGTTAATTGAGCTTTGCTAGGTGCAACCTTGCCAATCTAATTTATACACTTAAAATGTTTGTCATACAAAAAATATTTAAATATAAATAATAAGTTAACAATTTTTTTGACATTTAAATGGCTCAAAATCTTATATCAGCAAAATAGTTAGGACGGGTCTATCTTAAAGGACATATAGTCATTCAATTTATAGACATCTTAATACAATAAATTATGCATTGATGGTTTTCTTTTTGTTAAATGGATAGATGGTATTACAAAAAACAGTTTGTGGTCATCATTTTGTTCTTGGTCCATTCCGGAAAATTAAATTAAAGTTAGTCTTGTTTGCATTTTGTACCAAAGTGCTGGCAGCGAGGCAGTTTTTGTGCTGTCAATGGAATTTTGCTCAATGATGGTTGATGGTTAAATTTTGCTTAAGAATGTAGAAAAATTCTTCTACACGAAGTTTGAAGATTTCACGAATGTTAAGGATCACTACCCATTAATTAATGTTCTAAATTTTGTGAATTATTTTCGGTAAATTATTTATTTTGAAAGCATATTTTAAAAAAAAAAGACAAAAATTTGGACAACGTTGTTATCTCTATTATCTAGCACAATGAAAACCCAATTTCCTGCAAACTTTGTGGTTGTAATAATGGTGGTTACTGCTTAAACAACCAAATTTCACTAATGACATGAGTACCGAAGGATGTGCATTGAACATTTCATGCACCCCTTCATCGGTTGATGGTACACTCGTAGTTGGTATGGGACAGAAAGCCCGGATAGGTTTATTTGAACTACCAAAAAATCTTGTCATGTGTCACATTACTTGTGAAAAATTATTCAATGATATTGCGGGAAACATGTATTTGAGCCAAGACAAACATGATCTTTACTGGGTTGTAAGAAATGTAGAAAACAACAGGTATAAATATGTATACTTGCAGTAACTACTAACACAGTTTGTGAGACGAAGCTCGTTTTCTTTGATAACACAAACTAAAGGTTTACACTGGAACTTCACGTTCTGAGCATCCTCAAGAGACGTGGATTGAATTTATTAAAACAAACTAAAACTGAAGATAAAGATAAGACTAGATAACTCCTACTCTCACTCCATCACTGCATATCCTCCTACAACGACTCTAACAAACGCTAACAACTATTGACCTAGTCTTGCTGAACTTAAAACGTATCCCAAGTTGCAGCAACTTATTCAAACAAATAAAACAGGAAATAAAACAATAAAACGAGTTTAGATTATTTCCAACAAGCTCCCCCTAATCTGAACTTGCTTGCAGATTCTTCACACCCAACAGCTCACGCATTCCTTCGAAATTAGCTCTGGATAATGCCTTAGTAAGAACATTAGCTCACTGCTCGTTTGTGTTGATATGCCTGAGAATTATTTCACCTCGCTCCACACACTCGCGTATAAAATGATAGCGAATGTCAATATGTTTACTCCTCCCGTGAAACACTGGATTCTTCACCAAATCTATTGCTGATTTATTGTCGATATAAAGCACAACTGGTCCACCTTGATATCAGTAATTTGTCTCAGCAACTTATACAACCAAATGCCCTGACACGCAGCAGCTATCGCCGCCATGAATTCGGACTCACAGGACAACAGAGCAACACACTTTTGCTTCTGTGATACCCAGGTGATAAGGTACTCATTCAAGTAAAACGCCATACCTCCAGTAGACCTTCTATCCTCCACGTTACCGGTAAGTCGCTATCTTAGTATCCTAACAATAGATAGTTTCCATCTCCTCTAGAATAGATCAACCCATATTCGAGTGTTCCATTCACATAACGCAATATCCTCTTTGCAGCAGCAAAATGCACTTCAGTGGGCCTTTCCATAAACCTACTATTGATGCCTATAGAATAAGCTATATCAGGCCTTGTGAATACGAGATACCTGAGTCCTCCCACCATACTCTTGTAGTGAGTCGGATTGACAGCCCTCCCTTGTTCATCCTTATCCACCTTCACCATAGGATATTTTATAACATTACACCCTGTCATCCCAGCTTTCTCAATTACTTTCTTTGCGTAGGCCGTATGTTTGAGTTCAATACATCCGTCCTTTTGACCAACTTCCATTCCCAGGTAATAAGCCAACTTGCCCAGATCGCTCATGTCAAAATTGCTGCTCATCTCTGTTTTGAACTTATTTATATTCTTGACACTTGTTCCAGTAACTAACAAGTCATCTACGTAGACTGCTACTACCAACACTTCTGCTCCTTCGCATCTTCTATAAACAGCATGTTTGTAGGGACACCTAACAAACCCCAACTCCTCCAAACACCTGCTCAAGCGTGCATACCAGGCTCTCGGGGCCTGACGGAGTCCGTACAATGCCTTTATTAACTTATACACCTTAAATTCTTGCCCCTTTTTCAGAAAACCTTCTGGTTGCAATACATAAACCTCCTCCTGGAGTTCACCATTTAAAAATATAAACTTAACATCTAGATGGTGCACCTTCCAAGCATTATTAGCTGCTAATGCAAGTAAAAGTCTCACAGTCTCGAGCCTCATAATCAGAGCAAATACTTCATCGTAGTCAACACCTTGTTGTTGGACATAACCTTTCGCGACCAAACGCGCTTTATGCTTCACGACATTACCATATGCATCTTTGTTCAATTTAAACACCCATTTTGTTCAATAGCTTCCATTTCCATCTTCATTGCCTTTCTCCACTCTTCCTTTTCTACAGCCTGCTTATACGTGTTTGGTTCGTCAATTGTAATCATCACGAGTTCATCGTCTAACAGTTCTGCCATAGGTGCTTCGAGATAAATGTCACTAAGAATTCTCATCTTCTTTGGCCCACTACTTGTTGATGACTCTGACCCACTTTTTGCAGACAACTGAGAGCTTGTTTGCACCTCTGTAGACCCTCTTAAACTTCCAGTAATGCTACCAAACCTACCAGTAGAAGTATAACTCCTAGTTACACGTGACAATGGTGTCTGCAACTCATCTCTCCAGAGTCATTTCCCGTATCTTCGATTTCTGCTTCTCTTTCGTCCTCTAATTCAAGCAAACTGAATGTGCTGAAATTATGAACATGTGTACTGCCTTGAGACTGGGATTACCATGGACAACCTACAGTTTCATCAAACACAACATTCCTACTGATTAGGACAACTTCTTTCTTTGGGTCATAGAGACGATGATCTTTTGTTCCTGGTTCTCTTCCTAAGTACACAGTGATTCTACTTCGATCATCTAGCTTGCTTAGATGCACTCCTGGAATTTTCATGTGGGAAATGTAGACAAACAATTTAATGTGTTCCAAACTCGGTTTCTTTCTTTTCCAAGCTTCATAAGGCGTTCTCCCAGTAAGCACCCTTGCAGGCAGTCTAATTAAAACATAAATCGAGTGCCTCACTGCTTCACCCCAGAATGTCGATGGCATCTTCATACCCTTCAGAAAACTTCTTGTCATGGCAACCACAGTTCTATTCCGTCTCTCCACCACTCCGTTCTGTTGTGGTGAATAGGGAGCCGTGTAATGCCTCTGTATTCCGTTTTCCTCACAATATTTCTTGAACCCATTAGAGCAAAACTCTCCCCCTCGATTTGTTTGAAACACTTGAACTTTTAGATCATGACTCTTCTCAACTAATTTTTTGAACTTTATGAAGGCTTTAAAAGCTTCGTCTTTGGTTTTCAACAAGTAAACCCACATGTATCGACTAAAGTCATCCACCGACAAGAAAAAAATACTATTCCCTGCAGGTGTTTGTGGTGTGAATGGACCACAGATGTCACCATGAATTAACTCAAGGGCTGATTTAGCACAAAATTCAGACTGAGACGGAAAGGACTTCCTAGACTGTTTTGACATTAAACACCCTTCACAAATCATCTTAGGATGTATAATTTTCGGTAGCCCGTAAGCCATTTTTCCATTTGACATAAGTACTAAAGCAGAGAAGTTTACATGGCCAAGGCGTGCGTACCATAGCCACGAGTTTTCCTCTGCCTTTGTTAACAAATATGCAGCCCTGCTTTCTTCAATGTCGATTTTATACAGTCGATTAGATGTACGTTTTACTTTCATCAATAATTTTCCTTGTTTATCATGCACACAAAGATATTCTCCTTGCAACACATCCTTATTTCCTTCTTCGGACAATTGTCCTAGACTAATAATATTATTGCAAAGTGAAGGAATATAATATACCTCTTGTAGTCGACGCTTTTCACCATTTTTGCACTTGAACATAATTGAGCCTTTTCCCTTGATTGTCACAGTAGAACCATCTCCAAACCTCACTTCTCCAGTCATACTTTCATCGAGTTCATGAAACTTGCTTCTTTGGCTAGCCATTATCTAAGTACCAGGTACTCGAGTCTGCAAGCTTACCTTTGTTTTGATTGAGTTCAGGTGCAATTCTTGTCTCATTCAGCATTATCATGTCCTGCGTTTTCCCTTCACCACATTCAGCAATCAATACGGCTGGCTCATCACAATCTGCACCTGCCTGTGTCAAGTGTACCTCCGATCTTTGATCTCTTTCTCAATTGGGTTTGTTGCATTCACCTATGTAATGACCAAATCCTTAGCAGTTGTAACATCTAACTTGACCCTTATCTCGAGTCCAATGATTTCTTGTAGTTGATGACCCCTCTGTTCTACCTTTGTTGGCTCATTTTTGCCACTCCTCTCGCGTGAACAATAGATTCTTCTCAGCTTTTTCTCTTTTCACCCACTCCTCCTCTGTCAATAGTAATTTATCTCCTTTGTCCCATTCCCAGTTTGTCCCTTCATCCTTTCTTCATGGGCTTTAAGAGAGCCAATCGTCTCTTCGACAGACATCGTCTCCAAGTTGCCAAATTGTTCTATTGTTGAAGCAATTTGCAAGAATTTTGCTGGAACCGCTCGAAGTAGTATTTTCACTACGTAGCTTTCTTTGACTTCTTCTCCCAAAGCACGAATTTTTGACACAATTCCATTCAACTTCATATAGAAATCATCCAGTTTTCAGTGTCTTTCATGCTCAACACCTCGAACTCTGCTTTCAGTGTCTGAACTTTCGCCGCCTTCACTTTGTCTGCACCTTGACTCATGATCTTAATTGCATCCCAAGCCTCATTTTCAATCCTTTTGTCAGCTATAGACAACAACATGTCTTCGGGTATTCCTTGATAGATCATAGCCAGGGCCACTTTGTCTACCTTTCCCTCTGTTGCTATTTTCGGATCACTGGGCTCGATTGCCTCCCACACACTATGTGCTTGCATGAACACACGCATCTTCATGGACCAAGCAGTGTAATTCTCCCTCGTTAATGTTGGGTAACTTAACCCAACTGAGCCATTCTTAAGTTTATTCACATCCATTGCTTGTCTTTTGACATACACCAGACTCGCACTTGCACACCCTTAAGCTCTGAGACCAATTTGTAGAAAACAACAGGTATAAATATGTATACTTGCAGTAACTACTAACACAGTTTGTGAGACAAAGCTCGTTTTCTTTGATAACACAAACTAAAGGTTTACACTGGAACTTCACGTTCTGAGCATCCTCAAGAGACGTGGATTGAATTTATTAAAACAAACTAAAACAAAAGATAAAGATAAGACTAGATAACTCCTACTCTTACTCCATCACTGCATATCCTCCTACAATGACTCTAACAAACGCTAACAACTATTGACCTAGTCTTGCAGAACTTAAAACGTATCCCATTTGTAGAAAACAACAGGTATAAATATGTATAATTGCAGTAACTACTAACACAGTTTGGGAGACAAAGCTCATTTTCTTTGATAACACAAACTAAAGGTTTACACTGGAACTTCACGTTGTGAGCATCCTCAAGAGACATGGATTGAATTTATTAAAACAAACTAAAATAGAAGATAAAGATAAGACTAGATAACTCCTACTCTCACTCCATCACTGCATATCCTCCTACAACGACTCTAACAAACGCTAACAACTATTGACCTAGTCTTGCTGAACTTAAAACGTATCCCAAGATGCACCAACTTATTCAGACAAATAAACAGGAAATAAAACAATAAAACGAGTTCAGATTATTTCCAACAAGAACTGCTGGTTTCTTTTGGTCTAATAGTGATCTTCCTCGTACTGATCCGGGATGGGCCATAGAATACAACTGGCAAAAATAACCTTGACCATGGAATTGTGGTTGGTTACCGAAAATGCTATTTCGTCCAGAAGTCGGGTGAAGATTGAATCGGATAAAACGACATATTTTAGTGTTTGACACATTATATATAAATTTTGGTAGAGCAGGGAGTAGGTCACATTATAATTTTGGCCCTTACTTTTTACTGTAGGAGTACTACACATTTTATGCAGTATTTTAATAAGTACTGTATCCCAGACTCCCAACTTCCGACTCCTCAAATTTTCGAATTTACTGGAATTTTGTGTCGTTGAACTGTTCACCTGCGCCCTTGCACCAGTCCTCAAGCTTCGTAGATTGCGTGTGACACTATAAGAAATCTGGCCATTTAAGATGGCCA
Source organism: Saposhnikovia divaricata (assembly GCA_036435485.1). Taxonomy (NCBI): domain Eukaryota; kingdom Viridiplantae; phylum Streptophyta; class Magnoliopsida; order Apiales; family Apiaceae; genus Saposhnikovia; species Saposhnikovia divaricata. Next base: position 58,175,257 of record CM071596.1, read on the forward strand.
ACTTACGACGAAATTTTTTGCGCGCCATACTTACGACGGAAACGGAAAACCGTCGTAAGTAATTACGACGACACTGAAATTCGTCGTAAGTTCGGTGTTAGTAGCAAACTTACGACAGAATTTTCGTTGTAAATTGATTTTTTCAATTAAATTTAATTTCAAAATGAATTAATTTTACTGTTGACGGAACGACGTCGTTTTGCAGAAAACTTACGACGGAATTGTTCATCGTAAATTTGTTTATTGTAATTAAATTTAATTGTAAAATGAATTATTTTTTCTAGCAGTGAACTTATGACGGAATGTCTGTCGTAAATTCACTATATTAGTTTTTTAACAAAAATTTTGTATATTATAAGAATATTTTAACTTAAACTAAACTTACGACGGAATCTGTCGCAAGTTGTCCGGTGGCATATTCAAATTTTAATCAAAAAAATAAACGACAAAGTTCACTATTTCATTTTTTTAATAAAACTTATGTATATTATAAGAATATTTTTAACTTAAATTAAACTTACGACGGAATCCGTCGTAAGTTGTGAGGCGGCAAATTCAAATTTTTATCTAAAAAATAAGTAGAAAATAAGTTACGAAGGAATTTCCGTCGTAAATTCGGTTATTGTAAATGAATTTAATTGCAAAATGAATTACTTCTACAACTGATTACTAATTTTTCAAATCAAATTAATTTTTTATTTTTTAAAATTTTGAAAATATCACTAAATTAGATATATATTGATATTCGTACGGTTGACTCGTCGATAAATATTTTTTTTAAAAATGGAAACAATAATCTGGGACAAAGTACTTGTCAGTAGTACTAGTTAAATCAATAGTTGATTATTAATTTTACTATCCAAATTAATTATTTTATTTTTTAAAATTTTGTGAATACAAGTAAATTAGATATATATTGACACTACAAGAAAAAAGTGACCACACAACGGTTTTTATACGTCGTCTGAAGCCCTCATTTTCCGTTGTCTATTGGAATGTCGTCTGTTACACATATCAGACGATAGCAGCTTAACTGTTGTCTTTGTTGCAGAAAGACAACAGACGTAGTTTCAGAACTATTGTATGAAAGCTGGTATGGACAACAGTTTCACAAGAAACTATCGTCCAATTTCATGTCACTCAAGAGTTTTTAAGAGTCGAACTGTTGTCTAATTTCACCAAGGTCCATGGTTTATAAAATATAAAACTATTGTTTGTTTATGGTATAGACATTGGTCTTTCTCTAAAAAAGTGTTGTTCGAAATGTAGTTAGACAACAGTTTAGTTTGAATAGTATGTTGTATTTGTTACATGTACACCACACTTTCTTTGTTTACTACATGTCGTCTGAATGTCTAGGACACTACGTTCTTGGTTTTGCAAAAGCATTGTGTAAGTGTTTAATCTACAACATTTTCATTTTGTTATTGTGTTGTATGTGGTTTAAGTACACCACACTTTTGTGCTTACTACATGTCGTCTGAATGTCTAAGACACTACGTTCTTAGTTTTACAAAAGCATTGTGTAAGTGTTTAATCTACAATATTTTCATTTTGTTATTGTGTTGTATGTGGTTTAAGTACACCACACTTTTGTGCTTACTAATTGTTGTCTGAATGTATAAGACACTACGTTCTTAGTTTTTCAAAAGCATTGTGTAAGTGTTTAACCTACGACGTTTTCATTTTGTTATTGTGTTGTATGTGGTTTATGTACACCGCACTTTTGTGCTTTCTACTTGTTGTCTGAATATGTAAGACACTACGCTTTCATTTTGCTAAAAGCATTGTCATGTTTTCTTATAGACAATTGTTGCATTTGTTTTGCTGTTGTGTGACTTTTATTTATACAACCGTTTAGTTGTTAAAGCATGGTCTGGTTATACAGCACACGATGGTTTTCTTATAAACCTTGGGTATTAAAAACCATTGTCTGTTAGATAGAATAACAAGTATTCCAAAAAATGTTCTAATTGGCTAAAAGGAAAGTAGCCAACGGTTTTTGTATATACAATCAAAAGCAGTATAGTGTAAAATAAACATGCCAAAATCAAAAACCATTCCATTCATTCCATACAACCAACATTCTCCAAACGATCAACCATTACAACTAACATACACAATTAATTCACCATTCACTTCGCTAATACCACCAACCAAATCCAACCACAAGATTAAATATTTTCAGGTGAACATACCAACAAAAGAGATGGACCAAAATATTCATTTAGGCTTAAAAGCTTAGAACATTGTTAAGATTTACCATAAACTAGACAGTGAAGCTCCCAAAATTTTAAGATTTGTTCAACACAAAATACCCAGCTATACGATTAAGTTTAAGAGGCGTGGTTCTTCATGAAATACTTCGCGAAATCAGTCCTTATTTCATTCAGCTCAGGCAGGCCATAAAAATTTTGGTTGTTTCTGCGTAGCCACTATAAAATGAAACAATAGACCAAGTCACAAACAGGCTTCACCATGAAGTAGTAGGATTAAGAAAAAATTCAGAATTTTGGAATCATACCTTTATAGAAAATTGGAGTTCCTTGTCTAGACATATTTCTTTCATATAGCGCATCACAAATAGACCACAATCTTTACTCCCCATTTGGAGAGGAACTCCTTGAAGAAACATTAAATAAAATTATATATACGGCCAAACTATGTTTTGTAAAAGAGAAACATATAAGATATGCACTAAGAAAAAGATATTACCGCAAGATTCTCCCACATTATTTTCTTCTTCAGAAACTTCTTTGCTTTGTCCTTGTACAGTTTGATGGCACTACGGCAATATAAAATAAATCAAGTTTAAGACACTTTTCTTAATAAATATAGATGTCATTCCAAATGAAATATATTTCTTATGTGGTACTAACTTGTCAACAACTTCTGTCCATTCTTCACTTGCAATTCTCCGCTTTAAAGCATCCATATGGTAAACTATTTGTGTATCCAGATTTATAGCCGTCAACGCCCAATGGTTGCTATTATTCCATGAACACAAATGAGAACATGTATCTTTATTAGAGGATAAGGATTTTATTTATAAGGGCCAGATTGATTTTATTTACAAGGCCTAGATTCACAAACTATAAATTAATTCAGGCTCCTTAAACTATATCATGGCATTACATGCAACAAAGATGACATTAAGCACATATATATAGGCATAAAAAGAAGTACTAACGCGTGATTATATGGGAGCAGAAATAATTGGTTTGGCTTAGAGTTCTTGAATCTGTTAGATAGGGCTTGCGACCTCTGTCCTGTAGTTCCACAACCGTGGGCGCCTATCGTCGGAGGATCAGCAAATGTTACCATGTCAGACATCTTCTGTTTTTTCAAGTAATCCTGGAGTGAACTGCATAAAAAGTATACAGTCATCACAACAAACTAAAAGTTTTATTCAAGTATTTGGAAAGCCAAAGAAAGTTATAAACTACGATACTTACTTAGCAAACATACAAATAACAGACCCCGATATTTCACCCCCAGAGCACAAAGCATACAAATCTGATAGAAACAGAGCCTTTTTACCGGTTGATCCAAAGGATTGTTGGCATAGCTGAAAAGAATTTACACGGCCATCTTTCAAGGGATTTTTGGCCCAAAGCCACAAACGCTTCACAAGAGGCGGGTAATCAGGACCGAACTCCAACACATACTCTTCTTCTTCTTCTTCTTATACTTCAGGTGCTTTCCCACAATCTTTCACCTTTTTAAACTTCTTTCCCATAATTTTCTTACTTCCCTGAAGTGGATTATAAAAAGAAAATTGAGAATGTCATGTGTTAAAGAATGTAGATCTGTTAAATTATCAAAAATAAAAATTTTACCTTTGTACTTCCATTCACTACAGTGCTTGTCTTCAGTTCAATTATAAGGTCTCTTGGCCATGAAATATAAGTCCCAACAGCTTGTTCAACGATCTCGATTTCATCCTTGATTGGGAAAGGAATCTTTGCAGATCCTTGAATTGCACGAGTAATAGACACTCGTGCATTCTGTTCTTCTATAGCTTTCCCATGAACGACATCAGCCTTTGTATCCACTGTTGCATAAGCAACAATATTTAAAGGAGAGTCGATTTCCAATTCGTACTCCATAACAGCCAATTCAGGTTGCACGCCCACCTTACCAGCTACTTGATCATGTTCGTCTTGTACACCCTCCATTTCCCCCTCATTAATTTTTTCCAACTCAATATTTTTCTCATTATTTTTTCCCGCCCCAGTCTTCTCTTCTTTCCTTTTCTCCAACTCAGTCTTCTCCTCATTCTTTTTATCCAACTCAGTCTTCTCCTGAATATGATTTTTCTCTCCAACAAACATGCCATCTTTAACAAGATCCAATTTTTTTCTTGCACCTTGCAACTCCAACTCCTTCATAGCATGTGCGCCCTTGGAACAACTCCCTTGTTGTGATCCAATATTTGGACTAGAATCAGACTCAATAGTCTTTCCCAACCAAGCCGCTTTCATCTTTGCCATCTCATCGACCCAAAAGGAATCTCGCTCCCGAATTATCCTTTCAGTCTCTTCTTTCATAAATTTATGAACACCTTCTTGGATTCTGTCCTCTATTGACTTGCCTTTCTTCCTCTGCCTCGGAAGTTTAAAGTATGTAGACTGCTTGACATAAGCCCCTTGCCCACGTACCCGTCCTCCATGCTCAGGTTTACCGAGCACCTTGGTCAAGACATCATCGGAACCTTCTACCATAACTTCCCCTTGTTTAACTCTTTCTTTCATTTTCTCCTAAAAAAATTGACAACAAATGGAAATAGTTAAGAAACAAAAGAGATAAAGAGTATTATTTAGAAAATAAATGGTATGATAAAGCTAAAGTTACATAAATGAACAACTTACAATATCATCAGCAATTTCTTTAATTTTCTCAGACTTAAAGTTCCCATCTTTATCCTTGCGTGCACGGACCCACGAATCTGATCTGTCTATCTCCATTTCAGGATCACCTTGAGACTGTATGTGTAAACATGTTTGAAAAAACATACAGTGTCATTAAAACACATTAATCATGAAAGATATTTTACAAATAAACATATTTTTTATACATGTTTTGTCTAATATGAGTAACGATTACTAACCATTTCATGCTCTAGGTTGGAATAACCCTTTCGAGACATGCAGTGATCATATTCACTCATTTTCCTCCTTTTTTGTTGTATGTTGTGGATGCCCTTGAAGAACAAACAAAAAATATTAGAAACAATGTTGTACTACTAATTACTTTTGCTATCTCAGAATTTTGTAAACAAATAAGGTCAAAAACTCACATCAAAATCATCAGATAGACGGTCAGCAACGAAAATGTCCCAATATGCCTTCTCGATGAACGAGTAATCAGCCGGAGGTAACTCTAACAGTTCACGCTGATTTTTATGCGGAAGGATAGAAGCTGTTGTTAATTTACTCTTAAACTCCCTCCATTTCGAGCACGCCGATTTCATAATAACACTCCTCGCTGTTGGTGGTACCACGTATGCCATCTACATATATAATCATTTTGATTAGCACACATGTTAACTTGATTAAAAAAACAAAAACAGAGTACAATACACATACATACAGACATTACCAATTTACCCTTTTTAAACACCAACACCTCAGTGATACAGCAACATAGCATCATAACATACATTTAAACTCAATCAACCATCATTCTTTACATAATCAACACACAACCGAAAGTTCATAAACTCCGGTAACCCAATCAAGAACATGACCTGACCAAAAATCAACGGAAACCTCAAAATAAATTCGTATAATCGCCATGGACTCACATCCTTTTTATTAACTTCCAATAACAATTACAATTCATCAAAAAATCAAGAAGCAATTAACGAAATTTGTTCCAAGGTATAATGAAATTATTAAACCACAAAGATTAAGACCACATGCAAACCCGAAACAAAGATTAAGACCACATGCAGACCCGAAACAACGGAGTCTTGCCGCGAAATGACCTCCTAACTCATTACAAACCCCAAAATTAAGTCATAATTTTACAAAAATAAAAAAATAATTAGTTATGGAATGCAATTTGTTTTACCTTTACACAATCCCAGATTTTGTTATTCCTTTCCTTCGGGACGCGTTTCCAATTATCATACCATATGGGTGCTTTAGTTCGGGCAAGAACCCCAACATAAGATGCCATTTCAGTGGCTGCTGGAGCGTATGGTTCACCCTTTGCATTAAAAAGCACCGTAAGCTTAATCCCCAACATCTTTCGCCTAACAATCCTATGCATGGTAACTGGTCCTCGTTTTAAAAGCCTAAGCCCTTCTTGTCTGCTTGCCACTGGTGCTTCCTCTTTTTTCTTTTTCTTGGCTAATTTACCTTTTAGGTTCTTAGAAATACCCGTCTTCTTCACTGATTCAGGCGATTCAGGGGCCCCTTTTTCTTCAACAAACCTTTTTTCTTTACGAACCCCCTTCTTCTTCACGGGTTGTGACTTAGTCGCCTTGTTCTTTTTCAGTGCCTTCAAAAGGTTTGCAGTTACATGGGGATTGGATTTTGCCTTCTTCGAAGGGGCCATAAGGGAGAGAGAAATATAGTGACAGAGAGGGGAGAGAGAGACCGAAAAAGAGAGACGGGGGAGAGAATGAATTGTGAGACGGAGAGAGAGAGAATGAATTGGGAGTTAGGTTGAATTGTGTATTCAATTGGGAAGTGTGTAAAGGCAAGAGGGGGAAATTGAAATCAGGTCAAAAAAAATGGGGGGGGGGGAATTGAAATCGGGCCAAAAAAGAAGGGGGGAAATGAAAGTTGGGCTTCAAAAAATAAGGGGGAAATGAAAGTCGGGGTTGAAAATAATTATATTCTAATTATTTATTTATAAAATTCTTAATTTCAGTTTTTTAACAAAAAAAAATTGAATTAATTATTAATAAAAATTGTGAAATATTTATGAGTAATTGAATTAGTTATTTATTATTTTTTCATAAGTTTATATATTATCAACATTATAACACTATTTTTAAGAAAATAACGACTAATGTCACCCGTATTTTATTAATCAATTATAAATATGTACCGATTCAAGTGACGACTTATGTCATCCGTATTTTATCAATCAATTACAAATATGTACCTATTGTGATTCATTCATTATTACGATACAAGTTAGGAAGGAATAAGACGTTATCAATTGTATTTGTATATCTGTACGTACATTGTATGATGGATGACATTAACGAACTGGTGTGTTACATGAATGATGTTATCGTTCTTTACAATAGCATATAATATCTATTCGATGCATTGTTGTCAATTGCTAAATAAAAACGTGAATATGATCATGTCGTTAGATACGTCTTTTTATAGTACATTCGCATTATAACATCTACTGGATGCATGGTTAACTTGTACTACATATATAAAACCTTAATATTATCACGTCTTTGGTGATATATTGAACCGTATTCATCTAAAACAATATTTTCAACTATAACGTGTAATAATTACGATACAAGTTAGGAAGGAATAAGACGTTATCAATTGTATTTGTATATCTGTTCGTACATTGTATGATGGACGACATTAACGAACTGGTGTGTTACATGAATGATGTTATCGTTCTTTACAGTAGCATATAATATTTATTCGATGCATTGTTGTCAATTGCTAAATAAAAACGTGAATATGATCATGTCGTTAGATACGTCTTTTTATAGTACATTCGCATTATAACGTCTACTGGATGCATGGTTAACTTGTACTACATATATAAAAACCTTAATATTATCACGTCTTTGGTGATATATTGAACCGTATTCATCTAAAACAATATTTTCAACTATAACGTGTAAATAAAAATTCGATATAATATTTTATCGCATAGTTATATTCTAATTAACGATATAGACGAGAAATCGCTGGCTAAGCTTTATACATACAATGGTAAAAATAACAAAACCGTTGTCTGAGACTGTTTTAAACCTCTAAACAGTGTTAATAGTCTACAACGGTTTTGTATTAAAAAGTATTGTCTGAATGCAGGTAATACAACTGTTCTATCAGGTTTGGTAATTTAACAAACCGTTGTAGAATGTCTCGTTATGTGAGGTTTATAAATACAACGGTAAAAATAAAAAACCGTTGTCTGGGACTGGTTTAAACCTCTAAACAGTGTAAACATTCTGCAACAGTTTTGTATTAAAAAGTATTGTCTGAATGCAGGTAATACAACTGTTCTATCAGGTATGGTAATTTAACAAACCGTTGTAGAATGTCATTGTATTTTGATATAGTCGGGATTTATGCCTTTACCAATTCAAGCTCATTCTCCCACTTTTAGAAATTTTAGTTCAAACCCTTTCCCCAAAACTCTACTCAATTTCTCCATCCTTCACCATCGATTCCTCCATTCTTCACTCAAATCCCATCATTCTTTACCATTACACTGACATCCTGCAGATTCTCCACCATTCCCATCCCCTACACTGAAATCTGCTCATCCAAAAATTGACATTTTCATGAAGAAACTCTGTGCAGGCATACATTCAAAATCTCCTCATTCCTCGTCTCCATTAAGGTAATTTTTCATGATATTTTGATTTGTATTGATAATGATATGTTAATTTGTTGTCTATATTGATGTGTTTGTAAGAAAATGAAAACCTAATTTGCTCAAGTTTTGGTCTTTATATCAATTACTAGTGTTTTATGTAATCTATTTTCGTTTGCTTTGTGTAATCTATTTTCAGTTTGTGCTGAATTTGTTTATGTAAAGAATTCCAATCGCTGAGTTTATGATAACTGAGTTCGTTGGTTTCGAGTTGTGAAATGGTCGAGTTGTGCTATTTGTTCAGTGTTCATGTGCTGTAATTCGTTAGCTGAATTTCTGAATTCGCGTGTCCCCTGCTTGTTCGAGTTTATGCGTAGTTTTGTTATTTTCTTTTGTTGAGTTTTGTAGTTGTCTTGTTCTTGCTGATGCTTAACTGAGTTTGTACTGCTGATTCATTGCTGAGTATCGAGTTGAGTTTGGTTGTTATTGGGTGAAGTTTTGTAGTGTAGTTAATTGTCTTGATTGTGTTGCTGATTTGAATTGTTCTACTGAGTCACTTTGTCCTGGGTTTCGAGTCTTTGCTGAGTTGAATTTGTATTGCTTCTGTGTCATTGTTTCGAGTCATGAGTCCTCTACTTTGTTTTCTGAGTCATGAGTTGAATTTGTAACTCAGCTATGACTCTGATTATTGTTATGTTACTTTAAAAGATTGACAGGTCTTGGTTAAAGGCTGATAGAAGAACACGTGAGTTTGAAAGAGGAGTCGAAGAATTATTGTTATTTGCATTTGAGAACGGATATGATGAAAATAAAATCAGCTGTCCATGTATAAAATGCGCACATAGTAAAGCTTGGAAAGCTCGAACAGTGAGGGGCCATCTTTTCAGCAATGGTATTGATCAGGCCTACACGCGTTGGATTTGGCACGTAGAGTTTAAAACAGAAGAAAGTGAGCCTATCACGGAGGAGACCGACAGTTCACAATCCGTGGATCAAATCCCGCTGAAAACAGAGAATGGTGGTAGTGATGATGATATTTCCCTAGATTCCTCAGATTTATTTAACCATATTCAATCTAAACATGAACCCCTTTATCCGGGATGTGAAGGATTTACAAAGATGAAGGCTTTAGTAAAGTTATACAACTTGAAAGCAAAATATCAGATATCTGACTGTGGCTTCTTTGAAATTCTACTTTTGGTTGGGTCTATGCTTCCAAACGGAAATAGTTTTCCTTCTTCGTTCAGTGAAGCTAAAAAAAGCTTGTGTGCTTTAGGAATGGAGTAGGAAAAAATACACGCATGTCCGAATGATTGTCTACTATATCGTGGAGAGATAGATGAAGATGAGACGAGGTGTCGTATTTGTGATGCCTCTAGATGAAAGTTAAACAAAAAAGGGGATGAATTGGAAGGGATTCCTTCCAAGGTATTATGGTATTTTCCATTACTCCCACGTTTGAGGACTTTGTTCAATTCACCTCAAACAGCCAAGGACTTGACTTGGCATGACACGGAGAGAGTGGAGGATGATAAAATGAGACATCCGGTAGATGCACAAACTTGGAAAGAAGTCGACACCAAGTGGCCAGATTTTTCTTCAGATCCTAGAAACCTTCGGTTAGCTCTATCCTCGGATGGATTTAATCCGTTTCACAGCACAAATATTGATTACTCTTGTTAGCCAATTTTGATGTCAATATACAATCTTCCACCGTGGCTTTGTATGAAGAGGAAGTATATAATGCTATGTTTGTTGATATCCGGACCAACTCAACCCGGTAATGATATTGATGTGTTCCTTCAACCACTTGTGGAAGATTTACAAAAGTTGTGGCAAGGGAAACGAGTGTATGACGCTTACAAGAAGGAGTATTTTTTATTAAGAGGCATTTTGTTATGGACTATTAGTGATTATCCAGCCTATGGCAACTTATCGGGCAATATTATTAAAGGGTATAACGGGTGTCCTATTTTGTTGATGAAACAAAAGCTACGAAGCTGGTTAATTACCGAAAGTGTGTGGTCATGAGGCATCGGAGGTGGTTGCCCCGTCAGCACCCATATCGTCGGCAGAAACAAGATTTTGATGGCACCGTGGAAAAAGAATTGGCTCTAGTTCCATTAACCGGAGAGGAGGTGCTTGAAAGAGTACAACATTTAAAGGGTCATGTCTACGGTAAGACACAAAGCCAACCTCGCTTGAAGAAAGGTGATGCTCGACCAGTTTGGAAGAAGGTTTCTATATTCTTTGAGCTTGAGTATTGGAAGTTTTTGCCGGTTAGGCATGTTCTCGATGTGATGCATATCGAGAAAAACATATGAGAAGCTTTACTTGGTACCATGCTTAATATACCAAAGAAGACAAAAGACAAGGAATCAGTCCGTCTTGACAACGCCGAAATGGGAATAAGAACAGAACTAAGGCCAAAAACTCCTGGAAAAAAAGAGAAGTTACCATTGGCATCTTGGAATTTAACTCATTCTGAAAAAAAGCTGTTTGCTCATCCTTTCTTGGCATGAAGTTGCCTGATGGTCTTTGTTCAAATATTCGAAGTCTAGTTTCAATGGAAAATCTTCGACTTACAGGAATGAAATCTCATGACTGTCATATGATTCTGCATCACTTGCTCCCAATTGCGATTCGATCGTCACTACAAAAATAGGTCAGGAACACTATTATCAGGTTCTGCCTCTTCTTTAAGGCAATTTGCAGTAAAGTCATTGAGGTTGATAAGTTGGAGAAAATGCAGTCGCAACTGGTAGAAACTTTGTGCAAGCATGAAAAATACTTCCCCCCTTCCTTGTTTGATTTAATGTTTCATATCTCGGTTCATCTTGTAAGAGAAGTTGAGCTTTGTGGACCAATTTTCCTTAGGTGGATGTATCCTTTTGAGAGATACATGAAGACATTTAAGGGATATATAAGGAATCGGGCTCGTGCAGAAGGTTGCATTGCTGAGTCCTATATTGCGGAAGAGGCGGTTGAATGTTTGGTGGACCATGAAGAAACAACTATTGGGGTACCTAAAAATGGTAGACATACCAAGGATGGCATTTGCAGGCCATTATCCGGTGCAACTGTGATAACCCCGAGCAGCACTGATTTGCACGTAGCACATTTATGTGTTCTACAAAATACTACTGCTGTTAGGCCATATTTTGAGTAAGTAAAATTACTTTCATTACATTTACCATTTTCTGCACTCTTTTAACTAGAAAAATCCAGTCCATATTTTATGTCATTATTTCATTATTTATGTAGTCTCTTTTACTTAAATGCAGTGAACACATGGCATTTTTAATGACCAAATATCCGGAACATGAAAATGATGAAATGTGGCTGAAGAACAAACAAAATAAGAAATTCCCAAAATGGTTTAAAGAAAAGGTACTATGTGTGTATAGTAATAGTTTTCTGCATGTTTTACAAACTACTGCTCATATTAATCATTGTGTAACTTGTATTTTTTTTAAGATTGCTTCAGATTTGGTTGATGAAAAAGAGATATCGCAGGAGATAAGATGGATTGCAGATGAGCCTAACAAGGCTGTGCCTACGTTCAGCGGCTACAAAATGGACGGAGTTACCTTTGCTACCAAGGATCGTGATGATACGCGTCAAGTTCAATGTAGTGGTGTGTGCGTTGAAGCTGATACAATGATAGTGCAGGGTAAGGATCAAAATATTGAGCACACATCACATACATATTATGGAGTTATAACAAGTATATGGGAGTTGGACTATAACTACTTTAGGGTCCCTGTTTTTCGGTGCAAGTGGGTAGATATAAACAAAGGGGTCAAGGAAGAAAACTTGGGTTATATATTGGTTAATTTGAATAGGCTGGGGTTTTCAAACGATCCATTTGTGTTAGCAAAACATGTTAAGAAAGTTTGTTTCATCGACGATCCTCTTGATAAATTATGGTCCGTGGTGTTGAAACTACCCGAGAAAAAGTACTATGAAGATAATGATGATGAAAGTGAGGGATCCGTGGAAGTAGAACTTGAAAATGACTGTTTTGTGCCCAATTTACCCGATGCTGATTTACTCGAGGAAGAGGAACATAGCTACATGCGAGATGTCGTAGGCGAAACAATTCAACTTTCTTGATGAAATTTAATTTGTGTACTTTTAATTACATAAACTTTGTAATATGATAATTCTGTTTGCTACTTTCAACATAACAGTTCTTGATTGATGTTTTGTTGCCTGATGTTTGTTTGGTATGGCATTGTATTGCCTTCGATGTTTGGTATGTTTTGGCAGGGGTGCCCAGTTCCAATTTTTTTTTCCTACTGTAAAATCATACAACGGTTTTTAACTACCAAACGCTTGTGTGAGAGATAAAGAACTCGGAGTACAAAACCATTGTGTGTTGCATGCAATTCAGACAACAGTATTCACAAACCATTATCTGATTACATTTTATACAACGTTTATTAAAACACTTTTCTGATTTTAACAATGTTTTTTGAAAGCATTGTTCAAAGCATTGTCTGAATTTTCTTCAGACATTGCTTTTAAAAACCGTTGTTGAAATCAGACAATAGTATTTAGTCACCGTTGTGTGACTGCATCTGAAGCAATATCAGATAAAAACAGTTGTCTAAGTTTTACAACGGTTTTGAGAACCTTTGTAAGACAATCTGTTAGACAACACCACTTTCAAAAACCGTTGTAAAATGCATGTCTATTTTGAGCTTCTAGACGACATTTTCTAAAACTGTTGTTAAGTTCATGATTAGACAATACAAAGAAAAGCTTGGAAAAAAAAACCGTTGTGTGAAATTTTCAGCCAACGCTTTTTCGTCGAAGTGTCGTCTGATGAGTGTCGTCTGTCTGATTCAAAAATTCTTGTAGTGTGACATTCGTATGGTTGGATCGTCGATAAATTTTTTTAAAAAAATAGAAATAATAATCGGGGACAAAGTACAAGTTAGTAGTACTAGTCAAATTAATAGTTGACTAAAAATTTTACCATCCAAATTGTTTTTTTATTTTTTAAAATTTTGGGAATATCACTAAATTAGATATATATTGACATTCGTATGATTGGATCGTCGATAAATATTTTTTTAAAAATAGATACAATAATTTGGGACAAAGTAACATTTAGTAGTACTAGTCAAATCATTAGTTGACTACTAATTTTAATATCCAAATTAAATTTTATTTTTAAACTTTTGGGAATATCACTAAATTAAATATATATTGACATTCGTATTTTGGGAATTCACGCGGATCACATACTTCTACCGTTAGATTAAAACCAAAAAGCACAAATCTAATGGTCTAAATTAAACCCCCTTCCCCCTCCTAATACACACAGACATATTGATATATATATATATATATATATATATATATATATATATATATATATATATATATATATATATATATATATATATATATATATATATATATATATATATATATATATATATATATATATATATATATTATTCTCTCAAAAAATCAAACCCCCACTCCCCTCCCCCCTCCCATCCCCTGCCTCTCGACCCCTTCCCCTCTCCCCTCTCCCCATCCCCTCGACTATAACACACACATATATTATTATTATTATTATTATTATTATTATTATTATTATTATTATTATTATTATTATTATTATTATTATTATTATTATTATTATTCAAAAAATTCATAACTTCACTTCTTTTTATCATCTACAACTTATTCATATATATTTGGGCTCCTAAAATCAAAATCTTCATTTTGATATTTATAATAACCAATTTTGAAATAATTTTTTTTTGGATAATTTTTTAATTTTAATTCGATTTTGATGATTCAAGGTGTTTTTGATGATTATGAGCTTATTATATTATTGATTGGTGAGCTTGGGGACGATTCCAAGATTTTTAGGGTGGTTGGTGATCGTCGGAATTTTTTCCGATGACCGGAGTTTGTTGGAACCAATTAATTTGTAGATTGTATAATGACGAATGTTTAAGTTATGATGTGTAGATGATTGTATGTTCTTTTAAGATTTATTAAAAATGGTTTTTGGTTCATCGGATTCCGGATTGTTGGCCGGAATCAATGGTCTAAATTTTCTTTATAAATTATGGGTTAGTGTATATGTACATAATGGTCTTAAGTAGTGCATATAATTTATTAGGATTTTTCTGGACAAATTTTCGAGTCGCCGGAATCTGGCTAGGAATTTTTCTGGACAGAATTTACGACGATTGTTCCTCATTCATATTCCGTCGTAAGTTCAGAAAATACAACTAACTTACTGACGGATTTTTCCGTCGTAAATTATTGATTTGTTGCTGAAAAAATAATTTTATTTTCTTTTATTTTTAAATGAAAATGGGCCCATGATTGAACTTACGACGAAATATTCCTTTAATAATTTATTACAGATTGTGGGACCATTTTCTCAAACCTACGACGAAAAACTGAATTTGCGACGAAAAAATAAATTTGTGAAGAAAATTTTATTTTGTGACGGAAATCTGAACTTCCTAGTCGAGCAAAAGCGACGGAAATATACCGTCGTAATTGATCCCATTTACGACGGTTTCAGTTTAAAAAATCCGTTGTAAATGGCCCAAATTCTTGTAGTGTGAACTATTTGTTGAATGTTTATTGCACGGGTATGTTTGATTGTTGTATTTCCACAGCCGTTGTTTGCTTTCGAAGGCAATAAATATGACCTCTTTGTTACGATGATTTTGGATAAGAGCAAGTTTTATATAATCTACCGTCATGTCATATTTATTTATCTTAATTACTCCAATTCAGATTTTTGGATATGGAGAACGTGATGAGATAGCCTCTCAGTTTCAAGTTCTGATTTCAGGTTCCCTCTGAGCATTATAAAAATGGATATCAAATTCATATCCTATATATAATAAGAGCATCTCCAAATCTTATATTTAAATTGATTCGCTAAATCGATTGGTTATATTGAATTTTTAAAATTTTATCTGGGGAGAATTGTTCATGCTCCAATGGTAGTATCTATATAATACTAGTCATGTATATATCTATGAGGAATGTTGGTTCGACAAATATAAGCAATCAAATTTAATTATCTAAAATTGTTGTCTAAGGGAATTATGGGTTGGAGTACTATAATTTAGACATATTATGTATAACTTGTGCCACCTAGACAATTTAGCTAGGAATTCTATACTATTGGAGATGCTCTAGCTTATAGTTCATGTGATGCATGCATAATTTCTATTTATATTTTTTAGCTTATGAGAATATAGTTTATAAAATAATATAGATATTTAATAACAATATGATTAAAATAGATAACATAAAATTATAATTGTAATATGTTGTTGATAGGGAATCGAACCTTGAACTTTTGTGAGTACTTTATAAGATAATATAAATATTTAAAAATAATATGTCGATGACGGGATTCAAATCTTGAACTTAAGTATTTTAAATATTAAAGAATAATATTCTTTTAACGTTACATCCAACTATTCTTATTAATTTGTCACAAAATTACCAACCAAATAGAGGTTAGTTGCTCATTATATTTTTATATTATATCCGTATATATAATAAGCGTAAGAGAGAACTTATTTATAATTTTTGTTTGATCCGTACCGTCAAAATAATTTCAACCATCGAATGTAATATTTTTAAAAAATAGATGATCAAGATTATATCGTATTAAAAAGAAAATTCTAAGCTAAAATAGATGTCAAAGTTTACAAAGTAATAAAAATACAAACATGCTCTGTCCACGCCATGTGATATCCTGTCATCTTGTCGATTAAACGTGTAACACGCCTAAGGCGCGCGCGGAACGCACGCGCTCTAAAGAAAGCTTTAACAAGCCGCGCATGTGTCACACCTTCCCTTCCTGCGAGTTGTGCTTCGTTTAGATAGCAGGATCTTTTGTTCAATTCAATCATTCAGCCGAGTTTTATTATTAAAGAAGACAATTTTGATTGTCTTGCCTATTGTATTGCCTATTGTATTGGCAATACAAATTGATTGTCTTGGAGGTTTTGGATTGTCTTGCCGATTGTCTTGGCAGTACAAAACTGATTGTCTTGGAAGAACAAATTGTCTTGCCGATTGTTTTGGCAGTACAAATGAAAATGAAAAGAGGCAGAAGAGTATATAATTCAAGACAGGCGGCCAGATCAAAAAAGAGACACAGAACATATCATCTTTAAACAAACCCAGCTCCATTCTCTCTCATTGAAGAACAACACAGCAAGAGAAATAAATTTGTATAAATTCAAGTTCATCTTATTTTTAATATCTGATCCGATAGAACTTGTTTACTTGATACTCTTGTAATATTAGCGAGTTTTTACTCCTAATCTATATCTTGATTTTTATTAACAAATCTAGAAAAATTCATGTCGAATTTTCTAATTTGTTTTTATTAACTATATATAATTTCTGTACTGTATTTGTAACAAACCCCTCAAGTTAATATAATTTTATATTCAACTTGAATTTTGTTTCATTTAATTCCGCTCAAATTTGTCAAAATATAAATTAAATTTATCCGGACAAATTTCGATTAAACAGTACTGTTTGTATTCAACCCCCCTTCTACAAACATATTGGACCTAACAATAATCTTATTCAATTTAGAAAACCTAATTACATAAGATTCCAATCATTGCATACACTTTTTCATATTTCAATATACCTTAACTTTTTAGTTTGCCTATTAAAATATAGAATATTTTTTTATGCTAGATACAACGATTTTTATTTATTTATATTAATATCTGACTGTTCTTATTTATTTTGTACCGACTACTGATTACCAAAATTTTGGTCAAAATCCCTCTTACACTTATGATATGGGTTAAAAATAAACCCTAAAGACACATTTAATGTTGCATTAACTAGACCCAGTACGGTCCAAACGTGGAGCCCACCAGCGGGGTCCAAACCCTATTTATAATATTAATTTCGTAATTAATATTAAGGGTAATAAACAGCTCAACAAATAAGAGTTGGATAAGGATAATATCCCCTTCAGGCTTATCCAATAAGGCATCCAAATTCAATATGGAAACTGATCCCTATAAGGAATAGATCTAGAACTTTCCTCAAAGACTTGTCCACCAAGTCTCCTATTCCTACCATCATTCTAAGGCTCCAGCAGCCTATATAAAGGGCCTGACCCCTCAACTCAGAACTACGTTTTTTGGCTTGATCTTTGATATTCATCAAAGTACGTAGGCATCTTGTGAAGGCAGATTCAGCCACGAGCACGAGAGCAGCCATTAAAGCGCGAAGCTCACACACCTTTGCATTAAATACACAAACCCTAGCCGCAATACTAGTAACCTAGTTTTTATTCCACAACATTTGGCGCCGTCTATGGGAAAACAACATCAACTATGGTTCAAACACGAAGGACAACATCAACCGAGGCCGTGCCCCTTAACTCTGCTCCACCAGCCACTTCTGATTCGCTCATCGTCACTGAGGAAGGACAAATACTCCAATCAACAGGGACGGTCATTCAACCTCTGCCCACTCAGCCCCCAGGGACGACTCCCCATGTAGAGGGGACCCACTCAGTGATTTTCCATCAAGGCCAAGAAACTAACCCTCTCCAGATGGTGGTTTCTCCTCTTAGTAACGTTGATCGCACAGGGGTACAGATCCATACTACGGATCTCCCTTTGAACACCAACCCTATGTATGGGCTGCCTAACTACCCCCCTCGACGAAGGGAACCTGGACCAAGCGGACACGCCTTACAGATCCGGGATCGAGAATATGATGATTACTCTGGTCCCTATACTGATGATTCATCATCATCTGAGGATGATGATCGAGATGAAGCCCCGAGGAGGTGACGTGCTAGCAAGGAACCTCTAAGAAGAACACGAAGAATCCATGATGGACCTCCACAAACGATTGAGGAGAGGATTAAGGCTCATGAGGCTGAGATCCAAAGGCTAAAGGATGATATAGCAAGGGAACTGGCAAGACAGAGTCTGACTCGACCCCCTCCAATCTCAGGAAGGATTCCCGTTATAGATTTGGAGAGGTCCTCAAGAAGACAGAAGAGGGCTGATGTCCCAACAAGAGAAGCTATGAGGGTGGAAACCCCCAGGAGTAACCCCAAGGATCTCATGCCACTTGGAGATCCTGATGATCCAACACCCCCGTTTACTGAGGAGGTGATGAATGCTCATATTTCTAGGAAGTTTAAGATGCCGACAATTAAGGCCTATGATGGAACGGGCGATCCCGAAAATCATGTCAGAACATTCTCGAACACACTACTGCTGCAGCCTGCTAGTGATGCCTTAAAGTGTAGGGCGTTCCCTCAAACTCTGTCAGGCATGGCTCAAAGATGGTATAGCCGTCTACCTGCAAACTCGATCGGCTCTTTTAAGGAATTGAGCGCTGCCTTTATCAGCCAATTCATCAGTGGGAGAATTCATGAGAAAAGTTCTGCATCCCTTATGTATGTGGTGCAGGGAAAGAATGAGAACTTAAGGGATTATCTCAAGCGATTCACCAAAGAGACGTTGAATATCACCGATCTTGAAAATAAGGTGGCCATGGTAGCCCTGGAACACGGAACCACCGACCTCTTCTTCAAAAGGTCTTTGGCAAAACACCCTCCTGACTCCAGAGAAGAGCCGATAAATATATTAAGGCTAAGGACAGCATTAAGAAGGAAACCACAGGAGGTAATGGCAAAGGCTCTAATGATTCAAAGAAAAGAAAGTCAGAACAAGAGTACGACGCTAGGGACAAGTATCCCCGGACTGGCAAGGACTCCGAGTCATCACCAAAGAAGGGTTTTGGGCCAAGGTTTTCTGATTATGCAAGGTTGAACGCTCCTAGGAGTCAAATTTTGTTGGACATTGAGAAGGACAAGGACTTTCGCTGGCCTAAACCGCTCAGGGGTGACCCCGAAAAGAGAAACAAAGATCTGTATTGTAGATTCCATAAGGATGTGGGGCATGATACAGATGACTGCAGACAGTTAAAGGATGAAATTGAATTTTTAATCCGGAAGGGAAAGTTAAACAAGTTCACCAAGGGTGAAGACCGTGGAACCCAGAAAAGGGATTATGATAGAAGAGACAATGATAGGAGGGATAACGATCACAATCGTAACCCGCAGCCTCGAGGGCCAGTAATCAATATGATTTGGGGAGGACCAACAGCGGCCGGTACTACCCGAAACTCTCGAAAGGCTTATGCCAGAGAAGTAATGCACATCACAGGAGAAGCCCCGAAGCGTGCTAAGACTGAGGCAGTGATTGGTTTTGATGATTCAGACCTTGAATGGGTGAAATTCCCCCATGACGACCCGTTGGTCATAACTCCTGTAATTGGAAACTCGGAAGTGAAGCGAGTCCTGATAGACAATGGAGCTTCCGTCGAAATCTTGTTTTATGATGCTTTTATGAGGATGGGGTATACTGACTCTCAACTAACCCCGACTAACATGCCGATCTACGGATTTAATGGAGTTGAGTCCAAGGTTGAAGGGACCATTCAGCTGCCCATGACAATAGGGCAAGAACCTAAGGAAGCCACCCAGATGCTAAACTTTCTAGTAATTAAGGCTGCCTCAACGTACAATGCAATCTTAGGGAGGACCGGACTTCATGCATTCAAGGCTGTTGCCTCTACTTATCACATGAAGGTCAAATTTCCAACCAGGAATGGTGTTGGGGAACAAAAAGGAGATCAGAAAATGGCCAGGAGTTGCTATGTGGCTGCTTTGAGAGCTGATGGAACCGGGGGGCAGGTACTCCCGATTGAAGACATGGATGTCCGTGGTGATGATGAACACCGAGGAAAGCCAGCAGAGGACTTAATACCTATCCCTCTGGAGCTAGGCGACCCTGAGAAGGTGACTTATATTGGAGCCTCTTTGGAAGAACCCCTGAAGGGCAAATTGATAGAGTTCTTACAAAAGAATAGTGACGTTTTTGCTTGGATAGCAGCTGACATGCCAGGGATTGATCCTCAACTTATAACTCATAGATTGAATGTCGACCCTAATCGGAAGATAGTACAGCAGAAGAAGAGAAATTTTGCTCCGGAAAGGCAAGAGGCCATTAAGCAAGAAGTGGATAAGCTCTTGGAGGATGGTTTTATTGAAGAAATTCAGTTTCCCGAATGGTTAGCAAACCCTGTGATGGTCAAGAAAGCGAATGGGAAGTGGAGGATGTGTATAGACTTCACTGACCTGAATGATGCATGCCCAAAGGATTGTTTCCCTCTGCCAAGAATAGATATGTTGATAGATGCCACAGCTGGACATGAGATGCTGAGCTTCATGGATGGATTCAGCGGCTATAATCAGATTAAGATGCACAAGGATGACATCCCTAAGGTATCCTTCATAACCGACTTTGGTGTTTTCTGCTATCTTGTTATGGCGTTTGGTTTAAAGAATGCGGGAGCTACTTACCAATGATTGGTGAATAAGATATTTGCCCATCTGATTGGGAAAACCATGGAGGTCTATGTCGATGATATGCTGGTTAAAAGCTTGGTCAAAGCAGACCATATCAAGCACCTCAGAGAGGCATTCGAAGTGCTGAGGCACCACAAGATGATGTTGAATCCAGCTAAGTGTGCCTTTGGCGTTGGATCAGGCAAATTTTTGGGTCTGATGGTTTCTAAAAGAGGCATAGAGGCCAACCCCGATAAGATCAAGGCGATCTTAGACATGGAACCCTCGCGCTCTATAAGAGATGTGCAGAAGTTGACAGGCCGGGTAGCAGCTTTAGGGAGATTCATCTCCAAGTCTGGTGACAAATGCTTGCCTTTCTTTCAAGCACTGAAGAAGGTGAAAAATTTTGAGTGGACCCCTGAGAGCCAAGAGGCCTTTGAGCAATTGAAGAAATACATGGTTGAAGCCCCGTTATTGACCAAACCAAGTCCTGGAGAGACTCTTTGTCTATACCTGGCGGTATCTGAACAAGCCCTGAGTGCTGTCCTTATTCGGGAAGAGGAGAAAGTCCAGAAACCTATCTACTATGTGAGCAAAGTGTTGCATGGGGCTGAGTTGAATTAATCACCCATAGAAAAGTTTGCTTTGGCATTAGTAACTGCCTCAAGGAAATTGCGACCTTACTTCCAGGCACATAAGATTCAAGTTCTGACGAACCAACAGTTGAGGAACATATTGCATAGCCCTAAGGCTAGTGGATTAAATGGGCGATTGAGTTAGGAGAATTCGATATCACATACAAGCCTCGGACAGCCATCAAGGCTCAGGCATTGGCTGACTTCGTGGTTGAATGTACTATTAACAACCAAGAAGTCGGGGGGCAAGAGATAATGACTACCCCTGGGCAAGAGGAAAAAGAAGAAGAACTTACACCTGATCTGAAGGAATATTGGGTGCTCTATTTTGATGGAGCATCAAAAACAAAATCTAGTGGTGCAGGTCTGGTTTTGCAAAGCCCCGATGGGTTCACAGTTGAGTACGCTTTAAAGTTGGATTTTCCTACTACCAACAATGAGGCGGAGTATGAGGCATTAATAGCTGGTTTGGGTTTAGCTAGAATCATGAGGGTCAAAAACCTCAAAGTTTGTGGAGATTCACGGCTTGTGATATTCCAAGTAAATGGTGAATTCGAAGCTAAGGATGAGACTATGGCGAAATACCTGAGAGTGGTGAAGGCTGTTATGTCTCAGTTTGAGGAGTGTCATGTTGAACACATCCCGAGAGAAGAAAACGTTAAGGCCGATGCCCTGTCTAAGTTTGCTTCTTCTGAAATAGAAAATTATGCTGGGAGTGTCTACTTTCAGGTCTTGAAGGCCCCGACCGTTAACGCAAAGCTAGTGGCACCAATTGATATAGGAGGCTCTTGGATAGATCCTATCAAGGCACACCTGGAGACCGGGTGGCTCCCGGACAATGCCATGGAGGCACGAAAACTCTCAGTAAGAGCGTTGAGATATACTTTGATTGAGGGTATTCTGTACAAAAGGTCGTTTGTCATCCCGTACTTGAAGTGTCTAAGGCCTCTAGAGGCAAGGGAAGCATTGGAGGAAGTTCATGAAGGAATCTGTGGGCAACACTTGGGGGGCAGAGCCCTAGCTCACAAGATAATTCGTTTAGGGTTCTATTGGCCGGAGATGTTGGCTGATGCACAAAACTATGTCAAGAGATGTGAGAGATGCCAGAAGCAATGCCCCAATTGTGAGGCAACCGCCTGAGACGTTGACCTCGATTAACTCTCCCATTCCATTTGCGATGTGGGGGATGGATATACTTGGACCCTTTCCCATGGCTTCAGCACAAAGGAAATTCCTGATAGTGGCCATTGATTACTTCACTAAGTGGATTGAGGCTAAACCCCTGGCCAAGATAACCACCAAGCAAGTTTCCCAGTTCTTTTGGGAGAACATCATTTGCAGATACGGAATCCCACGAATCCTTGTGACAGACAATGGGACACAGTTCAATAATGAAGAGTTCAAGAAGTATTGTGAAGAGAATGCGATTGAGCTCCGTTTTACCTCAGTGGCACATCCACAAGCTAATGGGCAAGCTGAGGTAGCTAATCGAATTATCCTTGATGGACTGAAGAAGAGGGTCGAGCGCTCTAGGAACACTTGGGTAGATGAATTGCTGCCCATACTTTGGGCATATCGCACCACTTGTAAGGTAACAACTGGAGCAACCCCATTTTTGCTGGCTTATGGAGCCGAGGCTGTTGTGCCTTTGGAGATCATGCAAGCATCACCTCGAGTCGAGGCATATGAGCCAGAAACTAATGAAGAAGGGATGAGACTTGCCCTGGATTTAATTGACGAAGTTAGAGATGAAGCTAATGCTAGGAATGCTGAGTATCGGAAGAGAGCCTCTTTTCATTACAACCAGAGAGTTAAAGAAAGATTTTTTCGACAAGGCGACATGGTTCTGAGGAAGATTGAAGCCTCAGGAGTTGGCCAAAAAGGAAAGTTAGCACCAAACTGGGAAGGACCGTATCTAGTCAGAAAGGTGTTAGGACGAGGATCTTACAAGTTAGAAACCTTGGATGGGGTTGACGTGCCCCGAACTTGGCATGCTGTGAACCTCAAAGTTTATTATGTTTAAGTTCTTTTGACAAAGGCTTGGATTTTTATCTATTTATTAGAAATAAGGTTCGAATGAAACCATTATAGAGCATGTTGCTCCCAGTAGTTGATAGAGTATCTATGTAAGGGTTGAACCCATTTTATTGATGTCCTTTGACAGCATAATGGAATTTATTCTGTTTTCGCTATTGGTTATCCTTCCTTGCTGAAACAAACGAAAGACGAATGTTGGACCAACTTGTGAGTTTAGTACCAGCCAGGAGGCCAAGTACTCAAAAATTCTAAAGTATTAACAAACTATGAGCAAAAGCAAGAAAAATGAACTGAAACAAACTGCATAAATAGTTAAGTTAAAAATTACAAAGGCCCGAAGGCTATTAAGTCAAATGGTGGAAACCCAGAGTTCAGAAAGGCAAAAGATAAATAAATAAAGCTTAAGGGGCCTTAGGGGCCTCCTTAGCAGGAGAAGCATCCTCAGAACTAGTCTCAGTGGTAGACCCCTCGTCGGCAGAGTTAGCAGCACCAGGCTGAGCTAGAGGAGGCTCAGGATCCAAAGCTGAAGTAGTGGCAGTAGCATGCTCCTTGACCAAAGCATCATCCTCCCCGAATAACTCTTCACTGGAACCAGGCTCATGTGTCAAGGCACTGGGAAGGTGAGGGCTAGGAAAAGCAGAAGGCAAGAATAACCCTGGATACTGCCTCAGAACTGCTTCAAGGGCTTTGGTCCACCCATCAGTAAACTGACTAGGAAAGAGCATCTCATCATGCTGATCCATGAGAGTCTTGTACTCATCCGAATCCAGATAATCATCAATATGCTTCTCCTTGTCATCCTTCAGGGCAACCAGCTCCGCATGCATCCCAACCATCTCTTCATCTTTCTTCTTTAGCTGCTCTTCCAGACGGTTAATGTGGAGAGTCTTCTTCTGAGACTCAGACTCAAAAGCTTTGGACTTCTCCTTCCAAGCTTTGGCATTATGAACCAAGATTTGGAAATGGACGTTAGCCTGCATGAAAGGTTAGCATTGAAATCAAATAATGAATCTAAGCCGTTAAGGTATTGAAAGACAAAGTTTGAGACTTACCACAGCGATAGCCTGAGCCCCGAGTGCCTCTGACTCACCATTACCTCCACTAAGGACCATGTCCTTATAGGCAGGAGTAGTGATTGAGTTCAAGGACCAATCCATGGAGTGCTTGGTAGAGCCCACCACAAAATCCTGCTTTCTGAAGCCCCAGGGAGGCCTAAAAACTGTCGACTGAACATTAACCTGGGAGCTCCCCTCCAATCCAGATTTGTCACCATATCTCAACTCTCCTTTCTGGACCTTGTGGGGGCGTAGAAAAGCAGGCTCTGTGTTTTTCCCTCGAGGGTCAGCAGCCCTCTTAGCTCGAACCATCCTGGAAGTCTCTTCATCAGGAGAGGGTGCAGCCTCCACAATCAACTTCGCAACTGCAAGAACAACCGAAAATAGAGTTGGAATAAATTCAGTAAAAAAAAAAAGTAAATGGCAAAGACTAGTAAGAAAATTACCCCGTTCAGAAACTCTGGAAAGGCCTACTCCCCTTAGAGATTCCTCATTTAAAAGACTTAGGCAGGTAATAGAACTACCGTCTGCCTGGGTCAGAGTATTATAAGCGGCCTGTTCCTTGGTACTAAGGACGATTCCCTTAGCACTTCCGTCTGAAACTCTCGAGAATGTCTGCCTAAAGAGAGTGCCCCAATCACCTCCATCCCATTCTAAGTATGCAAACTCATTTTTCCAGCCCGTATTATTATCAGGGATTGACTTGCCGTTAAAAATTGGGGGAACTCTAGGGCGGAGCTTAACATATACCCAGCCAGGGTTCGTGGCAGGACTATTGTAAAATTGAAAAATTTTGCGAAAAAGCGCAACAGATAAAGGGAGTTGTTGTCTAAGACACAAAACCATGAAACACAATATGATTCTCCACGCATTTGGCGGGAGTTAGCATGGACTAATTTGAACGTCAGCTAAGAGTCTAGGAATGAATTCATGAAATGGAAAACGAAGACCAGCCACTAAACTCTCCCTATAAACACATAAAGAATTGGGTTTCCAGTGACAAGGTCTGTCACCTGGCTCAGCTGGGACAAGTTTATAAGGTGATTTGATTTTAAAAAGTTTGTTATATCTAGTGATTTCATCAACATCATGATATGAGCTACAGCAGTCATATGCATCTAATTCTGACAAAGAAGGGTAATCATCCCCACGTTGATTTAACATATCTACTAGAGATGTGTAAGAAGAGCGAATGGTGATAGTACCTTTGGAGGAGGCAGAATTCATTTTGGTAAGACGGGACTTAGCTTTGTCCTCCATTGATGCTCCTGGAAAAAGGTTTGAAGCTCTCCTAAAACCCAGAAAATATGAAGATTTGAAGGAATCTTCAAAGAAAACCTAGAAACTATGAAGATATGAAGAGATCTTCAAAGAAAAACCCAGAAACCACCGTGAGGGGAAGGAGCTCGATGAAAACTCTCGCCGGAAATCGCCTTGAAATAGAGAGAACTATGGAGAGAATTTCTAGTGAAGTGTTTGAGTAGAAGTGAGAATGAGAAAGTGAACTCTCCACTCTCACTCTTATATACAACTTTTCAGCCGGTTAAAATTCCTCCAAACGGTCAGAAAACCTACAGTGACAGGTCAAAAAAGCCCATGGAACCGGCCCAAATTAAGGCCCAATTCTAGGACATTCCTAGAAAAATATCTAAGATATTTTGAAAAAATTTTAGATATTTTTTCCTAAATTTGGATTCGAATAGCCCGGACAGGCCCAATAACAACTGTGAGGTCAAGCCTATTTTGAAAAGAAACCTATCAGGCCCAATAAGAATAGGCCCAAAGCCAAAGTGGCCCTTATCTCGACCAGAATCCTGGTCGAAACGACCAAGAATCCTGGTCGAAAAACCTTTCGACCAAAGCGTTGGAAACGCCCTTATTTCGACCAAAGCGTTGGAAACGCCCTTATTTCGACCAGAATCCTGGTCGAAACGACCAAGAATCCTGGTCGAAAAACCTTTCGACCAAAGCGTTGGAAACGCCCTTATTTCGACCAAAGCGTTGGAAACGCCCTTATTTCGACCCGAATCCTGGTCGAAACGACCAAGAATCCTGGTCGAAAAACCTTTCAACCAAAGCGTTGGAAACGCCCTTATTTCGACCAGAATCCTGGTCGAAACGACCAAGAATCCTGGTCGAAAAACCTTTCGACCAAAGCGTTGGAAACACCCTTATTTCGACCAGAATCCTGGTCGAAACGACCAAGAATCCTGGTCGAAAAACCTTTCGACCAAAGCTTTGGAAATGCCCTTATTTCGACCAGAATCCTGGTCGAAACGACCAGGAATCCTGGTCGAAAAACCCTTCGACCAGAACGAAATTTGACCCTTATTTCGACCAAGATTCTGGTCGAAACGACCAAGAATCCTGGTCGAAAATCTCTTCGATCAGGAAGCTATAGAAGGCCTTATTTCGACCAGAATCCTGGTCGAATTCCTGGTTGAATTCCTAGTTGAATTTCTGATCGAAAGTACTCAGTCCTGGTGGAAATTTGTTATAAAAATTGATTTTTTGACAGCAAATCTTTACGGAAATGGAATTTTGATACCTGTGGGTACCATAATAGGATAAATATGGAAATACGAGGAATTTCATAGATAATTCCTTGAAGAAAAATATTCTGTAACTAAAGTTATGGAAATTGCTTAGCCTCGAATAAGGCATATCTTCGTAAACGTGTCGGTCGCTCCACACTTTACATCAAGACGACATTTGTGAAACACTAGTGTACAAAGCCCTGACCCAAGTCTCACAAAAGGCAGTTAAAACTTCAAGAAAAACCTTATCAGTTTTCCTAGAAGTTGGGGGGCAAATGATATGGGTTAAAAATAAACCCTAAAGACACATTTAATGTTGCATTAATTAGACCCAGTACGGTCCAAACTTGGGGCCCACCAGCGGGGTCCAAACCCTATTTATAATATTAATTTCTTAATTAATATTAAGGGTAATAAACAGCTCAACAAATAAGAGTTGGATAAGGATAATATCCCCTTTAGGCTTATCCAATAAGGCATCCAAATTCAATATGGAAACTGATCCCTATAAGGAATAGATCTAGAACTTTCCTCAAAGACTTGTCCACCAAGTCTCCTATTCCTACCATCATTCTAAGGCTCCAGCAGCCTATATAAAGGGCCTGACCCCTCACCTCAGAACTACGTTTTTTGGCTTGATCTTTGATATTCATCAAAGTACGTAGGCATCTTGTGAAGGCAAATTCAGCCACGAGCACGAGAGCAGCCATTAAAGCGCGAAGCTCACACACCTTTGCATTAAATACACAAACCCTAGCCGCAATACTAGTAACCTAGTTTTTATTCCACAACAACTTATTATTAAAATTGTATTTGGTTATTAGTGGAACTATCTTCCAATAATTTTAAAGAAAGGTGTTTTGAAAATCAAAACGAATATAAGTAGATTTCCTAAATCAAATATAATTTTCAACCTAAAAAATTATCAATCTTCTCACTTTTGTTTCTTGGTAGTTATAATTGAAAAATAATTATATCATAATTATAAAAATAATTTTAAAAGTAGACGATCAAGATTATATCTTATTAAAAAGAAAATTATAATCTAAAAATGATATAATTAAAAAAGGTTGTATTATAATTGAATTTAAAAAATTATATTCTAAAAAGTATATAATTAAAAAATATTGTATTGGAATTGAATTTTATTTAATTTTTATTAATATAATAAAAAGTTTATATTTACTATTTGAGTTCTATCTTAAGATCTAGTAATCAGATTTGGATGAATTTACAGAACTCATAAAATTATCTTTAATTTAGTGATGATTTAAATTTTTTTTATTCAAATGGAAACACTTAGAATCTCAAGAGAAAATTTTATTACGAATTTTTTCATTAATCCTATTCAGTGTAGAAGACCTACATTGATAATTTTATTCGTTGTTGAAAATCTAATTATATATGATTTAAATCATTGAAATTCACTTTTTCGTATTTTAATATAAATTCACATTTTAGTTTACATATTGAAATATAAAATATATTTTATACTAGATCCAACATTTTTCATCTATTTATTTTAAGACCCAACGTTTCTTATTTACTTTGTCTTACTGAGGACCAAACTATCAACTACAAAGTTTTGGACAAATTCCTTTTAAACTTATTATTAAAAATGTATTTGGTTGTTTTGACAACTATCTTTAAATAGTAAGAGGGATATTTTGATAACTAAAACGAAAAATAAATAGATTTCCTAAATCGAATAGAATTTTTAACATAAAATATCGTCAATTTCTTCTCTCTTTTGTCTCCTGGTAGTTTTAATTGAAAAATAATTATTTAGCATCACTAAATTAAAGATTATTTTGCTAATTTTAGGTGTATTGTAAAATGGTCCAAATCAAATTTTAAGAATTCAAACGTGTAAAATCTTATATATGTCAATTTTTTAATAACAACTAGCTTAAAACCTCTTTTTTCCAATAATATCACTGATGCCTCTATTAAATAAATTAAAATAATAATATTAGAATTATTAATAATTAATCGATTAACTTTTTCAGCTGAAATGTATCATAGTTTCTATTTTTTTTAACTAAAATTCCACATTTTTTCAAAAATTTCACAATAACATGTTTTTTTCCGAACAATACAACTAAAAAAAATAAAATCATTAACTCTTCAAACTTTGACATGAAATGTGACTATATCCACACATGTGTTTCCATAATAGAAAGGGTCTTTACAGTGTGTTCCAGGGACATATTAATCACTTACTTTCATGGCACTTTTTATGAGGTGATTTTTTTATATTAGTGAGATTTTTTGTGCTTACAGGAATCCATTATCATTAGTAAGTAGGAGGGAATCTGAAAATGTCAGGAAAGTAAGTGAGCACAGATTAGAAAAACGGTAATAGAAATGGTTTATTGCTCAGATGTGTATCACATATATAAAAACCTACATTGCAGAGGCCTGAAAGTAGGTTTCACTATCCCAAAACGCAAAGTCCACTTTTACAACAGAAAAGATAAAGTGTAAGTGTGTTACATACAGAAATAATAAGGCTTTCAGATTACGAAGATGATATCCTAGTTCCAACTTGTCATTGGTCAAAACCTAATAGAGTAAAATTGATGTAAAATTCAAGATAACAACGTAAACATTCTAGCACGCGTAAGAATAAAAAATTATTTATCTAGTCCGGTTAGCCAGAAAGTGCCACTGGTGTGATTCGAGAAACCTCGAGAGAGGCCCCTGCCGCAGAATACTATACTGCACCACACTTATATGTGGCTGAACATTCACTGGTGGTTCAACATTTAGTCAGAGCATTTAGTCAGAGAATTAATCTCAATAAAATCACTCTTAATACTAGTACATTGCATACTGATCAGTTGATCACACAATCAACATCGTAATTTAATAAAGCTTGTATGTAATGGAGACATATAAAATTATTTAATTTTCTTAAACCTACTTAATTAAATTGATATTATCAACACATTTGCTACATACGGCTGTGTTCAAACTCAGGAAGATGTCGTGCTATACATATGTTCTTCATGGGAAAAAGCTTATCTCACACTTGTATGATTGCACAAAGGAGTTAAACAGATTTTTTTTCCTTTTTTATGTGTGGACAGAAAATATGTTTACAGAAAAATTCACAGAAGAAGTTGTATTAATATTTTTATTGGTTAATATGAATGTGAATGAAGTAACCTATTAAGTCATATTACATTATAATCAAACAAATTGAGACATCTATTTTGTAATTTATTTTATAAAAATTTATGTAACTCTATCATTTTCTTTTTTCTTTTATTTTATTTACACATAACCCCTCATATTTTGCTTCCTCGAACTGGTGGATCAAATTATTTAATCCTTATCCTTTACTTTTAATAGGTAAGACTTTTAGTATATGTAACTAATTTTTTTTACTTAATCGAATCTTAATTTTTTTATATTCTTTTCGTCCATGTTATTTTTTTTGTTTAACTAATTTATTGGCACACAAGGTGTTTTGATGGCAAAGTAAAAAAATTTTCCCAATTATTTTGGTGAAAAAGATATTCAATTAAAATTATTATTTACAAAAAAAATTTAAAATTTATTATTTTTCTGTATTAAGTCGTAACACCATAAACTTTGTGTCATAAAGTCAAACAATCCTATCACTACAAGAAACAGAGACATTTCCGACCGTTTCAACAATCGGTTTTAACACACAAACGGTCGGTTTTAATGGTCACGGTCGGTTTTAATTGGTCAATTTTAGCCTAGTCGGTTTTGTGGCAAAACGGTCGGTTTTAACCGTTGACTGCCGTTGCCCACCAAAGGCCTCTGTGCCACGTGTCGTGGGACCCAGCTAACGTGTCGGTCCCACATATGTGGCAAAACGGTCGGTTTTATTGGTCGGAGTTATTATTGTTAGTTATTTTTTGTTTTTATTATTAATTTTTCATTTTTATAATTAACGGTCGGTTTTATGGGTCGGTTTTATAACCGACCGGGTCCCACGACACGTGGCACAGCATGAAATTTTATTGCTGAATATTTTTTATTTTTATTATTAATTTTTTATTTTTCTTACTAACGGTCGGTTTTATTGGTCGGTTTTAGAACCGACCATCACGGTCGGATTTATAACAAACCGACCATTACGGTCGGATTTATTCCAGAAGCTTTTATTGGATTTTTTGCCTTTTTGGAAACCGACCAAACAAAACCGACCAATATAGTATGAATGTGGTCGGTTTTACTGGGAGTAAATGGTCAAAAACGGTCGGTTTTGGTCCTTCGGTCGGTTGAAACGGTTGGTTTTAGTCTGCAATTTTTTTTTGGTCTGCAGTTCTGGTTGCCCTATTCCCACAATAACAAGAACAAGATAAATATAGCAATACATTAAACCAATTCATGAAAACCAACTACACCACCATAATAGCATCACCACCAATCCATTTAGTGCCAATCCATGAAAACCAACTACATACATTAAACCAACTACATACATAACAATAATCCATGAAAACCAACTACATACATTGAACCGCGAGTTTTCCAAAATATAGCAAACTTAATTTACATGTAATAATTTAAAAAACTAACAACCGGCTACTCAAACGGTCCATCATCATGGTATGCATCGCCCTCTCCTCCTCCATGGCCCTCTCCTCCATTGTCCTCTCCTCCATCGTCTTCCCCCCATCATCGGCACCACCTTGAGCCCTCCTTATCGCCTAAATATAAGAGGAGACGAGACTTAATTCCTTTTTCAAAACTACACTAACATTTATAATAATAACTAAAGTAAAAAGTGACTTGAAAAATTCCTATTTACCTCCGCATTTGCATTTTCATATTTGTTATAAATCGATTGGAGGCTTTCTCCAACCAGTCGAGTTACCTCACCAACAATAGCATTAGAAAATGCTTGTGAACCCATTTCCGGGTTCCTTTGCATTTCTAAAGCGGCATTGGCGATATTTGAGACTTGTGCGAAGGTTGGTGGAGTATGGTAGGCGCCCAGATTTGCTTGTGCTTCATTCAAGACATTCCTCACTACATTGATGAATAGGGGATCCGGAATAACCGATCCGCTGCCTTGATTAGCTTGGCTTGAAGAACCTGCACCACCAAAACGTTGGACCCGATAATTTGCCGCAAGATCCGGGATGAGAGTGGACGCCGGGATCCGTGGAAAACCAATAAGCTGATTTCTCGGGGGTCTTGCACACCCCGGGGCAGTTGCTTCAAGCCACCATTGTAGAGGATGACTGGTTTCTTCCTCCCCGCCGGGTTGACTCGCAAACCAATCCCGGTTTCGTTCGACTATGTCCGCATATCGAGCCTATACAAAATAAATTAAAAGTATTATAAATAGCTATATATATATATAGTATATTAGGAAGTAAAAGGTTTAAATTTATACCGCAATCAATCGGCTTTCCTCGGTCATGAAATCCGAATCACATGGAAGCTCATCTATCTCAACACGTTTACCATTTTTCTTCAAATGAGTCTTCTTATACCACCAAGGCTGGGAGGGTTTCTTTCCAACCTTGGCAACATATTCCTATAAATCACAACAAAGAAAAATTACAACAAAACATGAAAAAGTTAATAAAGATAACCAAGAAATGACAATACATACATCTTCCATCTCTGTAAATGACTTTGCACCCGCACTATGCAAACTCTTTATCATTTCTCGGTTCTTGGAACCAACTTCGGAGCGATGACCATGGGCTTCGCCATTCCAATACTCCACAAGCTCCTTCCAAAAGTCATCATCAAATATGCCCAGGTTAACTTCAAAAAGGGTTTTGTTCAACCTCTTCGCATCTGCCATGGCCTTTTTTTTTTGTCTCATTTAAGGTGTGCTTAATTTCAGTTTGAACATGCTTATAAATACTCTCATAAGCGCTCTGGTCGATTTTTTCATCCTCCTTGTGTGTGTAATAATTCTACAAAACAAGCATCGTCATAATCACACACACACACACACATATGTGTGTATATATATATATATATATATATATATATATTACTATTATCTAAACTTTTTACTAAATCGAAAAGAAAATAAAATAGTATTTGACTTACATTGAATTCGGTTATCACATCCGTAATCCATTTTGGGTTCCCAGCCACAATATCCCTATAGGTAAACAAACCATGTGGCCACGTTGATCTCATGATTTGTAAGATCGTTTTTTTAGCCACCGGATGCTTAATACTACAATAAACAATAACAATGACGAGTTAAGTGATGAGAAAAGGCAAAAACTATAAAACTAGCAATTTCAAGTTTTTTTTCAAATTCCAAAAAATTTTCTAAATATAGTTAATTAGAAAAAACTAACTAGAAAGGCCTTTTTGAACCATCAACTTAAACATTTAGAATGTATTTGATATTTTTCAAATTACAGGGGTCTATGTACTACACCTAAATCACATTACTACTACTACCATTTTACTTATGACTCACATTATGTAACCAAATTATTTTACTACTACTACTATTTTACTTATGACTCACAAAATTTGGAGGTAGTTAAAATATCGTAATGATTGGTTTAGAGAGGAAACTTACTGTCCATCCGATATACTTATGGGATGAGGGGTTGGCGGTTGATTTCACCAAATTCCGATTGAATGTGTACGTCGAATTTGGGTAGCTATTATTCGAGCTCGCCATGCCGCATCTTGCTGCTCAACCAACAGCCTCCGCTCTTCCTCATCTACATCTTCATTAACATTGGATGGCTGCTCTTCTTTGCCATCCTCCTCTTCGGGTTTGTCCCTCAAACGACCGCTAGTTCATGTTCTTCTACGCCGACTCGTATTTGCAGCACTTGCCTTCTTCTTTCCCTTGCCTTTATCACCTCCTACTCTACCCATTAGTGCCGAGAAAGTGATAACAAGCATACACACCAAGAAGAAACACCAAACAACCTACAAAGTAAGAGACAGGATTTATGCCAAGGAGGTAAAGATAGAAAATCTGATTGAACATCACTTGCACTATTTATTTATTTATATTTCAAAATCACTGCATGCTTAACATAAAAGAATTAACGTGATCGGAGGTAGAATATTAACAAGATACTTGGCAAAAGTATCTACAAGATACACAATCTTATGCATGAGATGACGGAGGAAATATATAAAGAAAAATGTCGAACGCCTAGATCAACCAAATCAACTTGTGCAATAGGTACTACTAAACATATTTTTTTAAAAAATTCACAATCACAAAAAGCTTCCACCCTGCATTAGGATTTTAAATTACGAAAGCTTAAGAAACTCTAACAATTGGCTAAAAGACTAAAACAACCTGCATTGGTCGCAATGTATATACCATGCTTACCGAACACGAATGTTCAGAATTGAAATTCTGGAAATTGAATTCCAAGTTCGCTTTGCAACCTACAAGTACTAGCTTATGTAATTTCAAGTAGCACAATATGTTGGAATATTGATTAAATGAGACTGTCTCTGTTATGAATGAGACTGTCTCTTTTGCAAATGAGACTGTCTATTTTAGGAATGAGACTGTCTCTTTTGTTGAACAGATTATAAGTTGCAGTAAGTAAATAACAGAATCAATGTAAAACACACCACGAGTTTTCACTTGGTTCGGCCCCTATCTTCGTCTATGGCCTACATCCAAGTCCCTATGCCAACTAGCACAGAGATTATATTATTATCACAATAATATAAAGCTTACACAATATCCGATTACAAGATTGAAGCCCCTGGAAGAACTCTTCCCCTTGACACACTTGTCACCTAGCAATCCCTGCTACCTATCCCACTGGCTACCTTGGCTTACAACTTGCAATCCTAACTAGTTGCCACAACCCGGCACAAGTAAACTCAGAATTTGTAAAATATGAATACAACTTCTTAAGCAAAATGTGTATGACTGTATATGACTGTGTAGAAGTTGTATATCTTGAAGTGTCTATCTCAGTTGTGTATTGCTTCCAGTTGAGATGGGTTGTATTTATAGACACTCTGAATGTTATAGCCGTTGTCTTGAATCCAACTTAAGCTGATAGATCTTGACTTCTGAGCATGAATCCGTTGAGAATAATCTTGAGTGGTGAAGTGCTGGATTCGAAGTAAAGCTGTTGGGATAATAATGATAATGGGCGTGGCTTGGGATAATCTGTTAAAGCTTAAAGAAAGGGATACAATGTATGTGTGTCTGTTAGAGCTTTGCAGATAGACATATTAAATAGAATGCAGAAAGAATATATGTCAGAGAATGTGGAAGACCAACTGCAATATTCCA
Organism: Saposhnikovia divaricata; assembly: GCA_036435485.1. Lineage (NCBI taxonomy): Eukaryota > Viridiplantae > Streptophyta > Magnoliopsida > Apiales > Apiaceae > Saposhnikovia > Saposhnikovia divaricata. The sequence continues at coordinate 58,210,725 of CM071596.1, forward strand.
ATTAGTGGAGGAAACACATGTGTGTATCATTATACTCAGTGGAGGATAGAATATATACCTGACAAGCATGTTCTATTTACTTAACAATATATCTCAATGAGCATGTGCAAAGAATAGTGAGAATTAAGTAAGATATAATTCAAAAATACATCATCTTAAAATCATGGGAATAACAGCTTACAGCTCAAAGTTCAAGTACACCTCCAGTTCAAAGTAAATTGTTTTGCCAAACTTCCGATAATAACAATGAGGCTATCTTAAAATGGATTAGATATACCAGGAGCTTATGGAAGAAAAAAGAACACAAAGCAAGTACATATAGAGCAAGTTCGATTGTACTTCTTAAAGTGCTATCTACCCCAAACACATTTTAAGTCGCTCATGAATCCGTTGAGAATAATCTTGAGTGGTGAAGTGCTGGATTCGAAGTAAAGCTGTTGGGATAATAATGATAATGGGCGTGGCTTGGGATAATCTGTTAAAGCTTAAAGAAAGGGATACAATATATGTGTGTCTGTTAGAGCTTTGCAGATAGACATATTAAATAGAATGCAGAAAGAATATATGTCAGAGAATGTGGAAGACCAACTGCAATATTCCAATTAGTGGAGGAATCACATGGTGTGCAGAGACAACACATGTGTGTATCATTATACTCAGTGGAGGATAGAATATATACCTGACAAGCATGTTCTATTTACTTAACAATATATCTCAGTGAGCATGTGCAAAGAATAGTGAGAATTAAGTAAGATACAATTCAAAAATACATCATCTTAAAATCATGGGAATAACAGCTTACAGCTCAAAGTTCAAGTACACCTCCAGTTCAAAGTAAATTGTTTTGCCAAACTTCCGATAATAACAATGAGGCTATCTTAAAATGGATTAGATATACCAGGAGCTTATGGAAGAAAAAAGAACACAAAGCAAGTACATATAGATCAAGTTCGATTGTACTTCTTAAAGTGCTTTCTACCCCAAACACATTTTAAGTCGCTATATTCCAAACATATCCGACCAATTACACAATCTTATGCATGCACGTATATATATACACACACTTTTCACATGTATTAATTACCAATTCAATTCATATATAACATTTACCAATTTAATCTAAAAACAGAATATAATCAAACAAGTTCTAAAATCGAAACAACCATGCTTGAAAACAAGTAGATATATACCTCCATGGAACCCCATTTTCGAAACAAAAGTGCAAACCCAGTTGGAGCTCGAAGATTCCTCATTTTTCTGGGATTTTCGGCAGTGGATGAGTAGTTAAGCAGCAACACAAGTGCAATAAGTAGAATCAAAGCATTAATACCCATGTTCTTGAGTTTTAATGGAGAGAAAAGAGTGAAAAGGGAGAAAAGAGAGAGTTTTAAGGTTTAATTAGAGAATAATGAGAAAGGGGGAAACTGGCGTTATTTTTACGCTAACCCGAAATAAAACCGACCGTTAACTTTATACATGGTCGGGTTTAGACGGTCGGTTTTACAATTGGCGCGGTATTAAAATTTTACTGGCACTTTTAATATTTTCGTTTCCCTCCAAATTAAAACCGACCATAGTGGTCGGTTATGTTCCCCCCATTTTTAACTAGTTTGTAAAATAAATTAAAAAATTAAATAAAAATAGGAAAAAGGCCAAGTTTTGAACATAAATTCATACACACCCAAGTAGTCATACTCACTATTTGTGTGATGAATGTTACCCTAAATTCATTAATTTACCAAATGTTTTGATTTTTCTCCCATTTTTAACTAGTTTGTATAATTAATTAACAAATTAAATAAAAATAGGAAAAAGGCCAAGTTTTGAATATAAATTCATACACACCCAAGTAGTAATACTCACTATTTGTGTGATGAGTGTTACCCTAAATTCACTAATTTACCAAATTTTTTGATTTTTCTCCCATTTTTAACTTGTTTGTATAATTAATTAAAAAATTAAAAAAAAATAGGAAAAAGGCCAAGTTTTGAATATAAATTCATACACACCCAAGTAGTCATACTCACTATTTGTGTGATGAATGTTACCCTAAATTCACTAATTTGCCATATTTTTTGATTTTTCTCCCATTTTTAACTAGTTTGTATAATTAATTAAAAAATTAAATAAAAATAGGAAAAAGGCCAAGTTTTAATTATAAATTCATACACACCCAAGTAGTCATACTCACTATTTGTGTGATGAATGTTACCCTAAATTCACTAATTTGCCATATTTTTTGATTTTTCTCCCATTTTTAACTACTTTGTAAAATAAATTAAAAAATTAAATAAAAATAGGAAAAAAACCAAGTTTTGAACATAAATTCATACACACCCAATTAGTCATAATAACTATTTGTGTGATGAATGTTACCCTGATTGACTAAAAAATATGAAAAGACCAAGTTTTCACCAAAGCTTTTTGATATATGCATGACTACGAATTGTATTACTTTATACTCCTGATATTCCGAATTTTCACGTAACCGTAACTTAAATGTTGTAAGATAAGATTTTTAAGACATAACTTGACTATATATACAATATAATATAAATAGTTCGAGAATTGGTCAAAATTATAGTATTATATTAATTTACAATTTTTTTAAAAAACGACACTTAATTATGCATTAAGTACGCAATATTAGATTTTTTTTGAAAAAATATGAAAACATTTGTTGATGTTTTTTCTTATGAAGAAAGTCAACACTATGAAATTAGAAAATTCTAATTTTATTTAAGTTGGTAAATATAATTGTTTGTTATTTTTATTAATTTGTTTTGCCTAAAATAATATATAATTATTGAAAATTATGTAACATGATTAAAAAAATAGAATGTTTTTAATTAATTCATAAAACTTAGTACTAACAATATGTAGAAAAATAAATAATAAAAAAGTGTGTGCAAATCTTTAAATGAAGCATGGTTGTTTTTGTATTTATGACATCAGCATAAAACCGACCATTGTGGTCGGTTATATACCGACCACTAGGGTTTAAAACCGACCATTACGGTCGGTTGTATTAGTCGTTTTAGTGCCTAAACTAATATATAAGTATTTGTTATTTTAATTGTTAATTAATTTTTTATTTTTATTACTAACGGTCGGTTTTATTAGTCGGTTTTAGAACCGACCATTACGGTCGATTTAATAAGTAACCGACCAGTGCGGTCAGATTTATTCCAGAAGGTTTTAATGGATTTTTTGCCTTTTTTGTAACCGACCACATAAAACCGACCAATAATATAGTATGAATGTGGTCGGTTTTACTGGGTGTAAATGGTCAAAAACGGTCGGTTTTGTTACTTTGGTCGGAGTAAACGGTCGGTTTAGTCTGCAATTTTTTTTTTGGGCTGCATTTCTGGTTCCCCTGTACACTATTGCCAAAAACACAATCAAAACATAAAACCAACATCACCACCAATCCAGTACCAACAAAACTTAAACCATAGTTAAAAAACTTAATTTACATGCAATAATTTAAAAAACTAACAACCGGCTACTCAATTTACACTTAATCATAATCGGAATCATCATCACCATCTTCTTCTTCTCCTTCTTCTCCTTCTCCTTCTTCTTCTTCTTCTTCTTCTTCTTCTTCTTCTTCTTCTTCTTCTTCTTCTTCTTCTTCTTCTTCTTCTTCTTCTTCTTCTTCTTCTCCTTCTTCTCCTTCTTCGTTATTCTCTTCTTCTTCTTCATCTTCCTCCTCTTCCTCGTCTTCTTCTTGTTGGTGATTTTGTGTCATTGGCGCATATTGAGCAAAATCAACAAATAAAGAAAATGAAGGTCTCGATTGATTTTCTTGAAAGGCTTCTTCTTCTCTACATGAATTTATCGATTCATCAAAGGGATGACTTTTACTTGTAATAACCGTATATATGTTACCTTGTGGATACAGCACACTAGGAGCATAATACACTTGACTAGCTTGACTAGCCAAGATAAATGTCTCATTTGATTGTAATCGTGAATTTACATCAACTATAATAACACGATTACGGTCAATCCGCACACCGGATCCGGCACTATCGAACCAAACACATTTGAATAAGTAAACTTGTTTTCCACCTTGATAAATAAGTTTGATGATTTTCTGCAATTGACCATAATAATCATTTAAGACATTATTATGTGAACTACATTTGACCATAACTCCCGAACTACCACTTGATGATAGTATAAAAAATATTGTCAACCACATTTTTTTCGGTGTGCATGACATCGATACAATGACGCATCGAAAGTGATGACCAATATGGCAACTCAAAAAACATTGAAAAGTGCGTCCAATTGTGATCAACTATGAAATCGAGACTTTTCTTATTTTTGTTTTCTCTTCCGGGTGGAGAAAATTTCTCTTCCGGGTGGAGGAAATTCTAAATTTTCACAAAAAATTTTCAAAGATTCACCACTTGAGCGACCAACAAACACCCTTTTTTCTTCACTTGGAAACTTAGTACTTGGAAGACGGAGAGGATCATCTTCGGGTAAGAAACAACGATCTGTACCAAAAAAGCTACATTTTCCACATGTTTTCAATTGAATTCCTTGAATTTTTCCACCACAAACCGGACATGAGAGTTTTCCATGTGTTGACCATCCGCTAACCATACCTAACCCAGGAAAATCGGTTATTGTCCACATAACCGCCGCCCTCAAGGTAAAATTTTGCTTTAATGATTGATCAAATGTTTCCACCCCTACATCCCACAACTCCTTTAATTCATTTATGAGAGGTCTAAGGTACACATTTAAATTCTTGGCCGGACTCTTTTCTCCGAAAATTAAAAGAGGCATAAAAGTGTACAGTTTTTTCATTCCCATAGAGGGAGGAAGATTGTAGACCACCACTATAACCGGCCACACCGAGTACACCTTTTTGCCGGAATTGCTAAAAGGGCAAAAGCCATCGGTTGCAAGTCCAAGACGGATATTCCTACTCTCCCATGCAAATCTTGGATAACGACGATCAAATTCTTTCCACTCGTCTCCGTCTGCAGGGTGACTAAGTTCCCCGAACTTTGTTTCCCTTTTTTGTACCATGTCATGTGTTTAGCGGTATGCTCCGACATATACAATCTCTGTAGACGAGGGATAAGTGGAAAATATCTCAAGACCTTGTTCGGTATCCCTTTTCCATTTTTCTTTTTTTTTTTACCTTTGTAACGACTTTTACCACAAATGTCACAAACAATCTTGTTCTCATCATCACTGTAGTACAACATACAATCATTCTCACATACATCAATATTCTCATATCCCAAAGTTAACTTCTTCATCATTGTTTTCATAATGTAATAAGAATTCGGTAAAGTATGGTCCTTAGGAAGAACTTCACCAAGCAATGCAAGTAAAGAATCAAAGACCTTTTCAGAGCATTGTGCCATATTTTTAAAATGTAACAATCGAGTGGTCAATGACATTCTTGTAAAAGTTGTGTTACCCGGATAAATTGGAGCTCCCGAATCTTTAACATCCTTGTAAAATTGAGAAGCATATGCATTTGGTGGTTCTTCAACGTTACTATTACTCGCATCACCATGATTTTCACCACTCATATCTCGTAATAATGCGTTCAAATCAAAATGTTCTTCAACAACCTCTTCTTCAACAATCTTTTCCGAGGTACGCTTACGTTTGTTGTTTTTGATAACTTCTCTTTTTTCACCATGCAAAGTCCATACTTTATAATGTTCCATAATACCATTTTTATATAAGTGAAGTTCAACACTTTCAACTTTCGCCCACAACGCATTTTACATTTGTTACACGGACATAATATTTTTTCGCCCCTCATCCCATTTTTACACGCGAACTCCAAAAATTCTTTCACACCATCCCAATATTCATTATTCGATGAAAGTAAATTATTTTGCACACGTCGGTTCATCCAATCCCGATTCGACATCTATATATATATATATATATATATATATATATATATATATATATATATATATATGTCAATTTCATAATGTATTTTTCACATAACTACAAATCAACAAAAATACATATTCACATTTCACACAATTAAGATAAATTAAATAAAAATGCAAGCTCATGTTACTACAAAAATCAATTTCTCTTCACAAACAAAGAATAAAGAACATATTGTATGTATATATTCACAAATATAGTATGTATAAACATGTATATTATATTCACAAATTGAACAAATATTAAAACAAAAACAAATATAAACATGAATTAATGACATACCATTAAAGATCTTTCAATATTCTTCAAGATCTTCACCTTACAAAAATTTTCTCCCCAACCATACAATAAATGAAGAGAAATTGATATACAATAAATGAAGAGGAAGAAGTAAAGAAAAACAGATTTGTAGATAGAATCAGGCCAGTCATATATCCGACCATTACGATCGGTTTTACTAAAATAATAATAAACCAATTCAAGCAACGGTGCAGAGGTTGGTGGTAGCATTTAATGCAGATTTAATCCGACCAAAACCAAATGGTCGGATTTATTTGGTCGGTTTAGGATGACGTGGTGACATATGGTCGGATTTAATGGTCGGTTTAGTGATTTAGAATGAATGTGGGCTCTACCAACTATAATGGTCGGTTTTATTGGTCGGTTTAGGATGACGTGGCCCATCAGTTATTTATTTAGTATCCATGGGGCCCACACTGGTCGGGTTTATAATAAAACCGACCATTTTTTCAAAACGGTCGGTTTTATCTCTTGTAAATGACAACGGTTGGTTTAATGGTGGGTTTTAAAACGGTCGAAAATATAACGGTCGGAAATAACTCTGTTTCTTGTAGTGTAAATGAAATAAAGAGAACATATGTTCTTTTAACTTTTTATTTAAAAAACATACTTCCATCAATTATTTATTAATTTTTTTAAAATAAAAATGTGAACTATAAACCTTCTTTAAAAATTAAGATTTTGTAAAATAATAAATGGATATATACTTTTCATTCACCTTGGATAATATGTAAAACAGTCGGACATATGTAGGACCAAGAGGTTGCAAACATATGTAGGAGAATTTGAAATTACTAAGAAATATTTGTAGAATTATTTGGCTCATATTTATATATATGGGAAGCAAAACTTTCGGGAAAATTGCAACTCCCATACAATTTAAGAGATACAATTTAAGAGGTGACTTAATTACTCTCCTTTGTCATTTGTATTTGACCGGTCAATTTTGTACATAATATTAAAGAACAAAACAAAAAAAATATGGAATATAGTATTTGAATTTATATGTTAGGTACAAAAAACGAAAATACACAATCTTAATTTAATTAGAATTATATTTAGATTTACTTTTAAATTAAGATTGTGTATATGTATAATATGAAAAATCTAAATATAATTAATAATATATGAAAAATTATTATTTATTTAATTAATTATGTCTCAAATCTAAATATAATAATTATATATGTATTTACTCTTAATTTATATATACTTTTCATAAGATTTGAATTTTTTAAAAAAATCATGCATTGTAGAATTATATATAGGGTAGCATTATAATAATTTATCTTATATTATATAATTTGATGATAATTGTATATTTTTATAAATAAAATGTTATTATTAATTCGTATGTATTACCCAAAATAAAAATGGATGGCCCTAAATGCTCCGCAAATACGTTATTGCGTCTGCCGGAATACCATATCACGCTACATCGTGCACCGTATCATCATATCACGGTGTTTCGTGTTCCGTATTATAGGTAATACGATGCACGATTCACCATGACTTGCTACAACAGGCGGCATAACGTGTGCCGTATTTGAAAGATACGGTATACGAAATTTCGTAACATAGCCTGGATTCACTGTACGAATTGCCGTATCTTATGTAAAAATTGGAAGGTGATACGGTGCACCGTGTCATTTTAGTTAAAATTGGGAGGGTCAAGCTTTTGTGGATGGGTTATTTTGATGATTATCTCTAAATTTCGTGTACTTTTCTATGAATTCGCGTCTTGTATTTTTGTGTACACTGAAAATTTTATGCACTTCTATGTCATTTAGTGTGGTGTCTTTTTTTAATGTCATGTTCGTGTTGGAATTTTTTATACATAAATCGATTTCGTGGATATTTGTATTTGAATTTCAATTACATTACACGATACGAATTGCATCTAATTGTACTTCCTACCTCACAGCCAAACAACTTTATCAAATTCCAACCAACTTGACAGATGTATAGGTTGGAAAATAATCTAAACTTGGCAATTTAATTAAGTAATAAGTATGTCTAAATGTAGCAACTGACTTGGTATGTTTATGTTGGAGAAGTTTTAGGGAGTAACGGGTAGATTAGAAGTAGTCGAGTTTATTTAGAAGATAAGTTTGTTAGTTGATATTTTCTTTTGGCCACTTCTGGCTTACATTATTTAACTTTCTGTAATCAGTTTGTTTCAATTTGAAGTGGCAATACAATTTTTTTTTCTGAGTTTCATATATTCCATCTGCACTATATACATATAAGTATAATTATATCTAATATGTATCAGAGCTTGGTTGTGTGGATGCCCAAATATCAAGCAAAGCCTATGGAGACATCTAAAGGAAAAGACGGATTGATTGGACTGAGCTACCCAATGCTAACGAAGGAGAACTACACAACCTGGTCATTGGAGATGAAGGTGTTTATGCAAGTTCAAGGTGTATGGGAAGCGGTGGAGCTCGATCACCCAAAAAAGGAGGCTGCTGTAAAGATGGACAAAGTTGCCTTGGTAGCAGTTTACCAAGGCATACCAGAGAACTGTAACTGTCGATTGCTGAGAAGTTAAGGAAATAGAAAGCCATCAAGACTTTGTGTATCGGTGCAGAACGATTAAAGGCTGCTAAGTTGCAGATTTGGAAAACCGAGTTTGAGTCTTTGAACATGAAATATACTAACAATTCTGAAGATTTTTGTAAAAACCTAAGTGCCATTGTTACAAATATTCGAGTATTAGGAGATAGCATGGAGGAATCTAACGTTGTGAAGAAACTGTTACGAGCTGTGCCACCTAAGTTTCTCCAAATAGGCTCTACAATTGAACAGTTCGATGATATGGAAAAAATGACAGTAGTGGAGGTAATGGGTCGCTTGAAAGCTCACGAAGAAAGGTTGGGAGGCCATATTGAAAGCACGAGTAATTCGAGTGGTCAAGCAATGGAATTGTTGTCAAAGGAGGAGATGGCACTAAGAATTCCAAAACTAATACAGCCCAAGAAAATTTGAGAAGTCAAATTTCATGATATGGCCTCTTGACCGAGGAGCTTAATAGGGAGGAACTCCTCCATGATCTTTACATGATCGACGAGGTTCGTGACATGGCAAAAGTCATAATTGCCTTGTATCGATAACAAATGTCCGAAAGCTACAACAAGAATGTACGAGTCAAGAATGCTGGGAAGTTCGCTACAACTTGGGAAGGATCCTACATGATTGACGCATAGTAGGATGAGGTGCTTACTGTCTAATAACATTAGATGGACAATAAATTCCAAGGAGGTGGAATTCAGTTCACTTGAAGTCTTGTCATGTTTAATTTTCTCATTTTGTTCTAGATGTTTGTTTTTGGTTTTATGCTTTAACAAATACATAATTCCAAGGAGGATATGTTCACATGGAGGCCTAGTTGTTTTTGGTTTTATGCTTTAACAAATACATAATTTTTTGCTTTTGATTTTGCAAATAATATATGATGTCTTTGTATGTCTACTATGTGTTCTTATGTGAATTATATGATACTTGGTCTAATTATGTGTATATCTCTTACCTATCATGAATGTTCTCTACTACATTTGCTTGATTACTATGTTAACATTTTTATGTATTCATTGCTTATGACATGTCATCTACATCATGTACTTAGTTTATACACTTGCATTTTATTACACTGTGTTCACTACAATGAACACCATGACAAGGGGCAACACCCCACACACAATTATGACAAGGGGCAACATCCCATACACGTTTACAAACAATTACAGTACTAAAGAGGGTGAACGCTTTACATGTAACGAGCTTTATTACTACATTATGAAAATGACAATACGATAAGAATAACGTGGATGAATGGCTAATGACAATGAACCTCATTATTCCGCATTACATAGTACAATATTTGAGTTAGTTTCAAGACGGGAAGGCCTTTTAACAACTTTAGTGCATGCACTCACATCACATTTACAAACATTTACAGTAACACATACATTTATACTTATACATACAAAAATTATTACCTACATTTTACTATATGAACCTGATAACACACATATGACACTTAAATATACATGGTAGTTATCATTTGACAATTTATAAATTATGCTATACAATTCATGCTTAAAACAATTTCTATTTTACAACTTACACACAACAAGCCATCCTAGAGGCTACATATTACAATCATGAATTATTCATTGCATTGATTATATACGTACTCTTAAATACACATACAAAATTGATAAAAGATACTATAATCAGGAGTTAAATTTTATGATCTGTTACATATCATAATACTGAAACATGTACAAACTTAATAAGTTATGCAGTCACAATTTGCAAGTTGTTAACGATGACAAGTTCGGATGTTACGTTAAGGTGAACTACACGATTGAAATTCTTAACATACATTACTTTAGTGACTGTTATCATCTTGTGTATGAATGCTCTTATAAACATTGGAGCCATGGAGACATATGACAGATTATTCAAATAAATATATGATAAAGACACGTACGTGGCCAAAACATGAGATCATGTTTATTAAAGACCCATGGTGCATAACTACGAGCATACGGTAGTGACACAATGTGATCAAGGACTAACATGATAGGATTATAGCACGAACATAAAAGCAATTACAAAAAAACAAATTTCAAACGTTCATCGCTTAGAAAGCGAAACACAAACAAAAGTACAAACCAAATCAAACTGACACAAACTGACACAAGTTCAAAGCTCAAACAATGGCAACAAAGTTTGATGAAACATTCAAAATACAAAGAAACAAAGTTTAAGATTAAATCATTAAGATGACACTACTCATCCTCGTGTTCGTTAGGAGTTTTGATAGGTTCAGCTTCGGATGACTTCTGCGTTCTACCTTCACCATCAGGGTTGTTGTGGATGCACCCATACACAACGTTTTGATCACCTCCCATGCCTCCTTGGTTGTTTCTTTCTCAGCAATGGTCAGCAATACTTCCTCTGGCACACCTTGATATATCGCTGCAAGAGCCACCTGAACCATTCTTTCATCCACGGCTACTTTGGGATCCTTTTGTTTGATTGCACCCCAGACTCCTTGCGCCTTCATGAACACTTTCATCTTTAGGGACCATGCTGTATAATTGCTTCTCGTTAACATGGGATAGCTCAAACCCACAACACCTTCCTTTGCCTTGAATGTTTCCACGGGGTTGATATTAAACACCTAGCTTTGATACCAAATGTTACGAGAAAAGCTAAGAATATGTATATTGAGTGTTTAACAGAGAGGAAAACTCATCTTCTCATTTTATTACTGCAAACACTTCACAATATATAGTGCAATACAAGGAAACTGCAAGCTAGAAAACAGAACACGACACACACTACTTTCCTAAACAAGCTCTAACAACCCATGACTTATTCCACGATCCTAAAATCAAGGAAACAGACATCCGACCAAATCAAATCAAATACTACAAATCATAATCAAATCAAATGTTAAATTATTAAAAGATTGTTTGAGATTATCTCCAACAAAAGCATCATTAGGATACATAGAATTGTAATTCATATGGGCTCATCGACATACCAAGACTTTTATTTACCACGCTTAAACTCCAACATTATTTTAGCTCTAGTAACAACCTCTTTAGCGTCAACAAGGAAAGAAAGTCCTTGAGCTTGAAACTTCTTGACAACTCATCAAACTCCTTTTGAATTTTCTTGACTTCTTCAAGTTAAAAAATGCTTTTCCTCAGGCATCCTAATGCGTTCTTTGCAGTCATTGTGGTCACCTCGAAGCTGAGCAAAAATCTTAGCATCTTCTTTATATTTTTCCCGAGCGAGCAAAGTAACTTGGACAACCTATCAAGGATAAAGTTGATAAACATGACCAACAACATCCACCGAATTTGATTAGGACTCTTACTACCATAACCCTCATTTATTTTGGGAAGTAAACTCTCTTTTGGGATATTGAAAAATGTAAATGGGTTCAAGCTCACACTATGATCTACAGGAGGCATATCCATGTCAGGCTTAGATGAGGAGGCATGAGCTGGAGGAGGCATATCGATGTCAAGCTTAGATGAGGAGGCACCTGGTGGAAGATTTATTTTGATCCTCTTTGGCATGGGACTACCATATGGAGTAATACTATGAGAGGCCTTAGATGCTTCATTCTCAGTAAATTTGTCGTCACAAGGACACTTGTTGAATAAATCCTTACTAGACACAGTAAGAGCATGAATCTTTGGGGGCTGAAAATCTTTAATCGTAATAAAATGTTCAATGACCATCAGGGTCCTCAAACACAAACACATGGCCAGGAAAATACAGGCCATAGAAAAGAATAAACTACTTATACCATTGAAGAACTATCTGCTTGAGCTCATCCCACCTCTTTTTTCAGTTATTGGACTCTCCTTAGCCTCAGAGGAGGCATCTTGAGCAATCAAATCAGGCTTGGGAACAACCACACTATAACGACCTAGAAATTTTCGTAATTATTTAAATGTTTATTTAATTGTTAAATGTGAATTATGTGGTGTGAACAGTGGCGGATCCAACAAAAAAAATCTACCCAGCGGTCTTTTTATCTAATAAATAAAATTATGATGAGTTTTTTCGTTTTTTCGGTGAGTTTTGTTTTTTTAAAACGAAGCAATGAAAGCAGCTTAAAACGCTTTCTACAAATTAAGAATTATAAATTTCTTATGTGCACGTCATCAAACAGTTAGAGTGCATTACATCTTAGATACATTGTTTAATTTATTTCAATGACAAACAATACGTAATGGTAAGTACCTGTATCTCCAAAGCAATGGATATTTGAAATTCTCTCAGTAGCTATCTGTTTTCTTGTTCTAATCTAATGAAATTTCTATTTTACACTTCATATTTTTTTACCTAGCAAATTTCCACCCAGCTGAATTTATGTTTTGCCTTTTGCTCTTCCAATTTTCACCCAGCGGGAGCTGGGCCCGCTCTCTCTTAGGTCCGCCACTGGGTGTGAATATTTTTTTTGAAGATAAAGTATGTGTGAATACATGTTGATTATATGATGATTTGCAAGTGTCGTGTTCGTATATTTTTATTTGCATTTTTGAGCATTAAAAATTATTTTAAACATGCATTATTAATCTTCTGAGATTTTTATAAAATCATTGGAGTTGTTTAAAATCAAGAAATCTTTTGCATTATTATCTTTGTGACATTAATTAGTTTTAAAAGTGTTGGTTAAATTTATTTGTGTGTGTAAGTATTTTAAAATGATTTTAAAAAGCTTTATTCCATTTAAACGTCTTTTATTTGTAAAATTCATAATAAATTCATTTTTGACTCAAAAATTAATTTAAAAATACAGGGAAGTCTATAACTTCCTTAATTCTATTTTATAATTTTAAAAATTATTTTTCCCCTAATTTTCTAAATTATTTCAAATTTAAAATGATTATAAGAGTTTTCAGAATTGTCAAATTACGAAAATGCCCCTAGCTCCATAAAACACATCCACCGCCTTCTTCACTCTGTTCTAGTTTTTTTCAGTAGTGGGTGTTCTTCTTTTCTTTTCTTCATCATTTCATCTCCAATTTCTTTGCGTTGTAAGCTCTAAATCATGTTGTAAATCTGTTTTAATTTGCTTATATTACGTGTTGATAATTAATTGTTGATGCGTAGAGGTTTTGGTGAAGTTATATGAACATGTATGTATATATATACTCGGATTGTTACATGCAAGGGCTGTTAAGCCATGGGTTGTTGTTTTAGAGTTCATATGATGTCAATTGTGGTTAAAAATAGAGTTTGGTAGTGGTTTAGGGGCTGGGCTTGCTGTTTTGACCAAAACCCACCACCGGTGGTGTTTTCCGGTTGTTACACGGCCGGAAATGGTTAATGAATATGTATTGTTAGCTGCATGTGTAAGTTTTGTAATTTAAGTGTATAAACTTGAATTTTTTGAATTAATTATTTAAGGGTATGACTTGATTAAGTTGTTATATGCTTGAATTGGTATATCCTTTATTATATAATAAGTAAGTCTACCACATATCATTTAACCAATAAAAAAATTATGAATTATTTTAGAATCAATCAAAATGCATTCTTTTACATTAACAACTTTCCTTATTCACATTCGCACCCTACTTATTATGATTAGTTAACACTTCTATAATTTAAATACAATAATAATTTTATTTAACATATTCATAAATACATATTTTTAAATCAAAAACTATTTACTAAACAATCACAGTTTCTAATTAGAAATCAATAACAATATACTAATATATAATTTAAATTAAATTTCATAATTAATCATGCATTAATCAACCACTCTTTTAATATTAAATCAATCACAATCATATACTAGCATACACTATAAATAGATTTTCATAATACATGTTGTACAATTAAATTTTTTTAAATAATTATAATCTAACTCAACTATAGATCTGAAAAATCGGATTTGAAATCATATTTGAAATAACTTAGATAAAATCCATACCTTCAAAGACCATACACTATAAATAGATTTTCATAATACATGTTGTACAATTAATTTTTTTTAAATAATTATAATCTAACTCAACTAGAATTCTAAAAAATCGGATTTGAAATCAGATTTGAAACAATTTGGATAAAACCATACCTTCAAATACTCGATTGTTTTAACAGCTCAAACATATATTTATTCAAAATTTGTTAATAAAATTAATTATTTAATAAATATCAACCAACACTACAATAGGATTTGAATCATATTTTAAATAACTTGGACTTCAAATCACAACGCATTCCAAAATTTTAGATCAATAATATTATTTTAAGAATTTTCCTTATTTACATTCTCACCCTACTTCATTAACTATGGTTAGTTAACACTTCTATAATTTAAATACAATAATGATTTTATTTGACATATCCATAAATACATATTTTTAAATCAAAAAATATTTACTAAAAAATCAAAATTTTTAATTTGAGATGAATCACGATATACTATTATATATTTTAAATTAAATTTCATAATTAATCATTTATTAATCAACCACTCTTTTAATATAAAATCAATCACAATCATATTATCATACACTATAAATAGATTTTTCATAATACATGTTGTACAATTAATTTTTTTAAATAATTATAATCTAATATGAATCTGAAAAATCGGATTTGAAATAACTTGGATAAAATCCATACCTTCAAAGACTATCATACACTATAAATAGATTTTTCTAACGATTAAATTTTTTTAAATAAATATAATCTAACTCAACTAGAAATTTAAAAAATCGAATTTGAAATCAGATTTAAAAAACTTGGGTAAAATTCATACCTTTCAAAGACTCGATTGTCTTAAAAGCTCAAAAATATATTTATTCAAAATTTGTTAATAAAATTAGTTATTTAATAAATACAAACCAACACTTCAAAATCGGATTTGAATCATATTTTAAATAACTTGGATAAATTCATATCTTCAAAAACTCGATTTTTTTGAAAGCTTGAAAATATATTTATTCATAATTTGTTAATAAAATTAATTAATAAATCTTTTATTATATTAAAAGTTTTCTTTATTTATCATTCTTATCTTATTATATTAACCATGATTAGTTAACAATTTAAATTTTAAAAAAGTAGTTACTTGATTTTACATATCCAAATATTACGTATTTTTAATTTTAAAAAACAATTATAATAAATTAGTATAAAATTAAAATCAATCAGGATTACAGTTGGATATAGTTAGCCAATCAGAAAATTTTAAATTGTTTTAGGACCAAATAGAGATCATTCCTAATTTTAGACTAATCATATTATATTAAAAGTTTTCCTTATTTATGATTATTATCCTATTATATTAACCATGACTAATTAACAATTCTAAATTTAATATAGTAATTACTTGATTTAACATATCTATATTACATATTTTTTAATATTCAAAAACAATTATAATAAATTAGTATATAATTAAAATCAATCAGGATTATACATAAATATAATATTAAGCGATTTTTACAATCACTAGTACAGAATTGACTTTTAGCGTCGGTCAAAATAGGCATTATGCGTCGTTTATTGGGCGTAATACATGTAGGCGACACTATTGGTCTATGCTATAGCGTTGGTCAAAATGCCGTTGCCAATACACGGTTTGTGTCGGCACTAGAACCGACGTATATTGATGTTAACCGTTGCTTTTGGTTGGCTATAAGCGTCGGTTGTGTGGAAGCCGACGCAAAAAACGTACACCTTTTGTGTCGGTTGTTAGGAGAACCGACGCATTTGGATGTCCAAAATCGTCAGGTTTATAGAATGTGGACGCATATAATATACACCATTTGTGTCGGTTGTCAGGAGAACCGACGCATTTGGATGTCCAAAAGCGTCAGGTTTATAGAATGCCGACGCATATAATATACACCATTTGTGTCGGCTCTCACGATAACTGACGCATATAGCAATGGCCAAAAGCAACGGTTCTGTAAAGTACGATGCATATTGACTTGGTTATTGGCGTCGGTCCCCTTATAACCGACGCCTAATGTTAATTTTTTGTAAAAAAATAATTTTTTTATTTAATTAGTATCCAAATAACCTGCTTTTCACATACATTCAATATTAGCCATCAACAAAGATCAGCACACACCTAAAACACAGAATCATAACACAAACTGATGAAAAACTAGATTCCAATAAATTCAAAAGATTTAGCATTTACACTTGGAAGAAAAAGTACATTAAATTCCACACTCCCAAAAATTCTTTCTAGTTGTTTCCCTTACAAAATCAAAAAAATACATGAAATATCGTCCACGTGTAAAAAATTGTGCATTGAGATTATGTTGTACGAGGTAGGGTGAGCTGTCCAAGTCCAATGTCCAAGTCCAAATACCTGTATTAGACCAAAGCATATTTTAATTATTTTTACGTTAAAACTAAAGCAAATTAAAAAATTCAAAAGAATAAAAGGAAATGCTTTGCAGACAACAAATACATATTAAACGAACAATGAGGGATCGTTGACAAAGGACTTTGTAGCCAATTTTATGAAAACAATATCTTATAATAGAGCAACAGGGTGATACCTTCAAGCCTCCGGCTAAGCCAGGAGCATGGAAAGACTTAGATGATGTCCTATTAGCTTTGTAAAAACTGGAGTTGAAGATCAGTGGCAGCCCAAGCCTAGAAGTCAAAGGTATAATGTCAAAAAATCTGAACCAATATATAATAATATTAAAATTCAAAATATAATGTGATGCCTTAACTGTATTAAATTCGAAATTGAGCTGTGAAGATGATAGCCAGAATTTTCATTGTTGATATAACAATCCTTTTATGAATTGCCAACTAGTTGAGAATTTGATGCTAACTTAATTGAGGTTATGAGGAATGTCTTGTGCATTTATATGCAAAGTTTTATCTAATTCTTGAATGTGTAAATACATTGTGAACAAAAAAAGATACTAAAGTTTGTGGGGATTTTATTCTTTTTATACCTGGAACTAGAATAACTATGTCTGTAAAAACTATATTTGATAACTGGTTATCGTAAATAGAATAACTATTTAAATACTTATGAAGTTCTTGGTATGTTCTTCCCCAGGCTATGCTATTTACTAATTAACCGAGATAGGCCATCCTCCTAAATTGGTTTTAGGCTCCTGCCTTGTGGTAGACGAAAATAACATGTAAAATTGACTATGGTACCTGATTATAAACATTCCACAATAAAAAATTTTGCCCAAAGCTCTCGAACCTCTTTAATTTCATTTTTGGTATAGCTTCTCGAACCTAGACCCTTCCAAACATAAAAGATAACATATTTAAAAACATTTACAAGTTCAATATTTGTAAAATAATATTTTAGTTGTTTCTCTTACCACTTTCCAATCAATGTCGGGATTTTTTTGAGAAAGCATGATAATGTCATGCATGTACTTCATAACAAAAAAACCACACTCCGTACCTCCTTCTTGTTGAGGACACTACACAAATAAACAAATGAGCCAAAAAAAAATATAAAAACAAAGTAAGTTATACCTGAACCTCAGTATGACACCAAAGAAATTCTTTTCTATTATTCCTCGATCCACCTTGAGGTACATACAATTTAAATGCTCTGTGAAATAAGTATATGTCATCACATCTCTTTTACTAAATTAGAATATGTCTATTACATGCGTGAAAATTGAATTCAACTTTAACTTACGTTCGTGCAGGTGTTGTCAAGCGTATTTTCCTTTCTTTTTTCAATGGATCAAACACGTAGATAACACTTTCATGGAGACAAAAAAGGAGCAACATCAAGTGGTTGCTACAATGATACAGACATATATCATGTACATGTTGGATTATAAATGCAAGACAATTATTAAAAAAAAATTATTTTGTTCTTACTCTTGGATGTAAGGTGCTAGAATAAAACGTCTTTGTTTATTAGCAACCAAGAAATCTGTCATGTACTCAGTAGCTTCTTGTTGACGTTGATAGTCACGGATATTCGGTATTGCCAATCTAGATGGCAACATGAATGCAAACTTTTCATCCTTCAATTGATTACATAACGTGCCAACGTACCTATAAAAAAGACTCATTACAATAAAAATATGTGTTGATAGATTATAAAGTAAATTAAGGAGAAAAGACTTAGTCTTACTTCAAAAAAATTTCCAAAATGGGTATGTTTAAACAACTCATTTTCAAAAACTGACTGACATCTTCAAGCGCGACGTATATCGGATCTTCTCCATTTCCTTCAAACTTAAAGACATCAACTTTTTTACTATAGGGCCTTCTGTTAAGCAAGAAACGCAAAGATCGACAATGCTCACTTGAATTAATGTCATCATGTAGTACTATAGGGGTTTTCTTCATTGGAGTCACCGAACCTTTGCTTTCAACCTTTTTTGGCATCTGAACAATTCTTTTGGGGCTCATCTCATGGTCCTTTTCCTTCTCTGATAATATAGGATCCTAATCAAAGACAGTTATAGCTATGACATATTGTAATTAAAATGATATATTAATTACTATTAACAAATGAACCTCACAAGATATACCTGCCCTAACATCACAAGGTCCTTCGGCCATTGAACAAAGCTAACTGCTGCATTTCCTACCGTCTCATGTTCCTCACATGTCACAGGAAGCGGAGTAAGTTGATATTCAGGTACAGTGTCATCAACTGATACTCTGACATTATGAGACGGAATCGGATTATTATGAATCATATTATCCCCTTGACTAATTGATGGAAAAACTGTCCCCCTTGCCACAACAACTTTTCCTTTCTCCACATGTATCACACAAAGACAACAATGTGTTGGATTCTGCATCATAAATTAAAAACATTCATATATTTGTTATATGTAAAGATAATATATACTTGTTGGGACAGAACAATATCAATTGCCCACATTTGAGATAGAAAGGACCACAATAAAAACACTACACATTACAGGAAGCCAGCAGTGCTGCATTTGTTTTCTTGTTCAGAGAATTTCTTATACTTTTGAGTAAATTATTCTAGTATAATTGTATAACTTCAAAATGGCAAAATGTAATTTAAGTAAACTCTGAATCTTTCTGGGGTATGTTGGCTAATTATTTTCAAAGAAACAGCATATTAATAAAAACTTGGCAACTGCTTATTTGTTCACAATCATAAAGATATTTTTCTTATGCGAAAGTAACTACAACCACAGGTTTCAAAGTACGATGCGAGTAGCAGTAGATAACTCTTGTGCTCGACAGTAGTAACTATAACAAGAGTTTACTTATAAAACTACTCTCTATCTTAAAGTCTATATTTCTAAACTTGTAATAAACACTGCTTGCAAGTAAAAACACATATCAGATAGCTTAGACTGGTATAACCCTTTCTTTAGCTGTCCTATAATTTAAAGACTTGCTTCATGGGGGCAAATGGCAACTCATTATGCAGTCAATATCAATTTTCTGCTGTAATAGACTAAAAGCAGCCCAAAATCTAAGAAACACAGAGGCCAAAAAGGGCCCAGCAGGGTGGATAGTAGTAAATAATGCATCTACAGTTTTTGATGTATGGACAAAAACAGTTTTCATGAATCAAAAAAAACAAAGAAACCAAACTGGGGACAACAATATTTAAAGCTCATTAACTTTTTTTTTTTTGAACACTAAAGCTCATTAACTTTATATAGTTCAAAAGGTAAGTTAATTGCTACATGCTAGTGTTAAACCACAGCTGCTAGAAGGGCCTGTTTATTTATTCCTATTCTAAATTAAACTGAATTAAGTTCAGCTTTCTCTGTAACATAAATGATCCAGATCTCTAAATCTCTAAACCAATATACAGATATCCTGTTATAACTGTAAGATTGCTATATTAGTGGTAGCCAACTAGCCAATTCTGGGAAGTCTCCATTAACACAATATCAACCTATTCCTTTCACATATCAACTTCAACAGTAATATTGTAAATCATCTTTAACCAGCAAAGAGTTGTGGTGATTTTTTTTTTAAAAGTTGCAGAAAAGTGTCATGTCTTCATATATTTTAATATAACTAGCCTTATATTCTTTCATCCATTATTGGAAGAGGACAATGTTAGAAGATTAAAATGCAGGGACCTCTGTTATTTATGGTTCTGATGTTAAAGATGTGATCTGGACTTCACTTGGACATATGAATACATATGTTTAAATGGGACATATACAATCTTTGAAATAATAAATGAAGCAGATATATTACATCGGATTATTCCAACTAAACGCACTCCAGGACTACCCGGTGCACAGTGCGTGAGGGTGATTTTGTGTGCTTCCTAATATGTAAGTCACCTATGAAGACATTGGTTAGAAGAGCATTGCTATATTACTTTTTTACACTTTGGAGAAATTAAGAACTTCAGTTCTTAATTTTAGCTAAAATTGCAAGTTCAGCATTAAGTTGAACAAATAATTCCAGTTTTGCATTTGATAGAAGATGCCATAACAGCTTTCAAATTACAGAGTTTACTAAGATGCCATATCTTGTCTAACCCTCATAACAGATTTTTATGAAAACTTGGCTGACCCTCCTAGTTAAAAATGAAAATTGTTACCACATTTTAGCACATCCATTCACTAGTACAAAATTGATCTTTTACGTCGCCTCTTATACGTCGGTTGTTGCCAAAGGCGACGTATAAAGCAGTTATATACGTCGGTTCCGCTAAAGGCGACGTATAAAGCAGTTATTATACGTCGGTTCAAGAAAAAGCCGACGTATAAGGTCATATTATACGTCGGTTAAGGAAAAGGCGACGTATATAATGCCACTTTATACGTCGGTTGAGTAAAAGGCGACGTATATAATGTCACTTTTTACGTCGGTTCAAGTAAAAACCGTCATATATTGTCAACATATACGTCGGTTCCGTTTTAACCGTTGTATAAAGTCTTATTTTTTACGTCGCACATACAACAAAGCGACGTATATAAATTGTTTTTACATCAATCTTTTTAAACCCGATGTATAAAATTGTAATTTATGACGATATTTTTATCAACCGACGTATAAACTTTTTTTAACCCAGGACTTTAGACGCTTTACTCTTTTATTTCTCCACTATCCCTACATTCAACCCGCTCTCCCCATCCCTTTCCGTTCAATTGATTCTTTTGGATAATCTGTTCAACGCCAGTAGCCGTTCTTTAGTCTTCAAATCTTCCAGTGGCGACGAAGAAGCCAACACTTTTGGTGGGTTTGTTGAGAAGATTGGATCTAGAATTGGGCTTTTTCCCAAACCAACACTGCCTCCGATATCGAAACCGAAAATGGATGATGTTTCTTTGATTCGATGGCGAAAAGGGTAGTTGATTGGATGTGGGGCATTTGGGCAAGTTTATATGGGGATGAATCTTGATTCTGGGGAATTATCGGCTGTTGCAGGTGGGGTTTGTGATTTGAAGTTTTTTGGTTGGTTTTGGTTGATGGGGTGTTTAAAGATTTGATTTTTTTGGTTTTTGTAGGTTTCAATTGCTGCGAATTTGGCTTCGAAGGAGAAAACTCAGGTGATTGTGTAGGAATTCTTGTTTGATTAAGTGGGGATCAAATGCATTCCACAACATGCTTAAGACGAGTGGGGTGTTTCCTGGGAGATTCTCCTGCACCTGAAGAGAGCACAAAAGAAGGTTGTAGACTAACTCTTGTCCCTCTTATATTGCAACCTAGATTAAGTAATATATATGTAGAACTGTCTAGTTTCAGACATGATATATATACTTAGAATATGATTATGATACTTAAGTATGCACCATGAGTCGACGACGTCGTTATTTTATGGAAATAGAGGAAACGCCTTGTTTTGCCGCTCGTGGCTTCCAGTTTTCGGTGAAATGAAGTAAGGTCGCTTCTTCAATTTGTTTACAGTACCAACTTATCGTATTTGTTTGTGTTTTTGTATGAATTTGTAAGTTATTAGAATTGAGACTCTTAAATTGTTCGTATTAGCTAGACATCGATTTACGAAGAAAATGTATAAAATTTGTTGTTTGTTTGTGCATTTCTGTGCTAGTGGTTTTAGAATTATGTGAATGCTGTTAGGAGGTTAATTTTGGTGTTTTATTTTGGTTTGGAGTCGGTAATGCATATTTGTGTTTGGTTAGGTATTAGAGAGGATGATGATATTTTGGACATATTTTAGGTTAATAGAGCGAAAGAGCTTACTTTTTGGTATATGGTTAAGGAATTTACAATAGATCATTTTGCCTTGGTGGCTTTCTTCTGCTAGCATAAACTTGACTGAATAGATTGTTGTACTTGTCAGTTTTATAATTGTACAAATAAGTTGTTATGTAAACTTGAGGATATGTTACAGACTTGCAGTGTTTGGAAGAGTCATGTAGGGTTTTTCTTTGAGAATGCAGTTTATTAGAACAGGTTGCTATGCATGGATTACTTGATTAAATCCAAGGGCTTAAAGTTTGTGCTTTGCGCTGATAGTCTATTCTACTCAAGCAGTCTAGCTCTGACTTCTTCCCTGGTACACGATGAGAGAATCAACAAATATTGTTTTAATTTTTAAAAAATTAAGATGTTTAGTGTTCGTGGGCATAATTCTCATTTTGTATCAAAAAGTTGGATGAAAATTAAGATAACAGTGTGCCATTGATTGTTAATGATTTAGTTAGCTTCTTTAAATTTCAGGAAATCAATGTTTTGTTGTTTACAATATGCTGGGTTTCTTTGTGGTTAAAGATTTGAGAAAACACCTGAGTGAAAGAATAGTTTATCAGGAAAGTTGCAATTACAGTAAAACCTCGATAAATTAATACTCGGTAAATTAATAACCCACTATAAATTAATATTTTTAAAATATTTTTTTGGTTCCTACATAATAGTGATAGTGTAAATTTAACCTCGATTAATTAATAATCTCTTTAAATTAATAAAATTTGCCGATCCCTATACTATTAATTTATAGAGGTTTTACTGTAGATGTTAGATGGTTTAATAGTAAGCTAAAATTCGAAACCAGTGGCATTAGTGGTAGAAACAAAGTATTTGTCTTCCAAAGTTTCTGGCCAATATTGTACCATGTGCTTAGTAGGCCAAATAACAGTATCAAAATTAGTTCTAATATCATGGAAGCATATTCCATATTAGTCGTGTCACCGACTACCCAATATCGTGACAATGGTGTAAGAGCAAACCTTATTGCTCAATCCAGTAGATCTGTTTATTTGACTTGCAGTATGTCGGACAAATAATCAGGGAGTCACACTTACTGAACATATATTAACTTGATGAACTATCTTGATATTATCACTTCTATCTACAGAGTTTACAAAAATAATAGAAGTACAGAACTATTTGATCTTAATGTTTTTATCTACATTTAGTGATTAGTGATTGGTTATTTATTTTCATGGAGTGTATATCCTGTCCGATGATTTCACAATATTTTTGCCTGGACAATATTTATTCATTCAACATTGAAGACATGATTGAGAGAAATGACATATTTCTTAACCATTTTAAATTGTTAATAGTCTTTTAATGAATCAAAACATGCTGGAAATTTTATTATATCTGATCAGTATAGTTTCGTCTACAGATATTCAGTATAGTATGTATGATCATCCTGGATCTGAATATGCAAAATTTGTGCCCTGTTTTATATGCAGGTTCCTTTTGATTTATTTGTTCCTAAATTTTTAGGTTATTAACGATAGGTTTGGCATTGTTGAGGGTCTTATGACCACTGTCCACTCTATCACTGGTGAGTGGCTCCTTTGCATCTTTTTAAGATATTCTGATAATATATGGTTCAGAGGGATATGATTTACTTTATAATTACTTTATTCCCCCTTTTTTGTATGAATCAACCAAACAGAAGACAGTGGATGGCCCATCAAGCAAGGGCTGGAGAGGTGGAAGAGCTGCTTCTTTCAATATCATTCCCAGCATCACTGGAGTTGCCAAGGTATATTGAAATTTATGCTTGATTTGAAACTGGTTTTTGATTCAATAGTCTACATGATTATATCTACAATGTCATGAAGAATGGCTTTGTTACATCCATCACATGTATATTTCATTATTGTTTTTCTTTTCAAAAAGGCTGTTGGAAAGGTGCTTCCTGCACTCAATGGTAAATTAACTGGAATGTCCTTCCGAGCACCATGGATGTTTCTGTTGTTGACCTTACTGTAAGGCTTGAGAAGAAGGCAAATCATTATGAACTTTTTATATTTGTGGTTTCTGGTAAACTGTTTTTCATACTGATTTCATTTTCATCTGTTTCGCTTAAATTTGTGCTCAATCTTCAGAGTACTCATATATGAATTGTTACTTCCTTGGCTATTCTTAATCTTATTAATGTCTGTCATTGACCATACTACTAAATAACATCAAGCTGTGTGCATTCCTTGATAGTCTTTGAATCCCTGAGTGAATTTTAAAGCACAATTATCCTTGTCTCATGATCTATCAAAAGAATTAAGGAAGGAAAAATCATACAGGGTATCCAATAATGTACCAAAGTGATCTGTTAGAGAATATACCCTCCCAATAATGTACTATCTGATCTTTTTCAGGTACAAATTTACATTATTTAATGAACTCTACTTCTTGGTTTCTGGTGGGACAGTTTGGATTGGTATGCATCTGAACTTATATGTATTGTTAGTTTGTATTTACAAATTTTAGATAGCAATCTACACATCTACATAACTAAATTTTTCAGGGTTTTTTTTTAAATTCCATCAAACATAACTAAAATTCACTGATATATGTATATTTCTTATGCCAGTAAGGGATTAAAATCTGGGGCATCCATGAAGTGTTCAGGTTGCCAAGGGTCTGGTATGAAGGTCTCTGTGAGACAGCTTGGACCTTCTATGTTTCATCAAATGTAGCATCCTTGTGAAGAATGCAAAGGATCAGGAGAGAGCATTAGGGACAAGGATCCTTGTACCCAATGCAAGGGAGAGAAGGTAGTTCAAGAGAAAAAGGTTATGACTGTCATTGTGGATAAGGGTATGAAGAACGGGCAGAAGATTACTTTCGCTGGTGAAGCTGATGAAGCGGTATAGTGCTTGGATGTGATAGTAATTGGATGCAGGTTTTGCTCCTCTGCTTCACTGGCTTTCTGAACAACCAAGTCGTGCAAAGAATTTGCTCATTGTTTGCACCACAGCCACTACTTATCCTCAGTTATAATACTTGTAAAGTCACACTCATTATATCAAAAATGTATAAACATTGTATTGTGATTGAATTTGAAAGTTGAGAAATTTTAATTATTACAAGATTTTGGTTGTACAAATTTTGGTTTTTGATTGTTTAACCGTTATTTGGTGTATAGAAATAATAAGAATTTTTTTTGATAAAGAATTTCTGTATACAAAAATAAAAGAAAATATATATTTTTTAAATTTCTGTGCACAATATACGTCGGTTTTTTGGACATTATACGTCGGTTTATTTAACATTATACGTCGGTTTTTTCAACATTATAAGTCGGCTTTTTAGCGACGTCTATTTAGACTTTATACGTCGGCTTTGTGGACATTATACGTCGCCTTTCTTCAACATTATACGTCGGCTTTTTCAACATTATACGTCGGCTTTTTAGCTACGTATATTTAGACTTTATACGTCGCCTTTTTAACCGACGTAAAAGACTCGTGATTTTATACGTCGCCCCTCTATACGTCGCCATTTAACCGACGTATAAGACCTATTTAACCGACGTAAAAAGCCATTTTTGTACTAGTGATTGTGCCAAGATACTTATCGAGTTAAAATTATTCATAAGTACCGTGAGATTTGAAAAATGATCTTCCCGCTGCACTGACTGGCAACTGCTTCAAACAGTTTCATTTCTAGGTGTACCAACATCATTCAGAAAATTATTTTCAGAGAGTGAGACACCCATCTGCTTCAAATGATTGAAGATACCTTCAACTTTTGAATTCATCATTTGATTCATCCTTTCTTCACACTCTTGCTGAACTTTCGTGGTGATTTGTTGTGTAATTGTAGCCAAGTCATCCACCGAGACAACCCCAATGTTCTTTGTGGGCTAGTACTTGACTCCTCGGATCGTTGGACGGTCTGACATTCATGTGGATTAACTTAGAGACACAGATCTTGACGCAAAGACTGTGTGTGGTGATTACAAGCTAGGATCTCCGTTGAGTTCGTGAAAGTAAAGCTTTTAAAGGTATAATCTGCCTAGAATTATACATGGTTCCTGTGTTTGGGTTTCGAAAATTTTGTTATATTTACGTTTATCCGCTGCGTTTTATGCCTCGGAACCCAACAATGGCATCATAGCTACGTGTATAAGGGGTTGATTTGGTTACGTGCAAGTATGCATGTTTGATGAATCTGCCATGATACAGTTATGTCATATGATGGATATAATGAATCTGTATATAATCTGATATGATGATACTAGTATGTTTAGAATCTGCCATGACTCATCTATATGCGATCTGTTATGATATGTATTCTGTTTCGTTTGTATAATGATATAAACTGTCGGATAGATGCTTTTGGATACGATCCATTTATTGGGATTAGGGTTACGTGTATACTAATACATGTTTCTAGTAACTGGAATTTAGGTCGTGTGTATATTGGTACATGCTTCTGGAATTGTATTCTGATACATGATTTTGCTTGTATTCTGGAATTTAGGTCAATCCGCGGGTTAGGTTTTCGTTTTAATTTGTGCTTGTGACATATACTTTATTTATTTATAATTCATGATTCGATCATGAAAAGTAATAAATAGTATGTCATCTTTATATGATCTTACATGTTCTTTAATGGTTACTTGAGCATGGTGCATGGCTATGGCCTTTAGACCCTAGTTGTAATGGTTTATTCTTTTGGTTTGTAATAAATACGACTTGCATGTCGTTTTCTATTTGTAATTGTTTATCTCGAATGTAACTCGAGTTCTTTTGTAAGTTCATTAGTATAGTTATTATTGTAACATCCAAGAAGGACAAGGGGAACAAGGAGGTATTCCATGGAGGCTAAGGAGTCAATGGAAGTAATAGAGAAAACATATGTAATAGTTATTTTTTACCCCATAGATTGGCCTTGATCTTTTTATTAGCTTAAAAAGATCTCATAGGATTGGGCCATAACCATTGCACGTTTACTTTACGCACTTTACATATGATGTATGAAATGTATGAGTATAGTAGAAGATGCATGCTTTAATTAGATTAATGATGTATGCATGTATTAGATACGTCACCCATGCCATGCTTGCCATGCTAAACAAGATAAAATCTGTAACTATTCAAGATTTTAAAATTAACAAACGATCATGAGATTCTTGTGTTTATAAAATATGAATTTTTTAAAACACGGAATTAAAAATGGAATTTTGATATCTAAAATTGGGATTTTCTAACAAAAGCGGATATGCGTATTCGTAAGGTTAATGGGAATTAAGTGTGACCATTAGGATCCTCTATCTACCTGGGAAATGAACAATTTAAGATGTCAATTTGAAATATTTGGTTCAAGGAAAATTGAGGATCTCTTTATGATGTGATCATGATCGTTATAAATTTTCTAAACCCCTTAACAAAATATTAAGTTTTAATCAGATGCTTTCCAATGACTGAACACTCATCGAATCCTAGATCGATAAGGGGAAGGGCTATCAGTGGCAGGGGACTCCTGTCTATCATGGTGAGATGCGACGAATATAAATGGTTATATTCGGCTGTTGTATCATTGGGTCTAAATTAACTAAGACATCATAATAAGGTGAAAATAAATGGTTATATTCAACTATTATGAACTTAGAAGCATAGAGTTTGGTTAAAAGTCTATTAGATAGATAAGATCAATCGTTGTTCACCAAATTATCCAAGAATTATATATGATATAATTGACAACTGTTGTCTACCTAAATAATCATGTTTTAAGGACTACCAGTGGTTGACTTAGGACATGACGAAATATGGATCTTGGCTCACTAAAAAGATTTATGGGATATTCTTTCCGAATTAATAGTAAGGGCTATTAATTTGATAAAAATAGTGGGAGATATATTATGAATATATCATAATCATTTGAACATAATAATTTATAACTCAGACAATCTAATGTTTATTTTGTGCTTTTATCATTGTAGATACTAAGTAATGGCAAACAATACAAACACACTATCCATACGATCAGTCCTTGAGAAGGACAAGCTGACAGGAGGAAACAACTTCCTAGACTGGTAGAGGAATTTGAGGATTGTCCTCAGGCAGGAGCGCAAGCTTCATGTCATTAATATCCCTCCGCCAGGTCCCCTTCCCGAGGGCGCTACTGTTGAGGAACGAGCGGCCCATACAATGGATGAGAATGACACAAATGATGTTGCATGTCTTATGTTGGCAATTATGAGTGCTGAGCTTCAATGACAGCATGTGCATATGGATGCATATACTATCAATGAGCACTTGTAAAGCATGTTTGCAAGCCAAACTCTTCAAGAAAGGTTCGACACGAGTAAATCACTCTTTAATTACAAATAAGGGGCAAGTGAACAAGTTGGCCCACATGTTCTGAAGATGATTGGTTACATTGAGTACCTTGCTACTTTGGGTTTCCCGATTGCTGCGGAAACTGGTATTGACCTAATCATGAATTCTTTGAACAACAAATTCACTCAGTTTGTTGTGAACTACAATATGAATGAATTTGACAAAACACCTACTAAATTGTTGCATATGTTGAGAATATATGAGACCAAAATGAAGACAGCTGAACCTGCTCCCATACTGATGATGAGCAATAAAGGTAAGGCCAAGGGGAAAGGCAAGTGGAAGGGTTAGAAGAAGACTGGATCTGATTCTACACCCAAGCCAAAGTCAGGTCCCAAACAGGCTTTAAAGCCTAAAGGTGGGGTTGCTAAGGGTGAATGTCACTACTGTAAGAAAACTGGTCACTAGAAGAGAAATTGTCCTGTTTACTTGGAGGATCTGAAGAAAATGAAGGTTGTTCAGATTTCTGGATCAGGTATTTATGTTATAAAAGTCAATCTGTCTATTTCTACATCTTGGGTATTGGATACTGGATGTGCTTCTCACATTTGTATAAATGTGCAGAAACTGTAAAGAAGTAGGACTTTGGCAAAAGGAGAAGTGGACCTACGAGTAGGCATTGGAGCAAGAGTTGCTGCTTTAGCTGTAGGGACTTATTATTTATCTTTGTCCTCTGGGCTTGTTTCAGAACTAGAAGACTATTTTTACGTGCCTGCTATTCGCATAAACATTGTTTCTGTTTCTTGTTTGGACAAGAAAGGTTAGGGGAGAGCACGGATCGGATCGGATTTATGGTAAAACCGAAACCGAAACCGAAACTCTTCGGGTTTTAAAATCTAAAACCGAAACCGGCGGTTCGGTTTCGGATTCAAAATTATCGGATCAGATGCAATCGATTCGGTTTCGGTTTTAAACCCGACTCAGATTAATTCAAAGCAAGCAATTTCAAGCTTTCTAACCCATAAACACTTGTAACTAAGACTGACATTTTGAAGGCAAGTTAAACATTATAACATAAACAAAACACTCATGCAAGGGACAATTAGTGGACTAACATCACCTTGACTTTTGTCAAAGAATTAGTTATAAGCCTAGCACAGTAGCATCCCCATAGAATGTTGTTATGGTAGCCAACAAAAAATGTGAATTCAGCAGTAGATCAACATATAAATAAGTCCTAACAGATAATGTAGAATCATCAGTACATCGACATGTAAATACAACATTTATTAACTGTGCTTAATCGACATATAAGTACAGTCTAACATTTTGTTTCACTGCTAGTGCAAGAACATGTCTGCATAGCACCATAGACCACTGAACTTAAAACAAATTTCATTTAAGGAGACTTACCTCTAGTCATCGTCAAGGTCCAGCACCTCAAAATGTATTGTGCATATATTAATTATAAATAAATAAATATGTATATATATATATAATTTATTTATTTATTTTAATCGGATCGGATTCGATAAGAAACCGAAACCGCATAATCGGATTCGGTTTTTAATTTTTCGGTTTTGGTTTCGGATCGGTTTTAAACGGATCGGTTTTTAGCGGATTCGGATTCGGATTTTTTCGGATTTTTGCTCAGCCCTAAGAAAGGTTTTTCGTTTACAATAAAGAACAATAGTTGCTCTTTTGCTTTGGATGATTTAACCTATGGTGTTGCGCGTTTGTTTAATGGTTTATATGTTCTTGATTTAGATAATCCTGTCTGTAATATAGAAAATAAAAGACTTAAAGTTAATGATTCAAATCAAACATACCTCTGGCATTGTCGTCTAGGCCATATAAATGAGAAACGGATATCCAAATTACATAAGAATGGATACTTGGATAAGTTTGATTTGAATCATACCAAGAATGCGAATCTTGTTTGCTTGGTAAGATGACTAAAGCCCCTTTCACTGGTAAGGATCAAAGGGCCACTGAACGTCTAGAGCTAATACATAGTGATGTATGTGGCCCAATGCGTGTGATGGCTAGAGGAGGCTACTACTACTTCATAACATTTACTGATGATTTCAGTAGATATGGATAGGTATATCATATGATGAATAAATCCGATTCTTTTGAAAAGTTCAAAGAATACAAGGTTGAAGTAGAGAAGCAAATTGGCGGAGGTGCAAGTATTAAGATCTTACGATCCGATCGTAGGGGTGAATACTTGAGCACCGAATTTAAAGAGTATTTAAAAGAGTGTGGTATTGTATCACAACTCACTCCGCCAGGTACACTTCAATGGAATGGAGTTTCAGAGAGGAGAAATCGTACCTTGTTGGACATGGTACGATCGATGATGAGTCATGCAGATCTTCCAATAAGTTTCTGGGATTACGCTCTAGAAACAGCGGCTTTCACACTTAACCATGTTCCTACTAAGAAGGTTCAAAAGACTCCATATGAGATATGGGAGGAGAAACGGTCAGGCATGAGCTTTATTAAAGTTTGGGGATGCAAGGCATTTGTGAAACGTCAAGCATCTGACAAGCTTGGACCTAAATCCGAAAAGTACAATTTTGTGGGATACCCTAATGAAACAAAGGCGTATTATTTTTATAGTCCTTTTGAGCAGAAAGTGTTTATTGCTCGAGATGCTGTCTGCATGGAAAGAGATTTTGTTTCCAAAAGAAATAGTGGGAGACCTATAGATCTCGATGAAGATCGAGACCCACAAAATAGCATTGAACCAGAAGTGGAACAAGAGCAGGATAATGATAATGCTCAACAAACACAGGTTGTTCATAGAACTGGTAGAATTCCCCATGAGCCAGAGAGATATGGATTTCTCTTGACTCAATGTGGTGATTTGATGCTCATAGATGAAGATGAGCCTCTCACATACCAAGATGCTATGAACAGTCCAGACTCTAAGAGATGGCTTGAAGCCATGAAATCCGAGATGGATTCCATGTACGAAAACAAAGTATAGACTTTGGTTGATCCACCTGAAGGGGTAAAACCCGTAGGGTGCAAATGGGTTTTCAAGAAGAAAACTAACATGGATGGAAATGTTCAGACCTATAAAGAAAGGTTGGTAGCAAAAGGTTTCAAACAAATTCATGGTATTGACTGTAATAAAACTTTCTCACCAGTGGCTATGGTCAAGTCCATAAGGATTTTGCTTGCCATTGTAGCATTCCATGATTATGAAATCTGGCAAATGGATGTCAAAACAGCCTTCCTTAATGGAAGCCTTGAAGAGGATGTGTACATGACACAACCTGAAGGTTTTGTCGATCCAAGGAATGTTGGCAAGGTATGTAAATTACGTTGATCCATTTATGGATTGAAGCAAGCCTCTAAGAGATGGAATATTCGTTTTGATGAAACAATAAAAGTGTATGGCTTTGTTCGAAATGAAGATGAACCTTGTGTTTACAAGAAAGTTAGTGGGAGCCATGTGGCATTCATAGTACTATATGTTGATGATATACTACTAATGGGGAATGACATACCTTCTCTAAAGGCTGTTAAGACTTGGTTAGGGAGCAATTTCTCTATGAAAGACTTAGGAGAGGCAACCTACATTCTAGGAATGAGGATCTATAGAGATAGATCTAGAAGGATGATCGGTCTAAGTCAGAGCACATACATTGATAAGGTTTTACATCATTTTGGTATGCAAAATGCAAAAAAGGGATATGTCCCCGTGTCTCAAGGGATAACGATCTCTAAAGACCAGTGTCCGAAATCATTGGATGAGAAGGACCACATGAGTAAGGTTCCATATGCCTCAGTAATTGGATCTATCATGTATGCAATGGTATGTACTAGCCCAGATATTTTGTATGCTTTGAGCATGACGAGCAGATACTAGTCTAATCCAGGTAAAGGTCACTGGGCGGCAGTCAAGAATATTCTAAAGTACCTGAAAAGGACTAAAGATTCATTCTTGGTGTATGGAGGAGAGGAGAAACTGGTTGTAAAAGGTTACACTGATGCAAGTTTCCAAACAGACCAGGATGATACTGTATCGCAGTTTGGTTTTTTGTTTTGTCTAAATGGAGGTGCTGTAAGCTGGAAGAGTTCAAAGAAAGAAATAGTAGCCGATTCTACAATGGAGGCTGAGTACATTGCAGCTTGTGAAGCAGCTAAGGAGGCTGTTTGGATTCGAAAATTCATTACTGATTTGGGAGTGGTTCCATCGATCGCAGATCCCATTGATCTATACTGCGCTAATAATGGAGCCATTGCACAGGCTAATGAACCTAGATCACACTCCCGATCCAAACATATACTCAGGAGATTTCACCTTATTCGAGAGATTAATGAAAGGGGTGACATACACATATGTAAAGTGCACACAAATGATAACATTGCAGACCCACTGACCAAAGGCTTGTCGCAGCAAAAGCACGATGGTCACACTAGTTCCATGGGTATTAGATACATGGGTGATTGGCTCTAGTGCAAGTGGGAGATTGTTAGTGTAGGTGCCCTAGAGGCAATACATTGTTTCTTTTAATAAACCTTTATGTCATTTGATCATTCAATAAACGTATTTATTATGACTTTAATTACTGCGATATATTTGTTAGCATAATAAATGTCCTTAGAATCATGATACACATTGTATAGTTTAAGTACATGACTTGAACTTGAGATTATATAATATATCATATTCTTAAATGACCCTAGTCGAGTATTATTATATAGGACAATAATAATACATAGATAGACTAGTATGTTGTTTGACAGATAACCACATCTCATTGGTTATAAGTATGGAGATACTAAAGTCAATACATAGGTACATGTAGGAGTATATGGTACCGGACAGACCCACAGTGAGATTCTTCATGTTTAATAAAGTCATAAGAAAGACTCATAGTGATAATGGTGATCATTTGACTTAAGATCATTATATCTCTATACGAGGATTAATATACTTTGACTACATTAAAAGTTAGCTTTGATCGGGTGATGATAAAAGTGGACATCGCGTATATCATGAGTCGTATGAGAAATATGAATGATAGAGAAAGGATTTAACCCTCCTATAAATATGAGAGATATTATTGGCCTCTTGATTGAGTGAGACTAAAGAATGCATGGCCGTGCTCAAATAATGATTTGTTTTTAATAATCTACTCATGGATCAAGTAAACCCGGATTAAATGTTGAAGAGGATGACTAAATACATGCCTCGAGTTTAATCTATAATATATATGGTTAAAGGGATTATATTACACGGAAACATTAATCACAAAAGGTTTAAATTGGATCACTAATTATTATTATTACTTGGGTAGCAATGATGTATTACTAGATACCGCTCATTGTTTATAATTTTATTATTAGATATTAAAATTATTGCCAACGTAATAATAACCTAAAGGGTCACACACTTAGAACGTCTTAAAAGGAGTTTTAATTTAAATTCAGAATTTAAATAAATCATTATTAAATTTAGAATTGGCTATTTAATTAATTGGACTGGTCCTAATTAATTATCTAAGTAAATTCGAATTTAATAAAGTAAGAACATAATTGGGTTTAAGGAAATTCAATAATAAAATCAGAATAAATAGAATTGGGTTTAAGGAAGCCCATTTCTGTTTTTGATTTTAGCCCATTACACTACAAGAAAAAAGGCCTTTTCCTACCGTTTATTTCCTACCGACGCATTTCCTACCGACCATTTCCTACCGTTTTTCAAGTCAAACGACTATTTCCTACCGGACCCATAGCCGGTAGGAAATGCCTCCACATTTCCTACCGAAATTAGTAGGAAATGAGTCGAGTGGGACCCGCAAGGCCACGTCAATGTCCGGCCTGAATGAAACGACGTCGTTTCACTCATACCATTTCCTACTGTCTCACTACGGTTGGAAATGAGTGTTGTGTGCCCCATGTGCCATGTGGCAGTGCAGCTTTATGTGTAGCATTTCCTACCGTGTGTAAGCGGTAGGAAATGCCTCGCCTATTCACCAGCAAATGTCTACTTGGCGGCTTCTGATTGGTTGACGTGTCGGTGGACATTTCCTACCGATGAGCGGTAGGAAATGATCGGTAGGAAATGAGCTGTGCAAAAAATTAAAATCTTATCAACTAAATAAAAATAAAAATTTGTGAATTACATTAAAAATTTAAATAAAAAATAGGAAAAAAGATAAAATTCGAATTAAAATACATGAAAACAAAACTATTAATACTCACTATTTTTGTGATGCATGTCACACTAGATTCACTAATTTTATTTTATTTTTTACTTTAATCCCTAAACTAGCTTTCATTTCGGATTCTTGATTCGATTATTTTGAAATAAAATTTCAACGATCGAACCGTACGGGAGTCAAGATCAATCTTTTTAAATGTTATTCCAAAATTTTAAAAAAATAATAAATTTATTTGATTAGGTAATTTAACGGTAAACTAGTACTTTGACTTTAACACCTAAACTAGTTTTCGTTCTCGATTCTTGATTTGATTATTTTGAAATAGAATTTCGACGATGGAACCGTAAGGGAGTCAAGATCAATCTTTTTTAATGTTATTCCAAAATTTTAAAAAATAATAAATTTATTTGATTAGCTAATTCAACGGTCAACTATTAATTTGAATTTAATCCCTAAACTAGTTTTCGTTCCCGATTCTTGATTCGAATATTTTGAAATAGAATTTCGATGATCGAACCATACTGGAGTCAAGATCAATATTTTTAAATGTTATTCCAAAATTTAAAAAAATTAATAAATTTATTTGATTAGCTAATTTAACGGTCAACAAGTAATTTGACTTTAACCACTAAACTAGTTTTCGTCCACGATTCTTGATTCGATCATTTTGAAATAGAATTTCGACGATTGAACCGTACGGAAGTCAAGATCAATCTTTTTAAATGTTATTCCAAAAATTTTTAAAAATAATAAATTTTTTTGGTTGGGTAATTTAACGGTCAACTAGTAATTTGACTTTAACCACTAAACTAGTTTTCGTTCCCGATTTTTGATTCGATTATTTTGAAATAGAATTTCGACGATCGAACCGTACGGGAGTCAATATCAATTTTTTTAAATGTTATTCCAAATTTTAACAAAATAATAAATTTATTTGATTAGTTAATTCAACTGTCAACTAGTAATTTGACTTTAATCCCTAAACTAATTTTTGTTCCCGATTCTTGATTCGAATATTTTGAAATAAAATTTAGATGATTGAATCGTACTGGAGTCAAGATCAATATTTTTAAATGTTATTCCAAAATTTAAAAAAAATAATAAATTTATTTGATTAGCTAATTTAACGGTCAACATGTAATTTGACTTTAACCACTAAACTAGTTTTTGTTCACGATTCTTGATTCGATCATTTTGAAATAGAATTTCGACGATTGAACCGTACGGAAGTCAAGATCAATCTTTTTAAATGTTATTCCAAAAAATTTAAAAAATAATATATTTTTTTGGTTGGGTAATTTAACGGTCAACTAGTAATTTTACTTTAACCACTAAACTAGTTTTCGTTCCCAATTTTTGATTTGATTATTTTGAAATAGAATTTCGACGATCGAACTGTACGGGAGCCAATATTAATCTTTTTAAATGTTATTCCAAAATTTTAACAAAATAATAAATTTATTTGATTAGTTAATTTAAAGGTCAACTAGTTATTTGACTTTAACCTCTAAACTAGTTTTCGTTCCCGATTCTTGATTCCATTATTTTGAAATTGAATTTCGATGATGAACCATACGGGAGTCAAGATCAATCTTTTTAAATCATATACTAAAATTTTAAAAATTTTAAAAATTTATTTAATTATGCAATTAAACGGTCAACTAGTAATTTGACTTTAATCCCTAAACTAGTTTTCGTTCCCGATTCTTGATTCGATCATTTTGAAATAGAATTTCGACGATCTAATCATACGGAAGTCGAGATCAATCTTTTTAAATGTTATTCCAAAATTTTAAAAAAATAATAAATTTATTTGATTAGTTAATTTAAAGGTCAACTAGTTATTTGACTTTAACCTCTAAACTAGTTTTCGTTCCCGATTCTTAATTCCATTATTTTGAAATTGAATTTCGACGATGAACCATACGGGAGTCAACATCAATCTTTTTAAATCATATACTAAAATTTTAAAAAATTATTTGATTATGTAATAAACGGTCAACTAGTAATTTGACTTTAATCCCTAAACTAGTTTTCGTTCCCGATTTCTTGATTCGATCATTTTGAAATAGAATTTCGACGATCTAACCGTACGAAAGTCAAGATCAATCTTTTTAAATGTTATTCCAAAATTTTTAAAAAATAATAATTTTTTTGGTTGGGTAATTTAACGGTCAACTATTAATTTGACTTTAACCACTAAACTAGTTTTCGTTCCAGATTCTGGATTCGATTATTTTGAAATAGAATTTCGATGATCGAACCGTACGGGAGTCAAGATCAATCTTTTTAAATATTATTCCAAAATTTCAAAAAAAATAATAAATTTATTTGATTAGTTAATTTAAAGGTCAACTAGTTCTTTGACTTTAACCTCTAAACTAGTTTTCGTTCCCGATTCTTGATTCCATTATTTTGAAATTGAATTTCCACGATGAACCATACGGGAGTCAAGATCACTCTTTTTAAATCATATACTAAAATTTTAAAAATTTATTTGATTATGTAATTAACCAGTTAACTAGTAATTTTTACTTTAATCCCTAAACTAGTTTTCGTTCCCGATTCTTGATTGGATTATTTTGAAATAGAATTTTGACGATCAAACGTACAAGAGTCAGGATCAATATTTTTAAATTTTATTCCAAAATTTTAAGAAAAATAATAAATTTATTTGATTTAAGTAATTTAAAGGTCACCTAGTAATTTGATTTTAACCCATAAACTAGTTTTCGTTCCCGATTCTTGATTCTATTATTTTCAAATAAAATTTTGACAATCGAACCGTATGGGAGTCAAAATCAATATTTTTAAATCTTATTCCAAAATATTTAAAATTTAATAAATATATTTGATTAATTAATTTAACGGTCAACTAGTAATTTGACTTTAACCCTTATTTATTACAAAATAATTTCAACCTTTTTTATTTATTTTGTTAAACTCGTTGTATATTAGTGCGCGTAGTTCCAAAACAAAATTATGTACTTACAAATTAATTTTTTTTTAAAAATTATTCACCATCTTTAACAACTTAGCTTCCACAACTTATGGTTGTAGTTTAGGGGTTATATTTAGGGTTACTAGGGTTGGACTTTATTTTTTAAAAAAAAGTTTTTTGAATGATTTAACCGTACGGATCTCATTATCACTGCAAATTAGTCATGTGTGAAAAAAATTGTGATTTTTAAAATTCATTTGACGTGATTTTATAAGGAAAAACCCCTATTTTAACAATAATTTGTACTAATTATTTAAACAATAATTTGTACTAATCCATTTTTCTAGTTCTATTTTTTAACGATCCAACCATGAGAATTTTAAGATCACTATGAATTATTGACATTTGCAAAAAATTGTGATTTTTAAAGTTCATTTGTAAGGACTTTTTAATGAAAAAGTGATAAACAAGGTATTGTGGTTATATAATTTTAGAGTAACATTAAAACACAAGAAACACCTTAGCATAATGGTTGGAGGTAGTACAAATTTCGCTGGAGATGTGGGTTCGAATCCCCGCTGTCTCATTTCTCATTTTTTCCCATTTCCTACCGGTTTACGGTAGGAAATGATATCATGCGGTAGGAAATGATAATTCACGAAAAATTCAAAATGAGCGCCTAAACCAAAAATTCAAAATGAGTGCCCAAATCAAAATGGATCCCAGAGTCATTTTCTACCGCAAGTCGGTAGGAAATGATAATTCACGAAAAATTTAAAATGACCGCCTAAACCAAAAATTCGAAATGAGCGCCCAAATCAAAATTCAAAATGGCACCGAAAGTCATTTCCTACCACAAATTGGTAGGAAATATAGAAGTGCGGTAGGAAATGTGTAATTGAGATTTATAAAACAATAACCACTACACCATAAAACGGCTATTGCAACCATATTTTTGAAGGTTTGTCGAAAAACGTTGCTATTGAGAAACCAAAACACACAAATTGCAACGCCTTCGAAAAACATTGCAATAGCATTAAAAAAATTCAAGAGAGTTAAAAACATTCTTTCTATTGCAACAGTTTTCTTAAATTGTTGCAGTAAATTTGATTTTTGGGCCAAAAAAATTGGCGGGCTTGTCAAATGTGTTAGAGCGGGATTTTTACATTATTTTTGCCCGGCTTACCAAAGAAAAAAAACAAACATAACACACACACACACTAACACAGACTCAACATAACGCACATAACGCAGATACAGTAAGAAAAAATCCTCTTCCCTCAAACATCAATCCCAAATCTTCAAGCTCGAATACTCAAGATCGAAGAGAGGAACTCAAACTCCAAGAAGATTAAGTCTCGATAAAGGTAAATCATCGATCCCATATCCTCTTCCCTCAAATTGATTATAAATCGAGCATTCACGTCCTTTAGAGTAGAAGATTAAAGATCGAATGTTCCTCCTTGTTCTTTGTGATTTTGAATCGAGTTTGTTACATGCTCACATCTTCTTTGTTGTTCTTTAATTGCTCTTTTTTTGTGTTCTTAATTAGGGTTTTTATATTTCTTATGTTATTTCGAATTATGTAATTGGGGATATTACTTTGTTTATAGGGTTCATCTTGTAAATTTTCTTAAAGTGTTGGAGTTTATGTTGATTTTTGTTTTTGTAAAGAAATTTGGAATTGGGACTTATTTGGAATTTTCTTAATGTATTATGTATTCAAGTAACAATAAGTAACAATGATGAAGGTCTATGTGTTTTGGCAGTTTCAGAAATTGGAGTCTATTATTTTTGGTTTGGACAGAACATCGATGAATTGCGAGATTGAAAGCCCACAAAGGTCTCTATATCCACCTCAGATCGACTTTTCAAGAACAAGGGTGTTGTGCCTAGTGTATTTGCTACAAAGTTACAAGCAATTGCAAAGCCTTCCCATGGACATCTATTTGCTGCATATGGTTCACTAATAAAGCCATCTTTTGAGAAGATTCTAGTGCAGCCTGGCGAGGACATTAAGTTGAATAGTTCCCCAGATGGAATTCTCTTACCAATTAGTCAGATTAAGAAAGGGAAGGAAGGGTCGACTGCACTTACCCAAAGTAGGTTCCTCACTCTTGTTGAAAACTTGTTTGATCATGATTTTTGACTGCTATGACTTATGCATGAGCATTTGAAACCAGGGATATCATAACATTATCTCCATTCAAGATATTTTTTAATATCAAACAACGAGACCCATTTTCTTGTCTTTATTAAAGTATCATCTATGTTGTTTATGGACTTCGAAAGTTGACTGTGTATGTGTACTTGGTGACATATTATACACTGAAGGCGGGGAGGCAGGGAATTTGTACAAAACTGATAGCGGAGAAGGAGACCTCTTGGACAGGAAGGAAATGATTATACACCATTATACAACATTATAATACTGTGAGATATTTACACCATTATACAACACTACGGTTACCTGGGTAGTTATATATCAAGTGCATATCATCAATAAAACCCAGGAGAAAACGTACTGTACTTACATATGCTCTGTTTTGTTGATAACAGGACTGGTCATGCTTTTTGTCCTTGCTTTTGGCTGGCATCTGTATGAATCTTAAGATGATTATACTTGTACACAATATTTTTGAGAACTTGTGTATATTCAGTTTGTCCTTTTAAAATTGCTACTTTCGTGACATTAGAACTGGTTTATAATGTGCATACATGTGTGCTTATTTAAGTACTTCTGCGTATTTATTGATACGACTATATAGATGTGGATTGGTGTGTTTAGTTATCTCGCAGGTGATATGAAAATTGACAAATTTTGCCATTGTTTTGAGCAGGCAAAGCAGTGAAAAAGCTGAAAGTTTGAGTTGTTACTTTAAGCATCTAGTGCATAGTTATGCCTATTACCTCACAGCTGAAAACACTGTGATTTGGTCATTATATGCGGTGTTTATGCCTGGAAACTGATTTCTCATAACTGATAGCTATATAGTAGTATATATTCTTGTGTAATAGACATCTTATTTTTTCAAAGTGATACAAAAAGCTTAGCATTGTAGCATGTACTTATTTTGATGTTTAAGGTTATTTTCATAATTGCTGTCATCATATTAAGATTTGATAAGCCTTATATGAAAAGTCTCTTTTTGTTGCCCTATCATAACCATAACATTAGTCCTATATATTAACCAATTCTATATTGTATATCTACAACATTGTACGTTGAAGAAACATAAATGAGCTAAAATCATGTAATCCATGTATGATACACGGCACATTTAGTAAAAAAGTTCTTTGTTAAATGATTTATTATGCAACTGCAGGTCATCTTGATTCTTACTGTTTTGTGTAAACTTACCAACTATGACCAACATTGCTTACTTACATTCGTTATGTTAAGAAAATACCATCACGTAACTTCAGTTTCGTGTCTCTCTGGATATATATGAGTGGTGTTCTCTTTGTATTAGACCGAATTGTGATGATTTTAATAAAGGTTTATATTCATGTTTACCCTCTTGCAGTTTAATTTCCTCAAGTTGTGTTAATGTAATGTATTATATTTATATTCTGGTGGCACTTTGAAAATTTAAGATATCAAAACTGTATTCTTCCGAGCGTAGTAAGATATATGCAGCAAAGTCATGTTGTCAACAGGGTTCATGATATTTTGCAATATCATCGGTGTTCAGTACTCCTCTTTACGTTTTCCACTTGCTATGTCTTGACTTATTAAACTGAAAGTCCTGTAGTTTGTTTCTCAAAGTGGACACTGTTATCATAAATTGCACTTGACAGCATGCAGGAGTAAGCAGAGGAATTTGTGCATTTTTCTATCTAGATAATGCTACAGTTTTACACTAAGTTTTTGTTTTGTTCTGTTCAAGGAAACCTTTGTCCCTGAGTTCTGATATATGAACTTATTATACATACAATAAGCATTCGTTTCTTCTGGGATGTGCATTAGGTGAAATCAGTGTCCGTCAACAATGTCTCCTTAAGCGTTTCTGAGAACGACATCCGGGAGTTCTTCGCATTCTCTGGTGATATTGAATGTATTGATTTACAAAGGTTAGTTGCTCATACTAGTTTTAGTTATCTTTTTTGCTTCTGCCTTATCTTTAGCCATCTACGATTTTAAAATTTGTAATGAACGCAAAAAAAACAATATAACTTCCTAATTAGTTTCTGATTCGTTAGTGACACCCAAGATACTTCAGTTTCTGATCTGTTCTCAAGGCAAGTTAGAATGATTGTACTAATAACTACTTCAGTCCTACACTCCTACCAAGATATATGTTTCTGTCCAAGATGTCA
The DNA here is from genome assembly GCA_036435485.1 of Saposhnikovia divaricata. Lineage (NCBI taxonomy): Eukaryota > Viridiplantae > Streptophyta > Magnoliopsida > Apiales > Apiaceae > Saposhnikovia > Saposhnikovia divaricata. The sequence continues at coordinate 58,253,375 of CM071596.1, forward strand.
CCTATAAGTAGTTAATATATTGTGTCATTTTTACTGCTTTAATAGTTATCTACGAGATATTTCTTAGTATAACAGCTCCAAGATTTCTTATTGGTTTACTTCCACATTCCTTGTATGTCGTTCACTATGCATTTTGATAAGGCTTTGTTGCATGTTTCTATATCTTTCAAATTATGTAATAAGGTTGCTGAGGTTGAATCTATAAACCATAGCAGAACTAAAAGAAGAATGAGCTCCAGCTCCATAATTGAGGTAGAAGAATTACTGCCATACTCACATGGATATGGGGAACTGAATTTCTTCCGAGAAATGGACCAGTACTGAATTACGAGAGCATAGAAACTCTTTTGGACTCGTTTCAACAGATATGCGACAACATTATCCCTGCAGGTAATACTTTCGCTAAAGAAAGTAACAAAATTAACTTCCTTGTTATGCATTGTCTAGCCACTTGTACTGATTATTTACTCAAATCTACGAGAGATTAACAATCGTCATGTGAACTTACAATGTCATGTAAGATGTTGGGATTCCTTCGCCACCCTTAATGGTGTTCTAACTGTTCTTAAATGGTAAATAATGGACTCTTGGACCAAGCACGTTATTGTGCGTTTGTTCTGATAATCGGTTTTTGTTTATGCACTTACATGCTCACTCTTTCTACCTTGCAGATTTCACAAACAGGTAGTTTAATACTCAAATCTCATCAACCTATTTGTAGCATCAGAATATATGCATTTTTGTTGATCGCTTACTTGGGTTGTACGCTCTTGTTTTATTTCAGATCCTTACTCTCTCCAATTGCAAGGAAGATCTAAAGAAGAAGGTCCATGCAATGATTGATAAGTCTGCAGAGCGTGGGTTAAAATCATTGGGTCTGTAGGCTCATCACGAATTTCTCATTGTTGATTTGTAAAATCCAAGCACAAATATATGGAAAAAAACAACCGGCATATGTATTTTTTAACTTTATTTTGGTTTTACGATATAATAATTGTTGAGGAAAATTTGATGTAAAGAATTGTAATTTTATTTGACTTTGAACAAACACATGTAATTGGATATTTGGCATTAAGTTGCCCTGGTTTATGAAATGCAAATGATGCTTGGATTGTGGCTATAAATGGCCTGATTTACTGTATTTTCAGCATGTTCCTACCAATTTTTTTTTTTGAAAAAATGTTACAATAGGGTCAAAATACGTTGCATTAATCTATAAAAAATCATTGCAATTGGTCTGAAAAATGTTGCCTTTAAGTGTCAATAAATTACCTTCTTATGCTACTGCAATAGTTTTTAATTGTTGCTATAGAGTCTAAAATGTTGCTACTGAAAGTTATTGCAATGATTTAATTTTGTTGCTGTATGGTATCAAAAACGTTGCTAAATCGACCTATTGCAAGGCAATCGGATGCAACGCCCAAATTTTGCAAATTTGTTGCCATAGACTCTACTGCAACAAATATAGGCCTTAAGGCAATGTTTTCCTGTCGTTGCAATAGCCGTTTTATGGTGTAGTGAACTTTCTTCATTCCCCTTCACTTCAACTCTCTTCTCCACCTCTCCATCTTTTACTATTCTTATCAACTCTCTTCATTTTTTTCATCTCGATTTTCTTATTTATCACCATTATTTAGGTACAAATCTTTAATCTCTTTTATATATCCATTTGATTTACATAAAATATGTGTGTGTTTGTGTTAGTTCAATTTGAATAATATTTGTATGTTTGAATTACATATAGTATTCTTCAATTTGATTAGCTCAAACTTTCATTTTGTTTGCTATTTGAGCTCATTAACTTTCATTTGTGTATGTATATATGTATAATTTTTTGTTCAATTTTTTATGTAAATTGTTAGGACTTGATACAAATTAAAAGAACTTTTCGGAAGAAGGCTAAAGAGAACTATTCGGATGAAGGCGACGTTGAAGGCAATGACAAAGACAATTATGAAGGACACTTCAAGAGTGATTAGTTTAGGTTTTTAAATTTTTATTTTGCTTTGTTGTAATGGTTGTATTTTAGTACATTTGTACAAATATTTTGTAGATGTAACTTTAATTTTTTAATTTTATGGTGATGAAGGCGGATTACGATTTGTGATAGATGTTTGATTTTTGGTTTTGATTGTATGCTTGTGAATTAGATATTGATTTTGTTATGCAACGTGTATGCTTTTGAATCAATGAAGAACATTTATTTTTAAAAAGTTGCCCAGTATTTCCTACCGCCTTCAAGCCATTTCCTACCGTTATTAGCATTCGAAACCTAGTATTTCCTACCGTCTTCAAAACATTTCCTACCGCATTCATAAGAACGATAGGAAATAATGAATAGCGGTAGGAAATGGCCGGTAGGAAATGCCATTTTACAAGGTGCCCGAAACAATTCCTACCGAAGTGTGCAAAAGTGGTCGGTAGGAAATGGCTCTGCACTTGCTACAATTTCCACGTCAGCAGCTGACGTGGCTGATGACGTGTGCGGGGCCCGCCCAAGTGTCATATGACATGTCGCCACATCATCGTCCAAGTTGGCATGTGGGTCCCCGCCATGTGGCATGCCACGTCATCATGTGGGACCCACGTTGACCCGGTCAATATCATTTCCTACCAAAGTCATTTCCCACTTAAGCATTTCCTACCACATGGGGCCGGTAGGAAATGCGGCATTTCCTACCGATTTTGGGCCTTTTCCTACCGATTTGAAGGTAGGAAAAGGTCATTTTCTTGTAGTGTTATCTCTCTCTTATAAATACATAATTATGTATTAATTTAGGGTTAAGGATCATATAATTCGTTTTGGTTAAAAAACCCTAGCAGCTCCATCTTTGAGAGGATGGAGAAAGAGAGAGGCTATTCTTCGTGGGCTAGTACCTGACTCCTCGGATCGTTGGACGATCGGACATTCGTGTGGATTACCTTAGAGACACAGATCTTGATGCAAAGACTGTGTGTGGTTATTACAATCTAGGATCTCCTTTGAGTTCATGAAAGTAAAGCTTTTAAAGGTATGATTTGTTTTCTCCATTATCTGCCCAGAATTATACATGGATCCTGTTTTTGGTTTTCGAAAATTTTGTTATATTTACGTTTATCCACTGTGTTTTATGCCTCGGAACCCAACATGCTGCCAGTCTTTGCACACAATAACAATGGACAAAAGTGAGTTGCGCTGTAACTTGAAATCGAAAGAAAAATTGACCACCAACAAATTGTGCTCGTTTACATTTTCTTATCATCTACCGGATACATATGTATTTATCTATTATAGAAATTTACAACATGACAATAAGATGCTTCTCTAAATACTCTACCAATATATCTGTCAGGAGAATTGGAGATGCATACTTATCTTGCTTATCTGGTGCAGGCGGGATCAGGTTATGTTCGGCCAATACGCTACCAAAATGAAAGAATGGAGGATGCGGACAACCCCATCATAATTGATGATCAGTTATACTGTGATTCTCCAAAATCTTGTGATCAAAACCAGGTACATTATAAAAGCATATTATCTTCTAATGAAGTCATTGTTGCGTCTATAATCTATGTACTAAGTTTTATGTCTTTGTGTGATAATGGAGATTGTCTTCTTCTCTGGAGCAATATATTTCACGACCTTCATACTAAATCTCTCATTCCTCTTTTCATAGTTTTGTTTTTAGAGAGCTGAAGAAATATGAAAAGGAATTTCCAGAGTTTTGTGGTGAGTGTCAACGTCTAAAGAAAGAAAGGCAGCAACAGCCGCTTTTTGCAAGACATATTACGAGTTTTGGATTGTGGATTATGGATTCAATTATATATAAATGTACATGCTGTTTGAATTATGTAACAACATTTTGTTTTGATTTTGGTACATTGTGTTTGGAATTTGGTTAAGTATTTGAATTTTAGGATAGCATTGTGTTTGGATTTTGGCATTTTAGTTACTTGTTTGAATTTTGGAATAGTTTGTGTTTGGATTTTGGCATTATAATTGTTATTATGGATAATTTATAATACAAATAAAACCCTGTAATTTGGTTAAGTATGTGTGGCTAGTACTATTCTTCAGCCATGCTACCTATTACAAGCAATGTATATATTGGTCTTGAAAAAAGGTTTTAGCCAGAACGATAGTTACTACAATTATTATTGACTAAAATCAGTTATTTAATAGTGTATATAACATAGAAAACGACCACACCAAAATTATATAATGTGGCCATACCAAAGCTTTTTGTCACGATTTACCAATAAATAGTGCGACCAAAACTAAGCCTTTGATGAATGTTGGTATTTAGCCACGTTAATAATTCTCTTTAGCCACTACGCATCATGTGGCTGCAAGCTGGTATTTAGTCACACTTTTGAGCTTAAAATGGGGGTTGTCAGACCTATATGGTGGTATGCTTTAGTCAGTCTGTTTTCAGTTACAGCCACACAACAGGGGTGTGTCCGTAGGGGCGTACGATGATCCGACCTTATGTCACACTTGGCTGAAAAATTAAAGAGTGACGTAAAGTTCATAGCCACACATATTTTATGTGACCGAAGCCAAAATTTGACGTAGTGCAAGGAAGCAAAATGGAGTAAGGAAACGTAGTTTTGCAGGTGGTATAAAGTTCCGTTCCATTATTAGGTGGAAGCTAACAGACCAAAGACCACTAATTGGCTATTTAGTTACTCACACTCTGACCAATCTATATGATCTTCACACTAGGATTTTAAAAAAGGGAGTACAAAAGTATGTTCAATTAGAAGTAGCTTACTTGTCAGCACCATATCCAATAGCTTCAGCGTTTGGCTCAAGTTGCATAAATTCTTCCGCAGTCCACTCTCTATCTTGACCTGATCAAATTTTAGATTTAATTCAAGAACAAGATAGATAGAATTTGACGTTTGTTGGTCTATAATATCCCATTAATTTCGTTCAGAAAGCTTGTGCCTCGTAGAGTCTATAAACAGATTTACATTAAGGAAACAATTTGGCTTCCATGGCTTATGAACAGCGGGACAACCTTCATCTCCTTGACTAGATCAAAAAAGAATGATAACCCAGGCTCCCCCTGATTGCAAACCTGGATACATCATCGAAGAGTCCGATGGCATATCAAGTCTTATTGTCATTTTCAATCAAAGCTGAAAACCAATCTTTAGTTAGTGCCCTTCGTGTATCTAAATTAGGCTCTTCATTTGTCAAAGAACTACACGTTCATAAACAGATACACGCAAACCCCTACTATTAGCAAAAGGAAGTATAAGTTAGGCACAACCATTTTTACTTGTGCAATATATACAAAAAATATAAACATATAACCAGGGAGTGTCTGATTGTAACTCGGTCTTGCATGCCATGATTCGGAAAAAAAAAGTTGAATAGCTGAAGGAAAAGAAATAATGAAAAAAAAAAGAAATTAGTAGACCAACATCATTATCTATAATCCTGCCATCCCTCTGGTCCTATTCCTACATATAGAACATGCAGCACCTCTTTCTTTAGGCTTATTAGTTCTATTTTTCATATAAAGATAATAATTTTAGGAAATTAGTAGACCAACATCATTATCTGTAATCCAAATCATGCAAATGTAACGCAAAAAGAGACATCACCTAAACAAGCAAATAGTTAAATAATTTTGAAATGTCTAGCAAATTAAACACTCAAATGCTAAATTGTATAGAGAATTTGTAGAGGTTGGGATAACAAAGGGGACTTCACATAAATAGCATAAAGGCATTAGAACTTTAACTACGTATACGTTCAGTACATGAATCATATAACAAGGGAGGTAACAGTGGATATTAAATAAGGTTATTAATAAGAAAGCTTACAACATGTTTAACTTATAGACATAATGAAGTATGAGCAGCAAAGCCCAAAGGCTATACTTTACAGAACCAAAAAATTGATAAATTGCATAAGGCTATAAGAGATCCAAATCTTCTGTGTACATTAATAGACAAGTCACACTGAGATCAGGCAGAATTGTGCCTTATGAGTTCATAAATTAGATTACCTTTTTGTGGCTTGAACCATAGCCCTCAATTCATACAGCCTCCCCGGTCTAAATTCAGTATTTCCACAATCAGCATTAGAATCCTCCAACCCACAAGTAGAACCAAACATTTTGGGTTCTTGGGGTAGAAGCTATCAACAAGTAAACCAGCAAGACCGACATCTAATTACACCTCTTAAATAATGTGCATAAAAATAATTAGTAAGCTTAACCGACGTATAAGACCAAAAAAGGCGACGTAAAAGCCCTGTTTTGTACTACTGAACGCATGTCTAAAAAAAATTAAATAATTCTCTTTCCCAAATTAAAAATAAGAAAAAAAAAATTAAAAATTTAGGGTTTTGAGTTCAAAAGTCCCCAATTTAAAACTAAATTGAACTATTTCGAGTTTATGTACAAATGTAGGCTAACCCACTTACCAATTCGAGCTATGTAAAAAGTAGCTTCGAACAAACCGATATGAGCTATGAACAAATGGTTTACAACTTTGCAGCTTCAATTGGTTTTGAACAAATCCAGTCGAAAAAGAGAGAGATATATATATATATATATATATATTAGAGCTTCGAGATTCTTGTAGCTTGAAGATTATGTTCGAGAGAGAATAGGAGGGAGGGGAAGGGGGAGAGAGCGGCGGGGTGAGATTTAGGGTTCTTGGGAGAAGGGGCGAGGGTGAGTTGAGAGAGAGTTGAGAGAGCGATAGATTTTCTTCGATTGTTTTTATTTTATTTATATATGTTTTATGTTTTTAATATTTACTTTATCTGATTATTTGTCCACTAGGAGGGAACCAAAAATTGGCTAACGGGGAAACATTTTAACAAATTGGGGGGAAATATATTAACGGGGGAAACTATTTGGGGGGTGCGCGGGATTTTTTTTTTTAGCTTGTTTAAGACATCAGTTATTCTTACAAGCGATGTCCTAAAACAAAAAAGACGTCGGTTTTAAAACGAGGGATGTCCTAAAGACTTTTTACATCGGTATCATTACTGATCAATGTTAAATCGGTGATGTCTATTACACTATTTTTAGTAGTGTCTTACCATGTCCTTAAGCATTCTGCTTCGTCTCTCAACAACACCATTCATGCATGGTTACCCAGGCATTGTGTGTGGGATGATTCCGCATTCCTCTAGAAATTTAGCAAAAGGTCCAGGACATTGTTAACCGGATCCGTCATACCGACCATAGTACTCACCACCATGATCGGACTTGACAGCTTTAATCTTTTCACTAGGAGATTTTCAATTTCAACTTTGAAGACTTTAAACACGTCCAAAGATCGTGGCTTTTCATGAATTAAATATAAGTACCCATATCTAAAATAATCATCTATAAAAGTGATAAAAAACTATTGACCATTCCATGAAGCTGTAGGGAAAGGACCACATATATTAGTATGTATCAATTGTAAGACACCAGTGCTCCTATTGGCACTTAATTTCTTTATGTTTGTCTGTTTTCCCTTAATACACGCAATGCATATACATTATGGTCTGAATAATCAAGAGATTCAAGTATTTCATGTGACACAAGTCTCTCTAATCTCCCTTTAGAGATATGTCCTAAGCACTTATGCCATAACATAGCAGAATTCTCTCTTGATAATTTTCATTTTGTACCTCTTGATGTTGTTTTTAAGGATTCATTATGTAAAGCAATTGTATTTAGCATATATAAATTATCAATCGAAGAACCAGTCGTAACCAAAGAAGAATTAAGAAACAGACTAAATTTATTATCTCCAAATGAACAAGAGTAACCGTATTTGTCCAAAACAGAAATAGAAACCAAATTCCATCTAAATGATGGTACTACATAAGTCTCTCTTAATTCAACAAAATGACCAGTCTCAAAAGACAATCTAAAAGTGCAAATATCTTCCACTAGAACTGCATTGCCATCACCCACATAGATGAATCTTTTAGCATCACTTGGTTTCTGGCTCCAAATGCAACCCTTTCTTTATATGCCAACTGACATACTTGGGACAAACCTTCTTCACATGCCCAAATTTCTTACAAAACAAACAAGTAACAGCTTGATCCTGAGTCTTTTGTTTCTTAGGCTCTGATTTTCCCACTGCAGTCTCTTTATCGTTAGTCCTCTTTCGGTGATTAACCTTTGAGGTAGTTCCAACATGAGCACTTTCAACCTGTTCACGCTTCAGTCTATCTTCCTCGTGCATATAATGTGAAATGAGCTCATTCAGAGCCCACTTATCTTTCTGAGCATTATAACTCATTATAAATCATATTGTGGAAGAAGAGAGATGACTATCAAATGCACTAACAAGTCATCAGACAAGTCAAGCTTTAGTGCCTTAAGTTTTGAAACGATATTAGACATCTTTATAATGTACTCACGAATATTTCCTTTAGCTTTATACCTCGTCTGAACAAGATCCGCCAAAAGCTTACTTGTCTCAGCCTTTTCATTTTTCATAAAATGCTTTTCAAGCTCATCAAGGAAATCCTTAACAGATACCATATCGGGGTCATCAGACATACCGCCCCTGAATGCTTCAGGAATGCTGCGCTTTATCATCATTAGACTTAAGTGATTAGAATGCTCCCAATTCTCAATGTTTAATTTCTCAGTATCAGAACTTTCATCCGTAAGAGAAGGACGTTGTTCTTTCCTTATAGCGTAGTCTAAATTTTGCAGCCGAGAACTAACAGAACATTCTCTTTCCAGCTCTTAAAGTTTATGCCGTTAAGCATAGGAATGGAGTTCATGTTGGTAGTTATATTAGCAGTAGATGAATTAACTAGCAATTTGGAACAAAAATATATAAGCTCGCATAATAGAAATTCATGTCATATGCATACATAATAGCACACCAAAAAAAATACATGAATTTAAATACTATAGTATGTGGACCCATTTAGGCAAGATACCTAGCACAACATTAACAATTAATCTTTGGACATAAATATTAACTTGTAAGTGGTACTCCACGCAGAAATCAAATCTATACTAATATATAAAGCCGAAACATTAAAAGTTTATGGCAATTTTGTGAAACATGCATGATAAAATTTATTCCAGCCTTCATTAAGTTAGTACCAAGATGTAAAAAAATTAACATGCCATAAACCCATAACACGAAAACAAATTCACGGGGGAACCACCAAATATATTTAATCGTAACATGTAAGATTTCCAGAATGCAGAAGCTTAAAACTAGATATGTGAAAATATTACAAAACATAAAATTACGAGATATATATCATAATTTTAAACAATCATACAAAAAATATGATCAATCCTAATAATTTGACATAAGATAGGCTCTGATACCAATTACTAGATTTAAATAAATAACCACGGATCATCTTATGTGATATTATCAAGATTACACTATAAAACTGTAGTGCGAAAGGCATACCTGATTCCATGATAGTAAATATGAATACGGATTATGGGACTTTATCTTCCACAGACTTGATTCACCTCTAGCCGTATCTCGCTCTAACTGATGGGAATAGAGGAGTAGAGGTTGTGAATAGCCTTGGGGACCAAGACCCTATTATGTTCCTTCTAACGTAGTCTAATTAGACCCCATTAACCCTAATTAGATTACTATTGGTTATTACACATTACAAAGCCCATACCGAATAAGATGTTATTGGACCCTTTATTTTAGACCACTTAGTCCAAATATAGAATAAACATTAAATATAATTATCTTTAATTTGTAAGCCCATAAATTATTATTAGATTATAAAAAATAATCTAACAGTTGAGGATAGCTTGATATATATAATAAAGATTCCATTTATACAATGTCTGCAATACTAAAAAAGACCAAGCTAGTTGTTAAATCGGTTAAACAGAAATAGAAATACACTTCACGACTACATATTGCATTGACAGAAACAAAAGTAATGAGTGATAGAGTGTATATTTATATACACTTTAATAGGATTTTATTCTCATATTTATAGGATTTTTTAAATAATTGGTTGTTTATTTATTATTTTTAGTGTTTAGTGGCAGGAGCTTAATTTGGGCCTAAATCATGTGAAAATTCGGATTTGTTGGAGGCCTCGTGCATACATCACTGTTTGGGCCATATCTCGAGTTCTAGACAGAATTGAGCGATCTTATAGCCCATGCGAAGCCGACGAAATTATCCACAACTCTAAGGTGGTCCAATACTCTTTTTACCACTGGAGCAGCCCAAAAACAGGCCTAGAAGTCAGACTACGAATTTCACAAAAAAATCCAACTTATTTTAGGATATGGATTTTATTTTCTAGAAAAACCATTAAAACACATTTAAATTATAATATATATAATTTTTGGGGCGGTTTATTAGAGACGTGTATTATTGAGAGATAGAGAAAAGCATTGAGAGAACTTGGGCAAGGATTGGAGGGATTCACTCAAAGTTTGAGAGATTTCATCAAGTTGAATTTTTCTGTACTCTGTACTCTTGTAATCATGGTTTTGGATATTAATATATATTTGATTTCTTCATTCATTATGAGTAACTAATTCTCAAATTCGAGAATTAGGTAATATTCATTGGTTCAATATGCTTGTGTAATTATATGGTGATTTCTCTTCTTTGTTAATCTGTTGTTAAGTGCATAACACAATTGAGGGAGTCGCGAAACTTTGATTATATTTTTAGAAATTTTAATGAATCGGGAGAGAATTTATGATTCTAGTTTATGATACAACATACGTAATTCAATTATTGATTGGGAGATTAATAGGTGAGTTACGAGACTAAAATTCCTTGGACTTAAATAGTTTATAATTTTGCATTGATTGATTATGGAAGTGACTTCAATGTATAGTTGTAAACATTATATTGTATCTTGGGAGAGAACAATATAAACATTAGAGGGATGTTTTGAGCAAGAGCATGAGACTTATCATAATTGATACACATTCATTATTACCAATCAAGAACCCTGATTTCTGGATTGCTTTTTACCATCGTTAAATCGTAATTTTTACTTACTTTATAGTGTAATTTAGTTAGCAAACAATCACCCAAATATTCTTCTCACTTCTAGATTTTAAGGAATAACAACTTGAACTTATATTAATATCAGTCCTTCCCTGCAAACGAGCTTATATAGAGAATTACTATCAACAAATTGGCGCCGCTGCCGGGGATGGAACCCGGGTCACCCACGTGATTGTTGATTTTATCTGAGCATCGTCATGCTTCTAAGTAGCATCCTCACGCTATCTAATCTGCAGCTACTGTTATTTTTTAGCAATTTAGTATGATCATGCAAGTTCTTGGCATGATCATGTTGTTCTTCTAAAAAGCTACTGGTGCATTTTGATGTTTTGGCATGACCACGCAGCCCTGAGGTGTTTTGGTGGTGATATACACTACACAGGCATCCAACACATGTCCAACACATTTAATGGGAATCTAATGATCATGCTCATTCATTACATACTCTTGGCATATGTTATGCCCAAATCTGGCATAGACCTAAAGTAAGCCCACTAAGCCATAATGGGCCTAAATACGATAATTTGGTTGCCAAAGCCCACTGGCAGGGACCAGTCCAACATATTCTTCAAAATTGTATTCATTGATTATTAGAAGAGAACGATCCTCAGCAATGGATCGCTTCACACATGGCTCCCAACGAGGGGTCGTACTATCACTACTCTGCATTAAGGTCTAGCGTGGCCTAAGACTCTCATAATGAAAACTCATAGCTAAACCTAGCAAGGTCGCATGAGTATTTCTATATTTGGGACCGCATCGCATGACTGAGCCTAGCAGATGCGAGGTCCTCACAAGCTCTCCATCAGCTTCACTAGGAGCATCGCATAGTTCTAGCATCATGTAGCCATGAATAACTTTTAGTGGGCCATGACTTATCTCCTAAAACCCTAGCCCGTCTAGGTAACTTATTCTCTAAGAACTACACTTGGCTTAATCCCTATAAATAGGGTACGTAGGCACCTTGATATGGAGGAGAAACAGTTCACTCTAAAAACACCATACAAGATCAGCCACACCTAATCACCAAAACCCACTACACCAAATATGGCTTATTGCAACACCAATATAAAATGTGTTACAATAGACACAAAACTTGGTAGTCTATTGCAATATTTTTAAAAATGTTGCAAAAAAACGAAAAGTGTTGCAAGCAAAAGGATCATTTTGAAATTTTAGAATAATTGCAATACTTTAGCAAAAGCATTACAACAACTTGTCCAAATTGTAGGCGGGAATTTGATTTTTTCATTGAGCGGGATAAAAAAAGTACTAAAATGTTAGTACCAAAATATTTGTTACACAACAATAAAACAAAAAAACAAATTCACCACTGTCTCTCTCTCTCACACCACTCTATCTCTCTCTCGACACCACTCTCTCTCTCGACCTCACCACTCTCTATACCTCCTTTCTCTGTCGATCCATCTCTCTCTCTCTGCCCCCCCTCTCTCTCTCTCTTTCTCCTCTCTTACACACACTCATCTCCAAAGGTTTGTGTCGATCCATCTCTCTCTCTCTCTCTCTCTCTCTCTCTCCTCTCTTTATGATTCGCCCTATGTCACTCATCTCTCTCGCTCTTCTCTCTAATTCACCCCTCTCCCACTCATCTCTCACACCTCTCTTAATTCCATAAAATTCTCTTACTCATCACTCACACCACTCTTAAATCCCTAAAATTGATTCGAGCAAAACCCCAAAACTGATTAGAGCAAGATTAAATTAGAGGTAAAGTATCAAACTTTTATCGATTATGTTCGATTATATATGTATGTGTATGTATCTATGTATTTCGATTATACTTGTTCTGTGATATTATATGCTCTTAATTTCCTCTTATTAATTTTGTGCAGATAAAGCTAGTATTTGAAGATTTAAAGGTATTTTTTTGTTCTTTTGTGTTATTAATTATTAATTTTGTGCTAAATTATTGGTAATTTGGTGTTAGTAATTAGTAGGTTTTGTGTTAATTAATTGGATTTTTCGATTAATTTGGTGTTAGTAATTAGTAATTTGTAGATAAAGTTAGTAATTAGTAGCCCTTTTGTCCTTTATATTGCATTTCTTTGATATTAATTCGGAGTAGTTAACTGATATATATTTAACATCTAGCATGTAAGTATTTTTGTTCGTTTTAGCTTTGCTACCATGTATGGCATTGATTTCTGCAGAATTTTGATTTCTGCAGATTTTATGACTTTCACAAGTGTTGTCATATTCCTACACTCATGATATGAGATGAACTGGTCAAGTGGGAGAGAGCTTTTGTGAATTCTGATACGAGTAAATAAATGTCAAACAAATATGTTCTGCTAACTAATTTTCTTCTCTTATCTGATTTGGCTCCAGGGTGGTGATGGTTTTTTCAATGAAATCCTTAATGGACTTCTCTTGTCGAGGCATAAAGCTCCTTTTCCTCCATTCCCTAATGATTTTGGTCATTCATCTAGTAAAAATGACAATACCTTGGTTTATTTGAAAAAAGCTAGTGTGGAAACTTCAGCAGCGGTTTGATAATCTCAAGAAGAGAAAAGATCCTGGAACCTTTACTGAGCAAGGTATGAAATGGAAGAAAATGTTATTAGAATATATGTGTGCGTGTGTGTGACTTGTAGGATACTAGGATATTCAGATATTCTTGCTTGTCTGGCTCGAAGGTCTATCCATACATGTATACAGTCTCGTCTTCATGGATCCTTTTTGAGATATTTCTTTTAAATTTACTAATAAAAGTAACATATGGATGTGTGTGTGTGTAAAATATATCGGCTGTCGAGTTACATATGGATGTGTGTGTGTGTGTGTAAAATATATCGGCTGTCAAGTTTGAATGATTTTCATGGTCCCATCGTCTATTCTTTAGTTAATTATTGTTTCTAGTTAACTAGAATATTGCTTGCAGTCTTCTTAGTTGTCAACTGAACCGAATCTAGGAAACAATTTGAAACTTATGCTTCCATTCTTATGTTGTTGTCCACTAATAAATCTAATTTTATTCTTCTTATCAATTGCAGCATATCGCAAATTTAGCTGGTAACAAGAAGTTGGTGTTGCCAGTTCCTGCTTTTAATGTCATCAATGGTGGATCACATGCAGGAAACAAACTTGCTATGCAGGTAAGTTAGCACCCTTTTTAAAATTTTTAGGGACTGTCAACTAGTATGTTCTCAATGGGTTTTTTTTTCTTGCAGGAGTTTATGATTCTTCCAGTCGGTGCCTCGTCATTCTCAGAGGCAATGAAGATGGGAGTTGAAGTATACCACAACTTGAAGGCAAGTTGCAGTATTTGGATCTCAATTTTCTCCTCTTTCACACATCCTATGTATATCTTGTCATTCTTGCTGTATAGTCGTGGACTCATCGTATTGTGAAGGAGCATAAGACCCATAATAAATGTTAATGTGGTCCATGTAATGTTGTTACCAACTATGGAATTGATGTTTAATAGGTTGTTACTTACATTTATGTTATGTTTGGATCCAAATGATGTTTAAATTTTGCAAGAGAATTCGGATTTTGCTAAGTTCCATGGTGTTCAAATACAAGCCCAAGTTTGAGAATTGGAAATGATACTTCAGTCCCTTTCATTTGACATGCTTCTTTTGAAATGAATCCTAATGTTATGAACATCGATTCTATTGGTTATTAATTGGTTTATGTTGTCCTGGCTTTGTTGCACTATTTTAATTTGCTAATAGCAAGGAGATATATACAAAGAATTAGACAAAGAGCATTTTAAGTAATGTTATTATATATTTATTGTACTATCCACTTTACTGACAGTTTTGTCATATTGCAGTCTGTGATCAAGAAGAAATATGGCCAGGATGCAACTAATGTTGGTGATGAGGGTGGCTTCGCTCCTAATATTCAGGTCAGGAATCATTCAATTTTCAGTGAGAGTTTGAGGTTGTTGTACCTTTTTATTATTGTATATGCAAGTACTGATTTCAATGGTTTATTCCCTTATACTGCCCTGTGAAAATTTCAGCAAAACAAGGAGGGTCTGGAGCTACTCAAGACCGCCATTGAGAAAGCTGGTTACACCGGCAAAGTAAGTAATTTATTCCTTTTATGTGATCCCTTCATCTATTGTGCAGTTTGTCATGACATAAAACTCATAATTTTTGTTCTTAAAGGTTGTTATTGGAATGGATGTTGATGCATCAGAGTTCTATGGATCAGACAAGACCTACGATCTGAACTTTAAGGAGGAGGTTGGTTTCTTAAACTTGTGTAGTTAGTACAAGACCTTCGTCATCAATTAATATGCATGGACTATAGATGGATAGATTATTTTAATTTTAGGTTGTTTGTAATCTAGGAACTAAGAGGCCCGTTCACATGTATGTTCTGTAGCAGTTTTGTCTTGAACAATATATATTAAAAACGTGTTGCTATGGTATGACTTGTGCCTTTTTTCTTGTTGCAAGTACATGATATTTTCTACCTCTGTTCTATTTCAGGCTTATGTCCAACAGCTGGAGAGCAGCAGAATGCAGCTGGCTCAACTGGAAATGCATAATGTCTTTCTCTTTTCTGGAAATGCAGAATGACTCAACTGGACATTGATTAGGAGGTCGATGATCATGAGGAGGTCGATGATCACGAGGACAACTAAAGTGATGATTGATGATCAATACTTAACTACTTATATTTTCTATGTGTGTACTTTTGGTAGTAGGTTGGTATTTTGAGAAAGACTAAGTTTAATGTTTAATGTAGAATTGTAGTTTAAGTCGACATGTGTTTCGACTTTAGACTAAGTAGTACTATGTTTGTGCTGTATTGATATCTGTTTTGTTTGATTTTTCATTTGGGAATTTGAAATGTCATTTATGGTTTTATATGCTTTTGTGCATGGTATATTAAAATTTCATACAGGACACTGCAATATGGACTAATAAAAAGTGTTACAAAGAAGTGTTGCCAATAAAATCTAAAAGTATTACAATAGAGATAAAAATGTTGCAGATAAATATTGCTAAAAAATCAAAAAACATTGCAAGAGGTACTAAAATGTTGCAATAAATTGACTTTGTAACATTTTAACTATATAAGTGTTGCAAAAATGTGTTGCATTATTATGTTGTAACACCTTAAAAATGTTACTAAAACATGTTAAAGTGTTACAACAAACTACAACAAACTCTTATTGTAATACTCTACAAAGTGTTGCAATAAGTTCGAAAAGTGTTGCTATTGAAGGCATAGGCAACGCCGAGTTTTAGCAAAAGTGTTACATAAACATCTATTTTAACATTTTTGGGGCCTAATAATACACTTTTTTGGCGTTGCAATAGGCCATATTTGGTATAGTGACCCTAATCCTTGTTCTTCATATTCATAGCATAATATCATTATTTTGCTCCGTTAATCCAGCAAACCTCCAAAACATTGTTATACCAATTTCTCCATATAACATTTGGCGCTAGAAGGATGGGTATTTTATTATTCGTGGAGGATGAATAATTACATCTAATTATGGGGTTTTGGGTTTTTATTAACACAAATAACTCTGGGGGCTTCAACGATGCACAAGAGGGGCCACGACAACATGGCAGCCATGTCATTTAAGGAAGAAATTGGAGACATTAAAAACAAAGAGTGAAATCAAAACACCTTTCTTACGGGACCTATATAGGAAAGGATTTTAAAGCACAAAATACATAAGAATACATAAGAGGGCAGCACTTGATAAAAGCATGGGAAAGGACATGGAGATTGGCTTCGTGCAACCAGTTGTGAGAAGGAGCAAAACAAAATTAAATAAAAATCGGAGAACACGCGGGGGAAGCCAGCAATCGGAGAAAAAAAAACGAAACACTTGGAAATCAATAGGCTCGACTTTATTATTAAAAGATAAGTTTTCGAATTATCTTTTTATTTTTTTTATATATATTGCACAAAAATTATGCCATATCATGCATAAAGTTTTTAAATAATTTTACAAGAAAAATATTTATTATTCAGAAAATTCGTGTGAGCAATAGATATTTTTATGCTTGTAAAATTATTGTGGTTTAGAAAATACCGTACGAGATATTTATGCCGATGAATTGTGGATATTTATGTTGATTGATGTGGATATTTTACAATCTCGTACAAGTTGCATACTTTGAAGAAAAAAAATTATATATGCGAGATGCATAATTTTGAAAAATATTTTCTACAAAAAAGAGCATTATATTTGAAGAAAATAAATATCGCAACATTCTTAAAATAGCATATTTATTATTGCGTATGGATTTGTAAAATATTTTTCATATGTCATCGCGATAGTACATATATGTCAAAAATATTTTCAAACTTGCGAACTAAATTGTCAAGTAGGGTAGCCTAGACAAATTGTAAATCTCACAATGCTACACGCTTGAGTAAAGTGCACCATCCTCTGGATTATTGAAGGCCCATGAAGAATGGGTGAATTATTGAAGGCCCGTGAAGAATGGGTGGGAAGGCATCCCTATGCATAATATCTTTAACACTTCATAGCACCGCTAGCCCAACAAGGGACGCGTGCGAGGTTCGCCAGGAAATCTCAACATAGCCAACCCAAGAAGGGACGTGTGCGAGGTTCGCCAGAATTACATCTGCACGTCTCAGTGAAGACCCCATCAGACACATCCTTATGTGGTTGCATCAGACACTTGAAAAGCGTGTATGACAATTAGGGATATATACAAGTGCCAATGTCCTAACTAGACAATAAGGATCATAAATGATTTCAAACGAATTATTTATGCTCGCACATTTGAAAACCTTGGCAAAATATATATATATATCTTATACTGGTTATCACATGCTATCACACTTGCATCTGCATACGCCTAACGAGCACTGTGGTGCTCTAAATATTTTTCTAATCTACTAATTTCAGTTTTTTCAGCGACTCAAGAAATTTGGAAGTTTGAAGAATTTTTAGTTCTCCACTACAGCAAGCTACACTGAAGAAATGGGGGCTAGTTGTTATGCCTTATTTTTGGCATGTCTAATAACCTCCCAAATTTCTAATAATTATTAATTATTAATTCAGATTAATAATTATTACTTAATCGCTAAGTAATATCCTCTCCTTGAAACGAGGAAAGAATCAATCTCAATCAATAAATTACGGAAAATATCTTCAAATGATATTCTTTAAATCAGGAAGATATCACAACGATAAGATTAAATCAGATAAAATCAGTAATTACCACATTAAAAATGTTTATCCCTAAAGTCTCTTAGGGATAAACACAATTGCACAGAACTACGTGGGGTTGATCCTATATAAACATAGGTACGTAGGCATCTTGGCAGAGGATGAAATCCAATACACGAGACAAATCGAGACACCCGCCAAGTCCATCCCCTCTTTTTTCATAAACCCTAAGCCTCTAAAAACAGTCACATTCCTGCAAATTCGCTCTATTATTCCAGCAACCCTCCGATTTCGTGTTATTACGAAATTTCTCCAACAACATCATAATTGTGCAAAATCATGTTATTCTGATCTTTGCAGTTTAGCATGCTCAGATGCTACTCATGCAAATGTTGTGCTGCTGCAACGACGACCTAGACAACATAAGACTACAAGGGTGTGTAAATTGTTTAAATGCTTCATCTCATTATTATTATATGTATATATACTATTATTATTATTGTTATAAATTATAATTGTTAAAATTGTTATTATTATATATATATATATTTATATATATATATATTTATTTATTTTTTCTTATTTTTTTATTGTTTCCATGTTGTTTATTTTATTTTTTTTTATTATTAAAATTTTTTTATACATGTATATAATAATTATTATATCTTTATGCTATTACTATTATGTATAAATTACTATTATGTATTTTTTATAATATTTTATTTATTATTATTATTATTATTATATGTAATTAATTTTTATATTTTAATTATTTTAAAATGTTTTATTAAATATTGTATCATTATATCCTATATAAGAGGGATAATAAACAAGTACTACCATAGGTCAACGGTTCGACTCCTAACAACAACATATATTTTATAAATTAAATTTAAAGTCACTAATACATAATACATAGCTTAAATCCTATAATATAATAAGAGTAAGAGGGATAATAAACAAGTACGGTTCGACTCCTAACAACAACATATATTTTATAAATTAAATTTAAAGTCACTAATACATAATACATAGCTTAATTACCATTGAGTTTACGCTTTTGATTTGTTTATGTCTCGGTTTAAAAATATGTTAATAATAGTCTGTTTGCTTTTGTGATTAAATACGTGTATAGTTGTTAGTTAATTATAATTTATTGTATAATAAAATAAAGATGAATTATATCCTTATATATAATAAGCATAAGAGTGACCTTATCCATAATTTTGGTCATTGTACTACCAAAATAATCTCAATCATCGAATCTAATATTTTTAAAAATAGATGATCAAGATTATGTCATATTAAAAAGAGAAATATAATATAAGAAGGATAATTAAAAAAGGTTGTATTAGAATTGAATTTTAAAATGAAAATTATGCTATGAAAAGGATGTAATTAAAAAAGGATACAATTGAATTTTACTTATTTTTATATTAAAATTAAATAAATTTCATATTTACTATTTGGGCTCTACGAGATCTAGAAATCAGAGTTGATGAATTTACAGCCCACGCGAAGGTCATAAAATAATTATTAATTTAGTGATGATTTAACAATTATTATCGTAATGGAAACACTCAGAATCTCAATAGAAAATATAATTATGAATTTTTACATTAATTCTATTCTGTGTAGAATTGCTACATTGATATATCTATTGAATGTAGAAAATCAAATTATATATAAATCTATTGAATGTAGAAAATCAAATTATATATAAATCACTAACTTGCAATTTTTTGTATTTCAGTATAAATGCACTTTTTAATTTACATGTTTAATGCTAGATCCAACGTTTTCATCTATTTATTTTATGATCTAACGGTTCTTATTTATTTTGTGGTACGGACCGGACTACCGATTATCAAAGTTTTGGTATTATTAGAACCGTATTTGGTTCTTAGTAAAAGTATATTCAAATAATAAAAAGGGTATTTTGATAATCAAAACAAAACATAAGTAGATTTCATAAATCGAATAGAATTTTCAAAGTAAAAAATCGTCAATTTCTTCTCTCTTTCGTTTCTACGTAATTTTAATTGGAAAATAATTGTTAAACCATCACTAAATTAAAAATTATTTTGTTAATTTAATGTGGGCTATAAAATCATCCAAATCAAATTTTAAGAATTTGGAGCATAAATATTGAATTGAACGTGTAAAATCATATATATATATATATATATATATATATATATATATATATATATCAATTTTTTAACAACAATTCAATATGTAAATTAATAAAATATAAATATTAAAAAAAATTAAGGTAATTATAAATATTAAAAAAGTGATCGTATGTTGCACGGTTATAAGCTAGTATGTGATAATTTGTATATTTACCAATCTATTATATTAATTTATGTTTATATATATGCCCATGTATATTATTATCATTATTATTGTACAAAGTATATTGAAACTTATTTGTAATTGTAAACAAAAAAAAAACATACTCGTATTTAGTTTTAGGTGTATTTTTTTTGTATAACTATTATTAGGTTAGAAGAAGCATTAGCAAAGCCCTTATTTTAAAACAACAGATCTTCACGTTGTAGCAGGCCGCGCGGACAAAGCAACAAGACCACAATCACTTACCGTCCTTGTTCCATAGGTACTGGTTTTGTGTCAGCCAATGACGATACACAACCACGCTACATGTTTGATTGTTTGTGGTTAAGAACCATGAAGCAACGTGTTCAGGCTAAAAGAAATGCCACTCATGTGGACAAATCTTTGAGTTCTGGTTCAAAGAAAAAGAAGCAGACGTTGTTCCAACATGTTTTGCCACATAAGGCTACTCCGACTTCTATCCCACCATCGGCTGTTGCTAATTCAGGACATCTCTCACATCTCAAGTCTCTAACTGCACAACAAAGGAAGAAGTATGATCAGTTTGCTAGTCGTGGTGTAATTTCGAATCGATATGCGGTTACAACAGCACTTGAAATAGTTGGTTTGTTAGCTGATGTTACTGAGGTGTTGACAGATGTCGGATGGGAACAGTTGCTTACTTTTAATGCTCCTACCTATGCTGAGCTTGTCTATGAGTTCATGAGCATCTTTGAGTTTGAGGAGCTTGATACAGCTACACGTGAAGTGGAAGCTCTTGTTTTTCGCTTGCGGTTATTGGGAAAAACATATGAGTTGGAATAGAGTGATGTGCAACACATATTTGGTTGGGTAACTATTGTACCATTTGGTCTTCCCGAGTTTGATGAGAAAGCGTTTTGGAGATCTCTTACTATGAATGAGTCTGAAGTAGACGATGTTCTAAAGCTTCCAAGATAGTAAATCCTGCATTTCATATGTATATAAATTGTTAGCATACTCTCTATTTGGTCGTGGGAGTACTGAAATGGTGGCAAAACTTGAATTAGCTGCTTTATATTGTACTGACAACGTAATACCAGTTGATTTTGTTCTTGTACTTGGTAAACGCATAAAGGAAGTGATAGCTCAAAAGGAGGGTCCGATAATGATAGGTTGGTTTGTCACCACGATTGCTAAACATCTGCAGATTCTTGATCAGTGCTCCCCAAATCTTACCATGCACCCAGGAAAGGTCCTTGATCTTCCAAGCATGGTTAAAATGCATTTTCTACGACGAAGAGGGAAGGATTACGAGATCATCCCTCATGAACATGGCAGCTACAAAGGCACACGAGGAGAGACAATTATCAGAGGCTGCTGATGAGTCTTTGATTAACCGAATATCTGGGATAGAGAGCAAATTTCAGGAATTAAAGGCAGATATTGGAGTTGTTCGAGCTAATTTAGCAAATCAACAAGACTTGTTGACCAAGATGTTTGACTACATAAAGTTTTACTTTCCTAAGCCATCACCGCGGTAGTCATGGATCACGGCACTTTATGCTTATGCATAGGGGTGTACTTCTTTCGTTCTTTTATATTGTAGAATTATTTGTTTAGTGTGTCAATGAGGACATTGACCCATTTAAGTGTGTGGGGATGTGTTTTCCATAGTTGTATATAAAGTCATTTATTAAAAAAAAAATCATATTAAAAGTTAAAAAAAAAATCAGAAAATTTAAGAATTACAAAAATAATTCTAGCCTTGTAAAATAGTGAGATGAACGTGTCATGCTAGGATAAATATTAATAGATTGCATATATTAGTTCATATAGATTGTACTGAAACATACAGTTGCATTATATGTTAGTTTCATTGCATCGCATAACATAGCATGATTCCAATTAGTAGTAGTCCGAGTCAGCAATCTATTATGATATTATGTGTAGCTTGTTTTTGACTAAGTCTTGCT
Source organism: Saposhnikovia divaricata (assembly GCA_036435485.1). Classification (NCBI taxonomy): domain Eukaryota; kingdom Viridiplantae; phylum Streptophyta; class Magnoliopsida; order Apiales; family Apiaceae; genus Saposhnikovia; species Saposhnikovia divaricata. The sequence goes on from CM071596.1 coordinate 58,275,803, forward strand.
ATGATCACATTTTGATGATATTACATGTGTAGTGTCACTAGTGCAGAGCTTAATTCTTGACACAAGTTTATTATGCTTTTGAATCTCGAATTGAGACTTAGATACACTTGCTTCTTGAGGGGTAGCCGTTTGTTAATGATTAGAATTTTGACTATTCCCTTTTGAGCTAAGTACATAATTGCTTAAGTTCAGGTGAACTGTGGGGTGTAAATGTCTTTCTTAAAAAAAAGTGTCAAAATACTGTGAAAAAAAATAAGAAGCATCAAGTAGCCAATTTCCGTCATTAGTCGATTTAGCTACGGAATCCAGCCTTTGCCGACGGAATTTTCCGTCGCCAAAATCGGGATTTCTTGTAGTGTCTTTTGAGATCAATGAGTGACAATTGCAATGTCATATGAAAGGGACGATTCAAGTACATGTGCTGGTATTAAGTACAGTTGTACTAGAAATAAAATTTTCTTGGTGACTTTTCACTGCACTTGGTTACTGGAGAATTGCTTGACTTCATAAAAAAAGGTGAAAAAATAATGAGCTATTGAAGTTTTATGGTGTTCGTAACTCACTTACACCGAAAAGCGCCCGACCTTAGACTGAGCGTAAAAAATTGTAGCAATAAGAGAAAGCATAGAAATCCCTTGTTAAACTTGAATGATGTCTAGTTCTGAGTAACGAAGTGTTTAAGATCTATTCTAGTAACTCAACTTGGGAGCTATTAACTCGCATGATCTGCCATGTTGAAGCTCGTATGTCTCTGTCCTTGGTTTATTGAAGAGCATGTTGTTAAGCTAACCACACACACGCACACTCTGTACTTGTGTTTACTATGGTGATGTTATTGTGTGAGTTTGATGTGGTCTAAACTTGTTGCATATTCTGATGGTTATCATTGCATGACTTGACATATACTATTATGGTTGGGATCCTTTGCATTTTCTTTCTTGTATTTGCATTCATATAGGTGTTTTCCATGCAAGGATACTTGTTTGGAGTTGTATTACGGTGTACTATATGTGATAATTAGGCATACTTAATGCATTTATCATCTATATTATTATTACATGAGCTAGATGAATTTTGTGGGTACATTCACTATAGGCCCTCACGAGACCTCACTCGTCCACTAGGGCTACTTATGGATTTAAAGGGCTTGTTGCATATGCCAAATGCAACCGTGATCACCCACGGAAGTGGTATTAGTAAGTAGTTAACAGTTACTTTATATTAGTTTGCACGAGGACGTGCAAAGTGTTAAGTGTGGGGATATTTGATAGAGTGTATACTTATATACACTTTAATAGGATTTTATTCTCTTATTTATAGGATTTTGTAAATAATTGGTTGTTTATTAATTATTTTTAGTGTCTGATGGCAGAAAATAAATATTCTTAAAGTTGGAGGAAATTGAGCACAAGGAGCATAATTTGAGCCTAAATCATGTGAAAATCCGGATTTGTTGGAGGCCTCGCACACTATTTGGGGCATATCTCGAGTTCTAGACATCAGAATTGGGCGATCTTATAGCCCATGTGAAGCTAATGAAATTATCCACAACTCAGAGGTGGTCCAATACTCTTTTTACAACTGGAGCAGCCCGAAAATAGGCCTGGAAGTTAGACTACGAATTTCACAACAAAATCCAACTTATTTTAGGATATGGATTTTATTTTCTAGAAAAACCATTAAAACACTTTTAAATTAGGATATATATAATTTTTAGGGCAGATTATTAGAGACGTGTATTATTAAGAGATAGAGAAAAGCAGAGAGAGAACTTGGGCAAGGATTGGAGGGATTCACTCCAAGTTTGAGAGTTTTCATCAAGTTGAATTTTTCTGTACTCTATACTCTTGTAATCATGGTTTTGGCTATTATTATATGTTTGATTTCTTCATTCATTATGAGTAACTAATTCTCGAATCCGGGAATTAGGTAATATTCATTGGTTCAATATGCTTGTGTATAATTATATGGTGATTTCTCTGTCTTGCTAATCTGTTGTTAAGTGCTTAACACAATTGAGTGAGTCGCGAAACTTTGATTGTATTTTTAGGTATTGTAATGAATCGGGAGAGAAATTATGATTCTAGTTTATGATGCAACATACGTAATTCAATTATTGATTGGGAGATTAATAGCCGATTTACGAGACTAAAATTCCTTGGACTTAAACAGTTTATAATTTTGCATTGATTGATCATAGAAGTGACTTCAATGTATAGTTGTAAACATTATATTGTATCTTGGGAGAGAACAATATAAACAGTAGATGGATTTTTTAGCAAGAGTATGAGGCTTGAATATCATAATTGATATACATTCATTAATACCAATGAAGAACCCTGATTTCTGGATTGCTTTTTACCATAGTTAAATCGTAATTTTTACTTGCTTTATAGTTAAATTTAGTTAGCAAACAAACACCAAAATATTCTTCTCACTTCTAGATTTTAAGGAATAAGAACTTGAACTTATATTAATATCAGTCCTTCCTGTGAACGAACTTATACAGAAAATTACTATCAACAATGAGTAGTGATAGTCTAGTAGACGGAGTGGTTGTTCATCTTGATCTCTTTATCTCTTGTACTTGTAGCACTTATTAGTACATTTCTAGTGAATTGTTTTGGTTGGGACATTAATTCCCACCTGCAATTTTTAATCTTTTACAAGGGGTATTCATGTCACCAAAAATCTTGTATTTTTTTTATGTACTCGTCAATAATATTATCTACATATCCATAAACTAAAAATTCATTACTCTTAGCTTTTAACTTTACAAAAATTTGTCAAAATATAAGCTAGTATATTGGTAGACCAATAATCATTTCATTAATGTGTTATGATATTTAATCATAATAACACATTAACACATAGTATTCACAGTATTCAGAACATATGCATTTTATAGTAAGATCCAGTTAAATATAAATATTGCAATAATTTTCAGACCAATAAAAGAAATAGGACAGAGGAACGAGGAGCAGACATGAAAATATAAATTACCGAACATAAAAACTTAATTACTGAAAATAGGTCCAATGGCATGAAGCCACCAAAAAGAAAGAAAACAAACAAAAAACTAGGTAATAGTTTCTGCATGAAGACCATGACACATTTCTACAGCTAGGTATATCAAGCCATATCAGTGTTTCCTCAAGGTTATTGTTTCATTTTCAAAAATTATTGTAAAGATCAACATACTACTTCACTTTATAATTTCCACGCAGTAATAGAAATAGCTACAAGCATCAAGTTCTTGGGCAATGTTGTTGACCTGATTCATCTCAATTAATCTTTCATTTAGCAGATCGTTCGTTTCTTTCATTGCCGAATTCCCTATCAGAAGATTGCTCAGGAGGCTGACCAGAACCTGCTGTATGCATTTGCAGTACCTGACGCAAAAACGGTAAAAATGCATCTGGTACACGAGAGTACTCGTATGAATCAAGATCAGGTCCCTGGCAATATAAATATGAATCAAAATTAGAAAATGCACATGGTTGTGAACCAATGGAAAAATATGCAACAGCAACTACAAAAGAAATTTGTTAGATATGCTAAAATATATTGGTTACTTACAGGCACGACCACCAATCCTGTTGGTGGCAATTGGTTATTCCTGTTGACTTCACCTGAAAAGTAGATTTTGAGTGTTGTTAACTCAAACCTAATCGGCAAGCCGACTCTTAGTCAAGTGCAAACTACACGTTTAATGATTAAAGGAGAGTAAGTCGAAACATAAGAAAAAACGAGGATCATGTTCACTTTATTGTTATACACCATAAACAGCATAATTATCATTATAATTGCTTACAATATTTATAAAGAGACTACCTAGAACGGAAAAGTTATCTACAATAGGAAAATTGACCCGATAAGCAAATTGATATCCTAACAAGTTCGAGGACAAGATTTAATGTACTTTGTCTAGCTATCTTTTGGATTCATCCCAAGCACCAATGATTATATATATTATATGCCATCTATAGGTTGCTTCTCCCAAATTAAGTTTACCTTTATACTTATCAACCATAATGAAAGAAAATAAACAGTGCAAGTAGAAATAAAGTTATGTGCGTAATTGAAAAGGAAACATAGTGAAATTTGCATAAAATGTTAATCACCAATATTATTTTGCATAAAAATTTACTTATTTAAAAAAGATTCTTGGACATAAGCACAGTTTTATACTTTTTAAAAACACAAAGGTCCCTATTTTCAGTGCTCGTTTTTACAGAAAACATTTACTTAGTTTAAGGGTAGATGTGCTATTATTATGTATGAGAATTCTTTTTGACTTTTTAGAATGTATTTATTTTTTTGAAAATTAAATTAGAATATAAAAAGTCGATCAAGAATTCCCAATATAATATAAAGGTGATACAACAATTTATAGCTTAATTTTTTTGCGTTTATCTTAAGTTTTATTTGTTTCTTTTGGCCAAGTTATAGCTTTGAACTTTGACCATACAAAATTCATCATCTATTCATCATCATCATCTTATTATAGTTAAATAAGACCAAAACATTGGTGGAAGGAAGATCAAACAAAACTACAACTCACATTCTACCACTAACCACCCATATTTTGTACCCCTTACATTAAGCAACATCTGGAGAAACTTATGTTTGAAAAATATTATCAGTTAAACAAATGAAGATTGAAGCCAAGATGATGCAAATATTTTCTCTTCAAGTCAATTCAAGAAGCTTTCAAGATTTCAGACAAACCTGCATGATCTGCCACTATTGTAGATGTGGAATTCGGTCCTACAGGACGAGTTAACTCCATTTCGTCAAACCATCCTAGACCATAATCCTTTGGATCCTGCAACATAAGTAAGACTCAGTTTACATTCATTTTTTGGTATCTGGATGCACATAGAATCATTCAATTTGATGCAGCCGTACCTCGGTAACCTGAGCAGGAGTTTCCACAGTAGCTGATAGCTGTAGGTGGCTGTGACAGACGAAAATGACAAAACCATTATGTGTAATTATCAAGTAAAGAAAATAGATTTTTCATAATTTTTTGTGATTGGAGATGCAGTTAAATAAGGTTTTCAAAACATTTAGTCACATCTTCATTTCCACTAGTTCAAACAAATACCATACTTCCAATCATTAAACTATATACAGCCCTTGACTATAAAGTGGCATGACCTAATTAAATTTAACAAAATCAAACACATATGAAATTAACACATAAAAGGAAGTAAAGGCTGAATCCTATCAAATTTTTGTTGAATGTAGTAATCTTATCATTTTAAAAGAAAATATATAAGATACTATTGTCATTTTTTGATTAGATTCACAATTAATTCTTTTTTTTATGAATAAGTTGGCTTATATGCCAATACAAAGAACGAGGGATGATAAGAGATAAACTCTTGCCTGAGCTATCTCATCCTATTCAATTAGAATCAGATATGCCTAGAAATTCAGCTGTTGATTATAGTAGGTGATTACGCATTATTTTTTAATCTCTATAATAGAAGCAATAATTGTAAGAAAATCACCTTTGACGGCCTACAGGTGGCAAGCGTTCGTTCCCAAAAGCTTCTGCTACCAACAAAGGTTCAGCAGCCGACTGCCCCAGAACACTATCATTGATGGTATCCATTGGAAGCTTACCAGCTCTGCGTTGGTAAATTCCAGGGGTTGACAACTGTTGGCTCATCCCAGTACTTGCAATCACAGGGAGCACATCATGTTGTGGATCGTTAGGTACTGTTTGTCGGGAACTGCTACCCCCTTGATTCTTTACTGATGAGGCTAGCATTTCCATGGCATTTACCATTGATTGCTGAGTATAATGTAATCAAATCTTAGATACATATTACATAAGAATGAATTTTAACTTCAAAGACTTAGAATTCATCAAAAAAGACCTGTCCAGAAGATTGTACATTTGCTGCCGCTTTGTTCGACAGCCTTGACAAAAATGTGGGCCAGAAAAATTGCCACCACTCTGTCAACAGACTTTCTTCGCACCTTTCCACTAAAAATATATTTAGAAGAAGAAGAGGTAAAAGATTTGAAAGAAGAAAAAAGTAGTAAAAATGGGATATTCTTCTCCCAAGAAAAATATCAAACACACATTTTTTAGTTTTGAGAAAAAAGTCAAATAAACAAACCAACAACTAGGTAATAGTAGTCCTGTGGATAATACATCAAAAAAGTATTTCTACCGGTAGGTAACGTAAAATAAATTAGTAACATAAACCAACAACTAAGTGGCCAATATACTTATTAGTCAATCTTTATTGTTGTGGAATAAAAACTAGGTTACGATCTGTAATTAATGCTAGGGTGGTTGAGCATCGAGCTTTAATGGCTGTTCTTGTGTTCGTGGCTGAATCTGCCTTCACAAGATGCCTACGTACTTTGATGAATATCAAAGATAAAGCCAAAAATGTAGTTCTAGGTTGAGGGGTCTGGCCCTTTATATAGGCTGAGAAGCCTTAGAATTATGGTAGGAGTCAGAGACTTGGTGGACAAGTCTTTGAGGAAGGTTCTAGATCTATTCCTTGTAGGAATCAGTTTCCATATTGAATTGGATACCTTGGTGGCTAAGTCTGATGGAGATAATATCCTTATCCAACTCTTATTGCTGAGCTGTTTATTTCCCCCAATATTAATTACGAAATTAATATTATAATTGGGGTTTTGGGTCCATCTGGTGGGTCCCACGTTTGGACCATTCCTGGTCTAATTAATGCCACATTAAATGTGTCTTTAGTGTTTATTTTCAGCCCATATCATTTGCCCCCCAACTTCTAGGAAAACTGATCAGGCTTTCCTTAAAGTTTTACTTGTCTAATTCGAGACTCGGGTCAAGGTTTATCTTTGATATCGTTTTGATGTAAAGCGTGGAGCGACCGACGCGTTTACAACGACGTTAGATTATGCCAACAACATTGAACGGTGCTAAACGGCACTAAACGGCACTAAACGGTGCTAAACAACCTTAAACGACGTTTAAACGATGTTAAACGACGCTAAACGGCGTTAAACGGCGCTAAACGGCACTAAACGGCACTAAACGGTGCTAAACAGCCTTAAACGACGTTTAAACGATGTTAAACGACGCTAAACGGCATTAAACGGCGCTAAACGGCACTAAACGGCGATAAACGGTGCTAAACAGCTTAAAACGACGTTTAAACGATGCTAAACGAACGCTAAACGGCGTTAAACGACACTAAACGGTGCTAAACAGCCTTAAACGACGTTTAAACGATGTTAAACGACGCTAAACGGCGTTAAACTGCGCTAAACGGCACTAAACGGCACTAAACGGTGCTAAACAGCCTTAAACGACATTTAAACGATGTTAAACGACGCTAAACGGCATTAAACGGCGCTAAACGGCACTAAACGGCACTAAACGGTGCTAAACAGCTTTAAACGACGTTTAAACGATGTTAAACGATGCTAAACGGCGTTAAACGGTGCTAAACGGCACTAAACGGCACTAAACGGTGCTAAACAGCTTTAAACGATGTTTAAACGATGTTAAACGACGCTAAACGGCGTTAAACGGCGCTAAACGGCACTAAACGACACTAAACGGTGCTAAACAGCCTTAAACGACGTTTAAACGATGTTAAACGACGATAAACGGCGTTAAACGGCGCTAAACGGCACTAAACGGCTCTAAACGGTGCACTGAAAACCATCCGAAAAAATCGAGATCTAGGTCCAGAAACTACCCGAGATTCGGTGAAAAATCAAGATTCAGGACCACGAACTAACCCGCGATCGGCCGGATCGAGGGCTAGCTCGTGGTCGGCTAGCACCTGGTCGGCCGAGAGGCCTCGATCCATGGTGGTCGGCCGAAGGCTGGTCGGCTGCGGGCTGGTCGGCCGAAGCGCCTTGGCGTGCCTTGGTCGGCCGGTTCGTGGTCTTCCAGCTCGTGGTCGGCCGAGGCTCCTCAAAATGCCGTGGTCGGCTACACGGTGGTCGGCTATGGCTCCTTCGGGTGTCATGGTCGGCTACTTTGTGGTCGGCTACGGCTACTTAGGGTGTCGTGGTCGGCCACTTCGTGGTTGGCGAGGAAACCCGGACCTGAAAACCATTCATGGATCTTGAGGATCAAGAACCTTGATCTTGATCTCAAGTTTAGCATCTTGGTCATCCGTGACTTTCAAGGATCAAGAACCTCGATCTTGATCTTAAGTCGTCAAGGATCTAGGGTCTAAAATCATCCGTGATCCTAAGGATCAAGAACCTCGATTTTGATCTTTAGTCGTCAGTTTGGTCATTCGTGACTTCTAACGGTATTACTCCTTAATTCATGATTAGCACTGCTAACCTTCTACTTAAGACTAAACTCGTTACTTATCTTCTTAAGCGCAAACATCCATGCAGCAAATATTTCAGCTATTTCTTTTCCGACATATATGAATTATAACGATTCTTTCTGTATAACGCGGATAATTTCTGTCCTTTTTTCGTCGGAACGAGATGTCCAAATGATAAGGGAGTCATATCACTTCCCAAGTGCCATTAAGGTTCGTCTCCCAAATCCATCAGATAGAACATGCAACTGGCATCCTGAGAGGATCTGTGTTTACTGGGGTGCCTTAGATGCTGGGTTCAGATTCCCGGTTGACAATTTTATCATTAGATTGCTGGCGGAGTATCAGATTCACAGCATTTCTGGGAAAGGGAGTTTGTAGTTCTTGAGTGGAAAGGTGGTGACTGGGGAAACTTCTTTGTGAAGAGATTTGGGTCCGTGGAGGATAGTTCACATTTCGTGTGTGACCTTACCGATTCAGAATTGTTGGATCGAGATAGACTTCTTGCTGATGACGGCCGTACACACTATAAAACTTTTCTGAATGAAAATAATCTTATTGGGGCTGGCCTTAGCTTTCTTTCCATTGAGGGTAACTTTCTTTCTTGAGCTTATTATGAACTCTGTTTGTTCTTATCCCGATATTTTTCTCTTTGTATTTCAGCTGCTGAGGAGATTGATAATCGTCCTGAGAACCGACCAACTGTTACCAAGAGGATGAAGAAGAAGGCTGAGGAGAGGCTGAATCCAACTAAGCCTCATATCCCTAACTTCTTGGAGCATTGTTCTCAAGGCGGTAAACGATCCCGAAACGCTGACGGGGACGTCAGGACTCCTTTCATACCCCCTTGGGGCATATGTCAACAAGACTCGATCTTTGGGAGTCCTTATCTAGCCCTAGACTGGTCCAAGCTTTCAATCACTCCTCCTGACCGAGCGACACTGCATGCAGGCGACAAAATGGATGAGTCTCAGCTCATGGGCGCCCAGGCCTTGTATCAGGTATGAAATTCCCTCTGTTAAGTCTGATATTGTTATTGATTTCAACTTTGCATATTCCTCGTAGCTCACCCATTTCCTTGTTGCAGGCCAACGCTTATTTTCAAACTATTTCGACCCAAGGCCGGGCTTTTAGGGATGAGAATATTAGCTTGAAGAATGACTCAGCAAGGTTCAGGGAAGAGATTGACGATCTGCACTCCCAAGTCGTTTGCGTTGAAGCTAATGCCGCATCTACCCGTAAAAAACTTGCTTCTTTAGCCAAAAAGAAGTCATCTGATTCCGACAAGGTGATCCAGGCCTACCATAGGTCTAAAGATTTTCTTAAGCTCATTGATCATCATGATGATGAGATGCGTCCCTTCAACATGTCTGTTGGTTGGGATAAGGCCATTAACGCTGTGAGTCGTAGGCATCCATCTGTTGTCAACCCGGCTGATTTTCCTTGCCCAAATTGGGGTGCCATCCCAGCTAAGCTAGCTTCTGGTTCGGGAACTAAAGTTGTTCCTCAGGCATCAGGATCCGGCTCCAAAGGCAGTCATCGACGCTCTGGATCCAACTCCAAGAGGGCTGTTAAAGTTGCTAGCCAAGACTCATCTTCTTCTGGCTCCCGTGGGAAGAAACCCCCACCTGCAAAGAAAGTTGGAGTAGTTCGTCAACCCCTCCCTGGCAAGAGACTGATCCGGAACGAGGGCAGTTCTACTTCTGATTCATCTTCCGAGGAAAAAGGAGCCGAAGTTGCTAGAGTTCAGCCAATGGTGATTGCCGAGCCCGGGTGATGACTTCGGTGAAGACTCAGAGGAGGAGAGTGGGGAAGAGGAGAGTGGCGAAGAGGAGTCTGGGGAGGAGTAGCTGGAGCTGGTTTGTGGCCTTGCATGGCCTTGTTAGCCGTATGTGGCTTTATCTGTCTAGATTTCAATCAAGGTCCTTCGGGACCAAACTTTTATCTGTCTCATTGATATAACTTAACTGTTGGCCCTTCGGGGTCTTTATTTATGCATTTGTTTCCTCATTTGTTTGTTTACTTGTTTTCGGTACTTGGCCTTTCTAGACTTACACTCAACAGGTGCTTGGTACATAAACAAAATCACAGAATCATTGAAGGAAACAAACTTGCATTAATAATTCGAAATGGGTTCAACCCTTACATAACTTATTATTGTCCTACTCGGGGCGTTAAGCCCTGGAATGGTTTCATCGAACCTTATTTCTACTTCTCCTAATAAATAGATAGAAAGCTGAATCCGTAAAAGGATAGCTTATACATAATAAACTTTGAGGTTCAAGGCATGCCAAGTACGGGGCACCTCAACCCCGTCCAAGGTCTCCAACTTGTATGATCCTCGTCCCAACATCTTCTTGACTTGATACGGCCCTTCCCAATTAGGGGCTAGCTTTCCCTTCTGGCCAACTCCAGAAGCCTCGATCTTCCTTAGAACCAGGTCGCCTTGTCGAAAGAACCTTTCCTTAACCCTGTGGTTGTAATAAAAGTATGCTTTCTTTTGATGCTCCACATTTCTAGCGTTTACCTCGTCCCTGACTTCATCAATCAGGTCCAGGGCGAGACTCATGCCTTCTTCATTAGTTTCTGGTTCAAAGGCCTCAACTCGAGGTGACGCTTGCATGATCTCCAAAGGCACAACTGCCTCAGCTCCGTAAGCCAGCAGGAACGGGGTTGCTCCAGTGGTCACTTTACATGTGGTAAGGTATGCCCATAGTACGGGCAACAACTCATCTACCCAAGTGTTTCTAGAGCGTTCGACCCTCTTCTTCAGTCCATCAAGGATAATTCGATTAGCTACCTCAGCTTTCCCATTGGCTTGTGGATAAGCCACTGAGGTAAAACGAAGCTCAATCGCATTCTCCTCACAATACTTCTTGAACTCTTCATTATTGAACTGTGTCCCATTGTCTGTCACCAAAATTCGTGGGATTCCATACCTGCAAATTATATTCTCCCAAAAGAACTGGGCAACTTGTTTGGTGGTTATCTTGCCTAGAGGTTTAGCGTCAATCCACTTAGTAAAGTAATCAATGGCCACTATCAGAAACTTCCTTTGTGCTGAAGCTACGGGGAAAGGACCAAGTATATCCATTCCCCACATTGCGAATGGAATAGGAGAGCTAACCGATGTTAACATATCAGGCGGCTGCCTTACTATCGGAGCGTGCTTCTGGCATCGATCGCACCGCTTGACATAGCTCTGTGCATTGGCCAACATCTCTAGCCAGTAGAATCCCAAACGAGTTATTTTGTGAGCTAGGGCTCTGCCCCCCAAGTGCTGCCCACAGATACCTTCATGAACTTCTTCCAAAGCTTCCCTTGCCTCTTGGGGCCTCAAACATTTCAAGTACGGGATAACAAAAGACCTTTTGTAAAGGACACCTTCAATCAAGGCATATCTCAATGCTCTCACTGACAGCTTCCGTGCCTCCAAGGAATTGTCAGGGAGCCATCCGGTTTCGAGGTGAGCTTTGATAGGATCTATCCAACAGCTTCCCACTTCAATTGGTGCTACTAATTTCGAGTTGATGGTCGGGGCCTTTAAGACCTGGAAGTAAACACTCCCTGCATAATTTTCTATCTCGGAAGAAGCGAACTTAGATAGGGCATCGGCCTTAGCGTTCTCTTCTCTCGGAACACGAAGTCAGCTAATGCCTGAGCCTTAATGGCTGTTCGAGGCTTATACGTGATGTCAAATTCTCCAAGTTCAATTGCCCATTTGATCAGTCTTCCACTAGCCTTCGGGCTATGCAATATGTTTCTCAACTGTTGGTCCGTCAGGACTTCAATCTTATGTGCCTGGAAGTACGGGTGTAACTTCCTCGAGGCTGTTATCAATGCCAAGGCGAACTTCTCAATGGGAGAGTAATTCATCTCAGCCCCGTGCAACACCTTGCTCACATAATAGATAGGTTTCTGGACCTTCTTCTCTTCTCGAATGAGAACGGCGCTCAACGCTTGCTCAGATACCGCCAGGTATAGATAAAGAGTCTCCTCGGGACTAGGTTTGGCCAGAAACGGGGCTTCAACCATGTACTTCTTCAGTTGTTCAAAGGCCTCTTGGCTCTCAGGGGTCCACTCAAAATTTTTCACCTTCTTCAATGCTTGAAAGAAAGGCAAGCATTTGTCACCAGACTTGGAGATGAATCTTCCTAAAGCCGCTACCCAGCCTGTCAACTTCTGCACATCTCTTATAAAGCGTGGCGGTTCCATATCTAAGATCGCCTTGATCTTGTCAGGGTTGGCCTCTATGCCTCTCTTTGAAACCATCAGACCCAAAAATTTGCTTGATCCAACGCCAAAGGCACACTTGGCTGGATTCAACATAATTTTGTGGTGCCTCAGCACTCGAATGCCTCTCTGAGGTGCTTAATGTGGTCTGCCTTGAACAGGCTCTTGACTAGCATGTCATCAACATAGACCTCCATGGTTTTTCCAATCAGATGGGCGAATATCTTATTCACCAGTCGTTGGTAAGTAGCTCCTGCATTCTTTAGACCGAAAGTCATAACAAAATAGCAGAAAATACCAAAGTGAGTTATGAAAGATACCTTAGGGATGTCATCCTTGTGCATCTTAATCTGATTGTAGCCGCTGAACCCATCCATGAAGCTCAACATCTCATGTCCAGCTGTGGCATCTATTAACATGTCTATCCTTGGTAAAGGGAAACAATCCTTAGGGCATGCGTCATTCAAGTCGGTGAAGTCTATACACATCCTCCACTTACCGTTGGCTTTCTTGACCATCACAGGGTTAGCCAACCATTCTGGAAACTGAATCTCTTCAATAAACCCAGCTTCTAAGAGCTTTTCCACTTCTTGCTTTATGGCCTCTTGCCTTTCAGGTGCAAAGTTCCTCTTCTTCTATTGTATTATCTTCCGACTAGGATCGACATTCAATATGTGAGTTATGAGTTGGGGATCAATCCCTGGCATATCAGCTGCTGTCCAGGCAAACACATCACTATTTTCTTGTAAGAATGCTATCAACTTGCCCTTCAGGGGTTCCTTCAAAGAGGCTCCTATATAAGTCACCTTCTCAGGGTCGCCTAGCTCTAGAGGAATGGGAATTAAGTCCTTTGCTGGCATTCCTCGGTGTTCATCATCACCACGGACATCCATGTCTTCGATCAGAAGTACCTCCCCCCCGATTCCATCAGCTCTTAACGCGGATACATAACAACTTCTTGCCATCTTCTGATCACCCTTTTGTTCTCCAACACCATTCCTGGTTGTAAACTTAATCTTCATGTGATATGTGGAGGCCACAGCCTTGAATGCATGAAGTCCAGTCCTTCCTAGGATCGCGTTATAAGTCGAGGATGCCTTGATCACAAGGAAATTCAGCATCTGAGTAGCCTCTTTAGGCTCCTGTCCAATTGTCATGGGTAACTGAATAGTCCCTTCAACCTTGGACTCAACTCCATTAAATCCATAGATCGGCATGTTGGTGGGGGTCAACTGAGAATCGGTGTACCCCATTTTCACAAACGCATCGTGAAACAAGATATCAACAGAAGCTCCATTGTCTATCAAGACTCGTTTCACCTCCGAGTTTCCAATCACAGGAGTTATGACCAACGGGTCGTCATGGGGGAACTTTACCCCTTCGAGGTCTGAATCATCAAACCCAATAACTATTTCAGTCCTAGCACGTTTTGGGGCTTCTCCCACGATGTGCATCACTTCTCTGGCATACGCCTTTCGTGTCGGCCGCTGTCGGGCCTCCCCAAATCATATTAACAACTGGCCCTCGGGGCTGTGGATTACGATCACGATCGTTATCTCTTCTGTCATTGTCTCTCCTGTCATAGTCCCTTCTTTGGGTTCCACGATCATCATTCTTTGTGAACCTGCTTAGCTTTCCTTTTCGGATCAAGAACTCAATCTCATCTTTCAACTGCCTACAATCATCTGTATCATGACCCACATCACGGTGGTACCTACAGTATTGATCCTTATTTCTCTTCGTGGGATCACCCCTAAGTGGCTTCGGCCATCGAAAGTCTTTATCCTTCTCAATATCTAGCAAGATCTGACTCCTAGGAGCGTTCAGTCTTGCATAATCAGAAAACCTCGGTCCCAAACCCTTCTTTGGTGGTGACTCGGAATCCTTGCTAGTCCGGGGATACTTGTCCCTAGCATCGTACTCTTGCTCTTGCTTTCGTTTCTTCGAGTCATTAGAACCCTTGCCATTGCCTCCTGCGGTTTCCTTCTTCATGCTGTCCTCAGCCTTGATATATTTGTCGGCCCTTCGTTGGAGCTCGGCCATATTTTCAGGAGGATGTTTTGCCAAAGACCTTTTAAAGAAGAGATCAGTGGTTCCGTGTTCCAGGGCTACCATGGCCACCTTATTTTCCAGATCCGTGATATTCAGCGTCTCCTTGGTGAATCGCTTAAGGTAATCCCTCAAATTCTCGTTCTTCCCCTGCACCACATACATAAGGGATGCAGAACGTTTTTCATGAACTCTCCCACTAATGAACTGGCTGACAAAGGCGGCACTCAGCTCCTTGAATGAGCCAATTGAGTTTTCAGGTAAGCGGTTATACCACCTTTGAGCCATGCCCAACAGGGTTTGAGGGAACGCCCTACACTTTAAGGCGTCGCTCGCAGGCTGCAATAGCAGTGCATTGGAGAATGTCCTAACATGGTTTGCGGGGTCACCCGTTTCGTCAAAAGCCTTAATCGTCGGCATCTTGAACTTCCTTGAGATGCGAGCATTTATTACCTCTTCAGTGAACGGAGGTGTGGGATCATCAGGATCCCCAAGTGGCATCAGATCCTTGGGGTTACTTTTGGGGGTCTCC
Source organism: Saposhnikovia divaricata (assembly GCA_036435485.1). NCBI lineage: Eukaryota > Viridiplantae > Streptophyta > Magnoliopsida > Apiales > Apiaceae > Saposhnikovia > Saposhnikovia divaricata. The sequence continues at coordinate 58,290,920 of CM071596.1, forward strand.
ACCCTTGTCGATTTTTCAGTTGGGGCTTCAACCCTTCGCTGTCTCCTTGAGGGCCTCTCCAGATTTATAATGGGAATCCTCCCTGTAACTGAAGGAGGTCGAATCAGACTTCACCTTGCTTGCTCTCTAGCAATATCATCCTTCAGCCTTTGGATCTTAGCCTCATGAGCCTTAATCCTTTCCTCAGCCGTTTGTGGAGGTCCATCATGGATTCTTTGGGACCTCCTTCGAGGTTCTCTACTAGCACGTCGCCTCCTTGGGGCTTCTTCGCGATCATCATCGTCATCATTAGACGTGGAATCATCAGTATAGGGGCCGGAGTAATCATCGTACTCTCGATCTCGGATCTGTAAGGCATGACCGCTCGGTCCAGGTTCCCTGTGTTGAGGGGGATAATTAGGCAGCCCATACATCGGGTTGGTATTCAAAGGGAGATCCGTAGTGTGGATCTGTACCCCCGGGGGTAGCGTACGATCAACGCTATCAAGAGGAGAAACCACCATCTGAAGAGGGTTAGTTTCTTGGCTTTGAGGGATAATCACAGGTAAAGTTCCCTCAACATGGGGAATCGTCCCTGAGGGTTGAGAGGTTAGAGGTTGAATGACCGTCCCTGTTGATGGGGGTAATTGTGCTTCTTCAGCGGCGATGAGCGGATCAGAGGTGGCAGGTGGAGCAGAGCTAAGGGGTATGGCCTCAGTCGATGTTGTTCTTCGTGTTTGAACCATGGTTGATGTTGTCTTCCCACAGACGGCGCCAAATGTTGTGGAATAAAAACTAGGTTACGATCTGTAATTAATGCTAGGGTGGGTGAGCTTCGAGCTTTAATGGCTGCTCTTGTGTTCGTGGCTGAATCTGTCTTCACAAGATGCCTACGTACATTGATGAATATCAAAGATCAAGCCAAAAACGTAGTTCTAGGATGAGGGGTCTGGCCCTTTATATAGGCTGAGAAGCCTTAGAATTATGGTAGGAGTCAGAGACTTGGTGGACAAGTCTTTGAGGAAGGTTCTAGATCTATTACTTGTAGGAATCAGTTTCCATATTGAATTGGATGCCTTGGTGGCTAAGTCTGATGGAGATAATATCCTTATCCAACTCTTATTGCTGAGCTGTTTATTTCCCCCCATATTAATTATGAAATTAATATTATAATTGGGGTTTTGGGTCCATGTGGTGGGCCCCACGTTTGGACCATTCTTGGTCTAATTAATGCCGTGTCTTTAGGGTTTATTTTCAGCCCATATCATTTATCATTATATTTTATTTTGGAAACAGCAAGCACGTAGGAATGTTTTTTCAAAAAATATTTAATTATACAGGCACGAACTTTTTTAACACACGTAAAAGTTGATTATTTGAGACTAATGCCTTATAATAATTTCTGACAAAAAAATATTAGAATAATAACGTGACCATATTAATGAAAAACAAAAATACAAAAAATAGTAGTTAGACCTCCACGAAACCTAAGATATATATACAATTATGAAAAAGTAAATTAAACTTTTTTCGAAAAAAAGAACAATTAGTACTTTAGAAAATCATTCCATAAAAAACTATATAAAAAATAATTGATTTAATTTTTTTGTAAAACATAAAAAAAGTATATACCTTTGTAAAAAACATTTGTATTCGCACAAGTAATCCACACAAATGTATACTAAGTCACTATTAATTCATAAAAATTAAGTTACTATAATTTCATTTTATTTTGTTTAGCGAAACCAATTAAATTACAAAAACTCAAGCAATCAATCGATAAGAATAGAATAACAAGAAGAAAAACAAGAGTTCCTCTCATAAACAATGGTTCAGTAAAAGCTAAAGAAAAAAACACAACCAAATATATTTTGACAAGAAAATTAACTACTTACATAGTGATTTTTCAAGATTTGCTTCTTGCACAAATATTTCAGCAGCGTCATGTAAATTTTTCTTCTTCATATGATTATAAACATAAAGTTGAAACCTGTAAATGTCCAAATCAATAAAATTACATCAATGAATTATACATATATAGAACACTAAATATCCAAATATAGAATCGTAAAACCACAAAGGAGTCTCACATCTTTTCAGCATCCTCTCCATTCTCAATAGCCATTTTCATTTGTGCCCACCATTCATTTCCAGTAGCCATTTTCTTGAACACAAGAGAGAAAACAAAAGTGCAATGAACAAAAAATTACAAAGCAAAGAAGGAATTGATTTAAATATATGTAACCATACGAAAAAGAACATATGAACTTGGCAATAATGTGAATTCACATAATATCAGATTTTATGTAAAAAATCTCATAGATTTGCCAAGGATTTAAATAAGTATAGAAAAGCACTACGAAAACAATAAAACGCTATTTAATAAAATCGAATAATTTTAATAGATTTTTTCAGAAAATCTTAACTAAATGCTATCATGTTTTTAGGAATAATTTCAAATTTTCGATGAATATCTCAGATTTTTTTTTTTGAAATCATTATTAAATATTTCCAGAATTTAATGACTATTTTCCAAATTCAAAGTGCATGCAGTTGGATTTCTTAAATCCAAAACATCCTTTAGAATATTGATTGAAAATAATGTGAATTCACATAATATCAGATTTTATGTAAAAAATCTCATAGATTTGCCCAGGATTTAAATAAGTATAGAAAAGCACTAGGAAAATAATAAAACGCTATTTAATAAAATCCAATAATTTTAATAGATTTTTCAAAAAATCTTAACTAAATGCTATCATATTTATAGGAATAATTTCAAATTTTAGATGAATATCTCAGATTTTTTTTTTAAATCCTTATTAAATATTTCCAGAATTTAATGACTATTTTCCAAATTCAAAGTGAATGCAGTTGGATTTCTTAAATCCAAAACATCCTTTAGAATATTGATGAAAATAATGTGAATTCACATAATATCAGATTTTATGTAAAAAAACACATAGATTTGCCCAGGATTTAAATAAGTATAGAAAAGCACTAGGAAAACAATAAAACGCTATTTAATAAAATCCAATAATTTTAATAGATTTTTCAAAAAATCTTAACTAAATGCTATCATGTTTTTAGGAATAATTTCAAATTTTAGATGAATATCTCAGATTATTTTTTTTTGAAATCCTTATTAAATATTTCAAGAATTTAATGACTATTTTCCAAATTCAAAGTGAATGCAGTTGGATTTCTTAAATCCAAAACATTCTTTAGAATATTGATTGAATGCATAAAAGTTTTTTTTCGAAATCCTCATTGAATAACTCCAAAATTTAATGGGAATTTTTGAAATAAACCTGACAACTTCAAATCTCGATCACAATATTATCGCCGCGATTCCCACTCTCCGAAATAGGTGCAACTACCCGCCCCACCTCGGGCACTAGAATATGAGTAGGTTTTGGATGATATAATCTAGAAATGATGTGTATGTGGGAGATAGAATCCCACTCCTTTTCTGAAAATGCACAAGGAAGGGTGAATAGGGAAATTAATATGATGGCAGCTAGTTACGTTATGCAATACAGTAAATATAAAGTGGAACACAAATTAATTTTAGAAGGTTCGATCCCTAGTGTATGTCATGGTCCCCATCACAATGAATTATAATTAAACGATACAATATTATATCTCCTGATTCTTCTCGTCATTGATTGCAACTTGCTGAAATGTCTTGTTCCTTAAACATATCTCTATAAGTTTTATATTAATCTAAGTATAAACTCCTCTAGCTATCTAATTCCTGAACCTATGTTTTCCAAGCTTGTCAATCCAGCAACTAACAATTCACAAATTGAACAATACAAGATATAATGAATTACAACTGAAACTATGAACTCTAACAAAGATATAAACGGTATCATATAAGAACTCAATTGAAAGATTTTTCAAATTAGTTTGAAAAAGCACTTGTGTTTCTTTGAGAGTTGTCCAGCAACCTTGAATGAAAAACACACAAGTCTATTTATATTAAACGATATATCTGAATTAAGCATTCAACCCCAACGGTCTTAACCCTAAAGTCTCATGTATTTGAAAAGCAATGTTTAGAAATAGATGAGGTTAGAGAGAATGAAGTTGTTTGAATATAAACTATCATCTAAAAAATAAAACCCAGAAGACTAGAGTTTGTTGAAGAAGAATTCGTTTAAATAAACTCCTTTAAAATATGAATAAAAATAGGATTAAGTATATATATATATATATATAGGGAAAAGAGTATCTAAATAGAAGTTCTCTATTAGTGCGGATTAAAATATGATAAATTAATTATTATTTGAACAATCCAACCGTACTGATGTTAAATTTATACAAAAATACATGCATGTACAAATTTTGATGTAATTTAATTATTTGGAACTATAAATTTATAGCAATAAGATTATGATAAATTTGTATCATTGAATATATATAGAAAATAGTATTAATATAAAACTGATGCTCCACTATTTCAAATATAATAAAAATTGTATACAATGTTATTTCGACGTAAACTTTTCATCCATATGGTTTGATTTTTAAAAATAATAATAAAATACAAGATTTAAGGTGCACTAATAGAGAACTTCTCTAATACATATATATATATATACACATAATTTTTGAAATTAATTGAGCCCCTATATACTTATACGTGATATATAACTGCTAGAATCCTTACAACATCACATTTTTATTTAATCTCCACGAAAATATAGCTACTGAACCCAATTTTTCTTTATAATAGCAAATATACAGACACATATTTCCATCTTACTAACACAGTGTGATCATAAAAATATGATTTACACGTGTGCACGTGAAAATTGTGGTGGCATGTGTTCGGACTATTTTGGCATGTGCCTTACCAAATTTATGATTATATGATAAGTTCCAATAACACCACAAAATTGTAGAAGGGGGTTAAATACAATCTTGAACAAAAACTTTTTCGAACCAAATGAAAGCTAAACAGTTTGGCAGAACAGATAATTAAAACAAGTGAATGGAATGTAAAGCAAATACACAACACTTACAAAATTTAAGGTGGGTTTCTGATCCACCTAAGATTTATATTTCGAAGAAATAATCTGTGTAAATGATTACACAGTTGCGGTTACAAAGCTTTGAATACAAAAGAAAGCCTAACTATTTCTCTCTTTGAGCTCAGTGTTTTCTCTTGTATTATTTAGATTTGTATGCTCTCATACAGCTCTCATACATAAGCAATGATACACTTGGATTATATATATACCCCAAGGTTACAACCCTACAAACAAAATTAATATTACAAAGTCAAATGTGTTTGCAGGTCTGCTACCACTCCTTTTCTTCTTGTGACACAATTTTGTCTGATTTCTTGGACAGATATTGCTAAATTTCATCATACAAAATTTTCCTAAGAAAAGGAATAATTCTTTTTCTTTTTCGTTTCTAAAGACTGGCTTCCATGCCATTTTGAAGTCCACCAACCCATGTGTCAGCTATGTCAAGTCACTATCAACTGCTAGTTTCGAGACATTATTGATGAACATCCGTTGTAGCTGATTATCCATTGAGTTGCATGTTATCCATTGATAGTATTATCCGTTGGTGTAACTTTATCCGTTACTGTATCACTTCACTTAGACAGAATTACAGAACACAACCTATATACAATTAGCTAACCTATTCTGTTTATCCATTGATAATCAACATGACTTAGAGTACAACCAACAAATACTATGATTGATAACAATATGTGGAAACTTCTAAACATGATACTAACTAATCGATTGATAAGCTTCCTCATCAAGGGCTATTGAGCAAAGGATTATTCATTGGTGAGTTACAAACTTAACTTATACAAATATATTTTAATGTGTTTTTATGCAAAACCAGGGGTTAACTAACATATACCTCCTCTTCCAATATACCATTCAGAAAAGCACTCTTGACATCCATTTGATAGACTTTGATATTGGCATGGGCTACATATGCCAGAAAAAATTCGGATTGCTTCCAACCTTGCTACAGGTGCAAAGGTTTCATCAAAATCATTCCATTCTTCTTGACAGTAGCCTTTTACAACCAATCTAGCTTTATTCCTTGTGACTATGTCATTCTCATCCATATTGTTCTTGAATACCCACTTAGTGTTAATCACTTATTTGCCTTTAGGTTTGGTAACATACCGGTCCACGTTGGTTTCAGAAGCCGGAGCCTCACCAACAACCATGTTCACTACAGGCCCACTTGAGGTTCCAAGCACAGCATTCGCTTACGCTACCACCTCGGTTTTCTTCGCTTTCTTTGTAGGACAGTCCTTACTCCGGTGCCCAACCTGCCCACAAGACCAACACGGTTTGTTTGCCTTTGGTTTCTTGGCCTTCTCCTTGTCATTCTTAGGTTTATTACTATTACCCTTCTTAGAGATAGCCTTCCTTTTCTGTTCTACAATTGCTACATTCACCTTAGAGCTTCCGTTCTCAGTTGGCATCACATGTCCCTGTTTGGACTTGTGTTGTTCTTGCACCGAGATGTCAAGCATAAGGTTGGTCCAAGTGATCTCTCCTTTCTGTCTTTCAGGGAGAGAGAGAACTCTTCCCAAGACTTCAGAAGTTTTTCAATCACACTCATCACCTTAACTTTTCGGAGAGGTCCATTCCGGACTCCTTCAAACCATGCACTATCATCTCGAACTCATGCACTTGCTCGGTCATGGACTTATTGTCCACCAGCTTGAAATCAAGGAACCAAGCCACAGAATACTTTTCCAGACCTTGTGAGTCAGTATTATGTGTCTGGTCCAGCTTCTCTCATAAGATTTTTGCGGTGTAGGCATCAGAAAATATTAACTAATAAAGCAACAAAGAGGCAGTTATATAACGTATTTAACAAGTCACGGCCAAGCAAACAATTAACGAAACAAAACACGAAGGTAGAAAGCATGCATATCAGTAACCATAGAATGAAGGAAAATTAGAAGCATACCAGCAGCCATAGCTTTAACAGTATATCAAACAAATATGAAAACCAGATGAGTTTTCAGGCCTTGCTCGAAGTCCTGACTGCTCTTGAAGAGATAATCGCCACCACTTACACTGTGTCGGGATGCTTGCAACACCTCTTCCAGGATAAAACAGCTCCGAGTTATATGATCACATCAACTAGACAACTCGACTTCGACTGGCACCTCAGTCGCCGGAAAAAAACCACAAGCAGAAAAACTACAACACTATATAGAGGGAGAGCAGCGAGTGTAGAGAGGAGAGGAGAGAATGTAAGGTGTGGTGTGTCAAAACCAGCAGCTTAGCTCTCTATTTATAGGAGAGGCTAAGTGTAACTGATACCACCCTATTAATGTAACGAATGTAACTACCCCATTAATAAAAATGAAACGGCTGAAATGGTCGATTTACATTTAATAAAAAATGGCTGATTTTAAATTAAATAATTGTAATAGTTACGTTATATTTATCCACACATTTGAGTTTACAATATTTTAATTAATCCGAATATATATTATCAATTTCTGTCTAGGTCCAATCTGATATTTCGAATAGCCCAACTAGTCCATCAGATTTAAATTAATCTCTGATCTAGCCCGGCCCAATTTGATAAGATAATAACCCTCGCCTCGCGTATGCGAGACGCCGACCCCAATCGAGACGGGCGGCGAAGCGCGCGTGTGTGTGCGCGTAAAGCACACAGTAACACCATGCACCATCATACACCTTAGTAGTTGTATACTACCCATGTGTGTGATAAAATATAAAGCCAACAACCCCATTTATTTATTTCAATGTGGGACAAATACACATTCTCATTTCAAGCTCTTCTTCCAAGCTACTAACTTCAACTCTATTTCTCTAGGGATTTCACTAAGAAAATTACTTAGATCCATATATGAAAATTTAAGTCCTCATAGCAAGGAACAATTTCCAATTGTTAAAATCCGGAATTAACATCAAGAACATAAAATACTTATACTCTAAAAACTCCATTTTCTAACAGTTAGTTCCTGGAAGAGGGAGTTCAATCACAGTAGCATCCCGTTTTATATATGAAAATTTGATATTCTGAAATATATTTTGACTGTTAGGCTTCACCTTTTTTTTATATACACAAACTCATATTTGTATTTGTATGTATATATGTGTGTAATGTTTTTTTGTTGATTTCAAGTTCTTGTGCTCATAATTGTTATGTTTTGATATCTGGGTTATAAGTGAAATTTGTAAATGTTGAGGTTTTTAATTTTGTTTTGTTTATCTGAACAGTAAATATAAGCTCAAAAAGTTATAGGTGAACAGCAGAAGCTAATGTTGAATTATAGTAACTAATTTAAGTTACTCGAATTTCTATACGACAAATTTTTCCAGGGAATGATGATATATGTTGATATATTTCATGTCTAGGTTTTTCGAGTTTTTACGAGGATTGGAAGTCTTGTGTAAATGAAGAGTAAATGTAAGACTGTTTTATTTATCTGTTGTTAAGTATATTAATTTTGAAGATATTTCTCTCCGTGGTTGAGGACACATTGCAATTGTAGGTCGACTTAGGGATGAGTTTTTGTGGAGTGTCCTTGGAGGTGTGCTTGATTGTGTTTGTGAAGCAAAAAGCTTTTTCTGCTGTTTGCGTTAGTTTGTATGTTCCTTGTGTGATTTGGTGCAAGATTGGACAATTATTGATATTTTAGGATTGGACAGTCACAATTCGATCATCATGAATAATAAACTTTTTAAGTAGATAATTATGAGTTTTCAAAAAAAAAAAAAAAGTAGATAATTATGAGTGTAGCAATTGTGGCACGAAGAATGATCTTGGTTGTGGCGAAGAGCGTCGTGTTGACATTTTTTAGTCTTTGGTTGACTTAAGGACGAGTTTATATAGTTAGAGTACCCTTGGAGGTGTGCTTGATTTTGTTTGTGAAGCAAAATGATTTGCTACTGTTTACGTGCATGTTTCGGTGATTAATACTGGAATACTATCAATAGTTGATTTTAAAGAGAGGGTTCACAAAGGATTGCATGGACGGAGGACAGTGGTCGTACAGAACTTTAGATATTTTGCCACTTCTGATCACTGACTATTTTTTTTTTATACATAATAATAAAAGATATGTTATAATCTTAGTATTAAACATTTAGTTTGTTAATTTTGTAATGTATTTTATGTACATGTTATTTTTTGATTCCAAACTTGTAACTTTCTTAATCTCTTGTAAACTTTTATTAGGTTTCCCCTTATTAACTTCTATTTTTATCTTAATTTTTAAATTTTCTTATAGTGTGTAATATAGATTATTATATAGTAATATTTGATCGTTATATATTAATATTTGCTTCTATTTACCTGACGTGTAATATATGATTGATTTATTAAATATTTTAATTTTCTGCTACATAGGCATTGATTTTTTTTTTTTGGGCACTGAATCGTGGTTTTTAGTTTTTAAAGATTAAATACAATCTAGACTCTAATGCGTGGCTACTCCATTGAAAGCTGGTTTTTGTGGCTGAAATATGACCTGGACTCTTTTTCCTCTTGTGTTCAGGAATTGGAGCAACTATCTTTGGACATAGAACCATGTACAGGTTTTGTTACTTTTTTCTTTTCTAAATCGTTTATGTTACATTTCATTTGTATTTGGGTTGTGCTATATTTTTTTTTATCAATTTTAAATCTGCTTTCATAATTAGCTCCAGTTTAACTATTATAATCGATTGGAGACCCTTGCCGTCTCATAAAAAATAACAGTAACCTGAGATTTGGAGACTCGATTTGGTGGTGCCACCTAAACACTACAAGAAAAACGTTCGATCGAATTTAGTTAAATTTGATTGATATCGGTCAAGTTTAGCTAAATTCGACCGAATTTCTGCTGTCATATTTAAACGAGTCAAATTTAGTAATACGGTCGAATTTAGGATAAATTCGACCAATTAATTCGGTCGTATTTAGAATAAATTCGACCGATTAATGCGGTCGAATTTAGGATAAATTCGACCATAATTGATCGCATTAGTTAATTAATTAGTTCTTAGTATTGCTAATTTGCTTCTTAGTTTAATTAGTTAATCAAAACCCAAAATTTGTTATTGTCTTAGCAGTGAATAATAATCAAACACTGTTGCATAGGTGCATATTCTGAAATATATCAGTCTCTATAGGAATGAACTTAACTTTACCTTATATTACTTGTGACCGCGTACGCTTGCTTGATTTAGTGTGAACAAGTTTTTGGCACAGCTGCCGGGGACTCGGTTTTTATTTATAGTTTATGTGCTTGCCATCAGTGGTCGTTAAAGTTCACTGACTCGAATTATTTTCTTAATTAGTTTGCTTTGTTCTATGTGCTTCAGGTACTTGAGCGTGTATGCGAACACGTTCTCAGTCTCGTAAGGATAAATAGGAAGAAAAAGAACTTGAAGCAACAGTAGATATGGGAGAACCAGCAACAGCAGTGAAGGCTTTGAAGGACTATTCTTAGCCGAAAATTAATGATATTCAGTCTTGCATTGTCAGACCAGCCATTGCAGCTAATACCTTTGAAATCAAGCCTGGCACGATTCAGATGGTACAGAATTCAGTTCAGTTTAGGGGTGCTCCTACGGAAGATCCTACTATACACATCCATAACTTCATTGAGATCTGCGACACTTTCAAGTTTAATGGTGTGTCGGAAGATGGTGTGAAATTAGGCTTTTCCCATTCTCTCTTCGGGATAAGGCTAAGGGCTGGTTACACTCTTTACCAGCCAGTTCTATTACAACATGGGAGGATCTCGCTCAGAAATTTCTCACTAAATTCTTCCCTATGGCAAAAACAGCAGCAATCAGGAACGCTCTTACTCAATTTGCACAGCAATCAGGTAAATCTTTGTGTGAAGCTTGGGAGCGCTACAAGGAGATCCTTAGGAAGTGTCCTCATTATGGTATGCCCGACTAGATGGTGATCAATGGTTTCTATAATGGGCTGGGAGCACAATCTAGACCATTGCTAGATGCAGCATCAGGTGGAGCTTTATGGGCAAAGAGCTACGAGGAAGCTTATGAGCTAATTGAGACAATGGATGCTAATAAACATCAGAATCCAACTCAAAGACTACCACAAGGCAAAGTAGTAGGAATTCTGGAAGTAGATGCAGCTACAACTATAGCAGCTCAGTTGAAGGCGTTGACTATGAAGCTGGATTCTCTGACTAATTATGGAGTTCAACAGGTTGCAAGTGTTTGTGAGCTTTGTGCGGGTGCACATGAGACGAATCAGTGTGCCATATCTAGTGAATCGGCACAGTTTGTGAGCAACTTTCAGCGACCTTCGCAACCTTCTCCTGCCACTTATCATCCGAACAACAAAAATCATCCTAATTTCAGCTAGAGCAACAATCAAGGTGGTATGCAACAACCACAGTATCCTTATCAGCAGTTTCAAGGTCATCAATATGGAGCTAAGCCGTACAATCAAGGTTATCAGTATAGCAGTATGCTCCAAGGCAACAATTTCAACCTCCGGGATTTCAACAACAGCCTCATGCAAGTGGGGGCAGTCTTCTACTGAAAAATCTAAATTGGAAGAATTGAGGTTGATGTGTAAAAGCCAAGCAGTTTCAATCAAAACCTTGGAAAATCTGATTGGTCAAATTGCTAATGCCTTGCTGAATAAGCCACAAGGAACTCTTCTTAGTGACACGGAGGCTAATCCAGGCAAGAGGGAAGTCAAAGAACAGGTGAAGGCAGTTAGTTTGAGATCTGGGAAAGTTACAAACGATCAGAAATCAGCAGCTAAGGAAGATGTAGAAATTCATAATCAGCAGGTTGAAAAATTTACAAGACCAGAAATTGAAAAATTTGAATTGGCAGCTGATCAGTTGGATGGTGAAGTGGAAAAAAGTAAGAAGTCTGCTGAAAAGTCTACTCTGGAGTAGTCTATAAAGACTAATCAGATATACCCCCTCCTCCATATCCTAAAAGACTCCAGAAGCAGAAGTTGGACAAGCAATTTGCTAAGTTTCTAGAGGTGTTCAAGAAGTTGCATATCAACATACCTTTTGCGGAAGCTCTTGAACAGATGCCGAGCTATGCGAAGTTCATGAAGGGTATTCTCTCACGAAAGTTGAAGCTCGAAGAATTGGAGACTATGGCTTTGACAGAAGAATGCAGTGCTGTTCTGCAACAAAAGTTGCCTCCTAAACTTAAGGATCCAGGAAGGTTCACAATACCGTGCACTATCGGCAACTTATCTTTTGACAAGTGCTTGTGTGACTTGGGAGCTAGCATTAATCTGATGCCACTGTCTGTTTTCAAGCAACTTGGGTTGCCTGATCCGAAATCGGTTAATATGACCTTGTAGTTGGCAGATCGGTCGATCACATATCCGAGAGGTATAGTGGAGGGTGTCTTGGTTAAAGGGGATAAGCTCATCTTCCCTGCTGGTTTTGTTATTCTAGACTTTGAGGAGGATAAGAAGATTTCCATCATCTTGGGAAGTCCATTTCTAGCTACGGGCCGAACTTTGATCGATGTGAAAAAAGGAGAGCTTACCATGAGAGTGCATGATCAGAAAGTCACTTTCAAAGTGTTCAAGGCAACAAAATATTCGTCAGATTCAGCGGAGTGTTTCAAGGTGGACGTTGTTGATAAGATTGTGAAGAAGGAGATGGAATAGCTAAAAAAATCATATTCCGTGGAAAAAGCTTCAAGAGAGATTTTTGGCATTGAGAACGAAGAAAGAAAGGGGCTATTTCAGTTATTGGATGCAACTCCATGGGAAAGAAGAGTTGACATTCTGCATAAGTGTCGTGGGCTAGTTGATTCTAATAATTTTTAGGTGCTACGTAAGTTGTCAAGTGAGGAAGCTTTTGCAGTTGAACTCAAGCCATTACCACCCGAGGAGCCACCACCTGATTCACCACCCGAGGAGGGTGGTCCTGCTGACAGTTAGGTACATTCTCTACTATCCTTTTATTGCCTTAAATGGGGACATTGAATATTTTAAGTTTGGGGGCGATTTGAGGATTAGTAGTTAGTAGAGTCTTTGTTCATGTAGGAATCATATTGCATGTGTAGTAGTAGTTTGATTCATATTATGGCATGACTGTTTCATATAGAGTATTTAGTTGCATTTTTGTTTGCATTTTTGTTTATGTATTCTATGTGAGTCCATTTAGTTGCATTTTATAGCATATTTCATGATCTCGTAGGACTTGGCTATTTCTGTTTGGTAGGTCGATGTTGATTTGAGTGTGGTAATGATGAATAGAGGGTTAATTTAAGTTCTTAGGAATTGACTTACATGTTTCAGAAACAAAATCTTTACACGGTCTCATTGTTTGCTTTTGGGCTAGATCAGGTCATACTTGTTTGGTTGTTTGATATTTAATCACTTGTTTATATTTAGAATGTTCTTTATTCCCTTGATGGCGTAGGAGCACTAAAGTATAAGTTTGGGGGAAACCAGGGATTTTATGCTACTGTTAAATGTTAGGCATCAAAAGGCTAGTAGCCGCTCATATTTTATGAGTAATCTAGGGTTGGATGAGATGGAGCAAAACACACTCATTCCATGTAAGTTGTGTGTGAAAAAAAAAAAAGAAATCAGAAAAAAAAAGAAAAAAAAAGAAGAAAAAAAAAGAAAAGTGTTATGTGAATTTGTAAATGCAGAATTACCCAGGGTGAGCTCTTTAATACTCGAGCAATTAAGTTCTAGGGGAATTTGTGCCTAGTGACCTAAGACTTTTCCGGTCTGGGATCCACTAACCTAACGCTCGCTACATGGGTATTATTGTATAAGTCTTTCGGGGCCTCATCCATTGCATGGTTAAATATGCATGCGTGTTGTGTATAGTATTATGTGTCATAGTTTATTTAGTAATAAAGCATGAATCCTTGTCTAACTCATATAATGATGGAGGTGTTTCTAGGTTATGAAGTGTTTACCGTTCATTCTATTTATAAACTTGTGATTGTCTTGGCGAAGTATCGGTATGATTTTGATCTAGTGTTAGGAGTATATCTTATGAGCCTCGCATACACCCACGTTTCTGTTCATGTATTGTTAGTATACGGGGACTTAGTCGAGCTTTGTTTGGACTTATTGCATTCTTTGATATATTTGTTTGCTAAGTGGTTTTGGTTAGTTCGAGGGGATTGTTCCATTTCATATTAGTTGAATTCATGCATTACATTTGTATATATAGAGTCTGTTTATGCTTGAGGACAAGCATCGGTTTAAGTTTGGGGGTGTGATAAGTGGATGTCATATCCACTTGGAACACTTCATTTCGGCTTAAATTGGTGACTTGACCTCAAGTATGTTGTGTTTTTGATTCATTTTTAGTAAGATTGTGTAGGGTTACTATCTTGAAGCGGGTTGATGCATTCTTGAAGCGGGTTGATGAATTTGCATGTTTTGTGGTGGATTCGAGTGCAAGATGTGAAGAACGTGAAGTGGCAAGAGAAGAGGAAGCAAAATGAAGAAGAAAGCAAGAAAATAAAAATCTGGCAGATAGCTGGTGCGCGGGCGCGCGTTCCAGGCGCGCGAGCGCGCGAGAAAGAATCCTGAGAGCGCGGGCGCGCTGCCTTGCTGCGCGGGGGTGTGGTGGCCATCTGGAAACTTCCTGTTTCAACTTAAATACAGTTTTTTTTGGTAGTTTCTTGCTGTCCAAGACTCCCGTGGCTATATAAACACCTCTAGACATCAGAAGAAACAAGTTTTTAACACAGAGAGAGCCGAGAGAAGGAGATTCAGACTTGGAGAAGGATTCCCGGAAGATCGTGACAGCATTCGAAGATCTTGATCTACTTTTGTATTATTCTAATTAGGCGATACTCTGGATTTCGGATTTGTTCTTAACTCTATTACTTTAGCATTATTATCATTATTCAGACCTTGTATTACATCATGTTATCTCTAGATCCCATGATGACGAGCCGTTTTATTATGAACTAATCGTCACTACGCCATAAGTGAGCATACGCAACCCTTTTTACAAAACGTTGCACAGAAAGCGTTTCGTTAGATAGAAATTTTAGGTGTTTTGCAACTGAGCTGAACTGTTGTTGCGTTAGATATAATTTATTGTTGCATATTACACACGGTGTTTCACATCATGCAACACTAACTGCTGGTGTTGCGTTAGATATTTTTTTATTTTAATAAATGGTGACGTGCCAGAAGTGGGACCCACATGTGCTGACATGGCATTTGCTAACGTGGCAATTGTGGGACCCACAATTATTTTTTCGACGTTCCATTTGCACGTGTATCGAGATATAACGATTTTAGTGATGTGGTAATTTTTTAAAAAAATTTATAGATTTATTTGGTTTGGTTTTATAACGGTCAAACCGGTCAAAGTCGACCTTCCTTTTAACTAGTCTTGTCCCGAATGGTGAATCTATTTTTTTAAATTATTTTTTCGACGTTCCAATCATACGGTTGTCAAGATATAACGATTTTATTGATGTAGTAATTTTTTAAAAAATTTCCTAGATTTATTTGGTTTGGTATTATAACGGTCAAACCGGTCAAAGTCGACCTTCCTTTTAACTAGTCTTGTCCCGAATGATGAATCTATTTTTTTAAATTATTTTTTCAACGTTCCAATCGCACGGGTGTCAAGGTAAAACAATTTTAGTGATGTGGTAATTTTTTAAAAAATTTCCTAGATTTATTTGGTTTGGTTTTATAACGGTCAAACCGGTCAAAGTCGACCTTCCTTTTAACTAGTCTTGTCCCGAATGATGAATCTATTTTTTTAAATTATTTTTTCAACATTCCAATTGCACGTGTGTCAAGATATAACGATTTTAGTGATGTGGTAATTTTTTAAAAAATTTCCTAGATTTATTTGGTTTGGTTTTATAACTGTCAAACCGATCAAAGTTGACCTTCCTTTTAACTAGTCTTGTCCCGAATGATGAATCTATTTTTTTAAATTATTTTTTCGATGTTCCAATCGCACGGGTGTCAAGATATAACAATTTTAGTCATGTGATAATTTTTTCAAAAATTTCCTAAATTTATTTGGTTTGGTTTTATAACGGTCAAAGTCGACCTTCCTTTTAACTAGTCTTGTCCCGAATGATGAATCTATTTTTTTAAATTATTTTTTCGACGTTCCAATCGTACAGATGTCAAGATATAACGATTTTAGTGAAGTGTTAAATTTTTCAAAAATTTCCTAAATTTATTTGGTTTGGTTTTATAACGGTCAAAGTCGACCTTCCTTTTAACTAGTCTTGTCCCGAATGATGAATCTATTTTTTTAAATTATTTTTTCGACGTTCCAATCACACGGGTGTCAATATATAAAGATTTTATTGATGTTGTAATTTTTTAAAAAATTTCCTAGATTTCTTTGGTTTGGTTTTATAACGGTCAAACCGATCAAAGTTGACCTTCCTTTTAACTAGTCTTTTCCCGAATGATGAATCTATTTTTTTAAATTATTTTTTTTACGTTTCAATCACACGGGTGTCAAGATATAACGATTTTAGCGATGTGATAATTTTTTAAAAAAATTCCTAGATTTATTTGGTTTGTTTTATAACGGTCAAACCGGTCAAAGTCGACCTTCCTTTTAACTAGTCTTGTCCCGAATGATGAATCTATTTTTTTAAATTATTTTTTCAACGTTCAAATCGCAAAGGTGTCAAGATATAACGATTTCAGTGATGTGATAATTTTTTAAAAAAATTTCCTAGATTTATTTGGTTTGGTTTTATAACGGTCAAACCGTTCAAAGTCGACCTTCCTTTTAAATAGTCTTGTTCCGAATGATGAATCTATTTTTTTAAATTATTTTTTCGACATTCGAATCACACAGATGTCAAGATATAAAGATTTTAGTGATGCGGTAATTTTTTTAAAAATTTGCTAGATTTGTTTGGTTTGGTTTTATAACGGTCAAACCGGTCAAAGTGGACTTTAATTTTAACTAGTCTTCTCCCGAATGATGAATCTATTTTTTTAAATTATTTTTTCGACGTTCCAATCACACAGGTGTCAATATATAACGATTTTAGTGATGTTGTAATTTTTTAAAAAATTTCCTAGATTTCTTTGGTTTGGTTTTATAACGGTCAAACCGATCAAAGTTGACCTTCCTTTTAACTAGTGTTTTTCCGAATGATGAATCTATTTTTTTAAATTATTTTTTTTACGTTTCAATCACACGGGTGTCAAGATATAACGATTTTAGCGATGTGATAATTTTTTAAAAAAATTCCTAGATTTATTTGGTTTGTTTTATAACGGTCAAACCGGTCAAAGTCGACCTTCCTTTTAACTAGTCTTGTCCCGAATGATGAATCTATTTTTTTAAATTATTTTTTCAACGTTCAAATCGCAAAGGTGTCAAGATATAACGATTTCAGTGATGTGATAATTTTTTAAAAAAATTTCCTAGATTTATTTGGTTTGGTTTTATAACGGTCAAACCGTTCAAAGTCGACCTTCCTTTTAACTAGTCTTGTTCCGAATGATGAATCTATTTTTTTAAATTATTTTTTCGACATTCGAATCACACAGATGTCAAGATATAAAGATTTTAGTGATTCGGTAATTTTTTTAAAAATTTGCTAGATTTGTTTGGTTTGGTTTTATAACGGTCAAACCGGTCAAAGTGGACTTTAATTTTAACTAGTCTTCTCCCGAATGATGAATCTATTTTTTTAAATTATATTTTCGATGTTCCAATCCCACGGGTATCAAGATATAACGTACGGATGTTAAGATCTAATTATTTTAGTGATGTTCCAAAATTATTTTTTTGATAGTTATTTGGTTAATTTTATTAGAAAAATACAAATATTATCAAAATAATACAGAACTTTGACATATGATAGATTATAAATTTTGAGTTAGATATTAGTATATTACAAATATTTATTACAAATACATAGGAGTATCATATTTTTATTATTAAAATATTAAAATTTATAATTAACAAATTTAATTTTAAGACAAAGACAAGAAATTAAACTTGTCCAATGAGAACCACACGTGGTCGAAAAAAAGGAAGAAAATTTCCCCCCAAATGAAATTTCAGCTCTACTTTATTTCCCCCCAAATGAAACTTCATCTCTACTTTATTTCCCCAAATTCAACTCTCACTTTACTTCCCAATTTACCTCAACTCTCTCCACCACGGACCATCTTCTCTCGACCATCTCTCAAACTACATCTGGCTTTGGTTTAAACTTCTTCTTTACAAAACTTCTTGGCTTAGACCAAATTCACTTTGCATACTATTTGATTCTTTTTTATTTTGTAGGTGAAATTAGGGCTTTTAATTGGGAGAGAGAGAGAGAGAGACAGGGAGAATATTGAGAGAGAGAGACAGAGAGATGGAGGAGAGAGAGACAGAGAGATGGGGAGCGACCAGCGCATAAGGCCCATCGACACAAGCAACCACATGTTTTAAGGTTTTGTTTTTGAAATCTTGATTTGTAAAGTTTTTAGATCTGTAATCTTTATAATCAGGTTCGTTTGTAATATGTAAATTATTACGCATTTCTTCTTTTAACTTCTTGTAATATCAATTTTGTAAAAGTGGACACTAACTCACAGGCTCCGATAGTGTCGATCAATACATATATTAGCCAAACTCAACAGTCATATCATGGTTTTAAATCTAGCCTCTCAATATTTGGAATAGTTTCTATAGCTGGCTCAAGTAGTGTACCATTCATTATTAAAACCACCATTGAATTGTAGGGTGTTGAAGCACCAACTCAAATTTGGTTTCCAAATGTCTGTCAGAGTAAATATTTTTTTCCATCTGAATATTTATCTCTCAAGCACTACAGGTTGTAACTTGTTCTTAGAAACTGGATTATGTACAATGTATAGTTGGATGAAGTGGATCTACGTGTGCAGTTACTTGGCGTTTCTGTTGCAGTTTAGTTAAGTTGCATGAGAAATGCATAGCTTATCATATTGATTTGTGCAGTTCTCCATCATGGGAAAAGGAGCTGAAGAGAACTTATCTGCCAGAAGAGATAAAAGTCATGTTCTTTTTGGTGGCACAAAGATATTGCAGCATACATCTCATAAGGTTGTTCTGTTAAACCCTTTTTTTCACACTGAAAATAAGGTTATAAGCTCTTACGCAGCCTGTCATTTTCTTTTGTCTCAGACCTGTCATTTGAAGACTCCTGATGGGGGCTGCCTTGTTGTTCTACGAACTGGGTTTGAGACTACCCAAGGAAAGCTGATGCGAACAATTCTTTTCTCAACAGAGAGGGTAATAATTTTAGTTCATTATGAAGAATTTGCCGCAAGCATGTAGCAAGGATAATAAATTTTGTTTATCCGCAATTTAGTGCAGTATCAAGCATGTATAAATTTTTCAATCACTGTGCATTGCTTCTCACATATTGGTATTCTTCCATTTATTCTGCTTTAAACTCGTTTTACATTGCATAAAACTTAGCTTTGTTTAATTTATCCTCAGTTTTAGAAAATTAGCTTGAGTAGTATATCAAGCCTCTATTAAGAATGGAAGGGGTTTGGTGCTTTGTTTGTTTTCATTGTGGAAGTATATTGGTATAAATCTGTACTCGAAATTGAAATTTTAGTTTGATAGGAATTAAGAAATCTTGACCTATATTTAAATCAACTACGGATTCTTTAACTTGCAAGAAACTGTATTGTTGTGGAACAAAATATAGGGTTATCGAAGTGCGGCTAGGGTTCGTGAGCTTCGTGCTTTAACGGCTGTTCTTGCGTTCGAGACTAAACGGTCCTCACAAGATGCCTACGTATCTCTGTATTGCTAAAGAATCAAGCCAACGTAGTTCTGAGATGAGGGGTCTGGCCCTTTATATAGGCTGTAGGAGCCTCAGAATCGTAGTAGGGTTTGGAGACTTGGCGGACAAGTCACCGTTATTGAGGAAGGTTCTGACTCCTTCCTTATAGGAATTAGTTTCCATGTTGATTTAGGTGCCTTGGAGGCTACACAATATCCCTGGGATATTCTAGAACGTTCCTGGTTTCTAGAACGTTCCTGTTTTATGGATCAGGCCCGTGTTATAAACAAGCTTATACCGGGCGTCCCCGGTTTGGGCTGTTCTTTTGGGCTTAACCACTAACCACGAATTTAATGCCCAACTAGGGTTTCGGGCCTTATTTATGAGCCAATAAATACTATATTAATTATGTCTTTAGGGATTATTTTTCACCCATATCATTTGCCCCCCAACTTCTAGGAAAACTTGTTTTGTAGAAGTTTAAGGTCAGTTCGGCCCTACCAGGGTATCGTCTTACAATGAAGTGTGGAGCGACCTACACATTCACAATGACTAAGGTTCTCTCCTAAGTTAATACTTAAGAAAGTTAAACGTTCCTTGACCCCTCGAACCTTTTTCTTAAGATTTCTGGGCCTTTCGGGAATAGGATTAGTGTCGTTTCGAGCTCATAGACACTAATCCAAGTGCAATTCGTGCATAGGATCCTTTATCATAGATTCATTAATGATTTATTTCCCTTAACTTATCTAAGTTAGGGTTAATATCAGACGGTCATTGCTCGTAAGCCTTAATAAGGGCTAATTTTTCAGCAAAAGACGTTAATTCAGCCCTAATCGGGGCTAAACAACCCTACCCTAAACGGGGCTACAAAGGCCTTAATCGAGGCTAACTAATTCATATTTAATGTGATTACTACTAGGATATCCACCCTTAACCTTGAGATAGGTTAATTTTAGAGTTGGAGTCCTTAAACGTCGATAATTGAGGTTAATCACCCCCTAATTGCGATTAGCGAAACCCTAACCCCAAATTTTGGAGTCAAGCCATTCTAATAGAGATTCTTATAACCTCATGGTTGTAGAAAGAATCACGTAAAAATTCTCATTTTTGAGTTGTCTAGGCAAGAAATACGGCCTTCTAGGCAAGGTATTTCAAACACCTTCCTGATTCCAAACACCCTCCTGGTTTCAAACACCCCTGGCATTTCTAAACTCAAATTTTGAAGTTGAGCTTATATGATAGGGATTCTTATAATCTCCTGGTATGAGCAAGAATCACATGAAAATATGCATTTTTTAACGTTTTAGAGGCGAAATACCTCATTCTGAGCTGGTTTTCAAACAAGACATTTTTTTAAACACCTTCCTTTTTTCAACTTCTTGAAACCACTGAGAGACCTACCTAGTCTTGTAGAGAACCTTGCAAGGTTTCCAAATCCCAAATTTGGGCGCAAACGGAGCATTTTTGAGCGTTCTGGAGGGTCATGAAACCACCTAGGGGGTCCCGGTGTTCAAAACACCTGACCAAGGTAGCCTGGTCGGCTACCCTGGTCGGCCATTCGGCCAAGGGGACTTGGTCGGATACCCCTGGTCGGCTGGGCCCCATGATTTTTTTTTTTGAATTTTGGCCAAATTTTGACTAGTTGACTTTGACCGTTGACTTTGACCAAAGCCAAAACTTGTTTTAAACTCCCTCCTTATTTCTAGAGTGAGTTTACAACACCATGGTTGATTTTGTGATCCTTAATCACAAACAACCTTCTTCTTAGTTTTCAGGACCTTCTGGGTTTCAACTTGTTCTTGAACTCTTAGTTTCAAATAACATTGGGCTATACTATGGCCCTTGGCTTGCTGACACCCTTTCACACTAACAATAGGGTGTTTTAAACAACCTCGGCCTTGCCCCCCTTTGCCATGGAGGTCTTTGTTTCTTTATTTGTTTGTATAGGGATTTCTCTCGTTTTCAACACCTAACTTCAAGTCTAGGGTGCTATGGTCAGTTTTTATCCTTGATTTCATACTCAAGGACTTTAAAACTCCTACCTTGTTTGTAAGACCGTGCTTTGGTTTGATTCTATTCAATGGTTCCTGAATTTTAGGCCTTGAATTCAATCAACCGGCTAAATTCAGGACATACAACCTCGTTGGCCAACTGGGCTTATATTTTGGGCAGGTTTTCAAAACTCCCACCATTTTTCCTAGAATCTATCTTCCATATTTCTATAAATTATTAGCTTTTTAGCTAATCTTTCTATTTAGTGCCTTAATCATGGATTTTTGGCTTAATCCTCTGTTTAGGCTCATTAAGCATAAGTTAGTTCAACCTCTTAGGTTTTTGTAAGACCGTGCCTTGGTTTGATTCTATTCAATGGTTCCAGAATTTTAGGCCTTGAATTCAATCAACCGGCTTAATTCAAGACATACAACCTCGTTGGCCAACTGGGCTTATATTTTTGGCAGGTTTTCAAAACTCCCACCATTTTTCCTAGAATCTATCTTCCATATTTCTATAAATTATTAGCTTTTTAGCTAATCTTTCTATTTAGTGCCTTAATCATGGATTTTTGGCTTAATCCTCTGTTTAGGCTCATTAAGCATAAGTTAGTTCAACCTCTTAGGTTGTTAACTATGTTGCTGCTCCAGCCTGCATTTCCATTCGTTTCTTTCGTTTATTTTCATGAATTAGATCGTTTATTTGACCCAATTTCGAGTTCATAACGCCTTTTTCCTACTGTTTTCGGCTATTTAACCTGTAAACGCGGGTCGTTGGAAAGATGACCTGCTATGAGGGGTCGCCCATTTCCTTATAAAAGAGTAGGAGTGGAAGTCATTCTTCACATTTCCTTCTTCTCTCAAAGAAAATTTCTCTCTAAAGAGCACCGTAGTTCCTTCCAAGGGCCTTCTCTAAGCAATGAACAGGAGGACCAAAGACAAGAATAGGAAAGGTAAGGTGTTTCCTCCTCGTTACCAGTTAACTTTACCCCAACTCTTAGATGAGCCCGGGGACGTGTTTCCAAACAATGCGGAATTTGATTCTTTCATATTCCCTAGCACTTTAGGCATAGGAGATATTAACGACCTACACAAATATGAATTTCCTTCTGGTTTGACACTCAGAATCCCTTCACCGGGAGATAGGACTTGTAATTGGCACCCTGAAAATTTATATGTATACAAAGGGGCTATCACAGCTGGCCTTAGGTTTCCGGTTCACCCTTGGCTTGTTAGGTTGCTAGCTGAAGTTAAAATCAACCCGTGTCAACTATATCCTAACTCATGGAAATTTATTTTCATTTTTATGGTTGAATGCATCAAGGGAGGCGTCTTCCTTAGCATTGCTTTATTTAGACATTTGTTTGCTTTCAAAAATAGCCCTGTTACTAGGAAAGGATGGGTAAGCATCCAACATCGTACAAAGTTCCGAATGATTATCAACGCTGCCTCCGTGCCTGATTCATGCCACAATTGGAGGCACAAATTTTTCATCCTTAGATGGAAAGGAGGAGACTGGGGTGAATTTTTCATGTTTAAATTCAATCACGTGAACGATGAGGGTGTTAGTGAGCTGCAGCTCTCAAGTGAAGAAGTAGCCAATCGGGATTGGCTTATTTCAACCTTTCAAAATGCTCACTACCGCGAAGTTGTGACTGAGCATAACTTGATAGAGACCGGGCTTAGTAGTATCCCTCCCGAAGGTAATTATTACTTTAACTCCTTTATTCTCATCATACTTGTTCTTATTCCAACATTGTTTTCTTTGTCTTTTTCTTGCAGTTGCTGAGGAGATTGACAGCCTGCCGGGTCATGCTCCTCAGATTACTAAAAGGATGATTAAAAAGGCTGAGAAAGAAGCCAACCTTGACGACGTTCCAGTTCCTGAATTCCTTCAGCATTGCTCAAAAGCTGGGAAAAGGATCAGGAGTTCGGACGGGAGTATGAAAACTGCGTTTAGGCCTGAGTGGGGGATATGCGAGCAGGATGCTATCCGAGATATCCATCTTCTTGCTCAAGAATGGTTGGAATGCCATAGCCCCGGTTGACAAGGTTCATTTTGCAACAACAACGGACCTTGGGGAAAATGAAAGCTTGGGGGCATTTCACGCCTATAACGTAAACTTATCTCCTCTTCCTTTTTTGTTACTCTTGCTAGATATTGACCATCATGGTTTAACATAACTTTTTTATGGTGTTTTATTCTTGTAGCTGAATGCTCATTTCCAGAATGCTATCCAGCTTGGGAAATCATAAAAGGATAAGGAAAGAACTGCCTTCAAGGCTGCGGAGAAGCATAAGAAAGAATCTCAAGAATGGGAGGGTAAGTACTTCACCTCCGAAGACCAACTCTCATCCCTTAGGGGAAAATATGCAGCCTTGGAGAATAGAACCCTGAACAACGAGGATTCCATCATCCAGAACTACTTGAGCTCGGATACATTCCTTGCCTTCATTGACGAACATGACAGGGAGGTCCAACCGGACAGCATGACTATAGGTTGGGAAAAAGCCGTGAATAAGATTAGCCATGACCACAAAGGGGTCGTTTTTCCTTCCTTTTATCCAAGTCCTTGGAAGGTGACTGATGTTGATGACCTTGTTGAGGGTGCTGGAACTTCCTCTCATGCAAACAGGCGTGCTTCAGGCTCTGGGACTAAGGCCACTTCCCAACGCTCAGGATCTGGTTCTGGGAGGCACCCTTCAATATCCCGTGGGAAGGATCAAAGTGGCAGTTCAGAACGCCCTTTAGCCGGCCGAATTCGTGAGCCCAGATCGGTGAGTGTTACCAGTTCCTCGACTTCGACTTCCAAGAGCAAGGAAGAAGGTGAGATGGGGTCATCCAGTGAAGAAGAAGTCCTTGTTCAGGTTGCTCCTCCCAAAACCAAGAAACGGTTGGTGAAGGCTACTTCCGTCAAGAAGTGATTATCTTTTGAGCCTTACATGGCTTATGTTTGCCTCATGTGGCTCTTATTCAGTTCTCGGTTTATCCTGACTTTGCTCATGGTCCTTCATGGACTTATATTTTATTCGGTGTTGTTTGTAACTTATAACTCTGTCCCCTAGGGGTATATTATCTACATGCCTGTTTCCATTAATTCATACATTCCCTTTTTTTACGGTACTTGGTCATCCTAGACTTACACACATCAGGTGTTTGGTACATCATTAAAATCACAGAAACGTAGAATGGAAAAAAAACTTGTATTAATAACGTGAAATGGGCTCTGCCCTTACATAAAATGATAAGTTCTACTATGAGCAACAAGCTCTGCAATGGTTTAATATAAACCTTATTTCTATTTCTATTAGATAGGCAAAAAGCTAAGTCCTTACTAGGAGAGCTTAAACATAATAAATCTTGAGATTCGAGGCGTGCCAAGTACGAGGCACCTCGCTTCCATCCAAGGTTTCCAACTTATAAGAACCTCTTCCCAACATTTTGCTGACTCTATACGGCCCTTCCCAATTAGGGGCTAACTTGCCTGTCTGTCCAACTCCAGATGCTTCTATCTTCCTTAAAACCAAGTCACCTTGTCTAAAGAACCTTTCTTTAACCCAATGGTTGTAATAAAAGGATGCCCTCTTCTGGTGCTCTACATTGCGGGCGTTCTCTTCGTCCCTGACTTCATCAATTAAATCAAGGGCAAGCCTCATGCCTTCCTCATTGGTTTCCTGCTCATATGCTTCCACCCTTGGAGACATATTAGAGATTTCCACGGGCACTACTACCTCTGCTCCATAGGTTAGCAAAAACGGGGTAGCTCCTGTTGTTACTTTACAGGTGGTACGATATGCCCACAGTATAGGCAGCAGCTCATCCACCCACGTGTTTCTTGAACGTTCGACCCTTTTCTTGAGACCATCAAGGATAATCCGATTTGCTACCTCAGCTTGCCCATTAGCATGAGGGTGAGCTACTGAAGTGAAGTGAAGTTCGATGGCGTTCTCCTCACAATACTTCTTAAACTCCTCATTGTTGAATTGGCGCCCATTATCCGTCACAAGGATTCGTGGGATACCGTATCTACAAATTACGTTCTCCCAGAAGAACTGGGCAACTTGTTGGGTGGTTATCTTAGCTAATGGCTTAGCTTCAATCCACTTGGTAAAATAGTCGATAGCCACTATCAAGAAGTTCCTTTGTGCTGAAGCTACAGAGAAAGGACCTAGAATGTCCATCCCCCACATGGCAAACGGAATAGGAGAGTTAATCGACGTTAACATCTCTGGCGGCTACCTAACAATGGGAGCGTGTTTCTGACACCTGTCACACTTCTTGACATAATTTTATGCATCTGCCAACATCTGTGGCCAATAAAATCCCAGACGGGTGATCTTATGGGCTAGGGCTCTGTCCCCCAGGTGTTGCCCACAGATCCCTTCATGAACTTCCTTTAATGCTTCTTCTGCCTCTTGGGGCCTCAAACACTTCAAGTACGGGATAACAAAAGACCTCTTGTAAAGGATGCCTTCAATCAAGACATATCTCAATGCTCTCACTGATAGTTTCCGCGCCTCCGAGGCGTCTTCGGGAAGCCATCCCATTTCCAAATGTGCCTTGATAGGATCCATCCAACAACTTCCTATATCAATGGGTGCCACCAATTTCGAATTGATGGAAGGGGCCTTCAAGACCTGGAAGTAAACACTCCCTGCATAATTCTCTATCTCAGAAGAGGCGAAATTTGATAGGGCATTGACCTTGACGTTCTCCTCCCTCGGAATGTGCTCCATATAACATTCATCAAACTGAGTCATAACGGCTTTCACAACCCTTAGGTATTTTGCCATAGTTTCATCCTTGGCTCCGAACTCACCATTCACCTGCGATACTATGAGCCTTGAATCTCCACAAACTTTAAGGTTCTTGACTCTCAATATTCTGGCCAAGCCTAATCCGGCTATCAAGGCTTCATATTCAGCTTCGTTGTTGGTTGTTGGAAAGTCCAACTTCAAAGCATATTCTACTAAAAACCCATCGGGGCTTTGCAAGACCAGGCCTGCACCACTAGACTTTGTTTTTGATGCCCCATCAAAATAGAGCACCCAATACTCCTTCTGATCAGGTACAAGCTCCTCAACTTCACCTTCACCCTCTGGTCTTGGTACTATATCCTGCCCCCAACTTCTTGGTTGTCTATGGTACATTCAACCACGAAGTCAGCTAATGCCTGAGCCTTGATGGCTGTTCGAGGCTTATATGTGATATCAAACTCCCCGAGTTCGATCGCCCATTTAATTAGCCTCCCACTGGCCTTGGGGCTATGCAATATACTTCTTAACTGCTGATCCGTCAGGACTTCAATCTTGTGTACCTGGAAGTAAGGTCGTAGCTTCCGTGAAGCTGTTACTAGCGCCAAAGCAAACTTCTCGATGGGTGAGTAATTCAACTCAGCTCCGTGTAATACCTTGCTCACATAGTAGATAGGCTTCTGAACCTTGTTTTCCTCTCGAACGAGAAAGACACTCAATGCTTGTTCGGATATCGCTAGGTATAAATATAGGGTCTCTCCAGGACTACGTTTGGCCAACAACGGGGCCTCAGCCATATACTTTTTCAGCTGTTCAAAAGCCTCTTGGCTTTCTGAAGTCCATTCAAAATTCTTCACTTTCTTCAAAGCTTGAAAGAAGGGCAAACATTTGTCGCCAGACCTTGAGATGAATCTTCCCAATGCAGCTATCCTACCAGTCAACTTCTGCACGTCCCTCATAGAACGGGGTGGTTCCATGTCGAGGATCGCCTTAATCTTATCCGGGTTGGCTTCAATGCCACATTTTGAAACCATCAAACCCAAAAACTTCCCCGATCCAACGCCAAAAGCACACTGCCAAATTTAACATCATCTTATGGTGCCTCAGCACTTCAAAAGCCTCTCTAAGGTGTTCAACATGGTCTGCCGTAAACAAGCTTTTGACCAACATATCATCAACGTAGACCTCCATGGTTTTCCCAGTCAGATGGGCAAATATCTTATTTACCAATCGTTGATAAGTAGCTCCTGCATTCTTTAGTCCAAAAGCCATGACAAGGTAACAAAAAACACCAAAGTCAGTTATGAAAGATACCTTCGGGATGTCATCTTTGTGCATTCTAATTTGGTTGTAGCCACTGAAACCATCCATGAAACTCAGCATTTCGTGCCCTGCTGTGGTATCTATTAGTGTGTCAATCCTTGGTAAAGGGAAGCAATCCTTAGGGCATGCGTCATTCAAATCGGTGAAGTCTATACACATCCTCCACTTTTCGTTGGCTTTCTTGACCATCACAGGGTTAGCCAACCATTCAGGGAACTGAATCTCCTCAATAAAACCAACTTCTAAGAGCTTGTCCACCTCTTGCTTAATGGCCTCTTGCCTTTCCGGGGCAAAGTTCCTCTTCTTCTGTTTTATTGCCTTCCGCTTGGGGTCGACATTCAACCTGTGAGTTATGAGTTGGGGGTCTATCCCTGGCATATCAGCTGCCGTCCAAGCGAACACATCTCTGCTTTCTTTTAGGAATTCTACCAACTTGCCCTTCAAGGGTTCTTTTAAAGACGCTCCAACATATGTAACGTTTTCAGGGTCTCGGGAATCCAGAGGTATAGAAACCAAATCTTCTGCCGGCTTCCCGCGGTGTTCATCATCTCTTCGGACATCCATGTCTTCAATCAGAAGGACTTGCCCCCTACTCCATCAGCTCTTAATGCCGCCACATAACAACTTCTGGCCATCTTCTGATCACTCTTCTGTTCTCCAACACCATTCCTAGTTGGAAACTTAACTTTCATGTGGTAGCTGGAGGCAACAGCCTTAAACGCGAGAAGTCCAGTCCTTCCGAGGATCACATTATACGTGGAAGCTGCTTTGATTACCAGGAAATTTAACATCTGAGTAGTTTCCTTGGGCTCCTGTCCAATAGTAAGCGATAGCTGGATGGTCCCTTCAACATTGGATTCGACTCCATTGAACCCATATATAGGCATATTGTTAGGAGTCAACTGCGAGTCGTTGTATCCCATCTTCAGAAATGCATCATGAAACAAAATATCGACAGAAGCTCCACTGTCTATCAAGACTCGCTTCACCTCTGAATTTCCATTTACTGGGGTTATGACCAACGGGTCGTCATGGGTGAACTTCACCCCTTCTAAGTCCGAATCATCAAAACCAATCACTACTTCAGTCTTTGCACGTTTTGGGGCCTTTCCCATGATGTGCATTACCTCCCTGGCATATGGCTTTCGAGAGTTCCTTGTTGTGCCAGCCGAAGTTGGGCCTCCCCAAATCATGTTAATAACTGACCCTCGTGGCTGGGGGTTATGATCACGATCGTTATCCCTTCTATCATTATCCCTTCTATCATAGTCTCTCCTTTGATTTCCACGATCTTCGCATTTCGTGAACCTGCTCAACTTTCCTTTTCGGATCAAGAATTCGATCTCGTCCTTGAGTTGCCTGCAATCATCGGTGTCATGTCCTATATCCTTGTGGAACCTACAGTATTGATCCTTGTTTCTCTTTGCGGGATCACCCCTGGGTGGCTTCGGCCATCGGAAATCCTTGTCTTTCTCAATATCCATCAGGATTTGACTCCTAGGGGCATTCAACCACGCGTATTCAGAGAACCTTGGCCCCAAATTTTTCTTAGGGGCAGAGTCGGAGTCCTTGCTAGTCCGGGGATATTTGTCCCTAGCATCGTACTCCTACTCTTGCTTCCGCTTCCGAGAATTTCTGTTTCCTCCATTCGTTGTAGGGGCTTCTGCCTTCCTCATGCTCTCTTCTGCTTTTATGTATTTACTCGCCCTTCTTTGGAGCTCAGTCATGCTCTCAGGGGGATGTTTTGCCAACGACATCTGAAAGTAGGTGTTCGTTGTTCCATTCTCCAGGGCTATCATAGCTACCTTGTTCTCCAGGTCTGGGACGCTCAATGTCTCCTTGGTGAAACGCTTGAGATAATCCCTCAAGTTCTCATTCTTCCCTTGTTTCACTTGCATGAGAGATGCAGAGCTTTTTTCATGGACTTTTCCACTAACAAACTGATTGATGAAAGCAGTGCTCAACTCCTTGAAGGAGCCAATTGAGTTTGCGAGCAACCGGCTATACCATCTTTGAGCCATGCCTGCCAAGGTTTGAGGGAACGCCCTACACTTAAGAGCGTCGCTGGCGGGTTGTAACAACAGCGCGTTTGAAAACGTCCTGACATGATTCGAGGGATCACCCGCTCCATCGTATGGTTTTATCGTGGGCATCTTAAATTTTCGGGAAATACGAGCGTTCATCACCTCCTCAATAAACGGGGGTGTGGGATCGTCAGGGTCTCCGAATGGCATCAGGTCTTTGGGATCACCCCTGGGGGTTTCCACCCTTGTAGCTCCTCCAATTGGGGCATCAGCCCTTCTTTGTCTCCTTGAAGATCTTTCCAAATCAATGAAGGGAATCTCCCTCGAAGTTGGAGGGGGCCTATTCTGATTCTGCCTTACTTGCTCCTTGGCTATATCGTCCTTCAGCCTTTGGATCTCAGCCTCATGAGCCTTGATTCTCTCAGCGGCTGTTTGAGGAGGTCCATCATGGATTCTTCGAGTCCTTCCCATAGGCTCCTTGCTTGCACGTCGCCTCCTCGGGGCTTCATCACGATCATCGTCCTCAGCCGAGGAATCATCAGTGTAAGGTCCGGAGTAATCATAATACCCTTGCTCAAGAGGGGCTAAACCCCTAACATAGGGTGTCTGATACGACTCAGGTATCTGTAGAGCGTGACCACTTGGTCCAGGATCCCTACGATTTGGAGGGTAGTTAGGCAATCCGTATAACGGATCGGTGCTCACGGGGAGTGTAGTGATGGAGATCTGAACTCCTAAGAGTGGGGGACGGCTATTTAATGGTGAGACCACCATCTGAAGCTGATTGGTCTCCCGTCCTGGATGGACGTCCACTGGTAAGGTTCTCTCAACATGGAGATTCGTCCCTATGGGTTGAGAAACTTGAGGCTGAGTGGTTGTCTCTGTTAATGGGGGTACATACCCTTGCTCCGTAACAACGGTTGAAACGGTGGATATGGCTGGTGGATCAGAAGTAACAGGAACGTTCTCGGTTGTCGTTCTTCATGTGTTAACCATGGTTGATGTTGTCTTCCCATAGACGGTGCCAAATGTTGTGGAACAAAATATAGGGTTATCGAAGTGCGGCTAGGGTTCGTGAGCTTCTTGCTTTAACGGCTGTTCTTGCGTTCGAGACTAAACGGTCCTCACAAGATGCCTACGTATCTCTGTATTGCTAGAGAATCAAGCCAACGTAGTTCTGAGATGAGGGGTTTGGCCCTTTATATAGGCTGTAGGAGCCTCAGAATCGTAGTAGGGTTTGGAGACTTGGTGGACAAGTCACCGTTATTGAGGAAGGTTCTGACTCCTTCCTTATAGGAATTAGTTTCCATGTTGAATTAGGTGCCTTGGAGGCTACACAATATCCCTGGGATATTCTAGAACGTTCCTGGTTTCTAGAACGTTCCTGTTTTGTGGATCAGGCCCGTGTTATAAACAAGCTTATACCGGGCGTCCCCGGTTTGGGCTGTTCTTTTGGGCTTAACCACTAACCACGAATTTAATGCCCAACTAGGGTTCCGGGCCTTATTTATGAGCCAATAAATACTATATTAATTATGTCTTTAGGGATTATTTTTCACCCATATCATGTATGTTGTAGAATGGATCAGTAGTTCGACGTATCAACTTGTATTGTGGATGTACAAATTTTGTTTTACGAATCAGCTATATGATATAGTGGTTTACCCTTAATCTGTTCTACAGTGCCAATCTCAATTTCAAGTACTCTTCTATGCAGAAGGAAACAAGGGATGCGTTATGGAATTTTCGTCTTACAATCTTCTTTGTGTCATTCTGCACTATAATAATAACAGGGATCTCTTGTCAACCATGTCAAGGTAAGTTAAGTGCACCAAAGAACAGATTACATGATTAGTATTTTACATATATGGTATATTGTGGAAAATGGAAACTTATAGAATAAGGAGATTCTAAACTTTTATCTATGGTTGATTGAACTTGATTTATCCAAAGATTTGGCTAGTTGTATTAAGTGATAAACACTTTCGTACTAACACCTTAAGGTTTTGGCATAGTTTAACTATATTTAACATGATAATTTGGTTGTTTTTACTATTACTAACATTTGATCTGTAATTCCTTTCTTTTTGTTGTTTGGCAGCATAAATCAGTGCATCACTTTTGGTCAAATGCTTAGAACGATGCAGTTGTTGTCTTCCCTGCTCCAGTACTTCCATCCAAGGCAGAATGTCACTCTTCCAGGATGTTGTAATGCCATTTTGAATGAACAAACAAGTATAGGTCTTTGTAAATTATAGTTTGTAACATGTATAAGTTAGACTGAATATGGTTGGTACTTGGCATAAAGGTAAACTGTAGCCATCTCCCAGTACTTTTGTTGGCTGAATCATTGTGTTTGGTTTTTGGACATTTAGTTATTTTGGATTGGACAGGTTGGTATTATGTTTGAACAAAGCAGCCATTTCAAATTTTTTATAAAAACCCGTTGCATTTGATGTCTATTTGATGTTGCAGTAGCATAGTTTTAATGTTGCAAAAAAAATGGTGTTGCATTTGAAAAGAATGGTGTTGTTTAAAAAAAAATTTACTGTTGCATTAGACTCAAATAGCGTTGCGTTAGATAGTGGACCCCACTATGACATGGCATGTGGGCCTTACTGCTAACGTGGCATGTGGGTTCCCACTGCTGACGTGGCATGTGGGCCTATTGCTGATGTGGCATGCTGGCCCCAGTGCTGACGTTGCACCTTGGTGGGCTACACTGATGACGTGGCATGCCCCCCATTTGTGACGTGGCACTTGTGGGCCCCACTAATGACATGTCAGCATGTTGACATGGCACCTTGCTTACATGTCAGCATGCTGATGTGGCACCTTGCTTACATGTCAGCATGCTGACATGGCTGAAAAATCTTATGCAACCCCATGTAGTGTTGCGTTTGCATGCTTTTGGTGTTGCATAAGGCCTCTTATGCAATACTTTCGTGGTGTTGCAATAGCTTGGAAAAATCGTTGCATTAGGGGTCTTACGCAACGCCGGTATTGGCAACGCCCCTCTGGTGTTGCGTAAGACGTTACGCAACGCTTTTAAGGTCTTTGTAACTTTATTTGGGGGTTGCGTATGTGCGTTTATGGCGTAGTGCGTTGGCATGGGATTCTAACGGATTTATCTATGTAGTTTAGTAGTTTGATTGCTTTAAAGATTTATGTGTGGTTAATTCTGATATCCTCTTATGGTTGTGCTTAATATTTTTAGATGCGTAGCTAACATCCAAATTGTTAATCTTTATTGAAGCGACAGTGGATCTAAAGATTAGAACTTGCCATGCTAGCATAGGTTTATGAATGTTTTGACATCATGATTCGTAGTTTAATTTTAACCATCTTATGCTACCCTATGTGATCTAAATGGATAACTTGTTCTTAAACTGTTATGTTTTCAAATCTTATAGACATATAGGGTCTAAACATAATTTGTGTCTACTTAGCTTAATTCTATCTCTTTTGTGGATGTTTGAGTAGTTTGGTATTCGTATACTGATAGGTAGCCTATACTTGTTTCGTGTTGTCCGATCAGTTATCATAACCATCACATGCATTGATTAAAAGCATCAACTTTAAGCGAAGTATTTAATGAAGTTAGGATCCCATGTTTATTCTCTCATAAGTAATTCGACTTTAATCGCATTAGTTAATTAATTGGTTCTTAGTATTATTAATTTGCTTCTTAGTTTAATTAGTTAATCAAAACCCAAAATTTCTTATTGTCTTAGCAGTGATTAATAATCAAACATTGTTGCATAGGTGCATATTCTGAAATATACCAGTCTCTGTGGGAACGAACTTAACTTTACCTTATATTAATTGTGACCGCGTACGCTTGCGTGATTTAGTGTGAACAGGTGGGGGTCGGCAGTGGGTATGGAGAGGGGTGTGTGGATGGGGGGGAGGCAGCGGGGAGGGGGCAGTGGAGAGGAGGGGGTGGGTTATGTATGTATGTATGTATGTATATATATATATATATATATATATATATATATATATATATATATATATATATATATTATATGTGTGTATTTTAAATGAATTGCTAGGATTCATTTTCTTTTTAAGAGCTCAAATTAATTGACTCTTCAATCCATGTGACACTAAATGGACCAATGAGAGACAGCCACGTAGATGTTGACTGAAAAATTCAATTATAATGACAGCACGGCTAAATTCGACTGAATATGGTCGAATTTAAGATTAAATTCGATCAAATATGGTCAATATTAGGAGCTCGGCTAAATTTGACCGAATTTTTGGTCGAATTTAGGAGCTCAGCTAACTTCGATCGAATTTAATATTTGTTCGAAATTTCATTAAATATATTATTTTAAGAATAGGAATAAAGGCCAAAAAATTAAATAAAATAGAAAAAAATCAAATTTTTTTTGAGAATTTATAATCACCCATGTTGTCATTCCACCAAAGTTTATGTTCAAAAATAGGCATTTTTCCTATTTTTATTTAATTTTTAATTTATTTTACAAACTAGTTAAAATGGTGAAAAAATTTAAAAAAATGGAAAATTAGTGAAAGTACAATAAGATTCATCACACAAATTATGAGTATGACTACTTTGGTGTTTATGAATTTTAAATTAAGTTTTGGCATTTTTCTATATATATATAATTTTTTATTTTATTTTCCAAACTAGTTCACCGTTAAATTACCAAACCAAATTAATTTATTTTTTTCTGAAATTTTGGAAATAACATTAAAAAGTTTGGATTTTGACCTCCATACGGTTCGGTCGTCGAGAAGTATTTTTAAATAAATCGCAACACTAAACCCTGACGAAATCCTGTTTAGGGGTTCTAGTCAAAGTACTAGTTGACCGTTAAATTACTAAACCAAATTAATTTATTTTTTTCCAAAATTTTGGCAATAACATTAAAAAGGATGTATCTTGACCTCTGTATGGTTGGGTTTTCCTATTTTCAAAAAATTCGAAACACTAAACCCTTAAGAAACCCTATTAGAGGTTCAAGTCAAAGTACTAGTCGACCGTTAAATTACCAAACCAAGTTTATTTATTTTTTCTGAAATTTTGGAAATAACATTGAAAAGTATGGATATTGACCTCCGTATGGTTGGGTCATCAAGAAATATTTTTAAAAAAAATCGAAACACTAAACCCTGACGAAACCCTGTTTAGGGGTTCTACTCAAAGTACTAGTTGACCGTTAAATTACCAAACCAAATTGATTTATTTTTTTCTGAAATTTTGGAAATAACATTGGAAAGGATGGATCTTGACCTCCGTATGGTTGGGTCGTCGAGAAATATTTTTAAAAAAATCGAAACACTAAACCCTGACGAAACCCTTTTTAGGGATTTCATTCAAAGTACTAGTTGACCGTTAAATTACCAAACCGAATTAATTTATTTTTTAAAAAAATTTTGATATAACATTAAAAAATGATGGATCTTGACCTCAGTATGGTTGGGGTCGTCGAAAAATATTTTTAAAAAAATTGAAACACTAAATCATGACGAAACCCTGTTTAGGGGTTCTAGTCAAAGTACTATTTGACCGTTAAATTTTTTTCCCTCCTCATTATTATTTTGTAATATTTTTTATAGAATGTAATATGTCTTCCGGATACTCTCATATTTGTTTTTGTATTTTTTACAACTAGATAGATATTTTTCAAAAAAATTTGAAAGTATCTAATAAGTAAAAATTCAATATTCTCTTATCATATGAATATGTTTTTTTTACAAACAAAATTTATACATGTTAATTTCATTCTTCTATTTATAAATATTTAATAATATTTTTTCAAATTTTGAAAATAATGAATTCAACCGAATTTGGTCACATTTATTACATTCGACCAAATTTGCTCTTTATTTTTTGTTAAAAAAATTATGTTATATACACATGCCCGGTGCTGGAAGGTCGGAAGGAGAAGTGTTATAAGCTTTGAATGGAAGCCCCGGTAAACGGCGGCAGTAACTGAAGGTAGTGTTTTTCGTAGTTCGTTTACAGGGAAGGACTATCAATATCGATTCCGAGTATATTATCTCTTACAATCTAGAGGTGTGTAAATGGGGGGTTTTGAGTTTGGTTAAGGTGTTTTATCGAACACCTTGCATACAATAACTAAATTGCTACAAAAATACAACTAAGTTAATGGCAACTATCCAAATTTACCAACACAACAACACAATGAGCAAATTAACAAGACAAGAGATATTTG
This sequence comes from Saposhnikovia divaricata, assembly GCA_036435485.1. Lineage (NCBI taxonomy): Eukaryota > Viridiplantae > Streptophyta > Magnoliopsida > Apiales > Apiaceae > Saposhnikovia > Saposhnikovia divaricata. The sequence goes on from CM071596.1 coordinate 58,326,940, forward strand.
ACCCAAGGATTATGGATATTCAAGCACTTCAACCCCTCAACAAGCAAATATATCCAACTCTACCTAACCAAGATAATTGGTGAAGCACACAATCACTTATTTCTCTTCTATTATAAACACTAATTTAGTGAAGCACATAAATTAGTTCTCTTGATACTAGCAACCAATAGTGAAGCACTACCAATTTAACCAAATCAAGGAATCAATCAAAGAGAGGCTAGGACAAACCCAAGGATGAGGAGCTCAACCTAGGTATTTGCACTTGAATTTTGAGAATTTAGGTACACTAAACTTGTGCTACTATAATGAATTTACTAACAATTACGGATTAGCACAAACAATTAGCAATTGATATTACAAGAAGAGCAAATTGAAGCAACTTACAATTCTCCAAGCAAAATCATAAACAATACAACTCAAGAATTCAAGATAGAGTGAAATAGATCTTATTTAAATTGAAGTGGGTTTAGTACAAGAATTCCTCCTTGAGCCAAATATATGGAGTTAGTTACTCATAATCAATGCTAGATTATGAGTAATTGATGTTTTTCTATCTACTCTACTAACCCTAATTTTTCCTTGAAGAGGCTAGGTTAGATGAAGATGAAGTTGTAGGTTAGAAGTTAAGATGTGTAGATATGATATTAGGTTAAGAGATGATATGCTCATTTAATACTCAGCAGCTCCGTACGGCCTGCTGTACGGCCGTACAGCTGCCCGTACGAAAATTCTGCTCCTTTGAACGGCCTGTTGAACGGCCGTACAACTGCCCGTACGAGATAAAATCTTCAATATAATGCATTAAACACCTCCCGGCATCACGAGCTTGCATCTTCTAACTTCCCTCTTGAATAATCTTCGCTTTCATGCCCAAATTAAGCCATCTTTTCAACAATTAAGCACGAGGCACTGCAAGATGAAAAACATAACAAATATTAATAAAACAACATTCGAAACTAACAAAAATGCAGAAGAATAAAAGGACAAAATGTGTATAAAATACACATTATCAAATCTTCCCCCACTTGAACTTTGCTAGTCCTGAGCAAACTAATATTAACAATACCATATACTCCTAACTAGTACCACTTCCGTAGGTGATCACGGTTGCATTTGGCATATGCAACAAGCCCTTGGAACCCCTAGGTAGCCCTAGTGGACGAGTGAGGTCTCGTGAGGGTTTATAGCTGATGTACCCACAAAATCACAAAAGCCACTGATAAACAAGAAACTAACAATACCTACTAATTAAACTAACTACTACATTCACATGTCCGAATCGTCTACTTGTAACTAAAATCAAACATATAGAGCTATTCACCTTGTCATCCACTATAACGAGCTAACAACCAATTCAAGAATCAAGATGACACACCTTGTGCAAAATGTAACCATGACATTAAAGATAGAATGAATGCACTTCAATCGTGAAAACTAGACAAGATGATCACGAAGCATACACGGCTTCGCATTAAGAAGATGAAATTATATGGTGAAAAATCTCACATCTCTCAATTATGCATCACACAAGTATGGGCTAGAGATTTCACTCAACTCCAAGTCTAAATGCATGCGCTCTACTTGACCTTGCATGTTCACCTAAATTCCGGATTGCACCAAAAACAAGGAATTCATAAAATGGGTTGTAATGAGGCTTGGGTGAAGGTGTGAAAATTTAAGTTCAAGGAAGGTGTAAAAGTCTCGCTAGTTGAGTCAAAATGACGCTTGCTCGCTTCATCCACCAAATTCTCAAACTAAAGAATGTCTTCACTCATTTCCAATTACAAAACACAACCACATTTACCAAGAAAATTGAAACAAAATAAAGTACAAAGATTTATTGCTTTTTTTTTCTATTTTTCTTTTTCTCTTTTTTTTTCTTTTTTTTTTCATCCCCTTTATTATTATTTTTTAGCAGATGGAATGCATAACATAAAAAAAATACTACAAAGAACTTTGAACCACATCTAGATATACACATCAAACTAGTTCCCACTTACAATAAATAGAATTCTTCTTCTTCACGATTTCTCCAAATTCTCATGCTCGACAATCAATTCTTTCCAAGACTCAACTAGCTCAACTGGGTCGAGAGTGAAGTATTTGGCTATGACTCATGTATAAAAGGGGAGAGTGACGAAGAAAAATATGGATATAAGCTTCAAAGGGGGTAACTAGGGATTATTTCATGGTTCATAAGCTAAAAAGGCCAAAAAGTTATCCTAAATAGAATTTCCTTATTATGTTGCATCCATGAATGAAGGTTTAATGCAAGCCCTAGAGCAACGAACACACATAAAGAGGGAGCAACACACAAGCAAAAGAATCATCGTTCAAGGCCTCACAAGGTTTAAGTTGTAATAACATCTTCTCGATTTGATTCCATGCATTCTAAGAGATAATCGTCATGCTCACAATTTAATTACAAACATCTAGACTTTTCATGCCATTTTAAGTGTGTGTGTGCTAAAAGGTGCATCAAATTTATAGATTCACATCAAATTGGTAATGCTAGGCACGAAATAGGAGAAAACAAGGCTGCAAGCTCACAATGTCTTAAATTTTACAAACAAATGCAAACGAAATGGACATCAAAATAAACAATCCAAAATAAACAATCCTTCCCCCACTTAAAACATGACATGTCCTCATGCATGACAATAAAAACGAAGTAGAGATATGAGTGAAAGAGAACTCCCCTAAAAATAAGCGACGAGGATCGGGAGCACCATCATATTTGCCCAAATCCAACTCCGAAATTTGCACGCCAAGAATTGAGCTAATGCCGAGCACCACAATCAACTCAACAAAATAACCGACAAGCCAAAATCCAACACCCCTCAAAGCCCTTCAACACTTATTAAGGATATAGAAATAAATAATAAATATTTGTTTTTGTTTTTTCTTAAATAAAATAAAATAAAATAACAAACCAATTAATAAAAAAAATCAAATAAAAATCAAATCAAATTTAAAAATGAAATAATAATAAAAGCAAAAATCCAATTTAAAACTAAAACCAAAATAAAATAAAAAAAAAGTAAAAAATTAAATTGAGAATTAAAAAAAAATAAAATAAAATAACTAACAAATTAATAATAAAATCAAAATCAAATTCAGTTTTAGAAAATGAAAATTAAAAAGAATTAAAATGTTGGTTTTTGATTTTTTTGATTTTTATGTTTTTTTTTTAAAAAAATAATAATAAAATAAAATAAAATAAAATCACTAAACAACTAAAAATAAAATTAAAAATCAAAATAAATTAAATTTAAATTCATTTCTGAATTTTAAAAAAAAATTAGTTTAGAAAATTAAAAAAATGAAAATCAAAATTAAAATGAAAGAAGTAGTGAATAAAAAATAAATAAAATAAAATAAAATAAAATAAAATAATACCAAAATCTCTAACCAATTAATAATAAAATCAAAAATCAAAAAAAAATAAAAAAATAAATTTAAATTGATTTCTGAATTTATAAAAATTATTTAATTAGAAAATTAAAACAGAAAATCAAAAATCACAAATTAAAAAAATGAATAAATGATAATCAAAATCAAATAGAATAAAAAGAAATAGGGGAAGGGAGGCTGTGTATAGGCGTGGGATTTGGGGGAATGAGTGAACGGGAGGAGATGGGGTTTTGCAGGTGGTGGTGGAATTGAACAGAGAAGGCGGAGAACGGTGGTGTTGTGTGCTGGTTGATGGAGAAAACGGAGGGAGGAGGGGTGAAAATGAAGGAGCTACAGTGGCGAGATGAACGGCGAAGGGAAAAAGAGGCGGGAGTTGAGTTTTGGTGGAGATTTGTGGTCAAACGGAGGAGAAGCAACGGAGAATGTTGCGTGTGGTTGAACTGGAAGGAAAGGAGAGAAGAACGGTGGTGGGTTGGGAGAGGAATAAGAGGTGGCGCGGTGAAGGGGGCTGGAGAAAATGCGAGAGAGGAGGTGGGTGAAATTGTTATGGACAGATGCAAGAGGGGGTTGTGGTCGATGTGCAGGCGGAGGAATGGCTGTGTTAAGGATGTTCGGTTAGCAGGTGCGATGGGAAGCAGGGGGTTGGAACGGAGGTGGCGCGAACGGCGCCAGAGAATGGAGGATGGAGTAGCAGTTGGGTTTGAGAGGAGGAAATGGTGGAATGGTGAAGGTCTGTGTGGTGGACGGAATTATGCAGGTGGAAGTGAATTTGTTGGCTGAGGTGCGGTTTTGGTGAAGAGGAGAAATGGGTCGATGGAAGAGGCGGAAATGGAGGGGATGGAGTGGAGTGGACAGCGGTGGGAAGGAGGGTGGAAGTGAAGCAGCAGGGAGGAGTTGGGATTGCGGCTGTGGAGGTTGTGTTTGGTGGTAGGAATGGAGGATAAGGGGTAGATGAGATGTTGAAGAAGGCGATTGGAGTGAAGAAGATGGGTGTGTTGGGGTGTTAAGGAATTGAGACGAAACAAGAGAAGGATTGCTGCTCTGTTTTGCAATTTTTTTTTTTAGAACTGCACAGCCTGTACCACAAGTGGGTAGAGGGTTGAAAATTTCCCTCAATTTGAACTAGAACTTGGACAGACGCCAAACAAATTTGTACGGGCTTGTGCACGGTCTGTTGAACAGCTTGCATCCCGTACAGTAGCCTGTACAGCAACAAAATTTTACAAAAACTATATTTTTTTTTTCTTTTCTTTGCACTGAAAATTTCTACAAATCCTTGAAAGCTTGAATAAAATACTAATTCCTGAAAACATGAAACAAACCCATCAAGGTACGAGTGGAATAAACATAAAAAAATTATAAAAAGTAGAATTAACGATACTAAATATTATTGAGTGGGGAATTATTATTAATTTTTTTTTTGAAAATCTATTATAAAATTCACTAGTCACACCACAAAAATACATAATATTCTTTTTTTTGGGTTATTTACTTAGAATTAAAATAGATGAAAAATGGAATCCCCACTCACTAATATTTACATCAATCCTCAAACCTACACAAACTTATCGCACGCATAATATATAAATAAATGCGTACCTTGGGTTGCCTCCCAAAAAGCGCTTTGTTTATTGTCGTTGGCTCGACTTATTTATACAAGTATTATAACTAATGAGGTGAAAAAGCAAATAAATGCACATACCTACGAATCAATAATAAGAATAAGGTGTGCAAATATACCTTTGATCCATAAAAATATAAAAATATTTTTAGGACCTTCACATCTTCAAGGGACTCTGAAAAATCAAAGTAGCTGGAAAAATCGTCAGAATAGTCATTATAACTACGACTCAAAAATTGTTCCCAAATTGGATCCTTATATACCCAAGCAAAAATTTCAACCTCATTAATCTTAGGCTCAAATTTCTTCTCAATTTCAATTGGACATTCATCAATTTTTATCTCATCTACCAATTCATTAAGCACAAAAGTATTTTCTAAACTTGGTAGATCCTCAACTACATCCAATTTATCATTATCAAGCTTAGGGCAATCGTCAACTACACAAGCAAATTCATCATGCACAACATTTTCATCAATTACAAAACAAGAATCGTGATTAGTAGGAGGATTGACCTCCTCTAATCGACTCACGGTTTCGGCTAGTTGACTCATTTGCTTTTCCAAGTTGGATATGCTTTGAGAAGTGATATTTTCCAAGTTGGATATACTTTGAAAAGTGGCGTTTTGAAATTGGAGGTTGTTTTCCGCCATTTGTTTCATCATTTCTTCAAGTGATGACAATGAAGATGAAGACCCTTGATGGACTTGGGAATTATATTGCGGATCATAGCATCGATTTTTAAAAGCAAGTTGGAGGTTGTTTGCCGCCATTTGGTTTATCATCTCCTCTAATGATGATAAGGAAGATGAAGAAGACCCTTGATGGTCTTGGAAATTATATTGCGGATCATAACATTGATTTTCACAAGCATATGAATAATCGATGCTAGGAGGGTAAGGAGCATAGCATGAGTTTGTAGAATATAAAGAATTCACCTGATACGCGTTAAAATTCTGAAAAGAATTAAAATCTTTATATCGTTCTTGATCATAGGTGAAATCTTGACAGTTATTCCAACCAAAATAGTTATCCATCGTCTCTTGAAAGAGTTAGTTCATGTCTATATCCAATAAACATGAAGATACACCAATAACAAAAAACAAAGAAAGAAAAAAAAATTATATACAAAGATAAAATCTAAACTATAAGAAACAATAAACTCAAAATTAATATTGTTGCCTTCCCCGGCAGCGGCGCCAATTTGAAGGTAGTGTTTTTCGTAGTTCGTTCACAGGGAAGGACTATCAATATCGATTCCGAGTATATTATCTCTTACAATCTAGAGGTGTGTAAATGGGGGGTTTTGAGTTTGGTTAAGGTGTTTTATCAAACACCTTGCATACAATAACTAAATTGCTACAAAAATACAACCAAGTTAATGGCAACTATCCAAATTTACCAACACAACAACACAATGAGCTAATTAACAAGACAAGAGATATTTGACCCAAGGATTATGGATATTCAAGCACTTCAACCCCACAACAAGCAAATATATCCAACTCTACCTAACCAAGATAATTGGTGAAGCACACAATCACTTATTTCTCTTCTATTATAAACACTAATTTAGTGAAGCACATAAATTAGTTCTCTTGATACTAGCAACCAATAGTGAAGCACTACCAATTTAACCAAATCAAGGAATCAATCAAAGAGAGGCTAGGACAAACCCAAGGATGAGGAGCTCAACCTAGGTATTTGCACTTGAATTTTGAGAATTTAGGTACACTAAACTTGTGCTACTATAATGAATGTACTAACAATTACGGATTAGCACAAACAATTAGCAATTGATATTACAAGAAGAGCAAATTGAAGCAACTTACAATTCTCCAAGCAAAATCATAAACAATACAACTCAAGAATTCAAGATAGAGTGAAATAGATCTTATTTAAATTGAAGTGGGTTTAGTACAAGAATTCCTCCTTGAGCCAAATATATGGAGTTAGTTACTGATAATCAATGCTAGATTATGAGTAATTGATGTTTTTCTATCTACTCTACTAACCCTAATTTTTCCTTGAAGAGGCTAGGTTAGATGAAGATGAAGTTGTAGGTTAGAAGTTAAGATGTGTAGATATGATATTAGGTTAAGAGATGATATGCTCATTTAATACTCAGCAGCTCCGTACGGCCTGCTGTACGGCCGTACAACTGCCCGTACGAAAATCCTGCTCCTTTGAACGGCCTGTTGAACGGCCGTACAGCTGCCCGTACGAGATAAAATCTTCAATATAATGCATTAAACACCTCCCGGCATCACGAGCTTGCATCTTCTAACTTCCCTCTTGAATAATCTTCGCTTTCATGCCCAAATTAAGCCATCTTTTCAACAATTAAGCACGAGGCACTGCAAGATGAAAAACATAACAAATATTAATAAAACAACATTCGAAACTAACAAAAATGCAGAAGAATAAAAGGACAAAATGTGTATAAAATACACATTATCAGTAACTCTAACTGTCCTAAGGTAGCGAAATTCCTTGTCGCATAAGTAGCGACCTGCACGAATGGTGTAACGACTGCCCCGCTATCTACGACATGGACCCGGTGAAATTGAATTCTCCGTGAAGATGCATTGTCTTTCCAATACCCTCATAATTTTTTTTGTATTTTTTCAGACTAATTAGATACTTATTTAATTTATTTAGACAATCTACTAAATAAAAATTCAGGTTTCTCCAATCATATGAATATTTTTTACACAAAAACTAAATTTATACATATGATTAATGTTATTCTTGTATTTATATATATTTTTTCATGATGTGTACCAACATATAAATATTTATTTAATTTCTGAAAATAATAAATTCAACCGAATTTGGTCACATTTATTAAATTCGACCGTTTTTGGTCAAATTTAATATTTGATCGAATTCGATCACATTTATAAATTCGACCGAATTTCGACCACATTCGGTAATTTTTTTGGGCGGCAAATTTCCCGCTTCCCACTAAATTCGACCACATTCGATCGAATTTAGCACGTCCCAAAATATTATGGGTGGGATTTGTTGTGGAATAAAATCGAGAATTTGTAAATTGCGGCTAGGGTTTGTATGTATTAAATACAAGGGATAGTGAGCTTCGAGCTTTAATGGCTGTTCTTGCGTTCGAGACTGATCGGTCCTCACAAGATGCCTACGTATCTCTGTATTGCTATAGAATCAAGCCAACGTAGTTCTGAGAATGAGGAATCAGGCCTTTATATAGGCTGAGGAGCCTTAGAATCGTAGTAGGGTTAGGTGACTTAGTAGACAAGTCACCTCCTCTAGAAAGGTTCTAGACTCCTTCCTTGTAGGAGTCAGTTTCCATGTTGAATTAGGTGCCTTGGAGGCTAAGTCAGGCAGGAGTAATATCCTTGTTTGACTCTTATTGCTGAGCTGTTTTTCACCTCCAATATTAATTACGAAATTAATATTTAAAATAGGGTTTTGGACCCTATTGGTGGACCCATACCGGGTCTAGTTAATGCAACAATAAATGTGTCTTTAGGGTTTATTTTTAGCCCATATCATTTACCCCCAACTTCTAGGAAAACTGATCAGGTTTTCGTAGAAGTTATATTTGCCTTAATCGAGATTCGGGGTCGTTTTTATCCCTTACCTGAGACTTCTTATTTTCCTACCCTTATATGGGAATTTTGGTTTGCACTTGTGTTTCACGAGTATCGTCTTGATTGTAAAGTGTGGAGCGACCTACACATTTATGACGATTGGCCTTATTCGAAGCTTTAATTTGTGCTTGCTTTTAGCAATTTCGGCACTTTCATAGAGCTTTTATGCATTATTAGCATAAATTTTGGCTCAATTTGTCAAGAAAATATTTCTATAATTGTCCTCGTATTTTTCTGTACATTTCCTAATATTTTAGGAATTTTTATGTACCCACAGGTATTTTTCGTAATTTTTCCTAATAATTTAGGAAATTTTTATGTACCCACAAGTATTTTTCTTGTCAACTTATAAAGTTCAGGGACCTGTTTGTAATTGTTACAGAACTGCGATGGCTAAACAGCACTTTTGCCATATAACCTGGTCGACGTCGACCAGGACTTGGTCGAAATAAGCCTTCATTTTGTTGGCTCGTTGAAGACTTTCTCGAGCAGAAATCCTTCTCGATTCGAGGAGGATTGTGATCGAACCCCCTTTTTTTTTCTTCTTCCTTTTTTTTAAATATTATTATAAAATAATAATATTTCTTTTGTCCGAATCTGGGATAATTTTGATCCCCGAATCGGAGGTGTCCTGCTTGGATATAATTTCATTCGAATAAAGTCCGACCCGGATTTTTATCATTATTATTTTTAACAATAATAATAATAATTTTTATATATTGTTGTCAATAATAATATATTTGTAATTTAAGAGGGGTCCTCAACCCTAATATTTTCGTAATTTAAGATCGTATTTTTGGCCTTGTTAGCTCCCAAATTTACGAAATTCGTCCGGAATTGAGGTCATTCATGACTTTAGGCACGTATAAATTTTCATTATTTGTGGTATTTTAGATCAGGATTTTCGATCAGGAATCTTGACCCTTAGATCAGGAATTTCGATCAGGAATATCCTCACCCTTAGATCAGGGTTTTCGATCAGGAATCCTGACCCTTAGATCAGGATTTTTGATCAAGAATCCTGACCCTTAGACTAGGATTTTCGATCAGGAACCCTGACCCTTAGATCAAGATTTTCGATCAGAAACCTGACCCTTAGATCAAGATTTTGATCGAAATAAGGGCCTTCCCGGCCTCTTGGTCGAAAGGATTTTCGATCAGGAGTCCTGACCCCTTAAAGCAGGATTCTGATCGAAATAAGGGCCTTCCCGTCCTCTTGGTCAAAAGGATTTTCGATCAGGAATCTTGACCCCTTAGACCAGGATTCTGATCGAAATAAGGGCCTTCCCGGCCTCTAGGTCGAAAGGATTTTCGATCAGGAACCCTGACCCTTAGATCAGGATTTTCGATCAGGAACCCTGACCCTTAGATCAGGATTCTGATCGAAATAAGGGCCTTCCCAGCTTCTTGGTCGAAAGGATTTTTGATCAGGAATCCTGACCCCTTCGACCAGGATTCTATTACCTCCTTCCCCCCGACTTCTTGGCTGTCAATGGTATATTCAACCACGAAGTCAGCTAGAGCCTGGGCTTTGATGGTCGTCCTATGCTTGTACTTAACATCAAATTTTCCTAGTTTTATTGCCCACTTGATGAGCCTTCCTTTGGCTTTCGGGCTATGCAATATATTTCTTCAGCGGTTGTTCCATTAGGACTTCAACGTTTGTCTTTTATCCAGGGTCCTTCAAGGACTTAAACTCTTATCTGCTGTAACCTAACTCTACCCTTCGGGGTATGCATTTGTTTGTTTCCATTCGGGTATTCTTTTATTTTCGTTACTTAGTCATCTTTGACTCAAACATCATGTGCTTGACACATACACAATAAATGAATGGAAAACAAACTTGCATTAATAACTTGAAACGGGTTCAACCCTTACATAGAGTACTACTGTCCTACTCGGAGCAACATGCTCTGCACTGGTTTTAATGAACCTTATTTCTACTTCTACTAGATAAATATGAAGCTAAGTCCTACTAGGATAACTTAAGCCCATCGGGGCTTTGCAAGACTAGGCCTGCACCACTTGATTTTGTTTTCGATGCTCCATCAAAATAGAGCACCCACCAATCCTTCTGGTAGCCTCATTCTTATTCTGAAGTTCACTTCCTGCTTGGGGTACTACCTCCTGCCCCCCGACTTCTTGGTTGCCAATGGTACATTCAACCACAAAGTGAGTTAATGTCTTAGCCTCAATGGCTATCCGAGGCTTCTGTGTGACGTCCTTTGCTAACCTTTCTTGGTGTTCCTTACCACTGCGGACGTCCATGTCTTCAATCGGAAGGACCTGCCCCCGACTCCGTCAGGCCTTAACGAGGCTACATAACAGCTTCGTGCCATCTTTTGATCACCTTTATGTTCTCCAACACCATTCCTGGTTGGGAACTTGATCTTCATATGAAAAGTTGAGGCAACAGCCTTGAATGCATGAAGTCCAGTCCTTCCAAGGATAACATTGTACGTTGAAGCCGCCTTAATTACCAGGAAGTTCAACATGTGAGTGGCCTCCTTGGGCTCCTGCCCAATAGTTACAGGCAGTTGAATATTCCCTTCAACTTTGGATTCTACTCGATTAAATCCATATATAGGCATGTTATTGGGGGTCAACTGAGAATCAGTGTATCCCATATTTACAAACACATCATGAAAGAGAATGTCAACGGAAGCTCCATTGTCTATCAAGACTCGCTTCACCTCCGAGTTTCCAATCACAGGAGTTATGACCAACGGGTCATCATGGGGGAACTACACCCCTTCCAAGTCTGAGTCATCAAAACTAACCGCTACCTCAGTTTTTGCACTCTTCGGGGCCTCTCCCACGATTTGCATCACTTCTCTGGCATAAGCCTTCCGAGAATTCCTTGTTGTCCCGGCCGCGGTTGGGCCTCCTGAGACCATGTTTATTACTGGCCCTCGGGGCTGTGGGTTGCGATCTCGATCATCATCCCTTCTATTATAATCTCTTATTTGATTACCATGATCTTCACCCTTAGTGAAGTGGCTCAGTTTCCCTCTACGGATCAAAAACTCGATCTCATCTTTGAGTTGCTTGCAATCGTCAGTGTCATGCCCCCCATCTCTATGGAATCTGCAATACTGAATCTGGTTTCTCTTTGCGGGATCACCCCTGAGTGGCTTTGGCCATCTGAAATCCTTATCATTCTAAATGTCCAACAAGATTCGACTCCTAGGAGTATTCAACCTTGCATACTCAGTGAACCTTGACCCTTGGTTCTTCTTAGGGGCAGAGCCGGAGTCCTTGCTAGTTCGGGGATACTTATCCCTAGCATCACACTCTTGATCATCATAGTCCTGGTCTTGCTTTCACTTCTTGGAGTCATTGTTACCTCCTCCTCCACCTACGGTGGTTTCTTTCTTCATGCTATCCTCAGCTTTAATATACTTATCAGCCCTTCGTTGGAGCTCAGCCATGTTCTCAGGGGGATGTTTCGCCAATGATCTCTTGAAGAAGAGGTCAGTGGTTCCATGCTCTAGGGCTACCATTGCCACCTTATTTTCCAAATCAGTGATATTCAGGGTCTCCTTAGTGAATCGCTTGAGGTAATCCCTCAGATTTTCATTCTTTCCTTGCACCACATGCATAAGAGATGAGTAGCTCTTCTCATGCACCCTTTTGCTAATGAATTGGCTAACGAAAGCGGCACTCAACTCCTTAAAAGAGCCAATAAAGTTCGCAAGCAATCGGCTATACCATCTCTGAGCCATGCCCGACAGGGTTTGGGGGAATGCTCTGCACTTTAGGGCATCACTTATAGGCTGCAGCAGCAGTGCATTTGAGAACGTCCTGACGTGATTTGCGAGATCACGCGTTCCATTATAAGCCTTATTTGTTGGCATCTTAAACTTCCTATAAATATGAGCATTCATCACCTCCTCAGTAAACGGGGGTGTGGGATCATCAGGATCTCCAAGTGGCATGAGATCCTTGGGGTTACTCCTAGGGGTTTTCACCCTCATAGCTTCTCTTGTTGGGACATCAGCCCTCTTCTATCTTCTTGAGGACCTCTCCAAATCTATAATGGGAATCCTTCCTGAGATTGGAAGGGGTAGAATCAGACTCTATCTTGCCTGTTCCCTTGCTATGTCATCCTTTAGCCTTTGGATCTCAGCCTCATGAGCCTTAATCCTCTCCTCAGCCGTTTGTGGAGGTCCATCTTGGGTCCTCGCCCGAGGTTCTCTGCTAACACGTTGTCTCCTTGGATGTTCATCACGATCATCATCCTCAGATGACGAATCATCAGAATAGGGGCCAGAGTAGTCGTCCTGATAAGGACCAAATCCTCTAATATAGGGTGGATCATGTGTTTGCATGGCATGTCCGCTTGGCCCTGCTCCCCGAGCAGCTAGAGGGTGGTTAGGCAGACCATACCTCGGGTTAGTATTCAAGGGGAGATCCGTGGTGTGGATCTGTACCCCTGGTGGTGGGTTGTCTGGATTAAAAAGAGGAGAGACCACCATCTGAAGAAGGTTGGTTCCTCGTCCTGCTTGGTCGATCAGAGGCAACGTACTCTCAACGTGGGGAATCGCCCCTTATTGTTGAGAAACTTGAGACTGGGTGATCACCCCTGATGCTGGGGGGCATGTTGGATGATCGCCCTTGATGCTGGGGGAGCCTGTTGGATGATCTCCCCTGATGCTGGGCAAGCCTGTTGGATGATCACCCCTGATGCTGGGGGAGCCGTTCGGTGAGGGGTGGAGCAGAGCTGAGCGGCACGGCCTCAGTTACAATTGGTGTTGTTCTTCATGTTTGAACCATGGTTAATGTTGTCGTCCCACAGACGGTGCCAAATGTTGTGGAATAAAATCGAGGGCTTGTAAATTGCGACTAGGGTTTGTATGTATTAAATACAAGGGATGGTGAGCTTCGAGCTTTAATGGTTGTTCTTGCGTTCGAGACTGATCGGTCCTCACAAGATGCCTACGTATCTCTATATTGCTAGAGAATCAAGCCAACGTAGTTCTGAGAATGAGGGGTCAGGCCATTATATAGGCTGAGGAGCCTTAGAATCGTAGTAGGGTTAAGTGACTTGGTGGACAAGTCACCTCCTCTAGGAAGGTTCTAGACTCCTTCCTTGTAGGAGTCAGTTTCCATGTTGAATTAGGTGCCTTGGAGGCTAAGTCAGGCAGGAGTAATATCGTTGTTTGACTCTTATTGCTGAGATATTTTTCATCTCCAATATTAATTACGAAATTAATATTTAAAATAGGGTTTTGGACCCTGTTGGTGGGTCCCACGTTTGGACCATACCGGGTCTAATTAATGCAACACTAAATGTGTCTTTAGGGCTTATTTTTAGCCCATATCAGGACTTTTCCCCCCTTTTTTGGCGGGTTCTAAATTCCACCTAACAAAAATAATGATCGAATTTACTAACTAAATTTGAATGCCTAATTTCGACCGGTTTTAATTTCGATCGAAAATGGTCGAATTTAGCCGGGTCAAATTCGGTCAACCGAATACAGTCAAATTTAGTTCTAAATTTGACCGTCTAATTTTGATCATTTTGATTTCGACCGAAAATGGTCGAATTTAGCCGTGTTCGAATTTATTTGGTCACATTTAGTCTTGTTTTCTTGTAGTGAAAGTTGTGGTAACTATAGTAGTATAAAACTACTCAGACACACCATAGATTTATGGCAGTAGTTATTGAGGCCAAATTGTAAGAAGAAGAAGAAGAAGAAGAAGAAGAGGTTCAGAATACCAACCAATATTCAGTTTCCTGGCATGGAGGTTAAAGAGGAAGTCTGGTTTCTTACCATGTTATATATTAATTATGCCATCATACTTAAACAATTTAGAATTTACAAACTGTTTTATGATTTTATTTTTAAGGCACAATCTTGGCTTTCTAATAATTTAGTGAAAAGGACCGAGTGCATTCATATAAGTTTTACAAACGGGAGTACCAAAATGTCAATATTGTGATACATCAGTGGTCTGCCCTTTATAGTGTTGAAATTGAGTTGATGCTAGACTTGGATGGTCTGTTTTGATTTTGATTGTAAACTATGTCATATGCTAAGCATTGTGGCATTTGAGGGATGTTAGCTAACTAGGTGTCGCAGGCCTATGGACATGGGGCGCATATTAAGTTAATATTAATTGTTTAACTTTTCAGTGTGCACTTAAGAAGCACTTCCAAGTTTCTTGACCAGTGCACTAATGAATGGCTAGATGCATCCCCACATGTCATGAAATCAATTAAATTATTGTTAGTTATTTCAAATCTTGACGTAGCTGTGGTTACTTCCTTACACTTCCAGTTGGATAAGGTAAAGTGAGAATATTAGAAATAGAGGACTGCTAGGTGTCAAGTTGTATTCCTATATCTACTAATTAGGTTATGTGTTGGTGATAATAGGACTTTAGATTGTGCCTTCACACGACCATACTTGCTCTTGGAAAGCCATGTGCAATGAAAAATTCAAGCACGGTTTGGGGTGGGGTGTTTATCTATTTAACAGGTAAATTATCTACTTCATCCGACTAGCAATATACATTCACCGGAGACAGTTTATCTGAACAAAGTTTGATTCGACTGAGGTTATTACTACTCACTATGAACAGTTGCTAACTCTTTTAGTGCTTCTCCACTTTTGTCAAACTAAATTCCTTAGTTGTTACTTCTGAAAGTACATATGTTCTTACTACCTGTATAGTGTTACTCGCTCAAACTTACCTTCAACACAAATAAAAAATTTCTATTTCTTTTGTATCTGATACTTTGTTAGTGGGTTCTGCTTCCATTTTGAACAAATGAGGGATATTTATTCCCTCAACTGTATAGTCACTTAGAAGACGGAATGCTGGTCATTAGAGCAAGTGTAATGTAGAGCTACAATTGGTGTAATAGCAAAAATATAAAATAGATACACAAATTGAACGCGTGGCTCAAATATAATGAAGCAAAATATAGAACCAACTCTATAAAACACCAATTGATTATTTTATTTCCTTTAAAAACCAAGTTACAGGAAACCATTTCAATTTACTTTACTTAACTTGAAATTTACATTGAACACTTGTACAGATACAATCATTGTAATAATTTACCCTGCTACCAAAACTATATACCCAGACCAACAAATTGAATCAAAATCAAACCCCAACCCCTTTTCAAGGCATTCCATTGATCAAAAAATTAACCCTTTTGTTATCCTACATAAAAAACTAACTCTGGTAAATTTGTTGTAAATTGCAAGGCGGAGGCAATGTTGCCCTCATGGTTCAGAGCCAGCCTCTATATGATAGGTTATAAGGTTCGTTACTACTCAATAAGGGACAAGGTCCATACTCATCTTACACTCTAATAATTAGGAGTTCACAATCTTCACGTTACTAACCCATTATCTGCAATCTCATTTGCAACAGTAATACTGGTGTCTATATACAGGCACGTGCCTTGCACGGGCTGGTACGCTAATTAATGTTGGTAGTAGAACTTAGTCGCAATAACTTTGGTATTTTTTTATTTTTAAAAGCACAAAAGGAACTTTTATTATATCATTAGACAAAACTGAATGAACAATCTTTCACCATAATATATCAGACAAGTTCTTGTCCTACATTATAATATAGAAGAAAGATGTAAGGCAAGGGGTGGACAAAAAACTCAAAAACAAAGAGCATAACAACCAAATGCATAAGCCTTTTGAAAGAAGTTATTCAGGAACAATCATCTTTGGATAAAAAATAAGCAAGAGGAAAGAAAGACCAAATGGCATCATAATTCTATACAAATAAATATATAATTAAATAATTAATTAAAATTTGGTGGCACATGGTCAATTAAATTATGTGATTATTGAAATTATAAGCCGCATTTCCCTGGTCAAGCTAGAGGCATGTGTTAGGATTTGTCCCCAATTCCTAATTAAGGTAATTCTTATTTTGGTAGGAATAATAACTGTCAAAAGATTTCTATCCAAGATAAGAAAAGATAGTAACTATCACGTACAAATAAGATTTGAAGTAGATTAGGATTAGAATATTTATGGTGCCTATAAATATTGATATTTGTAGGGTTTTGAAGAATAGCAAATGTTAGAGATTTGTGTGCAATACACAAGAGAGAGTTTTTGTGATCAAGGTGAGGTCATTTTATTTAAGAGTGTTGAGTGAGAGAGCGGCTCCAATCTTGTAATACATTCATGTTTAGTGGATGTGATTTTACCCTCCCTTGAGGGGGTATGCACATTAATTTGTTGTATTCTTTAATAACTTTCGTGCTTGTTATTATGTTTGATTAATGTTGGTCAATAGTGTATGCGATCCTATCAAATTGGTATCAAAAGCTTGGGTTCAAGAAGTAGATTTAACTTTAAAGAGAAGGCAATCATGAAGTTATTACGAAAATTCGCAAGAATTTTTTGGTCTACGTAGCTATTGAAGAATATAAGATTGGGAAGCTATCTGTGGTAGGATTGAGCTATTTTTTTGCACTAGCTTTGTTATATCAATATCTAAAATTTAAGCGGTGGAGATCCGATTTTGAGTTGGGAAAGGTGTGATTTTGGGTGTCCGAAACTGGCTATTTGCGCATTCTTATTTGTCTCATGTTGATTTTCTTGGCTGGATGGAGGATCTAAAGTCATTGAGCATTGATGCACCCAAGTATGATGGGAAGATTGATTTTCATTATATGGAAATTAACCTTAAAGGATTTGTTAATTTAACAAGGACTTGATGATGACTTGGAGAAAGAGAAGCAAAAAGAGAATAGTGAAACTAATTGAGCAAAAATCCAAAAAAGAGCGGTGAGTACATTCTGGCTAGCACTTGCACCCGAGGTGAGATATAACGTATTGAAAGAGTCAACACCGAAGGAGATATAGGACAAGTTAGCAAGCATTTATGCATCGAAGTCGCTGACCAACAGATTTAATTTCAAGGTAGAGTTGTACTCTTTAAAACTAGGTGAAGTAGAAATCTTCAAGATCACATTAGTTATTTAAAACAGTTAGTGTGTCATCTTCAAGATCAAATTAATTTGTATCTATAAATTTATTAATATGTTCCACTTAAAAAATATATTTTACTTTTACTTATTAAAATTATAATGTGCAGGATTTTTTTTAGGTACAACCTGAATATCGGCCCACTTAAAAAAGTAAAATTAGTTTTAATAAAAAAATATCCATGTATATTATCTCTCTAGCTACCTTGCCTCGCGGTGGTTGGCCCTATCTATCAAAATTTGAAAAGAAATGGCCCCAAATATCACAGCTCAAAAACTTGGCCCCAAATATCACTCTAAAACAAAGTTGCGTGTAGCGTTTTGACTTTTCAAGTAGAAGTGCGCACTTCTACTCCAGAGACATAGTTGTACCTCACGTTTTCATGGGAAAACGCTGTTTCACATTGTGTTTTTTGGGAGACGCTAGTTCAGCCTGTGTTTTGGGGGGGAGAACGCCACACAATGTGGCGTTTAGACTTTTTTTACCTTTTTTTTTTGTTTTCTTTTTCTTTTTGTTTTTTTGTTTTCTTCTAAATATATATTGGAAAAAAATATTAAAAAATGTATTTAATTTAAAACGTATTAAAAATTTTAAATAAAAAATTGAATCCGGCGGCCTGATTTTTAAACGCGTTAGCGTTTAAAAATCAGGATAAATTACCAAAAATAGCTAGTTTAATAAGCAACAATGCTTTTCTCTCTAAGATCCCATCGGAAAACACCTTTCACCTTAATTTGACCACCTCTCCTTTCCATTATATCATCGCACGTTTGCCACGCTCTTTCTTTTCTCTACCCTCTCTTTCTCCTCTTCTCATCTATACCACTTTCAGTTCAGATCTGTAAACTCTGATGGGCTCTAGGAACTCAGAAAATTCAGGGTCCATGAACTCGGAGGAGTTTGTTGCTTTTGTTGTCAAAACTATGGTATCTCTGCTACTACATATCACTCACAGCTGCAAGCAAATGAGGTAATGGGAGAGCCTCTTTCCCCTGAAACCCAAGCTAGGATGCGAGAACAAATCAACTTGATTATTAATGAGGGGTCTGTCCAGCCGCAAACTGGACCTTCAGCTGAGGTCTCATCCAGGGGATCTCATGGAGGATTAGAGACTAAAGCTCATTCGCCACATGAAGTGACCTCTTTGCAAGGAAATCACACCACTGGTAATGCTTCTTATCCTCCCTCTCTAAATGCTTTAGAACAGCTAAAAAATCTAGATGTAATTGAACCTTCAAGGATGACTAATGGGGAAACAGTGAATGTTGTGGAAAAAACTGTCAGTTGGAGTAAAGTGGTTTCAAATAATGTTATGGAACCAACCCCATGTGCTCAAGAAAATAATGAGGCTGCAATTACATATAATGATGATGGAACGGCTTCAGTAAATTTCTCGAAAGAATATTTGGTTCGTGCTCAAAAACAATGGGAAACTAGTATAATTGGGCATTTTATTGGGGGAAATTTTGCATTCAAATTTGTTCGAGAGCAGGCGCACAAATTGTGGCAAAACAAGGGCTTAACTGGTGTGTATTACAGCTCAAAAGGATACTACACTTTCCGTTTTGACAGCTTGGCCCCAAGGAATGATGCTTTAAATTTAAACACGGCTCAAATGGGTGGAAGGACTCTATATTTGTTGCCATGGATGGAAGGCTCAAAATTTAAAAGGAATGTAGTTGACAAAGTTCCATGTTGGATACGTTTGGTTGATGTCCCTTACTCATTATGGTCGAAAGAAAGTTTGTCAGCAATTGCAAAGGCGGTAGGAAGACCACTAAAGTTCGACACTGCCACGTCAAGGTTCGAGCCTCTCAAATATGCTAATGTTCAAGTCGATTTGGCTTATGCATCCCCAAGACCGGATTTTGTTTGGGTTAATGTTTTGAATGTGGAAGGAGTAGAAGAGCAAGAAAAGATAGAAATTCAATACCCTCAACTTCCTTATTCATGTAGCCTTTGCAAATGTTTTGGTCACTCTCTTGCACGTTGTGTAAATAACCCGGAGAGAGTCCACAAAAAAGCTAGAACTCAGCCTACTAATGGTGCCCCTGCATCAACATCGAACACAAAAGATTTTCAAACCTCACTCAAGGAGGAGCACCTAAGGAATATGGAAATGGTTCCGTACATTGTAGGTGAATTTTGTGGCTGCAAAGTGGTGATGGATGACGATGATATTTTAAAAGAAATTGAAAATGCTAATGACTTGGAGGAATTTGATACACTCCCAACAGTTTCAACAAATAAATGTGATGAACACGAGAGGTTGCAGTTGGATGAGAATCTTTTGCTCACTGACGCTATACCAATTGCTGTGGAAAATGGTTTTGCAGCTTTGTCGAATTTATCGGAGGAACCAGATTTTACAATTTTGCCAGGAAGAAAGCGAAAAAACGGAAAATCACCTGTGAAGAATAATCTCCTGGAGGTTGTTCTTAACATTCCTAAACCGCCGTACAATGAAACTGTTGTGGATACGACTGGTTTCACTAAGGTGTCCTACAGGAAAAGTTCTAGGTTGGCAGGATTGGGAACGCCTCCTAAACACTTATGATGAATTTGTCAGTTTGGAATGTCCGAGGTCTCAATAAAGGCCCTCATCAGAGGGAAGTCATAAACTTTCTTTCAGTCAATAAGGTTTCTTTAATGGGTTTAGTTGAAACTAAAGTTCGAATGGAAAACTCTCTTTCTATTTCAAGAAGCATTAACAAGAATTGGAATTGGATCTTTAATTATGAGGCTCATGATTACGATCGTGTTTGGGTAGGGTGGGATCCAAAAATCTGGAAAGTTCACGCTCATGTCAAATCGGCTCAACAGATAACTTGTTTCGTCACTTCCTTGGAAACGAAACTTTCCTTCTGTGTTACATTTGTTTACGCTTTTAATAAACCTCATCAACGTGTTTCTTTGTGGCAGGAAATTGAAAACTTAAGTCACAATATTACCATGCCATGGTGTGTAAATGGAGATTTTAACTCAATTTTATCTCTTAACGAGGCAAGAGGGGGCCGCGATTACTGGACTACGGCAATGCAAGATTTCTCAGACAGTGTAAACAATTCAGGCCTAGGAAACATCAGAACAGTTGGTTCTCTGTACACCTGGAATAACAAGCAAACTTTGCTAATTCACAAGCGTTTAGATCGTATGCTAGGGAATAAAGATTGGTTCACCATTCTTTCGGAAGCTTTTGTAATGGTTAAGAACAAAGGCATTATGGATCATTGTCCATTAATTTGTTCTCTACCATCACACTTGGAAAAAATAAAGAAAGCATTCCAATTCAATAACTTCCTAACAGGGGTTGATGGATTTCAGGAAACAGTTCAAAAGGCATGGTCTTCTCAGTGGTATGGCGACCCTATGGCAATTTTAAGTCAGAAATTGAAGGAAGTTCAACGAGCTATTATTGCCCTGAATCATTCTCATGGAAACGTGCATAATACCATCTCTCAAAGACGGGATGCCCTCACAGAGGTCCAGGATATGCTCATCTCTGATTGTGAAAATGTGGCTCTTCTTCATTTGGAAAGTCAGGCCATTACTACACTCCAAAAGGCACTAGACGAAGATGAGCAGCTTCTTCATCAGAAATCTAGAATAAAATGGCTAACAGTGGGAGACGATAATACTAGATTCTTCTACAATCAAACGAAGTCTAATTGGAACACGAATAAGATCATGGCCCTGGAAAATGATGTTGGGGTTCTTGTTTCAGGGCACAAAAATATTTCGAAAGTGGCCATAGATTATTTCTCAACCACTTTAGGTGCTTCTCAACAGCTTCGTGAAAGCATGTTAGATGATCTTCCATGTGCAAACATTTCACCGAATCAATCTTGTTCGTTGGAGGCGCCAGTAACAGTTGATCTTATCCTGAGAACTCTAAAAACAATGGGGAAAAATAAGGCTCCAGGGCCTGACGGTTTCACTGTCGAATTCTTCTTATCTGCCTGGAACATTGTCGGTTCTGATTTCTGCAAAGCAATTAAGCATTTCTTTGCTACATCTTCCTTACACAGATCAGCGAATGCCACTACTATTGCTCTAGTTCCAAAGGTTAAAAACCCTACTTCAATGAAAGACTTCAGACCTATCTCCCTCTGCACAATTCAGTACAAATGTATTGCGAAGATTATTGCTACTCGTATCAAACTAGTCATGCCGACTATTATAAATGCTTCGCAATCTGCTTTTGTTCCTGGCCGTACAAGAATTGTTCAGGGGTTATCAACGGGATAGTGGGGCGCCAAAATGTGCTTTAAAATTGGACCTCCATAAGGCTTTCGACTCGATTTCTTGGGATTTTATCATCCAAGCTCTGAAAAAGCATAATTTCCCGGATACATTCATTACATGGATTTACAGGTGCATTTCAACCACAAACTACTCTGTCAAGATTAATGGGTCTCTGTGTGGCTCGTTTGATGGAAAGAAGGGTATCCGTCAAGGGGATCCTATCTCTCCATATTTGTTCTCCATAGCTATGAACGTTTTGTCAACTATGCTAGCTAAAGTGCCGGATAACTTCAAATATCATTGGCAATGTAAGGACCTAAAACTTACACACCTCTTCTATGCGGATGATGTCTTACTTTTCTCTAGAGGTGATAATCCATCGGTATCTCACCTAATGCATTGCATGGCCACTTTCTCGGAGGTTAGTGGTCTTCGCCCAAATATGGCAAAAAGCACGGTCTTCTTCGGCAACTGTTCTAGTACTTTAAGGCACTGGTTTGATTCGACTTTTGCTATAACTCATGGTGTACTGCCTGTAAAATTCTTGTGGGTTCCTTTAATTTCTTCTAGGCTAAGCCATAATGACTGCATTCCTCTCCTCGAAAGAATTTCTTCAAAGATCTCTTCCTGGACGAATCTGTTTCTCTCTTTAGCGGGCCGTGTTCAGTTGATTCGCTCCGTGTTATTTGCAATCCAAGCTTTCTCGACAAACAATTTTATTCTCCCGATCTCAGTTCATAGTCGAATCCAAACTATCCTCACTAGGTTCCTTTGGAAAGGAGATGCAAACTCCAAAGGTGGAGCAAAAGTGAGTTGGGATAGGGTCTACAGTCCCATACATGAAGGAGGTTTGGGGCTCAAAAAAACTGAAGTATGGAATAAATCTCAAATGATTATTCACCTTTGTAAGATTGTGTCGAAAAAGTCTTCTCTGTGGTCAGCCTGGGTTAACAATACAGCCTTAAAACGGAAGCATTTCTGGACGATGCCCATGCGGTCGGACTGCTCCTGGATTCTTAGAAATGTCCTGAAACTTCGAACAGTGGTTAGCCAATTCCTCTCGTTTAACTTGGGCAATGGTCTCGACACGTCGCTTTGGTTTGAACCATGGTGGGATTCTCACTGTTTAGCTAAGTCTGAAAATGACCATATCATTGCTCATTCTGGTCTGGGCCATGGGGCGTTGGTAAATTGCATTATCCAAACCGGCCATTGGACATTGCCTACCCCTCTTTCAAGAATTCGCCACGTCGATCCTGGTCTAACCTCATGGATCCAAAATTTTTCTTTTCCAAATTTTAACCTTCAAAAAAATGATGTTATTTGTTGGGAAGGTATTCCGTTAAAAAAGTTGAAAACGGGGGATATTTGGAATTCTATTAGGGAAACTAAGGCCCAGGTTTCTTGGTCTCTTCTTGTCTGGCACAAACTTAAAATTCAAAGATTCGCTCACTTGGAATGGCTTCTCTACTTGGGTCGTCTTCCAACCTCTCACAGACTTATTTCATTTGGTTTGGATGTCCAGCCAAATTGCTTGTTGTGCGTAGGAGGTCTTGAAAATGACTCCCACCTTTTCGTCACTTGTAATTACGGCAGATTCATCCTCACCAAAATGGCTGGTATCTTAGGTGTCGATGTGGATGGGGAGCCTTGGCCTGACGTTATCTCTACCTGGGGGCTGCACACGGACGCTGTTCACAGATTGGTTCTCTTATTAGCAACGCAGATCTTTGCTCATCACCTCTGGAGGGAGCGTAATGCTCGTTTGCACAACAAAGGAATTCTCAACCCATCGCAGTTAATAGCTTCTATCATGGTCGACTTGAAAACCAAGCTTAGGCATTCTACGTGGTTCCAAAAAAATGCAAACCTAGCTCATTACAGATGGATGGGCATTTGACTTAGTTTTTCTCGGTTTTTTCCTTCTTAGCTGTTAGCGGTTGTTTTTGTTTTTCCCTTGCTCTTGCTGGGATCATAGGGTGAATCCCTGTTGTTTTTCTTATATATATCTTTTAGCAAAAAAAAAAAAATCAGGATAAATTAGGGTTTAGGGTCTAGGGTTTAGGGTTCGTATACGGTTTATTCGTCGTTCTGAATATTTCTAAAACCCAAAATGAAAATGTTGAACCCTAAAAGTTAATTGTTGAACCCCTAAATTTAATTAAAATTGGTTTTTTTAATTTTAAAATTTTAATTCAAAAATCGAATCCGGCGTCCTGATTTTTAAACGCTAACGCGTTTAAAAATCAGGATTAATTAGGGTCTAGGGTTTATGGTTGTAAACAACCCTAAACCCTAAGTTCGTATACGGTTTATTCGTCGTTCTGAATATTTCCAAACCCAAAATGAAAACGTTGAACCCCAAAAGTTAATTGTTGAACCCCTAAATTTAATTAAATTGTACTTTTTAAATTTTAAAAATACAATTTTAGTCAAAAAAGAAAAGAAAAAAAAAGCACCAAAACGCCACATAAAGTGGCGTTGGGCCTTTGAAACCAATTATAAAGTTACGTCTCTACCAAATACAACAACAAAACAAACAAAGTCTGCAACGCTAAACGCATTCGCGTTTTGGAAGAAAAAAAAGAAAAAATATAAAACATTATATTATAATGTGTTTTGTAGTGATATTTGGGGCCAATTTTTGAGCTGTGATATTTAGGACCATTTACTTTCAAATTGTGATATTTGGGGCCTTTATTCCGAGAAGAGGCCCCTATATCAAAATTTTAGAGTAATTGGTCTTAATTGTCACAATTCAAAATATTGGTCCCAAATATCATTCTAAAACATCCTATCATTCAGCGTTTTGAATTTTTTTTTTAAACGCTAAAACTTGTAGCGTTTCTAGGGAGGGAGGGGGAACGCTACATGAATTGGCATGAATGTTACAAGAATTGGCGTTGGGGGAGGACGCCACATGAATTGGAATAGAGTGGGGGCGGAGAACACCACATAAATTGGTTTTGGGGGATAACACCACATGAATTGGCGTTTGGGGGAGTAATTTTATTATTTTTTTTCCAATTAATATTTTTTATTTCCATCGGTATTTTCATTGGGGTTAAATAATTTCCATTTGGGAATTAGTGGGTTTCATTTGAGTTTTAGAAATATTCAATTTTTTAACTAAATTTTTAAATTTTTATTTGTATTCCCTTATGGGTTCAATAATAATTTTTGGGGTTTAACGTTTACATTTTGGGTTTTAGAAATATTCAAAACGACAATTTTGGGTTGTAAAGGGTTGTTTACAACCCTAAACCCAACCCGAGATCATAGACCCTAATTATCCTGGTCCCCGGTTTTTTAAAAATCAAGCCGTCGGACTCAGTAAAAACACAATTTGAATTGTTCATTTGATTATATATTTTTTTTAATATTATTTGCAAATACATATTTAGCAAAAAAAAAACATATTTGCAAATACATATTTAGCGAAAAAAAAATAAAATAAAACACTCCAAAACGCCATTTGAAGTGGCGTTCTCCCCCTCCACTTCAACAAGCGCCACTTCATGTGCCGTCCCCTAACAAAGACCAAACTAAATATAGCGTTTTCAACAAAAAAGAAAAAAGTAAAACGCTACACGATGTAATGCTTTCATAAAAAAATAAAAACGCTACACGATGTAGTGTTTTAGTGTGACAGTTGGGGCGACTCTTTCAAATTGTGATATTTGGGACAATTTAATTTAAAATAGTGATAAATTGAGCCAACACCACACCCCTGCTCTGTCGCAGCCTCTCTGCGTTCTCAAAACTAAATTTATTTCTTCATAATTATACATCCTCATCCTTCCAGCCCAAACAAATTATAGTTGTGTTTATCCTTTCCATGGCTTTCTGGGATCAGCCCTCTTCCTCTTTACATAGACATATGCTTGTTGTATATGTCTCTGTTTGTTCTTTTATTACTTTGAATATGTTTTTTCTACTTAATTAATTTTTTTATTTTGTTCTGTTTTGGAGATAAAAATGCAAAATTATGGGTGATTTTGTTTTTTCTTTTTTCAGAAATTGAAGTTATGCCAAGAAAGCCGTTTTCAGGGCTTCATATTTCTCCGGTAACACATTCTTTCTTAAGCATTTTATTTAAAGATTTAATTTTTTTTTTTTGAGACATTATATTGGTTTTTTTTTGTTTATAGTTAAAAATGTATGTATAATTGAATTTAAGCATTTTCTTTCGAATTCTAGAATGGTTGGATGATAAAATTTACTTATGTGCTGTAAAGTGACATTAATGCTTATTAGGTCTTAAAAAAAAATGTATAGAAAACTCGTATAGAAAAGATTACTGAGACTAATGTAGCTATGCCCAACAGAAAGGCACTACATGCAGAAGTCTCCGACTAACTAGGTAAAACTGACTAATTCAGCAAGTCCCGGATACGATTGACAAGAAAGTCGATAAGGTTCAAAAGAGTACAAGTAGATGCAAATCAGTTAAAAAGGAAAATGTGAAATCTAATAAAAATGAAGTAGATACAAATCAATAGAAAATGTGAAATCTAATAAAAATGAAAACGTCTAAAACTGGACCAAACATCAACAATAAGAATCTTACGTACCACCAAGCAAAACAACACCAAGTCGAAGCTCATAAACGTGGCATTAGCAACTAAAGTGAGTCTTCCTGCAACCTGTCTTAACAGTCTTCATTATAATCATATTGATGATTTATTTTTATCTAAAATCCTTAGAAGAATGTAGTACTAAATTGACATCATTCATGTGAGTTTGTATGATTGACTCAAACCTGCCGTAATTATTACAAAATCATTTGCAGGTTCAAGTATAATACACAAGGATGTTGACACACGTACTGACGAAATAAAGAAGGCTTATTTGGATCTGAAGGACACTATACCAGCACCACAACTCTTTGCTGCAGAAGAGTCAGATGATTCTGAGATTCTTATCAAAGGTGAGGCAAAGTTACTTTAAATGTTAGTTAATCCGGCGTTAGTAGTTGAAATTTAGTAACATTAAACTTAGTTACTGGTGATACGTCTATGTAAATGTTGTAGAGTGTTGATAAAAGAAATATTTAAACTTGTTACTTTATGGAATCGATTTTTTGGAATCACAGCAACAATGTAAAGTTCAACAGTGCCTCAGGTCATATATGGGCAGTCTTATTCCTAGCACTCAGCATTGCGTACTTTGTATTAGCTGCAACTTTGTTTAGGTTTAAGATTGCAGCATGCCTGACATAGATTGTTGTCGAAAGTGTGTTTTCAATAAATACAATTTGTTTTAATCAAATTTGCCTACCGCTGAATCTTAAGCTGTCATTCCTTTGTTTAAGAATTTGTTTTTTATCTAATTGTAGTAGAAAACACATATCTTTTGGTCTATTATGAATAATGCATTTTCTAGCATTCCGAAAATAATGTAATTATTTTAGAAAGAAATAATGCTAGATAGCTAGGCATAAATAAATATAAATAAGTACACTTCAAGTTTCAGTCCTTTGGTGGTATGGCTTCATCAGGGCCCTTGCATCTCCTCTGACTTAATCACGAAAGCAGCATTTGGAGAATATTGAACATTGGTCTTCGGAAGTGAAGCCAGTACCTATGAAATTTATTTTTGCTCATATAAGTTTCGAAATTGGTACTGACCTCAGTGGTATCTAATGCATATACATGATGACTCATAGTCCTATCTGCTTTTCATTATGATCTCATCTTTTATATAAACATGATTCTAATGCAAGTGATCGACTAATGAAATCTAGCAGTGGTTACATCATACTTATTTAGAAGTAGATATAATTTTTAAAAATATGCTTGTTATTAATAAATATTATTAGTATAGTGCAGTGATATCGACTATCGAGCACAGAGTATTTTCTGTTGCAACACAATTCATTCATCAAACAAACCAAGGTTTCGACTAGAATGTTGTTTATGTGCTGTGTTTGAAGGGATATCATAAGCGGCAGTCCGGATGTGAAGTTGGAAAGCATAATACAAGATGATGCAAAGCGTCTGCTTGAAGGAGTTGTCATGCCTATTAAATATAACCCAAGTGAGTTGTTCCTGACCTCTTGTTTCTTAGCTGATTTACAGTTCTGTGTCAGGGTATAGTTATTAGTTATGACTTGAATTTTTCCTGGAAAACCTTATCTTATTTGATTTAGTTAGTAAATGTAGTTCTAAAAAACAATCACTGCCCCTGAATTGTTTGAATTTGGTTATAGGCTATCTGCAAGGCTGCTCCCCGGCCTTGTAGATGATTCTCTTTGATATTGTACTCTCTGCTTGATCCCCATATCTTGCAGACATTTGCACACTACCTCACAACATTTAGAACTTTCACAAATTTACATGATTTCTAATTCTAGATAAAAAAATAAAAAATTAACATGCAATTGAAACTACATTGCTCCGGAATATGTCCAATAGTTTTTAGTGCTTTAAGTGTTGTCCCACAAAAAACTACACAATTGTTTGGTCTTACATGATACGTGCATATTTTTGCATATTTTTATTACTTATTTGCTGCTTGAACTCGTATTTTAATAAATTATTTTGTTGCATTTCAGGATATTCGAGAAAAAATGAAGAAATGGCAAAATAAAGAAATAAAGTGCAAAGAAGGGCAAAAGAGAAACAAAAAGGACCAAAATGAAAGAAGGAAAACGAGCAAGGATTTTGGAGCAAATAGGAAATTGCACAATCACTCCCCAAAACCCTAATTCTCACCTATAAATACCCCTTCATTTTCATTCATCACACACACCTACACCTACCATCTTAGTTTTCTTTTCTTTACCCTAAAATTTAGTTGTAGCCTCCATCTTCATTTTTGTACTTGTTCTTTATAAACACTTCTTCTTTTTTTTATTAATGCAAATTTCATTCCCTTGAGTTATGTTAAAATTCGTGATTTAAATTTCTAATTATAGCTACTTTATCTTTGTTGTCCATTTAATTTTCCGGCTTATTCACTTTACTTTTCTAACAAAATCTTGCTTCGGCTCAAACAAATTTTGTGTCTGGGGTTATTATTTTGTCTTTGTTCCTATCAGTTATATAGCTCTGTTCTTGCAATTTATGTGTGCCTTTATCTGATAACATCTGTTTGCCCGTCCTTTTTCATTACCAATCTTATGGTTTGAGTTTTTCTTTTGTTATCATTCAATTGCATTTATAATATTACACCTCTGTTTAAATGGATTCATGTTGCATATTTTTCCTTTCTAGTGCATTTTATTTCCTCTGCTCCATCTTCTTGTCCATTGTGGCATTTATTTATTATTATTTTTCTAAGTTTTTGCTTACAAAAATAGTTTCAACTTTATTGCTTGTTCTTTCATTTTAGAATTAATCTCGCATTTATCCATTTCCGTGTTTTTAAATAAATTGATTTTCTTGGAAGTCATTTTCTTTTATTTAGATTTTAAGGCAGAAATATTTAGATTTTAAATTGCTTTTGCTGACCCATTTAATTATTTCATGCCCCAAAATCCTAAGTTAGTGGTAATCTTTATTTTTGTTTGATTTGTTAAAATAGACAAGCCCGATCCAACATAAACCCAAAATGAATAATTTGCTAGCTCATTTTAAATTCTATCCATTTTGTCACTAGTTTAATTATCTTATTTTGAAATGCTTGGCCCAACACTTGTCCAGGCCCATGTTTTTTTTAGTCCACATCTCATTCATTTTTTTCCTCTATCATGCGTGACTTGTAGTATAATATCATCATCACTTAATAATTACTACCATTATTAGCTAATCACTGCATTAATCATGGTGTTCAGTACACTCATTTTTTTTATACATGCATTTTAGTTCTCCTGCTTTTATTTTAGTTTATAATTTTCATTTAGTATCATATTACCTTTTAATGTAATCGCATTTCACATTTCAGAGCTTTTGAATATTTTTTTTTACATTTATTAGTTAAATACTTCTTAAAATTATTTGTTCTAATTCGCCTAAACTAGGAATTAAGAATCGCGAAATTAATTTAGTCTCTGTGGAACGAATCTTAAAATACTAAAATGACTGAATTGTGCGCTTGCAATTTAAATCTTTATTTCTAGCACATCATTACACAAGTTTGTACTTCTGAATTTTAGGTTTAAGCGGTAGCAAGGAGAAGCATTATTGTCAAAGATTCCAAGTGTGGATGATAATAGCGCAGTTTAGTTTTGCTAAAGGAGATTTCTCCATGGCTATCAATTTGGTTTCTTCCTTCAATACATTTGCTCATCACCTGTGAGAAAATTGTTCTCCATAAAAGTAGAGAAATAAGATCAATTTGTTTACTTGGTTATTAATATTGTTATTAGTATTGACTTATTGCAGAGTTGTCTTTTATATTGTTGATTAATTAGATCTCATCCGTGATTATATATCGTGTATAGATTTAGGCTAGCTTGTATTATGTAGTGTGATTTTATTATATAAGTTTGTGTTTGTTGGCATGGGCTAAAATGTTTCTGAAATTATTATATATATTTTTTAAAACTTTAGACTTCGTACGACGGTTAAGCATACCTTTTTGCATAAGTCTTTTAAGACAACCGACCCCATTAACCCACTTTATGCGCCGGTCTTTTAACACAACTGACACCATAGTCAAAGAATATGCGTCGGTTATTTAATCAACCGACGCATATATCCAATTTTTGCGTTACGTTATTAACCTACGCTTAAAATCTACACCTATAGCATCTCCCCTATATATACTATGCCAGAAAACCGACTCTAAATGTCTATTTTGATCGACGCTGAAAGTCATTTTCGTACTAGTGATTGTCGATAGATTAGTGGATATATACATTAACAAGATTGATTATTTTTTTTTTTAAATATCCGTTTCTTCTTGTTTTCTTTATTCGTTGAGTGATCCACATCAACACTACTCCTAGCCCCGAACTCTGTACTCATATTAACACTCCGGATCTGGGATACAAGAAAGGCTCAAATTTTTAATTAAAGATTGATTACATCCTTGACTACTCTCTTATCTGGAAAATCCGAATAGTGAGGGGGCAAATGATAGGCTAAAAGTTGCTAAAACAAAAAAAAAACCCATTTGGTCCCAAATCATACTGCCTAGCCAAAGTTCTGGGAATAAGTTATGTTAGCCCCAGTCTTCACTAGTGACAATTATGACAAGTGAAACTCCAGTCATGGCAAGCGGACCCACTACAAGAAAATTTGGCTAAATTTAACTCAAAACGGTCGAATTTAGCTATTTTCGACCGGAAATGGTCGAACTTAGCTAAATTCAACTGAAAGTCCTCTGATCGATTATAATGGAGTTGAAAATACACGAAATCGTCAAAAATAGCTAAATTCGACCAACTAAATTCGACCAACTAATTTTGACCAACTAAATTCGACCTAATTTGGTCAAAATTATAAATTTGGCCAACATATTGAAAATTTTGAATTTTGGAAATTTCAAATTTTGGTGACTAAAGTGTATTAAATTCGACCAGCTTTGATGGAATTTAATATGCTAAATTCGACCAAATATGGTCGAATTTAAGGAACAGCAATTTAAAAAAAAACATGACAGCTGAATGTGCTGCTTTTCGAATGCTATTATTCAACCCATTTTCGGCTCTATGAATTCAACCTGTTTTCTGCACCTCATAACTCATTTTTGCATACTACTAAAATGATATATAAAACAATAATGGACATAATTTTCTTGATCTTAAAATTATTTTAATATGAGAAAATTGGAGTAAAGGCAAATAGAGCATCATGCGGAATTCATTTCGGTTACCGGTTACTAGAACATCAAAATTGGAGTTCAATAACTAGGGCTGTAAATCACTCAAATATGTGCGAATAGTAGTATGATCAAATTCGGTTCGAATTTGTAGTTACTCGTTCGGATTCGGTCCGGATTCAAATTAAAATTTTAATCCTTTGTTCAAATTCGACTCGAATTCGAATATAAATGTTCGTATTTGATTCGGTTCTACTCGATTGAATACCGAATTACTTGTTTTTATATATTTTAATACGAATTCGTCTAGAATAATCTTAAAAATTAAGAATATTTGAATGATTATTTTAAAAAGTTAAAATGTGCTTATGTGTAGAATATTAATTTAATAGTATATATTTTACATATAATATATATTGTATATACAATTTGCGGATTATAATCGAATCCTATAAGTTCGAGTATTCTAAAATTATTCGAACTACTCTATAAAAATATGATCGAATATTAGAGTGGTGAGATTTGACCCGTTATTCGTTCGAATTATAAAATCGGATTCGAATTCGCTCGTTTTCTTATACGAATATGAATAATATTCGTTGTTAAGGAGTCGAATCCGGATTACTCGGATTCGTTTTCAGCCCTATCAATAACACTTCCGAAAGTGCTTTGATCCTCAAGAACAGCTTAAGAACAGCTCAAGAATAGCTCAAGAACATATTTTTTGCAGAATTTACCCTAACAATGAATCTGACATTGGTTTTTTATAACGTAGCATGTGGGATTCAGTTTGGCTACTCAAACTAATGATTTGGAGGCCAATAACATCTCCAAAACAATTTTGATCCTCAAGAACACGAAGAACACAAATAACACGATAATTAAACTTCGATTTCTATACGTTATTGAACTCGAATTTCAACATATAATATATGAAATTGACTAGAAAAACAAACTCTACGCGATGGTAACATCAAAATCACCAACAAATCACGTTTACAAAAATTCATAATTTAAATATGTAAATTCGAATTTAATAAAAAAATAGGAGAAATTCAGAAATATACAATTCAAAAATTCGAATTTATAAGAAAATAGGATTGAAAGATTGAAGAATAAGAATTATAAGAGAGAAAGATATGTGTGTAATTGTATTAATGGTTGATTAAATTGTTTTGGAAATGAAATGGATGGTCTAGATCAAATTTATGGAGCAATCCATTTGCTTCCTCGTAAGCCAATAAAAACGTATTTGATCGAAAATAAGCTACGGCTAAATTCGACCATGTATGGTCGAATTTAATATTACTAAATTCAACTTAATTTTTTCAAAATTATAAATTTGACCAACAAATTGAAAATTTTGAATTTCAGAAAATTCAAATTTTGGTGCCTAAAGTGTATTGCTAAATTCGACCAAATATGGTTGAACTTAAAATGCTAAATTCGACCAAATATTATTGAATTTAATTGCGGCCTGAATTATGATAATTAAATAAAAATAGGAAAAAGAAGTTAAAAATAAATAAATATTGGAAACTATTTTGTGATGAATATTACCTAATTATTTTTTAAATAATTTAATTTAAAATTTATACACATCCAAGAATTCATACTAACTATTTAATTGCGGGCCTAAATTTAATTTAAAATTTATACACATCCAAGTATATATGCTAACTATTTTTAATGAATATTACCTAATTTTTATATAATTTGATTTTTCACTCATTTTTAAGTAATTTGTAGAGTTACTTGATACATTTAATAAAATTATGAAAAAAAGCCAAAAATTGATTTAAATTTGATACACAACCAAGTAGTCATACTAAATAATTATGTGATGAATTATACCTTCCACTAATTTGGCTAATAATTTGATTTTCCATCCATTTTTAAGTAGTTTGGAAAATAAATTAAATAAAAATAGGACAAAAAAAGCCAATTTTTGGATTAACATTCATACACACTCAAGTAGTCATACTCATTATGAACACTATAAAACAACTAAAAATAGTAGTAGTAGCAATGGAAGAATTGATTTCGGCAAGAGAAGAAGAAACGGGATCAATAACTCAAATTTAAATTTAAACAGTGACGATGTTTCAAAAATTATTTCTTGATGACCCAACTATACGGAGGTCGAGATCCATCCTTTTTAATGTTATTACCAAAATTTTAGAGAAAAATAAATTAATTTGGTTTGATAATTTAATGGTCAACTAGTACTTTGACTAAAACCCCCTTAAACAGGATTTTTTCAGGGTTTAGTGTTTTGATTTTTTTAAAAATATTTTTCGATGACCCAACTGTACGGTGGTCAAGATCCATCCTTTTAAATGCTATTGCTAAGATTTCATAAAAAAATAAATTTATTTGATTTGGTAATTTAACAGTCAACTAGTACTTTACAACAACCCCTAAACAAGGTTTCATCAGGGTTTAGTGTTTTGATTTTCTAAAAATATTTCTCGATGACCCATCCATATGGTGGTCAAGATCCATAATTTTCAATTTTATTGCCAAAATTTCATAAAAAAATAAATTTATTTGATTTGGTAATTTAACGGTCAACTAGTACTTTGACTACAACCCCAAAATAGGGTTTCGTCAGGGTTTAGTGTTTCGATTTTTTTAAAAATATTTCTCGACGACCCAACTGTACGGTGGTCAAGATCCATCCTTTTTAATGTTATTGCCAAAATTTTAGAAAAATATAAATTAATTTGGTTTGGTAATTTAACGGTCAACTATTTTTTTCACTATTCCCCATTTTTAACTAGTTTGTATAATAAGTTAAAAAATTAAATAATAACCGGAAAAATTCCGATTTTTGAAAGTAAATTCATACACACCAAATTAGTCATATTCACTATTTGTGTGATGAATCTTACCCTACTTTCAATAATTTTACAATTTTTTTATTTTTTTCTCATTTTTAACTAGTTTGTTAAATAAATTAAAAAATGAAATTAAAATAGGAAAAATGCCAATTGTTTAACATGAAATTTGGTGGAACGTACCCCATTTATAAATATTTTTTTTATGATGTGTACAAACATTTAAATTTTTAATAACAATTTTTTCAATTTCTGAAAATAATAAATTCAACCGAATTTGGTCACATTTAGCTAAATTCGACCAAATATGGTCGCAAATAATTTTGAATGGTTTGAAAAATTTTGGGCGGCAAGTTTCCTACTTTTTACTAAGTTTGAAATAAATTTTTCCGCTCACCTCAATTGCTAAATTCGACCGAATATAGTCGAAGTTAATTTTCAATTGGCGGGAACTTTCCCTCCTACTTTTGACGGGTACTAAATTCGACCAATGAGGAAAATCATTCGAAAATATTACTAAATTCGTACAATTATTTTCGATATCTACTAAATTCGACAATATTTTGGTCGAATTTAGCCAGCCCCATTAAATTTGACCATAATTTGTTGAAATAAGCCGCAGTTTAATATATTTGGTCGAAAAGCCTAACTATCTTGCTTGATAGTGACAGCTATAATGACCAATGATTGGCACAATTTGAGAATGAGCAAACCACACGCCAGAAGGATTCTAGTACACTTCAACACATTTTAACAGTCATGTATGTTAACAGTCCTGCATTCCTTTTTATAACCACCATCAATTCCTAGAAATTTTTCTAATGGTTGTTCTTCCACAAATCCTCCAAAGTAATAATTGGTATAATTAAAAAAATATGCATTGTAGGGCCGTATCAGGGGACGGTACAATAGACCAGTGATTATCTTTCCATAAATTTCTATATATATGTGATAATTGTGGTCATAAAGATCAATTAAACATCTAGATTCAGAATGAAAATGTAGAAGATGAACTATAGAAACAGAATATTGTATCTACATTTCTTAACTAACTTGATCAAGAAGTTGTGTATATCATCATTTACATCACAATACAGAAAATGAAGAATATATACAATTCTAGATTGTTATCAACATTGTTGACTAACTTTGACTACTCTAACTAACTTTACCGCCATATGAGATATTTGAAAGTTTGATTGATTTATTCTGACTTTGACCTTGATTATATACTAACATCCCCCCTCAAGATTGAGGGTGAAACAAATTGCACACTCCAATATTGGATAAAAGATACTGAAGGGAATGAGCTGAGAGAGACTTAGTAAACAAATCTAGGTTGAGACATAGTACCAACATGAGCTATCTTGATCACCCCTTGTTAAAGTTTAGCTCGAACAATATGACAGTCTATATCAATGTGCTTAGTACGCTCATGAAACACTGGATTTGAAGCAATATATAAGGCAGATTTGTTGTCACAGTATAGAGTAACTGGAGTAAGTTTTACTCCATTAATTTCAAGAAATAAATGGAGTAACCATTGAATTTTACAGCAGGCATCAGCCATAGCCCTATACTCAGATTCAGCAGAAGATCTAGACACAGTGGATTTCTTTTTAGCTTTCCAAAAAACAAGAAAAGTACCCAGTGTAACACAATAACCAGTTAAGGATTGTCTGGTAGTGGGATAGGCAGCCCAATCAGCATCAGCATAAGCAGTAAGAGTGAAAGGACTGGTAGCAGATAAGAGAATTCCTTGTCCTACAGTATTCTTAAAATATCTCACAACTTTGAAGGCAGCATCCATATGACATTGTCTTTGTCTGGTTAGAAATTGAGATAGAACATGTACAGGATAAGACAGGTCTGGCCTAGTAATAGTCAAGTAGATGAGTCTTCCAACTAATTGTTTATAGGAAGAAACATTGAGAAGTAAAGGTGAAGTATCATTGGACAACAGAGTATGATGTTGTTCCATTGGTATAGGAGAAGGTTTGGCCTCACTCAAACCCGCATCTTGAATAATATCCAAGGTATACTTTCTTTACCAAGAAAATACTTGAGAGGCCCTAAGTCTTTAATTTAAAGTGTTTAGCCAAATGAACTATGACTTACAGTGAAATAAAGTCTTCAAATGATTGTATTGAGGCTTACAGTGAAATAACATTTCATAAGGAGTGACTCCCTTAAGAACTACAGATGGAGTTCTGTTAAGCAGGTAGGTGGCAGTAAGCACACAATCGCCCCAAAAAGAATAAGGAAGAGCAGCTTGTAATCTTAGAGCTCTAGCTGTGTTTAAAAGTGATTTGTGTTTCCTCTCAACCACACCATTCTGTTGAGGAGAGTAGGAACAACTAGTCTGGTGTTGAATACCCAGAGAGTTTAGGAGATTATGAAGAGTACTATTAACAAACTCAGATCCATTATCAGATCTTAGCATCTTAACAGTAACTTTAAAATGATTCTAAACATAAGCTAAAAAAGATGCAAGAATACCAGGAACCTGACTTTTATGGACAAACAAATAAGTCCAAGTAGCCTTGGATTTAGCTTCAACAATGGTTAGAAAATAAGAACAATTCCCATGTGTTTTATGCCTATAAGGCCCCTAGACATCCACATGAATGAGCTCAAACAATTGTTCATATTGAGTAGAACTTACAGGAAAAATAGCTCTAGTTTGTTTTGACATGTATCACACTTATTCAAATCTGTTACAGTAGAAAACATATTGGAAGGAAGAAATTTCATTACTGACAAAGAAGGATGACCAAGCCTTACATGCCAGATATCAAAGTCTTGAGTAGACACAGCTGTTGAATTACAATGATGAGCTGAAGACAATCCAGAATCTAATTTGTACTGTAAAAGATATAGACCCTCTTGATATCTACCAATCTCTTTGACAGTCTTCGAAGAATGGTCCTGAACAAAACAACTTGTATTGTCAAAATACACTAAACAATTAAGCTGTTGAGTCAGTTTGGATACAGATAGTAGATTATAGTTGAAAGTGGGACCACATAGCACTTTGTCAAGTTTCAAGCCTGGAGTTAAACATAAAGATCCAAAGTGAGTAATTGTTGCAGTGTTACCATCAGGTAATTGAAGTTGAGACTGAAATTCATGAATATCTGTTAGACAACTAAAATTTGGAGTGATATGATCAGTGGCACCAGAATCAATTATCCAAACATTTGATTCTGAGCCACTATAATGAGTATAACCAGCAAAATGAGTGCTTATACCTGCAGCATGAACAGTATTAGCAGAAGGATTCCAGTTGGCAGTTGAAGAGGAAGGAGTCATTTCTCTAATACCAGCATGAATCATTTGCATTAGTTGTTTGCATTGATTATCAGAAAAACTGCCAGCCTCCTTAGATGACATATCTGTAGTATCACTGCTAGTAGTAGGATGAGTAGAAGAAGCAGGCTTATCAGAAGCAACATTATATGCTTGAAATTTGCTCTTGGATTGAGAAGTGAACTTTGGCTTAGGTTTAGGTTTTCCATACAATTTATGCCAGTCAGGATATCCATGTAAACAGAAACATTTGTCCTTAGTATGACCCTGACTTTGACAGTAGTCACAAAATAACTCAGAAGTAGGTTTCTTAGTGAATTTAGAATTCCTATTTCCATACTCATTATATTGCTTAACTGCAAGAGCTGAATGTTCAGAAGTCAAAGAAAGAGAACTAGATTTTTCTCTCTGATGTTCCTCTTGCAACAGAATACCATAAGCTTCACTTAAAGATGGAGGAGGAGTAATCATCATAATATGACCTCTGGTAACAGTAAAGTTGTCATTCAATCCCATAAAAAATTGTGCCAACAAAGATGCTTTCATATAGACAGCCAGTTTTGTGTTCACATTACATGTGCATTTCTCACAAGAACATTTAGCGATCTCAGACAAGGTCTCTAATTCATCATTCAATGCACGAAATTTAGTGAAATAAGCAGATATGGACATATTGCCTTGATTGAAAGAAGCAAGATCTCGTTTCAGATTAAACAGTTTAGGAATATTAATATGAGAGAATCGAGTAGCTAGATCCACTACGCCAAAAAAGCTCATATGCAACGCCATGTTTACTGTTGCTTTAGGCCAAAAAAGCGTTGCATTAGACCAAATGCAACACCAGGGGGCGTTGCATTCGAGACCGTCTCGTTAGACCCCATAATACAACGCTTTTTGGCATCTAAAGCAACAGCAATAAGCGTTGCATCTGACGTGTAATGCAACACCACAGCAAGCAAATGCAACACCAAAATAGCGTTGCATTTGACATTTGACATAGTTCCAATTCCACGTCACGAAAGTGGGTCCCACAAGCATGCCACGTCAGCAATGGGTCCAGCTGGCACGCCACGTCAACAACAGTCCAGCTAGCATGCCACGTCAACAACAATACAGTTGGCATGCCACGTCAGCATGTGAGGCCCACGTGCCACGTCAGCATGTGGGGCCCACTTGCCACATCAACATGTGGGGCCACTTGCCACGTCATCAGTGGGGCCCATGTGCCACGTTAGTAGTGGGGCCCACATGCCATGTCACTAGTAGGACCCACTTGCCATATAATGCAACGCTTTTATTTGCTTTTTAAAACACTAGAATCTTATCAAATGCAACACTATATTTACCAAATGCAACACTAAAATATCTAATGCAACACTAGAAATATCAAATGCAACGCTTTGATTAATTAAAATTTCTACAATATCTTGTTTGATACATAAAAAAAACCTATCCAAAACATCAAAATACATTCAAATCCATCCTACTAGCCATCCAAATAGTTTTCATCCCATTCACACCATACAAATACTTCTCAAAATATAACTAACTACCAAAACTAACCACATAACATAATACAAGAAAAAGTCTAATATTCAATTCTAATTCTACATAATACAAGACTATTAGTTCATAGAGCAGATGCCACTAAAAAGCTAGTTTAATATCAACTCCCTGCATCCATCATAGAGCTGCAAGTAAAGCAAACTGGGGCACCTGAATCCAACCTGCAATAACAGAATTTATATATCACCTAATTAATCAAGCTTTTGACATTAATCCGCTAACAATAAACATTCTTCTGACATTAAATTTTCTGCAAGGACCCGATCTCGGTCAATCCTGAAATTCGAGTCTAAAAAACCTCATATTAAATTCTGATGTCACTGGATATAACAGATAAGGAGAGAGCAGGCTCCTGTCGATTGCAGCTTGATTAGCATCATGTTGTTCTTTTCACTTCTTTCCTATAGAAACAGCAAGAATATTCGAATTCCAAAAGAATACGCAAAAACCAAAAAAGAATTAGAGAGTTGGATCCTTACAACATTTAATAGCTACAAAAAACTACAAAAAAATGCATCTGCTGAATCAAATTAAATTCTTTCAGTAGCGTCATTTTAGTTTTATACTTACTTCATATTGTAACATCTACATTAGTATCTCATCATATGGAAGCCAAAAATTGTGCTCTATTCATTAAGTAATTTAATATTCGTAGGCACTGCTAATAGTAAATGACAGTATCTCCTGTACATAAAGATGAACTTTTCCTAAGTTCCAGTGGCGTAGTTGAAGATAACTTGCCTAACATTCTCGTGAAGTGAGAATAGCTCTGGTAACCAAAAGTATATAAATATAGTATAGTATATAAAAAAAACCAGCAGCTTGGGGTTTGACATACTCAGATGGATTAGCCTTGATAATTATAGACTTTTATTACATTTAATTAACATGAAAGATACATAATTATAAGGATTCAACAATACAACAGCACAAGAACACAGTACATTTAAACATATATGTAATAAACAATCATCAAACTTGTGTTTACAAAAATTCTCACCGCCTCGTTTTCAAATTTTCTCTGAAGAATGATCAGATACTGCCTCACCAGCCTCGCGCATCAATTTCTTCAATGAAATGATATTTGTCTAGCCTGGTGTCAAATCCCAAAATCAAATCCCCATTTCAATTCCCTAATTACCTGCAAAAGAAAACAAATTAACATTAAGAAGTATATTTTGCTGAGATTGAGCTATTTATAACAAATGCAGGAGTTAAGCTATCCTACTCAAGTAAAATATTTTTATTTAATATTTTTATTTATTTTTCGGAGAGGATTGTCACAAACCCACACATTCCGTGACAATTTGTGTTGGGCTCTGCCTATCCCAATCCTGTTTTTCCACAAGAACATAATAAGATGATATAGAAGTTGGAAACGTCACAAATATATTCACAACAAAATAATTGCAATCTAATTTAACATCAGTGGCACTCGTGCTGAACCTGCCCTAGTAATACATAAATTATTAAATATTTACCAGATAAATGTGTAGAGATGTACATGTGGTACAATAACAAAGGCCCATACAATGTTACGAAGGTTTCAGAATCTGTAAAAAGTTGAGGCATCCCACTACTTATAGTGCTATGTTCTAATTTCAAAATCATGAATTTGTTTTTTAAGAATTACCATGTCTGTGAAATGAACTTGATATTTAAAATGAACTCACTGAATATTGCAAGGTTTAATTATCACGATTACAACTTAAACACAAGGATAGGTACTGGTTTCGAGATGCCCAGCGTCTCCAATTACAAAGAAAATAATAAGAAAGACAACTCAACGATAAAAAACCCTAGTCACGCTCCCCTCCATCCTCTTATTGACTTTGCTGCCTTTTTCCCAATTTGCCCTTCCTCCAGTTGGGTCAGCCCATTACTTCTTGTTTCTATACTTTTCCCTCTTATAAGTTATTAGCCCTTCCTTCCCTTGGGCCTGTTCACCTTGTACTTGGGCCTGTCCATTTGAGTTCATTACATTACCCGCCTGCCATAGACGCACCTTGTCCTCAAGGTGGAAAGCCGGAAACCGTTGTTGGATTAGCTCTGCCTCCTCCCAAGTGTCCTCACAACTGGGTAACCCTTGCCAATGAATCAACACCTCTATCTTTCCTGGTGGACCTGCTTGCAGGGGGCGCACAGCAATTAAGTGTTCTGGTTCCATGGTAAGTTCCATATCCGGGCTTAGTTGCACTGGAATGGTTGGAGAAGCCTGTGTGTTACCAATACACCGTTTGAGTTGCGACACGTGAAAAACAGGGTGAATCCTACTCGTGTCGGGTAGGTCCAACTTGTAAGCCACCCTACCAATGCGGTGCAACACCTTGAATGGCCCATAGAACCGGGCAGCTAGCTTCTCAAAGGGTTTCCTGGCCAACGAATGTTGCCTGTAAGGTTGCAGACGCAAGAATACAAGTTCTCCAGTTTGAAACTCCACATCCCTTCGTTTCCGATCTGCTGTCAACTTCATGACATTCTGAGCTCGCAGTA
The DNA here is from genome assembly GCA_036435485.1 of Saposhnikovia divaricata. NCBI lineage: Eukaryota > Viridiplantae > Streptophyta > Magnoliopsida > Apiales > Apiaceae > Saposhnikovia > Saposhnikovia divaricata. The sequence goes on from CM071596.1 coordinate 58,368,743, forward strand.
AGTTGAGTCGTAACTCATCCAAAATGAAGTCTCGTTCTTGCAACATTACATCGATGTCCTCCACTAAAGTCTGTCCATGTCTGACTCGAATAAGTTTGGGTGGTTCCCTTCCATATACCACTTGAAAGGGGCTGAATTTGGAGGCTAAGTGAGGGGAGGTGTTATACGAGTATTCCGCCCATGGCAACCACTGTACCCAGGAGTTCGGTTTGTCACTAGCAAAACATCAAAGGTAAGACTCCACCACCTTGTTTACAATTTCCGTTTGCCCGTCCATCTGAGGATGGTATGCGGTGCTTCTTTTCAACTCTGTCCCATGCAAACGGAACAATTCCGTCCAGAAGTGGCTGAGGCTCATCCGGGAGATGCTCATGGCAGGTATTATCAAACCTTCTCGAAGTTCGTTTTCTAGTCCCGTTTTGCTGGTTAAAAAAAGGATGGGTCATGGCGTTTTTGTGTTGATTATCGTGCACTTAATAAGGATACCATACCCGATAAGTATCCAATTCCGGTCATTGAAGAATTATTAGATGAATTACATGGGGCTAGATGGTTTTCGAAATTAGACCTTAAAGCCGGATATCATCAGATTTTGATCAAACCCGAGGACACCCACAAGACTGCGTTTCGCACACACGATGGCCACTACGAGTTTTTGGTTATGCCTTTCGGCTTAACCAACGCTCCGGCTACTTTTCAGTCATTAATGAATGACGTGTTCCGGCCTTTTCTGAGAAAGTTCGTGTTGGTGTTCTTCGACGACATCTTGGTATATTGTCGAAGTGAAGAGGAACATGTGGGGCATTTGAACACGGTTTTGGAGACGTTAGAACTGCACAGCCTATATGCAAACCGAAAGAAATGTGAGTTTGGGAAGGTTCGAGTTGCCTACCTTGGACATGTGATATCTAGTGAGGGAGTAGTAGTTGACGGTGACAAAGTGCAGGCTGTCAAGGATTGGCCTCAACCTAGAAACATCAGAGAACTTCGTGGCTTCCTAGGTCTGACCGGGTATTACCGGAAGTTCATCCGACAGTACGCCCAAATAGCTCAACCACTAACCGAGCAGCTAAAAAGAGATAACTTTGGTTGGACAGAAGTAGCAACAGAGGCTTTTAATTCATTAAAGGCTGCCTTAATGAACCCACCTGTTTTGGCAATGCCGGATTTCAATCGGGTCTTTGTGGTGGAAAGTGACGCATCGGGATATGGCCTTGGGGCGGTATTTATGCAAGACCAAAGGCCTATTGCCTACTTCAGTAAACTCTTGGGTGTACAGGCTCAGCACAAGGCCATTTACGAGAAGGAGCTTATGGCAGGCGGGTATCGGTACGGTCTAACACTGACCGGGTTACTTCCAGCTTTAAGTACTATGGAATGCTCTCGGCCTCTCGAAGGAGGCAGCCCTTTCGGTTCCTGAAACACCTTCTCATGATTCTCTACTGCTGCCACCAAAAACTCTGGAATTTCCCCCTCCTCTTGTGACTTCATACCCACGTCTACCAGTGCTAAGTCCAGGTGGTTGCATTCAATCACGAACCCCTTTTTCTCCTTGCGTAAAGTCTTCATCATAGCCTTTAAGGAAATCTGTGCCTTCACTAATGCAGGATCACCCTTGATTCTAAACGTCTGCCCCCTCAGCTCAAAAATCATCTCTTGTGTTTTCCAATTGGTCATCACCGTTCCTAATCTTTCCAACCATTGCACACCTAATATTGCATCCGAACTGCCCAATTCTAATGGAAGAAAATCCTCACAAACCTCCACCCCACCATCTAGCTGCAGAGTTACATCCTTACAAACCCCCGCGCCCCGCACGGATTCACCATTTCCTAACGATACACCAAACGGTCCAGATGGCGTGACTTCCAGCCCCAATTTGTTAACAGCCCCTAATGACAAGAAATTATGAGTGGCCCCTGGATCGATCAAGACTACAACCTCTTCATGACCAATCAACCCTTTTAGCTTCATAGTCTTCGGATTCGTCAGCCCAATTACCGAATTCAGAGACACTTCTGCAGGCATTTCCTCTATCGGTGATGTCGGGGCATCACTGTTTCCTCCTTCCGACTCAGAGTCCTCATCTTCATCTAACAACAAAACACTCAACTCCCGTCTTTTACAACGTTGACCGATATTCCACTTAGCATCACAACGAAAACAAAGGCCCTTGGCCCTTTTCTCTTGCAACTCTCGGTCAGACAACCTCCGCACTTCCCCACCGTTCTTTGTCAACACTGATCCCACCATGGATTTTGGAGACTGAACTGTAGATTGCGAATCACACCCCCTAGATGTCCAACTACGAGCAGAATAACTACTACCCCCTGCTCCAGTTTGAAATAGCTGACTGCCGGTAGCACTTCTGGGACTCGTAACCACTGGTCCTGGCTTGGCCACAAAACTCCCAAACTTCCGTATTCCCGCTGCCCTGTTTCGATCCTCCACCCTAACTGCAAATTCCATGGCTTGTTCCAAGGTTACCGGGCCCAACAACCTTACTTCCACCCGAATCTCCTCCTTGAGGCCATTCAGAAACTGGCCCAATAGAATATTTTCCGAAATTCGTTCGAGAGGCGATGCAATCTCAATAAAACGACGTTGGTACTCCTACACCGAAGTGGTCTGTGTCGTCGCTAACCACTATTCATATAAGGATCCACCTGTCTGTGAGCGGAACCTCCGTGACACACAATCCTTCAACTCTCCCCAAGTCTTAATTAGTCTCCTCTTGTTTTCCCATTGATACCATCGTAGGGCATCCCCTTCCATCGCCACTACCACTGCTTCCATTATCTCTGTCTCTGTCATCTTATAAAAAGCAAAATAATGATCCATTCGTAACACCCACCCATCCGGATCTACACCGTCAAAAATCGGCATCTCCAACTTCTTATATCGCCAGTTACCCGGAACTCCACCTGACCCACTCCCCACAAACCCTGGTCCTGCACCTAGCACCCTTTCATCACCTCCAAAAACCTGTGGGGCCGCACCTGGGGTGACAGATCCAGGTTGATTCACACTACCCGATGCTTTGTCCACCATTGTTACCTGAGAGAGATGAAGCCCAGTGAGAGTAGCCTTCAGTTCCGCTTGAAACTTCAACTGTTCACTTCTTATCGCGTTCAACATCGTCTCCTGATACTCTCTACTCCGTGCGATTCGTCCCTCAAACTGCCCAGCCACCGCTTCCATGGCTCTCTCAACTGTTTTGGCCACCAGTTCGGCCATGTTCTCTTCGACGGCCGTCGCCTTCTCTTCCAACTGCTCGATTCGTTGAGCCACCGTTGGAGGCCCCATAGATCTACGCTCTGATACCACTTGAAATGAACTTGATATTTAAAATGAACTCACTGAAGATTGCAAGGTTTAATTATCACGATTACAACTTAAACACAAGGATAGGTACTGGTTTCGAGATGCCCAGCGTCTCCAATTACAAAGAAAATAATAAGAAAGACAACTCAACGATAAAAAACCCTAGTCACGCTCCCCTCCATCCTCTTATTGACTTTGCTGCCTTTTTCCCAATTTGCCCTTCCTCCAGTTGGGTCAGCCCATTACTTCTTGTTTCTATACTTTTCCCTCTTATAAGTTATTAGCCCTTCCTTCCCTTGGGCCTGTTCACCTTGTACTTGGCCTTGTCCATTTGAGTTCATTACAGTCTGATTACGTATTTAGGACATGTAAATGGTGTCAGCAAATGCAAGAAATTGTCGTAGGATGATAGTTAGTTCACGATAACTTTTGGTTTGTACCCAGGATCCTGAACCCATCCTTGTCTTCCACAATGGATGAGCTTACTGAATACATCAGGGGCAAGGTATCTTGTCATATATGTTGTCCTCACATCTAGGACAAGAGCCGGAATCTGAAAATTAGAAATCACGGAGACAAGCCCTTAAAACAGGGATTTCGACCAAGTTGGTGCAAGACAGGGATATGAAACATAAATTCAGTCAGGTCAAGAGTAGTGAATCTAGTAGCACAATTTGACAGCAATAAATGTCATTGAGCAACAACTTTAGATACCAAGGGTCTACTCTAAAAAACGGTTAGACATGATGGAGATATAGATTAAGTCAGAGTTTAGATTAAGACAGTTGAAATGGAGAAGCTGCAACTAGGGCTTTGTACGACTGAAACATCCCACAAAATGTTGATATGGAAGTTCTGCATGACTGCTAAAAACCCAGTGTTACTATATGATTAGGAAAATTGAGTTCCTAAGAGAAGTCATATCACAAAATGAGTGTAGCGTACATGCTTTGTTTAATGTGTCCTAATAAAATGAAATCATGATTTTTTCTTAAATCACCTCTTCGATTAGAATCAATCGAATAGAATATTTATCATTTCAACCATGACCTATTCAAAAACAAATCATTGCTATGTGCTCAGGTAGCACAAACAATGAAATTCAGAGAGGGAAAAAGCTAAGCATGTGGCTGACTATAAAAACAGAGGTATCATCATGTTTCACACACATATTGCATAGTACATACTGCAGTGATATGACATAGAGTGCAATATCAAATGACTTACAGACCGAACCTTAAATAAGAAAGCATCTTACTAGTTAAAAAAGCATCTAATAGTACTTGCAAAAAGATAATACTAAAGAAAACATTATATTACTTGAGCATAAGTGTGCATCTGACCAAATTACCTTGAACATTATCACACTTACCAAAATAGTTAGCGATGTAAACATAACGTAGTAAATCGGGGAAACAACAGCTGTATTAAACGTGTCAAGGGCCTGCATTCAAGAGTCAACCATGTCAAGTAGAAGTAACAAAGAACTGGGGAAATACCAGTAAAAGTTAAAAAAAAATGCTGAAGCATTAGAGGAAGATTAAATTAAGTACCAATATATATTACGTAAATATGCCCTCTCAGTTCTCACTAGTAACAAGATCCGACACGACCGACAACGGACAACCCAATACGAATTTGGGTTCGAGTCAATATCCTTTAGGTACATTATATTTTCCGCAACTGAATGTGCTTAACATGTATAAACACTTATAATTTAAAACAAACTGTGTGGAGTTAACAACTTTTATATATAGAAATTCATTAGACCAAAACATGTGAAGCTATGCTTGAGAAGTAAACTCAGGTTGGCAGACCAGTGCTCATCTAGAAACATAACATATGTGCAGCGGAACTGTCATTACTTTGGTGGTGATCCCATCTGCCTCGTAGCGTTGTTGTAATAATTTTGAAGCTGGAACAATGACAATGCTTGAATCTGCAATAAAAGAAGTCATCAGGACACGTATAACTAATATAATAAGATCAGGTTAATATTTCTGAACTTGACAATCGAGTGAATCTTACATTGGATATAACCAGACCCTGAGTTTATATATATTATATGTTACTAAATTAACAAGAATGGATAGTCCCACAGTTGACTACGAAAGCTCTGCATATTCATACCATCCTCAGCTAGCAATAAGTAGTCAGGAACTCTAGCAAGGTGAAGTTTAAACTCTTCGCCATTAGGATTCTCAGCCCACCAGCACATCATTTGTAAACTAGCACATCATTTGTAAACTCTGCATTAAGGAAAGGACACACGGTTTATGGTGCTAAATTAATTTTCAAGACTTTTATGTTCAATGTGACCTGACCTTTTCTAGGCATCCAATGGTTATATATCTGCTCTCTTCTACGCCTACAATGAATATTTAAAACATAAAAGAAGTCTGAAAAACATAAATCAAAGCTTTTACAAAAATTGTTTCTGAAAGTTGTATACGAACAATATTTTAGTATCCAAGTTACAGAACTCTATTAAATCTCTTAATGGAAGTCAGCAAAACAGATTTACCCTATTTATCCAGACCTATATAGGACTAGTTAGGGTGTGCACACAGAGGAATCAACGTATTTTCCTTTTTTTAATTCAGATGTTACCTTTAATCCATCAACAAGACGCCCATGCATGCTTCCAACGTATGTCCTTCTATGTTCTCTAATGTCAGCCTCGTCCTTAACCCCACCAAGAGAAGCAGAAGCAATAGATGATGCCAAGGATGTCTTTCCGACACCTGTGGACCAACAAAGCACAATACTGGGCCTCTCGCATCTTATTTAAGCTGCAACATATATTCAGACTCAAAAACATAGATATAAAAGAACGATGATAATTACAGCAGAAAGCACTTTCAACAAACAAATAAGAAACTTGCAACCTTGCAGTTGAAGAGATTATAACAAGCAAGTACCATTTTGTAGCCCCAAATCCTAAATCACCAAACCCTAAATTGTAGCCCCAAATCGAAGCCCCAAAACCAAACCCTAAATCCTAAATTGGAGAAAAAAATCGAAGCCCCAAAAGCAAGTACCATCTTGAAGAAAAAAAATCCTAACACCAAACCCTAAATTGGAGCCCCAAATCGAAGCCCCAAAAATCCTAAATCACAAAAAAAAAACCCAAATTAGAGATACAAAAGAGATTGAAAAACATGTATGAAGAAAATACCGGGGGCCAGAAAGAGTGTATGCAACAAAGAGGAAGGGAAGAGGGAGAGAGCTGAGGAGGATAGATAATTAGCCGCCCTTTTGTTTTTGAGAGTTGGTATATATGATTTGAGGTTTGGGTGTTCAAAAGTAGAGAGCGGGATGCAAAAAGTTGAAAGCGGGATAATTATCCGCATATCTTATTTTTAACAAAAAAAAACTTTATTTTTATTTTATTAAATTCAATTTTATTGATATATTTGATCATTATAAAATTAAACTAACTAAATTTATGATTTTTTTTTAAAAATATTATAGAACTAAAATCGTTAAAGATTAAAATCCGTACGCTTAGAATGTTGAAAATCTAAATTAAAAAAAATATTAAAAAATTTTAAACGAGCATTTTAAATTGGAAGGTCTACTTTGATCGGTTTGACCATTACAAAATCATACCAAATAAATCTAGGGATTTTTAAAAAAAATTACCACATCACTAAAATCGTTATATCTTGACATCCGTACGTGTGGAACGTCGAAAAAATAATTAAAAAAAATAGCTTCATCATTCGGGACAGGACTAATTAAAAGGAAAGTCTACTTTGACTAGTTTGACCGTTACAAAAGCAAACCAAATACATCTAGGAAATTTTTAAAAAAATTAAAACATCAATAAAATCGTTATATCTTGACATCCATACGATTGGAACGTCAAAAAAATAATTTAAAAAAATAGATACATCATTCGGGACAAGGATAGTTAAAAAGAAAGTCTACTTTGACTGGTTTGACCGTTATAAAACCAAACCAAACACATCTAGGAAATTTTTAAAAAAAATACCACTTCACTAAAATTGTTATATCTTGGCATCTGTATGTTTGAGACGTCAAAAAAATAATTTAAAAAAATAGATCCCTCATTCGGGACAAGAATAGTTAAAAGGAAAGCATACTTTGACCAGTTTGACCGTTATAAAACCAAACCAAATACATCTAGGAAATTTTTTAAAAAATTACCACATCAGTAAAATCATTATATCTTGGCATCCGTATGTTTGGGATGTCGAAAAAATAATTTAAAAAAATAGATCCCTCATTCGGGACAAGACTAGTTAAAATGAAAGCCAACCTTGACCAGTTTGACAGTTACAAGAGTAAACCAAATACATCTAGGAAATTTTTAAAAAAAATACCACATCACTAAAATTGTTATATCTTGGCATCTGTAAGTTTGGGATGCCGAAAAAATAATTTAAAAAAATAGATCCCTCATTCGGGACAACACTAGTTAAAAGGAAAGTCGACTTTGACCAGTTTGACCGTTATAAAAGCAAACCAAATACATCTAGGAAATTTTTTAAAAAATTACCACATGACTAAAATCGTTATATCTTGACTTCCGTATGATTAGAACGTCGAAAAAATAATTTAAAAAATAGATACATCATTCGGGACAAGAATGGTTAAAAAGAAAGTCTACTTTGACCGGTTTGACCGTTATAAAACCAAACCAAACACATCTAGGAAATTTTGTAAAAATTACCACATCACTAAAATCATTATATCTTGCCATCCGTATGATTGGAATGTCGAAAAAATAATTTTAAAAAATAGATTCATCATTCGGGACAAGACAAGTTAAAAGGAAAGTCTACTTTGACCTGTTAGACCATTACAAAAGCAAGCCAAATAAATCTATTTTTTTTAAAAATTATCACATCATTAAAATCATTAGATCTGGACATCCATATGTCTAGAATGTCAAAAAAATAATTTAAAAAAATAGATTTATCGTTAGGGACAATACTAGTTAAAAAGAAGGTATACTTTGACCAGTTTGACCGTTATAAAACTAAACCAAATACCTCTAGCAAATTTTTTATAAATTTACCGCTTCAATAAAATCGTCATATCTTGCCATCCGTACGATTAGAACGTCGAAAAAATAATTAAAAAAAATATATTCATCATTCACAAGACTAGTTAAACGGAAAGTCTACTTTGACCGGTTTGACCGTTATAAAACCAAACCAAATACATCTAACAAATTTTTTAAAAATTTACCACTTCACTAAAATCGTTATATCTTGACATCTGTACGATTAGAACGTCGAAAAAATAATTTAAAAAAATAGATTCATCATTCAGGACAAGATTAGTTAAAAGGAAAGTCTACTTTGACCGGTTTGACCGTTATAAAACCTAACCAAATACATCTAACGATTTTTTTAAAAATTTACCACTTCACTAAAATCATTATATCTTGACATCTGTACGATTGGAACGTCGAATAAATAATTTTAAAAAATAGGTTCATCATTCGGGACAAGACAATTTAAAAGGAAAGTCTACTTTGACCGGTTTGACCATTGTAAAACCAAACCAAATACATCTAGCAAATTTTTTTAAAAATTTATCACTTCACTAAAATCGTTAGATCTTGACATACGTATGTTTGTAACATCGAAAAAATAAATTAAAAAAATAGATTAATCATTCGGGACAAGACTAGTTAAAAGGAAAGTCTACTTTGACCGGTTTGACCGTTATAAAACCAAACAAAATACATCTAGCAAATTTTTTAAAAATTTACCACTTCACTAAAATCGTTATATCTTGACATCCGTACGATTGGAACGTCGAATAAATAATTTAAAAAAATAGATTTATCATACGGGACAAGACTAGTTAAAAGGAAATTCTACTTTGACCAGTTTGACCGTTATAAAACCAAACCAAATACATCTAGCAAATTTTTTAAAAAATTTACCACTTCATTAAAATTGATATATCTTGACATCCGTATGATTGGAACGTCGAAATTTTTTTTTTAAAAAGTAGTTTCATCATTCCGGTAAGAGAAGTAGTTAACGCAACATTTCAAAACAAAAAATGCAACACTGTTGTCACCTAATGCAACGCTTCTGCCATGTCAGCGACTGCCACGTCACCAACTATGGGTCCCACATCTACCACGACAGCAATTGTGGGCCCCACACTGACCACGCCAGCATCTGTGGGCCTCTTGTCGCGTCATCCTTGTGGGCCCCACACTAGCCACGTCACCCTAGTGGGTCCCACAACTGCCACGTTAGCATTTATTAACATTAAAAAATGGCTAATGCAACGCTTTTAAATAGCAAATGCAACGCCTTTTTCACCTAATGCAACGCTTCTGCCACGTCAACAAATGCCACGCCAGCAAATATGGGCCCTACATCTGCCACGTCAGCACTTGTGGGCCCCACACTTGTCACGTCAGCATTTGTGGGCCGCCTGCCACGTCACCTTTGTGGGGCCCACACTGCCACGTCACCCTGGTGGGTCCCACAACTGTCACGTCAACATTTATTAAAATTCAAAAATTGCTAATGCAACGCTTTTAAACATCAAATTCAACACCTTTTTCACCTAATGCAACGCTTCTGCCACGTCAGCCAATGCCACATCAGCAAATGTGGGTCCCACATTTGCCATGTCAGCAATTGTGGGGCCCATACTTGCCACGTCAGCAAATGCCACGTCAGCACGTGTGGGCCCCACTGCTGCCACATCAGCATTTTTTAAAATTAAAAAATATCTAATGCAACGCCAGGTGTTAGTGTTGCTTATGTGAAACACCGTGGATCAAATGCAACACTAATTATGTGTAATGCAACACCAGTTCAAGTTCTGTTTCATTAGAGCCAAAATTTCATACCTAACGAAACACTTTCTAAAAGCGTTGCATATGAGCATTTATGGCGTAGTGATCATTCCAGATATCAGTTGCATAGTTCATAAACATAACACTTTGCCTAATTTCTGGAGATACAGTGTTTAGAATCCAAGAAATCACAATATCATTGCATCTATTCCAGTAAACAGATAACGGAGCATTAATTGCAGGTTTAACATAAGTTCCATCAATAAAACCTAACTTCACTTTGGATGATAAGGCAATTTTCATCGATCGACACCATTGACTGTAGTTATGATCAGAAAGAGTGATCGTGACAAGAATCATACCTGGATGATCAGATGCAGAGAGATAATATGGATGATTGCAGTCAATGATTGAACCTGATGTTGTAGAACCAGTAGTAGCCGATGAGTAAGACATAGTCATTGACACAAATGATCAAACACTTGATAGACAATTGCAGAGATTGAAGAATCGCGGAAGAGAATTGAAGAAATTAACCACAGAGATGAAAAGCAACACAATAGCGTGATCAATAAGAAGATCGTCGCTCTAATACCATGATAATTGTGGTCATAAAGCTCAATTTAACATCTAGATTCAGAATGAAAATGTAGAAGATGAACTATAGAGACAGAATATCGTATCTACATTTCTTAACTAACTTGATCAAGAAGCTGTGTATATCATCAGTTACATCACAATACAGAAAATGAAGAATATATACAATTCTAGATTGTTATCAACATTGTTGACTTACTTTGACTATTCTAACTAACTTTACCGCCATATGAGATATTTGAAAGTTTGATTGACTTATTCTGACTTTGACCTTGAGTATATACTAACAATATGTTCCACAAGAAAAAGCTCGGGGGCGTAGCCAAATATGTGGTTGACCATGTATAACATTCAGAAAAAATGAAAAACTATGAATTAGTTCCCTACAATCGAAATATATATGTGTGTGCGTGAGTGGGAAGTAGAGAGAGGGAGAGAGGAAGTGTGTGTGTCTGTGTATGTGTTTCTTTCCAGTTATATACACAGAAGTTAAATTTTGGACCTTGTTCGATAATAATTCTGTTTGGTCAAGTAGTGATCTGGTTCACTCATGGAGAGCATCTTTGAAAAAAAATTAAACCCATGTGGTCAAGTTTTAATGATGATCGCTTAAATGATAAATCACTAAACTCAGCTCTTGTGTACTATGCACGTTCACCGATAACTGTATAATATGGTTGGATTGAGATCTCCTTCATAACATTCTCATTGTTTATCATCTCAGGGTGCATAAATTCTATGATTCAAAATAAATAAAGTACCAGCTGTAGGTTTTAACCCGAGATTGAACAAATATGTTAAGCATGAATTTACTCATCTTATTATGCTGTAGATCATATATTTAAAAGTGTGAGCTCTGCTCCATCATGTACTGATGTCTACTATAATGGATGATTCATTGATACAATAAAAGTTTACTTTGATTCAAAAAATACTCTGCATTTATGATAGTAAAAATTACAACCATTACTAGCATCCTCATTCAGAGTTCATACCATTGATTTTTTATTTATTTTTTGTTTTGTTTTACAACTCCCTTTTTTCTTGGGATAAGCAACTAGATATGGGGAAATCGAAATGTAAATATAGCTTGGCCTTGCCTTTAAGACATCTTTGATCCAGTTCAAGAGGTTATTATTAGGTCCATTTGGCATGAAGTCAACCCCCTTATCTAGGATCACTATGGATGGATAACTGTTTTACAACTCTTAGGTCGGATCTCGATTCCTAGAATAGAGATACCGCTCTTTCTTATCCCGCTTTTCACTTCCCTCAAGCACATCTTCAGTTCCTTATTGACGCCAGTACCTTCTTTGCTAAAGTAGTCACCTAACTCAATTTGATACAAGTACTTATTTTCCCATCTCACTTGTGGATACTGAGAACCACTTAATACAGGCATATCTGGTGTCCATTCTAATTTCGGGCCATTCGGGCCATTAACGTAGCGATACTTGGTTAACATCCAGGGTATATAAACAATCCTCCATTCGCTTTCGCAAACATCATCAATTCCAACATATGCTTCTAACGGCTGTTCTTCGCCCAATCCCCCGAAGTAAGAATTAGAGAAATGAAACAAAAGGTATGCAGTGTAGGCCGTATCAGGGGACAACAGAGTAGTGTTCATCTTTCCATTAATTTCAAGATGTTCCACACAGAAAAGCTCAGGTGCATAATCATATCTTTGGTTGACCATATACGACATTTAGAATGTATCATAAATTAGTTCCCTACAAGCAGAATATATATATATATATAGGAAGAATTACTTTTTTACATGAAATATGCACAGGTAAGATTTTGCACCTTGATTTCTGATAATAGACTTTCGTCAACTGATCTGGTTCACTTATGGAGAGCGCCTCCGGATAAATATAAAAACACCTGGTTCCGCTGAACTTATCTAACCAAAAGCACTGCAAAAAGGAAGATGATTAGGTGAAAGAGTAGTTTGTTGAGCAATTATGTAGGCAGGACTTGTAAATAAAAGGAAAAAGAAATATATATACCATAGCACCATCATCAATGGTTAAAGGATTATCGGAAAGAAAGAGATATAAATCCTTTTTGGTAGGAAAAGCCTGTAGAGTATTGTAGTCAATCTTATTCCAGGGATCATCAAACTTTGGATTTGGCAGTAAGTGCAGCGGCGTACGACGAGAGATGAGATCAACCGGTAGAAATGTACTCCAAACCTGATCTGATATTGCAGCTGATTGGAAACTTTTGGACACAATTGATAGGCTCCCACAAGCATCTACAGGGCTAGTACGTGAGACAATCTTTTCCATCAATTCTTGTGGCAAGCCATCCATATCACCCATTACTACCGAATGAATGCTGTCTACATCAACCAAAATGAATATTTAAAGAAAAATCCTGGCTGTATCACATTTAGGGGTGAACTGCCAAAATAGCACAATTTTGGGGGAAAATGTCCAAAATGGCACTTTCTGGGAAGTGTACCCCGCACTGGTACATACATAACGCAAATATTGTCTGCGTTAGGGGGGTAACGCATGTGCAACATGCGTTACTCGTGTATTTTGCAACTGTCCAGCTGATTTCAAGCAGTAAAACGCATCTAACACAAGCGTTATTGGGGTAACACAAGTGCGTGATGCGTTACAGGGGTAACGCATCACGCACTTGCGTTACCCCCAAAACGCAGTTGTTACATACGTTTTTGTTGTTTTTCAGCTGGGTCTGTAACAAAATACACAGGTAACGCATATCTCACATGCGTTACACCAAAACGCAGGCACTATATGCGTGATGTATGTGCCCCTGCGGGGACCAACTTTCCAGGAGTGCTATTTTGGACATCCAACACCCATTTTTGTGCCATTTTGGGCATTTTCTCCACATTTAGGGATGGCATGGAAATTTTTTGGATTTTGAAAATCCATGAATATTCATTTAAGATAATTTTAAATCTGTCAATTTTTATTGGTATTGATTAAGATTTTCAAAATTGGTAAAATTTAAAATATTTGTTGGAATATTTATGAATGAATTTGCTATATCACATTTATGTGGATTGCTATATCACTTTTAAGTTTTTGAATTTTGAAAACAATGAGCATTCCTTTAGGTTCTTTTTAAATCTGTCAAAATTTTTTGTTGTATCAATTAAAAGTTTAATAATTTGATCAAAATTTGAAATTTGTGTCCAAATATTAAGTAATTTTAAAGTATCACATTTATGTATCGGCAATTTTTTGGATTTTGAAAATCCATAGGACAATTTAAATCTGTCACAATTTTGTTGGTTTTCTTTAATACTCTAAAATTTTGATTAAAATTCAAAATATTGTAGAAATATTAATATAGTTTTATCACATTTACGGATTGCATTGAAGTTTTAAATATTTTGAAAACCCATGAATATTTATTAAAGATATTTTTAAATCTATCAATATTTTGTTGGTATTAATTAAGATTTTAAAAAATCTGATTAAAAATCTAAATATGCGTTCAAATATTAATGAATTTTAACCGTTTGTTGTATTACATTTATGGATTGCATTGAATTTTTTTGGATTTTCAAAATCCATGAATATTCATTTAGGATATTTTCAAATCTGTCAAAATTTTGGTGGTCAATATGTTAAAAATTCGTCTAAAATTGGAAATATATGTTAAAATAAAAATTATTTTTAGCTATTCGGTGTATTAAATTTATGGATTGTGTTGTGCTAAAATAAATACAATTTTTAAATCGCAAGCGCACGATTTAATCGTTGAAATATTTTAGGTATCGATCCAAGGAGATTAACATTTTCGCAAACTTAATTTCTAATTTAAGCAAACTAGACTAATTAATTTTGAGAAGAGTTTTGTTTATCTAATTAACAGATAGAATAAAAGTATTTAAAATTCCAAACTCAAAAGTACATTAAATTTTTGAACCGAATGTTAACAAAACCCACTAAATTGATACAATGCGTAAATAAAAAGCAGACATAGACTAGAGCTAAATGGGCCGAAAGCATTGAAAACAAAAAGTGGTAATTGGCCCATACATGAACAAAGTGAGGAAATGGTGTGAATTATGCAACGCAAAAGCAAATAAAAAGAAGGAAATTTGTAATAATTAAAAACAATAAAAATGGAAACCTGCATTAAATGGTTAGTAAATAAAAATGATAGAGGAGCCTACACACATGTTAAAGTAACTGATTTAATTAGGAAATTAAAATGGAACATAAATATATGTAGGTTACTACAAATTAAACAAAAAGATGGAGTTTATAGAATTAAAAAAAGTAATAATTATAATAATAAAACTAAAGTGACAATTAAGTATAAGAAAGTGAAAAGAAATGTTGTTCAAATTTATCTAGATGCAGCAACAAAAATGAGACACATAGTGAAGATTTATCACAAAAGTAATGACAAAAAGAAAATTACAAATAAAAGCTATCTATAAATCATCATATAAAATAAAAGAAAAATAAAAGAAAACTAAAGCAGATGATAAGATGCAAACCCAATCATTGATTAACAAGAGCTACAATCGTGAAATAAAATGATATATTAAAACAAGAACAAGAAAATGGAGGCACGTGATGTAAAACATTAATCAATGGCAAGACGAGTAGATACAAGCGAATCATATTTACACCTCAGCATCAAAATCAGTTGTAGCACAGAAAAAAAAACAAAAAGGAGGTCTAAAATTTATAAAGAACTATTCGTAGAACAAATCTGAGGCCGAAGCATAACCCAAAACACAAATTTAAATTGTGATGGAACAGAGCTATAGCCGAAAAGCATAAAAGAGAGACGGAAAAATTCAGGAAGACAATAAAGACAAAAACAAAATAACGAGAACAAGGCAAAATAAACGAAAGAGCTAAGACAAGAAAATAAAGGAAGCTTAAAATTGTATTAAACTTAAAAGGAGTGTTTACAAGATTTGAAACTAAAAAAAACAAGAAATTAAAGCTAGCCTAAAATCTAAGTTCATAAATACAAAGGGTGTGAGGGGGTATTTATAGGATAAGAATTAGGGTTAAGGGGAGTGTTGGGTAAATCTTGGCCATACACCTTATAAATGTCGTGGACAAATCCTAGCCATCTATTTGTTTCCTTCCCCCTTAAGCTTTGATGAGTGGATCTTGGCCATACACCTTATAAATGTGGTGGACAAATCCTAGCCATCTATTTGTTTCCTTCCCCCTTAAGCTTTGATGAGTGGATCTTGGCCATACACTTATTTAGTGTGTTGGGATGATTTTCACCTTCCACATGTCTTCAAAGATTCCTTTTCCACCAAGCTCCTAATTCTTTTTCCTTTTTTCATTTAAGTCCTTTTTCTTCCTCTTTTTCCTTCCTTGCTATTTATTTCTTTATTTTGCCATTTCTTTATTTATTCACGAATTTCCTGAAATGCAACAAAATAAATTATTAAAATACGAGTTTAAGCAATAAATAGGTACTAAAAATATGTAAAAATATGCACTTATCAAATGCCCCCATACCTATCTTTTGCTCGTCCTTTGAGTAAAACAAAACAAAAAGAAAATCTTGATAAAAAGTCCTATACTCCTTTTCGTAGGTGTGACAGTTGCATTTGGCATATGCAACAATCCCTTTAAACCCCTAGGCAGCCCTAGTGGACGAGTGAGGTCTCATGAGGGCCTATAGTGAATGTACCCACAAAATCCATCTAGTTCGTATAAAAGAATATATGACAATGCAACACCACACATACATGTCCTCTCATGATACATCAACTTAAGAATCAAAATGAATTTGCAAAGTCTTGGTGTGGAAAGTACAAGGATTCACATAGTCTACTTAAATAAGCATGCAAGAATGATTACAAGTTCATGTCAAGTGCAAAAATTATTGGAAACCATGCTAAGTCTACAAGAGCACACCTTAGAGTCAAAACTTGAGATCTCATATGCAAAAGAAACAAGAAATACCTCATATTTCACTCAAAAAGAACATTCAATATCACCCATTCAATAGTGAGGCTTTCATCAGATTTTGCATCAAACTGTTCATACTCTTGAATCAACAGAGCCCTTCTATTCCTTTTGATAGATTCATTGCTTTGGCATTGAGTTTCCAAAGTTTCCCAGATCTCCTTAGCAGTTTTACATGCTATCACTCTGTTTGACATGACTGCATCAAGGCTATTATGAAGAATATTCTTCACCTTTGCATCTCTAAGTACTTCAGCCTTTTCCTCAGGAGTCCATTCAGCCTTTGTCTTCTGAACATAGTGCTCAGGTACAGTATCTGTTCTAGTAACCAGTCTCTTAGGGATATATGGACCATCATATATCCGATCAAGATAGTTAGGATCAGTTGCCTCCAGATACATCAACATCTTTACCCTCTTGTAGGGTATTCAGCCTTTTTGAGGAAAGGAATTTTAATACTCTCATACCTGCTCGTCGACATCTTAAGATCGTTTCTGATTGTAATTAATCATTTTTGGTGAAATTCAGAATTGAAATTTCAAATTTTTTCAAAAATGTCGAAGGTTGTTTTCAACGGAAAAGGGTTGAAAATGGTGCCAACAAAATCAACGGGTAATCAGTGAATTTATACTTAAATTCAACTGAAATGCTAATTTCAACAAGCTTATATTCAACGAAAAGGTTGCAGTTGAATTTATGGTAAACTTAACGAGATCCTGTTGAAATTAAACTAAATATTTAGTCAAATTTTGATGGTTGAATTTAGCCATTTTTCTAGTAGTGAAAAAAACAAAACATATACCTGCACAACTACTCAACTTTTCTCCTGAATAATAGCTCCACAATACTATCAGAACATGACATGATACTCCAAGAAGAACATCAATCAAGATTGGCTCGTAAATCCATGACACATTGCGTAAAACAGACTTTGGATCTTTTTGTCGAGCTTTGACCTTAACGAACCGAGCCGAGCTTTAATCGTAGCGAACCGAGCTGATTTCTGAACGAACCGAACCGAGTTTTGACCGAATCGAGCCGAACTCGAGTTGTTCACGAACAGCCTCGAGCCGAGCCGAGTTCAATCTGAGCTCGAGCTCTTCGCGAACAATTAATTTGGTTGGAGATCTTAATAAATATTTAAATTACAAGTGTACAATTTCATTGTTTCAAAAAAAAAAGTGTACAATTTCATCTTTTTAATATTTGAGATATCGATCCGTAGAGACTATATATTTTCGCGTTTCTTTAATTTCTAATTTAGGCGAATTAGACTAAAGATTTCAAGGTGAGATTTTATTTTAACTAATTAACAATTATTTAAAACAAAATTAAAACAATTATTTAAAATAAAATTAAAGAATTTAACCGGACATAAAGAACTACTGCAATTTATGAAGCAACAGATCTATCAAGAGAAACAAAAATAATTGTGTAGTGATTAACTAATTAACATGGCAATGAATACCATAATAATAATTAAAATGATTTGTAAATCAACTTACAAAACAAGGCTGTGTAAGTGAACACTTAACATGGGGGAGAAAATAAAATGGAACTGGGCTTGTAAATGAAATGGGTTAGAATTGGTTTGGGCCGTGAATTACAATAACTAAACATAATGAAAATGGGCCAAAACTCAACATAAGATATAAAAACAATGAGATGCTCGGTTTATGGAAATTAAATCTATTTTTTAAAAAATATTTCTCGACGATCCAACCGTACGGATGTAAAAATATATCTAATTTAATGATATTCCCAAATTTTCAAAAAATAATAAATTAATTTGGTTAGAGATTTTAGTAGATCACTACTATTCTAACTAGTACTAGTAACTAGTGCTTTGTCACGGATTGTTGTTTCTATATTTAAAAAAATATTTCTCGACGATCCAACCGTACGGATATCAAGATATATCTAATTTAGTGATATTCCCAAATTTTCAAAAAATAAAAAAACAATTTGGTTGGAGATCTTAGTATATCACTACTATTCTAACTAGTACTAGTAACTAGTGCTTTGTCACGTATTGTTGTTTATATATTTTAAAAAATATTTCTCGACGATCCAACCGTACGGATGTCAAGATATATCTAATTTAGTGATATTCCCAAATTTTCAAAAAATAAAAAAATAATTTGGTTGGAGATCTTAGTAGATCACTACTATTCTAACTAGTACTAGTAACTAGTGTTTTTTCACGGATTGTTGTTTCTATATTTAAAAAATATTTCTCGACGATCCAACCGTAAGGATGTCAAGATATATCTAATTAATGATACTCCCAACTTTTCAAAAAAAAAAAAAAATTTTGTTGGAGATCTTAGTAGATCACTAATATTCTAACTAGTACTAGTAATTAGTACTTTGTCATGGATTGTTGTTTCTGGTTTTCAAAAAATATTTCTCGACGATCCAACCAAATTAAAATTACTTAAATTTATATAATTATAAATTTTAAAAAAATCGTTGGTTGCACGAGTTATAAGCTATTATTATAAATTATTTTCAAAAAAAAAGAAGCAATTATTATAAATTAATAAATATAAGTTAGATTATTAGTAAAAACTACTCCCCATGTGATGCTACTTGTCACATTGTAATTGGCTAGTACTAGAGCACATGGATTGTGCTTATTTAACTTAATTACAACTGTTGATGATGCAAATAGTAAGATATCTTGATCGTTCAATATTTTTTTTTCAATTTCAACTCTCATCATACTCAATCGGCTTGGATTGTAGGGAGAATTTCACTCACTGTACAATGTCTGGACAAGAATGTATGCCATGCACACTTTTTTGTCTAAAGTAATAATAAGCATTAATTAATTTGTAAACTAAAGGTACACCAAACTTGTCATTTCTCTCCCGAAAATCTCACTCTTTTCTCTCATCGTCAATTATATCTCTCTTTTCTCTCCTCAAGAACACCAACCAAATCCTAATAATTAAATTCGATTTTCTCTATGATTCTGTTGTTCAAAACATATCATATGTATACTCAAATTGGTCCTCTCCTCATCCTCTACACAACCATGTCATCGTTTCTCAATTTCGAGAAAATCAATTTCTGGGCTAGCTTGATTTCAGTTCGGTTCTTGGAGTTTATGTTCGATTTTGTTGATTTTATTTTGGGTTAGTGTTTATCGGTGGTTATTGATGAGTTTCGGGGTGTGTTAATGGTTGTTGGAGCATCGCTGGTATTTTATATCTTCATTTGGATTTCTGTATTTTTCGAGCTTAATTGAGCCGATCTCGAGTCGAACGAGCTCGAGCCGAACCCGAGCCGAGCTCGAGTCGAGCTCACTAATAGCTCGGCTTGAGCTCGTTTTGTTATCGAACATTTTTTAGTGTTCGAGCTCGACTAGAGCTCTTAACGAACCGAGCCGATTCGAGCTCTTAACGAGCCGAGCTCGAACTTGTTCGCGAACAGATCGGTTCATGAACAACCTTAAATTTGGCAATTCTTTTTCCCAACTGATGATAAAAGTCTGTTGTTGATCCGTTGGCGGGTTGTTATTATATCATTGACTTTTCAACCATTATGCTATAGGTTAGCAATCAGTTAGCAATTACCAACGGACGGGTTTTCGTTGGCAACTTTCGTTGGTAAATTTGGGATTTCTTGTAGTGTGCCCTATACCATACAAGGAGGCCCGGTCGATGGTAGAAATAATATATTTGATTAGATTTATTTCAAGAACTTTTAATTGAAATAGTGAATAGATAATTAATTATTGTTTCTTTATGAGGTTTATTACTCTTCTAAGCTTTAGGTTTATTACATTAATACAACAATATGTACACTGCTTCCTTATAACTAAATAATTAAATTAAGATGAAATTACTTAAGTTAAAAACAATAATGACATGTGATAATATAACAACTAAGGAAAGAATTGAAAAAGCATCCAACTATCCAGCTCTAGCTTTAGCTCTAAAAAGATGGTTAATCACACAGAATTCCATAAAATTTAGTATCATAATTGTGTAGGAATGAAGTTAGTGATACACCAGTTGTTTACAGTTCTAATATGGGTGATGATGAACTTAATAAGTTGACACATCTTGTTATATAAACAGTTTTTAGCTCGTACGCAAACCACAAATGTTAATAGAAATTATTAATTTTCAATTAGTTTAACTTCTTTATCATCCTACTTAAAAAATGTAGACAATCTAAAAAAAATTTCAATACATCAATATATATATATAAAGGAGGATAGCGGGAGTTTAGGTGGCGCTCTAATATCGTCTCAATCAATTTTTCTAATTTTCTAGAATTTTAAACACTAATAAATATAAAAATATCAATTAGCATATTAGAAGTAGAATAGGTGTTCGAATTTATAAAGGAGAAAAGTTCGAATTTATAGGAAAGACATATGATTAGAAGTTCTATTGAAAGTATAATAAGTATTTATAAGGCATACGATTAAAAGTTCTATTGGAAGTAGAATAGGAGTTTGAATTTATAGAGAATAAGAGTTCGAATTTATAGAAAAAATATATAAATAAAAGTTCTACTAGAACTTGAATAGGTGTTTGAATATATAGAGCAGATATATAATTAAATATTTTATAGAAAGTACGATCTTCTAAATTTTATATTTTTTATATAAGTTAATTATACTTATATTAGGAAAATTTATTCATAAATCCAATACCATTGTCATGAAAAAAGTCACCGTATTTAAAAAGAAAAGAATTGATGTGTTAACATAATAAAAGAACAATGAGTAAAAGAACAATCTCATAAAAGATCGTACTAGCTATTAAAATATCATATGATGTTATAAATTTTATTTTATTTTTAGGATTTGATTTTTATGGATAAACATTATCATACAAGTAATATATGTAAAAGTTAGGTTTTTGGTCGTAAAATAAAAGATGTCTAAATATATAATTAATATATAAAATAAAATGTTTTATTGGAAGTAGAATACGAGGACGGTGGAGACATCTTACACGATTTTTTAAAACTATACATCTTTTTTCCTACAAATCTTTTATTTTAATTTTTTTTATACAAGTTAATTATACTTGCATTACAAAAATATATCCATAAATGTAATATTATTCCCGTAACGAAAAGTCTTCGTATTTTTTTTTTGATATGTTGACATAACAGAAAGACATTCCCATGCGGAAACTGTAAATAAATACAAGAATATCTATAATATACAGAAAATATAAGATGTATTTTCATCTTTTAAAACTCCATAAATATTAGAAAGTTTAAAGAATATAAAAATTGGAATTTACTCTCTTTATATAATGAAGTTAGAATTTCGGTTTCAAATAAGAGCGGCTCGAAACGTATTTAACGGGAAGATGGCTCGCTAGAAAAGATTGTATTAGCTATTAGAATTTGATACTGAAGTCATAATTTTTTTTATTTTTACGGTTCGATTTTATAGATAAAATATATTATATAAGTTGTTAAAAAGTTGGGATTTCGGTTTTAACGAGAAAGCGGCTCAATCGAAAGAATCGTATTTAACAAGAAATTGATTCATTAGAGAAGATTATTTAATTATTAAAATTTAATATTAATATTATAATATAACGTAAATGTATTGATTTTTTTTAAAAATATTGTAACACCGCCGCGAAGCGCGGCTTTATTAACTAGTATATATATAAAGGAGGATAGCGGGAGTTTAGGTGGCGCTCTAAGATCGTCTCAATCTATTTTTCTAATTTTCTAGAATTTTAGAATTTTAAACACTAATAAATATAAAAATATCAATTAACATATTAGAAGTAGAATATGTGTTCGAATTTATAAAGAAGAAGAGTTCGAATTTATAGGGAAGACATATGATTAGAAGTTCTATTGGAAGTATAATAAGTATTTATAAGGCATACGAATAAAAGTTCTATTGGAAGTAGAATAGGAGTTCGAATTTATAGAAAATAAGAGTTCAAATTTATAGAAAAAATATATAAATAAACGTTCTACTAGAAGTAAAATAGGTGTTTGAATATATAGAGCAGACATATAATTAAATATTTTATTCAATATCAATCATCAATATATATATATATATATATATATATATATAAAGGAGGATAGCGGGAGTTTAAGTGGCGCTCTAATATCGTCTCAATCTATTTTTCTAATTTTCTAGAATTTTAGAATTTTAAACACTAATAAATATAAAAATATCAATTAACATATTAGAAGTAGAATATGTGTTCGAATTTATAAAGAAGAAGAGTTCGAATTTATAGGGAAGATATATGATTAGAAGTTCTATTGGAAGTATAATAAGTATTTATAAGGCATACGAATAAAAGTTCTATTGGAAGTAGAATAGGAGTTCGAATTTATAGAGAATTAGAGCCAAATTTATAGAAAAAATATATAAATAAACGTTCTACTAGAAGTAGAATAGGTGTTTGAATATATAGAGCAGACATATAATTAAATATTTTATAGAAAGTACGATCTTCTTAAATTATATATTTTTATATAAGTTAATTATACTTATATTAGGAAAATTTATTCATAAAACTAATACTATTGTCATAAAAAAAGTCACCGTATTTAAAAAGAAAAGAATTGATGTGTTAACATAATTAAAGAACAATCTCATGCAAGAATCCTAAATAAATACAGGAGTATCTATAATATAAAGAGAAAATAAGATGTGTTTTCATTTTCTAAAACTCCAAAAAATTTAGAAAGTCTAGAGAAAGTATAAATTGGAATTCACTCTATTTTTTAGGTTTTTGATTTTAAGAAAAAAAATTGTTATGTAAGATAAGTATCATCAATAATATGTAATGAAGTTGGAATTTCGATCCCAAACGAGAGCGGCTCGAAACATGTTTAACGGGAAGACGGCTCACTATAAAAGATTGTACTAGCTATTAAAATACCATATTGATGTTATAAATTTTATTTTATTTTTAGGATTTAATTTTTATGGATAAACATTATCATACAAGTAATATATGTAAAAGTTAGGTTTTTGGTCTTAACGAGAGAGCGGATCAATAGTAATAACCGTATTTAACAAGAAAGCGGTTCATTAAATATGATCGTATAAAAAGTGTTTAAATATATAATACACATAAAATAAAATGTTTTATTGGAAGTAAAATACGAGGACGGTGGAGACGTCATATACGATTTTTTTAAAACTATACATCTTTTTTCCTAAAAATCCTTTATTTTAATTTTTTATACAAAATTATCTATAATATACAGAAAATATAAGATGTATTTTCATCTTTTAAAACTCCATAAATATTAGAAAGTTTAAATAATATAAAAATTGGAATTTACTCTATAGTGAAGTTAGAATTTCGGTTTCAAATAAGAGCGGCTCGAAACGTATTTAACGGGAAGACGGCTCGCTAGAAAAGATTGTATTAGCTATTAGAATTTGATACTATAGTCATAAATTTATTTTTTACGGTTTGATTTTATGGATAAAAAATATTATATAAGTCTTTATAATATATGTTAAAAAGTTGGGATTTCGGTTTTAACGAGAGAGCGGCTCAATCGAAAGAATCGTATTTAACAAGAAATTGATTCATTAGAGAAGATTATTTAATTATTAAAATTTAATATTAATATTATAATATAACGTAAATGTATTGAATTTTTTTAAAAATAAAAATTGTAACGCCGCCGCGAAGCGCGGCTTTATCAACTAGTTTAACCATAAAAATGGAAATAAGATTTATATTCCGGATTTTTTTTTGTAACGCCAGGATTATTTTATATTGAATTATTTAAAAATTCAAAAACATGAATTTGGTTCCCGTACAAGCTAGTGCTTTAATTACTTTATGTTATGAGTTTTAAATATTGTATTGGACTATAATTTACTATTTTTTTTTGCTAAGCATATAATTTATAATATTTAACTCTTAGTATCCAAATATCTTATAACTATTAATTTTAAAAGAACACATTTTAAAAATGTACCATAAATCTGAATTAGTTAATATATATAGATATGTTTGGTATTATAATGGCTGTGATTTCTTAATAATTACATTAGTTTACCTAATAAAATTAGGTACAACTATAATATTGTATAATTTGAGAAAATAATAAGGGTATAAGTTAATAAGGAAATTAATTTCAATTAAAACGTAACATATAATTTTAAGAAAATTTCTTCTCAGGAAAGTTTTAGGTTGCTTGAATTTGTTATTAACAGCTCTTATTAGAAAATTTAGGGCCCTATAAAATGCTGTAATCACTTTCTGTACTGATCAATCAACTATCGTTTTCCTATTGTACTAGCTACTCATGGCGGCTCTACTAAATCTGTCCGTTCTTCTTGTGCTGCTGATGTCTGGTAAAAAAATTAACATTCAGTCCCTAGTTTAGTTGACATATTAGTATTTGATGAACTGACAAGTTTTTTTGATTTCCATATACAGTTGTACCTGCGGAACTGAGAAGTAACCCGATCAAAGCAATTAGAGAAAGCCCAGATGACCAAGCAAATGCAGATTTCAACCACGTCCAGTTCGCACAGACCTGGACGACCACCAGTTGTGCCAAAGGTGCGAGCATTGGCTGTAAGAATCCGTTGCCCGAATATTGTACGAACAACTTTTCCATGCACGGATTGTGGCCGGGAGCAGCTACGGGACAGTCTCTAGCACCGGGGGCAAAACCTACTCCTGCTCCAGATGATTTGGTAACTTTTTACATAGTTACATAGTAACTTTTTTGTTAAGTAAATATATTTTTGTGTCAAATAACATGCATGCATGTGTGTATATATGCAGTTCAAACCAATAGAAATGGAGATGGCTAAATGGTGGGCAAACATTAACTCAAATCAAGCAGATCATGTATTTTGGTGGCATGAATGGGAAGCTCATGGTGTTTTAGGGAATTGGGGTGAAAATGGTGCTCTCAAGTACTTTCGTGACGGGATCAAAGCCCGTCAAAATATAGATCTCTTATCTATATTAAAAGCTGGGGGCATATCTTTCAACACAAACTACACAAAACCTGACATAGTCAGAGCCATCAGTAAACGGCTGCCAGTTACAAATTTGTACATCTCCTGCAGCAAGCAACCAGGAGGCTTGTACTATCTCTTCGAAATATTAATCTGCTTGGACAAGATTACGCACGGGTACATAAGTTGCCCAGTTGATACCGATTTGAGAAGATGTAGTGGGGAGTTTCAGATTCCTCATAGTTAAATTAAATATTGTACTTTTAAATGAAGAATTTAAAAATGAAATTTTCTAGGTGTGCCGCTAAATTTATCAAGTGTTAAAGTCTACATTCTTTTCTCATTGCCTTGTTCAAATTTTCCATTCTTTCATGCTTCGAACATACATGATAACAAATTTGTTGGTACCATAAAGCAACGGCCTAATCTAGAAGATAGGGCCAAAAAGTTTGAAAATTTGTTATTGGAACTCCACCTTTAAACCAAGTATGCCACTTTTAACTTGGTCATCATATGTTTCATACTTTTAACTTGGTTTGCTCCAAAAGTTCTCTCTTCTTTAGATACATATATGTCATGTCTGTCAACTTTACTTAGTCCTGTCAACTTCAATGAGCAATTAGGTTTATCAGAACTATATCAGTGTACACCATGTACCGAGTAAATTTTAATACAATGTTTGTGGTGTACCTCCATATATAAAACTTGTGGAAAATTTTTATTGAAAATTTAATTATAAACGAAAATAATATTTAATATTCACAACTATGTTTTTATTGGATGACACAAGAATTCTATTTATGTGCCCAAATATTTATCACATTTAGGTTTTCATTTATTTAGTAAATACTTGTACTCAATATTTTTGTGTACTTTTGAAATTGACTTGCTTAATAAGTACTTGGGTATTTAAGTCCCTCTATTCATGTTTTTCGTAATTTTTTTTTCTTCTAAATTTTGTATATAAAAAATTTAGACTAGTTGCGCTTTTGAGGTTACCTTTCACGTTTCCAATGTCAAGGCCTCAAGGGTGACTTGCAAGAATAATCAGAGGGGAGATTAATCCCTTACAAAAATAATGGGGAGAAATCTTAACTTTCAATATGGTATCGAACACCTTATTCATCTACTTTTACTTCTAGTAATTAAGACGATTCTATGAGTCCGTAAGAGACTATCCCATGATCATGTTGGGAATTAATCTAAACTATTTAGATTATTTTAGTGGAGTGGTTTGATTACTTAGTGGAGTGATCATTAGGAGAATATACGTTGGAATGGGTTGTCTATTTGATGGAGTGTTTGTGGGAGAATATCTGGCAGTAGTTGGAATAATATAGTATCATTAGGAGAGTAATTATTTTGTTTCCTACTTTACAGCTATCATCACACTCTGTGGCTAGCTATATAATTGTAATAGTTTTTTTCAGTTTATTGAGACAATAGAGAACCCAATGTAGTCCTCTCAATATATTTCTGGTTTGTACATATCTTTTCATGTTCTTTGTTATTCATAGCTTAGTTTAATCATCTTTATATCTTCAATGTTTAAATCTTATCATGGTATCAGAGCGAGCGATTCTCGAGGCCTTCAATCTGCTGGTTCGTATTGCTCATCTTCATCTATGTTGTCTCTGTTAAATTCACTTACCCAAACAATAAGTGCTTCGCATTTTTCGGCAAATGACTCTGTTATCCTCACACTTTGGTCTTGAACCACTGCTAAATCAATCTCTGAGTTATAAACTTCCGTTTGTCAATTGTTGAACCATATTGTTCATGTTCTCTTCAAAATCCTCTACTTCATCGAGTATGCACTAAAAGTGTTTGATATTTTGTCTGACTGAAAATTTTTGGTTAAGTTTTGGAGTATCTCTATTTAGTTGTTGACATATTCATATGAGGTGCGCTATGTATTATCTGCTATTGTGCATGCTCACTAGTCATATATGTTGAAGATGAGTGTTTCGACAATATCCGTGTCCTAAGGATGAGTACAGGAAGGTGATGTAGGTAAAAGAAAAACTAAGAAGGTTGCGAGTGTTAACTTTATGGGCATATTGTTTTTATGTTGTTGTCTGGAGGATTAGTTCCTTTGGTAAATGTAAGATATGGTGGGATTGAGATGCGATATCTGGTGGGTCTGGATATATTGGTAATGGAGTTTATGATCAGCGTCACTAGAGGATTTTGATGGTCAATGGAACTAATCATGAGTATGGAGCTAAAGGTTCGGATAAGAAATTTGATGCTTGGAAGGATCATGGTGGAGGAGCAGAGCCAAATATGAAGCATTCTGGTTCTAACGAGTTTGCTAGTTCAGGAAATGCTAGTGACCCTCTTGTTGCGTCATTGTATGTTCCAAGAAATGACAAGCTTGTGAAGATAGATGGAAATTTGATAATTCATTCTGTTTTAGCTAGTGAGAAAATCAAAGCATCTTATGATGATGGAAAGGCAAAGAGTGACAGAGAGATCAGTTTGGCATTGGCGTTGCATTTTGCTCCCCATGTATCCGTTCCGGGAGCAGGCCAGAATGATGAAAGACAATCTCATATTTACCGCAGTACAATCGAACAACAAAAGGCTCTTGCCTCAGGCGCCGATATAAAGTCAACACCAGCCAATGGTAAATCCCAACTCTAGGAGGACAATGGTCTGCTTTCGAGTTTAGAAATTGAGAAAAGACTGCTTGTCAAGATAAGATTGTACATAGGAGTTTTGCAGTGATGTAAGTCTCTTGGCAACGGAGCTCATGATGTTTTTACAAGTAAAAGCTCTTTTAATTTATTTCTTTTAATTGTTGAAAGCATGTCGTTTTTGGTAGAGTAATCAAAAGAATGGGGGTTATCTGTTCAATGGAGCATGTCATTACTGGAGATAATGATGCTCCCACTTTGGATGTTATAGTGAAGGACTGTGGCGAGCTTCCTGACGGAGCAAGTGATGGGTATTTATGTGGTGGTTATGGTTGTATTGGAAACGACGCCGCTGCACCCAGTTGATATATCATGGCTGCTTCCAAATGGTTGGGTGCTGGTCATTCGTTGTTGGGGGGGGCCTCAACAGAAATTCAACCTGTTGAAAGACAGCATGTTGTGACTTATTATCTCAGTAAACAAGGTCACTCAAACAGATGGGGACCAAACTCAAAGCCGTAGTTGGTCAAAGAGGATGCTATGTGTATGTTCATTCAAGTGTGGTGTGTACGTATATGTTGTGGAGTTGTGAAAATCGAAGGGAGAGTTTGTATTTGTGCAGTCTACTACATCTGCGGCTGATGGTCCAGGTGGCGAGATAGTTCCATATTCAGGGGGAGCTAGAAGGTTGTATGATTGGTAACTTGCATTACAACATAAAAGAAGATCAACTTCGTCAGAGCTGGTGCAGTTGGCTCTTGTCCAGGAGAATGGGAATGGTAATGGTCATGGTTTTGTTCAGTTTGCATGCCTTGAAGTTCAAATGGACAACTGGAAATTGCAGGTCGAGCAATAAAGATCTCCGCTATTACTGATCAAGCTTGCATACAAGATGGATGAGGCTGCTGCGTTTTGTTTGAGTGTAGGATTGTGTAATAAGAGTGCAGAAAATGTATATGCAAGTACTAGTATGTATACATGTCAGGGAAATGAAGGTAGAAATAGCAGGATTTGTTGACGATGAAGGTGGATTTGAAGGTGAATTTGTGGCATAACAAATTCATTGCTTACAAGAAGCTCCAGGACTTGAGAGGGCCGAAGGCTGGGAAGAAGTCCCTAAAGAATCCTCAGCAAGCGGAGAAGACAAGAAGAATGATTTTGTTACAGCAGAGAGGCCGCTGATAGAGAATGAAGAACTGGTTGATGGAGGACGACGGCAAAGCTGTAGTTGTTATTTATTCATGGTCATGTGTGTTTGTGTACATGGGTGTTGACGAGAGAAAGAGAGCAGGCTGGTTTTGTCAGAAATGTATGTACCTGCATTGATGGATCAAGGAGGAGACTCTGGCGATGTTTGCTGTTCAGTGAGAGGAGCAAAGAGATGTTTTGTCCTTGTTGTTGCGTTGCTTGCTATTATCTGGTCTGAGTATGGAGGCTGAATTGTGGCAGGCTGGGGCGGTAGTACAGTTGAGAGGTACAGGTTGGTGGTGATCGTTGTAGTGGCTACTACAACAATCTTGCGAGATGTGTGATGAAGACATCGATGTGTGTCAGTGTGTATTATTGGTGTGTGACTGGTATGTATGTGCAAAGAGTGTATATGCAAGTGCTGGTTACTATAGACGTCGAAAGCAACATCGGTGTTGACTGCTCAGTGCAAATGAAAGCAATATCGGTGTTGACTGCTGTGTGATCCTTGTCTGAGTGCAGGCAGGAAGAGAGCCATATGGGCTAATGAGTTAAACCTTGTCTGAGTACAGGCCAGATGAGAGCCATATGGGCTGATGAAGTTTGTAGAGTCGCGGGTTCGAGTTTCCATTGAAGGCATCTGTAAATGCTGGGGGGTAATTGTTGGGTTTCCTGTCATCTTACCTAAATCGACTCGTGATGTTTGCAACTTAGATAGTATATCGGGGTAGTGATTAAATTGGATTTAATCACCCGATAACTTGGGCGTGTATTCGCAAATGGTGCGCGGATACTAGTTGCGCAGATGGCGCAGATACTGGTAGCGCAAAGGTTGTCTAATCGAGAAGAGTGACAGAATTTCGTGCCGGTGGGCGCGTAGGAAGTCGTGCCGATGGGTGCGCAGGGAGTCATGCTGGTGGGCGCGCAGGAGTCGACGTGCTAGACGGGTACAGGTGTCGACGTGCCATACGAGCAAATGTGAATTGCCCGTGTGTGCCAGAGGGGTACACAAAGTTTTAAAGCTAATGGGCTGATGACAAGTTTAGATTAAGGTGGAGATTGTTGGGAATTAATCTATACTATTTAGATTATTTTAGTGGAGTGGTTTGATTACTTAGTGGAGTGATCATTAGGAGAATATATGTTGGAATGGGTTGTCTATTTGATGGAGTGTTTGTGGGAGAATATCTGGCAGTAGTTGGAATAATATAGTATCATTAGGAGAGTAATTATTTTGTTTCCTTCTTTACAGCTATCATCACACTCTGTGGCTAGCTATATAATTGTAATCGTTTCTTTCAGTTTATTGAGACAATAGAGAACCCAATGTAGTCCTCTCAATATATTTCTGGTTTGTACATATCTTTTCATGTTCTTTGTTATTCATAGCTTAGTTTAATCATCTTTATATCTTCAATGTTTAAATCTTATCAGATCAATGGTAGTTGATTCCAATCATCAGTGCCATAGTTATTATGGTTCACTACGTCATTTGGATGGCCGTGTCTCCTGTCGTAGTTGCATGACATTATTTATTTCAAATGCCCCCAAAATATAGAGAATAGCTAATTCTTTCAAGTCTGTACGTAGAATGTGTAGAATCATCTTTTCCACTCCATCAAGGATTCTTTCGAATGTACTATAGTAAAATAGTTTGTCTAAAAGTAATATTATGTGAAGTACAAGAATATTGTTCTCTAAAAAAAAAACGTACCAAGCACAAGGTCCTGTAAAAATTTTCTAAAGTTGAGTATATGCATGTTATATCATATTTTTAATCTTTTTCCTTGATTCACAAAATCCCGTACTATCATCCACAAAAGAAATGAAGTAATTATAACCATCTCTTATTTGATTTGATTGTAAATCACACACATCATTAAGAATCAAATCCAAGGGTTTTACATGTCTTTCAATTGTCTCAAATGATGATTTTGTTCATTTTTCCTCCACAAAAATTTCACATTTGTGTTTTGAACTAATTTTGAATGTTGGTATATGGTTCAATTTAATTAATCTACGCATTGTTTCATAATAAACATAACCTAGTCTACCATGCCACAAATTGGAAGACTCAAGCAAGCAAGTAGAAGAATTATTATTTTTATTAATACTCTTCACAGTCATTACATTCAGCTTGAAAAGCCCTTCGGTTACATAACCTTTTCCCAAAACCATTCCACTCTTTGATAAAACTAGCTATTCAAATTCAATCACCTTGCGGAATCCATGCTTGTTCAACAATGAGCCATAAACCAAGTTCGCCTCGAATCTCTAACACATACATGACATCATTGAAAGTCAATTCCTTGCTAGATGTCACTTTCAACACAATCTTTCCTATTCCGAGTACTTCAGATGTTGCAGAATTTCCCATGTAGAGCTTCTCTCATATCTCAGTTGGCAAGAAGGTGTGGAACAACATTTCTTTCAGACTGAAGTCGATCATTCACTTTTGAAACCACATCAGAGAGACTGATTTTAGATATATCTTAAACCACATCATCTACCATATTACCACATTCTTCTTCCTCTTCGGTAGTCTGTACTAAGTTGACTTGTGACCTATCTTGTCACAGTTGAAACACTTTTCTTGAAATTTCTTCATAGAAAC
This sequence comes from Saposhnikovia divaricata, assembly GCA_036435485.1. Taxonomy (NCBI): domain Eukaryota; kingdom Viridiplantae; phylum Streptophyta; class Magnoliopsida; order Apiales; family Apiaceae; genus Saposhnikovia; species Saposhnikovia divaricata. The sequence continues at coordinate 58,400,802 of CM071596.1, forward strand.
TCCACTCTTAGGTCCCAAGTTGAATATTTTGTCTAATTTCCCCTTCTTGAACTTGGAGTTCTTCTTCACCTCCACAATATTAGCATTAGAGGAAGAGATAGACCGGTATTATTATCCTCCCCAATTCAGAGTCTCAAGACAAGATCTTGCACTGTCATCTCCTTTCACTTATACTTCAAATAATTCTTGAATTCCTTCCAACCAGGGGGAAAATTTACAATAATAATGGCTACTTGGAATGTTTCATTTATGGGCATTACTTCAGCTTCCATGTGATCATATGCATGATCATCTAAAGGTCCTGAACTTAACTAACGACCTCTTCAAATCCACCATCATAAACTCAATAAGTCGGGCCACTATAAACTTCTTAGTACCCGCATTCTCGGTTCTATACTTTCTATTGAGTGAGTCCCACAAAAATTTTAACGTCTTTAGCACACTATATACATTGTATAGTGAATCGCTCAAATAGTTCATTATATAATTTATGTACAAGGCGAGTGGATTCAAGCTTGATCTACACTAACAAGTTGAATATCAGACTCATCTTCTTTTACCTTAGGTGCATCTTGATCAAGAACCTCACAAGGTTAAAGGTGGTCAAGTAAAATAACATCTTTTCTTGTTATCTCTTCACCTCACAAGGCTCAAGATGGTCAAGTAGAGCAATATCTTAAGCTGTTATCTCTTCAAATTTAGTCCACTGAATTTATTGTACAACCGCATTAAGCACTACAAGGGTTGCCATAGCAAGCATTACCTCAATAGTTACACTCCTATCACCATCACCAGCCTAGTTAGCTTCATAACTCCAATCATTTCTAAAATCAAGATAACAAGGAGTCAGACTCTTTTTCAAAAAAATAAAACTAAAATTTCTAACACTACACCATAAATGGCCTATGGCAAGCCATAAAAACTGTTGTTCTATGTCGAAATAATATTGCAGTAGGCTCAAAACATTTCAAGTAACAATTTTATGGTGTTGCTATTTTTGTCATTGCCTTTGGGGTCCACGGCAACATTCTCCTCCTCTATGGCAACATCAATTTTGGTGTTGGGATAGACTTGCTATAGCAACAATATTAGTAGTCTGGAGCAACCTTTTTCTTAAAATATATGTAAATGATAGTGGGCCCCACTCTGGACACAAATAAACCCAACAAGTGGGGTCCATTTGTTTGATAAATAAAACATACAGGATATATATATACGGATATATCAGTACAACAAATGCAACACAAAATTCAAAAATAATTCTTTATTTTATCTATACAAAAGTAATTCTTCACATTAAAACATAACTTAAAACATATTCATCTTTACACCATATAATTACATAATCCTTCTTAGAATCCTTTAAAAAAACAAATCATATCTAGAAGAAAAACACACCGGCCTTAAAAATTATATAACTAATTAAGTTGACGAACAATTTTCTGCATTTTTTCATTTAGCTTCTCTTTATTCAGAAATCAATGCTTGAGTATGATCCTATAAGCTACATGAGTCTAGTTGGTTTCCATAATATTCAAACTGCACAAAACCAAGAGATTAGTACTAAAACTACTAACTTAATTTAAAATAAGGAAGTATTTAAAACCAGATTCTAGTTGTTTCATGTATTCAATACATGAAACAAGATTTGTTCTAATAGATTAGAATCTAGAAGCTGTTTAAATTAGAAATGTTATGACGATATTATATTTCTTGTACATTCTGCTCATGTTCCAACTTTGGCTTACTGCTATCTTGTGGTTCTCGAAATTTATCGTGATATACCTTCCTCCAACTATTTTTTTGGAAAGCAGATCTCTCTCAAGAAACACATCAGTCCTAGCAACAAACACTTTGTTCTTGGAAGGATTATAGAAGCAATACCCCTTCGTTTCATTTAGGTACCCATAAAATTTGATTTTGTTCCTAACTGTCAAAGATCAAACATTTCACAAATGCTTCACATCCCCAAGCATTTCATAAATAACATGCTATGACTATCTCAACTTCCCCAACTCTTATAGGGTCTTTTTATCCGTATAGTAGGAACATCGGTTAAGTGTATATGCAGCCGTCTCCAGAACGTAACCCTAGAAATAAATCAAAAGATCTGCTTGACTCATCATTGATCGTACCACGTCCAACAAGGTGCGATTTCTCCTCTCAGAAACGCCATTTCACTATGGTGTTCTAGGAGTGGTGAATTGTGATAAATTACCACACTCCTTTTAGGTAATTCAAGGATTAAGTATTCATTTTGACGATCAGATCATAAAGCTTTAATACTTCCACCAATTTGCTTATCGACTTCAGCCTTGTATTCTTTGAAATTTTTCAAAAGATTCAAATATGTTCTTCAAAAGATAGATATATACGTATATACTTAAACATCGGTAAACATCATGAAGTAGTAAAAGCCACCTTTTGCCATCAAATGCATAAGACCACATACATCAATATGTATTAGTTTTAATCATTTTGTGGCCTTTTCACCATATCCGGTAAAAGGGGCTTTTGTCATTTTTCCAAATAAACCAAGATTCGCATTCTTTGTATGTTATATATTTAAACTTATCCAATAATCCATCCTTATGTAACTTGGAAATACCTCTCTCATTAATTTGGCCTAAACGACAATGCCAAAATTAATGTTCGATTTGGGTCATATTAGAACATATATATTGTCAAAATATTGTGCAACATTATTAACCTTATCATTGAAATGGAATAAACAACAATTGTTATTCAATTAAAATAAAAAACCTTTCTTATCCATACAAGAAACCAATATGATGTCTCTGCCCTTACAGACACGTAGTTACAATTATCAAGTTCTAAACTTAGCCATGTAGGAAAAATTAAGTAACGAGTCCCATCAACTAGAGCAATAACTTTTGCTCCAATTCTAACTCAATACCTGAAGCTTGACCCTCACCGATCTTCTTCTTCAGACATTCCAAATAAGCATGAGAATTTAACTTCCATTCTTCTAGTTTTCCACAGAAGTTATAATCGTCTTCTTTAGCAACACCTCATTTAGGCCTCAAAGCCTATTCGGGATTGAACTTTAATTTGGCCATAGAAATAGATCCAAATCTTCTACTTTCCTTTCCATTTTTCTTTCCCTTTCCCATTCCTACATTCACCATCATTATGGGAGTAGTCCATGCTTTTATCATGTTTCTTACAGAAACTCTCAACGTGTTCCACAACTTAGTGGGTTTTATGTCTATCTCATTTATTTCATTATTCATAACAAATTGAGAATAGTTAATGTTCAAAGATTTCACGATCAAATTAATCTGAGTCTTTAGACCAATCTTGAATCCCAAAAGGTCAAGGTACTCTATATACCCTATCATCTTTAGAACATGTGGTCCGACCGAATTTTACACTTTCTACTTGTAATTTTATAATGCCCTGTTTTTTTCGAATCTAACTTGATGAGCCTGTCCTTCAAACGTCCTTTTAAAGTGCTCAATCATTTCATAAGCATCCAAATGCTCATATTGCATCTTAAGCTCGCGCGGCACTCATAGTTGCAAGCAAGAGACATGAAACATCAAGTGCTTAATTAATTTGCTTCTGACAAGCATTTTGTTTAGCACATGTTACATTCTCAGCTAGAAAAGCAGGGGAAGAGTTTTGAATGACATCTTTATGCCTGAGGATGATCCGCAAGCTTCTATCTCAGTCTAGGAAATTATTTCATACTAGCTTGTCCTTCTCAATGACTATCGCATAGAGAAGTTGTTTATAATATATGTCACATCTACAATATTTTAAAATACATAAATTAATCTAGTTTACAAATTTAGTAATTATTATGGTATATCATAATATACCTCCCACTATTTTTATCAAATCAATAGCCCTAACTATTAATTCAGAAAGATTTTCTCTTAAATCTTTCTAGTGAGCCAAGATCCATATTTCGTCATGCATTAGGTCAGCTTTGGATTTTTTCCCAAAACATGATTATTTAGGTAGATAACATTTGTCATTTATATCATATATAACTCTTAGATAGTTTGGTGGAACAACATTTGTACTCATTTATCCAATAAATCACACCAAACTCTATGTCTCTAAATCCCCAATTTTATTGTGATGATTTAGCTTAAGTTAGACCAAATGATCCAACAGCTGAGTATCACATTTACTCCATCGCACCTAACCACGACAAATATGAGCACTTCTCTTTGGCGAACCCACCCTTATTGATCTAGGCCTTGATGAATGTTCATTCATTAGAAGGCATCTAGTTAACTTAATGTTTATTTAGGGATTTGTTATTAAATAAAATGATCATGATCCCATCATAAAGAGATTCCCAATTTTTCCTTGAATTAAATACTTCATATCAAAAATCTTTAAAGGATTGATTTCCCGATTATCGGAGAAGACACTGATGGTCTCACTTAATACCCAACTTCCTTATAGGTTCAGTAATCCTTTGTTGAAAAAATCTCCCCATATCAGAATAAATAAAATCAATATTTAATTCCGTGTTGCATAAACACAAGAATCTCATGATTGTGCGATTAAGTTTAAAATCTTGAATCGTTAGATTTCATCTTTCTTAAGCAAGCATGGCATGGGTGTGGTATCTAATACATACATGATTAATCTAATTAAACATGCATCTTTATCTTTACGCACATATATCATCACATGCAATCATAATATATTTAAAGTACGTAAAGTAAATGTATTTGGTTATGGCCCATCCTATCTGATCTTTCCAAGCTAATGAAAAGATCAAGGTCATTTATGGTGGTAAATTAAAATACAATACAAATACATGTCTTCTTCCTTAAAATGCCTCCTTGGATTGCCTCATCAGATGGCTTCCTTGCTTGTCTCCATTTACATTAATTTTAATAATTGAAAACAGGGCTATTCTAATGAACCTACAAAATTCGAGATTTTACTTTACAAGAAATAAATGACATGTATGTAAGTCGTATTTAGACCCATAAATAAAAACCTTTATCCAATGGGTCTCAAGGCCATAACCATCCACCGTGCTCAAGTAACAATTAAAAAACATGTTATATTAACTAATCATATTAAAACATATCATATTCAGATTATCCAATCAAAGAAATCATATAACGTAAAAGTCAAAAAAAATCATAATCAAATTTTGAAAATCCATTTTGAGGCACTAAACGGCGTCAAACGCCTTATAGACGCTCATTTCCCTTTCCGAAAAGGTACTTTTACATCATATTCGGACACCAAGCAGATTTCATCAATTTTGCGCAGCTTTTCAGAAATCATATTGAATACGATTCCCATAATAAGAACAAACGTATATCATGTTTGTATCATTATACATACAGATTATATGATCATCATATGATCATCCAATCATCATCAGCACATCATTTATGAATAAACATCAGTACAACATTCATGTTTTTATCATAACAATAAATTTATCATCACAATCACAAACATGCTGGTATATACATCAAATTAAAATGTTTTTACAAGTAGCTCTGATACCATTGAAGGGTTTCGAGCACATGAATGCAGCAAAAAATGCGTAAAATAAACCAAAATCGAAACCATCCGTAAGATCCATGCGAAAAAAAAGATTTAATTCGTAGATTAAGAATTAATACCTTAAAAAGATTTAACAGTTCATTAATGGAGGTTCAAAGCTTGTTCACTCACCATGTATCCTGCTCTCGCGATCTACACTCTACAGTATCCACACAAATGCTTGTCACAAAGGATTGATGTGTACTCGCACCCGAAAATTGCTTCTCTATCTCTATCTTTATCTTTCTCTCAAAACGGCTAGGGTTTTGTACAAGTTGTATACCTTAATAAAATTATCCATAATGATATATATATATATATATATATAAGAAAATTTGTTTTCTAATTACAATCTAGTTACAATTAATTCTAATATGAAATTCCTATTTATTATTTTGTTAAGTCACACTTAATTATTAATAACAAATTTCATAATTAGTTTAAGTAATTTCGTTTTTCTATTTACTTAATTAATATTATAAATAGAATAAATTACTTAATTAATTTAAATTCATAATTTAAATTATTTCTCCTTCCCTTGTGTGATGACCTTGTAGGTTATTATTACATTGTGTAAAATTTTAATATCTGATTAAAATTGTAAACAATAAGTGGCATCTAGTAATACATCATTGCTATCCAAGTAATAATAATTAAATCGATGATTCGATTAAGCCTTTCATGAATAATGTTCCATGTAATATAATCCCTTTAAACATGATGTCATAGATTAAACTCGAGGCATGTAATGTGTCATCCTCTTCATAATTTAATCTTAATTTTCTTGATCGATGAGTAGACTATTAAATCTAATCAACATTTGAGCACGACCGTGCATTCTATAGTCTTATTCAAACAAGAGGTCAATAATATCACTTCTCTAACTAGGAGGGTTGAATTCCATCTAGATCATTCATATTTCTCATACGATTCATAATATCCGCAATGTCCACTTTTATTACTAACCGATCAAAGGTAACTTTTAATATAATCAAAGTATATTAATTCTCGTATAGGTAACTTTCAGGTCTAAGGATCATTACACCGTTATCACTATGAGAATTACTTATTGTGACACCCCAAAACCCGGGGTCAGGGATCTAGGTTTCCACGATCCATTAATTCCATGTTGTACCTGTATTACTCACAATGTATATAATCCACATGCTAATGACCCCATAATATACACACACTCACACGGGTTAGAGTGTCAAGAACGACACACTTAATAATATTAACAGAATATAAGTAGAGTTATTACAATCCCAAATGTTTATTGAATAATGCTATTGATGTATCCTCTAAGTGAAGGAACATCAGCGGCTCAACTGTCTATTTCTTAATACAGCATTACATAAGTCATATCTATAAATAAAGTAGATTAACCAAAGTTACCCATTGATCCAGCCGATTCTCACTGCCTCGAGTATGACTTCCATGAACTGCTCATAGAAATTCCTTGCATTTCGCACTCGCTTGTGGGGTGTGTACCATATCTTTGGCATCTTGCTTAGCTATTGGGTAAAAGTTTTAAAACAAAACAAGAGTGAGCAATAACTCAAAAATATAATAAAAGTATAACATTAATTTGCATTTGACAAAACCCTTTTTAGTAAAACTATACAAGACAGCTATAGTCACAATATTTCATAAATGAAATCATTCCCTTTACCAGAAAATAAATTAAACTCGTTACTATCACAGTAATTCATTAAATCGAAACCACATCCTTTTTAGAAATATTAGAAAATAGTACTTACTATCATAGTACACCAATAACTAAAACTCCATCTTTATTCAGAAGATATTTGAAAATCATCCTTGTCGTAGCAATTTATAAAACATTGTGCATTCCTTTTTAAAACTTTTGAATATTCACCCTTGTCAGGATTTAAATAAAAATCTGGATGCATAACCATTTCTAGGTAGAAACAATCTGCAGCTCTAGATACTACAAGATGGGAGTTTTTCTTTTCAAGTAAACGCCCCTTGATACTATCGGTAACTCAGCACTTCGGCCTCGATTACAGCATCAGGGCCCTTCTCCGAGTGGAGAATTCAAATGAACTATGTATTGGGAGTTATAAGTGTGCCCCACGCTCGATGATCAGTCGTTGCGCATGGGGTTCATCTTTGATCTAACTTTCTACATGTAGAGGACGGATCCAGCTTTGCGAGCTTCTCCGGTTTTGCCCTGACCGCATATGGCCGTGGTTGGACGCGCTAACTTCGCCACTTACGCCGTTCTCCTAGTTCTTTTCATGGAATCTGTTAACCTGGAACCGAAACGAATTTAAGTCCCCCGGGTAAATACCCATTCACAGATCTTACTCGTATCCTTTGGTTACTTTCGGAATTAAATGGGAGCTAATCGATAACTATAAGTTGGCCTCTAGCGGTCAAAGTCATTCTGAGCGACGAATTGTCCTCATAAAACCAAATCTGAAATCATCATACTTGTTTGATGAGTCGGGAACCCTAGTTTAGTGGGGCTGTAATCCCAAAATATTTTTTAAGTCAGTAGCGAAGAGAGAAAACATTTTTCTTGCTCCCAAAACCCTGGATTCCCAAATTTTTATAAGTTCGAAGGTGTTTTGATATGCTTTAAAGAGCGAGTATATGTGCGAATATATATTTGGGAACCCCGATCATTTTCAAATAATTTTCTGAAGGTCGGAAAAAATTTAAATAATATTTAAAGGACTTAAAATTTTTTTTGAATAGATAATCTGATTTTTAAATCAATTAAAGATATTCAAAAAATTTTTATTAAACAAATATCTATAAATAAATGATTTCTCAAAGTAATATTGCCTTAATAAAATAAATATACAAATAATATTTATTAAAACATTTCCAAGTATTTAATACGTTTTAGAAATATAAATAATTTTTTATAAAACATTTAATCGAAAAATAACTAATATCCTATGTCCGGAAATCCCTCCGGGTTTTTATTATAGTCTCACTATCGTAAATACCGACTCCTGATCTAGAGTCAAAAATAAATCAATATGCTTTATCACATAGAGCCTTAACAAATACTGGCTTATATCGTGTAGTTCGATCGTCGAAGACATCATTCAAAAATAATATTCAGTGAATCTGGATCGTGCCCCGTTACGGGAAGTAGCACTTTTACTACGTTTTTGTTAAAATCTCGTACAACCCGGCCTTTTTATTTTTTTAATATTTTTTTCCCAACACTAGAATGTGTGTTTATTAACTTTCGTATGGTTGGATCGTTGAAGAAATCATTCAAAGAAATTATTCAGTGAATCTGGATCATGCCCCGTTACACGAACCAACACTTTTACTACGTTTTTTTGAAAATCTCGTACAACCCGACCTTTTTATTTTTGATTATTTTTTCCCAACACTGGAATGAGTGTTTATTAACTTTCGTGCGGTTCGATCATCGAAGAAATCATTCAAAAAAATTATTCAGTGAATCTAGATCGTGCCACGTTATAGGAAGCAGCATTTTACTATGTTTTTGTTAAAATCTCGTGCAACCTGACCTTTTTATTTTTTGATTATTTTTTCCCAACACTAGATTGAGTGTTTATTAACTTTCATGCGGTTCGATCGTCAAAGAAATCATTCAAAAAAATTCTTCAGCGAATATGGATCGTGCCCCGTTACGGGAAGTAGCACTTTTACTACGTTTTTGTTATAATCTCGTACAACCCGGCCTTTTTAATTTTTTTATTATTTTTTCCCAACACTAGAATGAGTGTTTATTAAGTTTCTTATGGTTTGATCGTCGAAGAAATCATTCAAAGAAATTATTCAGTGAATCTAGATCGTGCCCCGTTACAGGAACCAACACTTTTACTACGTTTTTTTGAAAATCTCGTACATCCCGACCTTTTTATTTTTTGATTATTTTTTCCCAATACTAAAATGAGTGTTTATTAACTTTCGTGCGGTTCGATCATCGAAGAAATCATTCAAAAAAATTATTCAGCGAATCTGGATCGTGCCCCGTTATGGGAAGTTGCACTTTTACTACGTTTTTGTTAAAATCTCGTACAACCTGGCCTTTTTATTTTTTTAATATTTTTTCCCAACACTAGAATGAGTGTTTATTAACTTTCGTACGGTTTGATCATCGAAGAAATCATTCAAAAAATTATTCAGTGAATCTGGATCGTGCCCCGTTATTGGAACCAACACTTTTACTACGTTTTTTTGAAAATCTCGTACAACCCGACCTTTTTATTTTTTGATTATTTTTTCCCAACACTAGAATGAGTGTTTATTAACTTTCGTGCGGTTCGATCGTCGAAGAAATCATTCAAAAAAATTATTCAGTGAATCTGGATCGTGCCACGTTACGGGAAATAGCACTTTTACTACGTTTTTGTGAAAATCTCGTACAACCTGGCCTTTTTATTTTTTATTATTTTTTTCCAACACTAGAATGAGTGTTTATTAACTTTCGTAAGGATCGATTGTCGAAGAAATCATTCAAAAAAATTATTCTGTGAATCTGGATCGTGCCCCATTACAGGAAGCTGCACCTTTACTACGTTTTTGTTAGAATCTCTTACAACCCGACCTTTTTATTATTTAATTATTTTTTCCCAACACTAAAATTAGTATCTATTATATTAATATTCTGAAAATTTGAGAAAATTTTTTTTGTTTCGAAACAAATTTTTGAAATTTCTTAGAATTTCATGATCCTTAATCAAATTTCACTTCCCTCGCTTCATCTAATTCAAATTTCCGCTTGTAAATATTGATTTTCCCCGTTCATTTCACTTCCCCCTAATCATATCACCGCTTCTTACACTTTCACTTCCCTCATTCTCCCCCAAATCAAAGTTTCATTTCCCTCCTCGCCAAAATTTCATTTCCCCCTCTATCTTATCTTCTCAGCATCCCCTCTATCTTCTCATCCGCAAAAACACATAAACATTATTTGCCCCCAATTTCAGTGATTAACAAAGAAATTAAATATTGGTTGGAGACTCTTGTCTCTCTCTCTCCCTCTCTATATCTGTTCCCAGATATAGATGATTCGGCAAATCCAACCCATGCCTCTCTTTTTTCTTCTCGATTCGTAAATAAACAATCTATTTGTCTTGATTCATGAGTTTTTGCCATTAAAAACGTCCTTTTGTGCAAAAAATAGAAACCCCCAAATCGATTTTGAAACCCTAAACTCAAATGTTAGAAACCCTCGATAAAATTCCAAAAACTATTAGTTTTACTCATTTTCTCAGTATTTTGATCTTGTCTCTCGAATATATACAAGAAAATCGTATATATTCACAACCCACTTTCAATCCCTTTTCGGTTCTTGCATGTTCCTGTTGGTTCAATTATTTTGATGGTTGTTCAATGCTTTTGGTGACCATTATAAGCTATCGAAGGTCGTAAAACAGCGTAGCTTCGTTCCTATCCCAGTGGTTCAGATTTAATTTCATAAATCCGGTCACCAATGCAGGGGTATACGATTTTATACATAATATATACACTGATAATCACACACTCATCTTTTACTTTAGAATTTATTGTTTAAATCGTTACTAACATTTTTTTGTTTTTTGAATACTGACTGTTGTCGTAGGCGAATCACACAACATATTCTGTACCGTTGTCTGATATAGGGGTGAGATGGCATCTCAATAGATAATAGAAAAATAGGGGCTTACACAACGGAAAAAAATGCTTGTCTAGTCTTGTTTTTCTTGTAGTGCTTACTTGTTCATAATGGGATTGGATTTCAGATACGTGGGTTTGCCCAAAGTTTAATTAGATTTGTGATTGATTTGACGGTGACTTTGTATATTTCGTACACGTTATCTGATTGTTGCCCACATTAGATACCCTATGATGTGTGTAGTTGTATCTATTCTGTTTTGATCTCGGTATGAGATATCCTAACCCCTCGTTGTTTCAGCAAATGCTTATTTTTGAAATAAAAGTTTTATTATAAACTGTCAAATATGCATTTCTGTTTTATAAATTCTATTCCAAATCTGTACTGGGCGGTTGGCTCATGCCGCATTCTTTTTGTGGCAGGTGCTTAGGGGGATCTGGGCTGAGTGTTGGAGAGCTACTCTTATTCCATTAACTAGCATATAACCTGTGCAACGCACGGTTCTTTTTTTAATATTTATTATATTATTTTTTAATTATTTATTTGTTATTAGTTTACATATCAAATTCTTGTTATGAGATTGCTATATATATATATATATATATATATATATATATATATATATATATATATATATATATATATATATATATATATATATATATATATATATAAGATTTTACACGTTCAATTTATTATGTGTTTTATCTTAAATTCTTAAAACTTGATTTGGATGATTTTACAGCCTTCGTGAAATTAACAAAATAATCTTTAATTTAGTGATGATTTAACAATTTTCTCCGATTAAAACTACCAAGAAACAAAAGAGAGATGAAATTGACGATTTTTTATATTGAAAATTCTATTCTATTTAGAAAATCTACTTATATAGTTATATTTTATTTTGATTATCAAAATAACCTTCTTACTATTTGAAGATAGTTGTAATTAGGGGTGAGCAAAAAAAACCGAAAAACCGAAACCGGACCGAAAAACCGTACCGAAAAAAATTGAAACCGATAAAAATCGAAAAAAACCGTAACCGAACCAAACCGACGAAACGGTTTGAAAACGATTACGGTTTTATCCCAATAACCGAACCGAAAAACTGAACCGTTTATATTATATATATATATATATGTATTTATTTATATTAATATAATATAATTATGTAATAATACAATATTTACTGTACATAATCTAATATAGTTAGATATAACTCACTATAAAATTAATGGAATAACATCATTACGTAAAAAACATACCCGGTCTTTTTATTCTTTTCTACATTAATTCACTGACTCTCAACAATTTCATTTTTTCTGTTAATACAGTAACCAAGTGCCCTAACTCAAGGAAGGTAATTTGTCACGGTAATAAATGTTTCTTATCCTATGATTAATATTACCTCCTCAGCTGGGAAACTCGGTACAGAAGAGAACATATTGTACTGTAAACTGTAGTGTGTAGTATGCAATATGTAAAACATATTATTTTTTACTTTATACAATATATTTTAATTAGGTAGAAAAAAACCCGGGAAAAACCGAAATCGACAAACGGTTAACCGAACCGAAAAAAACCATTCCGAATGGTTTGGTTACGGTTAATAGGTAGAAACCGAACTGAACCGACATGAACGGTTTGGTAACGGTTTTTGATAAAAACCGAGCCGAACCGACCCGTGCACACCCCTAGTTGTACTAACAACCAAATACAGTTTTAATAATAAGTGTAGGAGGGATTTTGTCCAAAAATTTGGTAGTTGGTAGTCTGGTCCTCAGTATGATAAAATAAATAAGAACTATTAGATCTTAAAATAAATTGATAAAAAACGTTGGATCTAGCATAAAAAAATATTTAATATTTTAACATGTAAACTAACAAGTGTATATATATTGAAATACGAAAAAGTGCTTGTAAATGATTTAAATCATATATAATAAGGTTTTCTATATTGAATAGGATTATTAATGTAGGTATTCTACAGTAAATAGGATTAATGTAAAAATTCGTAATTATATTTTCTCTTGAAATTCTTAGTGTTTTCATTTGGATAATAATTGTTAAATCATCACTAAATTAAAGATAATTTTATAAGTTTAGCGTGGACTGTAAAATCATCCAAATCTGATTTCTATATCTCGAGATAGAGCCTAAATAGTAAATATGAACTTTTTTAATATTAATAAATAAATAAAATTCTGTTCTAATACAATCTTTTATATTCTTTTCAGATTATAATTTCTTTTTAAAATTCAATTCTAATACAACCTTTTTAATTATATCGTTTTTAGATTATAATATTCTTTTTAATATGATATAATCTTGATCGTCTATTTTTTAAAAATATTATATTCGACGGTTGAGATTAATTTGGCGGCACAACGACCAAACCAAAATTATGGATAAGATCCCTCTTACGCTTATTATATATAAGGATATAATTAGGATTTATGGATTTCTAGCATAACTTTCATAGATTTTGGTTTTCATACTTATTAGGTTGAACTGTAATTTGGAGGTTTTATATTACTGGGAGATTAAGATTATTAGACTATTTAATCATTTTATTTAGAGATTGTTCTTAGTGCTCTGTTTGCATGTCTATGGATTATAAGTAATATTTCTTCCCATTTTAGTTAAGAATGGGGGTGTTACACTGGCACAATTCGAGAATGAGCAAACCACACGCCAGAATATTGGTCCCAGCACACGTCACCACATTTCCACCTGGACACGTGTACTCCATCTATTGGCCCAGGTGTACACTACTGAGGATTTATCGCTCATGATTGCAAGTACCTCTCCTTAACCCTAATTCTTGGGCTATGTATAGCCAGAATGAAGGGTGTGGGGTTACTCTCTCTCACATACACACACCCCCATATTTAGATTACTCTCATTTCCTGATTATTTTTTCCAAAGTCTACAATTATTTTCACGTGGGAGGTGTCGTGGAGGCCAAACCCCCCTCGGGTATTGTTTTAAGAGGTCTAACCAGTAGCTACACCTCTTCCGAGTGTGGGAAAGGCGAGGAAGGACCGGACTGAGAACTGGAGTTACTGGGGACAAGTTAATACGGGTATTGAAGACATCAACTGTGTCAAACATGTAAGGCATGCATGGTTTGTTAACAGTCCTGCATTCACTTTCGCAACCACCAACAATTCCTAGAAATGTTTCTAATGGTTGTTCTTCCCCAAATCCACCAAAGTAATAATTGGTATAATAAAAAAAAAAAAAGGTATACAGTGCCAAATATATGGTTGACCATCTATAACATTCAGAAAAAATGAAAAACTATGAATTAGTTCCCTGCAACCGAAATAAATGTGTGTGTGAGTGGGATGTAGAGAGAGGGAGAGAAGAAGTGTGTGTGTCTGTGTATGTGTTTCTTTCCAGTTATATACACAGATGTAAAATTTTGGACCTTGTTCGATAATAATTCTGTTTGGTCAAGTAGTCATCTGGTTCGTACTGATGGAGAGCATCTTTGAGAAAAAATGAAACCCATGTGGTCAAGTTTTAAAGATGATCGCTTAAATCACTAAACTCAGCTCTTGTGTACTATGCACGTTCACCGATAACTGTATAATATGGTTGGATTGAGATCTCCTTCATAACATTCTCATTGTTTATCATCTCAGGGTGCATAAATTCTATGATTCAAAATAAATAAAGTACCAGCTGTAGGTTTTAACCCGAGATTGAACAAATATGTTAAGCATGAATTTACTCATCTTATTATGCTGTAGATCATGGATTTAAAAGTGTGAGCTCTGCTCCATCATGTACTGATGTCTACTATAATGGATGATTCATTGATACAATAAAAGTTTACTTTGATTCAAAAAATACTCTGCATTTATGATAGTAAAAATTACAACCATTACTAGCATCCTCATTCAGAGTTCATACCATTGATTTTTTATTTATTTTTTGTTTTGTTTTACAACTCCCTTTTTTCTTGGGATAAGCAACTAGATATGGGGAAATGGAAATGTAAATATAGCTTGGCCTTGCCTTTAAGACATCTTTGATCCAGTTCAAGAGGTTATTATTAGGTCCATTTGGCATGAAGTCAACCCCCTTATCTAGGATCACTATGGATGGATAACTGTTTTACAACTCTTAGGTCGGATCTCGATTCCTAGAATAGAGATACCGCTCTTTCTTATCCCGCTTTTCACTTCCCTCAAGCACATCTTCAGTTCCTTATTGACGCCAGTACCTTCTTTGCTAAAGTAGTCACCCAACTCAATTTGATACAAGTACTTATTTTCCCATCTCACTTGTGGATACTGAGAACCACTTAATACAGGCATATCTGGTGTCCATTCTAATTTCGGGCCATTCGGGCCATTAACGTAGCGATACTTGGTTAACATCCAGGGTATATAAACAATCCTCCATTCGCTTTCGCAAACATCATCAATTCCAACATATGCTTCTAACGGCTGTTCTTCGCCCAATCCCCCGAAGTAAGAATTAGAGAAATGAAACAAAAGGTATGCAGTGTAGGCCGTATCAGGGGACAACAGAGTAGTGTTCATCTTTCCATTAATTTCAAGATGTTCCACACAGAAAAGCTCAGGTGCATAATCATATCTTTGGTTGACCATATACGACATTTAGAATGTATCATAAATTAGTTCCCTACAAGCAGAATATATATATATATATAGGAAGAATTACTTTTTTACATGAAATATGCACAGGTAAGATTTTGCACCTTGATTTCTGATAATAGACTTTCGTCAACTGATCTGGTTCACTTATGGAGAGCGCCTCCGGATAAATATAAAAACACCTGGTTCCGCTGAACTTATCTAACCAAAAGCACTGCAAAAAGGAAGATGATTAGGTGAAAGAGTAGTTTGTTGAGCAATTATGTAGGCAGGACTTGTAAATAAAAGGAAAAAGAAATATATATACCATAGCACCATCATCAATGGTTAAAGGATTATCGGAAAGAAAGAGATATAAATCCTTTTTGGTAGGAAAAGCCTGTAGAGTATTGTAGTCAATCTTATTCCAGGGATCATCAAACTTTGGATTTGGCAGTAAGTGCAGCGGCGTACGACGAGAGATGAGATCAACCGGTAGAAATGTACTCCAAACCTGATCTGATATTGCAGCTGATTGGAAACTTTTGGACACAATTGATAGGCTCCCACAAGCATCTACAGGGCTAGTACGTGAGACAATCTTTTCCATCAATTCTTGTGGCAAGCCATCCATATCACCCATTACTACCGAATGAATGCTGTCTACATCAACCAAAATGAATATTTAAAGAAAAATCCTGGAGCATTGAAATATTTGTTGGTATTGATTAAGATTTTCAAAATTGGTAAAATTTAAAATATTTGTTGGAATATTTATGAATGAATTTGCTATATCACATTTATGTGGATTGCTATATCACTTTTAAGTTTTTGAATTTTGAAAACAATGAGCATTCCTTTAGGTTCTTTTTAAATCTGTCAAAATTTTTTGTTGTATCAATTAAAAGTTTAATAATTTGATCAAAATTTGAAATTTGTGTCCAAATATTAAGTAATTTTAAAGTATCACATTTACGTATCGGCAATTTTTTTGGATTTTGAAAATCCATAGGACAATTTAAATATGTCACAATTTTGTTGGTTTTCTTTAATACTCTAAAATTTTGATTAAAATTCAAAATATTGTAGAAATATTAAGATAGTTTTATCACATTTACGGATTGCATTGAAGTTTTAAAGATTTTGAAAACCCATGAATATTTATTAAAGATATTTTTAAATCTATCAATATTTTGTTGGTATTAATTAAGATTTTAAAAAATCTGATTAAAAATCTAAATATGCGTTCAAATATTAATGAATTTTAACCGTTTGTTGTATTACATTTATGGATTGCATTGAATTTTTTTGGATTTTCAAAATCCATGAATATTCATTTAGGATATTTTCAAATCTGTCAAAATTTTGGTGGTCAATATGTTAAAAATTCGTCTAAAATTGGAAATATATGTTAAAATAAAAATTATTTTTAGCTATTCGGTGTATTAAATTTATGGATTGTGTTGTGCTAAAATAAATACAATTTTTAAATCGCAAGCTCACGATTTAATCGTTGAAATATTTTAGGTATCGATCCAAGGAGATTAACATTTTCGCAAACTTAATTTCTAATTTAAGCAAACTAGACTAATTAATTTTGAGAAGAGTTTTGTTTATCTAATTAACAGATAGAATAAAAGTATTTAAAATTCGAAACTCAAAAGTACATTAAATTTTTAAACCGAATGTTAACAAAACCCACTAAATTGATACAATGCGTAAATAAAAAGCAGACATAGACTAGAGTTAAATGAGCCGAAAGCATTGAAAACAAAAAGTGGTAATTGGCCCATACATGAACAAAGTGAGGAAATGGTGTGAATTAGGCAACGCAAAAGCAAATAAAAAGAAAGAAATTTGTAATAATTAAAAACAATAAAAATGGAAACCTGCATTAAATGGTTAGTAAATAAAAATGATAGAGGAGCCTACACACATGTTAAAGTAACTGCTTTAATTAGGAAATTAAAATGGAACATAAATATATGTAGGTTACTACAAATTAAACAAAAAGATGGAGTTTATAGAATTAAAAAAAGTAATAATCATAATAATAAAACTAAAGTGACAATTAAGTATAATAAAGTGAAAAGAAATGTTGTTCAAATTTATCTAGATGCAGCAACAAAAATGAGACACATAGTGAAGATTTATCACAAAAGTAATGACAAAAAGAAAATTACAAATAAAAGCTATCTATAAATCATCATATAAAATAAAAGAAAAATAAAAGAAAACTAAAGAGATGATAAGATGCAAACCCAATCATTGATTAACAAGAGCTACAATCGTGAAATAAAATGATATATTAAAACAAGAACAAGAAAATGGAGGCGCGTGATGTAAAACATTAATCAATGGCAAGACGAGTAGATACAAGCGAATCATATTTACACGTCAGCATCAAAATCAGTTGTAGCACAGAAAAAAAAACAAAGAGGAGGTCTAAAATTTATAAAGAACTATTCGTAGAACAAATCTGAGGCCGAAGCATAACCCAAAACACAAATTTAAATTGTGATGTAACAGAGCTATAGCCGAAAAGCATAAAAGAGAGACGAAAAATTTCAGGAAGACAATAAAGACAAAAACAAAATAACGAGAACAAGGCAAAATAAACGAAAGAGCTAAGACAAGAAAATAAAGGAAGCTTCAAATTGTATTAAACTTAAAAGGAGTGTTTACAAGATTTGAAACTAAAAAAAACAAGAAATTAAAGCTAGCCTAAAATCTAAGTTCATAAATACAAAGGGTGTGAGGGGGTATTTATAGGATAAGAATTAGGGTTAAGGGGAGTGTTGGGTAAATCTTGGCCATACACCTTATAAATGTCATGGACAAATCCTAGCCATCTATTTGTTTCCTTCCCCCTTAAGCTTTGATGAGTGGATCTTGGCCATACACCTTATAAATGTGGTGGACAAATCCTAGCCATCTATTTGTTTTCTTCCCCCTTAAGCTTTGATGAGCGGATCTTGGCCATACACTTATTTAGTGTGTTGGGATGATTTTCACCTTCCACATGTCTTCAAAGATTCCTTTTCCACCAAGCTCCTAATTCTTTTTCCTTTTTTCATTTAAGTCCTTTTTCTTCCTCTTTTTCCTTCCTTGCTATTTATTTCTTTATTTTGCCATTTCTTTATTTATTCACGAATTTCCTGAAATGCAACAAAATAAATTATTAAAATACGAGTTTAAGCAATAAATAGGTACTAAAAATATGCAAAAATATGCACTTATCAAATGCCCCCATACCTATCTTTTGCTCGTCCTTTGAGTAAAACAAAAACAAAAAGAAAATCTTGATAAAAAGTCCTATACTCCTTTTCGTAGGTGTGACGGTTGCATTTGGCATATGCAACAATCCCTTTAAACCCCTAGGCAGCCCTAGTGGACGAGTGAGGTCTCATGAGGGCCTATAGTGAATGTACCCACAAAATCCATCTAGTTCGTATAAAAGAATATATGACAATGCAACACCACACATACATGTCCTCTCATGATACATCAACTTAAGAATCAAAATGAATTTGCAAAGTCTTGGTGTGGAAAGTACAAGGATTCACATAGTCTACTTAAATAAGCATGCAAGAATGATTACAAGTTCATGTCAAGCGCAAAAATTATTGGAAACCATGCTAAGTCTACAAGAGCACACCTTAGAGTCAAAACTTGAGATCTCATATGCAAAAGAAACAAGAAATACCTCATATTTCACTCAAAAAGAACATTCAATATCACCCATTCAATAGTGAGGCTTTCATCAGATTTTGCATCAAACTGTTTATACTCTTGAATCAACAGAGCCCTTCTGTTCCTTTCGATAGATTCATTGCTTTGGCATTGAGTTTCCAAAGTTTCCCAGATCTCCTTAGCAGTTTTACATGCTATCACTCTGTTTGACATGACTGCATCAAGGCTATTATGAAGAATATTCTCCACCTTTGCATCTCTAAGTACTTCAGCCTTTTCCTCAGGAGTCCATTCAGCCTTTGTCTTCTGAACATAGTGCTCAGGTACAGTATCTGTTCTAGTAACCAGTCTCTTAGGGATATATGGACCATCATATATCCGATCAAGATAGTTAGGATCAGTTGCCTCCAGATACATCAACATCTTTACCCTCTTGTAGGGTATTCAGCCTTTTTGAGGAAAGGAATTTTAATACTCTCATACCTGCTCGTCGACATCTTAAGATCGTTTCTGATTGTAATTAATCATTTTGCTCTGATACCAATTGTTACCCAGTAATTAACAATTGTAGAAGGGGGGTTGAATACAATTGTATAAGATTTTCGACTTAAACAGAAATGATAACACAAGTATGAATAAATAACAGCTTTATTAATTCTGATATAAAACTGTTACAAACTCTCTCAAGAAATTTTGATGTTCTTGAGATCTGCTAGGTTACAAGATATCTCGTGTAAGCGATTACAATAAGTAAAACCTAAACTATGTTTATATACATCACACAGCTGCACTATCAATTACAAGATATATTCAATCAGTTACATACGACTCTTAATACATATCTTGCATGATAGCTGTCTTCTATAATTTAAGAACCGATATATCAATTTTGGAACTGATTAGCTTCCAATCCTGATAGCAAAATAATACTGACATCGCATTACTGATGACGTCAACATCAGTATCTGATCAGTAGTAGTCCAGATCCTGACATCACTTGAACCAATATCTAACAGATTATATTAACATTGGCGGAAAAATGAATTTTTGGTGAAATTCAGAATTGAAATTTCAAATTTTTTCAAAAATGTCGAAGGTTGTTTTCAACGGAAAAGGGTTGAAAATGGTGCCAACAAAATCAACGGGTAATCAGTGAATTTATACTTAAATTCAACTGAAATGCTAATTTCAACAAGCTTATATTCAACGAAAAGGTTGCAGTTGAATTTATGGTAAACTTAACGAGATCCTGTTGAAATTAAACTAAATATTTAGTTAAATTTTGATGGTTGAATTTAGCCATTTTTCTAGTAGTGAAAAAAACAAAACATATACCTGCACAACTACTCAACTTTTCTCCTGAATAATAGCTCCACAATACTATCAGAACATGACATGATACTCCAAGAAGAACATCAATCAAGATTGGCTCGTAAATCCATGACACATTGCGTAAAACAGACTTTGGATCTTTTTGTCGAGCTTTGACCTTAACGAACCGAGCCGAGCTTTGATCTTAGCGAACCGAGCTGATTTCTGAACGAACCGAACCGAGTTTTGACCGAATCGAGCCGAACTCGAGTTGTTCACGAACAGCCTCGAGCCGAGCCGAGTTCAATCTGAGCTCGAGCTCTTCGCGAACAATTAATTTCGTTGGAGATCTTAATAAATATTTAAATTACAAGTGTACAATTTCATCTTTTTAATATTTGAGATATCGATCCGCAGAGACTATATATTTTCGCGTTTCTTTAATTTCTAATTTAGGCGAATTAGACCAAAGATTTCGAGGTGAGATTTTATTTTAACTAATTAACAATTATTTAAAACAAAATTAAAACATTTATTTAAAATAAAATTAAAGAATTTAACCGGACATAACACTACAAGAAAACAAGGGTAAATGTGACCGAACAAATATGACTGCGGCTAAATATGACCGACGACGGTCATATTTAAGGTCAACTTTGATTAGTCATCGGTCAGACTCAAATATGACCGATAGCGGTCATATTTAAGGGCAGTCATATTTAATCGGTCACATTTAGAATTCGGGGCCCACAAAATAAGGGAGGGAAACTTCCCGCTCGTGACCCAAAATTTGCTCGGTATAATTTTGACCAACTTCGGTCATATTTATAAATACGACCGCTGTAAGTCACAAATATAAATATGACCAAAGAATATAATTGACCACCCGCGGTCGAATATATAAAAATGACCGTCGTTGGTCAAATTCATAAATTTGACAGGCGTAATCATATCAGTCGAATTTATAAATATGAACACTTGCCGTAAAATTTATAAATGTGACCGTTGGCAGTCAATTTTATTTATATTAAAAAATTTGAAAAAATTAAAATAAATACTAAAAAAATTTAAAAAATTCTGAAAAAAAAGTGCAGTACATAACTAAAAAATTTAAATGTTAAATGTTTTTCCCACGCACTAAGCATATTTAACTTTCAAAGGAAAGTTGACTTATATTTTTTTTATAAGTTTGCAAAAAATAAATTAATACTTACTAAATTTTATAAATTACAATTAATTAATGAGTTTACTATGACAATATAGTGTATAGGTTAAGAAATAGTATAACTAAATATAACATCGTGTCATAATATTTTAAACAATACGTTATATTGCTTAAGTTACAAAAATAGTGGAGTACCACAGTTAAAAATACGTTTGTATTGAAATAAATACTTAAACAAATAAATAAATTTTGAAAAAAAATAGTGGAGTACCACAGTTACAAAATTTACATGTTAAAAATATATGTTCAAAACTTGGACTTTTTTCTATTTTTTTAATTTTTTATTTTATTTTACAAACTAGATAAAAAATGGGGAAAAATTCAAAAAAAATTATTCTTTTATGAAATTTTGGCAATAACATTAAAAAGAAAGGATCTTGACCTCCGTATGGTTGGGTCATCGATAAATATTTTTTAAAAAATCAAAACACTAAACCCTGACGAAACCCTATTTAGGGGTTCTAGTCAAAGTACTAGTTGACCGTTAAATTACCAAACCAAATAAAATTATTATTTTCTCAAATTTTGGCAATAACATTAAAAAGGATGGATCTTGACCTCCGTACGGTTGGGTTGTCGATAAATATTTTTTAAAAAATCAAAACACTAAACCTTGACGAAACCTTGTTTAGGAGTTATAGTCAAAGTACTAGTTGACCGTTAAATTACCAAACCAAGTAAAATTATTTTTTATGAAATTTTGGCAATAACATTAAAAAGGATGCATCTTGACCTCCGTATGGTTGGGTCATCGATAAATATTTTTTAAAAAATCAAAACACTAAACCCTGACGAAACCCTATTTAGAATAACTTACGGCAATAACATTATTTTTTAAATAACATTATTTTTTAAATAACTTACGACGAATTCTTTATTTTATGAAAATTTGGAAATATCATTAAATTAGATATATATTGACTTCCGTGCGGTTTGATTTTCGATAAATATATTTAAAAAAAATAGAAACAATAATATGGGACAGGGCACTAGTTACGAGTACTGGTCAATATAGTATTGATATACTAAGATCTCCAACAAAATAAATTTTTTTATTTTTTGAAAATTGGGAATATCATTAAATTAGATATGTCTTAAAATCCGTACGGTTGGATCATCGAGAAATATATTTTAAAAAATAAAAACTATAATATGGGACAGAGCACGAGTACTAGTCAATATACTATTGATCTACGAAGATCTCAAACCAAATTAATTCTTTATTTTTTGAAAATTTGGTAATATCATTAAATTAGATATGTCTTGACATTCGTACGGTTGGATCGTCCAGAAATATATTTTTAAAAATAGAAACAATAATATGGGAAAGAGCACTAGTCACGAGTACTAGTCAATATAGTATTGATCAACTAAGATCTCCAACCAAATTAATTCTTTATTTTTTGAAAATTTGGGAATATCATTAAACTAGATATATATATTGACATCCGTGTTGTTGGATCGTCGATAAATATGTTTGAAAAATAGAAACAATAATATGGGACAGAGTACTAGTTACGAGTACTAGTCAATATAGTATTGATCTACGAAGATCTCCAACCAAATTAATTTTTTATTTTTTAAAAATTTGAAAATATCATTAAATTAGATCTATCTTGACATCCGTCCGGTTGGATCGACAAGAAATATATTTAAAAAAAAGAAACAATAATATGGGATATAACTTTAGTTACAAGTACTAGTCAATATACTAGTTATCTACTAAGATCTCTCCAACCAAATCAACATAGTATAATCTGTAAATATGAGTACATTAAATTTGAATAAAAACAACAATCTGGAACAAAGTACTAGTCAAATCAATAGTTGACTACTAATTTTACTATCCAAATTAATTTTTTAATTTTCAAAATTTTAGAAGTATCACTAAATTAGATATATATTGACATTCGTTTGGAAATATCTTTCAATATCAAGTTAATCAAATATTAATTAATATCTAAATTATATTCTAAATATTATATAGTCGCATTTACATTTCTCAATTCAATCACATTCTTCTTTTTTACATTTGTAACATAACTCATTTAAAATTTCAACTTATTACCTAAATTTAATATCATGACTATTATAACAATATTTTTATTCTGTAACTGTTGTGGAATAAAAACTAGGTTGAAAATATTGCGGCTAGGGTTTGTATATTTAATGCAAGGGTTCGTGAGCTTCGTGCTTTAATGGCTGCTTCTGCGTTCGAGACTTAAACGGTCCTCACAGAATGCCTACGTATCTCTATAAATTAGAGAATCAAGCCAATAAAACGTAGTTCTGAGAATGAGGGGTCAGGCCCTTTATATAGGCTGAGAAGCCTTAGAATTTTGGTAGGATTCGGAGACTTGATGGACAAGTCTTTGAGGAATGTTCTAGATCTATTCCTTGTAGGAATCAGTTTCCATATTGAATTGGATGCCTTATTGGATAAGTTTGAAAGGGATATTATCCTTATCCAACTCTTATTTGCTGAGCTGTTTATTACCCTTAATATTAATTACGAAATTAATATTATATTTTGGGTTTTGGGCCCAGCTGGTGGGCCCCACGTTTGGACTATTCTCGGCCTAATTAATGCCACTTTAAATGTGTCTTTAGGGCTTATTTTCAGCCCATATCATTTGCCCCCCAACTTCTTAGGAAAACTGATCAGGTTTTCGTAGAAGTTATATTTGCCTTAATCGAGACTCGGGGTCGTTTTTATCCCTTACCTGGGACTTCTTAATTTTCCTACCCTTATATGGGAGTTTTGGTTTACACTAGTGTTTCACGAGTATCGTCTTGCTTGTAAAGTGTGGAGCGACCTACACATTTACGACGATTTGCCTTATTCGAGGCTTTAATTTGTGCTTGCTTTTAGCAATCTCGGCACTTTCATAGAGTTTTTATGCATTATTAGCATATATTATTGCTCAACTTGTCAAGAAAATATTTCTATAATTTTCCTCGTATTTTTCTGTACTTTTCCTAATATTTTAGGAATTTTTATGTACCAACAGGTATTTTTTGTAATTTTTCCTAATAATTTAGGAATTTTTATGTACCAACAGGTATTTTTTGTAATTTTTCCTAATAATTTAGGAATTTTTATGTACCAACAGGTATTTTTTGGGAATTATTTTTTAATTTCCCAACATTATTTAAAAAATTTTTAAAGTATTAACTTTTAAAAAAGTCACCTTGGCAAGAAATGCCTCCTGGGCGTGGGTACCCCCGCCAAGGAGACACCCTCCTTAGGCACGCCTAGGGGGTTTGGTCTCCTGGGCGTGGGTGACCTTTGTCCCTGGAAATGCTTCCTGGGCGTGGGTACCCCCGCCAAGGAGACACCCTCCTTAGGCACGCCTAGGGGGTTTGGTCTCCTGGGCGTGGGTGACCTTTGTCCCTGGAAATGCTTCCTGGGCGTGGGTACCCCCGCCAAGGAGACACCCTCCTTAGGCACGCCTAGGGGGTTTGGTCTCCTGGGCGTGGGTACAGCCTCCTTTAGAGAAAATCGAGCTAGGCGTGGGTACCCCCGCCAAGGAGACACCTTCCTTAGGCACGCCTAGGAGGTTTGGTCTCCTGGGCGTGGGTACAGCCTCCTTTAGAGAAAATCGAGCTAGGCGTGGGTACCCCCGCCAAGGAGACACCTTCCTTAGGCACGCCTAGGAGGTTTGGTCTCCTGGGCGTGGGTATACCCTTCTTTAGAGAAAATCAAGCTAGGCGTGGGTATACCCTTCTTTAGAGAAAATCAAGCTAGGCGTGGGTACCCCCGCCAAGGAGACACCTTCCTTAGGCACGCCTAGGAGGTTTGGTCTCCTGGGCGTGGGTATAGCCTTTTAATTGGGCTTCCTGCCTTTAAATTCTAACGGGATTTTATCCTTTTTTCTAAAAATGTCGTAGAACATTCTAGAATTATTTCAGAATTTGAATTTCATGGGCTTCCCGCCTATTCAATGGCCCAGTCACCTGTTGGCAGCCCATTTACTGGATATAACCGGTTGAATGACCAACCTTGAACTCTATAAAAGAGTAGCGTGCATCCCTCATTTCTCATCTCACTATTCAGCGAAAATTATCATTCCCTTATCACAAATATTTTTCAAAAAAGCTCTGCTAGGGTTCTGTCGTGAGGCGATTTCCGGCGTTTTTACCCCGCCCTACTTTCTAGTTTCCGTTTGAAGATCGTTGAATCTTCATCTTTTTCACCCTCTTTTTTCAACTTTTCTGGGTTTCAAGCCTTCAAGGGAAGCATACTAATGGAGGATTCTAGCTCTTCAGGCCAGTCTCAGCTCGCTAACACTTCCACCACCGCTCCACGGCTTTCAAGGGGTAAGAACCCTAAAACATCTCTTGTCCATGCCAGTGTTTTTTCCCTTAGGGATCTTTTAAATGAATTTGGCCAAGCTTTTCCAAACATGCTTCATTTAGATGCTTATGAATATAAATCGAAATATAAACAACACAGGGTAGACATTTTAGCCCAACTTTTTCATATTAATGGGCCTTATAGGGCCGTTGTTCCGGCCTCAAACGAAAGGGCTTGTCACCCAAAGCCTGGGGCCATTAGGATTTATAAAGAAACTTTTTATGCTGGTTTTCGCCTACCTCCTCCTCCTTTTGTTTATCGCCTTTTGGCCGAAGCCCGGGTTTGTCCAACCCAACTTATGCCAAATGCATGGCGTTTTATCTACTGTTTCTTGGTCCAATGTAAGAAACATGGGCTTGAGCCCAGTATCTCTGTTTTTCGATACCTCTTCAAATTTGTCAATTCTTCTGACAATTCGGGCTGGGTCAAAATCCAACATCGTTCCTTGGCCCGTTCTTGTTTTGTTTCGGATTCCGCTCCTGATTCCCTTCCTAATTGGAAAAGGGAATGGTTTTATATATTTTTGGATGGGGACGACTGGGACAACTATTTTCGGCCCAACTTCTGCAGAGCCGTTGATGGGCCTGTTAGGAGTTTAAAATTGGGCGTGGAAGAAGAGGCCGCCATAAATTTGTTAACATCGGATAATTTGCATCAATGTGCAAATTTGATTTCTGAAGATTCGTTGCAGGCCCATGGGCTAAGCGATTTGGGCCCTGAGGGTAATTCTCACCTCTTGCTTTGTTAACATTTTATGTTAGATATAATTATCTAATTTTCTTGTAATCATTTTGCAGCCAAAACTGCCCTGGGAGCGATTTTTAGGCAGAGGGAGACTGCTGCCACAGCTAGGGTGGTAACAGAGAACCCTAGGGCCAAAAGGGCCAGGACAGATGAGGCTACTCCCGCGGTGGAGCGTGTTCCTGGTTTTCTTCAAGAAAAACCAGTTCCTATTGAGGAAGACCTCACTCCCTTTACAGTGGGATGGGGTTTATGCAATAGGGACACAGCTGTAGGTGACTCCAGGGCTGCAGCTGAGTGGTCCAGGAGCGTGGTTACTCCACGGGACAGGGTCCACATTGTGGAGTCCTCTGATGACTTGCAGATTGAGCTTCTCGGGGCTCAAGCTGTTGCTTCGGTAATTTCTTATTCAACTTCTTTAATTTAATTGCATTTACTTTTCCCTTATTTACTTGTTTCCTTTGCAGATGAACGCCTACCTTCAGGCCGCTGTTCATAACCTGAAGGAGGTGCGTGCTGAAAAGACCATTGCTGAGAGGGATAGGGACAGATACTTTGATTCCTCCGAGGCAAACTTTGCTCGTTTCAGGGAGGTGGAGAAGGAGCTGGCTGCTGAGAAAGAGAAGAACAGGAAGCTTCAGCTGGAGGTGCAGCAGAACAGGGAACACATTATTGCTGACTACAAGGCTTCTAAGGACTTTCAAGATGTCCTGAATGCTGAGTATGATGCAAACTTTCCTGGCACCTTCAAGGAGTGTTGGGAAGGGATCATCGAGGAGCTGAGTGGGAAGATCGAGGGGGTATCCCTGGAGAAGTTCCCGGTACCTGCTATCCCTGGATTGACAGATACCCTGGAGATCGCTACAGAGACAGCAGTGGATGGGGACTCTCAGCCCACTCAGGATCCACCTTCTTCTCCTGGGGTAGAGACAGCAGATCCTTCTTCCACTCAGGGAGATGTAGTTATTGAGGATTTAGATGAGTAGATGGCCCTGCGTGGCTTATTTCTGTTTATCTTTATTTATTCTGAACTTTTGCCCTTCGGGGCTTATGACTTAACTCTATTTATGCAGTAGTTCCTTTTGTTTCCATGTTCTTATTTTTTGCTTATTGCTCGTTAAACTTTAGAATTTCTCAAGTACTTGGCCTCCTGGCTGGTACTAAACTCATAAGTTAGTTCAACGTTTGCCTTTCGTGTTTATTTTAACAAAGAGAAGTAACTCATAAAGAAAACAATATAAATTCCATTATGCTGTCAATGGATATCAATAGAATGGGTTCAACCCTTACATAAATACTCTATCTTCTACTGGGAGCAACATGCTCTAAAATGGTTTCATTCGAACCTTATTCCTAATAAATAGATAAAAGTCCAAGCCTTTGTCAAAAGAACTTAGATATAATAAACTTTGAGGTTCACAGCATGCCAAGTTCGGGGCACCTCAACCCCGTCCAAGGTTTCTAACTTGTAGGATCCTTGCCCTAACACCTTTCTGATTAGGTATGGTCCTTCCCAGTTTGGTGCTAACTTTCCTTTCTGGCCAACTCCTGAGGCTTCAATCTTCCTTAAAACCATGTCACCTTGTCGAAAGAATCTTTCTTTAACTCTCTGGTTGTAGTGAAAAGATGCTCTCTTCTGATATTCAGCATTCTTCGCATTAGCTCCATCTCTAACCTCATCAATTAAGTCAAGGGCGAGTCTCATTCCTTCGTCATTAGTTTCTGGCTCATATGCCTCAACTCGAGGTGATGCTTGCATGATTTCTAAAGGCACAACTGCCTCGGCTCCGTAAGCCAGCAAAAATGGGGTTGCTCCAGTCGTTACCTTACAAGTGGTACGATATGCCCAAAGTATGGGCAACAACTCATCTACCCATGTATTCCTAGAGCGTTCGACCCTCTTTTTCAGTCCATCAAGGATAATTCGATTAGCTACCTCAGCTTGCCCATTGGCCTGAGGGTGTGCCACCGAGGTAAAACGGAGCTCAATTGCATTCTCTTCACAATACTTCTTAAACTCCTCATTATTGAATTGTGTCCCATTGTCTGTCACAAGGATTCGTGGGATTCCGTATCTGCAGATTATGTTCTCCCAAAAGAACTGGGAAACTTGCTTGGTGGTTATCTTGGCCAGGGGTTTAGCCTCAATCCACTTAGTGAAATAATCAATTGCTACTATTAGGAATTTCCTCTGTGCTGAAGCCATGGGAAAGGGTCCAAGTATATCCATCCCCCACATTGCAAATGGAATGGGAGAGTTAATCGAGGTCAACATCTCAGGCGGTTGCCTCACAATTGGGGCATGCTTCTGGCATCTCTCACATCTCTTAACATAGTTTTGTGCATCAGCCAACATCTCCGGCCAATAAAACCCTAAACGAATTATCTTGTGAGCTAGGGCTCTGCCCCCCAAGTGTTGCCCACAGATCCCTTCATGAACTTCTTCCAATGCTTCTTTTGCCTCTTGAGGCCTTAAACATTTCAAGTAGGGAATGACAAACGACCTCTTATACAAGATGCCTTCGATCAAAGTGTATCTCAGTGCTCTTACTGAAAGTTTTCGTGCCTCCAAGGCATTGTCTGGGAGCCATCCGGTCTCAAGGTGTGCCTTGATAGGGTCTATCCAAGAGCCTCCTATATCGATTGGTGCCAATAACTTTGAATTAACGGTCGGGGCCTTCAAGACCTGAAAATAGACACTCCCAGCATAATTCTCTATCTCGGAAGAAGCAAATTTAGATAGGGCATCGGCCTTAATGTTTTCCTCTCTTGGAATGTGCTCAACATAGCACTCCTCAAACTGGGACATAACAGCCTTTACTACTCTCAAGTATTTTGCCATAGTCTCATCCTTGGCCTCGAATTCACCATTTACTTGTGCTACCACAAGCCTTGAATCTCCACAAACTTTGAGATTCTTGACCCTCATAATTCTGGCCAAGCCCAAACCAGCTATCAATGCCTCATATTCCGCCTCGTTGTTGGTAGTAGGGAAATCCAACTTTAAAGCGTACTCCACTGTGAACCCATCGGGGCTTTGCAAAACCAAACCTGCACCACTAGATTTTGTTTTTGATGCTCCATCAAAATAGAGCACCCAATATTCCTTTAGATCAGGTGTAAGTTCCTCTTCTTTATCCTCTTGCCCAGGGGTAGTCATTATCTCTTGCCCCCCGACTTCTTGGTTGTTAATAGTACATTCGACCACGAAGTCAGCTAATGCCTGAGCTTTGATAGCTGTCCGAGGCTTGTATGTGATGTCAAACTCTCCTAACTCAATCGCCCATTTGATTAGCCTTCCACTGGCCTTAGGGCTATGCAATATGTTCCTCAATTGCTGGTTTGTCAGAACTTGAATCTTATGTGCCTGAAAGTAAGGCCGCAGCTTTCTTGAGGCAGTTACTAATGCCAAAGCAAACTTTTCTATGGGTGAGTAATTCAACTCAGCCCCATGCAACACTTTGCTCACATAGTAGATAGGTTTCTGGACCTTCTCCTCTTCCCGAATAAGGACAGCACTCAGGGCTTGTTCGGATACCGCCAGGTATAAACTAAGAATCTCCCCAGGACTTGGTTTAGTCAACAACGGGGCTTCAACCATGTACTTCTTCAGTTGCTCAAAGGCCTCTTGGCTTTCAGGTGTCCACTCAAAACTTTTCACCTTTTTTAACGCTTGGAAGAAAGGCAAGCATTTGTCTCCAGACTTGGAGATGAATCTTCCTAAGGCTGCAACTCGACCCGTCAACCTCTGCACTTCTCTTATAGAGCGTGGTGGCTCCATGTCTAAAATCGCCTTGATCTTGTCAGGATTGGCCTCAATGCCTCTTTTTGAAACCATCAGCCCTAAAAACTTCCCCGATCCAACGCCAAAAGCACACTTGGCGGGATTCAACATCATCTTGTGGTGCCTCAGCACTTCAAATGCCTCTCCAAGGTGCTTGATATGATCAGCCTTAAGTAGGCTCTTGACTAACATGTCATCAACATATACCTCCATGGTTCTTCCAATCAGATGAGCGAATATCTTATTCACCAATCGTTGGTAAGTAGCTCCTGCATTCTTTAGACCAAAAGCCATGACAAGATAACAAAAGACACCAAAGTCAGTTATGAAAGATACCTTAGGTATGTCATCCTTGTGCATCTTAATCTGATTATAGCCGCTGAATCCATCCATGAAGCTTAACATCTCATGTCCAGCTGTAGCATCTATCAACATATCAATCCTCGGCAGGGGAAAACAATCTTTTGGGCATGCATCATTCAGGTCAGTGAAGTCTATACACATTCTCCACTTCCCATTTGCTTTCTTGACCATGACTGGGTTCGCTAACCATTCAGGAAACTGAATCTCTTCAATAAAACCAGCTTCCAAGAGCTTATTCACTTCTTACCTAATGGCCTCTTGCCTCTCCGGAGCAAAGTTTCTCTTCTTCTGCTTTATTGTCTTCCTTTTGGGGTCAACATTTAACCTATGAGTTATGAGTTGGGGGTCAATCCCTGGCATATCAGCTGCTGTCCAAGCGAACACGTCGCTATTCTTCTGTAAGAATTCTATTAACTTGCCCTTCAGGGGTTCTTTCAAAGATGCTCCAACATAAGTAACTTTTTCAGGATCATTAGGTTCTAGAGGTATGGGAATCAAATCCTCTGCTGGCTTCCCTCTATGCTCTTCATCATCACGGACATCCATGTCTTCAATCGGAAGGACCTGCCCCCCGGCTCCATCGGCCCTCAGTGCGGCCACATAGCAACTTCTTGCCATCTTCTGATCACCCTTTTGTTCTCCGACACCATTCCGTGTCGGAAACTTAATTTTCATATGATAGGAAGAGGCCACAGCCTTAAACGCATGAAGTCCAGTCCTTCCAAGGATTGCGTTGTATGTTGATGCTGCCTTGATCACCAAGAAATTCAACATCTGAGTCGCCTCTTTAGGCTCCTGCCCAATAGTCACGGGTAGCTGAATAGTCCCTTCAACGTTGGACTCCACTCCGTTAAACCCATATATAGGCATGTTTGTAGGAGTCAGTTGAGAGTCGTTGTAACCCATCTTTACAAATGCATCATGAAATAAAATATCCACAGAAGCCCCATTGTCTATCAAGACTCGTTTTACTTCGGAGTTTCCAATCACGGGAGTTATGACCAGCGGGTCGTCATGGGGAAATTTCACCCCCTCCAAGTCTGAATCATCGAAACCAATTACCATCTCGGTTTTAGCACGCTTCGGGGCTTCTCCAACAATGTGCATTACTTCTCTAGCATAAGCTTTTCGAGAATTCTTAGTCGTGCCGGCTGCTGTCGGGCCTCCCCAGATCATATTGATAACTGCCCTTCGGGGCTGGGGATTGCGATCATGGTTGTCCTCCCTCCTATTATTATCTCTCCTTTCATTGTCTCTTCTGTCATTGTCCCTTCTCTGGTTCCCACGGTCATCACCCTTGGTGAACTGACTTAGTTTTCCTCTTCGTATCAAGAACTCAATCTCATCCTTGAGTTGCCTACAATCGTCGGTGTCATGTCCCACATCTTTGTGGAACCTGCAGTATTGCTCCTTATTTCGCTTAGCTGGGTCTCCTCTAAGTGGCTTCGGCCATCGGAAATCCTTTTCCTTTTCAATGTCCAACAGGATCTGGCTTCTTGGAGCATTAAGTCTGGCATACTCTGAAAACCTTGGACCCGAGCTCTTTTTTGGAGCAGATTCAGAGTCTCTGCTAGCTCGGGGATACTTGTCCCTAGCATCGTACTCTTGTTCTTGCTTCCGCTTGTTCCCTCCATTGCCCAACGTGGCTTCTTTCTTGATGCTGTCCTCAGCTTTTATATACTTGTCCGCCCTTCGTTGAAGTTCATCCATGCTTTCAGGGGGGTGTTTTGCCAACGACCTCTTAAAAAAGAGATCCGTGGTTCCATGCTGCAAGGCTACCATGGCCACCTTATTTTCCAAATCGGTTATATTCAGAGTTTCCTTAGTGAATCGCTTGATGTAATCTCTTAAGTTCTCATTCTTTCCCTGTGTCACATACATAAGGGATGCAGAGCTTTTCTCATGAATTCTTCCGCTAATGAATTGACTGACAAAAGCGGTACTCAACTCCTTGAAAGAGCTAATAGAGTTTGGAGGTAAACGACTATACCAACGTTGCGCCATGCCCGACAGGGTTTGGGGAAACGCCCTACACTTAAGGGCATCGTTGGCAGGCTGCAGTAACAAGGCGCTTGTAAACGTTCTCACATGAGTTGCGGGATCCCCCGTTCCATCGTAAGCTTTGATCGTGGGCATCTTAAACTTTCGGGAAATATGTGCATTCATTACCTCCTCAGTGAATGGAGGGGTCGGATCATCCAGATCTCCTTGTAGCATCAAATCTCTAGGATTATTCTTGGGGGGTTCCACCCTGATAGTTCCTCTGGTTGGGACTTCAGCCCTTCGGTGTCTCCTTGAAGACCTCTCCAGATCTATGAAGGGAATCACTCCTGAAGTCGGAGGAGGTCGAGTCTGATTAGGGTTCTGTCTCTCTAGTTCCCTTGCTTGGTCGTCCTTCAGCTTCTGAATCTCGGCTTCATAAGCCTTAATTTTCTCTGCGATTGTTAAAGGACCATCTCGGTTTGATGGATTCCTCCCTAGAGGTTCCTTACTAGCGCGTCGCCTCCTTGGGGCTTCGTCTCGATCATCGTCTTCAGACGACGAGTCTCCGGTATAAGGACCAGAGTAATCATAGTATCCTGGTTCAGGAGGAGCCGGGCCTCTAAGATAAGGGGATTGTTGTTGCCCATAAATCAACCGAGCATGACCGCTTGGTCCTGGATCCCTTGGATCTTGGGGGTAATTAGGCAGCCCATACATTGGGTTGGTGTTGACAGGGAGCGAAGAAGTGGAGAGACTGTGATGCGGCGGGCGGCTACTCAGAGGGAGAGGAGAGACCACCATCTGAAGCGGGTTAGTCTCCTGTCCTAGAGGGACGATTTCAGGTTGAGATCTTTCAGCGGGGGGATCCGTCCCTTGTGGTTGAGAGGCCTGACTACGAGGGTTTGTTTCCGTCAATGGGGGTACAGACCCTGGCCCTGTACCAACAGGAGGAGCAGTGATTGGTGGAACGATGGTTCCGGAGGTAGCCTCGGTTGAGATTGGTGTTGTTCTTCGAGTGGTAACCATGGTTAATGTCTTCTTCCCACAGACGGCGCCAAATGTTGTGGAATAAAAACTAGGTTGAAAATATTGCGGCTAGGGTTTGTATATTTAATGCAAGGGTTCGTGAGCTTCGTGCTTTAATGGCTGCTTCTGCGTTCGAGACTTAAACGGTCCTCACAGAATGCCTACGTATCTCTATAAATTAGAGAATCAAGCCAATAAAACGTAGTTCTGAGAATGAGGGGTCAGGCCCTTTATATAGGCTGAGAAGCCTTAGAATTATGGTAGGATTCGGAGACTTGATGGACAAGTCTTTGAGGAATGTTCTAGATCTATTCCTTGTAGGAATCAGTTTCCATATTGAATTGGATGCCTTATTGGATAAGTTTGAAAGGGATATTATCCTTATCCAACTCTTATTTGCTGAGCTGTTTATTACCCTTAATATTAATTACGAAATTAATATTATATTTTGGGTTTTGGGCCCAGCTGGTGGGCCCCACGTTTGGACTATTCTCGGCCTAATTAATGCCACTTTAAATGTGTCTTTAGGGCTTATTTTCAGCCCATATCAGTAACAATATTATATTTTATTATAATTTAGATTTTACATAATTTTAAAATACCATAAAAATCAAATATAGAAGATAAAAGTGTATATGAGTATATGATAATTATGGAAAATATTAAAAGTGGGTGTGTAGTTAGGCCACGTGTCACATTATAATTAGGTAGTACTAGAGCACATGGATTGTGCTTCTTTAAGTTGCTTACAGCCATTGGATGTAGTTAACAAGATCCTTACCGTTCAAATTCTTATTTTCCATTTTAACTATATTTTGTTCATTCCCAAATCTCAACTCATCTGTTCCTCACCGAAAACCTTTTTTTCTCTCTCAATTCAACTCAACTACATTCTTTCCGATTATCCCCACCTTGTACCCACTAATCATCGCTATACCCACAAGCCATATCATGACAAACCAACAATCTTGGCCTCAAAGGCAGAAACTTCTCTTCGGCATTTCCTCGAACACCTTGTAAGCAAATCGAAAATTTATTCAAAGGGTAATGAAATGAGTCAAAATAAAACCTCGATTCGTGCTCTTCAATGTTTTTTGATTGGATAAGCGATTGGTGAAGAGGATTCAGAGGGATTGAATGGATAAGAGATTGGTGAAGAGGGTTCGGAGGGATTGAATGGGGGTGGAGTTGGGGTGAGTGTAATCATTTTTGGGGGGGAGATAGATACAATGGTTTTGTGTATAATGGTGTAGATGTTTTTGAGTTGGGGTGGGTGCAGTTATGGTGTAGATGGTGGGGTGTTGTGGAAACAGGTGGTGGTCGATTGAGGGGGTGAGGCTGTGATTGTTGAACGGAAATGAAGGGAAGGAGGATAGGCTGCGCGGTGTTGTTTGTAATGAAGGTGTTGCAGGTGGTTGAAAGACGGGAGGAACGGTGGTGAATGGAGGTGTTGGTCCGGCGATGAAGGGAAGAGATAGGTTGAGGTGTTGTTGCAGGAAATGGGAATGAACGGAGAGGGGAGGCTGTGGGTTGAAGGCTCGGTGGGAATGGGAGGAGAGAAGGAGGTCGAGGAAGGTGGTTTGCAGGTGGAATTGGAAAGTGATTGAAGAGGGGAAACTGTGGTGGTGGACTGTGGAGTGTTTGAATTATTGTTGATTGTGGTGTAGAAATGGGAGGGGAGACAGAGGTGTAGGAAGAGATGGGAGTTGTCGGAGGAATTTGGGCTGGACGAAATGGAGATGAGGTTATAGGAGGCGAATGGAGGAGTTGGAGAAGGTGAGTGGTGTGTGTAGATGCGGCAGTTGCAGGTGGGATGAATGGGGTTGAATAGCTTGGTGGAATTGTTGGTTGCAGGTGTTGTAGACGGCGACGGGAGGAAATGGAGGACGGAATGATGGCTGTCATGGCATGTAGCACAAAAGACAGGGAGGGAAAGGAGACGGGTGTTGTGTTTGGGTTCGGTTGGTGAAGTAGGCGTGGCCGCGTGAGGTGGGTATAGAACCGGCGAATATGGTGGTGTGTTCATGTTTTGGTGCCGGTTTCTGGAATTTCCAGATTCCGGTGCTATTTTTTTTTAAATGTGCTGACTTAACTAACGACGGAACTAGCGTCGCAAATTATCTATTACTTTAATAATTTATTGCAAATTGTGGGACCCTTGTTCAAACTTACGACGGAAATTGAATTTGTGACGAAAAATGAATTTGCGACGAAAATTATAATTTGTGACGGAAATCTGAACTTCCTACTCGAGCAAAAACGACAGAACGAATCTGTCGTAATTGATCACATTTACGACGGTTTCAGTACAAAAAAACCGTCGTAAATAGCCAGATTTCTTGTAGTGAATGGTATGTTAAATTTGACTGAAATCAGTCGGATTTATAATTTTGACCAGAAAACAAAGTGGTCACATTTACAAATTTGACTAAAAATAAGGTTGTCAAATTTATAAATTTGACTAAAAAAGGTGGTCATATTTATAAATTCGACTAAAATGTACGTCGTCATAATTATAAATTTGACTGATTATATGTCGGTCAATTTTATAAATTTGACCGAGGGCGGTCGAAGTTATAAATTTGACTGAAAAATTAAGTCAAAGGCCAACATCTTAAAGTGACCGATTTCGGTCGATTTTA
Organism: Saposhnikovia divaricata; assembly: GCA_036435485.1. Taxonomy (NCBI): domain Eukaryota; kingdom Viridiplantae; phylum Streptophyta; class Magnoliopsida; order Apiales; family Apiaceae; genus Saposhnikovia; species Saposhnikovia divaricata. The sequence continues at coordinate 58,437,704 of CM071596.1, forward strand.
GTCGGTCAAATTTAAACGGTCAAATTTAGTCGGTCACACTTAATCGGTCATATTTAGCTAAATTTGACCGATTATAATAAATTCGACTAGCCTAAAAATGACCGAATTTTTCCGGTCATATTTAGCTAAATATGACCGACGACGGTCATAATTAGCTAAATATGACCGGAAAAATTCGGTCATTTTTAGCCGATTTTCTAGTAGTGTAAAGAACTACTGCAATTTATGAAGCAACAGATCTATCAAGAGAAACAAAAATAATTGTGTAGTGATTAACTAATTAACATGGCAATGAATACCATAATAATAATTAAAATGATTTGTAAATCAACTTACAAAACAAGGCTGTGTAAGTGAACACTTAACATGGGGAGAAAATAAAAGGGAACTGGGCTTGTAAATGAAATGGGTTAGAATTGGTTTGGGCCGTGAATTACAATAACTAAACATAATGAAAATGGGCCAAAACTCAACATAAGATATAAAAACAATGAGATGCTCGGTTTATGGAAATTAAATCTATTTTTTAAAAAATATTTCTCGACGATCCAACCGTACGGATGTAAAAATATATCTAATTTAATGATATTCCCAAATTTTCAAAAAATAAAAAATTAATTTGGTTAGAGATCTTAGTAGATCACTACTATTCTAACTAGTACTAGTAACTAGTGCTTTGTCACGGATTGTTGTTTCTATATCTTAAAAAATAATTCTCGACGATCCAACCGTACGGATATCAAGATATATCTAATTTAGTGATATTCCCAAATTTTCAAAAAATAAAAAAACAATTTGGTTGGAGATCTTAGTATATCACTACTATTCTAACTAGTACTAGTAACTAGTGCTTTGTCACGGATTGTTGTTTCTATATTTTAAAAAATATTTCTCGACGATCCAACCGTACGGATGTCAAGATATATCTAATTTAGTGATATTCCCAAATTTTCAAAAAATAAAAAAATAATTTGGTTGGAGATCTTAGTAGATCACTACTATTCTAACTAGTACTAGTAACTAGTGTTTTTTCACGGATTGTTGTTTCTATATTTTAAAAAATATTTCTCGACGATCCAACCGTAAGGATGTAAAGATATATCTAATTAATGATACTCCCAACTTTTCAAAAAATAAAAAAATAATTTTGTTGGAGATCTTAGTATATCACTACTATTCTAACTAGTACTAGTAACTAGTGCTTTGTCACGGATTGTTGTTTCTATATTTTAAAAAATATTTCTCGACGATCCAACCGTACGGATGTCAAGATATATCTAATTTAGTGATATTCCAAATTTTCAAAAAATAAAAAAAATAATTTGGTTGGAGATCTTAGTAGATCACTACTATTCTAACTAGTACTAGTAACTAGTGTTTTTTCACGGATTGTTGTTTCTATATTTTAAAAAATATTTCTCGACGATCCAACCGTAAGGATGTCAAGATATATCTAATTAATGATACTCCCAACTTTTCAAAAAATAAAAAAATAATTTTGTTGGAGATCTTAGTAGATCACTAATATTCTAACTAGTACTAGTAATTAGTACTTTGTCATGGATTGTTGTTTCTGGTTTTCAAAAAATATTTCTCGACGATCCAACCAAATTAAAATTACTTAAATTTATATAATTACAAATTTTAAAAAAATTGTTGGTTGCACAAGTTATAAGCTATTATTATAAATTATTTTCAAAAAAAAAAAGGAAGCTATTATTATAAATTAATAAATATAAGTTAGATTATTAGTAAAAACTACTCCCCATGTGATGCTACTTGTCACATTGTAATTGGCTAGTACTAGAGCACATGGATTGTGCTTCTTTAACTTAATTACAACTGTTGATGATGCAAATAGTAAGATATCTTGATCGTTCAATATTTTTTTTTCAGAATTTCACTCACTGTACAATGTCTGGACAAGAATGTATGCCATGCACACTTTTTTGTCTAAAGTAATAATAAGCATTAATTAATTTGTAAACAAAAGGTACACCAAACTTGTCATTTCTCTCCCGAAAATCTCACTCTTTTCTCTTATCCTCAATTATATCTCTCTTTTCTCTCCTCAAGAACACCAACCAAATCCTAATAATTAAATTCGTTTTTTTCTATGATTCTTTTGTTCAAAACATATCATATGTATACTCAAATTGGTCCTCTCCTCATCCTCTACACAACCATGTCATCGTTTCTCAATTTCGAGAAAATCAATTTCTGGGCTAGCTTGATTTCAGTTCGGTTCTTGGAGTTTATGTTCGATTTTGTTGATTCTATTTTGGGTTAGTGTTTATCGGGGGTTATTGATGAGTTTCGGGGTGTGTTAATGGTTGTTGGAGCATCGCTGGTATTTTATATCTTCATTTGGATTTCTGTATTTTTCGAGCTTAATTGAGCCGATCTCGAGTCGAACGAGCTCGAGCCGAACCCGAGCCGAGCTCGAGTCGAGCTCACTAATAACTCGGCTCGAGCTCGTTTTGTTATCGAACATTTTTTAGTGTTCGAGCTCGACTAGAGCTCTTAACGAATCGAGCTGATTCGAGCTCTTAACGAGCCGAGCTCGAACTTGTTCGCGAACAGATCGGTTCATGAACAACCCTAAATTTGGCAATTCTTTTTCCCAACGGATTATAAAAGTCTGTTGTTGATCCGTTGGCGGGTTGTTATTATATCATTGACTTTTCAACCATTATGCTATAGGTTAGCAATCAGTTAGCAATTACCAACGGACGGGTTTTCGTTGGCAACTTTCGTTGGTAAATTTGGGATTTCTTGTAGTGTGCCCTATACCATACAAGGAGGCCCGGTCGATGGTACGCTATGTTAGAGAAATAATATATTTGATTAGATTTATTTCAAGAACTTTTAATTGAAATAGTGAATTTATGTGGATTGCTATATCACTTTTAAGTTTTTAAATTTTAAAAACAATGAGCATTCCTTTAGGTTCTTTTTAAATCTGTCAAAATTTTTTGTTGTATCAATTAAAAGTTTAATAATTTGATCAAAATTTGAAATTTGTGTCCAAATATTAAGTAATTTTAAAGTATCACATTTATGTATCGGCAATTTTTTGGATTTTGAAAATCCATAGGACAATTTAAATCTGTCACAATTTTGTTGGTTTTCTTTAATACTCTAAAATTTTGATTAAAATTCAAAATATTGTAGAAATATTAATATAGTTTTATCACATTTACGGATTGCATTGAAGTTTTAAATATTTTGAAAACCCATGAATATTTATTAAAGATATTTTTAAATCTATCAATATTTTGTTGGTATTAATTAAGATTTTAAAAAATCTGATTAAAAATCTAAATATGCGTTCAAATATTAATGAATTTTACCCGTTTGTTGTATTACATTTATGGATTGCATTGAATTGTTTTGGATTTTCAAAATCCATGAATATTCAATTAGGATTTTTTCAAATCTGTCAAAATTTTGGTGGTCAATATGTTAAAAATTCGTCTAAAATTGGAAATATATGTTAAAATAAAAATTATTTTTAGCTATTCGGTGTATTAAATTTATGGATTGTGTTGTGCTAAAATAAATACAATTTTTAAATCGCAAGCGCACGATTTAATCGTTGAAATATTTTAGGTATCGATCCAAGGAGATTAACATTTTCGCAAACTTAATTTCTAATTTAGGCAAACTAGACTAATTAATTTTGAGAAGAGTTTTGTTTATCTAATTAACAGATAGAATAAAAGTATTTAAAATTCGAAACTCAAAAGTACATTAAATTTTTAAACCGAATGTTAACAAAACCCACTAAATTGATACGATGCGTAAATAAAAAGCAGACATAGACTAGAGCTAAATGGGCCGAAAGCATTGAAAACAAAAAGTGGTAATTGGCCCATACATGAACAAAGTGAGGAAATGGTGTGAATTATGCAACGCAAAAGCAAATAAAAAGAAAGAAATTTGTAATAATTAAAAACAATAAAAATGGAAACCTGCATTAAATGGTTAGTAAATAAAAATGATAGAGGAGCCTACACACATGTTAAAGTAACTGATTTAATTAGGAAATTAAAATGGAACATAAATATATGTAGGTTACTACAAATTAAACAAAAAGATGGAGTTTATAGAATTAAAAAAAGTAATAATTATAATAATAAAACTAAAGTGACAATTAAGTATAATAAAGTGAAAAGAAATGTTGTTCAAATTTATCTAGATGCAGCAACAAAAATGAGACACATAGTGAAGATTTATCACAAAAGTAATGACAAAAAGAAAATTACAAATAAAAGCTATCAATAAATCATCATATAAAATAAAAGAAAAATAAAAGAAAACTAAAGCAGATGATAAGATGCAAACCCAATCATTGATTAACAAGAGCTACAATCGTGAAATAAAATGATATATTAAAACAAAAACAAGAAAATGGAGGCACGTGATGTAAAACATTAATCAATGGCAAGACGAGTAGATACAAGCGAATCATATTTACACCTCAGCATCAAAATCAGTTGTAGCACAGAAAAAAAAAACAAAGAGGAGGTCTAAAATTTATAAAGAACTATTCGTAGAACAAATCTGAGGCCGAAGCATAACCCAAAACACAAATTTAAATTGTGATGGAACAGAGCTATAGCCGAAAAGCATAAAAGAGAGACGGAAAAATTCAGGAAGACAATAAAGACAAAAACAAAATAATGAGAACAAGGCAAAATAAACGAAAGAGCTAAGACAAGAAAATAAAGGAAGCTTAAAATTGTATTAAACTTAAAAGGAGTGTTTACAGGATTTGAAACTAAAAAAAACAAGAAATTAAAGCTAGCCTAAAATCTAAGTTCATAAATACAAAGGGTGTGAGGGGGTATTTATAGGATAAGAATTAGGGTTAAGGGGAGTGTTGGGTAAATCTTGGCCATACACCTTATAAATGTCGTGGACAAATCCTAGCCATCTATTTGTTTCCTTCCCCCTTAAGCTTTGATGAGTGGATCTTGGCCATACACCTTATAAATGTGGTGGACAAATCCTAGCCATCTATTTGTTTCCTTCCCCCTTAAGCTTTGATGAGTGGATCTTGGCCATACACTTATTTAGTGTGTTGGGATGATTTTCACCTTCCACATGTCTTCAAAGATTCCTTTTCCACCAAGCTCCTAATTCTTTTTCCTTTTTTCATTTAAGTCCTTTTTCTTCCTCTTTTTCCTTCGTTGCTATTTATTTCTTTATTTTGCCATTTCTTTATTTATTCACGAATTTCCTGAAATGCAACAAAATAAATTATTAAAATACGAGTTTAATCAATAAATAGGTACTAAAAATATGCAAAAATATGCACTTATCAAATGCCCCCATACCTATCTTTTGCTCGTCCTTTGAGTAAAACAAAAAAAAAAGAAAATCTTGATAAAAAGTCCTATACTCCTTTTCGTAGGTGTGACGGTTGCATTTGGCATATGCAACAATCCCTTTAAACCCCTAGGCAGCCCTAGTGGACGAGTGAGGTCTCATGAGGGCCTATAGTGAATGTACCCACAAAATCCATCTAGTTCGTATAAAAGAATATATGACAATGCAACACCACACATACATGTCCTCTCATGATACATCAACTTAAGAATCAAAATGAATTTGCAAAGTCTTGGTGTGGAAAGTACAAGGATTCACATAGTCTACTTAAATAAGCATGCAAGAATGATTACAAGTTCATGTCAAGTGCAAAAATTATTGGAAACCATGCTAAGTCTACAAGAGCACACCTTAGAGTCAAAACTTGAGATTTCATATGCAAAAGAAACAAGAAATACCTCATATTTCACTCAAAAAGAACATTCAATATCACCCATTCAATAGTGAGGCTTTCATCAGATTTTGCATCAAACTGTTCATACTCTTGAATCAACAGAGCCCTTCTATTCCTTTTGATAGATTCATTGCTTTGGCATTGAGTTTCCAAAGTTTCCCAGATCTCCTTAGCAGTTTTACATGCTATCACTTTGTTTGACATGACTGCATCAAGGCTATTATGAAGAATATTCTTCACCTTTGCATCTCTAAGTACTTCAGCCTTTTCCTCAGGAGTCCATTCAGCCTTTGTCTTCTGAACATAGTGCTCAGGTACAGTATCTGTTCTAGTAACCAGTCTCTTAGGGATATATGGACCATCATATATCCGATCAAGATAGTTAGGATCAGTTGCCTCCAGATACATCAACATCTTTACCCTCTTGTAGGGTATTCAGCCTTTTTGAGGAAAGGAATTTTAATACTCTCATACCTGCTCGTCGACATCTTAAGATCGTTTCTGATTGTAATTAATCATTTTTGGTGAAATTCAGAATTGAAATTTCAAATTTTTTCAAAAATGTCGAAGGTTGTTTTCAACGGAAAAGGGTTGAAAATGGTGCCAACAAAATCAACGGGTAATCAGTGAATTTATACTTAAATTCAACTGAAATGCTAATTTCAACAAGCTTATATTCAACGAAAAGGTTGCAGTTGAATTTATGGTAAACTTAACGAGATCCTGTTGAAATTAAACTAAATATTTAGTCAAATTTTGATGGTTGAATTTAGCCATTTTTCTAGTAGTGAAAAAAACAAAACATATACCTGCACAACTACTCAACTTTTCTCCTGAATAATAGCTCCACAATACTATCAGAACATGACATGATACTCCAAGAAGAACATCAATCAAGATTGGCTAGTAAATCCATGACACATTGCGTAAAACAGACTTTGGATCTTTTTGTCAAGCTTTGACCTTAACGAACCGAGCCGAGCTTTGATCGTAGCGAACCGAGCTGATTTCTGAACGAACCGAACCGAGTTTTGACCGAATCGAGCCGAACTCGAGTTGTTCACGAACAGCCTCGAGCCGAGCCGAGTTCAATCTGAGCTCGAGCTCTTCGCGAACAATTAATTTGGTTGGAGATCTTAATAAATATTTAAATTACAAGTGTACAATTTCATTGTTTCAAAAAAAAAAGTGTACAATTTCATCTTTTTAATATTTGAGATATCGATCCGTAGAGACTATATATTTTCGCGTTTCTTTAATTTCTAATTTAGGCGAATTAGACTAAAGATTTCGAGGTGAGATTTTATTTTAACTAATTAACAATTATTTAAAACAAAATTAAAACAATTATTTAAAATAAAATTAAAGAATTTAACCGGACATAAAGAACTACTGCAATTTATAAAGCAACAGATCTATCAAGAGAAACAAAAATAATTGTGTAGTGATTAACTAATTAACATGGCAATGAATACCATAATAATAATTAAAATGATTTGTAAATCAACTTACAAAACAAGGCTGTGTAAGTGAACACTTAACATGGGGGAGAAAATAAAATGGAACTGGGCTTGTAAATGAAATGGGTTAGAATTGGTTTGGGCCGTGAATTACAATAACTAAACATAATGAAAATGGGCCAAAACTCAACATAAGATATAAAAACAATGAGATGCTCGGTTTATGGAAATTAAATCTATTTTTTAAAAAATATTTCTCGACGATCCAACCGTACGGATGTAAAAATATATCTAATTTAATGATATTCCCAAATTTTCAAAAAATAATAAATTAATTTGGTTAGAGATCTTAGTAGATCACTACTATTCTAACTAGTACTAGTAACTAGTGCTTTGTCACGGATTGTTGTTTCTATATTTTAAAAAATATTTCTCGACGATCCAACCGTACGGATATCAAGATATATCTAATTTAGTGATATTCCCAAATTTTCAAAAAATAAAAAAACAATTTGGTTGGAGATCTTAGTATATCACTACTATTCTAACTAGTACTAGTAACTAGTGCTTTGTCACGTATTGTTGTTTATATATTTTAAAAAATATTTCTCGACGATCCAACCGTACGGATGTCAAGATATATCTAATTTAGTGATATTCCCAAATTTTCAAAAAATAAAAAAATAATTTGGTTGGAGATCTTAGTAGATCACTACTATTCTAACTAGTACTAGTAACTAGTGTTTTTTCACGGATTGTTGTTTCTATATTTAAAAAATATTTCTCGACGATCCAACCGTAAGGATGTCAAGATATATCTAATTAATGATACTCCCAACTTTTCAAAAAAAAAAAAATAACTTTGTTGGAGATCTTAGTAGATCACTAATATTCTAACTAGTACTAGTAATTAGTACTTTGTCATGGATTGTTGTTTCTGGTTTTCAAAAAATATTTCTCGACGATCCATCCAAATTAAAATTACTTAAATTTATATAATTATAAATTTTAAAAAAATTGTTTGTTGCACGAGTTACAAGCTATTATTATAAATTATTTTCAAAAAAAAAGAAGCAATTATTATAAATTAATAAATATAATTTAGATTATTAGTAAAAACTACTCCCCATGTGATGCTACTTGTCACATTGTAATTGGCTAGTACTAGAGCACATGGATTGTGCTTATTTAACTTAATTACAACTGTTGATGATGCAAATAGTAAGATATCTTGATCGTTCAATATTTTTTTTTCAATTTCAACTCTCATCATACTCAATCGGCTTGGATTGTAGGGAGAATTTCACTCACTGTACAATGTCTGGACAAGAATGTATGCCATGCACACTTTTTTGTCTAAAGTAATAATAAGCATTAATTAATTTGTAAACAAAAGGTACACCAAACTTGTCATTTCTCTCCCGAAAATCTCACTCTTTTCTCTTATCGTCAATTATATCTCTCTTTTCTCTCCTCAAGAACACCAACCAAATCCTAATAATTAAATTCGATTTTCTCTATGATTCTGTTGTTCAAAACATATCATATGTATACTCAAATTGGTCCTCTCCTCATCCTCTACACAACCATGTCATCGTTTCTCAATTTCGAGAAAATCAATTTCTGGGCTAGCTTGATTTCAGTTCGGTTCTTGGAGTTTATGTTCGATTTTGTTGATTCTATTTTGGGTTAGTGTTTATCGTTGGTTATTGATGAGTTTCGGGGTGTGCTAATTGTTGTTGGAGCATCGCTGGTATTTTATATCTTCATTTGGATTTCTGTATTTTTCGAGCTTAATTGAGCCGATCTCGAGTCGAACGAGCTCGAGCCGAACCCGAGCCGAGCTCGAGTCGAGCTCACTAATAGCTCGGCTCGAGCTCGTTTTGTTATCGAACATTTTTTAGTGTTCGAGCTCGACTAGAGCTCTTAACGAACCGAGCCGATTCGAGCTCTTAACGAGCCGAGCTCGAACTTGTTCGCGAACAGATCGGTTCATGAACAACCTTAAATTTGGCAATTCTTTTTCCCAACGGATGATAAAAGTCTGTTGTTGATCCGTTGGCGGGTTGTTATTATATCATTGACTTTTCAACCATTATGCTATAGGTTAGCAATCAGTTAGCAATTACCAACCGACGGGTTTTCGTTGGCAACTTTCGTTGGTAAATTTGGGATTTCTTGTAGTGTGCCCTATACCATACAAGGAGGCCCGGTCGATGGTACGCTATGTTAGAGAAATAATATATTTGATTAGATTTATTTCAAGAACTTTTAATTGAAATAGTGAATAGATAATTAATTATTGTTTCTTTATGAGGTTTATTACTCTTCTAAGCTTTAGGTTTATTACATTAATACAACAATATGTACACTGCTTCCTTATAACTAAATAATTAAATTAAGATGAAATTACTTAAGTTAAAAACAATAATGACATGTGATAATATAACAACTAAGGAAAGAATTGAAAAAGCATCCAACTATCCAGCTCTAGCTTTAGATCTAAAAAGATGGTTAATCACACAGAATTCCATAAAATTTAGTATCATAATTGTGTAGGAATGAAGTTAGTGATACACCAGTTGTTTACAGTTCTAATATGGGTGATGATGAACTTAATAAGTTGACACATCTTGTTATATAAACAGTTTTTAGCTCGTACGCAAACCACAAATGTTAATAGAAATTATTAATTTTCAATTAGTTTAACTTCTTTATCATCCTACTTAAAAAATGTAGACAATCTAAAAAAAATTTCAATACATTTAACCATAAAAATGGAAATAAGATTTATATTCAGGATTTTCTTTTGTAACGCCAGGATTATTTTATATTGAATTATTTAAAAATTCAAAAACATGAATTTGGTTCCCGTACAAGCTAGTGATTTAATTACTTTATGTTATGAGTTTTAAATATTGTATTGGACTATAATTTACTATTTTTTTTTGCTAAGCATATAATTTATAATATTTAACTCTTAGTATACAAATATCTTATAACTATTAATTTTAAAAGAACACATTTTAGAAATGTACCATAAATCTGAATTAGTTAATATATATAGATATGTTTGGTATTATAATGGCTGTGATTTCTTAATAATTACATTAGTTTACCTAATAAAATTAGGTACAACTATAATATTGTATAATTTGAGAAAATAATAAGGGTATAAGTTAATAAGGAAATTAATTTCAATTAAAACGTAACATATAATTTTAAGAAAATTTCTTCTCAGGAAAGTTTTAGGTTGCTTGAATTTGTTATTAACAGCTCTTATTAGAAAATTTAGGGCCCTATAAAAAGCTGTAATCACTTTCTGTACTGATCAATCAACTATCGTTTTCCTATTGTACTAGCTACTCATGGCGGCTCTACTAAATCTGTCCGTTCTTCTTGTGCTGCTGATGTCTGGTAAAAAAATTAACATTCAGTCCCTAGTTTAGTTGACATATTAGTATTTGATGAACTGACAAGTTTTTTTGATTTCCATATACAGTTGTACCTGCGGAACTGAGAAGTAACCCGATCAAAGCAATTAGAGAAAGCCCAGATGACCAAGCAAATGCAGATTTCAACCACGTCCAGTTCGCACAGACCTGGACGACCACCAGTTGTGCCAAAGGTGCGAGCATTGGCTGTAAGAATCCGTTGCCCGAATATTGTACGAACAACTTTTCCATGCACGGATTGTGGCCGGGAGCAGCTACGGGACAGTCTCTAGCACCGGGGGCAAAACCTACTCCTGCTCCAGATGATTTGGTAACTTTTTACATAGTTACATAGTAACTTTTTTGTTAAGTAAATATATTTTTGTGTCAAATAACATGCATGCATGTGTGTATATATGCAGTTCAAACCAATAGAAATGGAGATGGCTAAATGGTGGGCAAACATTAACTCAAATCAAGCAGATCATGTATTTTGGTGGCATGAATGGGAAGCTCATGGTGTTTTAGGGAATTGGGGTGAAAATGGTGCTCTCAAGTACTTTCGTGACGGGATCAAAGCCCGTCAAAATATAGATCTCTTATCTATATTAAAAGCTGGGGGCATATCTTTCAACACAAACTACACAAAACCTGACATAGTCAGAGCCATCAGTAAACGGCTGCCAGTTACAAATTTGTACATCTCCTGCAGCAAGCAACCAGGAGGCTTGTACTATCTCTTCGAAATATTAATCTGCTTGGACAAGATTACGCACGGGTACATAAGTTGCCCAGTTGATACCGATTTGAGAAGATGTAGTGGGGAGTTTCAGATTCCTCATAGTTAAATTAAATATTGTACTTTTAAATGAAGAATTTATAAATGAAATTTTCTAGGTGTGCCGCTAAATTTATCAAGTGTTAAAGTCTACATTCTTTTCTCATTGCCTTGTTCAAATTTTCCATTCTTTCATGCTTCGAACATACATGATAACAAATTTGTTGGTACCATAAAGCAACGGCCTAATCTAGAAGATAGGGCCAAAAAGTTTGAAAATTTGTTATTGGAACTCCACCTTTAAACCAAGTATGCCACTTTTAACTTGGTCATCATATGTTTCATACTTTTAACTTGGTTTGCTCCAAAAGTTCTCTCTTCTTTAGATACATATATGTCATGTCTGTCAACTTTACTTAGTCCTGTCAACTTCAATGAGCAATTAGGTTTATCAGAACTATATCAGTGTACACCATGTACCGAGTAAATTTTAATACAATGTTTGTGGTGTACCTCCATATATAAAACTTGTGGAAAATTTTTATTGAAAATTTATTTATAAACGAAAATAATTTTTAATATTCACAACTATGTTTTTATTGGATGACACAAGAATTCTATTTATGTGCCCAAATATTTATCACATTTAGGTTTTCATTTATTTAGTAAATACTTGTACTCAATATTTTTGTGTACTTTTGAAATTGACTTGCTTAATAAGTACTTGGGTATTTAAGTCCCTCTATTCATGTTTTTCGTAATTTTTTTTTCTTCTAAATTTTGTATATAAAAAATTTAGACTAGTTGCGCTTTTGAGGTTACCTTTCACGTTTCCAATGTCAAGGGTAGAGCTGTTTAACGAACCGAACTGTTCGTTAAGCTCGATTCGTTCGTTCGTGTTCGAGTTCGGTTAGCTCGTCCGATAAGCTTACCGAACTCGAGTTCGAACAAGAAAATATGTTCGTTAAGGTTACCGAACATTGTTCAGTTCGTTAAGATTTCGTCCGAGTTCGTTAAGAGTTCGTTCGAGTTCGTCCGAGTTCGGTTCGAGTTCGGTTCGTTCGATAAAAACAATAAAATTTACAATTTTGTTTTAATTTTTTTAATTTTCAAATTATTATATTAATTTGTTATACAATATTATATATATAATTACCGAACTGTTGGTGTTCGGTTCGTGTTCGGTTCGGTTCGGTATGTTCGCGAACAGTTCGTGTTCGGTTCGGTTCATTACCGAACTCGAGTTCGGACAAGAAAAATTGTCCGATAAGCTTACCGAACATTGTTCGGTTCGTTAAGAATTTTTTCGTGTTCGTTAAAAGTTCGTCCGAGTTCGTCCGAGTTCGGTTCGTTTACAGCTCTAGTCAAGGGTGACTTGCAAGAATAATCAGAGGGGAGATTAATGCCTTACAAAAATAATGGGGAGAAATCTTTACTTTCAATATGGTATCGAACACCTTATTCATCTACTTTTACTTCTAGTAATTAAGACGATTCTATGAGTCCGTAAGAGACTATCCCATGATCATGTTGGGAATTAATCTAAACTATTTAGATTATTTTAATGGAGTGGTTTGATTACTTAGTGGAGTGATCATTAGGAGAATATATGTTGGAATGGGTTGTCTATTTGATGGAGTGTTTGTGGGAGAATATCTGGCAGTAGTTGGAATAATATAGTATCATTAGGAGAGTAATTATTTTGTTTCCTACTTTACAGCTATCATCACACTCTGTGGCTAGCTATATAATTGTAAATGTTTCTTTCAGTTTATTGAGACAATAGAGAAGCCAATGTAGTCCTCTCAATATATTTCTGGTTTGTACATATCTTTTCATGTTCTTTGTTATTCATAGCTTAGTTTAATCATCTTTATATCTTCAATGTTTAAATCTTATCATGGTATCAGAGCGAGCGATTCTCGAGGCCTTCAATCTGCTGGTTCGTATTGCTCATCTTCATCTATGTTGTCTCTGTTAAATTCACTTACCCAAACAATAAGTGCTTCGCATTTTTCGGCAAATGACTCTATTATCCTCACACTTTGGTCTTGAACCACTGCTAAATCAATCTCTGAGTTATAAACTTCCGTTTGTCAATTGTTGAATCATATTGTTCATGTTCTCTTCAAAATCCTCTACTTCATCGAGTATGCACTAAAAGTGTTTGATATTTTGTCTGACTGAAAATTTTTGGTTAAGTTTTGGAGTATCTCTATTTAGTTGTTGACATATTCATATGAGGTGCGCTATGTATTATCTGCTATTGTGCATGCTCACTCACTACTAAAAATATGGCAATAGACATCGGGTAAAAACCGATGTCTTTTCTGAACATGAACCGATGTCTTCGCGTGTGATGTTAAAAGTCTGAACTTTAGACATCGGTTTTTAACCGATGTCTAATACATATTTACACATCGCTATTTAGTATATTTCTGATGTCTTTGCCCTAAATCTATTACGTGTTTATAATAAAATACTGATGTCTTTGTTGCTTGAAACATGTTTGTAACATCGTTTTTTAACAAATAGCAATGTTGTATGCCTTTATTAACATCGGTTTAGTGAATTACATTGATATCTTTCTTGCTCTACACATTAGTTTATAAATTGCTTCGGCAACTACTGTACACATGATAACTAATATTAAGTAAAAAACATAATACTAGTTTAACCAACACTACGGAGTAATGCCTTGTCATTAGATAGCATTTCAATAATAAAACAATGATTAATCTTCCTAATTTCATGATTCTGCAAGTCAGAGTCGCCCCTTAAACAATTTTCGTATGCTAAAACATTCATGCACGGTCGTAATAAGAACCGTGGTTTCAAATTTAAACAAAAATGCAGACTAGCGCTAGCAATCCCAGATTTCTGCCTAAATTTCCTGCAATAGCAATTACGTTTTCCAGAGCAGACTATTGAAAAAGCCACGTCCCCGCAGTTTACTCTTGATATCTTTATCTGAAAAAGAAATTATAAACAAATACTGGAAGATTATTCAAAAGTGCCTAATCATTTTTGTATGTATGTGTTTAAAGACAGCAACTAATTCCATTACTATGTAGAGAAATAGCAACCTTTTAATCTGCCTGCTGAGTACAAGGCTTCTTCAGCAATAGGCCGCCATTGCTCTGCACAAGAGTAGTTGATTCCAAGACCCACACTAAGTCCTCTCAATAGATGGACAGTGCGAAGAACAAAAAAAAAGTTCCTCCGGAAAAGCCTGTCATTGACAAGTTTGAATTAGGTTACAAATTTTAAGCAAAATTTGAATCCTCCATGTAGCAATAATATAGTAAGAAGACAACAGCATTAGCAGCATACATGTAATAGAATCTTGATGGAACTCATACATACCCGCACACTAATTTTCTTAATTGACTGCAACATCTTTACACCTGGTGGTAGCTTTGTATCAAACATCGTCTGCGCCAACTTAACCATTTCAATTTCCTCCAGTTCACATAATTTTAGTGTATCTATGTCGGGCTCCCTGTTATTGTCGGTCACATAACAATAAAAGGCAAAAAAGCCATAGTCTGCATATATAAGTCCATCGATGTCTTTAATATTCACTGGTTACCGGTGGGATCCAGATTTTATTCATTGAAACAAATCAGCCCACGATAGTAAAATTTTATATTATGTAGCCAATATGGCCCCTACTCCCAGTCCCAGTAATCACACCATTCTACATTCTCTGCACGTAATTCACTTTATGCAAGACCATACTTTATAAAATAGTGTGTTTCTCTTTTCAAGTTCATATTCTAAAAAATAAAATTCGAGTATCATTAAGTCAGTGTGTTTTTCAATACAAAATCAGAATCTAGAATATGTGATTTTGCGCATGAGTAAGGAGTGTATAGTACCTGAAGCCCTCTGATGCTTTTACAGGATCATTATCCGCAATACCAAGAACTAAACTTGTGTATCCAAGCCGTAACTCATCAGGCAGATCCTTCACTTGTCCATAGTCAAGCAGGGCAATCTAATTTAGGAATAAAAAAAGGCTTAGTTATAATTAAGATGCAAATGATGATAGAAAAAGATAGTCGGAACATGGTACATGTAGTAACTTAAAAATCCACTTGCCTCTGAACCTTTACAGACCAGGAGTACATGGTACATCTAGTGAGACAGATGAACAGATGACTGCTTATGCTTATAATTTACAGTTAACATTTTAGAATTTCTTCAACCTGTATATCACAGTTTTATGAAAACATTAAGCAAAAGTCAAGTAATCTGAACTTGCAAACCCACTAATCACAAAGACCTTGTATATAAAATTACATACTAAAACATCGTGAAGTGATCATATATATATATATATATATATATATATATTAATTCATAAGTTTGTTTAATAACTTCCTATGATTCATCTGCATGGCCTGAGTATTCCAATAATGTCATCCAGTATATTAAGGCACTGCTTTTTGTTTGAAAGTATATGAAGAGTATCCAACAACCCTTCAATGCAAATACAAACAAGTCACTGTGGAAGAATCACTGACAATAAACATGTAAGAAACGCATTAGAAATACTTAACAAACTCTACTTGAAGTCAACTATTATCATAATTGAACATGTACACTTTAAACTGAGGTGGAAGGCAAGCAACAAGATGCGCTGCTAGCCCTCCTTTTGGGAAGCAAAACCAATTCTTTGGCAGAAGTTCTTACCTCCAGTATACCAGTACAGAAGTTCAAAAAGGAAGGCAAAGCTCTGCTTCCAACATGAGCTTTTACCTCGATTTTCAAATGCTCAAATCTGACTTCTATTTGTGGCAAATCAATTCCAACCCTGGCAACAATAATACAAATGCAACAATAATACTGAACTATGTTTTTCCACCCAATTGAGCTATGTTTTTCCCCCAAATCGAGTTGTGTTCTTCCCCCAAATCGAGTACTGAACTAGCTAGTGTTTAAATCGATTAGTGTATGTAAGCTGTGTGTGGTTGTAATCGAACGGATTTGTGAACGAATTTGTGAATCTATGAACTTGAGAGCTAGGGTTTATGTTTGTAAGAGTTGAGAATGAAAAAAGAGGGGAAAATGGGTAAGTGGGAAATAATAGGTTGGGGGGAAATTAGATATTAGTTTTAGTTTTACTTGTGTTAGAAAGGTAGCAGCTCAAAAATACTGGGGGGAAACTCAAAATTGGTTAAGGGAGGGAAATTATACGGGGAAATATTTGGTAAAGGGAAAAAAGTATTAGCGTGCTTCTTTTAATTTTTTTAAAAACAATGTTTAGACATCGGTTTGAATGCATTGTGATGTCGTAACAGTACAAAGACATCAGTTATTTTAAAACCGATGTCATTAAAATCTTTTACATCGGTGGCATTATAAACCGATGTTAAATGGGCGATGTCTATTGACCTTTTTTTAGTAGTGACTAGTCATATATGTTGAAGATGAGTGTTTCGACAATATCCGTGTCCTAAGGATGAGTACAGGAAGGTGATGTAGGTAAAAGTGAAACTAAGAAGGTTGCGAGTGTTAACTTTCTGGGCATATTGTTTTTATGTTGTTGTCTGGAGGATTAGTTCCTTTGGTAAATGTAAGATATGGTGGGATTTGAGATGCGATATCTGGTGGGTCTGGATATATTGGTAATGGAGTTTATGATCAGCGTCACTAGAGGATTTTGATGGTCAATGGAACTAATCATGAGTATGGAGCTAAAGGTTCGGATAAGAAATTTGATGCTTGGAAGGATCATGGTGGAGGAGCAGAGCCAAATATGAAGCATTCTGGTTCTGACGAGTTTGCTAGTTCAGGAAATGCAAGTGACCCTCTTGTTGCGTCATTGTATGTTCCAAGAAATGACAAGCTTGTGAAGATAGATGGAAATTTAATAATTCATTCTGTTTTAGCTAGTGAGAAAATCAAAGCATCTTATGATGATGGAAAGGCAAAGAGTGACAGAGAGATCAGTTTGGCATTGGCGTTGCATTTTGCTCCCCATGTATCCGTTCCGGGAGCAGGCCAGAATGATGAAAGACAATCTCATAATTACCGCAGTACAATCGAACAACAAAAGGCTCTTGCCTCAGGCACCGGGGGGGGTGAGGATAATATAAAGTCAACACTAGCCAATGGTAAATCCCAACTCTAGGAGGACAATGGTCTGCTTTCGGGTTTAGAAATTGAGAAAAGACTGCTTGTCAAGATAAGATTGTACATAGGATTTTTGCAGTGATGGAAGTCTCTTGGAACGGAGCTCATGATGTTTTTACAAGTAAAAGCTCTTTTAATTTAATTCTTTTAATTGTTGAAAGCATGTCGTTTTTGGTAGAGTAATCAAAAGAATGGGGGTTATCTGTTCAATGGAGCATGTCATTACTGGAGATAATGATGCTCCCACTTTGGATGTTATAGTGAAGGACTGTGGCGAGCTTCCTGACGGAGCAAGTGATGGGTATTTATGTGGTGGTTATGGTTGTATTGGAAACGACGCCGCTGCACCCATTTGATATATCATGGCTGCTTCCAAATGGTTGGGTGCTGGTCATTCGTTGTTGGGGGGGGCTCAACAGAAATTCAACCTGTTGAAAGACAGCATGTTGTGACTTATTATCTCAGTAAACAAGGTCACTCAAACAGATGGGGACCAAACTCAAAGCCGCAGTTGGTTAAAGAGGATGCTATGTGTATGTTCATTCAAGTATGGTGTGTACGTATATGTTGTGGAGTTGTCAAAATCGAAGGGAGAGTTTGTAGTTGTGCAGTCTACTACATCTGCGGCTGATGGTCCAGGTGGCGAGATAGTTCCATATTCAGGGGGAGCTAGAAGGTTGTATGATTGGTAACTTGCATTACAACATAAAAGAAGATCAACTTCGTCAGAGCTGGTGCAGTTGGCTCTTGTCCAGGAGAATGGGAATGGTAATGGTCATGGTTTTGTTCAGTTTGCATGCCTTGAAGTTCAAATGGACAACTGGAAATTGCAGGTCGAGCAATAAAGATCTCCGCTATTACTGATCAAGCTGGCATACAAGATGGATGAGGCTGCTGCGTTTTGTTTGAGTGTAGGATTGTGTAATAAGAGTGCAGAAAATGTATATGCAAGTACTAGTATGTATACATGTCAGGGAAATGAAGGTAGAAATAGCAGGATTTGTTGACGATGAAGGTGGATTTGAAGGTGAATTTGTGGCATAACAAATTCATTTCCGACAAGAAGCTCCAGGAGTTGAGAGGGCCGAAGGCTGGGAAGAAGTCCCTAAAGAATCCTCAGCAAGCGGAGAAGACAAGAAGAATGATTTTGTTACAGCAGAGAGGCTGTTGATAGAGAATGAAGAACTGGTTGATGGAGGACGACGGCAAAGCTGTAGTTGTTATTTATTCATGGTCATGTGTGTTTGTGTACATGGGTGTTGTCGAGAGAAAGAGAGCAGGCTGGTTTTGTCAAAAATGTATGTACCTGCATTGATGGATCAAGGAGGAGACTCTGGCGATGTTTGCTGTTCAGTGAGAGGAGCAAAGAGATGTTTTGTCCTTGTTGTTGCGTTGCTTGCTATTATCTGGTCTGAGTATGGAGGCTGAATTGTGGCAGGCTGGGGCGGTAGTACAGTCGAGAGGTACAGGTTGGTGGTGATCGTTGTAGTGGCTACTACAACTGCGAGATGTGTGATGAAGACATCGATGTGTGTCAATGTGTATTGTTGGTGTGTGACTGGTATGTATGTGCAAAGAGTGTATATGCAAGTGCTGGTTACTATAGACGTCGAAAGCAACATCGGTGTTGACTGCTCAGTGCAAATGAAAGCAATATCGGTGTTGACTGCTGTGTGATCCTTGTCTGAGTGCAGGCAGGAAGAGAGCCATACGGGCTAATGAGTTAAACCTTGTCTGAGTACAGGCCAGATGAGAGCCATATGGGCTGATGAAGTTTGCAGAGTCGCGGGTTCGAGTTTCCATTGAAGGCATCTGTAAATACTGGGGGGTAATTGTTGGGTTTCCTGTCATCTTACCTAAATCGACTCGTGATGTTTGCAACTTAGATAGTATATCGGGGTAGTGATTAAATTGGATATAATCACCCGATAACTGGGGCGTGTATTCGCAAATGGTGCGCGGATACTAGTTGCGCAGATGGCGCAGATACTGGTAGCGCAAAGGTTGTCTAATCGAGAAGAGTGACAGAATTTCGTGCCGGTGGGCACGTAGGAAGTCGTGCCGATGGGTGCGCAGGGAGTCATGCTGGTGGGCGCGCAGGAGTGGACGTGCCAGACGGGTACATGTGTCGACGTGCCATATGAGCAAATGTGAATTGCCCGTGTGTGCCAGAGGGGTACACAAAGTTTTAAAGCTAATGGGCTGATGACAAGTTTAGATTAAGGTGGAGATTGTTGGGAATTAATCTAAACTATTTAGATTATTTTAGTGGAGTGGTTTGATTACTTAGTGGAGTGATCATTAGGAGAATATATGTTGGAATGGGTTGTCTATTTGATGGAGTGTTTGTGGGAGAATATCTGGCAGTAGTTGGAATAATATAGTATCATTAGAAGAGTAATTATTTTGTTTCCTACTTTACAGCTATCATTACACTCTGTGGCTAGCTATATAATTGTAATCGTTTCTTTCAGTTTATTGAGACAATAGAGAACCCAATGTAGTCCTCTCAATATATTTCTGGTTTGTACATATCTTTTCATGTTCTTTGTTATTCATAGCTTAGTTTAATCATCTTTATATCTTCAATGTTTAAATCTTATCAGATCAATGGTAGTTGATTCCAATCATCAGTGCCATAGTTATTATGGTTCACTACGTCATTTGGATGGCCGTGTCTCCTGTCGTAGTTGCATGACATTATTTATTTCAAATGCCCCCAAAATATAGAGAATAGCTAATTCTTTCAAGTCTGTACGTAGAATGTGTAGAATCATCTTCTCCACTCCATCAAGGATTCTTTCGAATGTACTATAGTAAAATAGTTTGTCTAAAAGTAATATTATGTGAAGTACAAGAATATTGTTCTCTAAAAAAAAACGTACCAAGCACAAGGTCCTGTAAAAATTTTCTAAAGTTGAGTATATGCATGTTATATCATATTTTTAATCTTTTTTCTTGATTCACCTCAAGTATGTTCTATAGTTGGTGAATTTTTGTTTAAATATTAGGTGTAGGATCAGCCACTTGTACTTAAACAATGTTATCCTTCTTACTTAAATCACTTAGCAATCCAATTTGATTGAGCTGGACTTCGTGAATAATTCCATGTTTCGCACATATATAACTCATTAAATCGTGATACATATTCATCACATCGGTCACATCTTATTACTTTTATTTTTTCCTTAAATTGAGTTTCAACTTCACTTTTAATTATAGAGCTCAAATTTCACTATAGCTTCATTTTTACTTTTAAGCAAATATACATAACAAAATCCCGTACTATCATCCACAAAAGAAATGAAGTAATTATAACCATCTCTTATTTGATTTGATTGTAAATCACACACATCATTAAGAATCAAATCCAAGGGTTTTAATGTCTTTCAATTGTCTCAAATGATGATTTTGTTCATTTTTCCTCCACAAAAATTTCACATTTGTGTTTTGAAATAATTTTGAATGTTGGTATATGGTTCAATTTAATTAATCTACGCATTGTTTCATAATAAACATAACCTAGTCTACCATGCCACAAATTGGAAGACTCAAGCAAGCAAGTAGAAGAATTATTATTTTTATTAATACTCTTCACAGTCATTACATTCAGCTTGAAAAGCCCTTCGGTTACATAACCCTTTCCCAAAACCATTCCACTCTTTGATAAAACTAGCTATTCAAATTCAATCACCTTGCGGAATCCATGCTTATTCAACAATGAGCCATAAACCAAGTTCGCCTCGGATCTCTAACACATACATGACATCATTGAAAGTCAATTCCTTGCTAGATGTCACTTTCAACACAATCTTTCCTATTTCGAGTACTTCAGATGTTGCAGAATTTCCCATGTAGAGCTTCTCTCATATCTCAGTTGGCAAGAAGGTGTGGAACAACACTTCTTTCAGACTGAAGTCGATCATTCACTTTTGAAACCACATCAGAGAGACTGATTTTAGATATATCTTAAACCACATCATCTACAATATTACCACATTCTTCTTCCTCTTCGGTAGTCTGTACTAAGTTGACTTGTGACCTATCTTGTCACAGTTGAAACACTTTTCTTGAAATTTCGTCATAGAAACTCCACTCTTAGGTCCCAAGTTGAATATTTTGTCTAATTTCCCCTTCTTGAACTTGGAGTTCTTCTTCACCTCCACAATATTAGCATTAGAGGAAGAGATAGACCGGTATTATTATCCTCCCCAATTCAGAGTCTCAAGACAAGATCTTGCACTGTCATCTCCTTTCACTTATACTTCAAATAATTCTTGAATTCCTTCCAACCAGGGGGAAAATTCACAATAATAATGTCTACTTGGAATGTTTCATTTATGATCATTACTTCAGCTTCCATGTGATCATATGCATGATCATCTAAAGGTCCCGAACTTAACTAACGACCTCTTCAAATCCACCATCATAAACTCAATAAGTCGGGCCACTATAAACTTCTTAGTACCCGCATTCTCGGTTCTATACTTTCTATTGAGTGAGTCCCACAAAAATTTTAACGTCTTTAGCACACTATATACATTGTATAGTGAATCGCTCAAATAGTTCATTATATAATTTATGTACAAGGCGAGTGGATTCAAGCTTGATCTACACTAACAAGTTGAATATCAGACTCATCTTCTTTCACCTTAGGTGCATCTTGATCAAGAACCTCACAAGGTTAAAGGTGGTCAAGTAAAATAACATCTTTTCTTGTTATCTCCTCACCTCACAAGGCTCAAGATGGTCAAGTAGAACAATATCTTAAGCTGTTATCTCTTCAAATTTAGTCCACTGAATTTATCGTACAACCGCATTAAGCACTACAAGGGTTGCCATAGCAAGCACTACCTCAATAGTTACACTCCTATCACCATCACCAGCCTAGTTAGCTTCATAACTCCAATCATTTCTAAAATCAAGATAACAAGGAGTCAGACTCTTTTTCAAAAAAATAAAACTAAAATTTCTAACACTACACCATAAATGGCCTATGGCAAGCCATAAAAACTGTTGTTCTATGTCGAAAATTGTTGTAGGCTCAAAACATATCAAGTAACAATTTTCTGGTGTTGCTATTTTTGTCATTACCTTTGGGGTCCCCGGCAACATTCTCTTCCTCTATGGCAACATCAATTTTGGTGTTGGGATAGACTGGCTATAGCAACAATATTAGTAGTCTGGAGCAACCTTTTTGTTAAAATATATGTAAATGATAGTGGGCCCCACTCTGGACACAAATAAACCCGACAAGTGGGGTCCATTTGTTTGATAAATAAAACATACAGGATATATATATACGCATATATCAGTACAACAAATGCAACACAAAATTCAAAAATAATTCTTTATTTTATCTATACAAAAGTAATTCTTCACATTAATACATAACTTAAAACATATTCATCTTTACACCATATAAGTACATAATCCTTCTTAGAATCCTTTAAAAAAACAAATCATATCTAGAAGAAAAACACATCGGCCTTAAAAATTATATAACTAATTAACTTGACGAACAATTTTCTGCATTTTTTCATTTAGCTTCTCTTTATTCAGAAATCAATGTTTGAGTATGTTCCTATAAGCTACATGAGTCTAGTTGGTCTCCATAATATTCAAACTGCACAAAACCAAGAGATTAGTACTAAAATTACTGATTTAATTTAAAATAAGGAAGTATTTAAAACCAGATTCTAGTTGTTTCATGTATTCAATACATGAAAGAAGATTTGTTCTAATAGATTAGAATCTAGAAGCTGTTTAAATTAGAAATGTTATGACGATATTATATTTCTTGTACATTTTGCTCATGTTCCAACTTTGGCTTACTGCTATCTTGTGGTTCTCGAAATTTATCGTGATATACCTTCCTCCAACTATTTTTTTGGAAAGCAGATCTCTCTCAAGAAACACATCAGTCCTAGCAACAAACACTTTGTTCTTGGAAGGATTATAGAAGCAATACCCCTTCGTTTCATTTAGGTACCCATAAAATTTGATTTTGTTCCTAACTGTCAAAGATCAAACATTTCACAAATGCTTCACATCCCCAAGCATTTCATAAATAACATGCTATGACTATCTCAACTTCCCCAACTCTTATAGGGTCTTTTTATCCGTATAGTAGGAACATCGGTTAAGTGTATATGCAGCCGTCTCCAGAACGTAACCCTAGAAATAAATCAAAAGATCTGCTTGACTCATCATTGATCGTACCACGTCCAGCAAGGTGCGATTTCTCCTCTCAGAAACGCCATTTCACTATGGTGTTCTAGGAGTGGTGAATTGTGATAAATTACCACACTCCTTTTAGGTAATTCAAGGATTAAGTATTCATTTTGACGATCAGATCATAAAGCTTTAATACTTCCACCAATTTGCTTATCGACTTCAGCCTTGTATTCTTTGAAATTTTTCAAAAGATTCAAATATGTTCTTCAAAAGATACATATATACGTATATACTTAAACATCAGTAAACATCATGAAGTAGTAAAAGCCACCTTTTCCCATCAAATGCATAAGACCACATACATCAATATGTATTAGTTTTAATCATTTTGTGGCCTTTTCACCATATCCGGTAAAAGGGGCTTTTGTCATTTTTCCAAATAAACCAAGATTCGCATTCTTTGTATGTTATATATTTAAACTTATCCAATAATCCATCCTTATGTAACTTGGAAATACCTCTCTCATTAATTTGGCCTAAACGACAATGCCAAAAGTAATGTTCGATTTGGGTCATATTAGAACATATATATTGTCAAAATATTGTGCAACATTATTAACCTTATCATTGAAATTGAATAAACAACAATTGTTATTCAATTAAAATAAAAAACCTTTCTTGTCCATACAAGAAACCAATATGATGTCTCTGCCCTTACAGACACGTAGTTACAATTATCAAGTTCTAAACTTAGCCATGTAGGAAAAATTAAGTAACGAGTCCCATCAACTAGAGCAATAACTTTTGCTCCAATTCTAACTCAATACCTGAAGCTTGACCCTCACCGATCTTCTTCTTCAGACATTCCAAATAAGCATGAGAATTTAACTTCCATTCTTCTAGTTTTCCACAGAAGTTATAATCGTCTTCTTTAGCAACACCTCATTTAGGCCTCAAAGCCTATTCGGGATTGGACTTTAATTTGGCCATAGAAATAGATCCAAATCTTCTACTTTCCTTTCCATTTTTCTTTCCCTTTCCCATTCCTACATTCACCATCATTATGGGAGTAGTCCATGCTTTTATCATGTTTCTTACAGAAACTCTCAACGTGTTCCACAACTTAGTGGGTTTTATGTCTATCTCATTTATTTCATTATTCATAACAAATTGAGAATAGTTAATGTTCAAAGATTTCACGATCAAATTAATCTGAGTCTTTAGACCAATCTTGAAACCCAAAATGTCAAGGTACTCTGTATACCCTATCATCTTTAGAACATGTGGTCCGACCGAATTTTACACTTTCTACTTGTAATTTTATAATGCCCTGTTTTTTTCGAATCTAACTTGATGAGCCTGTCCTTCAAACGTCCTTTTAAAGTGCTCAATCATTTCATAAGCATCCAAATGCTCATATTGCATCTTAAGCTCGGCACTCATAGTTGCAAGCAAGAGACATGAAACATCAAGTGCTTAATTAATTTGCTTCTGACAAGCATTTTGTTTAGCACATGTTACATTCTCAGCTAGAAAAGCAGGGGAAGAGTTTTGAATGACATCTTTATGCATGAGGATGATCCGCAAGCTTCTATCTCAGTCTAGGAAATTATTTCTTACTAGCTTGTCCTTCTCAATGACTATCGCATAGAGAAGTTGTTTATAATATATGTCACATCTACAATATTTTAAAATACATAAATTAATCTAGTTTACAAATTTATTAATTATTATGGTATATCATAATATACCTCCCACTATTTTTATCAAATCAATAGCCCTAACTATTAATTCAGAAAGATTTTCTCTTAAATCTTTCTAGTGAGCCAAGATCCATATTTCGTCATGCATTAGGTCAGCTTTGGATTTTTTCCCAAAACATGATTATTTAGGTAGATAACATTTGTCATTTATATCATATATAACTCTTAGATAGTTTGGTGGAACAACATTTGTACTCATTTATCCAATAAATCACACCAAACTCTATGTCTCTAAATCCCCAATTTTATTGTGATGATTTAGCTTAAGTTAGACCAAATGATCCAACAGCTGAGTATCACATTTACTCCATCGCACCTAACCACGACAAATATGAGCACTTCTCTTTGGCGAACCCACCCTTATTGATCTAGGCCTTGATGAGTGTTCATTCATTAGAAGGCATCTAGTTAACTTAATGTTTATTTAGGGATTTGTTATTAAATAAAATGATCATGATCCCATCATAAAGAGATTCCCAATTTTTCCTTGAATTAAATACTTCATATCAAAAATCTTTAAAGGATTGATTTCCCGATCGTCGGAGAAGACACTGATGGTCTCACTTAATACCCAACTTCCTTATAGGTTCAGTAATCCTTTGTTGAAAAAATCTCCCCATATCAGAATAAATAAAATCAATATTTAATTCCGTGTTGCATAAACACAAGAATCTCATGATTGTGCGATTAAGTTTAAAATCTTGAATCGTTAGATTTCATCTTTCTTAAGCAAGCATGGCATGGGTGTGGTATCTAATACATACATGATTAATCTAATTAAACATGCATCTTTATCTTTACGCACATATATCATCACATGCAATCATAATATATTTAAAGTACGTAAAGTAAATGTATTTGGTTATGGCCCATCCTATCTGATCTTTACAAGCTAATGAAAAGATCAAGGTCAATTATGGTGGTAAATTAAAATACAATACAAATACATGTCTTCTTCCTTAAAATGCCTCCTTGGATTGCCTCATCAGATGGCTTCCTTGCTTGTCTCCATTTACATTAATTTTAATAATTGAAAACAGGGCTATTCTAATGAACCTACAAAATTCGAGATTTTACTTTACAAGAAATAAATGACATGTATGTAAGTCGTATTTAGACCCATAAATAAAAACCTTTATCCAATGGGTCTCAAGGCCATAACCATCCACCATGCTCAAGTAACAATTAAAGAACATGTTATATTAACTAATCATATTAAAACATATCATATTCAGATTATCCAATCAAAGAAATCATATAACGCAAAATCAAAAAAAATCATAATCAAATTTTGAAAATCCATTTTGAGGCACTAAACGGCGTCAAACGCCTTATAGACGCTCATTTCCCTTTCTGAAAAGGTACTTTTACATCATATTCGGACACCAAGCAGATTTCATCAATTTTGCGCAGCTTTTCAGAAATCATATTGAATACGATTCCCATAATAAGAACAAACGTATATCATGTTTGTATCATTATACATACAGATTATATGATCATCATATGATCATCCAATCATCATCAGCACATCATTTATGAATAAACATCAGTACAACATTCATGTTTTCATCATAACAATAAATTTATCATCACAATCACAAACATGCTGGTATATACATCAAATTAAAATGTTTTTACAAGTAGCTCTGATACCATTGAAGGGTTTCGAGCACATGAATGCAGCAAAAAAATGCGTAAAATAAACCAAAATCGAAACCATCCGTAAGATCCATGCGAAAAAAAAAGATTTAATTCGTAGATTAAGAATAAATACCTTAAAAAGATTTAACAGTTCATTAATGGAGGTTCAAAACTTGTTCACTCGCCATGTATCCTGCTCTCGCGATCTACGCTCTACAGTATCCACACAAATGCTTGTCACGAAGGATTGATGTGTACTCGCACCCAAAAACTGCTTCTCTATCTCTATCTTTATCTTTCTCTCAAAACGGCTAGGGTTTTGTACAAGTTGTATACCTTAATAAAATTATCCATAATGATATATATATATATATATATATATATATATATATATATATATATATAAGAAAATTTGTTTTCTAATTACAATCTAGTTACATTAATTCTAATATGAAATTCCTATTTATTATTTTGTTAAGTCACACTTAATTATTAATAACAAATTTCATAATTAGTTTAAGTAATTTCGTTTTTCTATTTACTTAATTAATATTATAAATATAATAAATTACTTAATTAATTGAAATTCATAATTTAAATTATTTCTCCTTCCCTTGTGTGATGACCTTGTAGGTTATTATTACATTGTGTAAAATTTTAATATCTGATTAAAATTGTAAACAATAAGTGGCATCTAGTAATACATCATTGCTATCCAAGTAATAATAATTAAATCGATGATTCGATTAAGCCTTTCATGAATAATGTTCCATGTAATATAATCCCTTTAAACATGATGTCATAGATTAAACTCGAGGCATGTAATGTGTCATCCTCTTCATAATTTAATCTTAATTTTCTTGATCGATGAGTAGACTATTAAATCTAATCAACATTTGAGCACGACCGTGCATTCTATAGTCTTATTCAAACAAGAGGTCAATAATATCACTTCTCTAACTAGGAGGGTTGAATTCCATCTAGATCATTCATATTTCTCATACGATTCATAATATCCGCAATGTCCACTTTTATTACTAACCGATCAAAGGTAACTTTTAATATAATCAAAGTATATTAATTCTTTGGCATCTTTCTTAGCTATTGGGTAAAAGTTTTAAAACAAAACAAGAGTGAGCAATGACTCAGAAATATAATAAAAGTATAACATTAATTTGCATTTGACAAAACCCTTTTTAGTAAAACTATACAAGACAGCTATAGTCACAATATTTCATAAATGAAATCATTCCCTTTACCAGAAAATAAATTAAACTCGTTACTATCACAGTAATTCATTAAATCGAAACCACATCCTTTTTAGAAATATTAGAAAATAGTACTTACTATCATAGTACACCAACAACTAAAACTCCATCTTTATTCAGAAGATATTTGAAAATCATCCTTGTCGTAGAAATTTATAAAACATTATACATTCCTTTTTAAAACTTTTGAATATTCACCCTTGTCAGGATTTAAATAAAAATCTGGATGCATAACCATTTCTAGGTAGAAACAATCTGCAGCTCTAGATACTACAAGATGGGAGTTTTTCTTTTCAAGTAAACGCCCCTTGATACTATCGGTAACTCAGCACTTCGGCCTCTGTTACAGCATCAGGGCCCTTCTCCGAGTGGAGAATTCAAATGAACTATGTATTGGGAGTTATAAGTGTGCCCCACGCTCGATGATCAGTCGTTGCGCATGGGGTTCATCTTTGATCTAACTTTCTACATGTAGAGGACGGATCCAGCTTTGCGAGCTTCTCCGGTTTTGCCCTGACCGCATATGGCCGTGGTTGGACGCGCTAACTCCGCCACTTATGCCGTTCTCCTAGTTCTTTTCATGGAATCTGTTAACCTGGAACCGAAACGAATTTAAGTCCCCCGGGTAAATACCCATTCACAGATCTTATTCTTTTCATGGAATCTGTTAACCTGGAACCGAAACGAATTTAAGTCCCCCGGGTAAATACCCATTCACAGATCTTACTCGTATCCTTTGGTTACTTTCGGAATTAAATGGGAGCTAATCGATAACTATAAGTTGGCCTCTAGCGGTCAAAGTCATTCTGAGCGACGAATTGTCCTCATAAAACCAAATCTGTAATCATCATAATTGTTTGATGAGTCGTGTTATTCCCAGATTACACACTTGTATAATTGTAGAAGGGGGGTTGAATACAATTCTTGATATTTATAAATTTCTGATAAGAACTCCAGAAATCTATACTAAGATAATTGCTTGTAAAAAGATTAATGCACAAACACATAAAAAATCAGGTGGTTAAATGCACCACCTGAAGCTTTTATTCGAAGAAAACTATGTGATACAAAAGTACACAGCTTCTGTTTTACAACTCTTTGCTTTCTAAGAATATTCAATAGAAACCCTAAGCAAAATGTATCTATTTTCTTAACCTACAAAGAGTTGCTACACTTGGTTATAAATCCCAAGTTTTACAAGTACTGTTGGAATAAGATAATATTAATCTAATTCTAGTTGACTTGCTACTACACTCCAAATACACATGTAGCCGAAAGGTTGTCCTTGTGTTCAGACATGTCTCCTGCACCTTTCTTGTATTCATAGTGTAAATGGAATGCTTCTTTCTTCTGTGTTTCCAAAGTATGGCTGCCATACTGCTTTTTGTATCTACTATCAACCCATGTGATCTGTCAGTCAAACATGTCCTTATCAACTGCTAATCCCCAGCTAATCATAGAAGACAGTGTCAATGATTATCCGTTGATATTGTACACTAACATCCGTTGATGATGTATTGAGCGGTATCCGTTGATATTGAGACTTGAGCTGTATCCGTTGATAGAGTGGATTTGAGTTGTATCCGTTGATAGAGTTTTGTCTTCATCTGTTGATACACTTTCACTTAGACAGAATTACATAGCATAGCTTATTTACAATTGGCTACCCTATTCTGCCTATCCGTTAATGGTCAACATGACTGTGGATAAAAACACTATCAACTGATAACATAGAGATACTGCAGTATGCTACAAAACCTCATCCGTTGATGAGCTACCTGTCAACGGATAGAGTTATAAATCCTCATCCGTTGATAGCTACAAAACCTTATACAATTTGATTGATTGTGAAGTTATCATCAAGTACAACATATTCCTAACAATCTCCCCCAATTTATACTTGATGGCAATAAAGCATAAATTCAGGACCTTTATGATAACAAAACATTCCTAAAGATATATATATAACAATGCAAAAATTGTATTAAGGTACAAAAATTAAAAACTAAAAGTTTGAGAAATTTACAGAGAAGTGCTCCTCTAGACTGAGCAGATTAAGACTGTTTCTTTTCTCTTGTTGGCATCACCCTTGATTTTCCTTCTTTGGCAGAGTTGGACTCAATCTGTTTTTGGAGTTGCCTATAGAAGGCATCTTCTTCATCAACCTTTGGATTTAGCTTTTGTTGTAACCATCTCAGGTATTGAGAACTAGCCTTTGGTAGTTGGTCTTCTAACCTGAAGAATCTCCTGTTACCATCTTCATCCCTGAACTCCATCATCCAGAAGGGTTGAAGGTGGATATTCTGTCCATTGTATGGGATCTTCATCTTCCTTGGTAGACTTGATGGTGAGTTTCATTCCCTCCTTATTTGTTCTATTCTGTCCAGTATCTCCCCTTTTGTTATCTTGGAGAACCCTGTGTATCTCTTGATTGCAGAGAACACTTTGGTTAAGGTCTGATAATTTTCTCCAAGAACCCTTTGTAGTGGCCATGTCCTTTCCTTTCCTCCCTTGTATACAAAGACCAATCTTTCAGGCAAATGTTTATATTTGTCAATCCCTCTTACTTCTGACAATTCATCCAGATAAAGATTCATGCCAGAGTATTCTTCAATATCTGCCTGATAGATAAAATCATCCTTGTTTTCCAAGATTGGCTGCCTGACAATAGCAGGTACCCTAGCAACTTGAATTGGTTCCTTTGAAGGTTGCTTCCTTGGTATCCTTTTCTTCTGTATAGGCTTCTGTTGAGGCTTCAGCAAGAATGAAGGAACCTCAATGGAGTCAAGATTCATTGGTTCCTCTTTAGGTACTATAGGATCACCATGGAAATTCACAGCTGGGTTGAATACTTTTACAGAAGTAGGTTGTGATGAGCCAACTGTCTCCTTGTTTTCAATTTCTGGAGAGACAGGCCTCCTTGCCTTTGATTTCATTCTCTTATATTTGGATTTGGGGACTGATTTCCCTTTCCTTTTGGATTTGGGGACTTCCTCACGTTCCCTCATTTCATCCTCTACCTCATCCATTAACTCTTGAGCCAGCCTTGCTTGCTTCTCATCTGAGTTTTCATATTGATATTCAGTGATTGGTTGAGATTCTCTTAGCAGCCTTGAAGTCTCTTCTCTCTTGGCTTCAACAAATCTAGGATGGCTGTTGGATATGTTTAGAACTTTTCCATTCCTTATGATTACAGCTATCCATTCTTTTACACAACTATTAGTCTTCTCCTTGAATTCCTTAATTTGCTTACCCATCAGCTTCTCTTCATCATCCTTGGGAAATGGAAAGTCCAGTTGTAACTTGTTCTTCCCATTTTCTTTTGGTGGTGAGTAGGGTCTTGCTTTGATGTAGGGTTCAAATTCTTTAACATGAGAAGGCTCAGCATCATAGAATGTAGGAGCCAAAATTGCTGGAGTGAGCACCTTCAGAATTGTGGTAGATATTGTTGGAGCTGAGGTTTGGCTAGAAAACAGATTTGATACAATAGATGCATTGATCAATCTCTCTGTCCTCATTATTCTTTCATTGTTCTCCTCTTTCTTCCTTTGCAGGGCTTCAATCTTGGCTAGCTTTTCTTCTTCTGTCAAGTTTGAGAAATCAAACTCTTTAGATAGAGCTACTTGTACAGGTTTGGATTTGCTGGGGGAAGCTGTGACAATGAAGTCCTGTGGATTGACCACTATGGTAGGCTGCTGCTCCCCCTCACTTGCTGCTTCCCTTCTTTCAGAAATTAAGATTTGACTTGTAGTTGCCACAGCCTCTTCCACTTTCTCCCCCTTTTTGTTAGCATCAAGGGTTGGACTAGAAGTTGGGGCTACAACTAACTTTTCTAGCAGTTGGGTTTGCAGTTTTTGATGTTGAAGAAATTGCTCCATCTGGGATTCCATCTTTTCCACTCTTGAGTTGAGTAGTTGCACAGACTTAGCCAGGTTGTCTTCTTTGATGAACCTTTGTTGCAACACCCTCTGAGTGGCTGTAGGAGCTAGTTGCTCTAACTTGGAATCCACGGAGATCTTCACATCCTTGATTTCTTGTTTGACCTCCTCTAAGTTGGATCTCTGAATCACCATTTGCATCTTTTGTAACTTAAGGGAGTCAATTGCCTGTTGAAGAACAACCTTTCTCTGTGGATCTGCTTCTGGGTGCTCAGCCAGGGCAGATTTATATTGCCTTATGATTTCCACATCAAGTTGATGATAGGTGTAGTTGTGAGCAAATTTAAAATCATGAATACTGCTACCACCTTCATCTTCAGAGCTATTGCTGTCTTCATCTTCAGAATCTTCAAATTCTTCACTCTCAGCAGTGGTTGGTAGAGCTTCTAATGATTCCTTAGCTCTAAGTAGAGACTGTGAGGTGTGCACTAGGTGCATTGCCTCCTCTGCTTCCACATTGCCCTGTTGTGCCAGAATTTGATAGGCAGGAACAGGGTGAGTAAAGGTTTCAGCATCCAAAGAAATGGAGTCAATCATGGACTGATATTCTCTTTGAAATTCCATTTCCTTGGCTGCATCCTCAACCTCCATTGACTCACTAGCAATGGCTGCTTCTTCCATCCTTATTTCTCCTGTAGTCCCTTCTCTCCTCTCATCTCTCTTTTCTTGCATCAAGGGATCCCCTTGGCTCACACCTCTCACACCCTCACCTTCACCTACTAAGGTGGAACTCTCAGTCTCTCCTTTTGCCTGACCGGAAGAAATGGCCAGCCTCTCATTATTTAGCTCTCCTTTTGCCTGCTCACAAGGCAGCCTCTCACTCCTTTCCCTCAACCCTAAAAGTGTTTCAACTACTGAGAACTCCTCCACACTTGACACAGGAATGTCAGATATAGCAATGGTAGAGTGAGTTATCAACGGATAAGGAATATCCGTTGATGGAGTAGTTATAGCTGTCAACGGATGGCTAGACAGAGGCGCATCCGTTGATGGAGAAACACTTGTCAACGGATGAAGGATATCCGTTGAGGAAGGAATAATTTTATCCGTTGAAGAGAAAACCAACACTGAATCTGTGGAGATTGATTTTAAGTTCGAGGCCACAGTCTGCGTTGAGAATTCTGGAAGGGAAGATTGATGGTCCAAAAAATCATCTAAAAGATGATGACCACCAATTGAAGAGTGGGGCTTCTCCAAGAATCTTAAAGATGGAGAATCAAGAATTGATGTAGATATCATATCCACATCCAGAGATGGAGTTGGTGATGGTGGATTGTAATGTGTATCGATTTGAAGATTAAGATCAAGGGGCTGTGACTCCACATTTATTGAAGCCACATCAAACTGAGTTTGAGAAGGTACAGTTTCCTGTACTGTGTGTGCACCCTGTGATTCCACTGTGGTTTTAGATTTCACTCTTCTTCCATAGGTTTTGGAGAGTGGGCTATTTGTGTCTCTAACCCTCTTGTGCAGTGTTCCTTGTGGGGAACTTGATTCAGTAGTCACACTCTGTTGAGAGAGTGTAACTAGAATTTGGCTTGTAGTTACATTAGCAGTCTTTTGAGAGACTGAAATGGTGGTTGCACTCATCTCTCCTTCCTTATCCTTAGGGCTTCTTTGATGTTCACCCTGTCCCTCACCACTCACTACCACCTTCACACTCCCCTCAAGAGTTTTGGTAGATTTTACAACAGGTGTCTTTTGAGAGACACTTGAGGTTTGCTTACTAGAATGTGATTTTGGAACTCTGGATTTGGTCACTTTGGTAGGAGCCTGTTTGGTCACAACTACAGACTCCATTGTGACACTAGAAGGCAAAGAAATTTGGGGGTTGGAGATAGGGGTTTCAGAGTTAGAAATGGTTACCTGAACAATTGGTAGATATACCAATTGTACTCCTGCATTGAGGTTCATTCGAATTAGGTCACTTAAGACTCTCTTCTCCTGAACAAAACATTGGAACTTGCTATCCGGGTTAGCAATGGATAGCTCATTCTCAGATACATGCAGTGCTAAGAGCATTAAAAATCTAGCAAAGTAGATATTCTTGCTCCTAGTTTCCTTTTTACCTAACTTTGCAGCTATCTCATACATAACTAATGTGCCAAAATTATAGAATTTATCATTTAAGAGCATACACATCATAGTTAGCACGGACTGGGTAACAGCATCAAAATTACTAATTTTGCCTGAAAAAGTTTTAATGAAGGCATCACAGAAATAGCTCCATTCTTTAACCATTCTGTTCCTAACAATTTTCCCTAAGTTTTCAGTACTAAGGGCATAATTAATAGAATTAAGCATGGCAACAATTTCAGCATCAGTGGGTACTTTCAGACAGTTATTTTCAGGCAATTTTAAACAAGCAGTTATTACATCAGAATTAACTACATAGTTTTTACCCTTTAAAGAAAAAGCAATTGTACCGTCTGTGCCATTGTACTCAGCAAATGTCCACATTTCTTCAATTACCTCGTGGATTAAGGGGGTGGTGGCAGTCATAGCATATGACAGTTTGCATTTCTTCACGAAACTCATCAAAGTGTGGTAAGCTTCCGGAGCATTCACTGTGTCAACAAAGGCCGCGAAATTGTTCTTCTCATAGGTAAACCCAGTGGAGGACATCATCTTAACAGTGGGCGCCATTGAAGTGTTTGAACTTTGGTTACAGAGAGTTTTAGAGAAGAAGATGCAGTTAACTTTTGATATGCTTGAAAATGAATAAAAGTGAGATGTGAGAGTACAAGTCAGCCTTTTATATTTTTCAAGAATTAAAAATGAAATAATTAAAAGTAATTACTCCATTGGTCAAAAGTAACTGTCAGATAATAAATGAAAAGAAAATAAGTACAGCCATGATTAGATATACACGGTTACCAACGGTTATAAAAAAAATGTATATCAACGGATATAGAATGAACGGTTGAGATACAGTTTATCCGTTGATGACGTGGATAGCCTGTTACCCGTTGACATGCGAAAATCTAGTAATGTGTTTATACTATCAACGGATAAAAGGATATCCGTTGATAAGCTAATTTTGCCTTAGACAAAATTTCTGCAGAAAATTTTTCTGAAAGTTTTAACTTGCAAGTAAATCAAAACACATTTCTAGCTTCAATGCAGTGAAATCAAATATCACTAGGAATTATGACAAGTTAAGCATACCTAGCTCACCTACCAATCTTGTGAATGTGGATTCATCAAGAGGCTTGGTGAAGATATCTGCAAGCTGCATTTCACTTGGCACAAAGTGCATTTCTACTGTACCATTCATCACATGTTCTCTAATGAAGTGGTATTTGATGTCAATGTGCTTGGTTCTCGAATGTTGCACTGGATTCCCTGTGATGGCAATAGCACTTGTGTTGTCACAGAAAATTGGAATCTTCTCAACTTTTAGACCATAGTCAATGAGTTGGTTCTCATCCATAGAATCTGTGCACAACAGCTTCCAGCAGCAATGTACTCAGCTTCAGCTGTAGAAGTGGAGACTGAGTTTTGTTTCTTACTGAACCATGAAACAAGCCTGTTTCCTAGAAATTGACAGGAACCTGTAGTACTTTTCCTATCAACTCTGCAACCTGCATAATCTGCATCTGAATAGCCAGTTAGATCAAAACCAGATTCTCTTGGGTACCAAATGCCAAGGTTTGGTGTTCCCTTGAGATACCTGAAAATTCTTTTAATAGCTATTAAGTGAGACTCTCTAGGGTCAGCTTAAAATCTAGCACAAAGACGAGTAGAAAACATTATATCAGGTCTACTAGCTGTTAGGTATAGAAGTGAACCTACCATGCCTCTATAGCTTGAGATGTCCACAGACTTTTCCTTAGTATTCAACTCAAGCTTAGTTGCAGTGGCCATAGGTGTTTTAGCAGATGTACAATCCATTAAGTCAAATTTCTTTAAGAGATCATAAATATATTTTGTTTGACTTATGAAAATGCCATCATTAACTTACTTTACTTGTAGGCCAAGAAAGTAAGTTAATTCACCCATCATGCTCATTTCATACCTACTTTGCATAAGTTTGGCAAACTTTTTGCAAAGCTTCTCATCTGTAGACCCAAAAATAATATCATCTACATAGATTTGAACAAGTATTGAAGAGCCATTAATATTCCTATGAAATAAGGTTTTATCTACTGTACCTCTAGTGAAGTGGTTTTCCAAAAGAAATTGAGATAAAGTGTCATACCAGGCTCTTGGTGCTTGCTTCAAACCATAAAGTGCTTTCATGAGAAGATATACATATCCTGGAAATTCTGGATCCTCAAAACCAGGAGGTTGATGGACATAGACCTCTTCTTCCAGTTCCCCATTTAGAAAGGCACTTTTGACATCCATCTGATAGACTTTGAAATTGGCATGTACTGCATAGGCTAGAAAGATTCTTATTGCCTCAAGTCTTTCCACTGGAGCAAAAGTTTCATCAAAATCTATTCCTTCTTCTTGAGAGTAGCCCTTTGCCACTAATCTAGCTTTATTCCTCACAATTATGCCATTTTCATCTGTCTTATTCTTGAGAACCCATTTAGTACCTATGACACTTTCTATCATCAGGTTTGGGCACAAGTTTCCATACTTTATTTCTTTCAAATTGGTTTAGCTCTTCTTGCATTGCTAACACCCAATCTGGATCTAGAAGGGCATCTTCCACTTTCTTTGGTTCCTCTTGAGACAGGAAGCTACTGTATAGACATTCTGCTTGAGTGGCCCTTCTAGTTTGGACTCTTGAATTTGATTCACCAATGATTAACTCAAATGGATGATTTCTAGTCCATTTTCTTGCAGGTGGAAGGTTTGATCTTGATGAGGTTGCTTCATTTCCATGAGCATGATCATGTTGATTTAGCATTGAATTTTGACCTTGAGAAACTCCCCCTGAGTTTGTTGTCCTTGTGGAATTATGAAGTTGACTGTCAATGGATGCATCATTTTGCCTGTCGACGGATGCTTGAGAATATCTGTCAACGGATGCATCTCTAATAGTGTCAACGGATGTTGCAGAATGACTGTCAACGGATGTTGCAGAATGACTGTCAACGGATGCTTCATTTTTAGTGTAAGCATCACTCCTAGTTGGTATAACAGCTCTAGGTGGATCTCTGGGGTCATGATCTTCATTTTCCTCATCATCATAGTACATTCTTCCTTCACCTTCATTCTCAAATTCCAACTTTTCATGGTAACCTTCATCATTTAGGCCTAGAATCTTTTGATCATCAAACACAACATGTACAGATTCCATAACAATGTTGGTTCTTAGATTGTAGACCTTGTAGGCTTTCCCTGCTGCATATCCAACGAAAATAGCTTCATCTGCCTTTGCTTCAAATTTGCCCAAGTTATCTCCACGATTCCTTAGCACAAAACACTTACATCCAAAGACATGTAGGAAAGCTAAAGTTGGTTTCTTGTTGGTTAATAACTGATAAGGAGTCATTCCTCTAGCTTGATTGACCAAGGAAATATTCTGAGTAAAGCATGTAGTGTTGACAGCTTCAGCCCAGAAATATGTTGGTAACCTTGATTCACTTAACATTGTTCTAGCTGCTTCAATGAGAGTTCTGTTTTTCCTTTCAACAACCCCATTTTGTTGAGGTGTTCTGGCAGCAGAAAACTCATGGACAATTCCATTCTCTTCACAGAAAATCTTCATTGTGGAATTATTGAATTCAGTACCATTGTCACTCCTGATTCTTTGTACTCTGTCTTCAGAACCATTGTTTAGTATTCTGAGGTGATTGATGATGATTTCACTTGTACAATCCTTGGAGTGCAGGAAGAAGGTCCATGTGAACTTAGAAAAATCATCTACAATGACCAGACAGTATTTCTTCTTTGAAATAGACATGACATTTACTGGACCAAATAAGTCCATATGCAGCAATTGAAGAGGCTTAACAATGGATGACTTTGTCTTGCTTTTGAAGGATGATTTCTTTTGTTTCCCTAATTGGCAGGCATCACACAGCCCATCTCTGACAAACTCCAATTGAGGGATTCCTCTAGCAAGATCCTTTCTTACCAAATCATTCATAACTTTAAAATTCAAATGTGACAGCTTCTTATGCCATAGCCAACTCTCATCCTTACTTGCTTTGCTGAAGAGACAATTAATGGATTCTGAGCATGCTGAATTGAAGTCAGCTATGTAAACATTTCCTTTTCTAAAGCCAGTCAATACCACATTGTTGTCTTCCTTGGCAGAAACAACACAGGCTTCTTTTGTGAACTTTACTTCATAGTCTTTGTCACAAATCTGACTGACACTCAGCAAATTGTGCTTCAAACCTTCAACTAAAGCCACTTCTTCAATGATGACATTGTCTTTTGAAATCAGGCCATATCCCTTAGTATATCCTTTGCTGTCATCTCCAAAGGTAATTCTAGGGTCAGCTCCTTCCTTGAACTCTGTGAGCAGGGTTGAATCTCCTGTCATGTGCCTAGAGCATCCAATGTCTAGGTACCATAGATTCCTTCTGTTTCCCTGCACACATTTCAAAAACAAATCAAGTTAATTTTGGTACCCAAGCTTCCTTGGGTCCTTTCTTGTTAGCCTTTGACTTTGCACTCTTAGCATTCTTCAACTTAGGTGTAGATGCTTGAGTGATGGGGTTTGACAAATGCTCATTTGCATGAATATTGGATGCATGCATGTATGGAAAATTGGCATACATATTATTCATGTTAGGTATGTTCCATGACATTTGTGGCACATTCATAGATTGAAAGTAAGGATTAGACACATATGGCATGTTCACATATGGATTTGAAAAACTAGCATTTTGATACAAACCAGGCATTGCAGGCATACATGGCATTGGTTGAGGTACATGAACAGGAGCCTTGTTGACAATCTTGCAATTAGAAGATAGATGATTGACACTATTACAATTACTACAAGTTTTCCTAGGAGCAAACTTGTCAGGAGAGTAATTGTTTTTCTTGTTGATGCCTATCTTACCATTTCTGTTCTTTTTCTTTTTATCCTCAATTTCTACCTTTTCATTATCTGATTTACCAACAGCCTTTTTGTTGTGTAAATCACCTGCCTTAGCCTTCCCACTGGATTTGGTTTTGCTGCACTCACCACTAACAAAATTCTTGTTAACTGGACCATACTTGATATCCAGTTTCCTAAGTTCCTT
The DNA here is from genome assembly GCA_036435485.1 of Saposhnikovia divaricata. Classification (NCBI taxonomy): domain Eukaryota; kingdom Viridiplantae; phylum Streptophyta; class Magnoliopsida; order Apiales; family Apiaceae; genus Saposhnikovia; species Saposhnikovia divaricata. The sequence continues at coordinate 58,477,252 of CM071596.1, forward strand.
CTTACTAACAAACTTTTTGTTAGTCGACGGATACCTCTCATCCGTTGACGGTTCATCTGTCAACGGATGATCACTATCCGTTGATTCACAAATAATCTCTAGATCCTCAAGGCCAGGTTCTAGCTCCTGTTTCTTTTGAGTCCAGGTATCCTTCACAAACGATTCTATTCCCTGAACTTCTATTATGTTTTGAGAAATATTCCTACAACTTTGAAATTTAGCAATTATCCCTTGTTCTTTTTCAAGCTGGTCTTTTAAAATCAGTTCTCTCTTTAACACAGCTTCAAGTTCACTTTTAGCATTATTGCAATCAACTCTCATTTTCTCAAATTCTAGAAATTGAGTTTCTAGAGCAGCATTTCTATCACTTAAAAACATATTAGACTCTTTAATCCTATTGTTCTCTTTAGTAAGTGATTTAAGAGTAACATTTAAGTGATATAGTTTAGTAGACATTTCATCTATAACATTATTGCATTCCTCTTTGGTGAGCTCAGAGAGATTAGTAGAAAAGACCTGATTGCTAGCTGAACTTGCTTCCTGCTCTCCAGAATCAGCCATTAAAGCAAGGTTGACTAACTCAACATCATCATCAGAATGATTGTCATCAACAGCCCAGTCATACTCTTGGGTCAAGAATGCCTTTCCTTTCTGCCTGAGAAGTTCAAAATATTTCTTCTTATAGTCAACAGCCTCAGTTGACTTTCCCTTGTTCTCAGATCTAGGTTTCCTGCATTCACTTATCATGTGACCAGCAATTCCACAATTGTAGCATTTAATTTTGGATTTATCCACATAGTTGCTTGTGGAAAAATCCTTGTTAAATGGCTTGGCCACCCCAGAGTTTCTCTTGAATTTCAGCTTAGAGAATCTCCTAGATAGAAAAGCTAAGTGCTCATCTATCTTATCCAATTCATCCTGCTGAAGAGCATTCAATTCCTCAGACACCTTTTCCTTGCTCCTGCTTGATTCTGCTCTACCTTTACAAACCTCCCTGTTTGATGTAGAACTAGCAGTTTCTGTCCTTTCCTCTTTTTGCTCCAAGTTGGCAACAAGTGCAACTGACCCACTTTTCTTTTGAGACTTCTCAATCTCTTCATCCTGCTCCATTTCCAGCTCATAGGTCTTTAAAGTTCCATAGAGCCTTTCAAGAGTAAATGTCTTGTACTCTTGAGTGTTTCTTAGAGAAACAGTCATTGGCTTCCATTCCTTGGGCAGTAATCTCAGAAATTTGAGATTAGAATCTTTAACTTGATAGATTCTTCCATACAGTTTCAAACCATTTAGTAGCTTTTGAAATCTACTAAATGTATCATTCAATGTTTCTCCACTCTTAAAGTGAAAATGTTCATACTGTTGGATTAGTAGTTGCATCTTGTTTTCCCTTACCTGTTCTGTTCCTTCACACAGGGTTTGAACAGTGTCCCATACTTCCTTGGCGGTAGTACAGTTAATAACATTGTCAACCATGTCTGTTTCTAGACCATTGAACAGAATATTCATGGCCTTTTTGTCTTTGTGGACTTCTGCAATATCTTCAAGACTCCACTCAGAGACAGGTTTGGGAATGAGAGTGTCAGGCACATCATCAGCCAGGCCAACTCTTGTTGCTATCTTCATTGGAACGTGAGGACCCTTGTCAATGCAATCCACAAAGCCCTCATCAATAGACGAGAGATGTAGACGCATTTTTACTTTCCAGTGAAAGTAATTTTCTCTATCAAGAACTGGAATCTTTACTCCATAATCCTTCTTAGACATGTTGGAAGTGTGTTGATCTTTAAACTTCAAATATGTTAGAAGCTTGCTCTGATACCAATTGTTATTCCCAGATTACACACTTGTATAATTGTAGAAGGGGGGGTTGAATACAATTCTTGATATTTATAAATTTCTGATAAGAACTCCAGAAATCTATACTAAGATAATTGCTTGTAAAAAGATTAATGCACAAACACATAAAAAATCAGGTGGTTAAATGCACCACCTGAAGCTTTTATTCGAAGAAAACTCTGTGATACAAAAGTACACAGCTTCTGTTTTACAACTCTTTGCTTTCTAAGAATATTCAATAGAAACCCTAAGCAAAATGTATTTGTTTTCTTAACCTACAAAGAGTTGCTACACTTGGTTATAAATCCAAAGTTTTACAAGTACTGTTGGAATAAGATAATATTAATCTAATTCTAGTTGACTTGCTACTACACTCCAAATACACATGTAGCCGAAAGGTTGTCCTTGTGTTCAGACATGTCTCCTGCACCTTTCTTGTATTCATAGTGTAAATGGAATGCTTCTTTCTTCTGTGTTTCCAAAGTATGGCTGCCATACTGCTTTTTGTATCTACTATCAACCCATGTGATCTGTCAGTCAAACATGTCCTTATCAACTGCTAATCCCCAGCTAATCATAGAAGACAGTGTCAATGATTATCCGTTGATATTGTACACTGACATCCGTTGATGATGTATTGAGCGGTATCCATTGATATTGAGACTTGAGCTGTATCCGTTGATAGAGTGGATTTGAGTTGTATCCGTTGATAGAGTTTTGTCTTCATCTGTTGATACACTTTCACTTAGACAGAATTACATAGCATAGCTTATTTATAATTGGCTACCCTATTCTGCCTATCCGTTGATGGTCAACATGACTGTGGATAAAAACACTATCAACTGATAACATAGAGATACTGCAGTATGCTACAAAACCTCATCCGTTGATGAGCTACCTGTCAACGGATAGAGTTATAAATCCTCATCCGTTGACAGCTACAAAACCTTATACAATTTGATTGATTGTTGATAGAGTATATATTATATATATTCTATAGGATTTTATTCCCACAATTAGGTCGCTTTTGCTAATAATCGTGAAGATTTAATTGTTTTTGATGAGTTTGTTGCAGAGGCTAAGGAATTTCCAATGTTTGAAGAACTTTGTTGATTTCTTGATGATTTTACGGAGTTTCTAGCCCAAAAGAATGATTTCGTGAGCTTCCGAGGAGATTTGATGAGTTCGGGGTTCTTTATTTTCATTTCCGGGGCAAAACCGAAGAGCAAGCAGTAGCTACATAGCGCAGCAGCGCTATGTATGGCGCAGCAGCGCTATACATGGCGCAGCAGCGCTATGTATGGCGCTGCAGCGCTCCGATGCGGCTGTTTGTCTCCCTAGCAGCCTTTTATTCCTATTTTTTAGGTAGGATTGAAGAAAAAGATACCAGAAGTTAGGCGGATGAATTAGGGCAACCTCTAAAGCCCTGGGGGCTATATAAACTCATCATTAACATTGTTTTAGAGATCCAGAAAATATATATACACTTCAACTTGTAAGCATATTTGTAAGCATATTTGGGTGATTCTTTGAAGAACATTTATTCTTGCTCATCCTTGAAGATTTAAGGTTCAATTTCTATTCTTACAATCATGTTTTCAATTTATAATTCTAGCTTTGTTAATATAATCATGTGTGAGTAGATAATAATTCTAGGGTTAAGTAGAACCCTAGCTATGATTGATATGTAAATCTTCCAATTCCCCCAAATCATTTATGTAAATTGCTCTTGCTTATTTGAGTTGAGTTTAATTAACAATAACATGTCAGACGTGATTATGTGTATTGATTGAACCAAGGTCTAATTATCAATGAGAGTTGGAATTAGATGGTTGTGATTTATCCAATAAGAACATGAAACTCTCCATGAGAATAGGTAGAGTGGATTGTTAGGAAATTAGGATGCTATGCTTAATGTCTCTTAATCGCATGATACCATGAGAATAGGTTTGATTGTATTGTAAGAGAAGCCATTAATACTCGAGAGAGGTTATCGGTATTTTATAGGGAGCATCTTTCCTTTTTAGTAGTATACTATCGATTTGGGAAGGAATTGGCGATTGCATTAAATTATGCTAGTGGTGACACTTAACCTTAGATGTTTTTAATATTTGAATTAATATAAGCATAATTCTCTCTAGTATAAAAGTAGTCCATAAATCTCTAAGAAAATTCATTGTGTTACTTGCTTAGCCATATTGAATCATAAATAACTAGTGATTGACACGCTTGTCTCTGTGGGATCGACTCTGACTTACCCTACTACGTTGTTAGAAGGATTGTTAGATAATTAATAATTTGATAGGCACACGACGGCCGCATCAAATTTTGGCGCCGCTGCCGGGGACTTAAGCAGTGTTAGATTAGTTAATTTTGAATTGATTTAGCTAAGTTGTTTAGTTGAGTTGCTTCGGCTATTATTCCCTTGTTATTTGATCTTTGTGTCTAGCTCTCTTGTTGCATGAACACTCGAAGTTCAGGTTCTGAAAATTTAATTACCATTGATCCTGAAATTGAAGCTACAGCAAGAAGACAACAAGGAAGGCAAAGGAGAAACAAGAACAGGGTAGTTATGGGTGAACAACCAACTAAGGCTCTCAGGGAGCATGGTATGCCAGACGCCACAGGCGTACTTTCAAGCATCGTCAGACCAGCAATCACAGCCACTCACTTCGAACTAAAGCCACAATTCATCCAATTCATTTCACATGATTCATTCGCAGGATTGGCCAGCGAAAATCCTGTTGATCATCTTGAAAGTTTTCTGGAGAAGTGTGATACGATAAAAATGACTAATGTAAGTGATGAAGCTGTGAAGCTGCGATTATTTCCATTTTCTCTCCGAGATGCAGCAAAAGATTGGTTGAAGGATGAAGGACCAAATACATTCACTACTTGGGATAGTCTTGCGAAAGCTTTTCTTTTAAAATTCTTCAGTCAGAAGAAGACTTCTAAGCCCAGGAATGAGATATCTAATTTCCGTCAAGATGATGACGAGTCACTTCATGATGCTTGGAGAAAATTTAAGCGACTTCAAAGACAGTGTCCTCACCATGGAATTCCTGACTGGTTGTTGATCCAAACATTCTATAATGGATTAACACAAGAGTTCCGCAATTTTGTTGATGCATCTTCTGGGGGAAGCATTATGAACAAGAGTACTGAAGATGCAAAAGCTTTGTTAGACGAGATGGGGTCTAATGACAATTTCCCCTACAGTGATCGAAATCATCCAAAGAAGGGTGGTAAGTATGATATTGATGCTCTAACTATGTTGAGTAGCACTATGCAGGCTATGGTCAAAAAGATTGAGCAATTGGATGCCCGAACCAGTTCATCTACTGTCGCTTCATGTGAAATATGCGGTGTCGTTGGACACACAAAACTTGTTTGTCAACAAAATCCCTCAGGAATGGCGATTGAACAAGCAAATGCGCTTTACAATCAGAATCAAAGGCCACAGTATAATCCTTATTCCAACACATACAATCCGGGTTGGAGAGATCATCCAAATTTCTCCTACAGGAACAATCAAGGGCAAGCTCAATCATCTCAGAATAATTTTTCTCAGCCTCCGGGTTTTCAACAAATGCAATCGCAGAAAGGCCACTTGGAGAGTCTTATGGAAGGTTTTATCTCTACTCAGTCAAAGAGGAATGAGCACTTTGATTCAAGTATCAACGAGATAAAGGCTCACAACAAATTGATGGAAAACACGATTACTCAAATTTCTCAGCAGTTGAGCCAACTTAACAAACCTTCAGGCCAACTTCCTGGCCAAACTGAACAACCACCAAGGGGTCATATCAATGCTGTAACTTTGAGGAGTGGTAAAGAATTGAGCCAACCAAATTTGAGCGTGAGCAGAAATATTGTGAATGCTAAAGAAGGTGAAGAAGAGATTTCAACCGAGAAGCAGGTAGAACCGGAGGTCATGGAAAAAGAAAAGAAAGAATCAGAAGTTGTTCCTCTTAAACCATACGTGCCACCTGTTCCTTTTCCACAAAGGTTGGCACAAGCCAAGCTAGAAAAGAAGTACGGAAAATTTCTTGAAATTCTGCAAAAGCTACATATTAATATTCCATTCATGGATGCTATCACGGAGATGCCCTCTTATGCGAAATTTCTTAAAGACATTTTGTCAAGAAAGCGAAAAATTGAAGAAAGCTCTACCATCTCCTTAACGGCAGAGTGCAGTGCCATCTTGCAAAATAATCTTCCAAAGAAGTTAGCGGATCCAGGTAGCTACTCCATTCCTGTCAAGCTAGGGGATGTTGAAATCAAAAGGGCCTTATGTGATCTTGGAGCAAGTGTCAGCTTGATGCCTTTATCAATCTGTGAAAAACTTCAGATGGGTGAACTGAAACCCACACGAATCTCTTTACAATTGGCAGATAGAAGTGTGAAATTCCCACTTGGAATTCTTGAAGATGTACCTCTTAAGGTAGGAAAATTTTATATTCCATGTGATTTTGTTGTCATGGAAATGGAAGAAGATGCAAATATTCCTATCATTCTTGGGAGGCCTTTCTTAGCAACAGCTGGAGCTATAATCGACATGAAGAATGGAAGAATTTCTTTCGAAGTAGGCGATGAGAAGATGGAATTCAAGCTGCAAAACACTATGGGACATCCTTCTACGGATGAGACTGTAAACAGGGTAGATGCATTAGAAGAAGTGATCGACACGAAAGCCAAAACATATTCATATGAGGATCCACTTCAAGCTGTTCTCGATGGTAACATGGATGAAGAGAATGAGGAATGTGGAAATTACCAGGAACTCTTGGATGCAACACCTACCATTCAACCTGAAAATTCTAATGTGCTACAGCATGAGGAAGTCAAGGAAAGCTCCACGCCTCCTAAGGTAGAACTGAAACCCCTACCGGCATCATTAAAATATGTGTTTATGGGCCCGGATGAAACATATCCTATCATAGTCAGTTCTGAGCTTGATGACATTCAAATTGAGAAATTGCTCACAGTCTTGAGAAAGTACAAAAATGTTATTGGGTATTCCATTGATGATATAAAGGGCATTAATCCATCATTCTGCATGCATAAGATTATTCTTGAAGATGAGCAAACTTCTTCTATTGAGCATCAACGGAGACTCAATCCTAACATGATGGAGGTGGTCAAAAAGGAGATTCTGAAACTTCTTGATGCAGGTATAATCTATCCTATCTCCGATAGCAAATGGGTTAGTCCGGTACATGTCGTACCAAAGAAAGGTGGAATGACCGTTGTGAAGAATGATAAGGGAGAATTGATCTCTACTAGAACTGTCACAGGATGGCGAATGTGCATTGATTATCGGAAATTGAATAAAGCCACAAGGAAGGATCACTTTCCTCTCCCTTTTATAGATCAAATGCTTGAACGATTGGCGAAACATTCTTACTTCTGCTTCTTAGATGGATATTCAGGTTTTTTCCAGATTCCTATCCATCCGAATGATCAAGAAAAGACAACTTTTACATGTCCCTATGGTACATTTGCATATCGCAGAATGCCATTTGGTCTATGTTGTGCTCCTCCTACCTTTCAAAGATGTATGATGGCAATTTTCTCAGACTACATTGAAGATATCATGGAAGTTTTTATGGATGACTTCTCAGTAGGTGGAACTTCATTTGATGCATGCTTACATAATTTGGAGAAGGTGGTTCATAGATGTCAAGAAGTGAATCTAATTCTAAATTGGGAAAAATGTCACTTTATGGTTCAAGAAGGGATTGTTTTGGGTCATGTTGTTTCAAAAAGAGGAATTGAAGTTAATAAAGCCAAAGTCGAGGTTGTTGAACGCTTACCTCCCCCTACTTCAGTCAAGGGGATAAGGAGTTTCCTTGGTCATGCGGGATTCTACCGCCGGTTTATTAAAGATTTTTCGAAGATTGCTCGACCTCTAACTGAACTTTTAGGCAAGGAAGTACCTTTTGTGTTTAATAATGCTTGTCTTGAGGCTTTTGAAACATTAAAGAAAGCTCTTGTTTCTGCTCCAATCATTCAACCACCGGATTGGAAATTACCGTTTGAGATCATGTGTGACGCTAGCGATCAAGCTGTCGGTGCAGTCTTAGGTCAAAGAAAAGATGGAAAACTTCATGCTATATATTATACAAGCAAGACCTTAGATGGTGCTCAGATCAATTATGCAACAACAGAAAAAGAATTGCTAGCTGTGGTTTATTCAATGGAAAAATTTCGATCCTATCTTGTTGGTTCGAAAGTTATAGTTCACACTGATCATGCCGCGCTGAGATATTTGATGAGTAAGAAAGATGCTAAACCTCGTTTGATCCGTTGGATTCTACTTCTGCAAGAATTCGATTTAGAGATTAAGGACAAGAAAGGAGCTGAAAACATGGTTGCTGATCATCTTTCACGCCTCACTTTTGATGCGGATGGTGGTACTAATATTCCAATTAATGATTCTTTTACTGATGATCATTTACTTTCTCTTGCAAGGATCGAGGTTCCTTGGTATGCTGACATAGCTAACTTCTTAGCTACTGGTACTGTTCCTCATGGATATTCATCACAACAAAAGAAGAAGTTTTTCTATGATGTGAGGAAGCACTTCTGGGAGGATCCGTTTCTTTATAGGTCTTGTGCAGATGGAGTTATGAGAAGATGTGTGCCAGATAATGAGATTGCTTCCATAATGTCGCATTGCCATGATTTGCCAAGTGGTGGTCATGCAAGTACCACAAAGACAGCTGCAAAGATTCTTCAATGTGGATTTTATTGGCCGACTCTTTTTAAAGACGTCCACCAATATGTTCATTCTTGTGATCGTTGTCAACGAACTGGAAATATTTCAAGACGCAATGAGATGCCTCTCAATAGCATTCTCGAAGTAGAGCTTTTCGATGTTTGGGGTGTAGATTTCATGGGACCATTCCCTTCATCTTTTAAGAATCAGTATATCTTGGTAGCCGTGGATTACGTTTCAAAATGGGTTGAAGCCATTGCATCTCCCACTAATGATGCTCGTGTAGTGAGCAAATTCTTTAAGAAGACGATTTTTCCAAGATTTGGAGTGCCAAGGATTCTAATTAGCGATGGAGGAAAACATTTTCTCGAGAATCGATTTGAAGCTATGTTGAAGAAATATGGAGTTTACCATAAGGTGGGACTCTCTTATCATCCCCAAACAAGTGGTCAGGTGGAGATTTCTAACCGTGAAATTAAGACTATCTTGGAAAAGACAGTAGAAAAATCAAGAAAGGATTGGTCTACAAAGCTTGACGATGCACTTTGGGCATATCGAACAGCGTTCAAAACACCTATTGGTACAACTCCATATAGATTGGTATACGGCAAGGCATGTCATCTTCCCGTTGAGTTAGAACATCGAGCATTTTGGGCTATCAAGGGTTTGAATTTTGATATGTCAGCAGCAGGTGAAAAGAGACTCCTACAACTAAATGGGCTAGATGAGCTTCGTTGTGAGGCCTATGAAAGTTCTAAGCTTTACAAGGAGAAAACAAAAAGGTGGCATGACAAGGGCATATTACGAAGAGAATTCAAGGAAGGAGAGCTAGTTCTCCTATTTAATTCAAGATTGCGGCTTTTTCCCGGAAAACTTCGTTCGAGGTGGTCGGGACCATTCAAGGTACGAAAGATTTTTCCATACGGTGCCATAGAATTGCTAAATACAAATGGAGAGCCGTTCAAAGTAAATGGTCAACGAGTAAAACACTACAGAGTTGGCGAACCTATTAACGAGGAGCTATCTTCTCGTTTCTCAGAATGAATCAGATGACAATGTCGGGCTAACGACGGTAAACAAAGGCGCTACTTGGGAGGCAACCCATGGATTTTATTGTGTTTCTATTTCTATTCTTACAAAAAAAAAAAAAAAAAAAAAAAAAAGAAAAAGAGGAACCATAAAAAAAAAAAAAAAAAAGAGAGAAGAAGCAGAATGATATTCGCGCAACAGCGCCAGGAACGCGCAATTGCGCCAGTCACGCATGATGGAACGGCGCAACAGCGCCTGAAACCGCGCAGTAGCGCATGCTGGAACCGCGCAACAGCGCCTGCGCCAGCGCAGTAGCGCATTCTTGAACGGCGCAACAGCGCCTGTATAGCGCAGCAGCCCTTTTCTCGCGCAACAGCGCTCTCTCCCTACTGCATAAACAGATTTTTTTTTTCGGTTTTTGTTCTTTTCAGCAGAGTATTCACAGCCCCCTCCACACCAAATCTCTCAACCTCAAAACCATCCCCTACAAAAATCCCTTTCCATAAATCCCTACAAATCTCTACCAAACAACCAAAATCCACCATCTCTTACATCTTTTTCTTAACCCACCCACCTATACATACATACACAAAAACCCTAACTTTTATCAAAAATCTCAAACTCCATCCAATCCAAGATTCAAGAAGAATTTGATTCAAGTTTGGGGCCTTACAAATTGCAAGTTTCACATCTCCAATTCGTATTGGGTAAATTTCTAATTCATCCTTATTTACATTACGAATTTTTGTTCTTGAATATTTGGGGATTTTTTGTAAAATTCATATTGTGGTCCATTACTTTGGAATTTGTTGGTGTGTATATTTTGTGGGATTGAGTTGATTTGATTGTAATGGCTCCAAAGAGACAAAGAGTGGTGGGTAGTATTAGTAAGCAACCCTCTACGGAGGAGGAATTTGATGGTACGAGATTTGTGTCTAAGGAGGCTCAAGAAGAATTTGAGGCACTAAATTTAAAATCAGTTATTAAAGAACGAGGTTTTGCTCCTTCGAGCACGGATGGGGAACTAGAGAATATGATTGATGAAATGGGATGGTCGGCATTTTGTGTACAACCGGTTGGGATTCCATTAAGTGTTGTTAAGGAATTTTATGCTAACGCCAAAATGGATAGAAACAAGCTGACGATGGTACGAGGCAAAACTGTAGACTACGGGCCAGCTGCTATTCGTCGAGTTGTGCCTCAACCTACTAGACCTAGGGGTGCAGAGGATTGGGTACATAAACCCCGGGAGGAAATTGATCTGAACGCTATCATGTCAGGGATGTGTGCACCGGGCACAGAGTGGAAATGTAAAGCGGGCACTGATGAGCCACTTCACTTTCCTGCAGCAGCATTGAACCGATATGCGAGGGCATGGTTCTTGTTTATTTGTGCTCGCATCATGCCAACATCACACACCGCCGATGTCACTGTAGACCGGGCGATTGTTCTGTGGGGTATTCTGAATGGGAAGTACATTGATCTTGGATTTTTAATCCATCAGAATATTATGAGATTCTTGGGTGGAACCACCACGGGAGGTATCCCGCATGCACTGATTATCACGGATTTGTGTTACCGAGTGGGCGTCCATTGGACTCCTGACGAGATCCTTCAGAAACCCATGTCTAGCATTGATCATCACGCGATTGCTAGGATCACGGACTGGCCAGGCGGCGTCCCTCATCCTAGAGGTTTGGGTTATCAGGTTGCTACAGAGGGAACCGGTATTCCACCGGCTGAAGAGAGAGTGCCCAGGCGAGCTAGTGCAGCAGGACCTTCTCAGCAGCAGATGGGTCAGGGTACTGTGGTGTTCAGCGATGCACAGTTCCGACGTATGATGAGGCGGTTTGATACCTCTCATGCTATCACCAGCAGATTTGCTGCGGATCTAACACATGCCTTAGATGGAGTTTATCAGCAGCAGGGCATTCAGGTTACATGGCCTGTTTTTGGAGCACATTCAGCCTATCCACCTCCTGATACCCCACCTGAGGGAGATGCCGATGACGAGTAGGGCAGTACTTCTTTCTTTCTCTATTATATATTATATATTTTATTGTTTAGTGTGTCAATGAGGACATTGAACCATTTAAGTGTGGGGATGTGTCTTCAATATTTATAAAGTATAAAAAAAAAAAAATTATTATAAAAATTTGAAAAATACCAAAAATAATTCTATCCATGTGCAGATTACTAGCGTAAATACACCCATGCATGTTTACAATTCTTGTGTTTATGGATACTTTTGATTGATAAATGTATGTGATGTCCTTATGCACACACATACACTTGTAAGTAGAAACTAGTAGACTTACTGAATATGCTAAGTAATTAGAATGACATGAATATGTGCAAGATAACTTGGTCTATATGCTTTGAATACAAGTAGGTGCGTTAGAGAGACTGTTACTTTGGGATTAATTATGTTTTGTCACACCAAGTGAGTTTTGAACCTATATGCATATCTTTTTGCATGATTATTCGTTTGCTTGAGTGTCCACTTATCGTATGCATTGCTAGCACTTGTTTAATTTCTTTCTTGAGATGCATGACATTAATTGATGATAAGATGATAAAGGCAATTAGGTATAACCTCATATTTCCATATTTCCAAACAATTTATACACGATTCATTAGTTAACCCGTTGAGCTTAATCCTATTCTTTCGGTGACATACCTCATTACTTGTCATATAGCCTTTTATTGTATTGGCCTTTCATTAATTTTGAGCCCAATTTGTCCAAGGCTAGTATTGCTCGTAAGATGTGCAAAAAGGGTAGTTTTAATTGATGATCATAATTTTTGGGCAATAGTTGGGGGTTGGTTATTAGCTTGTTAGTCGAAGTTTGAAACCTTGTTTATTGGATCATTGTTCTTGATTTTATTTAGCTCTCGAAAAAAAAAAAAAAAGAAAAATAAAAAAAAAATATAAAAAAAAAAAATAAATATAAAAAAATAATAATACGAGAGCATCTATATCATTTGTGATCCTACTTTGTTTCGACTAGTCAAGTTACCTATAATTAAAAGTTCAAGTGTGGGGATGAAAAAATTGGGAATGGTTTTAATTGCATTATTGAGTACTAGCTTTTGGACTTAGCCTCATTTTAGCCTTTCTTGACATACCTTGTCCCTAGCCCCATTACAACCTGAACAAAGACCTTTTGATTATCATTGATGATGTATATTGCGTTATAAGTTAGATTGATACCAAGGATGAAGCATGTTTATGATATTGTTGGAGTTGAGTGATGCACTTACCCCTGTTTTGAGTGAACATTTTTATGAGTGAATGGTGAGTTGTTGCTTTTGCATAAGATATCCCAAGTTCGTCTCAAAGATGTGCTCTTGTGTGTTTAGCATGTTTACCAACCTAATCTTGCATTTAACATGAAGTTTTATGATCTTATGCATGTTCTTGAGTAGACTATGTGGATACTTGCACTTTAGACACCGAGGCATTGCATTTTCATTTTGATTCTTAAGTTGATGTGGCAAAAGAGGACGGATGTGTGTGGTGTTGTGTTGATCAGTAATCTTTTGCATGATTTAGATGAATTTTGTGGGTATATTCGCTATAAACCCTCACGAGACCTTACTCGTCCACTAGGGCTACCTAGGGGTTTAAAGGGCTTGTTGCATATGCCAAATGCAACCGTGATCACCTACGGAAGTGGTACTATTTAGTTAGTGTTAGTTATTATGTTATTTTTGCACGAGGACGCGCAAAAGTGCTAAGTGTGGGGATATTTGATAGAGTATATATTATATATATTCTATAGGATTTTATTCCCACAATTAGGTCGCTTTTGCGAATAATCGTGAAGATTTAATTGTTTTTGATGAGTTTGTTGCAGAGGCTAAGGAATTTCCAATGTTTGAAGAACTTTGTTGATTTCTTGATGATTTTACGGAGTTTCTAGCCCAAAAGAATGATTTCGTGAGCTTCCGAGGAGATTTGATGAGTTCGGGGTTCTTTATTTTCATTTCCGGGGCAAAACCGAAGAGCAAGCAGTAGCTACATACGCAGCAGCGCTATGTATGGCGCAGCAGCGCTATGCATGGCGCAGCAGCGCTATGTATGGCGCTGCAGCGCTCCGATGCGGCTGTTTGTCTCCCTAGCAGCCTTTTATTCCTATTTTTTAGGTAGGATTGAAGAAAAAGATACCAGAAGTTAGGCGGATGAATTAGGGCAACCTCTAAAGCCCTGGGGGCTATATAAACTCATCATTAACATTGTTTTAGAGATCCAGAAAATATATATACACTTCAACTTGTAAGCATATTTGTAAGCATATTTGGGTGATTCTTTGAAGAACATTTATTCTTGCTCATCCTTGAAGATTTAAGGTTCAATTTCTATTCTTACAATCATGTTTTCAATTTATAATTCTAGCTTTGTTAATATAATCATGTGTGAGTAGATAATAATTCTAGGGTTAAGTAGAACCCTAGCTATGATTGATATGTAAATCTTCCAATTCCCCCAAATCATTTATGTAAATTGCTCTTGCTTATTTGAGTTGAGTTTAATTAACAATAACATGTCAGACGTGATTATGTGTATTGATTGAACCAAGGTCTAATTATCAATGAGAGTTGGAATTAGATGGTTGTGATTTATCCAATAAGAACATGAAACTCTCCATGAGAATAGGTAGAGTGGATTGTTAGGAAATTAGGATGCTATGCTTAATGTCTCTTAATCGCATGATACCATGAGAATAGGTTTGATTGTATTGTAAGAGAAGCCATTAATACTCGAGAGAGGTTATCGGTATTTTATAGGGAGCATCTTTCCTTTTTAGTAGTATACTATCGATTTGGGAAGGAATTGGCGATTGCATTAAATTATGCTAGTGGTGACACTTAACCTTAGATGTTTTTAATATTTGAATTAATATAAGCATAATTCTCTCTAGTATAAAAGTAGTCCATAAATCTCTAAGAAAATTCATTGTGTTACTTGCTTAGCCATATTGAATCATAAATAACTAGTGATTGACACGCTTGTCTCTGTGGGATCGACTCTGACTTACCCTACTACGTTGTTAGAAGGATTGTTAGATAATTAATAATTTGATAGGCACACGACGGCCGCATCAATTGTGAAGTTATCATCAAGTACAACATATTCCTAACAAGTCGGGAACCCTAGTTTAGTGGGGCTGTAATCCCAAAATATTTTTTAAGTCAGTAGCGAAGAGAGAAAACATTTTTCTTGCTCCCAAAACCCTGGATTCCCAAATTTTTATAAGTTCGAAGGTGTTTGGATATGCTTTAAAGAGCGAGTATATGTGTGAATATATATTTGGGAACCCCGATCATTTTCAAATAATTTTATGAAGGTCGGAAAAAATTTAAATAATATTTAAAGGACCTAAAAAAATTTTGAATAGATAATCTGATTTTTAAATCAATTAAAGATATTCAATAAATTTTTATTAAACAAATATCTATAAATAAATTATTTCTCAAAGTAATATTGCCTTAATAAAATAAATATAAAAATAATATTTATTAAAACATTTCCAAGTATTTAATACGTTTTGGAAATATAAATAATGTTTGATAAAACATTTAATCGAAAAATAACTAATATCCTATGTCCGGAAATCCCTCCGGGTTTTTATTATAGTCTCACTATCGTAAATACCGACTCCTGATCTAGAGTCAAAAATAAATCAATATGCTTTATCACATAGAGCCTTAACAAATACTGGCTTATATCGTGTAGTTCGATCGTCGAAGACATCATTCAAAAATAATATTCAGTGAATCTGGATCGTGCCCCGTTACGGAAAGTAGCACTTTTACTACGTTTTTGTTAAAATCTCGTACAACCCGGCCTTTTTATTTTTTTAATATTTTTTTCCCAACACTAGAATGTGTGTTTATTAACTTTCGTATGGTTGGATCGTTGAAGAAATCATTCAAAGAAATTATTCAGTGAATCTGGATCATGCCCCGTTACACGAACCAACACTTTTACTACGTTTTTTTCAAAATCTCGTACAACCCGACCTTTTTATTTTTTGATTATTTTTTCCCAACACTGGAATGAGTGTTTATTAACTTTCGTGCGGTTCGATCATCGAAGAAATCATTCAAAAAAATTATTCAGTGAATCTAGATCGTGCCACGTTATAGGAAGCAGCATTTTACTATGTTTTTGTTAAAATCTCGTGCAACCTGACCTTTTTATTTTTTGATTATTTTTTCCCAACACTAGATTGAGTGTTTATTAACTTTCGTGCGGTTCGATCGTCAAAGAAATCATTCAAAAAAATTCTTCAGCGAATATGGATCTTGCCCCGTTACGGGAAGTAGCACTTTTACTACGTTTTTGTTAAAATCTCGTACAACCCGGCCTTTTTAATTTTTTTATTATTTTTTTCCCAACACTAGAATGAGTGTTTATTAAGTTTCGTATGGTTTGATCGTCGAAGAAATCATTCAAAGAAATTATTCAGAGAATCTAGATCGTGCTCCGTTACAGGAACCAACACTTTTACTACGTTTTTTTGAAAATCTCGTACATCCCGACCTTTTTATTTTTTGATTATTTTTTCCCAATACTAAAATCAGTGTTTATTAACTTTCGTGCGATTCGATCATTGAAGAAATCATTCAAAAAAATTATTCAGCGAATCTGGATCGTGCCCCGTTATGGGAAGTTGCATTTTTACAACGTTTTTGTTAAAATCTCGTACAACCCGGCCTTTTTATTTTTTTAATATTTTTTCCCAACACTAGAATGAGTGTTTATTAACTTTCGTATGGTTTGATCGTCGAAGAAATCATTCAAAAAATTATTCAGTGAATCTGGATCGTGCCCCGTTATAGGAGCCAACACTTTTACTACGTTTTTTTGAAAATCTCGTACAACCCGACCTTTTTATTTTTTGATTATTTTTTCCCAACACTAGAATGAGTGTTTATTAACTTTCGTGCGGTTCGATCATTGAAGAAATCATTCAAAAAAATTATCCAGTGAATCTAGATCGTGCCACGTTATAGGAAGCAGCATTTTACTATGTTTTTGTTAAAATCTCGTACAACCTGACCTTTTTATTTTTTGATTATTTTTTCCCAGCACTAGAATAAGTGTTTATTAACTTTCGTACGGTTCGATCGTCGAAGAAATCATTCAAAAAAATTATTCAGTGAATCTGGATCGTGCCACGTTACGGGAAATAGCACTTTTACTACGTTTTTGTGAATATCTCGTACAACCTGGCCTTTTTATTTTTTATTATTTTTTTCCAACACTAGAATGAGTGTTTATTAACTTTTGTAAGGTTCGATTGTCGAAGAAATCATTCAAAAAAATTATTCTGTGAATCTGGATCGTGCCCCATTACAGGAAGCTGCACCTTTACTACGTTTTTGTTAGAATCTCGTACAACCCGACCTTTTTATTATTTAATTATTTTTCCCAACACTAAAATTAGTATCTATTATATTAATATTCTGAAAATTTGAGAAATTTTTTTTTGTTTCGAAACAAATTTTTGAAATTTCTTAGAATTTCATGATCCTTAATCAAATTTCACTTCCCTCCCTTCATCTAATTCAAATTTCCGCTTGTAAATATTTGATTTTCCCCGTTCATTTCACTTCCCCCTAATCATATCACCGCTTCTTACACTTTCACTTCCCTCATTCTCCCCCAAATCAAAGTTTCATTTCCCTCCTCGCCAAAATTTCATTTCCCCCTCTATCTTATCTTCTCAGCATCCCCTCTATCTTCTCATCCGCAAAAACACATAAACATTATTTGCCCCCAATTTCAGTGATTAACAAAGAAATTAAATATTGGTTGGAGACTCTTGTCTCTCTCTCTCTCTCTCCCTCTCTCTATCTGTTCCCAAATATAGATGATTCGGCAAACCCAACCCATGCCTCTATTTTTTCTTCTCGATTCGTAAATAAACAATCTATTTGTCTTAATTCATGAGTTTTTGCCATTAAAAACGTCCTTTTGTGCCAAAAATAGAAACCCCCAAATCGATTTTGAAACCCTAAACTCAAATGTTAGAAACCCTCGATAAAATTCCAAAAATCTATTAGTTTCACTCATTTTCTCAGTATTTTGATCTTGTCTCTCGAATATATACAAGAAAATCGTATATATTCACAAACCCCTTTCAATCCCTTTTCGGTTCTTGCATGTTCCTGTTGGTTCAATTATTTTGATGGTTGTTCAATATTTTTGGTGACCATTCTAAGCTATCGAAGGTCGTAAAACAGCGTAGCTTCGTTCCTATCCCAGTGGTTCAGATTTAATTTCATAAATCCGGTCACCAATGCAGGGGTATACGATTTTATACATAATATATACACTGATAATCACACACTCATCTTTTACTTTAGAATTTATCGTTTAAATCGTTACTAACATTTTTTGTTTTTTGAATACTGACTGTTGTCGTAGGCGAATCACACAACATATTCTGTACCGTTGTCTGATATAGGTAAGAGATGGCATCTCAATAGATAATAGGAAAATAGGGGCTTACACAACGGACAAAAATGCTTGTCTGGTCTTGTTTTTCTTGTAGTGCTTACTTGTTCATAATGGGATTGGATTTCAGATACGTGGGTTTGCCCAAAGTTTAATTAGATTTGTGATTGATTTGACGGTGACGTTGTATATTTCGTACACGTTATCTGATTGTTGCCCACATTAGATACCCTATGATGTGTGTAGTTGCATCTATTCTGTTTTGATCTCGGTATGAGATATCCTAACCCCTAGTTGTTTCAGCAAATGCTTATTTTTGAAATAAAAGTTTTATTATAAACTGTCAAATATGCATTTCTGTTTTATAAATTCTATTCCAAATCTGTACTGGGCGGTTGGCTCATGCCACATTCTTTTTGTGGCAGGTGCTTAGGGGGATCTGGGCTGAGTGTTGGAGAGCTACTCTTATTCCATTAACTAGCATATAACCCGTGCAACGCACGGTTCTTTTTTTAATATTTATTATATTATTTTTTAATTATTTATTTGTTATTAGTTTACAAATCAAATTCTTGTTATGAGATTGCTATATATATATATATATATATATATATATATATATATATATATATATATATATATATATATATATATGTATATGTATATATACATATATATATAAGATTTTACACGTTCAATTTATTATGTGTTTTATCTTAAATTCTTAAAACTTGATTTGGATGATTTTACAGCCTTCGTGAAATTAACAAAATAATCTTTAATTTAGTAATGATTTAACAATTTTCTCCAATTAAAACTACCAAGAAATAAAAGAGAGATGAAATTGACGATTTTTTTATTTTGAAAATTCTATTCTATTTAGAAAATCTACTTATATAGTTATATTTTGTTTTGATTATCAAAATAACCTTCTTACTATTTGAAGATAGTTGTAATTAGGGGTGAGCAAAAAAAACCGAAAAACCGAAACCGGACCGAAAAACCATACCGAAAAAAATTGAAACCGATAAAAATCGAAAAAAACCGTAACCGAACCAAACGGACGAAACGGTTTGATAACGGTTACGGTTTTATCCCAATAATCGAACCGAAAAACTGAACCGTTTATATTATATATATATATATATATATATTTATTTATATTAATATAATATAATTATGTAATAATACAATATTTACTGTACATAATCTAATATAGTTAGATATAACTCACTATAAAATTAATGGAATAACATCATTACGTAAAAAACATACCCGGTCTTTTTATTCTTTTCTACATTAATTCACTGACTCTCAACAATTTCATTTTTTCTGTTAATACAGTAACCAAGTGCCCTAACTCAAGGAAGGTAATTTGTCACGGTAATAAATGTTTCTTATCCTATGATTAATATTACCTCCTCAGCTGGGAAACTCAGTACAGAAGAGAACATATTGTACTGTAAACTGTAGTGTGTAGTATGCAATATGTAAAACATATTATTTTTTACTTTATACAATATATTTTAATTAGGTAGAAAAAAAACCGGGAAAAACCGAAACCGACAAACGGTTAACCGAACCGAAAAAAACCATTCCAAATGGTTTGGTTACGGTTAATAGGTAGAAACCGAACCGAACCGACATGAACGGTTTGGTAACGGTTTTTGATAAAAACCGAGCCGAACCGACCCGTGCACACCCCTAGTTGTACTAACAACCAAATACAGTTTTAATAATAAGTGTAGGAGGGATTTTGTCCAAAAAATTGGTAGTTGGTAGTCTGGTCCTCAGTACGATAAAATAAATAAGAACTATTAGATCTTAAAATAAATTGATAAAAAACGTTGGATCTAGCATAAAAAAATATTTAATATTTTAACATGTAAACTAACAAGTGTATATATATTGAAATACGAAAAAGTGCTTGTAAATGATTTAAATCATATATAATAAGGTTTTCTATATTGAATAGGATTATTAATGTAGGTATTCTACAGTAAATAGGTTTAATGTAAAAATTCGTAATTATATTTTCTCTTGAAATTCTTAGTGTTTTCATTTGGATAATAATTGTTAAATCATCACTAAATTAAAGATAATTTTATAAGTTTAGCGTGGACTGTAAAATCATCCAAATCTGATTTCTATATCTCGAGATAGAGGCTAAATACTAAATATGAACTTTTTTAATATTAATAAATAAATAAAATTCTGTTCTAATACAATCTTTTATATTCTTTTCAGATTATAATTTCTTTTTAAAATTCAATTCTAATACAACCTTTTTAATTATATCGTTTTTAGATTATAATATTCTTTTTAATATGATATAATCTTGATCGTCTATTTTTAAAAATATTATATTCAACGGTTGAGATTAATTTGGCGGCACAACGACCAAACCAAAATTATGGATAAGATCCCTCTTACGCTTATTATATATAAGGATATAATTAGGATTTATGGATTTCTAGCATTATTTGGACTTTCATAGATTTTGGTTTTCATACTTATTAGGTTGAACTGTAATTTGGAGGTTTTATATTACTGGGAGATTAAGATTATTAGACTATTTAATCATTTTATTTAGAGATTGTTCTTAGTGCTCTGTTTGCATGTCTATGGATTATAAGTAATATTTCTTCCCATTTTAGTTAAGAATGGGGGTGTTACACTGGCACAATTCGAGAATGAGCAAACCACACGCCAGAATATTGGTCCGAGCACACGTCACCACATTTTCCACCTGGACACGTGTACTCCATCTATTGGCCCAGGTGTACACTACTAGGATTTATCGCTCATGATTGCAAGTACCTCTCCTTAACCCTAATTCTTGGGCTATGTATAGCCAAAATGAAGGGTGTGGGGTTACTCTCTCTCACATACACACACCCCCATATTTAGATTACTCTCATTTCCTGATTATTTTTTCCGAAGTCTACAATTATTTTCACGTGGGAGGTGTCGTGGGGGCCAAACCCGCCTCGGGTATTGTTTTAAGAGGCCTAACCAGTAGCTACACCTCTTCCGAGTGTGGGAAAGGCGAGGAAGGACCGGACTGAGAACTGGAGTTACTGGGGACAAGTTAATACGGGTATTGAAGACATCAACTGTGTCAAACATGTAAGGCATGCATGGTTTGTTAACAGTCCTGCATTCACTTTCGCAACCACCACCAATTCCTAGAAATGTTTCTAATGGTTGTTCTTCCCCAAATCCACCAAAGTAATAATTGGTATAATAAAAAAAAAAAAAAAAAAAAAAGGTATACAGTGCCAAATATATGGTTGACCATCTATAACATTCAGAAAAAATGAAAAACTATGAATTAGTTCCCTGCAACCGAAATAAATGTGTGTGTGAGTGGGATGTAGAGAGAGGGAGAGAAGAAGTGTGTGTGTCTGTGTATGTGTTTCTTTCCAGTTATATACACAGATGTAAAATTTTGGACCTTGTTCGATAATAATTCTGTTTGGTCAAGTAGTCATCTGGTTCGTACTGATGGAGAGCATCTTTGAGAAAAAATGAAACCCATGTGGTCAAGTTTTAAAGATGATCGCTTAAATCACTAAACTCAGCTCTTGTGTACTATGCACGTTCACCGATAACTGTATAATATGGTTGGATTGAGATCTCCTTCATAACATTCTCATTGTTTATCATCTCAGGGTGCATAAATTCTATGATTCAAAATAAATAAAGTACCAGCTGTAGGTTTTAACCCGAGATTGAACAAATATGTTAAGCATGAATTTACTCATCTTATTATGCTGTAGATCATGGATTTAAAAGTGTGAGCTCTGCTCCATCATGTACTGATGTCTACTATAATGGATGATTCATTGATACAATAAAAGTTTACTTTGATTCAAAAAATACTCTGCATTTATGATAGTAAAAATTACAACCATTACTAGCATCCTCATTCAGAGTTCATACCATTGATTTTTTATTTATTTTTTGTTTTGTTTTACAACTCCCTTTTTTCTTGGGATAAGCAACTAGATATGGGGAAATCGAAATGTAAATATAGCTTGGCCTTGCCTTTAAGACATCTTTGATCCAGTTCAAGAGGTTATTATTAGGTCCATTTGGCATGAAGTCAACCCCCTTATCTAGGATCACTATGGATGGATAACTGTTTTACAACTCTTAGGTCGGATCTCGATTCCTAGAATAGAGATACCGCTCTTTCTTATCCCGCTTTTCACTTCCCTCAAGCACATCTTCAATTCCTTATTGACGCCAGTACCTTCTTTGCTAAAGTAGTCACCTAACTCAATTTGATACAAGTACTTATTTTCCCATCTCACTTGTGGATACTGAGAACCACTTAATACAGGCATATCTGGTGTCCATTCTAATTTCGGGCCATTCGGGCCATTGACGTAGTGATACTTGGTTAACATCCAGGGTATATAAACAATCCTCCATTCGCTTTCGCAAACATCATCAATTCCAACATATGCTTCTAACGGCTGTTCTTCGCCCAATCCCCCGAAGTAAGAATTAGAGAAATGAAACAAAAGGTATGCAGTGTAGGCCGTATCAGGGGACAACAGAGTAGTGTTCATCTTTCCATTAATTTCAAGATGTTCCACACAGAAAAGCTCAGGTGCATAATCATATCTTTGGTTGACCATATACGACATTTAGAATGTATCATAAATTAGTTCCCTACAAGCAGAATATATATATATATATAGGAAGAATTACTTTTTTACATGAAATATGCACAGGTAAGATTTTGCACCTTGATTTCTGATAATAGACTTTCGTCAACTGATCTGGTTCACTTATGGAGAGCGCCTCCGGATAAATATAAAAACACCTGGTTCCGCTGAACTTATCTAACCAAAAGCACTGCAAAAAGGAAGATGATTAGGTGAAAGAGTAGTTTGTTGAGCAATTATGTAGGCAGGACTTGTAAATAAAAGGAAAAAGAAATATATATACCATAGCACCATCATCAATGGTTAAAGGATTATCGGAAAGAAAGAGATATAAATCCTTTTTGGTAGGAAAAGCCTGTAGAGTATTGTAGTCAATCTTATTCCAGGGATCATCAAACTTTGGATTTGGCAGTAAGTGCAGCGGCGTACGACGAGAGATGAGATCAACCGGTAGAAATGTACTCCAAACCTGATCTGATATTGCAGCTGATTGGAAACTTTTGGACACAATTGATAGGCTCCCACAAGCATCTACAGGGCTAGTACGTGAGACAATCTTTTCCATCAATTCTTGTGGCAAGCCATCCATATCACCCATTACTACCGAATGAATGCTGTCTACATCAACCAAAATGAATATTTAAAGAAAAATCCTGGCTGTATCACATTTAGGGATGGCATGGAAATTTTTTGGATTTTGAAAATCCATGAATATTCATTTAAGATAATTTTAAATCTGTCAATTTTATTGGTATTGATTAAGATTTTCAAAATTGGTAAAATTTAAAATATTTGTTGGAATATTTATGAATGAATTTGCTATATCACATTTATGTGGATTGCTATATCACTTTTAAGTTTTTGAATTTTGAAAACAATGAGCATTCCTTTAGGTTCTTTTTAAATCTGTCAAAATTTTTTGTTGTATCAATTAAAAGTTTAATAATTTGATCAAAATTTGAAATTTGTGTCCAAATATTAAGTAATTTTAAAGTATCACATTTATGTATCGGCAATTTTTTGGATTTTGAAAATCCATAGGACAATTTAAATCTGTCACAATTTTGTTGGTTTTCTTTAATACTCTAAAATTTTGATTAAAATTCAAAATATTGTAGAAATATTAAGATAGTTTTATCACATTTACGGATTGCATTGAAGTTTTAAATATTTTGAAAACCCATGAATATTTATTAAAGATATTTTTAAATCTATCAATATTTTGTTGGTATTAATTAAGATTTTATAAAATCTGATTAAAAATCTAAATATGCGTTCAAATATTAATGAATTTAACCGTTTCTTGTATTACATTTATGGATTGCATTGAATTTTTTTGGATTTTCAAAATCCATGAATATTCATTTAGGATATTTTCAAATCTGTCAAAATTTTGGTGGTCAATATGTTAAAAATTCGTCTAAAATTGGAAATATATGTTAAAATAAAAATTATTTTTAGCTATTCGGTGTATTAAATTTATGGATTGTGTTGTGCTAAAATAAATACAATTTTTAAATCGCAAGCGCACGATTTAATCGTTGAAATATTTTAGGTATCGATCCAAGGAGATTAACATTTTCGCAAACTTAATTTCTAATTTAAGCAAACTAGACTAATTAATTTTGAGAAGAGTTTTGTTTATCTAATTAACAGATAGAATAAAAGTATTTAAAATTCGAAACTCAAAAGTACATTAAATTTTTAAACCGAATGTTAACAAAACCCACTAAATTGATACAATGCGTAAATGAAAAGCAGACATAGACTAGAGCTAAATGGGCCGAAAGCATTGAAAACAAAAAGTGGTAATTGGCCCATACATGAACAAAGTGAGGAAATGGTGTGAATTAGGCAACGCAAAAGCAAATAAAAAGAAAGAAATTTGTAATAATTAAAAACAATAAAAATGGAAACCTGCATTAAATGGTTAGTAAATAAAAATGATAGAGGAGCCTACACACATGTTAAAGTAACTGATTTAATTAGGAAATTAAAATGGAACATAAATATATGTAGGTTACTACAAATTAAACAAAAAGATGGAGTTTATAGAATTAAAAAAAGTAATAATTATAATAATAAAACTTAAGTGACAATTAAGTATAATAAAGTGAAAAGAAATGTTGTTCAAATTTATCTAGATGCAGCAACAAAAATGAGACACATATTGAAGATTTATCACAAAACTAATGACAAAAAGAAAATTACAAATAAAAGCTATCTACAAATCATCATATAAAATAAAAGAAAAATAAAAGAAAACTAAAGCAGATGATAAGATGCAAACCCAATCATTGATTAACAAGAGCTACAATCGTGAAATAAAATGATATATTAAAACAAGAACAAGAAAATGGAGGCACGTGATGTAAAACATTAATCAATGGCAAGACGAGTAGATACAAGCGAATCATATTTACACCTCAGCATCAAAATCAGTTGTAGCACAGAAAAAAAAAACAAAGAGGAGGTCTAAAATTTATAAAGAACTATTCGTAGAACAAATCTGAGGCCGAAGCATAACCCAAAACACAAATTTAAATTGTGATGGAATAGAGCTATAGCCGAAAAGCATAAAAGAGAGACGGAAAAATTCAGGAAGACAATAAAGACAAAAACAAAATAACGAGAACAAGGCAAAATAAATGAAAGAGCTAAGACAAGAAAATAAAGGAAGCTTAAAATTGTATTAAACTTAAAAGGAGTGTTTACAAGATTTGAAACTAAAAAAAACAAGAAATTAAAGCTAGCCTAAAATCTAAGTTCATAAATACAAAGGGTGTGAGGGGGTATTTATAGGATAAGAATTAGGGTTAAGGGGAGTGTTGGGTAAATCTTGGCCATACACCTTATAAATGTCGTGGACAAATCCTAGCCATCTATTTGTTTCCTTCCCCCTTAAGCTTTGATGAGTGGATCTTGGCCATACACCTTATAAATGTGGTGGACAAATCCTAGCCAACTATTTGTTTTCTTCCCCCTTAAGCTTTGATGAGTGGATCTTGGCCATACACTTATTTAGTGTGTTGGGATGATTTTCACCTTCCACATGTCTTCAAAGATTCCTTTTCCACCAAGCTCCTAATTCTTTTTCCTTTTTTCATTTAAGTCCTTTTTCTTCCTCTTTTTCCTTCCTTTCTATTTATTTCTTTATTTTGCCATTTCTTTATTTATTCACGAATTTCCTGAAATGCAACAAAATAAATTATTAAAATACGAGTTTAAGCAATAAATAGGTACTAAAAATATGCAAAAATGTGCACTTATCAAATGCCCCCATACCTATCTTTTGCTCGTCCTTTGAGTAAAACAAAAACAAAAAGAAAATCTTGATAAAAAGTCCTATACTCCTTTTCGTAGGTGTGACGGTTGCATTTGGCATTTGCAACAATCCCTTTAAACCTCTAGGCAGCCCTAGTGGACGAGTGAGGTCTCATGAGGGCCTATAGTGAATGTACCCATAAAATCCATCTAGTTCGTATAAAAGAATATATGACAATGCAACACCACACATACATGTCCTCTCATGATACATCAACTTAAGAATCAAAATGAATTTGCAAAGTCTTGGTGTGGAAAGTACAAGGATTCACATAGACTACTTAAATAAACATGCAAGAATGATTACAAGTTCATGTCAAGTGCAAAAATTATTGGAAACCATGCTAAGTCTACAAGAGCACATCTTAGAGTCAAAACTTGAGATCTCATATGCAAAAGAAACAAGAAATACCTCATATTTCACTCAAAAAGAACATTCAATATCACCCATTCAATAGTGAGGCTTTCATCAGATTTTGCATCAAACTGTTCATACTCTTGAATCAACAGAGCCCTTCTGTTCCTTTTGATAGATTCATTGCTTTGGCATTGAGTTTCCAAAGTTTCCCAGATCTCCTTAGCAGTTTTACATGCTATCACTCTGTTTGACATGACTGCATCAAGGCTATTATGAAGAATATTCTTCACCTTTGCATCTCTAAGTACTTCAGCCTTTTCCTCAGGAGTCCATTCAGCCTTTGTCTTCTGAACATAGTGCTCAGGTACAGTATCTGTTCTAGTAACCAGTCTCTTAGGGATATATGGACCATCATATATCCGATCAAGATAGTTAGGATCAGTTGCCTCCAGATACATCAACATCTTTACCCTCTTGCAGGGTATTCAGCCTTTTTGAGGAAAGGAATTTTAATACTCTCATACCTGCTCGTCGACATCTTAAGATCGTTTCTGATTGTAATTAATCATTTTGCTCTGATACCAATTGTTACCCTGTAATTAACAATTGTAGAAGGGGGGTTGAATACAATTGTATAAGATTTTCGACTTAAACAGAAATGATAACACAAGTATGAATAAATAACAGCTTTATTAATTCTGATATAAAACTGTTACAAACTCTCTCAAGAAATTTTGATGTTCTTGAGATCTGCTAGGTTACAAGATATCTCGTGTAAGCGATTACAATAAGTAAAACCTAAACTATGTTTATATACATCACACAGCTGCACTATCAATTACAAGATATATTCAATCAGTTACATACGACTCTTAATACATATCTTGCATGATAGCTGTCTTCTATAATTTAAGAACCGATATATCAATTTAGGAACTGATCAGCTTCCAATCCTGATAGCAAAATAATACTGACATCGCATTACTGATGACGTCAACATCAGTATCTGATCAGTAGTAGTCCAGATCCTGACATCACTTGAATCAATATCTAACAGATTATATTAGCATTGGCGGAAAAATGAATTTTTGGTGAAATTCAAAATTGAAATTTCAAATTATTTCAAAAATGTCGAAGGTTGTTTTCAACGGAAAAGGGTTGAAAATGGTGCCAACAAAATCAACGAGTAATCAGTGAATTTATACTTAAATTCAACTGAAATGCTAATTTCAACATGCTAATATTCAACGAAAAGGTTGCAGTTGAATTTATGGTAAACTTAACGAGATCCTGTTGAAATTAAACTAAATATTTAGTTAAATTTTGATGGTTGAATTTATCCATTTTTCTAGTAGTGAAAAAAACAAAACATATACCTGCACAACTACTCAACTTTTCTCCTGAATAATAGCTCCACAATACTATCAGAACATGACATGATACTCCAAGAAGAACATCAATCAAGATTGCCTCGTAAATCCATGACACATTGCGTAAAACAGACTTTGGATCTTTTTGTCGAGCTTTGACCTTAACGAACCGAGCCGAGCTTTGATCTTAGCGAACCGAGCTGATTTCTGAACGATCCTAACCGAGTTTTGACCGAATCGAGCCAAACTCGAGTTGTTCACGAACAGCCTCGAGCCGAGCCGAGTTCAATCTGAGCTCGAGCTCTTCGCGAACAATTAATTTGGTTGGAGATCTTAATAAATATTTAAATTACAAGTGTACAATTTCATTGTTTAAAAAAAAAAGTGTACAATTTCATCTTTTTAATATTTGAGATATCGATCCGCAGAGACTATATATTTTCGCGTTTCTTTAATTTCTAATTTAGGCGAATTAGACCAAAGATTTCGAGGTGAGATTTTATTTTAACTAATTAACAATTATTTAAAACAAAATTAAAACAATTATTTAAAATAAAATTAAAGAATTTAACCGGACATAAAGAGCTACTGCAATTTATGAAGCAACTGATCTATCAAGAGAAACAAAAATAATTGTGTAGTGATTAACTAATTAACATGGCAATGAATACCAAAATAATAATTAAAATGATTTGTAAATCAACTTACAAAACAAGGCTGTGTAAGTGAACACTTAACATGGGGGAGAAAATAAAATGGAACTGGGCTTGTAAATGAAATGGGTTAGAATTGGTTTGGGCCGTGAATTACAATAACTAAACATAATAAAAATGGGCCAAAACTCAACATAAGATATAAAAACAATGAGATGCTCGGTTTATGGAAATTAAATCTATTTTTTAAAAAATATTTCTCGACGATCCAACCGTACGGATGTAAAAATATATCTAATTTAATGATATTCCCAAATTTTCAAAAAATAAAAAATTAATTTGGTTAGAGATCTTAGTAGATCACTACTATTCTAACTAGTACTAGTAACTAGTGCTTTGTCACGGATTGTTGTTTCTATATTTTAAAAAATATTTCTCGACGATCCAACCATATGGATATCAAGATATATCTAATTTAGTGATATTCCCAAATTTTCAAAAAATAAAAAAACAATTTGGTTGGAGATCTTAGTGTATCACTACTATTCTAACTAGTACTAGTAACTAGTGCTTTGTCACGGATTGTTGTTTCTATATTTTAAAAAATATTTCTCGACGATCCAACCGTACGGATGTCAAGATATATCTAATTTAGTGATATTCCAAAATTTTCAAAAAATAAAAAAATAATTTGGTTGGAGATTTTAGTAGATCACTACTATTCTAACTAGTACTAGTAACTAGTGTTTTTTCACGGATTGTTGTTTCTATATTTTAAAAAATATTTCTCGACGATCCAACCGTAAGGATGTAAAGATATATCTAATTAATGATACTCCCAACTTTTCAAAAAATAAAAAAATAATTTTGTTGGAGATCTTATTAGATCACTAATATTTTAACTAGTACTAGTAATTAGTACTTTGTCATGGATTGTTGTTTCTGGTTTTCAAAAAATATTTCTCGACGATCCAACCAAATTAAAATTACTTAAATTTATATAATTATAAATTTTAAAAAAATCGTTGGTTGCACGAGTTATAAGCTATTATTATAAATTATTTTCAAAAAAAAAGAAGAAGCTATTATTATAAATTAATAAATATAAGTTAGATTATTAGTAAAAACTACTCCCCATGTGATGCTACTTGTCACATTGTAATTGGCTAGTACTAGAGCACATGGATTGTGCTTCTTTAACTTAATTACAATTGTTGATGATGCAAATAGTAAGATATCTTGATCGTTCAATATTTTTTTTTCAATTTCAACTCTCATCATACTCAATCGGCTTGGATTGTAGGGAGAATTTCACTCACTGTACAATGTCTGGACAAGAATGTATGCCATGCACACTTTTTTGTCTAAAGTAATAATAAGCATTAATTAATTTGTAAACAAAAGGTACACCAAACTTGTCATTTCTCTCCCGAAAATCTCACTCTTTTCTCTTATCCCCAATTATATCTCTCTTTTCTCTCCTCAAGAACACCAACCAAATCCTAATAATTAAATTCGATTTTCTCTATGATTCTGTTGTTCAAAACATATCATATGTGTACTCAAATTGGTCCTCTCCTCATCCTCTACACAACCATGTCATCGTTTCTCAATTTCGAGAAAATCAATTTCTGGGCTAGCTTGATTTCAGTTCGGTTCTTGGAGTTTATGTTCAATTTTGTTGATTCTATTTTGGGTTAGTGTTTATCGGGGGTTATTGATGAGTTTCGGGGTGTGTTAATGGTTGTTGGAGCATCGCTGGTATTTTATATCTTCATTTGGATTTCTGTATTTTTCGAGCTTAATTGAGCCGATCTCGAGTCGAACGAGCTCGAGCCGAACCCGAGCCGAGCTCGAGTCGAGCTCACTAATAGCTCGGCTCGAGCTCGTTTTGTTATCGAACATTTTTTAGTGTTCGAGCTCGACTAGAGCTCTTAACGAATCGAGCCGATTCGAGCTCTTAACGAGCCGAGCTCGAACTTGTTTGCGAACAGATCGGTTCATGAACAACCCTAAATTTGGCAATTCTTTTTCCCAACGGATGATAAAAGTCTGTTGTTGATCCGTTGGCGGGTTGTTATTATATCATTGACTTTTCAACCATTATGCTATAGGTTAGCAATCAGTTAGCAATTACCAACGAACGGGTTTTCGTTGGCAACTTTCGTTGATAAATTTGGGATTTCTTGTAGTGTGCCCTATACCATACAAGCAGGCCCGGTCGATGGTACGCTATGTTAGAGAAATAATATATTTGATTAGATTTATTTCAAGAACTTTTAATTGAAATAGTGAATAGATAATTAATTATTGTTTCTTTATGAAGTTTATTACTCTTCTAAGCTTTAGGTTTATTACATTAATAGAACAATATGTACACTGCTTCCTTATAACTAAATAATTAAATTAAGATGAAATTACTTAAGTTAAAAACAATAATGACATGTGATAATATAACAACTAAGGAAAGAATTGAAAAAGCATCCAACTATCCAGCTCTAGCTTTAGCTCTAAAAAGATGGTTGATCACACAGAATTCCATAAAATTTAGTATCATAATTGTGTAGGAATGAAGTTAGTGATACACCAGTTGTTTACAGTTCTAATATGGGTGATGATGAACTTAATAAGTTGACACATCTTGTTATATAAACAGTTTTTAGCTTGTACGCAAACCACAAATGTTAATAGAAATTATTAATTTTCAATTAGTTTAACTTCTTTATCATCCTACTTAAAAAATGTAGACAATCTAAAAAAAAATTTCAATACATTTAACCATAAAAATGGAAATAAGATTTATATTCAGGATTTTTTTTTTGTAACGCCAGGATTATTTTATATTGAATTATTTAAAAATTCAAAAACATGAATTTGGTTCCCGTACAAGCTAGTGCTTTAATTACTTTATGTTATGAGTTTTAAATATTGTATTGGACTATAATTTACTATTTTTTTTTGCTAAGCATATAATTTATAATATTTAACTCTTAGTATACAAATATCTTATAACTATTAATTTTAAAAGAACACATTTTAAAAATGTACCATAAATCTGAATTAGTTAATATATATAGATATGTTTGGTATTATAATGGCTGTGATTTCTTAATAATTACATTAGTTTACCTAATAAAATTAGGTACAACTATAATATTGTATAATTTGAGAAAATAATAAGGGTATAAGTTAATAAGGAAATTAATTTCAATTAAAACGTAACATATAATTTTAAGAAAATTTCTTCTCAGGAAAGTTTTAGGTTGCTTGAATTTGTTATTAACAGCTCTTATTAGAAAATTTAGGGCCCTATAAAAAGCTGTAATCACTTTCTGTACTGATCAATCAACTATCGTTTTCCTATTGTACTAGCTACTCATGGCGGCTCTACTAAATCTGTCCGTTCTTCTTGTGCTGCTGATGTCTGGTAAAAAAATTAACATTCAGTCCCTAGTTTAGTTGACATATTAATATTTGATGAACTGACAAGTTTTTTTGATTTCCATATACAGTTGTACCTGCGGAACTGAGAAGTAACCCGATCAAAGCTGTTATAACGGAAGCAAGAAAGATTATATGCAGAAGAGAAATAGTTTATTGATCTTGAGGATAAACAGATTTACAAAGATTTTCAGATGCCTCAGATAATTTCAAATGCTTACATGCATTTCTTATTTATAGACAAAATCTAAGGGGTAGGTGGTGGTAGGTGTGGTTGGTGGCCGCCGGAGGAATAGTAGCCGCCGGAGGAACAGTAGTCAAGGCCGCCGGAGTAACAGTAGTCAAGACATTCCAACAAATCTCCACCTTGACTTGAATACTCACAAATAACAGATAACAGATGTACCAAACGCATCATAATAATGCCAGATGTACCAGATAACAGATCTCCACCTTGACTTGAATCCTCTCACAAAAACAGATAACAGATGTACCAGATGCATCATAATAATGCCAGATGTACAAGATAACAGATCTCCACCTTGACTTGAATCCTCTCACAAAAACAGATAACAGATGTACCAGATGCATCATAATAATGCCAGATGTACCAGATAAAACTCTTCTGCCTCAGATTTTGCCCTAAAAGGGCAATCAACAACTCCGTACATTTAACAAGTCCAAACAATGTTGAAACTTGCTATGTGGAACCGACTTGGTGAGCATATCAGCTGGGTTATCAGCAGTACCCACTTTTCTCACCTTAATTCTCGTCTCACTTCTTAGAAAATGATATCTCACATTTATGTGCTTAGTCCGCTCATGATTGACTTGATCCTTTGCTAAACAGATTGCACTGAGACTGTCACAAAATACCGTAGCTTGATCATGATGTAGACCAAGATCGCTGACCAATCCTTTCAACCAGATTCCTTCTTTTGCGGCTTCTGTCAATGCCATGTACTCTGCTTCTGTAGTAGACAAAGTCACTGTAGGTTGCAGAGTAGCTTTCCAACTGACAATCGAACCACCCAGAGTGAAAGCATGACCAGTCATAGATCTTCTACTGTCAACATCTCCAGCATAATCAAAGTCTGAAAACCCTATCACCAAACACTCAGTATCACCTCCATAAATGAGACCAACATCAGACGTACCTTTTAAGTACCGAAAAATCCTCTTCACAGCTTGCCAATGCAGAAAAGCTGTCTTCACATCGAGTTGTTCACACTCCAGATTCTGATGTGCAACTATCGCTAGTAGCACCCTGATGGAAGTGTGTCTGACCAAACTGTGCCGATTTACTACTGGTACTGATGATTCTGATTCTGACTGTGGTTGTTGAACTTCTTGTTGTGGTTCACTCTCATCTTGAGTGACTTCCTGCTCCAACTGTTTCTCAACACCACCACTTTCTGAAACAATCGTAGATCCACGATTTATCAGATAACCTGATGTACTAACTGCTTCCGCCAAGAATCTTCTAGTTAGTCCAGCATTAGAGAGCATGCAACTAGCTCTCTCCAGAAGTGTCTGATTCATACGCTCTGCTACACCATTCTGCTGTGGTGTATCCCTGACTGTATGATGCCTAGAAATCCCTACATGCTTACAGAACTCATCAAACTCAGATGAGCAAAATTCCAGACCATTATCAGTTCGCAGCCTCTTAATCTTCTCCGAGGACGCGACAGCAACAGAACCTGATAATGTATATGCTCGCAACCTCTTAATCTTTTTGGAGGACGCGACAGCAACAGAACCTGTTAACGTAGAACCTTGAAGAAGATACAAGGTACCACGTTTAACACCTTTCAGAACCACATTAGAACCCTTGTGGACATGTAAAACTCCACCTTCACCTTGAAAACTGAAACCCTTGATGTCTAACATACTCAAAGGTATCAGATTCTTTGTCATAAGTGGAACATGCCTAACATCATTCAATGTGCAGAATTTACCATCATGTGTCCGAATTTTAATCGAGCCTATTCCAACCGTCTCACAAGTAAAACTGTTAGCCATAGAAATCTTGCCACCGTCTACTTGCTCGTAGGTTGTAAACCACTCCCTGCGCGGACATATATGATAAGACGCTCCAGAATCAAGAATCCACACATCAGAGTGATGCGTGTCCTTAACAGCAACTAGAGCA
Organism: Saposhnikovia divaricata; assembly: GCA_036435485.1. Taxonomy (NCBI): domain Eukaryota; kingdom Viridiplantae; phylum Streptophyta; class Magnoliopsida; order Apiales; family Apiaceae; genus Saposhnikovia; species Saposhnikovia divaricata. The sequence continues at coordinate 58,511,285 of CM071596.1, forward strand.
AAATCTTCTTCAGAAGTAGCATCAGCTACAGTAGCAGTATCTGTCAAATTATCCTGTTGCTTCTTTTTCTTGGGACAATCAGATTTCCAGTGTCCCTTCTCTTTACAGTAATTACAGATATCATTAGGTTTTGGACCCTTAGGAACTGATTTCTTCCCCGACTTTCCATGTCCATTACTCCAGCTAGCTACCAACCCAGTAGCATGATTATTTGTACCTGTACCAGCCGCCTTATGGCGCAGCTCTCTAGAATGAAGAGCAGATCTAACCTCCTCTAGAGAAATAGTATCTTTACCAACAATAAACGATTGCACAAAGTTCTCGTACGATAATGGTAAAGAAACTAACGGAATCAAAGCAGCATCCTCATCTTCAACTTTAACATCAATATTACGCAATTCTAATAAAATTGTGTTTAATTGATCTAAGTGATCTCGAAGAGGCATACCTTCCTGCATTCGCAGACTAAACAGACGTTGCTTCAGCAACAACTTGTTTGTTAAAGACTTCGTCATGTAGAGACTTTCAAGCTTCAACCACAGACCAGACGCGGTATCCTCCTCCGCGATTTCAGTAATAATATCATCTGCAAAGCACAACAAAATTGTTGAGTGTGCCTTTTCTTCTAGACTGGCCATCTCAGCGCTTCCAGAAGCAGCCATTTTTGTGTTCAACGGCGCCCAGAGCCCCTGTTGCTTTAACAAGGCACGCATCTTGATTTGCCACAGACTGAAACTATTCCTCCCAGTAAATTTGTCGACCTTAACGTTAATACCACCAGACATCTTTCTCCCAGAACCGTATATGTGAACAGTGCCCGTGAATAGTGCCTGTGAACAGTACCCGTGAACAGTGCCTGTGAACAGTACCGTGAACAGTACCTATGAACAGTACCGTGACCAGTACCCGTGAACAGTGCCGTATGAACAGTGCCGTATGAATAGTACCGTATGAATAGTCCCGTATGAACAGTACCGTATGAACAGTGTCGTCTTCTCCGATGATGAACATTGTCGTCTTCTACGGCGATGAACAGTAACTCCGGCGAGCTTAAAAAAATCCGGCGAAAAATTTTGCAGCAGTTTCGACCAAAGCTCTGATACCAGTTTGTTATAACGGAAGCAAGAAAGATTATATGCAGAAGAGAAATAGTTTATTGATCTTGAGGATAAACAGATTTACAAAGATTTTCAGATGCCTCAGATAATTTCAAATGCTTACATGCATTTCTTATTTATAGACAAAATCTAAGGGGTAGGTGGTGGTAGGTGTGGTTGGTGGCCGCCGGAGGAATAGTAGCCGCCGGAGTAACAGTAGTCAAGACATTCCAACAAAAGCAATTAGAGAAAGCCCAGATGACCAAGCAAATGCAGATTTCAACCACGTCCAGTTCGCACAGACCTGGACGACCACCAGTTGTGCCAAAGGTGCGAGCATTCGCTGTAAGAATCCGTTGCCCGAATATTGTACGAACAACTTTTCCATGCACGGATTGTGGCCGGGAGCAGCTACGGGACAGTCTCTAGCACCGGGGGCAAAACCTACTCCTGCTCCAGATGATTTGGTAACTTTTTACATAGTTACATAGTAACTTTTTTGTTAAGTAAATATATTTTTGTGTCAAATAACATGCATGCATGTGTGTATATATGCAGTTCAAACCAATAGAAATGGAGATGGCTAAATGGTGGGCAAACATTAACTCAAATCAAGCAGATCATGTATTTTGGTGGCATGAATGGGAAGCTCATGGTGTTTTAGGGAATTGGGGTGAAAATGGTGCTCTCAAGTACTTTCGTGACGGGATCAAAGCCCGTCAAAATATAGATCTCTTATCTATATTAAAAGCTGGGGGCATATCTTTCAACACAAACTACACAAAACCTGACATAGTCAGAGCCATCAGTAAACGGCTGCCAGTTACAAATTTGTACATCTCCTGCAGCAAGCAACCAGGAGGCTTGTACTATCTCTTCGAAATATTAATCTGCTTGGACAAGATTACGCACGGGTACATAAGTTGCCCAGTTGATACCGATTTGAGAAGATGTAGTGGGGAGTTTCAGATTCCTCATAGTTAAATTAAATATTGTACTTTTAAATGAAGAATTTATAAATGAAATTTTCTAGGTGTGCCGCTAAATTTATCAAGTGTTAAAGTCTACATTCTTTTCTCATTGCCTTGTTCAAATTTTCCATTCTTTCATGCTTCGAACATACATGATAACAAATTTGTTGGTACCATAAAGCAACGGCCTAATCTAGAAGATAGGGCCAAAAAGTTTGAAAATTTGTTATTGGAACTCCACCTTTAAACCAAGTATGCCACTTTTAACTTGGTCATCATATGTTTCATACTTTTAACTTGGTTTGCTCCAAAAGTTCTCTCTTCTTTAGATACATATATGTCATGTCTGTCAACTTTACTTAGTCCTGTCAACTTCAATGAGCAATTAGGTTTATCAGAATTATATCAGTGTAGCCAACAACATGTTGGTGCAGTGGGTTGAACCCTTATCTCCTTTGTAGGAGGTCAAGGGTTCAACCCCTGGGTGTGTGTGAGTTTAGTTTGTATTAGTTTCCTTTCTTTGTATTTGTATTTGGCCGGGGGTCCTTCGGAAACAGCCTCCTATTGTATAGGGGCATGGTCTGCGTACATCTACCCTCCTCAGACACCACTTTGAGTGGTATTATAACTGAGTAAAGTTTCGTTTTTTAGAATTATATCAGTGTACACCATGTACCGAGTAAATTTTAATACAATGTTTGTGGTGTACCTCCATATATAAAACTTGTGGAAAATTTTTATTGAAAATTTAATTATAAACGAAAATAATATTTAATATTCACAACTATGTTTTTATTGGATGACACAAGAATTCTATTTATGTGCCCAAATATTTATCACATTTAGGTTTTCATTTATTTAGTAAATACTTGTACTCAATATTTTTGTGTACTTTTGAAATTGACTTGCTTAACAAGTACTTGGGTATTTAAGTCCCTCTATTCATGTTTTTCGTAATTTTTTTTTCTTCTAAATTTTGTATATAAAAAATTTAGACTAGTTGCGCTTTTGAGGTTACCTTTCACGTTTCCAATGTCAAGGGTAGAGCTGTTTAACGAACCGAACTGTTCGTTAAGCTCGATTCGTTCGTTCGTGTTCGAGTTCGGTTAGCTCGTCCGATAAGCTTACCGAACTCGAGTTCGAACAAGAAAATATGTTCGTTAAGGTTACCGAACATTGTTCGGTTCGTTAAGATTTCGTCCGAGTTCGTTAAGAGTTCGTTCGAGTTCGTCCGAGTTCGGTTCGAGTTCGGTTCGTTCGATAAAAACAATAAAATTTACAATTTTGTTTTAATTTTTTTAATTTTAAAATTATTATATTAATTTGTTATACAATATTATATATATAATTACCGAACTGTTGGTGTTCGGTTCGTGTTCGGTTCGGTTCGGTATGTTCGCGAACAGTTCATGTTCGGTTCGGTTCATTACCGAACTCGAGTTCGGACAAGAAAAATTGTCCGATAAGCTTACCGAACATTGTTCGGTTCGTTAAGAATTTGTTCGTGTTCGTTAAAAGTTCGTCCGAGTTCGTCCGAGTTCGGTTCGTTTACAGCTCTAGTCAAGGGTGACTTGCAAGAATAATCAGAGGGGAGATTAATCCCTTACAAAAATAATGGGGAGAAATCTTAACTTTCAATATGGTATCGAACACCTTATTCATCTACTTTTACTTCTAGTAATTAAGACGATTCTATGAGTCCGTAAGAGACTATCCCATGATCATGTTGGGAATTAATCTAAACTATTTAGATTATTTTAGTGGAGTGGTTTGATTACTTAGTGGAGTGATCAGTAGGAGAATACATGTTGGAATGGGTTGTCTATTTGATGGAGTGTTTGTGGGAGAATATCTGGCAGTAGTTGGAATAATATAGTATCATTAGGAGAGTAATTATTTTGTTTCCTACTTTACAGCTATCATCACACTCTGTGGCTAGCTATATAATTGTAATCGTTTCTTTCAGTTTATTGAGACAATAGAGAACCCAATGTAGTCCTCTCAATATATTTCTGATTTGTACATATCTTTTCATGTTCTTTGTTATTCATAGCTTAGTTTAATCATCTTTATATCTTCAATGTTTAAATCTTATCATGGTATCAGAGCGAGCGATTCTCGAGGCCTTCAATCTGCTGGTTCGTATTGCTCATCTTCATCTATGTTATCTCTGTTAAATTCACTTACCCAAACAATAAGTGCTTCGCATTTTTCGGCAAATGACTCTATTATCCTCACACTTTGGTCTTGAACCACTGCTAAATCAATCTCTGAGTTATAAACTTCCGTTTGTCAATTGTTGAATCATATTGTTCATGTTCTCTTCAAAATCCTCTACTTCATCGAGTATGCACTAAAAGTGTTTGATATTTTGTCTGACTGAAAATTGTTGGTTAAGTTTTGGAGTATCTCTATTTAGTTGTTGACATATTCATATGAGGTGCGCTATGTATTATCTGCTATTGTGCATGCTCACTAGTCATATATGTTGAAGATGAGTGTTTCGACAATATCCGTGTCCTAAGGATGAGTACAGGAAGGTGATGTAGGTAAAAGTAAAACTAAGAAGGTTGCGAGTGTTAACTTTATGGGCATATTGTTTTTATGTTGTTGTCTGGAGGATTAGTTCCTTTGGTAAATGTAAGATATGGTGGGATTTGAGATGCGATATCTGGTGGGTCTGGATATATTGGTAATGGAGTTTATGATCAGCGTCACTAGAGGATTTTGATGGTCAATGGAACTAATCATGAGTATGGAGCTAAAGGTTCGGATAAGAAATTTGATGCTTGGAAGGATCATGGTGGAGGAGCAGAGCCAAATATGAAGCATTCTGGTTCTAACGAGTTTGCTAGTTCAGGAAATGCTAGTGACCCTCTTGTTGCGTAATTGTATGTTCCAAGAAATGACAAGCTTGTGAAGATAGATGGAAATTTGATAATTCATTCTGTTTTAGCTAGTGAGAAAATCAAAGCATCTTATGATGATGGAAAGGCAAAGAGTGACAGAGAGATCAGTTTGGCATTGGCGTTGCATTTTGCTCCCCATGTATCCGTTCCGGGAGCAGGCCAGAATGATGAAAGACAATCTCATATTTACCGCAGTACAATCGAACAACAAAAGGCTCTTGCCTCAGGCACCGGGGGGGGTGAGGATAATATAAAGTCAACACTAGCCAATGGTAAATCCCAACTCTAGGAGGACAATGGTATGCTTTCGGGTTTAGAAATTGAGAAAAGACTGCTTGTCAAGATAAGATTGTACATAGGAGTTTTGCGGTGATGGAAGTCTCTTGGAAACGGAGCTAATGATGTTTTTACAAGTAAAAGCTCTTTTAATTTAATTCTTTTAATTGTTGAAAGCATGTCGTTTTTGGTAGAGTAATCAAAAGAATGGGGGTTATCTGTTCAATGGAGCATGTCATTACTGGAGATAATGATGCTCCCACTTTGGATGTTATAGTGAAGGACTGTGGCGAGCTTCCTGACGGAGCAAGTGATGGGTATTTATGTGGTGGTTATGGTTGTATTGGAAACGACGCCGCTGCACCCAGTTGATATATCATGGCTGCTTCCAAATGGTTGGGTGCTGGTCATTCGTTGTTGGGGGGGCCTCAACAGAAATTCAACCTGTTGAAAGACAGCATGTTGTGACTTATTATCTCAGTAAACAAGGTCACTCAAACAGATGGGGACCAAACTCAAAGCCGCAGTTGGTCAAAGAGGATGCAATGTGTATGTTAATTCAAGTGTGGTGTGTACGTATATGTTGTGGAGTTGTGAAAATCGAAGGGAGAGTTTGTATTTGTGCATTCTACTACATCTGCGGCTGATGGTCCAGGTGGCGAGATAGTTCCATATTCAGGGGGAGCTAGAAGGTTGTATGATTGGTAACTTGCATTACAACATAAAAGAAGATCAACTTCGTCAGAGCTGGTGCAGTTGGCTCTTGTCCAGGAGAATGGGAATGGTAATGGTCATGGTTTTGTTCAGTTTGCATGCCTTGAAGTTCAAATGGACAACTGGAAATTGCAGGTCGAGCAATAAAGATCTCCGCTATTACTGATCAAGCTGGCATACAAGATGGATGAGGCTGCTGCGTTTTGTTTGAGTGTAGGATTTTGTAATAAGAGTGCAGAAAATGTATATGCAAGTACTAGTATGTATACATGTCAGGGAAATGAAGGTAGAAATAGCAGGATTTGTTGACGATGAAGGTGGATTTGAAGGTGAATTTGTGGCATAACAAATTCATTTCCGACAAGAAGCCCAGGAGTTGAGAGGGCCGAAGGCTGGGAAGAAGTCCCTAAAGAATCCTCAGCAAGCGGAGAAGACAAGAAGAATGATTTTGTTACAGCAGAGAGGCTGCTGATAGAGAATGAAGAACTGGTTGATGGAGGACGACGGCAAAGCTGTAATTGTTATTTATTCATGGTCATGTGTGTTTGTGTACATGGGTGTTGACGAGAGAAAGAGAGCAGGCTGGTTTTGTCAGAAATGTATGTACCTGCATTGATGGATCAAGGAGGAGACTCTGGCGATGTTTGCTGTTCAGTGAGAGGAGCAAAGAGATGTTTTGTCCTTGTTGTTGCGTTGCTTGCTATTATCTGGTCTGAGTATGGAGGCTGAATTGTGGCAGGCTGGGGCGGTAGTATAGTCGAGAGGTACAGGTTAGTGGTGATCGTTGTAGTGGCTACTACAACAATCTTGCGAGATGTGTGATGAAGACATCGATGTGTGTCAATGTGTGTTGTTGGTGTGTGACTGGTATGTATGTGCAAAGAGTGTATATGCAAGTGCTGGATACTATAGACGTTGAAAGCAACATCGGTGTTGACTGCTCAGTGCAAATGAAAGCAATATCGGTGTTGACTGCTGTGTGATCCTTGTCTGAGTGCAGGCAGGAAGAGAGCCATACGGGCTAATGAGTTAAACCTTGTCTGAGTACAGGCCAGATGAGAGCCATATGGGCTGATGAAGTTTGCAGAGTCGCGGGTTCGAGTTTCCATTGAAGGCATCTGTAAATGCTGGGGGGTAATTGTTGGGTTTCCTGTCATCTTACCTAAATCGACTCGTGATGTTTGCAACTTAGATAGTATATCGGGGTAGTGATTAAATTGGATATAATCACCCGATAACTTGGGCGTGTATTCGCAAATGGTGCGCGGATACTAGTTGCGCAGATGGCGTAGATACTGGTAGCGCAAAGGTTGTCTAATCGAGAAGAGTGACAGAATTTCGTGCCGGTGGGCGCGTAGGAAGTCGTGCCGATGGGTGCGCAGGGAGTCATGCTGGTGGGCGCGCAGGAGTCGACGTGCCAGACGGGTACAGGTGTCGACGTGCCATACGAGCAAATGTGAATTGCCCGTGTGTGCCAGAGGGGTACACAAAGTTTTAAAGCTAATGGGCTGATGACAAGTTTAGATTAAGGTGGAGATTGTTGGGAATTAATCTAAACTATTTAGATTATTTTAGTGGAGTGGTTTGATTACTTAGTGGAGTGATCATTAGGAGAATATATGTTGGAATGGGTTGTCTATTTGATGGAGTGTTTGTGGGAGAATATCTGGCAGTAGTTGGAATAATATAGTATCATTAGGAGAGTAATTATTTTGTTTCCTACTTTACAGCTATCATCACACTCTGTGGCTAGCTATATAATTGTAATCGTTTCTTTCAGTTTATTGAGACAATAGAGAACCCAATGTAGTCCTCTCAATATATTTCTGGTTTGTACATATCTTTTCATGTTCTTTGTTATTCATAGCTTAGTTTAATCATCTTTATATCTTCAATGTTTAAATCTTATCAGATCAATGGTAGTTGATTCCAATCATCAGTGCCATAGTTATTATGGTTCACTACGTCATTTGGATGGCCGTGTCTCCTGTCGTAGTTGCATGACATTATTTATTTCAAATGCCCCCAAAATATAGAGAATAGCTAATTCTTTCAAGTCTGTACGTAGAATGTGTAGAATCATCTTCTCCACTCCATCAAGGATTCTTTCGAATGTACTATAGTAAAATAGTTCGTCTAAAAGTAATATTATGTGAAGTACAAGAATATTGTTCTCTAAAAAAAAACGTACCAAGCACAAGGTCCTGTAAAAATTTTCTAAAGTTGAGTATATGCATGTTATATCATATTTTTAATCTTTTTCCTTGATTCACCTCAAGTATGTTCTATAGTTGGTGAATTTTTGTTTAAATATTAGGTGTAGGATCAGCCACTTGTACTTAAACAATGTTATCCTTCTTACTTAAATCACTTAGCAATCCCATTTGATTGAGCTGGACTTCGTGAATAATTCCATGTTTCGCACATATATAACTCATTAAATCATGATACATATTCATCACATCGGTCACATCTTATTACTTTTATTTTTTCCTTAAATTGAGTTTCAACTTCACTTTTAATTATAGAGCTCAAATTTCACTATAGCTTCATTTTTACTTTTAAGCAAATATACATAACAAAATCCCGTACTATCATCCACAAAAGAAATGAAGTAATTATAACCATCTCTTATTTGATTTGATTGTAAATCACACACATCATTAAGAATCAAATCCAAGGGTTTTACATGTCTTTCAATTGTCTCAAATGATGATTTTGTTCATTTTTCCTCCACAAAAATTTCACATTTGTGTTTTGAACTAATTTTGAGTGTTGGTATATGGTTCAATTTAATTAATCTACGCATTGTTTCATAATAAACATAACCTAGTCTACCATGCCACAAATTGGAAGACTCAAGCAAGCAAGTAGAAGAATTATTATTTTTATTAATACTCTTCACAGTCATTACATTCAGCTTGAAAAGACCTTCGGTTACATAACCTTTTCCCAAAACCATTCCACTTTTTGATAAAACTAGCTATTCAAATTCAATCACCTTGCGGAATCCATGCTTGTTCAACAATGAGCCATAAACCAAGTTCGCCACGGATCTCTAACACATACATGACATCATTGAAAGTCAATTCCTTGCTAGATGTCACTTTCAACACAATCTTTCCTATTCCGAGTACTTCAGATGTTGCAGAATTTCCCATGTAGAGCTTCTCTCATATCTCAGTTGGCAAGAAGGTGTGGAACAACACTTCTTTCAGACTGAAGTCGATCATTCACTTTTGAAACCACATCAGAGAGACTGATTTTAGATATATCTTAAACCACATCATCTACCATATTACCACATTCTTCTTCCTCTTCGGTAGTCTGTACTAAGTTGACTTGTGACCTATCTTGTCACAGTTGAAACACTTTTCTTGAAATTTCTTCATAGAAACTCCACTCTTAGGTCCCAAGTTGAATATTTTGTCTAATTTCCCCTTCTTGAACTTGGAGTTCTTCTTCACCTCCACAATATTAGCATTAGAGGAAGAGATAGACCGGTATTATTATCCTCCCCAATTCAGAGTCTCAAGACAAGATCTTGCACTGTCATCTCCTTTCACTTATACTTCAAATAATTCTTGAATTCCTTCCAACCAGGGGGAAAATTCACAATAATAATGGCTACTTGGAATGTTTCATTTATGGGCATTACTTCAGCTTCCATGTGATCATATGCATGATCATCTAAAGGTCCTGAACTTAACTAACGACCTCTTCAAATCCACCATCATAAACTCAAGAAGTCGGGCCACTATAAACTTCTTAGTACCCGCATTCTCGGATACTTTCTATTGAGTGAGTCCCACAAAAATTTTAACGTCTTTAGCACACTATATACATTGTATAGTGAATCGCTCAAATAGTTCATTATATAATTTATGTACAAGGCGAGTGGATTCAAGCTTGATCTACACTAACAAGTTGAATATCAGACTCATCTTCTTTCACCTTAGGTGCATCTTGATCAAAAACCTCACAAGGTTAAAGGTGGTCAAGTAAAATAACATCTTTTCTTGTTATCTCCTCACCTCACAAGGCTCAAGATGGTCAAGTAGAACAATATCTTAAGCTGTTATCTCTTCAAATTTAGTCCACTGAATTTATCGTACAACCGCATTAAGCACTACAAGGGTTGCCATAGCAAGCACTACCTCAATAGTTACACTCCTATCACCATCACCAGCTTAGTTAGCTTCATAACTCCAATCATTTCTAAAATCAAGATAACAAGGAGTCAGACTCTTTTTCAAAAAAATAAAACTAAAATTTCTAACACTACACCATAAATAGCCTATGGCAAGCCATAAAAACTGTTGTTCTATGTCGAAAATTGCTGTAGGCTCAAAACATATCAAGTAACAATTTTCTGGTGTTGCTATTTTTGTCATTGCCTTTGGGGTCCACGGCAACATTCTCCTCCTCTATGGCAACATCAATTTTGGTGTTGGGATAGACTTGCTATAGCAACAATATTAGTAGTCTGGAGCAACCTTTTTGTTAAAATATATGTAAATGATAGTGGGCCCCACTCTGGACACAAATAAACCCAACAAGTGGGGTCCATTTGTTTGATAAATAAAACATACAGGATATATATATACGCATATATCAGTACAACAAATGCAACACAAAATTCAAAAATAATTCTTTATTTTATCTATACAAAAGTAATTCTTCACATTAATACATAACTTAAAACATATTCATCTTTACACCATATAAGTACATAATCCTTCTTAGAATCCTTTAAAAAAACAAATCATATCTAGAAGAAAAACACACCGGCCTTAAAAATTATATAACTAATTAACTTGACGAACAATTTTCTGCATTTTTTCATTTAGCTTCTCTTTATTCAGAAATCAATGTTTGAGTATGATCCTATAAGCTACATGAGTCTAGTTGGTCTCCATAATATTCAAACTGCACAAAACCAAGAGATTAGTACTAAAAATACTGACTTAATTTAAAATAAGGAAGTATTTAAAACCAGATTCTAGTTGTTTCATGTATTCAATACATGAAACAAGATTTGTTCTAATAGATTAGAATCTAGAACCTGTTTAAATTAGAAATGTTATGACGATATTATATTTCTTGTACATTTTGCTCATGTTCCAACTTTGGCTTACTGTTATCTTGTGGTTCTCGAAATTTATCGTGATATACCTTCCTCCAACTATTTTTTTGGAAAGCAGATCTCTCTCAAGAAACACATCAGCCCTAGCAACAAATACTTTGTTCTTGGAAGGATTATAGAAGCAATACCCCTTCGTTTCATTTAGGTACCCATAAAATTTGATTTTGTTCCTAACTGTCAAAGATCAAACATTTCACAAATGCTTCACATCCCCAAGCATTTCATAAATGACATGCTATGACTATCTCAACTTCCCCAACTCTTATAGGGTCTTTTTATCCGTATAGTAGGAACATCGGTTAAGTGTATATGCAGCCGTCTCCAGAACGTAACCCTAGAAATAAATCAAAAGATTTGCTTGACTCATCATTGATCGTACCACGTCCAACAAGGTGCGATTTCTCCTCTCAGAAATGCCATTTCACTATGGTGTTCTAGGAGTGGTGAATTGTGATAAATTACCACACTCCTTTTAGGTAATTCAAGGATTAAGTATTCATTTTGACGATCAGATCATAAAGCTTTAATACTTCCACCAATTTGCTTATCGACTTCAGCCTTGTATTCTTTGAAATTTTTCAAAAGATTCAAATATGTTCTTCAAAAGATACATATATACGTATATACTTAAACATCGGTGAACATCATGAAGTAGTAAAAGCCACCTTTTGCCATCAAATGCATAAGACCACATACATCAATATGTATTAGTTTTAATCATTTTGTGGCCTTTTCACCATATCCGGTAAAAGGGGCTTTTGTCATTTTTCCAAATAAACCAAGATTCGCATTCTTTGTATGTTATATATTTAAACATATCCAATAATCCATCCTTATGTAACTTGGAAATAAAACTCTCATTAATTTGGCCTAAACGATAATGCCAAAAGTAATGTTCGATTTGGGTCATATTAGAACATATATATTGTCAAAATATTGTGCAACATTATTAACCTTATCATTGAAATGGAATAAACAACAATTGTTATTCAATTAAAATAAAAAAACCTTTCTTGTCCATACAAGAAACCAATATGATGTCTCTGCCCTTACAGACACGTAGTTACAATTATCAAGTTCTAAACTTAGACATGTAGGAAAAATTAAGTAACGAGTCCCATCAACTAGAGCAATAACTTTTGCTCCAATTCTAACTCAATACCTGAAGCTTGACCCTCACCGATCTTCTTCTTCAGACATTCCAAATAAGCATGAGAATTTAACTTCCATTCTTCTAGTTTTCCACAGAAGTTATAATCGTCTTCTTTAGCAACACCTCATTTAGGCCTCAAAGCCTATTCGGGATTGGACTTTAATTTGGCCATAGAAATAGATCCAAATCTTCTTCTTTCCTTTCCATTTTTCTTTCCCTTTCCCATTCCTACATTCACTGTCATTATGGGAGTAGTCCATGCTTTTATCATGTTTCTTACAGAAACTCTCAACGTGTTCCACAACTTAGTGGGTTTTATGTCTATCTCATTTATTTCATTATTCATAACAAATTGAGAATAGTTAATGTTCAAAGATTTCACGATCAAATTAATCTGAGTCTTTAGACCAATCTTGAAACCCAAAATGTCAAGGTACTCTGTATACCCTATCATCTTTAGAACATGTGGTCCGACCGGATTTTACACTTTCTACTTGTAATTTTATAATGCCCTGTTTTTTTCGAATCTAACTTGATGAGCCTGTCCTTCAAACGTCCTTTTAAAGTGCTCAATCATTTCATAAGCATCCAAATGCTCATATTGCATCTTAAGCTCGGCACTCATAGTTGCAAGCAAGAGACATGAAACATCAAGTGCTTAATTAATTTGCTTCTGACAAGCATTTTGTTTAGCACATGTTACATTCTCAGCTAGAAAAGCAGGGGAAGAGTTTTGAATGACATCTTTATGCCTGAGGATGATCCGCAAGCTTCTATCTCAGTCTAGGAAATTATTTCATACTAGCTTGTCCTTCTCAATGACTATCGCATAGAGAAGTTGTTTATAATATATGTCACATCTACAATATTTTAAAATACATAAATTAATCTAGTTTACAAATTTATTAATTATTATGGTATATCATAATATACCTCCCACTATTTTTATCAAATCAATAGCCCTAACTATTAATTCAGAAAGATTTTCTCTTAAATCTTTCTAGTGAGCCAAGATCCATATTTCGTCATGCATTAGGTCAGCTTTGGATTTTTTCCCAAAACATGATTATTTAGGTAGATAACATTTGTCATTTATATCATATATAACTCTTAGATAGTTTGGTGGAACAACATTTGTACTCATTTATCCAATAAATCACACCAAACTCTATGTCTCTAAATCCACAATTTTATTGTGATGATTTAGCTTAAGTTAGACCAAATGATCCAACAGCTGAGTATCACATTTACTCCATCGCACCTAACCACGACAAATATGAGCACTTCGCTTTGGCGAACCCACCCTTATTGATCTAGGCCTTGATGAGTGTTCATTCATTAGAAGGCATCTAGTTAACTTAATGTTTATTTAGGGATTTGTTATTAAATAAAATGATCATGATCCCATCATAAAGAGATTCCCAATTTTTCCTTGAATTAAATACTTCATATCAAAAATCTTTAAAGGATTGATTTCCCGATCGTCGGAGAAGACACCGATGGTCTCACTTAATACCCAACTTCCTTATAGGTTCAGTAATCCTTTGTTGAAAAAATCTCCCCATATCAGAATAAATAAAATCAATATTTAATTCCGTGTTGCATAAACACAAGAATCTCATGATTGTGCGATTAAGTTTAAAATCTTGAATCGTTAGATTTCATCTTTCTTAAGCAAGCATGGCATGGGTGTGGTATCTAATACATACATGATTAATCTAATTAAACATGCATCTTTATCTTTACGCACATATATCATCACATGCAATCATAATATATTTAAAGTACGTAAAGCAAATGTATTTGGTTATGGCCCATCCTATCTGATCTTTCCAAGCTAATGAAAAGATCAAGGTCAATTATGGTGGTAAATTAAAATACAATACAAATACATGTCTTCTTCCTTAAAATGCCTCCTTGGATTGCCTCATCAGATGGCTTCCTTGCTTGTCTCCATTTACATTAATTTTAATAATTGAAAACAAGGCTATTCTAATGAACCTACAAAATTCGAGATTTTACTTTACAAGAAATAAATGACATGTATGTAAGTCGTATTTAGACCCATAAATAAAAACCTTTATCCAATGGGTCTCAAGGCCATAACCATCCACCATGCTCAAGTAACAATTAAAGAACATGTTATATTAACTAATCATATTAAAACATATCATATTCAGATTATCCAATCAAAGAAATCATATAACGCAAAAATCAAAAAACATCATAATAAAATTTTGAAAATCCATTTTGAGGCACTAAACGGCGTCAAACGCCTTATAGACGCTCATTTCCCTTTCCGAAAAGGTACTTTTACATCATATTCGGACACCAAGCAGATTTCATCAATTTTGCGCAGCTTTTCAGAAATCATATTGAATACGATTCCCATAATAAGAACAAACGTATATCATGTTTGTATCATTATACATACAGATTATATGATCATCATATGATCATCCAATCATCATCAGCACATCATTTATGAATAAACATCAGTACAACATTCATGTTTTCATCATAACAATAAATTTATCATCACAATCACAAACATGCTGGTATATACATCAAATTAAAATGTTTTTACAAGTAGCTCTGATACCATTGAAGGGTTTCGAGCACATGAATGCAGCAAAAAAATGCGTAAAATAAACCAAAATCGAAACCATCCGTAAGATCCATGCGAAAAAAAAAAAATTAATTCGTAGATTAAGAATAAATACCTTAAAAAGATTTAACAGTTCATTAATGGAGGTTCAAAACTTGTTCACTCGCCATGTATCCTGCTCTCGCGATCTACGCTCTACAGTATCCACACAAATGCTTGTCACGAAGGATTGATGTGTACTCGCACCCGAAAACTGTTTCTCTATCTCTATCTTTATCTTTCTCTCAAAACGGCTAGGGTTTTGTACAAGTTGTATACCTTAATAAAATTATCCATAATGATATATATATATATATATATATATATATATATAAGAAAATTTGTTTTCTAATTACAATCTAGTTACAATTAATTCTAATATGAAATTCCTATTTATTTTTTTGTTAAGTCACACTTAATTATTAATAACAAATTTCATAATTAGTTTAAGTAATTTCGTTTTTCTATTTACTTAATTAATATTATAAATAGAATAAATTACTTAATTAATTGAAATTCATAATTTATATTATTTCTCCTTCCCTTGTGTGATGACCTTGTAGGTTATTATTACATTGTGTAAAATTTTAATATCTGATTAAAATTGTAAACAATAAGTGGCATCTAGTAATACATCATTGCTATCCAAGTAATAATAATTAAATCGATGATTCGATTAAGCCTTTCATGAATAATGTTCCATGTAATATAATCCCTTTAAACATGATGTCATAGATTAAACTCGAGGCATGTAATGTGTCATCCTCTTCATAATTTAATCTTAATTTTCTTGATCGATGAGTAGACTATTAAATCTAATCAACATTTGAGCACGACCGTGCATTCTATAGTCTTATTCAAACAAGAGGTCAATAATATCACTTCTCTAACTAGGAGGGTTGAATTCCATCTAGATCATTCATATTTCTCATACGATTCATAATATCCGCAATGTCCACTTTTATCACTAACCGATCAAAGGTAACTTTTAATATAATCAAAGTATATTAATTCTCGTATAGGTAACTTTCAGGTCTAAGGATCATTACACCGTTATCACTATGAGAATTACTTGTTGTGACACCCCAAAACCCGGGGTCAGGGATCTAGGTTTCCACGATCCATTAATTCCATGTTGTACCTGTATTACTCACAATGTATATAATCCACATGCTAATGACCCCATAACATATACACACTCACACGGGTTAGAGTGTCAAGAACGACACACTTAATAATATTAACAGAATATAAGTAGAGTTATTACAATCCCAAATGTTTATTGAATAATGCTATTGATGTATCCTTTAAGTGAAGGAACATCAGCGGCTCAACTGTCTATTTCTTAATACAGCATTACATAAGTCATATCTATAAATAAAGTAGATTAACCAAAGTTACCCGTTGATCCAGCCGGTTCTCACTACCTCGAGTATGACTGCCATGAACTGCTCATAGAAATTCCTTGCATTTCGCACTCGCTTGTGGGGTGTGTACCATATCTTTGGCATCTTACTTAGCTATTGGGTAAAAGTTTTAAAACAAAACAAGAGTGGGCAATAACTCAGAAATATAATAAAAGTATAACATTAATTTGCATTTGACAAAACCTTTTTTAGTAAAACTATACAAGACAGCTATAGTCACAATATTTCATAAATGAAATCATTCCCTTTACCAGAAAATAAATTAAACTCGTTACTATCACAGTAATTCATTAAATCGAAACCACATCCTTTTTAGAAATATTAGAAAATAGTACTTACTATCATAGTACACCAACAACTAAAACTCCATCTTTATTCAGAAGATATTTGAAAATCATCCTTGTCGTAGCAATTTATAAAACATTGTGCATTCCTTTTTAAAACTTTTGAATATTCACCCTTGTCAGGATTTAAATAAAAATCTGGATGCATAACCATTTCTAGGTAGAAACAATCTGCAGCTCTAGATACTACAAGATGGGAGTTTTTCTTTTCAAGTAAACGCCCCTTGATACTATCGGTAACTCAGCACTTCGGCCTCGGTTACAGCATCAGGGCCCTTCTCCGAGTGGAGAATTCAAATGAACTATGTATTGGGAGTTATAAGTGTGCCCCACGCTCGATGATCAGTCGTTGCGCATGGGGTTCATCTTTGATCTAACTTTCTACATGTAGAGGACGGATCCAGCTTTGCGAGCTTCTCCGGTTTTGCCCTGACCGCATATGGCCGTGGTTGGACGCGCTAACTCCGCCACTTACGCCGTTCTCCTAGTTCTTTTCATGGAATCTGTTAACCTGGAACCGAAACGAATTTAAGTCCCCCGGGTAAATACCCATTCACAGATCTTACTCGTATCCTTTGGTTACTTTGGGAATTAAATAGGAGCTAATCGATAACTATAAGTTGGCCTCTAGCGGTCAAAGTCATTCTGAGCGACGAATTGTCCTCATAAAACCAAATCTGTAATCATCATACTTGTTTGATGAGTCATGTTATTCCCAGATTACACACTTGTATAATTGTAGAAGGGGGGGTTGAATACAATTCTTGATATTTATAAATTTCTGATAAGAACTCCAGAAATCTATACTAAGATAATTGCTTGTAAAAAGATTAATGCACAAACACATAAAAAATCAGGTGGTTAAATGCACCACCTGAAGCTTTTATTCGAAGAAAACTATGTGATACAAAAGTACACAGCTTCTGTTTTACAACTCTTTGCTTTCTAAGAATATTCAATAGAAACCCTAAGCAAAATGTATCTGTTTTCTTAACCTACAAAGAGTTGCTACACTTGGTTATAAATCCCAAGTTTTACAAGTACTGTTGGAATAAGATAATATTAATCTAATTCTAGTTGACTTGCTACTACACTCCAAATACACATGTAGCCGAAAGGTTGTCCTTGTGTTCAGACATGTCTCCTGCACCTTTCTTGTATTCATAGTGTAAATGGAATGCTTCTTTCTTCTGTGTTTCCAAAGTATGGCTTCCATACTGCTTTTTGTATCTACTATCAACCCATGTGATCTGTCAGTCAAACATGTCCTTATCAACTGCTAATCCCCAGCTAATCATAGAAGACAGTGTCAACGATTATCCGTTGATATTGTACACTGACATCCGTTGATGATGTATTGAGCGGTATCCGTTGATATTGAGACTTGAGTTGTATCCGTTGATAGAGTGGATTTGAGTTGTATCCGTTGATAGAGTTTTGTCTTCATCTGTTGATACACTTTCACTTAGACAGAATTACATAGCATAGCTTATTTACAATTGGCTACCCTATTCTGCCTATCCGTTGATGGTCAACATGACTGTGGATAAAAACACTATCAACTGATAACATAGAGATACTGCAGTATGCTACAAAACCTCATCCGTTGATGAGCTACCTGTCAACGGATAGAGTTATAAATCCTCATCCGTTGACAGCTACAAAACCTTATACAATTTGATTGATTATGAAGTTATCATCAAGTACAACATATTCCTAACAATCTCCCCCAATTTATACTTGATGGCAATAAAGCATAAATTCAGGACCTTGATGATAATAAAACATTCCTAAAGATATATATATAACAATGCAAAAATTGTATTAAGGTACAAAAATTAAAAACTGAAAGTTTGAGAAATTTACAGAGAAGTGCTCCTCTAGACTGAGCAGATTAAGACTGTTTCTTTTCTCTTGTTGGCATCACCCTTGATTTACCTTCTTTGGCAGAGTTGGACTCAATCTGTATTTGGAGTTGCCTATAGAAGGCATCTTCTTCATCAACCTTTGGATTTAGCTTTTGTTGTAACCATCTCAGGTATTGAGAACTAGCCTTTGGTAGTTGGTCTTCTAACCTGAAGAATCTCCTGTTACCATCTTCATCCCTGAACTCCATCATCCAGAAGGGTTGAAGGTGGATTTTCTGTCCATTGTATGGGATCTTCATCTTCCTTGGTAGACTTGATGGTGAGTTTCATTCCCTCCTTATTTGTTCTATTCTGTCCAGTATCTCCCCTTTTGCTATCTTGGAGAACCCTGTGTATCTCTTGATTGCAGAGAACACTTTGGTTAAGGTCTGATAATTTTCTCCAAGAACCCTTTGTAGTGGCCATGTCCTTTCCTTTCCTCCCTTGTATACAAAGACCAATCTTTCAGGCAAATGTTTATATTTGTCAATCCCTCTTACTTCTGACAATTCATCCAGATAAAGATTCATGCCAGAGTATTCTTCAATATCTACCTGATAGATAAAATCATCCTTGTTTTCCAATATTGGCTGCCTGACAATAGCAGGTACCCTAGCAACTTTAATTGGTTCCTTTGAAGGTTGCTTCCTTGGTATCCTTTTCTTCTGTATAGGCTTCTGTTGAGGCTTCAGCAAGAATGAAGGAACCTCAATGGAGTCAAGATTCATTGGTTCCTCTTTAGGTACTATAGGATCACCATGGAAATTCACAGCTGGGTTGAATACTTTTACAGAAGTAGGTTGTGATGAGCCAACTGTCTCCTTGTTTTCAATTTCTGGAGAGACAGGCCTCCTTGGCTTTGATTTCATTCTCTTAGATTTGGATTTGGGGACTGATTTCCCTTTCCTTTTGGATTTGGGGACTTCCTCAGGTTCCCTCATTTCATCCTCTACCTCATCCATTAACTCTTGAGCCAGCCTTGCTTGCTTCTCATCTGAGTTTTCATATTGATATTCAGTGCTTGGTTGAGATTCTCTTAGCAGCCTTGAAGTCTCTTCTCTCTTGGCTTCAACAAATCTAGGATGGCTGTTGGATATGTTTAGAACTTTTCCATTCCTTATGATTATAGCCATCCATTCTCTTACACAACTGTTAGTCTTCTCCTTGAATTCCTTAATTTGCTTACCCATCAGCTTCTCTTTATCATCCTTGGGAAATGGAAAGTCCAGTTGTAACTTGTTCTTCCCATTTGCTTTTGGTGGTGAGTAGGGTCTTGCTTTGATGTAGGGTTCAAATTCTTTAACATGACAAGGCTCAGCATCATAGAATGTAGGAGCCACAATTGCTGGAGTGAGCACCTTCAGAATTGTGGTAGATATTGTTGGAGCTGAGGTTTGGCTAGAAAACAGATTTGATACAATAGATGCATTGATCAATCTTTCTGTCCTTATTATTCTTTCATTGTTCTCCTCTTTCTTCCTTTGCAGGGCTTCAATCTTGGCTAGCTTTTCCTCTTCTGTCAAGTTTGAGAAATCAAACTCTTCAGATAGAGCTACTTGTACAGGTTTGGATTTGCTGGGGGAAGTTGTGACAATGAAGTCCTGTGGATTGACCACTATGGTAGGCTGCTGCTCCCCCTCACTTGCTGCTTCCCTTCTTTCAGAAATTAAGATTTGACTTGTAGTTGCCACAGCCTCTTCCACTTTCTCCCCCTTTTTGTTAGCATCAAGGGTTGGACTAGAAGTTGGGGCTGCAACTAACTTTTCTAGCAGTTGGGTTTGCAGTTTTTGATGTTGAAGAAATTGCTCCATCTTGGATTCCATCTTTTCCACTCTTGAGTTGAGTAGTTGCACAGACTTAGCCAGGTTGTCTTCTTTGATGAACCTTTGTTGCAACACCCTCTGAGTGGCTGTAGGAGCTAGTTGCTCTAACTTGGAATCCACGGAGATCTTCACATCCTTGATTTCTTGTTTGACCTCCTCTAAGTTGGATCTCTGAATCACCATTTGCATCTTTTGTAACTTAAGGGAGTCAATTGCCTGTTGAAGAACAACCTTTCTCTGTGGATCTACTTCTGGGTGCTCAGCCAGGGCAGATTTATATTGCCTTATGATTTCCACATCAAGTTGATGATAGGTGTAGTTGTGAGCAAATTTAAAATCATGAATACTGCTACCACCTTCATCTTCAGAGCTCTGGCTGTCTTCATCTTCAGAATCTTCAAATTCTTCACTCTCAGCAGTGGTTGGCAGAGCTTCTAAAGATTCCTTAGCTCTAAGTAGAGACTGTGAGGTGTGCACTAGGTGCATTGCCTCCTCTGCTTCCACATTGCCCTGTTGTGCCAGAATTTGATAGGCAGGAACAGGGTGAGTAAAGGTTTTAGCATCCAAAGAAATGGAGTCAATCATGGACTGATATTATCTTTGAAATTCCATTTCCTTGGCTGCATCCTCAACCTCCATTGACTCACTAGCAATGGCTGCTTCTTCCATCCTTATTTCTCATGTAGTCCCTTCTCTCCTCTCATCTCTCTAATCTTGCATCAAGGGCCCCCCTTGGCTCACACCTCTCACACCCTCACCTTCACCTACTAAGGTGGAACTCTCAGTCTCTCCTTTTGCCTGACCGGAAGAAATGGCCAGCCTCTCATTATTTAGCTCTCCTTTTGCCTGCTCACAAGGCAGCCTCTCACTCCCTTCCCTCAATCCTAAAAGTGTTTCAACTACTGAGAACTCCTCCACACTTGACACAGGAATGTCAGATATAGCAGTGGTAGAGTGAGTTATCAACGGATAAGGAATATCCGTTGATGGAGTAGTTATAGCTATCAACGGATGGCTAGACAGAGGCGCATCCGTTGATGGAGAAACACTTGTCAACGGATGAAGGATATCCGTTGAGGAAGGAATAATTTTATCCGTTGAAGAGAAAACCAACACTGAATCTGTGGAGATTGATTTTAAGTTCGAGGCCACAGTCTGTGTTGAGAATTCTGGAAGGGAAGATTGATGGTCCAACAAATCATCTAAAAGATGATGACCACCAATTGCAGAGTGGGGCTTCTCCAAGAATCTTAAAGATGGAGAATCAGGAATTGATGTAGATATCATATCCACATCCAGAGATGGAGTTGGTGATGGTGGATTGTAATGTGTATCGATTTGAAGATTAAGATCAAGGGGCTGTGACTCCACATTTATTGAAGCCACATCAAACTGAGTTTGAGAAGGTACAGTTTCCTGTACTGTGTGTGCACCCTGTGATTCCCCTGTGGTTTTAGATTTCACTCTTCTTCCATAGGTTTTGGAGAGTGGGCTATTTGTGTCTCTAACCCTCTTGTGCAGTGTTCCTTGTGGGGAACTTGATTCAGTAGTCACACTCTGTTGAGAGAGTGTAACTAGAATTTGGCTTGTAGTTACATTAGCAGTCTTTTGAGAGACTGAAATGGTGGTTGCACTCATCTCTCCTTCCTTATCCTTAGGGCTTCTTTGATGTTCACCCTGTCCCTCACCACTCACTACCACCTTCACACTCCCCTCAAGAGTTTTGGTAGATTTTACAACAGGTGTCTTTTGAGAGACACTTGAGGTTTGCTTACTAGAATGTGATTTTGGAACTCTGGATTTGGTCACTTTGGTAGGAGCCTGTTTGGTCACAACTACAGACTCCATTGTGACACTAGAAGGCAAAGAAATTTGGGGGTTGGAGATAGGGGTTTCAGAGTTAGAAATGGTTACCTGAACAATGGGTAGATATACCAATTGTACTCCTGCATTGAGGTTCATTCGAATTAGGTCACTTAAGACTCTCTTCTCCTGAACAAAACATTGGAACTTGCTATCCGGGTTAGCAATGGATAGCTCATTCTCAGATACATGCAGTGCTAAGAGCATTAAAAATCTAGCAAAGTAGATATTCTTGCTCCTAGTTTTCTTTTTACCTAACTTTGCAGTTATCTCATACATAACTAATGTGCCAAAATTATAGAATTTATCATTTAAGAGCATACACATCATAGTTAGCATGGACTGGGTAACAGCATCAAAATTACTAATTTTGCCTGAAAAAGTTTTAATAAAGGCATCACAGAAATAGCTCCATTCTTTAACCATTCCTTTCCTAACAATTTTCCCTAAGTTTTCAGTACTAAGGGCATAATTAATAGAATTAAGCATGGCAACAATTTCAGCATCAGTGGGTACTTTCAGACAGTTATTTTCAGGCAATTTTAAACAAGCAGTTATTACATCATAATTAACTACATAGTGTTTACCCTTTAAAGAAAAAGCAATTGTACCGTCTGTGCCATTGTACTCAGCAGATGTCCACATTTCTTCAATTACCTCGTGGATTAAGAGGGTGGTGGCAGTCATAGCATATGACAGTTTGCATTTCTTCACGAAACTCATCAAAGTGTGGTAAGCTTCCGGAGCATTCACTGTGTCAACAAAGGCCGCGAAATTGTTCTTCTCATAGGCAAACCCAGTGGAGGACATCATCTTAACAATGGGCGCCATTGAAGTGTTTGAACTTTGGTTACAGAGAGTTTTAGAGAAGAAGATGCAGTTAACTTTTGATATGCTTGAAAATGAATAAAAGTGAGATGTGAGAGTACAAGTTAGCCTTTTATATTTTTCAAGAATTAAAAATGAAATAATTAAAAGTAATTACTCCATTGGTCAAAAGTAACTGTCAGATAATAAATGAAAAGAAAATAAGTACACCCATGATTAGATATACACGGTTACCAACGGTTATAAAAAAAATGTATATCAACGAATATAGAATGAACGGTTGAGATACAGTTTATCCGTTGATGACGTGGATAGCCTGTTACCCGTTGACATGCGAAAATCTAGTAATGTGTTTATACTATCAACGGATAAAAGGATATCCGTTGATAAGCTAATTTTGCCTTAGACAAAATTTCTGCAGAAAATTTTTCTGAAAGTTTTAACTTGCAAGTAAATCAAAACACATTTCTAGCTTCAATGCAGTGAAATCAAATATCACTAGGAATTATGACAAGTTAAGCATACCTAGCTCACCTACCAATCTTACGAATGTGGATTCATCAAGAGGCTTGGTGAAGATATCTGCAAGCTGCATTTCACTTGGCACAAAGTGCATTTCTACTGTACCATTCATCACATGTTCTCTAATGAAGTGGTATTTGATGTCAATGTGCTTGGTTCTCGAATGTTGCACTGGATTCCCTGTGATGGCAATAGCACTTGTGTTGTCACAGAAAATTGGAATCTTCTCAACTTTTAGACCATAGTCAATGAGTTGGTTTCTCATCCATATAATCTGTGCACAACAGCTTCCAGCAGCAATGTACTCAGCTTCAGCTGTAGAAGTGGAGACTGAGTTTTGTTTCTTACTGAACCATGAAACAAGCCTGTTTCCTAGAAATTGACAGGAACCTGTAGTACTTTTCCTATCAACTCTGCAACCTGCATAATCTGCATCTGAATAGCCAGTTAGATCAAAACCAGATTCTCTTGGGTACCAAATGCTAAGGTTTGGTGTTCCCTTGAGATACCTGAAAATTCTTTTAATAGCTATTAAGTGAGACTCTCTAGGGTCAGCTTGAAATCTAGCACAAAGACAAGTAGAAAACATTATATCAGGTCTACTAGCTGTTAGCTATAGAAGTGAACCTACCATGCCTCTATAGCTTGAGATGTCCACAGACTTTTCCTTAGTATTCAACTCAAGCTTAGTTGCAGTGGCCATAGGTGTTTTAGCAGATGTACAATCCATTAAGTCAAATTTCTTTAAGAGATCATAAATATATTTTGTTTGACTTATGAAAATGCCCTCATTAACTTGCTTTACTTGTAGGCCAAGAAAGTAAGTTAATTCACCCATCATGCTCATTTCATACCTACTTTGCATAAGTTTGGCAAACTTTTTGCAAAGCTTCTCATCTGTAGACCCAAAAATAATATCATCTACATAGATTTGAACAAGTATTGAAGAGCCATTAATATTCCTATGAAATAAGGTTTTATCTACTGTACCTCTAGTGAAGTGGTTCTCCAAAAGAAATTGAGATAAAGTGTCATACCAGGCTCTTGGTGCTTGCTTCAAACCATAAAGTGCTTTCATGAGAAGATATACATATCCTGGAAATTCTGGATCCTCAAAACCAGGAGGTTGATGGACATAGACCTCTTCTTCCAGTTCCCCATTTAGAAAGGCACTTTTGACATGATAGACTTTGAAATTGGCATGTGCTGCATAGGTTAGAAAGATTCTTATTGCCTCAAGTCTTGCCACTGGAGCAAAAGTTTCATCAAAATCTATTCCTTCTTCTTGAGAGTAGCCCTTTGCCACTAATCTAGCTTTATTCCTCACAATTATGCCATTTTCATCTGTCTTATTCTTGAGAACCCATTTAGTACCTATGACACTTCTATCATCAGGTTTGGGCACAAGTTTCCATACTTTATTTCTTTCAAATTGGTTTAGCTCTTCTTGCATTGCTAACACCCAATCTGGATCTAGAAGGGCATCTTCCACTTTCTTAGGTTCCTCTTGAGACAGGAAGCTACTGTATAGACATTCTGCTTGAGTGGCCCTTCTAGTTTGGACTCTTGAATTTGATTCACCAATGATTAACTCAAATGGATGATTTCTAGTCCATTTTCTTGCAAGTGGAAGGTTTGATCTTGATGAGGTTGCTTCATTTCCATGAGCATGATCATGTTGATTTAGCATTGAATTTTGACCTTGAGAAACTCCCCCTGAGTTTGTTGTCCTTGTGGAATTATGAAGTTGACTGTCAATGGATGCATCATTTTGCCTGTCGACGGATGCTTGAGAATATCTGTCAACGGATGCATCTCTAATAGTGTCAACGGATGTTGCAGAATGACTGTCAACGGATGTTGCAGAATGACTGTCAACGGATGCTTCATTTTCAGTGTAAGCATCACTCCTAGTTGGTATAACAGCTCTAGGTGGATCTCTGGGGTCATGATCTTCATTTTCCTCCTCATCATAGTACATTCTTCCTTCACCTTCATTCTCAAATTCCAACTTTTCATGGTAACCTTCATCATTTAGGCCTAGAATC
The DNA here is from genome assembly GCA_036435485.1 of Saposhnikovia divaricata. Taxonomy (NCBI): domain Eukaryota; kingdom Viridiplantae; phylum Streptophyta; class Magnoliopsida; order Apiales; family Apiaceae; genus Saposhnikovia; species Saposhnikovia divaricata. Next base: position 58,536,960 of record CM071596.1, read on the forward strand.
TTTTGATCATCAAACACAACATGTACAGATTCCATAACAATGTTGGTTCTTAGATTGTAGACCTTGTAGGCTTTCCCTGCTGCATATCCAACGAAAATAGCTTCATCTGCCTTTGCTTCAAATTTGCCCAAGTTATCTCCATGATTCCTTAGCACAAAACACTTACATCCAAAGACATGTAGGAAAGCTAAAGTTGGTTTCTTGTTGGTTAATAACTGATAAGGAGTCATTCCTCTAGCTTGATTGACCAAGGAAATATTCTGAGTAAAGCATGCAGTGTTGAAAGCTTCAGCCCAGAAATATGTTGGTAACCTTGATTCACTTAACATTGTTCTAGATGCTTCAATGAGAGTTCTGTTTTTCCTTTCAACAACCCCATTTTGTTGAGGTGTTCTGGCAGCAGAAAACTCATGGACAATTCCATTCTCTTCACAGAAAATCTTCATTGTGGAATTCTTGAATTCAGTACCATTGTCACTCCTGATTCTTTGTACTCTGTCTTCAGAACCATTGTTTAGTATTCTGAGGTGATTGATGATGATTTCACTTGCACAATCCTTGGAGTGCAGGAAGAAGGTCCATGTGAACTTAGAAAAATCATCTACAATGACCAGACAGTATTTCTTCTTTGAAATAGACATGACATTTACTGGACCAAATAAGTCCATATGCAGCAATTGAAGAGGCTTAACAATGGATGACTCTGTCTTGCTTTTGAAGGATGATTTCTTTTGTTTCCCTAATTGGCAGGCATCACACAGCCCATCTCTGACAAACTCCAATTGAGGGATTCCTCTAGGAAGATCCTTTCTTACCAAATCATTCATAACTTTAAAATTCAAATGTGACAGCTTCTTATGCCATAGCCAACTCTCATCCTTACTTGCTTTGCTGAAGAGACAAGTAATGGATTCTGAGCATGCTGAATTGAAGTCAGCTATGTAAACATTTCCTTTTCTAAAGCCTGTCAATACCACATTATTGTCTTCCTTGGCAGAAACAACACAGGCTTCTTTTGTGAACTTTACTTCATAGTCTTTGTCACAAATCTTACTGACACTCAGCAAATTGTGCTTCAAACCTTCAACTAAAGCCACTTCTTCAATGATGACATTGTCTTTTGAAATCAGGCCATATCCCTTAGTATATCCTTTGCTGTCATCTCCAAAGGTAATTCTAGGGCCAGCTCCTTCCTTGAACTCTGTGAGCAGGGTTGAATCTCCTGTCATGTGCCTAGAGCATCCACTGTCTAGGTACCATAGATTCCTTCTGTTTCCCTGCACACATTTCAAAAACAAATCAAGTTGATTTTGGTACCCAAGCTTCCTTGGGTCCTTTCTTGTTAGCCTTTGACTTTGCACTCTTAGCATTCTTCAACTTAGGTGTAGATGCTTGAGTGATGGGGTTTGATAAATGCTCATTTGCATGAATATTGGATGCATGCATGTGTGGAAAATTGGCATACATATTATTCATGTTAGGTATGTTCCATGACATTTGTGGCACATTCATAGATTGAAAGTAAGGATTAGACACATATGGCATGTTCACATATGGATTTGAAAAACTAGCATTTTGATACAAACCAAGCATTGCAGGCATACATGGCATTGGTTGAGGTACATGAACAGGAGCCTTGTTGACAATCTTGCAATTAGAAGATAGATGATTGACACTATTACAATTACTACAAGTTTTCCTAGGAGCAAACTTGTCAGGAGAGTAATTATTTTTCTTGTTGATGCCTATCTTACCATTTCTGTTCTTTTTCTTTTTATCCTCAATTTCTACCTTTTCATTATCTTATTTACCAACAGCCTTTTTGTTGTGTAAATCACCTGCCTTAGCCTTCCCACTGGATTTGGTTTTGCTGCACTCACCACTAACAAAATTCTTTTTGACTGGACCATACTTGATATCCAGTTTCCTAAGTTCCTTCTTACTAACAGACTTTTTGTTAGTCGACGGATACCTCTCATCCGTTGACGGTTCATCTGTCAACGGATGATCACTATCCGTTGATTCACAAATAGTCTCTAGATCCTCAAGGTCAGGTTCTAGCTCCTTTTTCTTTTGAGTCCAGGTATCCTTCACAAACGATTCTATTCCCTGAACTTCTATTATGTTTTGAGAAATATTCCTACAACTTTGAAATTTAGCAATTATCCCTTGTTCTTTTTCAAGATGGTATTTTAAAATCAGTTTTCTCTTTAACACAGCTTCAAGTTCACTTTTAGCATTATTGCAATCAACTCTCATTTTCTCAAATTCTAGAAATTGAGTTTCTAGAGCAGCATTTCTATCACTTAAAAACAGATTAGACTCTTTAATCCTATTGTTCTCTTTAGTAAGTGATTTAAGAGTAACACTTAAGTGATATAGTTCAGTAGACATTTCATCTATAACACTATTGCATTCCTCTTTGGTGAGCTCAGAGAGATTAGTAGAAAATACCTGATTGCTAGCTGAACTTGCTTCCTGCTCTCCAGAATCAGCCATTAAAGCAAGGTTGACTAACTCAACATCATCATCAGAATGATTGTCATCAACAGCCCAGTCATACTCTTGGGTCAAGAATGCCTTTCCTTTCTGCCTGAGAAGATCAAAATATTTCTTCTTATAGTCAACAGCCTCAGTTGACTTTCCCTTGTTCTCAGATCTAAGTTTCCTGCATTCACTTATCATGTGACCAGCAATTCCACAATTGTAGCATTTAATTTTGGATTTATCCACATAGTTGCTTGTGGAAAAATCCTTGTTAAATGGCTTGGCCACCCCAAAGTTTCTCTTGAATTTCAGCTTAGAGAATCTCCTAGATAGAAAAGCTAAGTGCTCATCTATCTCATCCAATTCATCCTGCTGAAGAGCATTCAATTCCTCAGACACCTTTTCCTTGCTCCTGCTTGATTCTGCTCTACCTTTACAAACCTCCCTGTTTGGTGTAGAACTAGCAGTTTCTGTCCTTTCCTCCTTTTGCTCCAAGTTGGCAACAAGTGCAACTGACCCACTTTTCTTTTGAGACTTCTCAATCTCTTCATCCTGCTCCATTTCCAGCTCATAGGTCTTTAAAGTTCCATAGAGCCTTTCAAGAGTAAATGTCTTGTACTCTTGAGTGTTTCTTAGAGAAACAGTCATTGGCTTCCATTCCTTGGGCAGTGATCTCAGAAATTTTAGATTAGAATCATTAACTTGATAGATTCTTCCATACAGTTTCAAACCATTTAGTAGCTTTTGAAATCTACTAAATGTATCATTCAATGTTTCTCCACTCTTAAAGTGAAAATGTTCATACTGTTGGATTAGTAGTTGCATCTTGTTTTCCCTTACCTGTTCTGTTCCTTCACACAGGGTTTGAACAGTGTCCCATACTTCCTTGGCGGTAGTACAGTTAATAACATTGTCAACCATGTCTGTTTCTAGACCATTGAACAGAATATTCATGGTCTTTTTGTCTTTGTGGACTTCTGCAATATCTTCAAGACTCCACTCAGAGACAGGTTTGGGAATGAGAGTGTCAGGTACATCATCAGCCAGGACAACTCTTGTTGCTGTCTTCATTGGAACATGAGGACCCTTGTCAATGCAATCCACAAAGCCCTCATCAATAGACGAGAGATGTAGACGCATTTTTACTTTCCAGTGAAAGTAATTTTCTCTATCAAGAACTGGAATCTTTACTCCATAATCCTTCTTAGACATGTTGGAAGTGTGTTGATCTGTAAACTTCAAATATGTTAGAAGCTTGCTCTGATACCAATTGTTATTCCCAGATTACACACTTGTATAATTGTAGAAGGGGGGGTTGAATACAATTCTTGATATTTATAAATTTCTGATAAGAACTCCAGAAATCTATACTAAGATAATTGCTTGTAAAAAGATTAATGCACAAACACATAAAAAATCAGGTGGTTAAATGCACCACCTGAAGCTTTTATTCGAAGAAAACTATGTGATACAAAAGTACACAGCTTCTGTTTTACAACTCTTTGCTTTCTAAGAATATTCAATAGAAACCCTAAGCAAAATGTATCTGTTTTCTTAACCTACAAAGAGTTGCTACACTTGGTTATAAATCCCAAGTTTTACAAGTACTGTTGGAATAAGATAATATTAATCTAATTCTAGTTGACTTGCTACTACACTCCAAATACACATGTAGCCGAAAGGTTGTCCTTGTGTTCAGACATGTCTCCTACACCTTTCTTGTATTCATAGTGTAAATGGAATGCTTCTTTCTTCTGTGTTTCCAAAGTATGGCTGCCATACTGCTTTTTGTATCTACTATCAACCCATGTGATCTGTCAGTCAAACATGTCCTTATCAACTGCTAATCCCCAGCTAATCATAGAAGACAGTGTCAATGATTATCCGTTGATATTGTACACTGACATCCGTTGATGATGTATTGAGCGGTATCCGTTGATATTGAGACTTGAGCTGTATCCGTTGATAGAGTGGATTTGAGTTGTATCCGTTGATAGAGTTTTGTCTTCATCTGTTGATACACTTTCACTTAGACAGAATTACATAGCATAGCTTATTTACAATTGGCTACCCTATTCTGCCTATCCGTTGATGGTCAACATGACTGTGGATAAAACACTATCAACTGATAACATAGAGATACTGCAGTATGCTACAAAACCTCATCCGTTGATGAGCTACCTGTCAACGGATAGAGTTATAAATCCTCATCCGTTGACAGCTACAAAACCTTATACAATTTGATTGATTGTGAAGTTATCATCAAGTACAACATATTTCTAACAAGTCGGGAACCCTAGTTTAGTGGGGCTGTAATCCCAAAATATTTTGTAAGTCAGTAGCGAAGAGAGAAAACATTTTTCTTGCTCCCAAAACCCTGGATTCCCAAATTTTTATAAGTTCGAAGGTGTTTGGATATGCTTTAAAGAGCGAGTATATGTGTGAATATATATTTGGGAACCCCGATCATTTTCAAATAATTTTCTGAAGGTCGGAAAAAATTTAAATAATATTTAAAGGACTTAAAAAATTTTTGAATAGATAATCTGATTTTTAAATCAATTAAAGATATTCAATAAATTTTTATTAAACAAATATCTATAAATAAATGATTTCTCAAAGTAATATTGCCTTAATAAAATAAATATACAAATAATATTTATTAAAACATTTCCAAGTATTTAATACGTTTTGGAAATATAAATAATGTTTGATAAAACATTTAATCGAAAAATAACTAATATCCTATGTCCGGAAATCCCTCCGGGTTTTTATTATAGTCTCACTATCGTAAATACCGACTCCTGATCTAGAGTCAAAAATAAATCAATATGCTTTATCACATAGAGCCTTAACAAATACTGGCTTATATCGTGTAGTTCGATCGTCGAAGACATCATTCAAAAATAATATTTAGTGAATCTGGATCGTGCCCCGTTACGGGAAGTAGCACTTTTACTACGTTTTTGTTAAAATCTCGTACAACCCGACCTTTTTATTTTTTTAATATTTTTTCCCAACACTAGAATGTGTGTTTATTAACTTTCGTATGGTTGGATCGTTGAAGAAATCATTCCAAGAAATTATTCAGTGAATCTGGATTATGCCCCGTTACACGAACCAACACTTTTACTACGTTTTTTTGAAAATCTCGTACAACCCGACCTTTTTATTTTTTGATTATTTTTTCCCAACACTGGAATGAGTGTTTATTAACTTTCGTGCGGTTCGATCATCGAAGAAATCATTCAAAAAAATTATTCAGTGAATCTAGATCGTGCCACGTTATAGGAAGTAGCATTTTACTATGTTTTTGTTAAAATCTCGTGCAACCTGACCTTTTTATTTTTTGATTATTTTTTCCCAACACTAGATTGAGTGTTTATTAACTTTCGTGCGGTTCGATCGTCAAAGAAATCATTCAAAAAAATTCTTCAGCGAATATGGATCGTGCCCCGTTACGGGAAGTAGCACTTTTACTACGTTTTTGTTAAAATCTCGTACAACCCGGCCTTTTTAATTTTTTTATTATTTTTTCCCAACACTAGAATGAGTGTTTATTAAGTTTCGTATGGTTTGATCGTCGAAGAAATCATTCAAAGAAATTATTCAGTGAATCTAGATCGTGCCCCGTTACAGGAACCAACACTTTTACTACGTTTTTTTTAAAATCTCGTACATCCCGACCTTTTTATTTTTTGATTATTTTTTCCCAATACTAAAATGAGTGTTTATTAACTTTCGTGCGGTTCGATCATCGAAGAAATCATTCAAAAAAATTATTCAGCGAATCTGGATCGTGCCCCGTTATGGGAAGTTGCACTTTTACTACGTTTTTGTTAAAATCTCGTACAACACGGCCTTTTTATTTTTTTAATATTTTTTCCCAACACTAGAATGAGTGTTTATTAACTTTCGTACGGTTTGATCGTCGAAGAAATCATTCAAAAAATTATTCAGTGAATCTGGTTCGTGCCCCGTTATAGGAACCAACACTTTTACTACGTTTTTTTGAAAATCTCGTACAACCCGACCTTTTTATTTTTTGATTATTTTTTCCCAACACTAGAATGAGTGTTTATTAACTTTCGTGCGGTTCGATCATCGAAGAAATCATTCAAAAAAATTATCCAGTGAATCTAGATCGTGCCACGTTATAGGAAGCAGCATTTTACTATGTTTTTGTTAAAATCTCGTACAACCTGACCTTTTTATTTTTTGATTATTTTTTCCCAGCACTAGAATAAGTGTTTATTAACTTTCGTGCGGTTCGATCGTCGAAGAAATCATTCAAAAAAATTATTCAGTGAATCTGGATCGTGCCACGTTACGGGAAATAGCACTTTTACTACGTTTTTGTGAAAATCTCGTACAACCTGGCCTTTTTATTTTTTATTATTTTTTTCCAACACTAGAATGAGTGTTTATTAACTTTCGTAAGGTTCGATTGTCGAAGAAATCATTCAAAAAAATTATTCTGTGAATCTGGATCGTGCCCCATTACAGGAAGCTGCACCTTTACTACGTTTTTGTTAGAATCTCGTACAACCCGACCTTTTTATTATTTAATTATTTTTTCCCAACACTAAAATTAGTATCTATTATATCAATATTCTGAAAATTTGAGAAAATTTTTTTTGTTTCGAAACAAATTTTTGAAATTTCTTAGAATTTCATGATCCTTAATCAAATTTCACTTCCCTCCCTTCATCTAATTCAAATTTCCGCTTGTAAATATTTGATTTTCCCCGTTCATTTCACTTCCCCCTAATCATATCACCGCTTCTTACACTTACACTTTCACTTCCCTCATTCTCCCCCAAATCAAAGTTTCATTTCCCTCCTCGCCAAAATTTCATTTCCCCCTCTATCTTATCTTCTCAGCCGTAAAAACACATAAACATTATTTGCCCCCAATTTCAGTGATTAACAAAGAAATTAAATATTGGTTGGAGACTCTTGTCTCTCTCTCTCCCTCTCTCTATCTGTTCCCAGATATAGATGATTCGGCAAACCCAACCCATGCCTCTCTTTTTTCTTCTCGATTCGTAAATAAACAATCTATTTGTCTTGATTCATGAGTTTTTGCCATTAAAAACGTCCTTTTGTGCCAAAAATAGAAACCCCCAAATCGATTTTGAAACCCTAAACTCAAATGTTAGAAACCCTCGATAAAATTCCAAAAATCTATTAGTTTCACTCATTTTCTCAGTATTTTGATCTTGTCTCTCGAATATATACAAGAAAATCGTATATATTCACAACCCCCTTTCAATCCCTTTTCGGTTCTTGCATGTTCCTGTTGGTTCAATTATTTTGATGGTTGTTCAATGCTTTTGGTGACCATTCTAAGCTATCGAAGGTCGTAAAACAGCGTAGCTTCGTTCCTATCCCAGTGGTTCAGATTTAATTTCATAAATCCGGTCACCAATGCAGGGGTATACGATTTTATACATAATATATACACTGATAATCACACACTCATCTTTTACTTTAGAATTTATTGTTTAAATCGTTACTAACATTTTTTTGTTTTTTGAATACTGACTGTTGTCGTAGGCGAATCACACAACATATTCTGTACCGTTGTCTGATATAGGTAAGAGATGGCATCTCAATAGATAATAGGAAAATAGGGGCTTACACAACGGACAAAAATGCTTGTCTGGTCTTGTTTTTCTTGTAGTGCTTACTTGTTCATAATGGGATTGGATTTCAGATACGTGGGTTTGCCCAAAGTTTAATTAGATTTGTGATTGATTTGACGGTGACGTTGTATATTTCGTACACGTTATCTGATTGTTGCCCACATTAGATACCCTATGATGTGTGTAGTTGTATCTATTCTGTTTTGATCTCGGTATGAGATATCCTAACCCCTCGTTGTTTCAGCAAATGCTTATTTTTGAAATAAAAGTTTTATTATAAACTGTCAAATATGCATTTCTGTTTTATAAATTCTATTCCAAATCTGTACTGGGCGGTTGGCTCATGCCGCATTCTTTTTGTGGCAGGTGCTTAGGGGGATCTGGGCTGAGTGTTGGAGAGCTACTCTTATTCCATTAACTAGCATATAACCCGTGCAACGCACGGTTCTTTTTTTAATATTTATTATATTATTTTTTAATTATTTATTTGTTATTAGTTTACATATCAAATTCTTGTTATGAGATTGCTATATATATATATATATATATATATATATATATATATATACATATATATATATATGTATATATACATATATATATATAAGATTTTACACGTTCAATTTATTATGTGTTTTATCTTAAATTCTTAAAACTTGATTTGGATGATTTTACAGCCTTCGTGAAATTAACAAAATAATCTTTAATTTAGTGATGATTTAACAATTTTCTCCAATTAAAACTACCAAGAAACAAAAGAGAGATGAAATTGACGATTTTTTATATTGAAAATTCTATTCTATTTAGAAAATCTACTTATATAGTTATATTTTGTTTTGATTATCAAAATAACCTTCTTACTATTTGAAGATAGTTGTAATTAGGGGTGAGCAAAAAAAACCGAAAAACCGAAACCGGACCGAAAAACCATACCGAAAAAAATTGAAACCGATAAAAATCTAAAAAAAACCGTAACCGAACCAAACCGACGAAACGGTTTGATAACGGTTACGGTTTTATCCCAATAACCGAACCGAAAAACTGAACCGTTTATATTATATATATATATATATATATATATATATATATATATATATATATATATATTTTTATTTATTTATTTATTTATTTATTTATTTATATTAATATAATATAATTATGTAATAATACAATATTTACTGTACATAATCTAATATAGTTAGATATAACTCACTATAAAATTAATGGAATAACATCATTACGTAAAAAACATACCCGGTCTTTTTATTCTTTTCTACATTAATTCACTGACTCTCAACAATTTCATTTTTTCTGTTAATACAGTAACCAAGTGCCCTAACTCAAGGAAGGTAATTTGTCACGGTAATAAATGTTTCTTATCCTATGATTAATATTACCTCCTCAGCTGGGAAACTCAGTACAGAAGAGAACATATTGTACTGTAAACTGTAGTGTGTAGTATGCAATATGTAAAACATATTATTTTTTACTTTATACAATATATTTTAATTAGGTAGAAAAAAAACCGGGAAAAACCGAAACCGACAAACGGTTAACCGAACCGAAAAAAACCATTCCGAATGGTTTGGTTACGGTTAATAGGTAGAAACCGAACCGAACCGACATGAACGGTTTGGTAACGGTTTTTGATAAAAACCGAGCCGAACCGACCCGTGCACACCCCTAGTTGTACTAACAACCAAATACAGTTTTAATAATAAGTGTAGGAGGGATTTTGTCCAAAAATTTGGTAGTTGGTAGTCTGGTCCTCAGTACGATAAAATAAATAAGAACAATTAGATCTTAAAATAAATTGATAAAAAATGTTGGATCTAGCATAAAAAAATATTTAATATTTTAACATGTAAACTAACAAGTGTATATATATTGAAATACGAAAAAGTGCTTGTAAATGATTTAAATCATATATAATAAGGTTTTCTATATTGAATAGGATTATTAATGTAGGTATTCTACAGTAAATAGGATTAATGTAAAAATTCGTAATTATATTTTCTCTTGAAATTCTTAGTGTTTTCATTTGGATAATAATTGTTAAATCATCACTAAATTAAAGATAATTTTATAAGTTTAGCGTGGACTGTAAAATCATCCAAATCTGATTTCTATATCTCGAGATAGAGCCTAAATAGTAAATATGAACTTTTTTAATATTAATAAATAAATAAAATTCTGTTCTAATACAATCTTTTATATTCTTTTCAGATTATAATTTCTTTTTAAAATTCAATTCTAATACAACCTTTTTAATTATATCGTTTTTAGATTATAATATTCTTTTTAATATGATATAATCTTGATCGTCTATTTTTAAAAATATTATATTCGACGGTTGAGATTAATTTGGCGGCACAACGACCAAACCAAAATTATGGATAAGATCCGTCTTACGCTTATTATATATAAGGATATAATTAGGATTTATGGATTTCTAGCATTATTTGGACTTTCATAGATTTTGGTTTTCATACTTATTAGGTTGAACTGTAATTTGGAGGTTTTATATTACTGGGAGATTAAGATTATTAGACTATTTAATCATTTTATTTAGAGATTGTTCTTAGTGCTCTGTTTGCATGTCTATGGATTATAAGTAATATTTCTTCCCATTTTAGTTAAGAATGGGGGTGTTACACTGGCACAATTCGAGAATGAGCAAACCACACGCCAGAATATTGGTCCCAGCACACGTCACCACATTTTCCACCTGGACATGTGTACTCCATCTATTGGCCCAGGTGTACACTACTGAGGATTTATCGCTCATGATTGCAAGTACCTCTCCTTAACCCTAATTCTTGGGCTATGTATAGCCAAAATGAAGGGTGTGGGGTTAGTCTCTCTCACATACACACACCCCCATATTTAGATTACTCTCATTTCCTGATTATTTTTTCCAAAGTCTACAATTATTTTCACGTGGGAGGTGTCGTGGGGGCCAAACCCCCCTCGGGTATTGTTTTAAGAGGCCTAACCAGTAGCTACACCTCTTCCGAGTGTAGGAAAGGCGAGGAAGGACCGGACTTAGACTGGAGTTACCGGGGACAAGTTAATACGGGTATTGAAGACATCAACTGTGTCAAACATGTAAGGCATGCATGGTTTGTTAACAGTCCTGCATTCACTTTCGCAACCACCACCAATTCCTAGAAATGTTTCTAATGGTTGTTCTTCCCCAAATCCACCAAAGTAATAATTGGTATAATAAAAAAAAAAAAAAAAAAAAAAAAAGGTATACAGTGCCAAATATATGGTTGACCATCTATAACATTCAGAAAAAATGAAAAACTATGAATTAGTTCCCTGCAACCGAAATAAATGTGTGTGTGAGTGGGATGTAGAGAGAGGGAGAGAAGAAGTGTGTGTGTCTGTGTATGTGTTTCTTTCCAGTTATATACACAGATGTAAAATTTTGGACCTTGTTCGATAATAATTCTGTTTGGTCAAGTAGTCATCTGGTTCGTACTGATGGAGAGCATCTTTGAGAAAAAATGAAACCCATGTGGTCAAGTTTTAAAGATGATCGCTTAAATCACTAAACTCAGCTCTTGTGTACTATGCACGTTCACCGATAACTGTATAATATGGTTGGATTGAGATCTCCTTCATAACATTCTCATTGTTTATCATCTCAGGGTGCATAAATTCTATGATTCAAAATAAATAAAGTACCAGCTGTAGGTTTTAACCCGAGATTGAACAAATATGTTAAGCATGAATTTACTCATCTTATTATGCTGTAGATCATGGATTTAAAAGTGTGAGCTCTGCTCCATCATGTACTGATGTCTACTATAATGGATGATTCATTGATACAATAAAAGTTTACTTTGATTCAAAAAATACTCTGCATTTATGATAGTAAAAATTACAACCATTACTAGCATCCTCATTCAGAGTTCATACCATTGATTTTTTATTTATTTTTTGTTTTGTTTTACAACTCCCTTTTTTCTTGGGATAAGCAACTAGATATGGGGAAATCGAAATGTAAATATAGCTTGGCCTTGCCTTTAAGACATCTTTGATCCAGTTCAAGAGGTTATTATTAGGTCCATTTGGCATGAAGTCAACCCCCTTATCTAGGATCACTATGGATGGATAACTGTTTTACAACTCTTAGGTCGGATCTCGATTCCTAGAATAGAGATACCGCTCTTTCTTATCCCGCTTTTCACTTCCCTCAAGCACATCTTCAGTTCCTTATTGACACCAGTACCTGCTTTGCTAAAGTAGTCACCTAACTCAATTTGATACAAGTACTTATTTTCCCATCTCACTTGTGGATACTGAGAACCACTTAATACAGGCATATCTGGTGTCCATTCTAATTTCGGGCCATTCGGGCCATTAACGTAGCGATACTTGGTTAACATCCAGGGTATATAAACAATCCTCCATTCGCTTTCGCAAACATCATCAATTCCAACATATGCTTCTAACGGCTGTTCTTCGCCCAATCCCCCGAAGTAAGAATTAGAGAAATGAAACAAAAGGTATGCAGTGTAGGCCGTATCAGGGGACAACAGAGTAGTGTTCATCTTTCCATTAATTTCAAGATGTTCCACACAGAAAAGCTCAGGTGCGTAATCATATCTTTGGTTGACCATATACGACATTTAGAATGTATCATAAATTAGTTCCCTACAAGCAGAATATATATATATATAGGAAGAATTACTTTTTTACATGAAATATGCACAGGTAAGATTTTGCACCTTGATTTCTGATAATAGACTTTCGTCAACTGATCTGGTTCACTTATGGAGAGCGCCTCCGGATAAATATAAAAACATCTGGTTCCGCTGAACTTATCTAACCAAAAGCACTGCAAAAAGGAAGATGATTAGGTGAAAGAGTAGTTTGTTGAGCAATTATGTAGGCAGGACTTGTAAATAAAAGGAAAAAGAAATATATATACCATAGCACCATCATCAATGGTTAAAGGATTATCGGAAAGAAAGAGATATAAATCCTTTTTGGTAGGAAAAGCCTGTAGAGTATTGTAGTCAATCTTATTCCAGGGATCATCAAACTTTGGATTTGGCAGTAAGTGCAGCGGCGTACGACGAGAGATGAGATCAACCGGTAGAAATGTACCCCAAACCTGATCTGATATTGCAGCTGATTGGAAACTTTTGGACACAATTGATAGGCTCCCACAAGCATCTACAGGGCTAGTACGTGAGACAATCTTTTCCATCAATTCTTGTGGCAAGCCATCCATATCACCCATTACTACCGAATGAATGCTGTCTACATCAACCAAAATGAATATTTAAAGAAAAATCCTGGAGCATTGAAATATTTTGGATTTTGAAAATCCATGAATATTCATTTAAGATAATTTTAAATCTGTCAATTTTTATTGGTATTGTTTAAGATTTTCAAAATTGGTAAAATTTAAAATATTTGTTGGAATATTTACGAATGAATTTGCTATATCACATTTATGTGGATTGCATTGAAAGTTTTTGAATTTTGAAAATAGTGAACATTCATTTAGGTTCTTTTTAAATCTGTCAAAATTTTGGTTGTATCAATTAAAAGTTTAATAATTTGATCAGAATTTGAAATTTGTGTCTAAATATTAAGCAATTTTAAAGTATCACATTTATTTATCGGCAATTTTTTTGATTTTGAAAATCCATAAATTTTCATTTAGGACATTTTAAATCTGTCACAATTTTGTTGGTTTTCTTTAATACTCTAAAATTTTGATTAAAATTCAAAATATTGTAGAAATATTAAGAAAGATAGTTTTCTCACATTTATGGATTGCATTGAAGTTTTAAATATTTTAAAACCCATGAATATTTATTAAAGATATTTTTAAATCTATCAATATTTTGTTGGTATTAATTAAGATTTTAAAAAATCTGATTAAAAATCTAAATATGCGTTTAAATATTAATGAATATTAACCGTTTGTTGTATTACATTTATGGATTGCATTGAATTTTTTTGGATTTTCAAAATCCCTGAATATTCATTTAGGATATTTTCAAATCTGACAAAATTTTGGTGGTCAATATGTTAAAAATTCATCTAAAATTGGAAATATATGTTAAAATAAAAATTATTTTTAGCTATTCGGTGTATTAAATTTTTGGATTGTGTTGTGCTAAAATAAACACAATTTTTAAATCGCAAGCGCACGATTCAATCGTTAAAATATTTTAGGTATCGATCCACGGAGACTAACATTTTCACAAACTTAATTTCTAATTTAGGCGAACTAGACTAATTAATTTTGAGAAGAGTTTTGTTTATCTAATTAACAGATAGAATAAAAGTATTTAAAATTCAAAACTCAAAAGTAAATTAAATTTCTAAACCGAATGTTAACAAAACCCACTAAATTGATACAATACGTAAATAAAAAGCAGACATAGCATGAATCAGGCCAGGAGGACAAGAGCTAAATGGGCCGAAAGCATTGAAAACAAAAAGTGGTAATTGGCCCACCTATTAATACATGAACAAAGTGAGGAAATGGTGTGAATTAGGCAACGCAAAAGCAAATAAAAATAAAGAAATTTGTAATAATTAAAAACAATAAAAATGGAAACCTGCATTAAATGGTTAGCAAATAAAAATGATAGAGCTGCCTACACACATGTTAAAGTAACTGATTTAATTAGGAAATTAAAATGGAACATAAATATATGTAGGCTACTACAAATTAAACAAAAAGATGGAGTTTGTGGAATTAAAAAAAGTAATAATTATAATAATAAAACTAAAGTGACAGTTAAGTATAATAAAGTGAAAAGAAATGTTGTTCAAATTTATCTAGATGCAGCAACAAAAATGAGACACATAGTGAAGATCTATCACAAAAGTAATGACAAAAAGAAAATTACAAATAAAAGCTATCTATAAATCATCATATAAAATAAAAGAAAACTAAAGTAGATGATAAGATGCAAACCCAATCATTGATTAACAAGAGCTACAATCATGAAATAAAATGACATATTAAAACATGAACAAGAAAATGGAGGCACATGATGTAAAACATTAATCAATGGCAAGACGAGTAGATACATGCAAATCATATTTATACGTCATCATCAAAATCAGTTGTAGCACAGAAAAAAAAAACAAAGATGAGGTCTAAAATTTATAAAGAACTATTCGTAGAACAAATCTGAGGCCGAAGCACAACCCCAAACACAAATTTAAATTGTGATGGAACAGAGCTATAGCCGAAAAGCATAAAAGAGAGACGAAAAAATTGAGGAAGACAATAATGACAAAAACAAAATAACAAGAACAAGAACAAGGCAAAATAAATGAAAGAGCTAAGACAACAAAATAAAGGAAGCTTAAAATTGCATTAAACTTAAAAGGAGTGTTTACAAGATTTGAAACTAAAAAAACAAGAAATTAAAGCTACCCTAAAATCTAAGTTCATAAATACAAAGGGTGTGAGAGGGTATTTATAGGATAAGAATTAGGGTTAAGGGGAGTGTTGGGTAAATCTTGGCCATACACCTTATAAATGTCGTGGACAAATCCTAGCCATCTATTTGTTTCCTTCCCCCTTAAGCTTTGATGAGTGGATCTTGGCCATACACCTTATAAATGTGGTGGACAAATCCTAGCCATCTATTTGTTTCCTTCCCCCTTAAGCTTTGATGAGTGGATCTTGGCCATACACTTATTTAGTGTGTTGGGATGATTTCCACCTTCCACATGTCTTCAAAGATTCCTTTTCCACCAAGCTCCTAATTTTTTTCCTTTTTTCATTTAAGTCCTTTTTCTTCCTCTTTTTTCTTCCTTGCTATTTATTTCTTTATTTTGCCATTTCTTTATTTATTCACGAATTTCATGAAATGCAACAAAATAAATTATGAAAATACGAGTTCAAGTAATAAATAGGTACTAAAAATATGCAAAAAAATGCACTTATCAAATGCCCCCATACCTATCTTTTTCTCGTCCTCGAGTAAAACAAAAACAAAAAGAAAATCTAGATAAAAATTCCTATACTCCTTTTCGTAGGTGTGACGGTTGCATTTGGCATATGCAACAAGCCCTTTAAACCCCTAGGCAGCTCTAGTGTACGAGTGAGGTCTCGTGAGGGCCTATAGTGAATGTACCCACAAAATCCATCTAGTTCGTATAAAATATTATATGGCAATGCAACACCACACATACATGTCCTCTCATGATACATCAACTTAAGAATAAAAATGAATTTGCAAAGTCTTGGTGTGGAAAGTACAAGGATTCAAATAATCTACTTAAATAAGCATGCAAGAATGATTACAAGTTCATGTCAAGTGCAAAAATTATTGGAAACCATGCTAAGTCTACAAGAGCACACCTTAGATTCAAAACTTGAGATCTCATATGCAAAAGAAACAAGAAATACCTCACATTTCACTCAAAAAGAACATTCACTCAAGAACAAGGGTAAGTGTATCACTCAAATCCAACAAAATCAAAAGCATGCTTGACATTTGGTATCAATCTAACTTAAAAACAACATACATCAATGATGACAATCAAGAGGTCTTTATTTGGGTTGTAATGGGGCTAGGGACAGGGTATGTCAAGTAAGGCCAAAAGAAGGTGAAGTGTCAAAAGCTAGTAGTCACCATGGAAATCATGCACAACACCAAACTTCCTCCCCACACAATTATTTTTCTACTTTCAACAAAAAGACTTGACTAGTCGAATGAAGGAGAATTACAAAAATATAACTATGCTCTCATATATATATATATATATATTCTTTATTCTTTTTTTAGAGGTATTAGAAACCATAATCCTCCTTTAGATTTAACTTGAAAATCGACTAACAAGGTAACCAACAAAACATATATTTTCTCAAAAGTTATGAACAAAAGCAAACCCATTTCACACACCTTATTACTCCCTCAAGTTCCTACTAGCCTTTGACAAATTGGGATCAAGTATACGTAAGGCTGAAAAAGGTCTTAGGTGAGTAATGTAGGGTGTCACCGAAAGAAATTGATTAAGCTCAAAGGGGTAACTAATTGATCACATAAGAATGGTGTGGATATTTTGGAAATATGGGTTATTCCTAAATGCCTTTATCATCTTATCATCAATCAATGTCATGTGTTTCAAGAAAGAACTCAAACAAGTGCTAGCAATGCAAATGACAAGTGGACACTCAAGCAAAAGAATATAAATGCAAAAGATGTGCATATACGCTCAAAACTCACTTGGTGTGGTAGAACATAATCAATCTCAAGTAAATCTATCCTCAATGCACCTACTTGTACTCAAAGCATGAAAACCAAATCATCTTACACCTAATCATGACCTTCTAATTTCTTGCACAAATCAAATAATTCTACTAGTTTCACCTTGCTAGTGTAAGTGTGTGGACAAGAACTTAGCAAATCACTTTCCAATCAAAAGCTAAAGGAACACAAGATTATCATAGCATGTAAGGGTGCATCAAGCAACTAGCAATCAATTAACAAGACTAGAATAAGATTAGAACTCTACTATTTACAATTCTACAACTCTTTTCTAATTTTTTTCATTTTGTAATTTTTTTGGATTTTCTGATTTTTATATTTACACTAAAAACCCTCCCCCATACCTAGATCATGCATTGTCCTCAATGTATGCAAATGCAAGAGAAAATACCTAAAAATTACCTAAAAATGAGAAAGGAGAAAGGTGAGGAAATACTTGATAAAGGATGACGGAGACTGAAAACTTCTAAAAATTACGAAAGAAAACAACTCATACACGCACACAATTCCTCCCCCATACCTAACTTTCATGAGGGGAGGCAAAGGAATAAAACCGAATTAGCCGATGCCGGTAGGAAACAAGGAATGAATTTTGAGAATAGCTCAAGATGCCGTTGAAGCTCTAACACCTTAGTGACTTTTGCAAGAAGACAAAAATATTCTTTCAAAGTAAAAGCATTGTAACCACTAGTGTTTTCCACAGACCAAAGTAAGGCTTCTTTATGTTGTTTAAGCAAATTAATTAATTGGATTTCTTGGTCCGGATTTAAATCACTATAGATAACAGCAGAGAGAAGTTTGTCTTTTTGCAAGAAAATGTGATCGAAAGTGGAGGGGTGTGTTATAAAATCAAGTGGAGATGGCTCACCAACGGGAGTTGTAACAATGGTACTAGGGTTGACATGGTCAGTATTAGATTCAGCTTCCCATTTAGAACAAATGTGATTTAAAGCCCCTAACAACTCATCGAAAGTAGGTGGTTCACCAACGGGAGTTTTGACAACGGGCTCAACATTAACATCTTCGGGTGGGGTCTCCCACTTGGAACAAACGTCGTCTAACTCTCTCAACATCTCTTCCGAGGTCATATCCCTTAACGACTCAATATACTCTTGATTACTTTTGTGATTTATTTGAAAATCCTGAACAAGAAGAAACTCAATCTCACTATCCTCAAGGTTTGACCAATTAACGATGTCATCAACAAGATTAACCCCTATTGATTGTTCATAAAGCTCATTGGGTTCTTTTCCAACATTAAAGATGTTAAGGTTAATGGTCATATTACCAAAAGTGAGTTTCATCGAACCATCCCTACAATTAATCAAGGCATCGGATGTAGCAAGAAAGGGTCGGCCTAGAATGATCGGGATTTGGTTCTTAGGATTCGTGATGGGTTGAGTCTCGAGGACAACAAAATCAACCGAAAAGATGAATTCACCAACCTTAATTAGCACATCGTCAATTATTCCTTTAGGCATTTTGACCGAACGATCGGCTAATTGAATTGTCATGTTCATCTTTTTAAGTTCGCCTAAACCTAGGGCTTGATAGACCGAAAATGGAAGGAGATTCACACTAGCGCCTAAGTCAAGTAACGCCTTGTCCACAAAAGTATTGCATATGACACATGAAATTGTAGGACAACCGGGATCCTTATATTTCACGGGAATTTGGTTCGAAAGAATTGAACTAACATGAGAAGTAAAAAAGGCTTTCTTAGGGACATGAATGGATCGCTTATGAGTACACAAATCTTTTAGACACTTAGCATAAGAGGGAATTTGTTGAATGGCATCTAAAAGTGGAATGTTGATCTTGACTTGTTTGAAAACTTTTAGGCGATTGTTTGTTTGAAAGGAGCCTTTGAGGATAAGGAGCTTTAGGCTTAAAGACTCGTTCACTAGGTTCTTCGGGAATGGATTTCGAAAGTGGAATGACAAACGAAGATATGCTAGGTGAATGTGGTTTGCAAGAAAACGGAGGCTCACTCGGTGATGATGATTTTAGAGAAGATTCTGATGACTCGGGAATGGATTTTGAAGATGAAGGTTCAAGTGGTGAAGGTGTGGGACTAGATGATTCGAGAGGCTCGGGATTTGGAGTATGGTTTGAATGATCAAGTTTAGTGTTTGGTTCAACATTTGACTCTTCTTCGTCTTCGGGAGACTCGATTCCTACTTGATTATCAACTTGTTTTCCCGACCTTAAAGAAATGATGGCGTTAACATTTTCGGGAGGTCTTTGGTTGAGAGGAAATTTAGGGTTGACTTCGGGTTGACTCGGGAACTTATTTTTCTCTCGCTCACAAATGGCGTTGGCTAATTGACTCACTTGAACTTTTAACTTAGATATGGCTTGAGTACTAGCATTCAGAATTTGCCTATCTTGAGTCATGGTTTGAACGAAAGTTTGTTGAGATTGAGCCAAATTAGTTGTCGATTTCAAAAGCGCATCAAGACTCTTTTCTAAGGAATTAATTCTCTTATCCGACTCATGAAAGCCGGGAGGGTATGTGGGTGCTTGAGTCGGATAAGAACCATGATTTTGAGTCGGGTTTGGAAAAACACCTTGGTTTGGAGTTGGGTAAGAGTTTTGATTGGGCTTTTGAAAAGAAGGAGGTTGAAATGAAGGTGGCGGAGATTGGTAATTTTGGCCTTGGTTCCACGAGAAATTTTGGTGATTCTTCCACCCGGAATTGTAGGTAGGAGCAAAAGGATCATTCCTAGGGGTTGGTTGAAACACCGCATTAATTTGATCATAGCCGGGAAAGTCCGAAAAACCTTGATTAAAATTAGAGCACATAGACACATTTGAGGGGGCCTTACTAGTTTCTAGGGCTTCGATTCTTCTGGTTAGAGTAGCTAATTTGGCATCGGTTGCAATCAAATTTCCAATCGAATGCAAACCCCTAGATGTACTAGACGACTCGTTCGACTTATTAGGCTCCCTAGTAGACTCCCACAACATGGTCTTCTTGGCTAATTCTTCGAAAAATGCCCACCCTTCCTCCTCATCTTTCTCCATGAATTTACCTTGGCACATAGACTCTAACAAAGCGGTTGTTGGACTATCTAAGGCCTCGTAAACAATCTTACAAAGTCTCCACTTTTCTATTCCGTGTAGGGGGCATTGTGATAAAAGATTTTTAAAACGATCAAAATATTTCCAAACAGACTCATTTTCATTTTGATGAAATTGATTTATTTCGTTTGTAATTCTCGTAGTCTTATGGTTTGGAAAATATTTCTTAAGAAAAATTACCACAAATCCCTCCCACGTGGAAATAGAATTAACTGGTAGGCTATACAACCATTTTTAGCATTTTCTTTAAGCGCAAAATTAATGAGTCTAAGCCTAATCGAGTCCTCGGTTAATTGTTGGAGTTTTTGTAAGGCACAAACCTCCTCGAATTCATGGATGAAAAGATACGGGTCCTCACCTTCACTCCCGGTAAATTTGGGTAACATGCTAATGTGTTGAGCTTTGATTTCGAAATTATTACCATTTACGGTAGGAAGAGTGATACACGAGGGTTGGGCAGAACGGGTGGGATAGTAACGGTCCTTAAGAGACATGGTCATGTTTACTATTGGTTCGGAATTATCTAAAGACTCGGAATCAGAAGAGGAAGAAATCTCAAACGATCTCACTAGTCTAGAAGAATTATCCCTAATCCAAATAGTTCGCATAAACCATGAAAGGGAACATGTAGCAAATAAGTGCGATAAAATAAACACATAAAAAAAAGGGTGAAAAATTAAAAGAAAGAAATTCTAACCCTAGGGTTCTTTAATAAAATAACTAGACCTTGCTCCTAACTGTAAGGTCCACCAAAAACTCGGTAAATCAGAATTTATTCGGACCGATTTGGCCAGGTAGGTGCAAGCATTGCCAAGAGCCTAAACACCAGCCTAGACACCAAATCTTAATTGGCCAGGTAAGCTTTTGCTTGCCTAGACACCAAAGAGTCGGAATAATTAATGATTACTTCGTTTCTTAGGTACCTTCCTAATTGAGCGCGAAATTCCTAGGAGCAAACGTCTAATTAATTTTATTAAAGGTTAGGGTATGCAAAATGAGGGATTTATTGTTTTTGGGCTAAGGAAAGAGTGATGAAATCCCTTCCCTTATCTTGCTAGTGGTTTTGCCCTTAAAACTTGTTGTGTTAAAATAAATACAATTTTTAAATCGCAAGCGCACGATTCAGTCATTGAAATATTTTAGGTATCGATCCACGGAGACTAACATTTTCACAAACTTAATTTCTAATTTAGGCGAACTAGACTATTAATTTTGAGAAGAGTTTTGTTTATCTAATTAACAGATAGAATAAAAGTATTTAAAATTCGAAACTCAAAAGTACATTAAATTTCTAAACTGAATGTTAACAAAACCCATTAAATTGATACAATGCGTAAATAAAAAGCAGATATAGCATGAATCAGGCCAAACGGATCGCCCACTTCCTACAATCCGGCCTAGAAGGACTAGAGCTAAATGGGCCGAAAGCATTGAAAACAAAAACTGGTAATTGGCCCACCTATTAATACATGAACTAAGTGTGGAAATGGAGTGAATTAGGCAACGCAAAAGAAAATAAAAATAAAGAAATTTGTAATAATTAAAAACAATAAAAATGGAAACCTGCATTAAATGGTTAGCAAATAAAAATGATAAAGCAGCCTACACACATGTTAAAGTAACTGATTTAATTAGGAAATTAAAATGGAACATAAATATATGTAGGCTACTACAAATTAAACAAAAAGATGGAGTTTATAGAATTAAAAAAAGTAATAATTATAATAATAAAACTAAAGTGGCAGTTAAGTATAATAAAGTGAAAAGAAATGTTGTTCAAATTTATCTAGATGCAGCAACAAAAATGAGACACGTAGTGAAGATCTATCACAAAAGTAATGACAAAAAGAAAATTACAAATAAAAGCTATCTATAAATCATCATATAAAATAAAAGAAAACTAAAGTAGATGATAAGATGCAAACCCAATCATTGATTAACAAGAGCTACAATCATGAAATAAAATGATATATTAAAACAAGAACAAGAAAATGGAGGCACATGATGTAAAACATTAATCAATGGCAAGATGAGTAGATACAGGCGAATCATATTTATATGTTAAGTTAGGGGCTACACAATTAACGAGATTCAAACAAACAAATAAAACAAAGCACACACACAAATATATTTGACGCGGAAAACCCACGTCCCAAACTCGTATTATTAATCTTAACAATATCAATAATACATCAATCACTCGGTGTATCACTCACACAATACTCAAGCCAAACAGTACTCAAGTATATATCAAAACATAATATGACTATGTTTATATAGCCACCCAAAACTTAGCCACCAAGACTTGCCATACTTGTTCTACAAGCCTTCCAATTCTTGGCACCTAATTACCTAACTTTGTGAATAAGACATACCATATATAATAATTGTGTATCCATACAATGATTACCTTACCCATATATGACTTATATCACCAATACCCATACTACCGTATTGGGTTTAAGCCCAACAATCCTCCCCTTCAACCCAATACGGTTCCATGCACAACCGATTTAACGGTCACCATCAAGACATCGACGTCCCTCCGCCAATGCCTCCCCTCGAACAATAACCTCTCCTTCTAGCACAAAAAGATTTCTTTTGTCCTTCCATCCTTTGAGTATCTCTAAATCCCATTTAGTGACCTCCAAAATACCGTTCTTCATCATAACATTATATCCCAAATCAACTAATTTACCCAATGAAATTAGATTTCGATTTAACTCCGGTACGTACCTCACTTGAGTTAACTTTCGAACACAACCATTGTGAAGTTTCATCATTACCTCACCAATACCAGCAACCTTTACCCTTTTACCATTTGGTAAAGCGACCATCTTTCCATCACACTTCTTGTAGGACGAGAACCAATCCCTCCTAGCACATATGTGATGAGAACATCCCGAGTCAAGCACCCATTCTTCTTTCGATCCCTTATCTTCTTGTACCAAAAGAGCATCACCTTCCACAAGCGAAACACTACCCCCTCCTCGAGTTTTCTTCAACTCCTTCAAGTCTTCTCTTGCCTTTGGACACCAGAATTGTATATGACCCAATTTATCACAATAAAAGCACTTGATATTAGGGTTATGTTTCTTACCGGACTTCTTTTTCTTGTCATGTGCACTTCCATCAGATGCGTCACTCGATCCTTGCTTCATCAATCTTTCGGACTCCAGAAGAACAACAATAGTCTCATCCAAAGCTAACTCCGTATTCCCAACCAATAAAGAAGTAATCACAGTACTATACTTCTTTGGTAGAGACACAAGTAGAAGAACGGCTTTGTCCTCATCCTTCAATTTTTCATCCAAATTATTCAGCTGGTTGATCAGGCCATTAAAACGATTCAGATGATCTCTCAAATCTCCATCTTCTTCTATCTTGAGCCCGAACAAATCTTTCTTGAGGAACAACTTATTTGCCAGTGACTTTGAGTGATACGTCATCGTCAACTTCTCCCACAATTTTTTAGGGTTATCCTCCTCAAGAACTTCATACTTGATTTCTGGTGCAAGGGCCAACCGGATTGTCGATGCTGCACGTAACTTCATATCTGCCCAATTTGTATCTTCCACATCAACAGGCTTCTTGTCTTCAAGAGTTGCATACAACCCTCGTTGAATCAACAGACCTTTCATCGTGCTTTGCCACAAAGTAAAATTGTTTCTTCCATTAAACAATTCAATCTCGAATCCCCCGACCTTATCCATCACGAATCTCGAACCTCGGCTTTGATACCAATTGTTAAGTTTGGGGCTACACAATTAACGAGATTCAAACAAACAAATAAAATAAAGTACACACACAAATATATTTGACGCGGAAACCACGTCCTAAACTCGTATTATCAATCTTAACAATATCAATAATACATCAATCACTCGGTGTATCACTCACACAATACTCAAGCCAAACAATACTCAAGTATATATCAAAACATAATATGACTATGTTTATATAGCCGCCCAAAACTTAGCCACCAAGACTTGCCATACTTGTTCTACAAGCCTTCCAATTCTTGGCACCTAATTACCTAACTTTGTGAATAAGACATACCATATATAATAATTGTGTATCCATACAATTATTACCTTGCCCATATATGACTTATATCACCAATACCCATACTACCGTATTGGGTTTAAGCCCAACATTATACGTCAGCATCAAAATCAGTTGTAGCACAGAAAAAAAACAAGGACGAGGTCTAAAATTTATAAAGAACTATTCGTAGAACAAACCTGAGGCCGAAGCACAACCCCAAACACAAATTTAAATTGTGATGGAACAGAGCTATAGCCGAAAAGCATAAAAGAGAGACGGAAAAATTCAGAAAGACAATGAAGACAAAAACAAAATAACGAGAACAAGGCAAAATAAACGAAAGAGTTAAGACAAGAAAATAAAGGAAGATTAAAATTGCATTAAACTTAAAAGGAGTGTTTACAAGATTTGAAACTAAAAAAAACAAGAAATTAAAGCTACCCTAAAATCTAAGTTCATAAATTCAAGGGGTGTGAGGGGGTATTTATAGGATAAGAATTAGGTTTAAGGGGAGTGTTGGGTAAATCTTGGCCATACACCTTATAAATGTGGTGGACAAATCCTGACCATCTATTTGTTTCCTTCCCCCTTAAGCTTTGTTGAGTGGATCTTGGCCATACACCTTATAAATGTGGTGGACAAATCCTAGCCACTTATTTATTTTCTTCCCCCTTAAGCTTTGATGAGTGGATCGTGGCCATACACTTATTTAGTGTGTTGAGATGATTTCCACCTTCCACATGTCTTCAAAGATTCCTTTTCCACCAAACTCCTAATTCTTTTTCCTTTTTTCATTTAAGTCCTTTTTTTCCTCTTTTTCCTTCCTTTCTATTTATTTCTTTATTTTGCCATTTCTTTATTTATTCACGAATTTCCTGAAATGCAACAAAATAAATTATTAAAATACCAGTTCAAGTAATAAATAGGTAATAAAAATATGCAAAAATATGCACTTATCAGATTGCATTGAAAATTTTTTTATTTTGAAAATTCATAAGTATTCTTTGGATATTTTTAAATAATTCAAAATTTTGTTACTATTAATAAAGATTTCAAAAATTCGATTAAAGTTTGAAGTATATATTGAAAAATTAATGAATTTTAACCTTTTCATGATATTAAGAAAGAAAGAAAGCATTAGAAATTAATAATAGATGAATTAATAATCTTAATCTTCAATATAAACCCCCAATAATTTTTGATAAAATAATGAGATAACAATTTTTTGAAATCTCTATCTATATTTTTATTATTATATTAAAGCCGAAATATTGAAAATTTGTCGGTTTGGTTTCGGTATCGTTATCTTAATTATTATAATAAATTATAAAATAATGTAATTAATGGTAATTAGTCGATTGCCTTGTTTAATTAAACCACTTTTACTTTTACTTGAATATCTTACGTAACTTTTATAAACACCTAAAAATATCAATTGTACCATATTTTCCCATCGTTAATATTTATTTTTTAATTAAAACACTAATGCAAAGATATGGAAGAGCACTTCATTATAATCTGCATAATGTTCCAGAAGATGCCAGTGTTTCTTATCTAGTTCTAAATTTTCTCAAATTAAAGAGGGAACAAATGTAGCTCATTTACTAAAAGAGAAGAAGGACCCTGAGATTAATCTCAGGCAACTTTTCCTGAGATAGTTACAAAATATACTTTATATTTTATTGGGTCCACAGGCTAATTAAAAAATTCTGTTTTTACTAAAATACTCACACCATATTTGTATATAAATCTAATATATCTCAGGAAATTTACGTGAGATACCTCTCAGACTCCCCAATCTCTTACTAAAATCAGCAATGTTTTAAGTGGTTAATAGGGAATGGAGACTCTGTATATTTATTTATGGGGGAGGATGGGGTCCCATTATGTCAAAGCTTCTGAGATTGTATAGAATTTCGAAGCTAAAACATTCTTCATTTAAATATTTTCTAGAGAATTGGGAAAGGGTAGGGTGCGGTGATTTCATTTGGAGCAGGAGGTTCTATTCTAGAGATCAGGAGGATGTTCGTATTTTATCAACAATGATCAATTCAATTTCTCTTTTAAGGAAAGAGGATAGTTTGCATTGGTTGCTAAGTAAAAGAGCCTTCTAAACAAAGAATTGTACTACTTTGTTAACACAACAAACTTATCAAGCTCAATCATCTTCTCTGAATACAGGGGTTTTGAGTAAAATTCTGTCTGCTAAAGTACCTCCAAAGATATCAATTTTTCTTTGGAAAGTTCAATGGTCAATATTGCCAACTAGACATTTTCTAAACACCAAAATGTCAAATTTATCTTCGTTGTGTGTCTGGTGTGGTAAGGAGTTTGAATTCATTAGTCATCTTTTCTGGAGATGTGAGTTATCAAAGTGGGATTGGGATCATGTGGGCAAATGGTGGAGTGTAAGTGTGTAACCAAGTTTTTTTCTAACATCTCTGATCTCTCTCTTCCAAGATTGCTGACTTCTCAAAATGGTAGCGTTACAAGCAAAGTTTAAATAGTGGTAGCTGCAACAATTTGGACAATCCGGTTGGCTAGGAATGAAGTTTTATTTTATGGCAAAAGGATGGATAAGTCCTCTTTAGTACACTTGATCAATTTTATAGTAAGTAAGTGGGGCAAAGCGTCTAATATAATTGATTTTGGCAGTGATCCATTATGGTTAGTAAATCCTCATGGTGCTCTATCGTTATATTATCATTCTATTTGAAAGAAGTACTGGGATCATAAATTTGAAGCTTTCGATGTTATTTGTAAAAATATGAAAGGTGAACTGTTGTATTCTTTTTCTGGCCCAGTGACATTTTTTAGTAGTACAGAAGCAGAGATAGAAGCTATCTTACATGTGGTGGGGATTGTACTAAGTCAAGATGAAGGAAAAACATATCAACTATCATTTGTTCGGACTCAGCTATTGCAATATATTAGTAAGGTTGCGCTTAAAAAAGTATGTTCCGTTATATGGGTTTATACAGAATTTAAGTTCATTGGTGGGCTTCAGCTGTTCACTTTACATTATGTTCCAAGAAAAATCAATGAGAATGCTGACTCTCTAGCGAGATCTGGGAAAATACTATCCTCTTATTGGGCTTCAGCCAAATCTTTCAATAGGTTATCTTGGGTTCATATTGAGCAGTGATTATTGGTATTGTTTGCGAGGTGGGTTTTATTCTTTTCTCATAATCAATTCTGGAGTTGTTAATTATTTTTTTAGGATTTGTTAATGGGTATATTTAAAGGTATTCTCTTTTCCATTGGAGAATTAAATTCTCTCTTCCCAAACTTCATGATATCTCTCTTCGTTATTTTCCAATGTAACACAGAGTGAGTTCCGTTATGAAGCATCAAAATGCTTTATTCCAGCCGTTTGTTTCATGGGGGAATCAACAGACTTTGTTTTCCCAAAGTTTTCTCTCAACTCATTCTCTTTATATAGGCTTATTCTGTTCATTGCTCCAATGCACTTCATCTTTTATTTTTCTTCTAAATATTCTCTGTTTTGCAATCAATGGAGCAAATTTGGATGGTTCAAGAAGAAGGGGTTGCTGAAGTTAATGTTCATTATGTGTCTGTGGTGGAGCCATTGCAAATTGGTAAGACAAATGGAGTTGGGGTTATTATCAAAGACTCGAATGGTGTTATGCTTTGGGGTGCATTGGGTTTGATGCAAGGGATGTCTGAAGAACAAGCATTACTCTGGGGGCACAAGCAGGGATGGTGCAACCTCATAGATTGGGGTTTAATATGTCAATGGTAAAAACTGTGAATCCAGAAGTGTTTGACACTATTCGATTCCAAGAGGTTAGTGATTTCTCAGATTAATGCCTTTCATGCAAATTGTTGAGTATGAAGTACACACGAGAAAATACAAAGGGGGGGTGAATGTATTTTCAAAACTTTCTGTGATTTTCTTTCATTTTACAACCCGTTTGAATCTATGTTTGGTTTTGTAGCTAAGTATGTAAGTGTTTATCAAAGATTAAGTGCGAAAAATAAGGGCACAAACAACTTACTTTAATCGAATATTTTAGTAGACCAAAGTTTGCTACAAACTGTGAATACAGATGAAGTATTTTCAGCTTCGTTTTTCTCTAAGAGATATTCCGAATTTTTTCTATGAATACTTCTAACTTAAAAATTTTATTTTCTATGGAAGAGAGACTATGCACTTATAGAATACGTGCATAGTCAACTCGTTACAAAATTGGTAACCGACTTAACACGCTTATACCATCATGTGATAAGACCAAACTTTCACGCTAGCCAGATTTTCTTCCTCAACTACTTGATCTTTTGAATATCTCTTTAAACTTCTTTGTAGACTTTCCATGCGCACTGTACAAAGATATATCATTGTAGGTGCCTTGGTTTGTGTAGATTCTCTGTCCCCAAATCTTTGCAGAATATTGACCATTATTGTGTTAAAGAACTGCCAAGTCTTACATTCGACAACTCTGAGATAACTCTGAGACAACTGATTTGATATCTCAACTTCTCGAACCAATTACCTTGACTTCTCGAATCAGTGTATTCAGACTTCACTAATTGAGACTTCTCGAATCAGTGTTTTTGGACTTTTTTTTTTTAACATGGGAACCCGCAGCCGCTACCCTTCGGATGCGCTCTGGGTAAACCCATGGGCTCACGCAATAGCCTGCAAACCACGTGATCCAAGGCAAACCGCACAAGTGCGACAGGCTCTGCCCCAGGATGGCATAATCACAAATCCGCCTCCCATGGAAGTCGAACCTGTGACCAAGAGGTGAGATGACCTCTCTTTAACCAACTGAGACAACCCTTGCGGGCGTTTTTGGACTTCACTAATCAAGACTTTTCGAATCAGTGTTATCTCCGCTTCTCGAATCTTCAATGTTGTACATATGGAATTGATGACTTCTCTAATCAGTTGATTCTCCATTTCTCGATTCAGCTCATTCTACAGTTCTCGAATTCTGACTTAGCCAAATTTCAAACTCCAATTCAGTATCATCCTTATTCTTCAAATTGTCTTCAGAAAGTCTCGAGGCATGATCAATATTTCTTCCAAGTTACATTCAATGACTTATTTGTGGTTACATAAATTGAATTTTGCATCTGAACTAAATAAATATGAAGAACCTTTGGTGGACGAAGGAATCCCTCAGTTAAAAGGTGTTTTAGTAAAGGTTACGCGACGTTGCGTATAAACTATTTTTAAATGATTTTAGAGACCACTTCAACAAATGATTTTTGACATTATAGACTTTAATTAGATAGTAGAAAGTGTCTATTTTAATCCCGCAAAGATTTCGTGACTTTTCATTTAACGAGTAATGAGATATCAAAGTTTTGACAAAAGCTACGCAATGATTAAAAGATTTTTGCACTCCACTGTTATAAACTGCACATTCGGGATTTTCATTCCCCAGACCAGAAAAACATTTTGAAACCAATTTGTTCTAGACATTCTCTAGATCGTGCACGCAAAAACGGTGCGTCATTTAAGTTAACGGTTATTGAGTTATGAGTGTTATAGTGAAAGTAGCGTAAACAGTAAAACTTCGTAGTTGAATCGACTTTGAAAAGGCATTTCACCTATTTAAACTCATGTTTTCAAATCAAAACTTTTATGATAAATATTACAAATACCCGTATTTAAATATGAGCATTTTATGATTTTAGAAATGGTTTCGTATTTAAATATGTTTTTACTGATTTATTAAAAATGTTGGAGTGTGAGTCGCTTAATAGTGATCCTATGGAAAGTCAACTCTATAGGTACTATTTTGACCATTCGTTCAGGCTAAGTTAAAAGAGTAATTTCGAGTCGAGTAAACACGAAACATGTTAAGGATTATCAAGACAACATATTGGCGCTAAGAACGAGATTATAAATAGTTAGTAAGATGTATAGAATATCCTAAGTTAAGTGAACCCAAGAGGGTGAAAGTCGGGTGAAGTGAAGTTTACTTAGAATAAGCGGACCTTAATCAAATGACTAATTAAGGTTATGATATGTCTTGATAAAGGTTCCACGACAAGAGGGGAAACATCCAGTTAGAGCATGGACACCGGGCAAGTTTTCTGATGCTATGTTTTACTTATATCTTTGATTTTTGCACGTGCTATTTATTCCTGCATATGCAAGTTTTCAAAACCCATGCTTAAGTATTAATGTTGTGTTTAAAACTGTTGTTGTTGTGATATAACGTTTACAGACATTTACGAATTGATTTAATTGTCGTATAGTCTTTCGTATTTGTTACGGTTTATATGCTATGAGATAATCTCTATAAATTATAATTCCTGAAGTCTAAATGAGAGTATTTTTACTTTTATGCCCATTCAGTTTCCATCATATTACATGAAATGGCACAGAAAATGTACTTTTAGGTATGTATTTTATACGTTTTTTGTCCACTGTTAACTGTATTCTACGGCTATGTAGACGTATGGATACGTATGTTACTGTAATGTACTGCAGTTCATTGTCTCCTTTCCACGTGTTTGAAGATTGTGGTGATCCATCGTGCAGGGCCTTACCTCTCTCCTGTATGAACTTTTGCATTCTGTACTTTATTTCTGGAAACCTATGCCTTTAACTATTAAACAAAAATATTTACAGCTGCACCTATTAGTTCAATTCAAATCAAATGAATTCAAAATTTGAATTGAAGCTATTCTTCTAGCTTTGTTCCATCTTCCCTATATTGATATTTGTCATTCAAAAGTTAAAAATCAAAGTTCAAATATTACAAGTCTAAATTTGATAAGACTCTGAATCCTGGTTTTTGGTCGAACTTATTTGTGGTATGCAGTCTGTCGAGAGCCTCATTTGAAATTGAATCCTCGATAATCCCAAGTCATTCTGTTTGATTTATAAAGATGTGTATTGCAGGTTAAATGGTTTACAAACGAGGTGAGTTGTTTGATGGCGGATTGCTGAATTCAAACAGAATGACGAATGACAGGCTTCCTTTACGTGAGCATCCATGTTTTTCAAACATGGATGCCTCATCTGTGACTTTGAGGAAAGAATCTGTTACTCGTGTTCCTTTGCGTGAACATCCAATATTGCAGGATAAACTAAAGGAAAATGTAACACATAATCTGGTATGATTCTAACTTTGATATCTTCTCTTAAAATATATGAAGAAATGATACATTGCCATATCTTACTATGATTAAATTTTTTTCATAACAATTGTTTCTTATTTGTTTGGTACTTGTGAGGAATGATAACAGTTGAAGAAGTTGCCTTTGAGAGATGGTAATGTTCTAAGTTATTACCAAATAGTATTGAATTATACGTATGCAGTGGACATTGAATTTAATGTATGATTTATCTACCAATGTAGTGGAGAATCTAAAGTTAAGAAATAAGAAGATGTGTGTCAAAGCAAATAACAGTGGACCAAAGGTTGTCGAAGGTAGTTTTCTCGACCATGCTTTGTGTAATTTTTAATATTTGTTTAACTTTTGTAAATATGATTCATATTTTATTGAATCAGTTGCGAAAGATAGGAAAGTTGCAGGAAAGAAAAGGGAGCATCCATGTTTTTCAAACATTGTTGCCTCATCTGTGACTTTGAGGAAGGAGTCTGTTACTCGTGTTCCTTTGCGTGAACATCCAATATTGCAGGATAAACTAAAGGGAAATGTAACACATAATCTGGTATGATTCTAACTTTGATATCTTCTCCTAAAATATATGAAGAAATGATACATTGCCATATCTTACTGTGATTAAATTTTTTTCATAACAATTGTTTCTTATTTGTTTGGTACTTGTGAGGAATGATAACAGTTGAAGAAGTTGCCTTTGAGAAATGGTAATGGTCTAAATTATTACCAAATAGTATTGAATTATACCTATGCAGTGGACATTGAATTTAATGTATGATTTATCTACCAATGTAGTGGAGAATCTAAAGTTAAGAAATGAGAAGATGTGTGTCAAAGCAAATAACAGTGGACCAAAGGTTGTCGAAGGTAGTTTTCTCGACCATGCTTTGTGTAATTTTTAATATTTGTTTAACTTTTGTAAATATGATTCATATTTTATTGAATCAGTTACGAAAGATAGGAAAGTTGCAGGAAAGAAAAGCGATTCATATGTACTTGAATCAGGTAAGAAAGTTAACAAAATTGCACGAAAGAAAGGGGAGTTAGTGAACAATGTATCACCTGTTGGGCAGGCCAAAAATAATGTTGCAAAAGAAGGTGATCATTTTGTTTTCTTATAGGATGTTGTTTTCTTAAATGTTGTTTTTACGTATGTTTTTAAGATTGCTTACTTATGGTTTGGACAAATTTTCATAGGATTTTTCACTCCTGCAACAAATCATGTATCTATTCATGGTCAGATGTTGACTCCTAGGAAGCGCACGAAGAGAAAGTTTGATGACTCAATGTTAGATAACCGAAGATCATTATTTGATGAAGATGATCCAGTGGTTCAACCACACTTCAATGACACTGATCATACGGATTTGGGTAAACTTTATTAATGTTTCGTTTTCTGATCATACATAAAATAATTTTATTTGTGGTCATGTTTCGATTTATTCATACAAAACACTCGCATATTCGTGGTTTTGAGCCAACAGATGATGAAATATTTAGCGATGATGCATCAGAACCTGGATTAAATGATGATCTATGTAATGATGATAGTTGTGATGAGGATCAATTTTATAATACAGATCATGCAAGATCCATGGGAGGTAACATATTTCAAATTTATAGAGATTTAACATTAATATGATTGAAATCTGAGTTTTCAGGATTTCAGTTCCTGCAGAGTATGTTAGTTTGGGTGCGCCATCAGTAAAATGTCAGTTTTGTGAAGCATTCATGTGGAAGGAAGAAAGAGCTAATAAACAAGTCAAACATGGAACTCCGGTATTTTCGATCTGTTGTCGGAAGGGAATGTTAAAGTTGCCTAAGACACCTCCTACTCCTTCTTATCTCTGGCAGCTTTACACTGATCCTGATAAAGGTGCTGCGTTTAAAAAATGTTCCCGAATGTACAATATTATGTTTTCTTTTACATCTATTGGGGGGAAAGTTGATCATTCGGTAAATAATGGAGGTGGTCCATATATCTATCGATTAAATGGCCAAAATCATCATGTATTTGGTGCTTTAATTCCAAATGATGGTGACACCCCCAAATTCTGTCAACTTTATATATATGATACTGAGAATGAAGTATCGAACAGAATGAAATGGATAGATGTTGATGGTGATGATAAGATAAATTCTGAAATTGTGGAGGGTTTGATGAAAATGTTGGATGATACAAATGAATTAGTCAAAGAATTTCGAGTTGCACGTGATCGTTTTAAGGATTCTCCGTATGTTGATTTGAAGATTGTTTTAAAAGTTTGTCGTTCTGAAGATGGGAGGGAGAATCGTATTTCTGATTCCAATGAAGTTGCTGCAATCATGGTTGGTGATGTTGAGGATCCTTGTGCATCACATGATATTATTGTTAAGAGCAAAACACGTGGTCTTGAAAGAGTTACGAATATTCATCCAAAGTTGATGTCTTTACAGTATCCGCTTCTTTTTCCAAGAGGAGAAGATGGATTTCATCCTGATATTAGATATGTTCAAAGAGAGGAAAATAAAGGGAAGAAACGACAGAAATGTACCATGAAGGATTTTTATTCTTACAAATTTTAGGTTCGACATAATAAAGGTATTATTCTTACCTCATATTGTTGGTTGTTTATTTTTAGCTCCTAATGTTGTTTATTTGCAGCTCATAATATTGTTTTTATATGTTTAGGTATGACTCCGCGTTTGGGTGGTAGGTTGTTTCAACAATATATAGTTGATGCGTTCTCAACTATTGAACAATCAAGATTGTGGTGGTTTAGAACTCATCAGACCACATTGCGGAACGAGTTATATAGTCACATCTGTGACTATTTACGTAAAGGTGATAGTGATGCAGCGAAGATTGGGAAAAGCTTTATACTTCCTACAGGTTTTGTTGGTTCCAAGCGGTATATGCAACAAAATTTCCAAGATGCTCTTGTTGTATGTCGTCATGTCGGACACCCTGATATTTTTCTTACAATGACCTGTAATCCTATGTGGGATGAAATTATGCAAATGCTGAAGTTGGTTCCTGGTGGGACTTCTATAGATAACCCTGACATAGTTGCACGTGTTTTTCGGTTGAAACTTGATCAGCTTTTGGATGATATCAAGGGAAAAAATTATTTTGGAGTTTGCATTGGAGGTAATATCACTTTATAGAACTCTCTTAAATTTGGATGTTTTATTGATGTTACGTGTATCAAAATTAACTTTAAATATCTTCTGCAGTGATGTACGTTGTAGAATTTCAGAAAAGGGGCCTACCACATGTTCATATGCTAATTTGGCTTGATAATGCTTCGAAGAAGAATCTGAAGGGTAATGTTGATAAATATGTCAGTGCTGAAATTCCTGATCCTTTAATAGACCCTGCTGGATATGCTGCTGTTAAATCCTTCATGATTCATGGTCCCTGTGGCGTTGAATTTCCCAAATCTCCGTGCATGAAAGATAAGAAATGTAGTAGACATTTCCCTAAAAAGTATGTTAAAGGTTTAAATCAAGTTTGGTGATCTTCTGTGAGATTATACATTCCCCAATTAATTTTTTTTTTGGTATTTAGGTTCTGTTCCCAAACAAATTTTGATGAGTCTGGTTTTCCCATTTACATGCGTCGGAATACTGGAGTGACTGTTATTGTTCGCAAAGCCGAGCTTGATAATCGTTCAGTAGTGCCTTATAATAGGGATTTGCTTGTGAAATATCAGTGTCACATGAATGTCGAAATTTGTTGTCATGCTAGAAGTTTGAAGTATCTTTTTAAGTATTGTCTCAAAGGTCATGACAGAGCTACTGTTGAAGTTAGAGGTCAAAGACGGAATAAATCTGATGGCAATGAAGAAGTTGTTGATGAGATTCAGGCTTTTTTTTATGGACGCTATATTTGTGCTTCTGAAGCTTCTTATCGCACATTTGGTTTTGATATCCACCATAGATCTATATCCGTTGAGCGTCTGTCTTTCCATCTTCCAGGAATGAAGAATTGTACTTTCAAAAGTAATGAATCTTTGAAGAAAGTTGTTTCTCGAGAAAAGGTAAAGCTTAGTAAACTTGAAGCTTTCTTCCTGTTAAATAGGACAGACATTAATGCCCATCAATACACATACGATGAAATCCCTCAGCATTATGTTTGGAATGATTCATGTAATATGTGGACGGTGAGAAAGAGGGGAATGCAAATTGGTCGTCTGGTCTATGCACATCACAGTTCTGGTGAAGTGTGGTATTTACGACTGTTACTTTCTAAAGTCCGTGGACCTACTTCATTCAAATCATTGAGGACGATAAATGGATTTGAGTTCAAGACATTTCAAGAAGCTTGCAATGAGTATGGTCTCCTTGATAACGATGATGAATGGCATGAGGTTATTCATGAATGCTCCAAATGTGGTTTTCCACCACAAATTCGACAGTTATTTGTACACATTATTGTAAATTGTCAAGTAAGCAATTTGAAGATGTTGTGGGAGAATCATTGGCAAGCAATGTCAGAGGATATTCTGTTTTCAAAGCGTCGAATATTAGGGAAGCCGGATCTAATTTTGAAAGAGTCAGAAATTCAGAATTATACTCTTGTTGGTGAGTTAATTGAATATACTTTAATCATCATTTTCTTATCATATTTGTATGATTTTTTTAATCTTATTGCATTGATTCCATCAAATTTTTTTAATGTTCTTGCAGAAATTGATCGTTTGCTCAAGTCCATTGGTAAATCGTTCAATGATTACCCACAGATTCCTCAGCCACCTTCAATATATTTGGATGCATGTACAAATAGCTTGATAATGGAATAGACAAATTATGATATCCAGGAGATGGAGAAAGAGTACAAAGAACTTCTGCTTAATTGTAACGAAGAGCAGAGACAAGTTTTTAATGATGTTCTACATTCTGTAGATAATGATTTGGGATCTCTTTTTTTTGTATATGGTAGTGGTGGTTGCGGAAAGACATATTTGTGGAAGACTTTGATTTGTAAGTTAAGATCTTTGGGTAAAATTGTTTTACCCGTTGCCTCCTCTGGAATTGCAGCAACTCTTCTTCCAAATGGTAGGACAGCACATTCGCGTTTTAAGATACCAATTGTACTTGACGATTACTCTTTGTGCAGTATTGGTCACAACTCTGATGCAGCTGAGCTTCTTAGACGTACAAGTCTTATCATTTGGGATGAAGCTCCAATGCAACATCGTTTTGCCTTTGAGTGCTTGGATCGATCTTTAAGAGACCTAATGAAAACTATTCATCCACAATGTTTTCATACGCCCTTTGGAGGAATAACTGTTGTACTTGGCGGTGACTTTCGACAAATTCTTCCTGTTATTAAGTATGGCTCTCGTGCTAATGTAGTGAGTGCATGCATTACTCGATCAAGATTGTGGTCTCTTTTTAAAGTTTATATACTGAGAAGTAATATGCGTTTAATGCAAGCGAATGATCATGCTAATACCGAAGCACTATCAATTTTTGCTAAATGGGTGCTGTCTATTGGTGATGGTAACATAAGTTCTACGGATACAGGTTTTACTTCTTCTTCTGAATTTGATATCTCCATACCTTCAGAATTTTGTAATGTCAATGAGTCAAATTCTCTTCAAAATATGATTGGAAATATTTATCCCAATTTTCTTCAGAACTACAAATTTCCCAAATACTTGAGTGAAAGGGCCATACTTTCTCCTACAAATGCGACAGTTTCATGTCTTAATGAAAACATTGTGGATCAGATTCCAGGGGAGTCTACATGTTATTTTAGTGTAGACAAAGCAGAAGAATTTTGTGGTACAGATAGTGAACTTAATATTGCGCTTCCGGTTGAATATTTGAATTCTCTTAACATACCAGGAATGCCTTGGCATTCCTTGAAATTGAAAGAAGGCGTTGTTGTTATGTTGATGAGAAACTTGAACCAAACTATTGGTTTGTGCAATGGGACACGAATGATGGTCACCAAATGTCTGAAGTATTGTGTTGAATGTGAAGTTATTTGTGGAACCTTCATCGGTACACGACACTTTATCCCTCGAATGGAGTGTACACCCAGTGATACAAAGCTCCCATTTAAACTTCTTCGTAAACAGATGCCAATTCAAGTTTGCTATGCGATGACAATCAACAAATCGCAAGGACAGTCATTGGAAAAGGCTGGTTTGTACTTACCTAACTCGGTTTTTACACATGGACAATTTTATGTTGCTGTTAGTCGTGTAACATCTCCTCAAGGTTTGAAGATTTTCATAGATGATGAGAATGGTGGCACAACGAACATCACAAAGAATGTTGTTTATAAGGAAGTGTTCTACAATGTGCCTGCAATTTGAATTGTTCTAGAGTCGATATATCTTGATTTTGCACATTTTGTTTGTATTTTTGTTATATATATGTTATAAGAAATATTAGTGACAAACGACTTTTGTATATTTTTTATGAACAATGGCATTATATTTTCTTTCTATGTTATGCTCTGGTTTCCCAAGTGGTAGAATGTTCAATTGAATGTTAAGCTCAGTTGACAAACTGAGCATGTTTGGAGAAATGAATTTATATTGTTTTATAGTGTGTATTGTTAGTTGCCATATTTTTTAAATTAGCTGACTTAAGACCATTTTGGAGATGGTCTAAATTGTAGAGTCTTACATCAAAATTACAACTATAGCCTCACCATAAGGAATATAATATTTTACTACTGGCATGTAGCATCACATCTATACTTAAAGTATTTTAGGTGCTTGCATTATTCTCCAGATCTACTTTTCATCTGTCCAAACTTATATACTGAAAAGAACAAAATCCATGGAGTTTGATGCTTTGTGTGCTCTTGAAATTTCTCCAAGAACTGATTGGAAAATAAAAATTAGGGTTGCAAGGAAATGGAAAGAGATTAATGCCATCAATGGAGAACTGAAAGGCATACATCTTGGTATTCGTTGATGAATATGTAAGTTTACATGTACTTTTGTTATATCAGATTTTGTACCATTATGAATCCATGTAAAGGAAATGCTAGGTTCTTTGTTTTTATTTGTTGTACAGCACAAACGTATCCATGCTTGGATTGGATCCAACCTACTTCAACAATTTGATGAATTATTTATTGCTGGAAAATCGTATTTTGTTGCGAACTTTGTTGTTGCTCCTTTCACTGATGTGTATCAATGTTTTGAAAGTGACAATCATATAATTGTAACATCGATGACAACTGTAAGAGAAATTGAAGTTAGTTTCAATGACATTCCTGAAAATGTTTTTGGATTCACAAATCTGAGACATTTTGAAGGAATTCAACCGCAGAATACGAATTTGCTAGGTAATAAATTTTCTGATACTTTTTTTATTAAGAAAGATGCTCGCAGAAGTATGCACAGAAATGAAACTATAGCACTTCATATTTTTGTAGATGTTGTTGGGATAGTCGATGATGTTAGATCTCTTCAACAAGTAACCAACAGAAGGAATGAAGAACAATCCTTCTTGCAGTTTTTTCTGACCGATTTAATGTAAACAGTTATCTTACTACTATTATATATTGTATTGTACAAATCTATGTGCTTAGTCCAATGTATTCTCCATTGTAGGCACACTGTGAAAGTCTTATTCTGGGATGCTCTTGCTAAAGAGTTTGAGACAGCATATAACAATGCAAGTGAGCGGCCAGTCATAATCATAATCTCTAGCTGTTTAATGTTGCGAAACAATTACACTGGTGCTGTTTCACTCCGAAATGTTCCCGCAACAACATTTTATATTAATGCTAAATGCGACCGCGTAGATAATCTGAGAAAAAGGTATTTCGCAAGTAAAAAGTAATTTCATAACTTATACGCACAATTAGCAATGTCATAATCTTTCCAAAATAATTCAGGTTCTTGGACGTACATGGACTTTGAAGCTATTGGAAGACATTCAGTTTCATACGCACTTCGTATCTATTTCAGTTTCTGTATTGATACTCTTATATTATTGTTAATGGTTTCATTTCGTTTGCTGTCATTAACTTTGAATGGGTGACCTAAATCTAATGCTACATTTTCTGTGCTTATGTTTTATTATAGTTTTGCACTTTGCTTGGTTAATTTATAACTTGGAATCTATTATAAGTTAATGAGAAAGAAAAACAATTTTGTGCTTCGAATTCGATAAAATGCAAAAATATTATGAATTGAAAGGATGTGATCAAACGATATTTGAAAGGAGAAAGTATATATTTTACAATAAC
The DNA here is from genome assembly GCA_036435485.1 of Saposhnikovia divaricata. Lineage (NCBI taxonomy): Eukaryota > Viridiplantae > Streptophyta > Magnoliopsida > Apiales > Apiaceae > Saposhnikovia > Saposhnikovia divaricata. The sequence goes on from CM071596.1 coordinate 58,576,808, forward strand.
ATAAAACGATAAAAATGTCGCTGGAATTGTTAAAGAAAGGTAAGACAACCAAATTATTAATAATAAAGATATGATAGCCAATTAACATACCCAATTAATATACAAGTGATATCTCAAAGAAGAAAATTTTTCATACCAATGTATACAAATTATTTTATGTGCTATTATTGATTCCATTTTTTATAGGCATTTGAATTAATATTATGTTTGGCCTCATTTCCAAACATGTAAATTAATCTAAACTTGCTCGCATCTTCCAATGCTTTAAAGAGCCTTGCCAAAAACATAAAATGTCTAACTTGTCATATAAATTATAAAAAATGGTAGAAGTAGCAGAATAAAACAATAAACAAACGATACCCAACTAATATACCAACAAATATGTATATAGAGATTTTCAACCAGTATTGTGATATTAAGGATTAAAATTTAAATCACCATTTTAGTTGCAATCTTCTAATTGTGATGTTATAGAGATTTTTATCTGGAAATGTTACTGCAATTGTTAAAGGAAGGTAATACAGTCAAAATTAGTTATTTTGCCACAAATTATCGAAATCCCTACCAATACCATTTTTTTAAAATAAAGATATGATATCCAGTTAATATAGTCAATTCATATAGCAGTGATATCTCAAGGAAGAAAGTATTTTATATCGGTGTATGCTAAATTTTTAATCTGGCATTATCGATTACATTTTATATTGACATTTCAATTCGAATTATGTTTGACCTCATTTCCAAACGTGTATGTTAATCTACATTAGCTTGCATCTTCCAATGTTTTACAAATCCTTCCCAAAAACATAAATTGTCTAATTTCCCGTATAACTTATTAAAATGGATAGAAATACTAAAATTTTATGGGAAAAAAACGATAGCCAATTAATTTAACAACGATATTTTGAATTAAAATTATGTTTGACCTCTTTTGCAAACATGTATATCAATCTAAATTAGGTCGTATCTTCCAATGTTTTACAAATCCTTCCAAATATTGTAAATTGTCTAATTCAAATACTTAGAATCAACATAGTATTTTCTACTATTGTTGTCATATTAACGATTAAAATTTGCATCCAAATTTTAGTTGCAATCTTCTAATTGTAATATTATAGGAATTTTTTCCTAGAGATGTTGGTGCAATTGTTAAGAAAAGGTAATACAGCAAAATGTCTAATTATCCGTATAAATAATCGAAGATTGCTATCAATACCAAATTTTTTAAATAAAGATATTACAACCAGTTAATATAACCAATTAATATATCAGTGATACCTCAAGAAACACAGTATTTTATACGAGTGTATACGAAATTTAAAATGTGATATTATTCATTAAATTTTGTATACGCATTTGAAATAAAATTATGTTTTACCTTATTTCCAAAGATGTATGTTAATCTAAATTAGCACTCATTTTCCAATGTTTTACAGATTATTGCAAAGGACGTAATTTTCTAATGTTGTGTATAAATTATAAGAAACGATAGCCACTTAATATACCAATGATACTTGAATGAACAAAGTATTTTATACCATTATTGTGATATTAACAATTACATTTTGCATAAAAATCTTAGTTGCAATCTTCTAATTGTGATATTAGCGAGATATTTATAATAAAAATGTGGTAGCCACTTAATAAAGCCAATAAATATACCAATGATATGTCAGGGAACCAAGTATTTTATACCGGTGTATACAGAATTCCAAATCTGGTATTCTGGATTCCCTTTTGTATACGCATTTGAATTTAAATTATGTTTGACCTCATTTACAAATATGTATATCAATCTAAATTAGCTTGCATATTCCAATTGCAACCAATTCCTTCCAAATTTTGTAATAAAGATATGATAGCCATATAATATACCCAATTAATATACTACTATATGTCAGGGAAGCAAGTATTTTATACCGGTGTATACAGAATTTCAAATCTGGTATTATCGATTCCATTTTGTATAGGTATTTCAATTAAAATTATATTTGACCTCATTTCCAAACATGTAAATTAATCTAAACTTGCTTGCATATTCCAATGCTTTAAAGAGTCTTCCAAAAAAACATAAAATGTCTAATTTCTCATATAAATTCTAAGAAATGGTAGAAATAGCAATATAAAACAATAAAGAAACGATACCCAAGTAATATACCAACGATATTTGAATGAACAAAGTATTTTCAACCAGTATTGTGATATTAACGATTAAAATTTAAATCTCCGTTTTAGTTGCAATCTTCTAATTCTGATATTATCAAGATTTTTATTTGAAAATGTTATTGCAATTGTTAAAGGAAGGTAATACAGCCACAAGTAGTTATTTTGCAACAAATGGGTCACCTCATTTCGAATCATGTATGTTAATCTGAATTAGCTTGCATCTTCCAATGTTTTACAATTCCTTGCTAAAAAAAAAAAATTCTAATTTTGCATATATATTCTAAAAATGGGTCAAAATACTAACATTATATGATAGAGAAACAATACCGAATTAATATACCAACGATATTTTAACGATTACATTTTTAATAGAAATCTAAGTTGCAATCTTCAAATTGTGATATTATCGAAATCACAAATAAATAATTAATGTTTAAATTAGGTTTCTAATTACAATTTTTATATCTAATTGATCAGATTCTGAATTCTAATTTCTATCTTCATAATTTTGAAACAAAATCAATATTAATACATGAAGATAACGAACAATTGATAAAATCAAGTAATAATGCAGATTCCAGCTCTACTGCTCTTGCAAAGAAAGCATCGTCCTTTTGTAAATCAACTAGAGTAAGTAGCATAGGTGTATTAATTGTAAATTAGAGTTGGTAAACTTTAACTTCTCGATACAATCACTACGTACCATAGCCTAGAGTTGGTATGTACAGACACTTGAAAAAACTGCATGGAGGAATGTGATAGTAGGACTTACCAGTGAAAACATTAAATGACACTCTGCAAGGAAACAATATTCAACCAATCTTTCAAAGTAACAGCCTTTTTATAAAATGTCTACACTGTTACAACGAAAACATTAGTACACTATTACCTTTTTTTATATCTTCTTTCTTCTACAAAGTTTTGTAAGTTGCATGTATACGGATACGTAGATACATAGATCTGCCAAATACTTACTGGGTACGTTACACAACCATTTATATTTAACTTCTTTTCTATTGACCTAATAGGCCAGTTCATGAGTTCATGAATGTAACATGAATATACCCTCTTCCACGAATCAACCAAAATGTCATTCAATTTTTATACTCCTCTAACGCAACTGAATTCTTCAACAATCAAATGGAATATTAGAGTGAGAGCACAGGCTGTATGGAAAGGAATAACACGGGAAACTAAGGAATTTCGTGGCATAAATCTTATATTGGTTGATGATTCTGTAAGTGATTTGCATATTCAAATATTGTATTTTGTTAAGTTACTTATTTCAATACGAAACACTAATGTACTTGTCATTATATAGAGATTTCGGATCCATGCTTTTGTAAATGCAAAATTTGCGCCGTTATTTGGAAAAGATTTAGAAGAAGGACAGATCTACCAGTTATCTAATTTCATTGTTCAACAATACACGGGTGTAGAATTTCATCGTTGTGTTAGATTTGACAAACATATTTACTTTGCTGAGTATACAAAACTGGAAAAGTGTTTTGATCCTGGACTAGAGATACCACCTTTCACTTTTGATCTATTCAATCTCTTGGATCTAGAAAAAATGGAATCAAACAAACGCTTCCTATGTGGTACGTTACTGCTGATAAGATTGCTTATGTTTATGTTATGTCATTACTATGTCATTTACGATTTTTGGTAAACTATAACATTGGAAAATTTTCATCTTCAAGATGTCGCTGGAATTGTTAAAGATGAGGGTGAACTGTGTGATTATATGAACGACAGTGAAGAAGCCAAAAAACGGAAGAAGTTTTCCATCACGGATGGCAGGTTTGTGTTACTGATTTTGGACATATCTTCATTGCTATGTGTAAATCTGATTTTGGACATACCTCATAAATAGCACAATAAATTTTCAGGTGTACTGTTAAAGTTACATTCTTTGATGAATTTGCTGAAGAGGTTGAAAAAGCTTTTAAAAATGAAGTAGCGAATGATCCTGTTGTACTTATCATTGCAAGTGTTAAGATTGGTAGATTTCAAGGTACATCATATCGCATTAACATCTTTAAACTTTACTGTCTAATACAATCAAAGCATACTCATATTGGTAACATTCATATTTAGGTGAACTAACCTTAACTAACTACCCTGCTACGAGGATTTACTTGAATCCGAATCATAAAGTTGTGGAAGATCTCAGAATCAGGTCCAGCATGCATTTTACATAAAATTTCTCTTAATTATATTCCACTTTATCAACTTCAATCTTTTTAATACATTTAATTTCACTACATCAGAGCTAAAGATGCAACAATTTACAAGAATGTAGAACTCAGTATTCCTAATGAACATCAACAGATGATGACCGTTTCACAAATCAAAAAGTTGAATGAAAAATATGTTGAGGTAATGTAACTATTTCTGTACTGTCCAATTTCATTTCTTACAACATTATTATTTCCTTCAAATATGCGTTAATACATTATTCTATAGAGGAATGTTGTTTGTCAAGTTACTATCAAGAAGGTCGAAGAGAATCTACACTGGTACGATTGTATTTGCCCTAAATGTAGTATCCTTTTGCACAAAAAAGATGAAAGATTTTAGTGTAGCAAATGTGGGAAATATTATCCTTGGCCACCTAAAAGGTATATATTATTGTTTATGACATAAACATGCTTTCATTATATCTTCCAATTTTGATAATAAACAATAATTTCATGTTATGTGTTAGATTCCGAGTTTGTCTTTTTGGTTGCGATTCAACGGGAGGTCTCCCAATAATCCTAGGAGATCGTGAAGTTCGTAGACTAACTGGAAAGACTATTTTTGATATCACACTTGATCAGGCTGAGGTTTTAAGTTTTTTTTTTCATTACTTTTATTTTGTTTTCATTTGAAACATGTAAATGATTGTTTGTAATATAATTGCATGCATTATTAGGGAGAAGATGAAAAGTTTCCAGAGATAATCAAAGACTTTCGTAACAAGGATTACACAATTACTCTGAAGATCAGTGCAGAAAATGTGAACCAACAATCTGATGTCTATGAAGCAGTTGATATTTGTATTCAAGGTGAAGAGGATTTTGCAACCAATGTCGCAGCAGAGGCGATTCCATCTCCATCTGCAGAAGATGATAACACTATCATTGTACAATTCCATCTCCATCTGAAACTGCTTAAATATTATAATTTGTGGCATATCTGTATTATATTTGAAAATTAATTATCTATGAATGGGAACATGATTTTACAAGCACACACACAGTACAACTAACCACGCCAATGGAAACACCACAACTTCCAAAGGTTTTGAAGAAAACAAAAGTTCGTAAAAGTCCAGAGAGTCCAGAGGAAATTCCTGAAGATATCTGTTTATCCAAAATGAAGAAAGCTATCAAAGTCAAGAAGGTTTGTTTCTTGCATAGCATATTTGATCATGACACTATACTTCAGTGTTTTAGATATGACAGTTCTATCTTAATTTGTTGCACAACATCAGGAGAAAATCACTGAAAAAAACATCAGAAAGAAAAAGAGTCCTTCTACAGAGAAATCTTCAACCAAAACTCAACCCATGCATATATTGGAGACATGCGGTGAAGATATAGAGTTATCGCCAAACACGTACCAGAAGCAAATGAAGAAAAAGTTAATTTCAAACCATGATATCTTCAATTCTATACATTTATTATTTGATCGTAACTAATATTTTACTTCTCTTGAAACAGGACAAAGTAAAAATGCCGTGATGTAGTACTGCCGAATGATGATTTGCATTTCTTAAAATTTCTTCAGGATCCTTTCAAATATGTATTTGTACTACTTTTCAACGAAACTGAAGCCTACATTTTGCTAGCTTTTTGAAACTACTGTATTGTGTAATATTAACCATGAAAGATGATTGTACTTAGTTCCAAGTACTGTATTTTGTAATGAAACTGAATCACAACCATACTCTGCTTTTTGTTCTACCATATCATAGCTTGCCTATAACACTAAAGTTGATCACTGTTGTAGTAGTGAAGTACTAATCTATCAAATCAAATAGATACCATACTTTCTTTGAAAACAACTCCAAAAGAAGTGTACTTAATTCATTATTCATTCATGTGGTACTCCATTTTAATAGAAGTTTTTAAGAAACTTGCAGATTATCTAGATAACATCAAATTTATTCCACTTTCTCAAGTTTTCTACCAAAGGGATGAATACAAACCAATTTCATAGTCTAGCAGATCTATGCTCAGGAAGCAACAATTGGAATGTAAAATCCCGAGTTATTAGATCATGGAGAGGAGTTTCCAAACAAGGAGAAGGTTTCAAAGGATTGAATATATTAATTCTAGATGACAAGGTATGAAGTACATCCTACTAGCATAAATGTTTGTTTGCAATTTCTGAAAATATATCACTTTTTGAAAACAGGATTGTAGAATGCATGCTTTTGTTCCCGGCAATGTAATTGACAAGCATGAAGACAAACTTAGAGAAGGAAACATTTGTGCTATATCCAACTTTGCTGTGAAAGATTACAGGCCCGAAGACAAATTTCGATGCGTGAATAGTGAACAGCAAATTATTTTCACAACCTTCACAGAAGTGAGAAAGTTTGATCAAGATGATTTACTTATTGCGAAACATATGTTCGATTTCTTTGATCTCAGTGATTTGTGCAACATTGCAAATGACAATATTTATCTTACAGGTAAACTTCGATTTCAATGGTTTGTGGGTTTCTAATATTCCTTTACTAATTTGTTGTTTTCTTCTCTATAGATGTTATTGGAGTAATTGAAAAAGATCTACCACTAGCGCATTTGATTAACAAGTTTGGGCAGATGCAAACCCAAATAAAGATGAACATAGTTGACCGAAGGTAAATACTTACAAAGTACTTGAATTTCACCTACTTAACAAACCATCTAACAAACACTTCACAGATCTTCAGTGAATGTTACATTATGGGATTCACTTGCGGAAGAGTTTGAATTTGCAGTGGAAAAGATTACCGTTTTCCCTATTATCGTTATTATTGCAAGTGCTAAAGTTACTTCTTGGCAAGGGACAAATCACACCACGCCACAAGTTGAAATTTCCAATGTTACAGCAACACGATTCTACCTGAATTTAGATCACCACGATGTCTCAAATCTGCGTAAAATGTAAATGAATTTCAACTTTTCTCTCACCTATATATGTTAGTGAAATAATTTTAACGTTGAAATCTATACAAGGTAAAGAAGCCTATGTTTGCTAAGTATAACTTCTCAAGGAAACCACCAGAGAAAATTGAAATATTTTCTGTTGCGTAGATTCGAAATCTTGGTACTGATTACATAGAGGTATGCATTTTTTTTATTTTGTTTAAAAGTAATCATATGTTCAACAATGTATAAAGAAATCATATGTATCTAACTCTATAGAAAGAGGTCATATGTAACGTCAAAGTGACATCAATCTTGGACACAACACACTGGTATTTTTATCAATGCTCCTCCTGCTACAAGATCATAGAACCTGCAGATGGTGCTTTCAAATGCTATAGATGTTCTGATCGAACTATACCATATCCATACAAGAAGTAAGAATGTACAACTAAACATATAATATACAAATCTATATCTCTTCTCATCAAATACATCCAATTTTAAGAGTTCACTAATAAGATTTCTTTTGGAATTTCGTTCAGCTGGTGCTTTAGTGTAGAAGCTGAAGATGAATCAGGGAGAATTGAAGTTGTTCTAATGGACCGTGAGGCTAGAACAGTGCTTGGAGTTTATGCTCCAGACACAACGTCAGAGGTAATTTCAGTTACTTAGACATACATTTTCATAAATAAACTACATTAAAAAAACCACATATTTTAATACACAACAATGCCACTAGGGGGAAACCATTCCAGATATTGTTAAAATCATGGAGAACAAATACTATTCTGTGAAACTAACAGTCAAAAGAACAAATGTTGAAGAGCGATCATTCAAATATGAAGCAACAGGAATTATGGAGATTTCCCCAGATTACCACAAAAATCAGATTGTTAACAGTACATTAACAGAACACATGGAAGAATCAATCACACAGGTACAAAACTTTATGCTTTTCGAGAATAATTTCATCTAACTTGATTCTTATCTTCTTTTCTTAATTACAAATTATATTGCAGGGTTCTTGATCATCATACCATTTAGATGACTTCTCCCAGCTAAATTTCGAATCTCCAGATGATAATATCAAACAGAAGAAGAAGAGGCTCTCAAACAATAGAAACAAAAAGAAAAATTGAATAGCAGATCAGAAGCCAGATCTGTCTCGCTGTTTGTTCTGAAACTGAAGTTGTATTCACTTCCTATGTTTCAAACTTTGACAATGATGTATTTGTTTCCTACGTTTCAGACTTTCAAAAGTATTTTGCTTTGACATTCCTATGTTTGGCCTAAGAATCTTAATCATTGCATCTCTATGATCAAATGTATTTCTAAATTAATGACATAGGTTGACATAAAACATATCTCAAACACACATGAAATATAGAAGCTCAAAATCATGTTTCACATCACACATAAAATTTACATTACACAGAAATTGAACCTACAACAGAACAGAATGTAATAATTGTTCAAACACTTTTGGTGATAATACACATTTTTAAATATGCAAACTAACTTGAAAGACGATCTTAGAAGCTTCTATGTATTGGAATTTCAGCTTCTGACCCACAATGAAAGGAGTAGCACTGATAAATTTGCTCCAGCCTTGGCCTAATCTGCATTGATTTCCTGCTGAATTCCCTTTCATTAACCATTCCCTTCCTTGGTAACAAATCGTAACTCCTCTTCCTTTCCTCCACTTTCGGTAAAACTTAACAAGACTCTTTGGCACATACTGCAGAATAAGTAATAAAAGTTACCTCCACCCAGATATCCTATATTTTGACATTAATCAACTACTGCAGAATAACTATTATGGTTGATAATTACTTACAACTCCATGACATTTCTCATCAAAATGTGAATTGTGAAGTGTTACAATGAAGAACTCAAACTCAGTTCCTGAATTGAAATCATCAAATACTCCAATAGAGGTTGACTGCTCAACATCAAGGTGTTCTGTGCAACAATATCAAATGTTGGAAAACATTACAGACATTTCTCAGACAAATAATAAATTACAAACATAATGTTAATCCATTAGAAAAATAAATGTATACCTTCAACCTCATCAATTAGCTCCATAGCAAGCACATGATTCGAACATGATCTATTCATAACTACATCATCAAACAAAGATCTGTTCCTTAAACCATTGAAGATGTCAAATCCGTTGGGACTAATAATGGACAAATAGAATGTAGATTTGCCAAGGTAATGAAATACAAATAGGAAATCCACATCAATTGAGTAGTATTTCTCCATCCTTTCCAAACCATATAAGCAATTATTATTTTTCGAGAGACTAGATATCCAAACGTTATGATCTGCCATCCACACTGTAACTGTGTCTTTGATGTTCATCCCATACTTTTCCATGAACAGTCTTGGAATAACCTACCAATGATAACAAAAATAATTACTAAACATATTATGATCTTTTGCACAAATCCTCATTTCAAAATCATATATATATATATATATATTACAATTTCTCTGTTCTGTAATGATTCTTCATTTGTCATGTGATAGAATAAACTTCTTGAAGTACGAAGTTCGTCTCCTGGTAACAGAAAATTATCAATAAGAATTTAACATCATTGCAAGAACCTCAACCTTAACACATATACAAAAATGTACCATTGGGAGGATTCCACCCTGAGATAATCGCACTATCAAAAACAACAACTTCAATTGAATTCATAAGCTTTGTGCTTTGAAAGATACAGATATCACCTTCTCTCAGTTCTAAAGATTTTACAAATTCATTCCACATATTACCAAAGTTACAGTAATCATCATGCATTGCAAAGTCCACTCTCCATTGGTTGTTTGCCAACCCAATATCAACATATTTCAGTAATGAATCAATATTCAGCAGTTTCATCTCCTCTCTTGAAAATATCTAATGACACATCAAAACCATGAGTAAATATTGAACAGATGAAGCAAAAAATAAAAAATGTTAGATATATTACCTTCGTCCAAGTTTTCTTCGCCAAATGATCCTGCTTAATCTTGAATTCGCAAATCTTTCCAATCGGATTGTGAACATTAAACTTAAAAGCAGAGGAACATTTATCCAATTCAAGCCCTCCATCATTCAATGGGCATTCCTTTCGTTCGATCGTTTTTATAGAGTACTCAATCTCTACCGCGTAACAATTAAATATACGTAGATTGAAATTGGGACCTCTATGATACTCAAGATATGCCAGATTGTATCTTTTCAAACCATAAAATGATACCATATCCTCTATACCTTCAATAGTTCCAGTGCTCCTAACAAATTTACCAGTCCATTTAGCACCACTAGGCAAATTGAGATATACTATATCTGGGATTTTCTCACTGAATTCATGAGTTAACTGATCTGGAAGCACCTACAATATCAAATATAACACAGTTCAGTTCATGCTTCCTAAATGAGTACATCTAAGTCGAACAAAAGAAACATAAAATATCTCCATAACATTACCATACATCCATCTTCCAAACTCCTACCATAATCCAAACATATGAACCTCAAATGAAAATCGGCATTAGTCATTCTCCTGAGATTTAAACTTCAACAAGACAATTAAAACTACAAAACAACTAAAAAGCAAAATTATTTTTTAGATGACTAATTTATGGAGGCATAAAAAACAACAACAAAAAGTTGTGCACAAATACCTTGGAATCGAACAACACGATTACGCTTCAACAATCACTTAGAGGATATCCTCTTCTTATCAAAGCTAATGCGTATCTAGACAGTCCAATGAACTTATTGCCAATCCACTCTTCTTAAATTGTATGTGTTCGTAACTACCGTATTACAGTACTTATTACAGTAGTGCAAGTGGAAGTGTGAAGTACCGTTGAAAATTTGTTTATACTCCAAACCTAACAGCAAGGACTATCTAGGTACAAACCATATTAATTACGGAGAGCAGCAGTAATGAATGCATTTAGTTGTCCAACAGTGAACGCATGGTAATTGTAAGTAATACACTTCAATGAAAGCAAATAAAATATTCTAAGGTCTTTCCATGTAACAGATGTTACGTTATTTAAAGATCTCTTAGCATGCAATATTATCGTTAATAAATTGACGGAATTAGTCAACAGAAGTTTCAATTAAATGTGTTATTTTCAGTATCGTTTTATTGAAAATATCTTTCTTATCATGTACATAATCTATTTATGTAACCTACTCTTACAAATCAAAAAAATCTTAAATAATAAATAGACATGTTCACCTTTTACAGTCATTTTTCGAACAGTTTAGAAATTACAAAATTTTATTTTTTGGTTCAATTTTCTATATTACGTATCGTTTAATTCAAAATTTCTTTTCAAACGTTATTATAAATTTATAAGAGTATTTCTGATGACATCTAAAATGTAAAATTTCATAGAGAATCCCTTAGGCATGTTCAGTATTTAATAAAGTCTTTAAATATTTTATGAAAAACGTTTTTAAATAAAGTCATGACATAAAATTTCAAGGCAATCAAAAAATTTTCTATATTACGTAATATTTAAGGTAAAATAAAATAAATCATGTATTAAAATTTGAATTGGATTTTTTATTTTACGTATCACTTTATTGAATTTTTTTAATATATTTTTTAAAAGTAGAACACATTTTTTTATTTGTATCCAATATATTTTTATGATATAAAAGTAAAAAAATGTCAAATTCATTGCTAATCACTTCACCGTGTTAAGCTTTTAGACGATAATTTTATGTACCAAACAAATTTTATTTTATTTAAAAATATCTGAGCAACATTTATTTTCAAAATTATTAATACAATGCAATATACTACCAATTTAAATATAATCAATTAAACAATGTTTATTACATGATTTCCAACCGGTTGAATACTAATAAGATATTTTAATAATATTTATTATATTAGCCTGATTTATAATTAAACATATCAATTTAAAAGTGTCAAATTCATAGATACTCACTTTACCATGTTCAGTTTTTAGACAATGATTTTATGTACCAAACAAATTTTATTTAATTTTAAAATATCTGAGCAACATTTATTTTCAAAATTATTAATACAATGCAATATACTCTCCAGTTTGATTTGTTAATTTACAAAGCGTTTATTTAAAAATTTCATTTTCTCATGAAGAGTGTATTCATGTAAGACATTGTTATAAATCGTATCAATAAATTTCTCTAATAAGCAAATTTATATAGTTTGGAAGCAAATGTTTACCCAAGAAAATGTCATTAAATTTATAATTATCTTAGCTAAACTCTTTTACAAATTATTAATAAATTACATATTAAAGCCAATATACTCTCCATTTCAATTTGTTATTTTACGTACCGTTATATTGAAATTTTCCTTTTATCTTCACCTTAATATATTAAAGCAAGACATCCTTATGATTTTTAGCAATAAAAAACAAGGATACAAAAAATGTCAAATTTCATAGAGAAGAGTTTGATATTAGATACCCAAGAAAATTTATTTTCATTTGTAATTAATTTTCAACATAAATTTTGAAATATATTTATAAATTACCAATTAAATGCAATATGCTGTCCAGTTCAGTTTTTTATTTAATGTTTCATTTTACTCCAAATTTACTATTTTCATGAACGTAATTCTTATACGTCATTCGCTTTACTCAAAAAACTTATCAACGGAAATTTTAGAAATTATTAATAGATTACAGATTAAATTCAATAAATTACAAATTACAATTAATGTTACTACGATATTCAACTGTTACAAAATATGTGCCACATAACCAATATATTAAAATTACGTGAACAAATTGCCAAAAATATTCCCAAAACAATTTCCAAATTAACAATTTAATGAATCAATTAATCAATGTTTATTACATGATTTCCAACCGGTTTAATACTAATAAGATATTTTAATAATATTTATTATATTAGCCTAATTTACAATTAAACATATCAGTTTAAATAAATTCAAAGTATTAATCGAATTTCAAAAAAGATAAAAATTCGTTACCTGACAACAAAATATTCAACGATTAATCAACATTTTCTGCCTTATGTCGAAAGATCGAATCGTTACAATGTGCAGCATATTTATATTCAAATCATACTCGAACGGCAGGACAATACCAAAGGACACCAGCTACTACCAGACACAGAGCAGATACGTGCACCAAGAACTCTAACCATCACTCACGCACAGCAATCGACACGCCAGTATTAACTACACACATGCTCCGAGAGTAAATACTCCTACTACTACTGAACCTATCTACTCACTACTTTATAAAAACTCTAAAAAGACCAACAGCAGTCCATCTTTTATATACATATATATATATATATATATATATATATGTATATATATATATGTAATCATACATATATTTACAGATAATACTTCTTCAACGCCTCAACAATCAGAAAATATCAAACACAGTCCTTTGATAATGTCCAACAGCACCAGAATGCCAGCGTTAGTATCATGCTGTTCCTTCTAACAATCGTATTGTTGCATGCACCTTATTTGAACTTTGATCACAACTACTATTTATATTTTTCTTTTGACAGGGAAAAAAGAAGAAAGGTCGACTACTCCGAAAGTAGCAACAGCGAAGGATCTTCTGACGACAAGATCAAGACAGACCCAGAAAAAATCGAGAAATCGCTAACTAATCTACAGATCAACATGAGGGAACTAGCTGGCAAGATCGAAGAGATGATGATAGTATTTGAAGCTTTCTCTCAGCAATTTCAAGCCAATCATGCCATGCTGCTGGAGGACATGAAAGAATTGAAGCAATTGGGAAGGGAAGTGACGAATGGGTTCCGTAATAATTGAACTTCGTTTTGAAAAATAATCTGCTATGTTTATGATTTCAATCTGGTTTTAATGTATGTTTATGATTTTGTAACAATGTCTGGAACGACTTAGTTTCTTTGATGGATGGAAATCATGTACCTGATGGATGGAACTTTGGTATTAATATCTATAAATTTGATATTAAAATGTTATACCCTGGTTTTGGAAACTGTTTCTGCTAATTTTGCAAACATTATTTTCTCTTAGATTTGAGTTATATTTGTATTTATTTTAACTTATTTTGCAAGATCATTCGCCAAAGTGCTTACATGTATATATGGCTTCATTTACATCTATACGTTAAATATATGAGCCCTAAATCAATACTTAACATATTTACATCTATCTGTTAAGTGTATGAGTCGTAAATCAATGCTTAACATAATTAAGAAAACAAAATCAATATCAATTAATAATTGACAAATTCTTAAAAAAGAAAGCCCGCGATAGCGGGCACAACTCCTAGTATAGATATAAGCCGGTGTATATAAAGGCTCTAGGAGTATAGCGTATATTCGTATTTTCAAACTAAGATCGGGAGATAAAAATATTTTATTATAAACAATGTTGTAATAACCAGGGGATCGCCGGACACAGTTTATTTTCTAAATACTGATTAAAAATATTCCAATAAATATATTTTAAATATTTTTAGATTGATAAATATTTTCAGTAATATTAATAAATTTGATTTTTGTATTTATTTAAATTAAATGTATATTAATTTGAACATTCATTTAAAAGGGATTATTAATTGTTTATTATTTAATAAATATTTATTAAATATTCTAAATTGATTCAAAAATTATTTAAGGTCTTTAATAATTATATAAAAAAATTTCTTACCTTCGAAAAATTTATTTAAATATAGCAGAGGTTCCCAAATATTTATTTTAAACTAATTAAATCCTTTTAAGGACGATTAAATATTTTCTGAGTCATTAAAAGTTGGGAATCTAGCTTTGGAAGCGATAAATGATATAGGTCATGGGTTGGCACAGTGGTTAAGTGCCCAATCCATGAACCGAGAGGTCATGGGTTCGACTCCTGCCGGGGGTCAAAAAAAACCGGAAACAGCCTCTCTGCCCTTGGGTAGAGGCATGGCTGCGTACAATCTACCCCCCTCAGACCCTGCTCATGCGGGATATACTGAGTACGTTGAGTTGAGTTGAGTTTTAAATGATATACTTTCCCCAAGAGGGTGAAAGTCGGGTGGAGTGAAGTTTACTTAGAATAAGCGGACCTTAATCAAATGACTAATTGAGGTTATGATATGTCTTGATAAAGGTTCCATGACTAGAGGGGAAACATCCAGTTAAAGCATGGACACCGGGCAAGTTTTAAACTTATTAAATCCTTTTAAGGACGATTAAATATTTTCTCAGTCATTAAAAGTTGGGAATCTAGCTTAGGAAGCGATAAATGATTTACTTTCCCCCTTTTCATCGAAAATGATTGTGATTTGAGATCACTGTCCTACCTTAGTCTGGGTTCCGAATTATTAAAATCAAAAAGATTTTTCAACCAACTCCCAGGTCGTGATTTTCAAAATATTATTCCATAATATATATGAGATCAGTTGACGGAGGTCAACACACATTGCGATTGTACTTCCCAAAATTTCCGGAAGTAAGAATACTAGTGATAATGAAACCTATCAACTAACATTATGCTTGGGGAACCTGGTTAATAACTTCCGTTCGGAATATAGATAGGATTTTTCAAGGGACTGGAGAAAGGTTAGCGTAAGAGGCCGAGTGATGCACGGTCTAGCAGATACTGGCCTAGATGTCGCCAGGTTAGCTTAAGAGGTCGGTTGACACCGGCCCAGGAAATATATTTATTGGCCTTAGAAATGTCGCCATGTTAGCGTAAAAGGCCGATTGACACCGGTCCAACAGATATAAATGACCCAGGTGTTGCCATGGGTGATGACCAGTTAGGGATCATCCTTCTACAAGTAGAGAAAATTTCAAACTTTATACGGTACAATATGACTGATCATCGTGTACCGTGGTGCGTGCTCTAGAATAGTCTCATCTTTCCAGTTGCAATTGGACCGCAACATTATAATAAAAGCATAGGTGCTTAGTTACCGATAATGTTTGCAGTGGTTGAAAAATGTTATTCCTCTTATAAAGTATCTCTAGTTGTATGGTACTCTTAATCAAAAGTTACATTTTCACACTGTGGTTAAAATGCACTGGTTTAGCTTACGATGAAAACAACTATGGTAGTAGTATCTTGAATTGCGTACTTGTTAAATTTTCTAATAGATTAGCAAAACTATACTTGATGTAATTTTGCTAAGTAAGGATAGTATTATATCAAATTATGAACTTAATTCATTCATTTGGGATCATTTCAAACTTGACACAAGTTATGAAAACTGTTCATCGAGAACTCGGACTTCTGTATTATCGAGATATATTTTGCTATACTTACTTGTATCGTGTACGTTATATGCTTATACATTTAAAAAAAAAATCCTTTTGAGACGAACTACATTGTTATTTGGATGAATAACTTGCTGAGCATTCTTTCGCTCATTCTTACTTTGTAAAATATTATATTTTCATTAAAAGGAGACCATAGTCGGTTGTCCCGTACTGGGAGGAAAGGGATGTGGAAGATACACACTTAAGGTAGTTCAGTTCAGGATGGATACTTCAAAAGTAAGAGAATAGGTTTCTATTATATTTAGTAGCAAGAATTATTTACAAGTATGGTTTGTAACCACTCCATATAGAGGTAGTAGTTAATAGTGTGAGATCCTGTACATTTGGTTTGTAGTAACTAATTTTACTCTATATCGTTTCTAAGGCTATAACTTGTGTGAGTTTGAGATTGGGATCTATGACGTTGTTTTGTTGGATTGCAGAGTAATACAGGTAGTATATGATTGGATGGTGACGTGATGACCAAGATCCCTGACCCCGGATCTGGGGGCATTACATGGACAGAGGACCTATTTTCCGGATTTTACTGAACAAGGCAGTGGGTCATGCGATGAATAGTGTTATCACGTAACTCTCATTAAAACGTTCGTTTCTCCTAAATTGTAAATCGGATTGACATGATTCTCGCACCAAGACAATCTACGAATCGACCTTTTCGTAACCATGGGCAGTGATCATTTTTAACAGTGGAGGATTTTCTCAGATTCTTGATACAAAACAGGGCTAAACATAAACGGGCATTATGACGGCTATCTATTACAAATAATTATGAACATATCTTCAAGATTTTCCTAATGTAGAGCATAAAAATCCTCAACACTAATATTGCAAGTCATTCAAATAATGCATTTCGAAAATCCTTAGTTGCATAATCTACTTGAAGTTGCAGACATAGGTAAAAGTAAACCAGTCATCCCTAGCACCGGGACCAATTTTTAAGTTTGACGAAGTTTATTATCTTCAAATAATTGTTCTCAATGTAACTAAAACACAATCTTTCTTTTGTCCCTTCAAAGCATCGGGAAAAGAAAAGAATGAAATGGTTGGCACAATCAAGATAACTACATATTTACAAAACACTGTCTCAATTCATCATGTGTAAGATGTGAAATGGTTCCGAAGGATTAAGTGGATTTGGAGTAGAGAACAAGTGGTACATATATATACAGAGGATGCAAAAAAAATTGAGGAAAAGAATCAATCTAATTTCTATAATTAATCTCAATCCTATAATCATCCTATAATCATGAACATGGTGATACACAGCTGTCAACACGGTGATTGTTTTTTTTAATTTTTTTCTTCTCATCTATTGGCTTTTTTTCTTTTTTGTTGTTTTAATCTCATGTCAAGAGCCCAGGGTTACAGAGAATGATGACTGAAGGGAAAGAGATGTTCGACAAAATTATAAGTTGTATATCAGGCCCCTCTTGTGAAAGTTTTTCTGTTAGTTAATGGTAGAGAAAAATCCTGGCCATGGGTAATTATATTTATGAAGTGATACGTTGAAAGAGCCAAAAAAACCGATTGCATCATTTTTTCAAAAATGCCGTAGAGATATACAAAACCACCTTTGAATCACTGATAAGAGATGGGATATTCAAACCTTTGCAGCAGCTGCAATCATTCTAATCAGGATTTTTACTACAGAGTAAAATCAAAACGTTAATAATGATCGATTAGTACCCTCTAGCAGTTAGAGTTATAGAATAAGTTAGAGTTATAGAATAGAGCGGAAGGTTTGTTTCACTTGCAGATGTCTATTCCACAAAGAACTGATAACTTGTAGAATTATAAACTAAAGCAAAAGTCATGTTTCTTTTCCAAGGAATTATATTGTAAAATTCTTCCCATCATTTAACTCTCAAGTAAGGCTGCTTATGGCAAAAACACTCCAGAGGTACAAAACTTTACCACCTGAATTCTATGTCTGACATCAGACGCGCAAAACAAATTGAAGTGTATTTTAAGCATGAAATTGAAAGAAATACAGAGATCTGATTATTTTAGTTACTTCTATATGTACCTTAACAGCAAAAAAAAAACCAGATTTGCACAACAAAGTTGAATGGTTTTGGTGTTTGTAATATATAATGTAAATGGGATTATAGCTTACAAGGATACTGGCATACTGCTACTGCTTCTGGAGTTGAATAGCCTTGTTGATATTCAAGGTGGAATTTATTCAAATAATGGATACAATAACCGATACTTGTACACTCGTATATTTTTGGGTACTATCCGTTTTTTGAAGGTCAACCTCCGAGTGGAAGATTGTTAAGTGTGTAGAATGCTCAGGGCATTGGCCAAGAAAAACGAAAGCAATTCTCAAGGGTTAGAGCCTTGATCTCAGATGACAAGGCCTCGACACTTTAACAATGGGATTTACAGTATTGATTCATATTTAAAGTTTGATCACAATTCTTCTATCTTAAATATTCTCATGTAATTATATGGAACCCTGCCCAAAATTAAAAAAACTTATCAATACAAAATAATTGCGGCTTTAATAGGTAAATCTTCAAGCCACATAAATTTGTGTTGCTGTATATTTCATGTTAACTACCAGTTCACTTTCAATTTTGTTGTTTTGTTTTCAGCACTAGGGTGTGTAAGTTTTTTAAAAATACGCAACGGAACAATGCCTTAATTAAAACCAAAAATTGGTATACTGGAACTATCACTGATGTAAAAAAGGATTTAGCCACAAAGAAAAGAGGTATGGAAAATGTGGAATAGGACACTCGGTGTGTATGAATGATGACAGGTTAATTTGAATCCCCTAAGCCTAATTCCGTCATCGTATCATCTTCTATCATCTTCTAACTTATTAGAAGAGTCTACAAAAAACAGTACAAGGAAGTAATGATCAAATCTGATATAACATACATAAAATTCTTAATACAGTTCAGAACAAAAACACTACAGCATAATGTGTTGATACATCATCAAAGGATTGCATGATAGAATTACCTGAAATCAGTTGGGCTTGATCCTGACAAACCTAATCTTTATCTTTGTAGTTGCGAGCAGGGGAGACATGAAAAGTTTAGTTTCGGAGATTTGAGGATTCTTGTCGTTGTCATCAGGCATGGAGGCTTCAAAAGTGATAAAGTAAGTGGTACCCTGCTCATCATTCAAAGATTTCATTGTACTGAGAACTTTAACTTGTCATATTCTTCCTCCTGATCCATGTTATAGAGGTGGAGAGCAAACCGAGAGAGATAAAGGGGCAAATTGCAGCCATTTTGTGTATGGAGAGTATATTGTTGGGGGTCTTTCTCATCGAAATAAGAGAGGTACTCCATACAAGGGGGGAAACTTAGGGAGCCAATCGACACCCACATAATCAGTTTCTTGAGGGGATAAAGTTGGATCAGCCTTCCTAACAAGGACAATCTCGAAAGAATAATATGGGGAATCTGGGGGAGAAGTACGATCATACAATTTAGTTTGGAAGGTAACAGGAGGGAAGGAGGTTTGGAAAGTGAGATTTAAATGAGTAGCACAAGGACCAAATTTCATTGCCTTGACAACTTGGACATTGTCATAGTGTGTAGGGGGTACCTGATGCATGTTATAAATGGAAATAGCCAAGTGAGAGAGATGAACTAGTGTATCGAGATGAGGTTTAGGGAGATTAACCTCGGGTGGTTTGTAATAGAGATGAACTAGGAATTCCTGCAGCATTCCTGTATGGATAAAATCCAACATCAAAACCATCACTTATTTTCTCGTCTCTGGTGTAGCGTGCCATATCCCTGTTAAAGTCTTTACTCTTGATTCTATCCGACTCGTCAAGAGCCATAAAATCAAGAATATTAGGGTACTCATATTCAGATTTCAATCGACCGAGATCATATTTTTTCCTCTCACGAACAACTGTGTTCATAATGAAGGGACAGAAATCCTTGTTATTCCACATCTGGCGATGCGGGGGAACCACAACATCAAAAGGATTTGGGCATAGTTTTCTCTTCTTTTCCACATCTGGGTCGACAGGAAAACCTTGAGGCCTCTCTCCCCTCAGTAATTTTTTTAATAATATTTCCCCTCCCATCTCATCAATCATCTTTTTTTCGGTGGACTTAATCTTCCTTTTCTTCTGACTATCAAACCCTAATTGCTTTGCTGCTCGCCTCACCTTTTTCTTTGGTATTTCTTTCTATCTCTCTACCTGTCCCCCCAACTAAGATTGGCGGGGAAACTTATAGTGCATGTTTTGTTACTCATTTTAGTGTTTACTTATGGCTTATAAGGCCATAAGCATTTATGAGGGTGTTTGCCAATTTAAGTATATGTCTGGAGTATCTTAAAATGAGTAGCTTATAACTTATAAACACTTATGTCATATATAAGTGACAAGTAGAGTAGAGATTAGAGTGTTTGGTAAATCAGAACTTATAATCGGTAGCCTGTTTGGGTAAATCAGAACTTATAAGTTAACTTTTTTATATAATTTTCAAAATATTTGTTTTTTTATATATAACAATGGATATCAATGAATAAATCTCGATGAATAGGGAAATTTGATATATACATACCAATTTTCTTATAAGTTATAAGTTTAGCTAAAACTTATTTTGGCAAACACCCCCCGTAAGGACTTATGGGCTTATAAGCCATAAGTTCCTCCAAATAAGTTTAAACAAACAGCCCCTAAGTTTTAGCTCAACTTATGACTTATATGTTGATAAGTTGAATGTTAAGAAATCCTAACATTCAACTTATGCTTATAACTTATTTCTCGATACACGCAATATATAATATCCTTCAAATCTTCAAAATAATACTCCCTCCGTCCCCTTTTAGTTGGTACATTTGCAAAAAAAACACACATATTAAGAAAGATTGAATTATATATTTTGTTTCCATGTTTACCCTCATTAAATTACATGATTAGCTTCGTAATCAGCTTTGTTTTTATCAATACTTTGACGAGATATTTTAAGTCATTAATTATGCACCATTAACAATCTTCCTTTTTTGCATAAAGCTTTCACCTTCTACACTCTTAAAATTCTTTCTTCATTTTGTATTCATTTTTTTTTCATTCCTCCCCGTACTTTTAAAAAAATTCCCACCAAAATCTTCAGGCTAAATTCAAAATCATTTCTAAAATGAAGTTCAAAATTTTA
This sequence comes from Saposhnikovia divaricata, assembly GCA_036435485.1. Classification (NCBI taxonomy): domain Eukaryota; kingdom Viridiplantae; phylum Streptophyta; class Magnoliopsida; order Apiales; family Apiaceae; genus Saposhnikovia; species Saposhnikovia divaricata. The sequence goes on from CM071596.1 coordinate 58,598,551, forward strand.
ATGTTTCCCACCAACTTTGCTTATATAATGAAGCATCATCACAACAATTTTTCAATACAATTATTTTTGAAATATGATGAATTTCACAAATATTTTGGATTTAAATCTTCCACCAAGTGAAGAAGAAATATTTATCCATGTTAATGATGATATACCGGTCCATGTAAATTTAGAAGGTTCAAAGAATCATCATGCATTTGATCTTAATACAGGTATGTATACTCCTTTTATTTGATTTCCCTTTAATACATTCTCTGTTTAGATTTTATTCATACCTAATTTACACTATTGCAACATTTGAAGATTCTGTGAAATATTTAGATGAGGAAATAATGCATGAGGATCAAAGAGAATCAACTAATAACATGGATTTGAACCAATCCCTACAAACTGATTGTAATTTTACAATACTTGCTATATGTGCTTTCTTTCCATGTAGACAATCTTTTGAGTAAGGAGTATATTACGAAAAAAATTGCAAGTGAAGAAGATGATTTGCCAGACCGTCAAGTATCTAGAAAAAAGGAGTTGTCCAATGAAGAACGACGTCAAATTTATCTAGCTTTGCTAGCGAGAAGTGCTAATGGGAAGCTCCGAAAGGGTACCTTCAAAGATGTTTCACAATTATCCTCTGTTACAGCTCGCACAATCTCGCGAATATGGGAGCAGGCCAAAAAGCCTTCCGCATATAATAATGGTAAGGTAGATGTTAATCATCGAAAAACAAAAAATTGTGGGCGTAAAAGAATTGAAATCGATCCTGAGAAATTTCGGAAGATTCCTTTATCCAAAAGAACAAGTATTCGATCAACAGCATGTGCTATAGAGGTGAGTAAATCAGCCTTACACCGCAGCTTTCAATCTGGTACTACAATCCGTCGTTATTCCAATCCTGTCAAACCACTATTGAAGGATTCTGATAAAAAAACACGTGTTCAGTTTTGCTTGTCCATGATTGACAAAAATAGTGGAGATAATCCTAGACTTTTGGATATGTTTAACACCAAACACATCGATGAGAAGTGGTTCTACATCACCAAAAAATGTGAGAAGTATTATCTCTTGTTAGAAGAATTTGATCCAGAACGAACTTGTAAGAGAAATTTTTTTTGACAAAGGTTATGTTCTTAGCCGCTATGGCACGACCAAGATTTGACTCGAATGGTAATGAGATCTTTTCCGGAAAAATAGGAATTTTTCCATTTATTACTGAAGAACCTGCCAAACGGAGTAGCGTAAATAGGGTCGCGGGAACTCTTGAAACTAAGGCTATTACTTCTGTTGGGAAAGATCTATCGAGATCATATTTGATCAACAAGGTGCTCCCTTCTATTCTTGAGAAATGGCCGTTTGGAGATGAGAACACTACTATAGATATTCAACAAGACAATGCGAGGACACACATCAACCCAAATGATGAAGAATTTCGATTGGCTGTTGCAAAATATTGTTTAAACATCGAACTAAGATATCAACCGCTTAACTCTCCCGACTTGAATATTTTAGACCTCGGATTCTTTAATGCAATTCAAACTCTGCAACATAAGGAGGCTCCTAAAACAGTGATTGATCTAGTAATTGCTGTTCAGAAAGCATTTGATACATATCCTTCTGAAAAGGTGAATCATATATTCTTAACTCTACACGAGTGTATGCTTAAAATTATGAAAGTGAGGGGTTCTAACAACTATAAAATCCCACACAGGAACAAGGAATCTTTAGAAAGAACCGGAAATCTGCCACTTCAATTGCAGTACGATGCAAAGCTCGTAGAATATGCGACAAATTGGCTCAATACTTGTTAAATGATGATTGATTAAGGCCATATTCTGATTTTGTTTTATAAGTTTTGAATGTAATTTCATTTTTGTAATTCTGTTTTGGTCAAGTATAGTTCTTGTGACCAGTGAATCTGTAACTTTGTTTCAATGTCTAGTTTGGTGCCAGACTCTGTAACTTTATTTCTGAGTTTTTACAATTTCAATCAAGTCATTGGTACACTTTTATGTCAAAGTTTGTTGGAATGTTGGAGTATTTTCCTTTCTTTTGTGTCAAAGATTATTCAAAATAACGTATGTTAGGTTAGGGGACTTACACAATTCGAGATTCACAAACAACCAATACAGAGCGCGCACACAATATTTGACGTGGAAACACCCACGTCCCAAACTTGTATTATTAATCTTGACAATATCAATAATACATCAAAACAATAACACCTTAACGGTGTCCCAACCCGATACTTGAGCCAACAAGGCTCAAGCACCTCCCAAACAATACTTAACACTACATCTCTTATTCTTTCACCTCCCCACAGACAAATACGATATGACTATGTATATATAGCCATCACAAACTTAGCCACCAAGATATTCTAATCATACTTGGTTTCCAATTACAATCCTTATCATACTTGGTATCTAAATATACCATCTATAATAATTATCTAAACACATAATTATTACCCAATCCATATATGTTTTGGATCACCAAAACCCATACTATTCGTATTGGGTTTAAACCCAACAATCCTCCCCTTCAACCCAATACCCACATCGAATTGAACGGTAACCATCAAAGCCATCGACGTCCATCTGCCAACGCCTCCCCTCGAACAAGAATCTCCTCATCTTGCTCCTCCAATCTTGAGTGTCGCTAAAACCCGTATAGTGACCCTCCAAACCATCCAAACCATCGTTCTTCACCATAACGATGTATCCATCTACAAAATCACGTGCATCAACCACCACGAGTGCTCTTCCACATGTTGAGTCACCCGATCCTTGCTTTCACAATCCTTCGGTCTCCTGAAGAAAATCACTAGTATCATCCAAATAGTTCACCTGGTTGATCAAGCCATTGAAATAGTTGCGATGACCTCTTCCATCTTCTTCCATCTCGAGTCCGCACAGGATTGATCCACGGTGCAAGGCCAACCGAATAATCCATACCGCACGTAACTTTGTCTCTACCCGCTTTAGTAGCAATCTTCTTATCAGCAAATCATTCATCATGCTCTGCCATACCAATTGAACCTCGAACTTTCCGTCAACCTCATCCATCACGAACCCGAACCTTGGCTTTTGATACCACTTGTTAGGTTAGGGGACTTACACAATTCGAGATTCACAAACAACCAATACAGAGCGCGCACACAATATTTGACGTGGAAACACCCACGTCCCAAACTTGTATTATTAATCTTGACAATATCAATAATACATCAAAACAATAACACCTTAACGGTGTCCCAACCCGATACTTGAGCCAACAAGGCTCAAGCACCTCCCAAACAATACTTAAGACTACATCTCTTATTCTTTCACCTCCCCACAGACAAATACGATATGACTATGTATATATAGCCATCACAAACTTAGCCACCAAGATATTCTAATCATACTTGGTTTCCAATTACAATATTTATCATACTTGGTATCTAAATATACCATCTATAATAATTATCTAAACACATAATTATTACCCAATCCATATATGTTTTGGATCACCAAAACCCATACTATTCATATTGGGTTTAAACCCAACAACGTACACTTTTTATGTTGAATATACAGAGTTTGTTGTCATTCTTATTTATGCTAGAATTGCTGTATCTTACGACATGTTTTAGTGGCAGTAAGCAAGAGTTATATATGGGCATACGCTTCATTTCAGATCGCAGTTGTCATCCTGTTTGCTCACATCTTTTATACAGTGGTAAGAAGATGGCTATTTATACTATGTTTCTGAATACTGTTGGAAGATTATGCTTAACACTGGCCTTGCTAAGTGCAGCTAAATGTAAATTACATATTGTCTGTTCTGCTTTCATCGTTTACTGGATTTGGAACAACAATCAGCACCAACTTGCTTCTTGTGGAGTACTTAAGATGGAAAGCAGGTAGAAATGCTCAACCTTCTGGAGTAAATATTAATGGTATGGTCCAGCCACAGCAAAATGTACCACATATTTACCACCACAACAAGCACCAGCAATCCCAAGTCTAATCTTCGTCATCAACAACAGTGACAACACAATGGTAAAATAATTTGACTATTTTAAGTTACAGCTTTATTCGAGTATTTATGCTACATGTTATGGAGCATAGACACAATCCCATACCTAATTGATCCCACATCGTGGGAATAAGCAAAAGAGAAAGAACCTTGACATCGTGGGAGTAAGCAAAAGAAAAAGAACCATTTCTTATACTTGGTCTACTGGTCAAGTATAGTTCTTGTGACTAGTAACTCTGTAACTTTGTTTCAATGTCAAGTTTGGTGACAGACTCTGTAATTTTATTTCTGAGTTTTAACATGCTTGTATACATGTTGCTGCATCAATAGTAAGTATACTCCACAACTTAGTAATTAATGGAACTCAGGCAACTTAGTGAGATAACGAAAGAAACAAGATGCAACAAAAATGTAAACTGGAACCATCAAATACATCTTGTTCATCAAAATTCTTCTTACACTTTAACAAGATAAATTAAAAATTACAACTCCACAACTATCCAAAAGAAGTTTGATTTTTGGAGAGAAGCATTGTACACATAGTTATATAAGTTAACTCTTTATCTCATTTAAGATATTACAATACCATCGGAAAATAAATTTCTGCAAAATGTAAGATTATTTCCCGCAAAGATTCATTCAAACCCAAAGATTCGTCAGGAGAGCTTTCCTCTTCGGGGGGCAATTCATTGAGTTCAATCTGAAAATGGGGTCCTTGTTGACCATTTTCACCATTCGCAACAAAACTTTCATTCTCGCCTTCCTTCGGCAACTCATTCAGATCAAAATTTTTCATTTTTAGTGTGACCAGTTTTTATCTAAAATTTTGACTGTGTGGCATTGAAAGGAAATGCACTTGAAGAATATATATACATGGAGTTAGCATGATTTTACAGTAATTGGGAGTAATCGGGAACTACAGGAAACACTTCATTTCTTAACTTTATTAGCTGAGTTACATATGTGCATTGTAAGTATAAAGTCAAACATGGGTAATACAAATAAAGGGGTAAAACAGGAAAAATTGATAAAAAAAAATGTATTGGAACAAGAAATGTGACAACTATTTAGGGACAATTTTTTTTTGCAAATGTGCCAACTAAAAGGGGACGGAGGGAGTATATCTTTTGATCCGTTCATTAAAAAATTGATATGTATATATCAAATTTCTCTACTCATCGAGATCTATCCATTGATATATAATAAAAAAAACAACTTATAAGTTCTGATTTACCAAACACTCTACTGATTTATAAGTTCTGATTTACCAAACACTTTACTAACTTATAATTTCTGATCTACTTATCACTTATATGACACTTATGCTTATAAGTCATAGGATACTCATTTTAAGGTAAGCCAAAGGCCCCATACTTCCGGCCCATCTATATATAGTGCATGTTTGGTTACTCATTCTACTATTGACTTATGGCTTATAAGAGCATCTCCAAGAGGCTCTCTATTGTAGCTCTTAACTCAAAAAATGAGGAGAGAGAATAAAAATCAAGCTCCAAGAGACTCTTAGAGGCTCTTTGAAAATTTAAGAGTTTCTTTTCTCTCCTCTATTTTAGGAGCAACTAGTAGCTCTTAACTTAATATTTTATTAGTAAAATAGTGGTTCTTCTCTCTCATCTATTGATTGTTTGTCCAAGTGGAATTGAAATATGAATATTATATAAAATAAAGAGTCATAATAGAGAGCATTGTTGGAGTTGACACACAACCAATGTAATAACTTGCTAAGAGCTTAATTGTTTATAATATATTTAGGAGTGAGTTAGAGACTCTTGGAGATGCTCTAAGGCCATAAGCACTTATGAGGGGTGTTTGCCTATTTAAATTTTAGCTCAACTTATGACTTATATGTTGATAATTTGAATGTTAGGAAATCCTAACATTCAACTTATGCTTATAACTTATTTCTCGATACACGCAATATATAATATCCTTCAAATCTTCAAAATAATATATATATTGATCCGTTCATTAGAAAATTGATATGTATATATCAAATTTCTCTACTCATCGAGATCTATCCATTGACATCCATTGATATATATTAAAAAACAAATATTTTGAAAATAATAATTAAAAAAAATAACTTATAAGTTCTGATTTACCAAACACTCTACTGATTTATAAGTTCTGATTTACCAAACACTTTACTAACTTATAATTCTGATCTACTTATCACTTATATGACACTTATACTTATAAGTCATAAGCTAATCATTTTAAGGTAAGCCAAACGGCCCCATAGTTTATTAGGTCCATCTATACAAACATCACTCTCCTTTTCAAATTCCTACTTGAAATCTTAAATTAAAATTACAGTATATATACTTTACTACTTTTCCTAAATATATTTCAAATATAATTTCCACTTGAAATCTAATATAATGTTAGTAATATAATATTTTTTGTTTAAATTACTGGTATGAATTGTTTAAAATTAAAAAAATAAATTCTTAAATTTTATTATGTTGTTAAGAAAATTCTGGACTTTAGAATGTACCTTAAATATAAAATATTTTTTTACATAGATGTAACTCTTTTTTTTTTTACTATTTAGGCTATATGCCTTACAACATAATATCTGTTCTAAGATAATTCTCGGGATGAGCGAGAGTCGAGCCCACAACCTAGTAGGTACGAAAGACGATACACCCTTCACCACTTGAGATATCCAATCGCGTTCATGTAACCCTTTTTTTTTTGTTAAATTAAAGCAAAATATTACAAGTAATTATACCTATTTTTTTTAATAATTGCTTAGTGCATATGTCTCAACTTATTTCTTTGCAACATAATATTGTTGTGCCAATCTTTAATATTTTTATTTTTATTATCTTGTCTAAGGGAGTATCTTTCTCTAAAATAATCTGAATCATTTTTATCTACTTTTCTATAATTCCTTTATTTTAATTATTAAAATCAAAATTTCTATCTCCAGGTCCTATTGCTTAGAAAAAAATCGAAACCTTTTTTAAAATTGGATAAGAGACTTATAAAATTGAAAAAAAATGAAAATTTTCTTTTTTAAATCCTATTTCATAAAAAACAAAATCTTTTTAAATTCAAAATTTCCTTTCTAAATCCTATTTTTCATTTGTAGTTTCCGATTTTCTTATCCAATTACCTTCTTTATATAACGTGTTATCATGTAATGTTCAGTATCTTTTTTGTTTGATACTCACAAGTCACGTCCTGATCTTTTTGAGTTCTCAATGAATATTGTATTAAGATGATGCTTAATGCTTAAAATGATATTAGGATAAATAGTCTCAGTCATATATATTTTAGTTGATCAATCATCAACTACGTTTTGGCTTATTGTTGATTCCATTCATACACTAAGTACTAATCCAATTATTATTATTTACTTTTTCTTATAAAATGATACAATCAACACTGTAACTTCTTCGCATCATTCTTAGTTATAGCTTCAACATATCCTCTGATCTCTTCTTCTTCATGTTACCACATGAGTGAGGTATATTTTACACGAGACCTCATTTTTCTGGCTATTTTTCTCAAGTAATTATTCATCAGCAAAACTCCTATGCACAAAGGAGACCTTTGGTTCCAGATGCTTCTACTATGTTGTGACCAAAATCTTGCATGGATTAATTTAGGCCCACTATAAGATTAAGGTCCATTCCGCAATGAGATTTGATGATTATTTGGGCTTCCGAAAGCCTATGACAGCCCACAGGGGCTATACCATGAGATGAGTAATGAGTAAATATGAGTTAAGGGTCCTAGGAGTGGCTTCTCATGAACGATCCCCTACCTATAGATGTCAATATGTACATGGCTCCCGGGACAGCTACTAGAAAGGGCTCTCGACTTAGCTTTTTTAGACAGCCTACCAAATGGACTATCGGAGTCAGGCTACTATGGAAGCCCGCAGATTCACTAATTTAGATAAGGATGACCTCCTATCTTTTAGGAGCACATCAATAAATACACTTCTAATCAGATAGGTATTCATTTAATAGAGGATATATGTCATAATTACATGATAAATCAGTCATTATTGAGATAAATACAAATAGATAAGCTTTCTACACTCGTAGAACAACTTGGTAACCTGATAACTACATCATACTCAAATGGTTAACGGAAGTAACGGTATTAAACCCATCACATATGGGATATATCATGGGAACAACGTGATCAAAACTACCTATGGGCTTGATCCTCTATAAATAGAGGTAGGTAGGCACACTAGTACAAAACTGGTCTATAGCGTCGGTCAAATAGGTCTATAGCGTCGGCTTTTTGGCGTAGTATATGTAGGGGACGCTATAGGTTATGCCTATAGCGTCGGTTAAATTGGTGACGCTAAAAGTCTGCTATTGCGTCGGTCATTTAACTGACCGACGCTAAAAGTCTACTTTAGGCGTCGGTCATTTAAATGACCAATGCTATATGTATAGCTTATAGTGCCGCCCATTAAAATGCCGACGCTATAAGTAGAGCTTATAGCGTCGCCCCTTAAAATGCCGACGCTATAGGTATGGCTTATAGCGTCGCCCCTTTAAGTGCCGACGCTATAGATATAGCTTATAGCGTCGGTCATTCAAATGACCGACGCCTAAAGTCAATTTTTTTAAAAATAATAATAATAATTTCAAAATTTCAATTTCACCATTACAAAATATAATCCAAGAACACCAAACAAGTCTAAACACAATTTTAATCCCATTGCAAAAAAAACCATTCAATACAACCAAAATATAATTCACCAATCAAACTAGTCTATACACCATTTCACCCATTATATACACCACTTCGCCAAAATATAATCCAAGAACACGAAACAAGTCTAAACACCATTTACGGACTCAGGACCCCTGCATAAGGTCAGCTATTGACATAAGCTCAGCTCCTAGAAGTTTAAGTCAAAAGTCTTCATGAGGCTGCACAAGAGATCAAATAAACAGAAAACAAAACGCATCAGACATGTACAAAAATCCAACTGAACATTATTGCTTCAGTGAAACATATAAAATATACACCCAGCGTAATCGTATATGGTTTTCCTGAGATTTTGCATGAAAGTGAGTAATCAGGGAAATCTCCGGGATGTGTTGCACGACTAAAATACACTCCCTAGCATGTATGAACTATGAATCACACTTCACAACATTATCACTACTTCATTTTATGATAATTCATATAATCATATTAATTTGCCAAAAAAATAAATACCTTTTCCATGAGAGACACATATATCTTGGCAAAACAAGGGAAGCTAGGCACCAATTAATTAAAAGGCTCTAAAAGGCTCTAAAATCAGTTAACAAGCCAACCATATTAAAAGGCTCTAAAATCAGTTGAACAGCTGAAGGTTGACAAAAAAACTGAGAAGACTCATAAACAAAATCAGAAAATCAGTTGACAAATCAGAAATCAACAAAATGTCTCAAAAACGAAACCTAAATCTCATATATTCATTGGAGAGACTCATTTGTATAGTTAATACAAACTCAGAAGACTAAAAATCATATGTACATCCACGTGTGTTGAAATTGTAATACCTTCAATTAAGCAAATAAGAACTCAGAGATGAAATTTAAAATGAAAAGCTCAGAGTAGTGACAAGCTAGCTAATTCAAATCAACTCTCAATTGAAGCAAACATTTTTAAGATGCTGTGAGTAATTACGTCAAATTGAAGTCGATGTTATTCCTACGTCGAGTTTCTTCAATTAAGGTGATTTAGTTTTTGAGAATGATAAGAATATTACTTAGCCCCTTGCTGAAATCTTCGATCTAGGGTCTGTGTGTGTTTTTTTGTTTGTTTTATTATGTTTTTTCATTTTTATCAATCCCGGTAAAACAATTTAGAAACCAGCTTTTAATTTTGGGAGCCCGCTTTGGTAGGCCGCCAATTTTTTTGGCCCAAAATTGTGATGTATGGCCCAAAATATTTAGAACTTTTTTTATTTTTTCTTGATCCTTACCTTCATTTCACTCCACTTCTTCATTTCAGAGTTCTCAAATTCTTAAGTTCTCAAGCTTTCAAGTTGCAAGATCAAGTTCGAGCTTTAAGATCAAGTTTCAGCTTCAAGATCAAGATGTCGGAAGGTGATCAACCAATGGCTCCCCCTGTCTCTATGATGGAAGCTATGTCGAAGAGGAGTAAGATGAGGACAACCAAAGGTAAAGAACAAATCAAACCTCCTTCGTATGTTGAACATAGATTTGAATCCTTGCTAGATCTCCTGAACATTATGAGGGAAGCATTCCCAAACTGTTATAGCTTAGATTCTTTTAACATTCCAAGTAAGTTGTCGGAACGAGATGTCCAAGAGATAAGGGAGTTATATCACTTCCCAAGTGCCATTAAGGTTCGTCTCCCAAATCCATCAGATAGAACATGCAACTGGCATCCTGAGAGGATTTGTGTTCACTGGGGTGCCTTAGATGCTGGGTTCAGATTCCCGGTTGATAATTTTATCATTAGATTGCTGGCGGAGTATCAGATCCACCCCTGTCAGTTGTATCCCAATGCTTGGAGGTACATCTCTATTTTCTTAATAAGGTGTCGCCAACTGGAGATTCATCCGACAACTACAATGTTTCGAAGTATCTTTGGGGCCAGCAACTCTTCCGACTCCAAGAAAGGATGGGTTAGCCTTAAGCACCAAGATAAACTTCCACACATAGTGAATCCCTTCTCCTTTCCAGATTCACAGCATTTCTGGGAAAGGGAGTTTGTAGTTCTTGAGTGGAAAGGTGGTGACTGGGGCAACTTCTTTGTGAAGAGATTTGGGTCCGTGGAGGACAGTTCACATTTTGTGTGTGACCTTACTGATTCAGAATTATTGGATTGAGATAGGCTTCTTCCTGATGACGGCCGTACACACTATAAAACTTTTCTGAATGAAAAGAATCTTATTGAGGTTGGCCTTAGCTTTCTTTCCATTAAGGGTAACTTTCTTACTTGAGCTTATTATGAACTCTGTTTGTTCTTATCCCGATATTTTTCTCTTTGTATTTCAGCTGCTGAGGAGATTGATAGTCGTCCTGAGAACCGGCCATCTGTTACTAAAAGGATGAAGAAGAAGGCTGAGGAGAAACTGAATCCTACTAAGCCTCATATCCCTAACTTCTTGGAGCACTGCTCTCAAGGCGGTAAACGATCCCGAAACGCTGATGGGGATGTCAGGACTCCTTTCATACCTCCTTGGGGAATATGTGAACAAGACTCGGTCTTTGGGAGTCCTTATCTAGCCCTAGACTGGTCCAAGCTTTCAATCACTCCTCCTGACCGAGTGACAATGCATACAGGCGACAAAATGGATGAGTCTCAGCTCATGGGCACTCAGGCCTTGTATCAGGTATGAAATTCCATCTGTTAAGTTCAATACTGTTTCTGATTTTGACTTTGCATATTCCTCATAGCTCACTCATTTCCCTTCTGCAGGCCAATGCTTACTTTCAAACTGTCTCCACCCAAGGCCGGGCTTTTAGGGATGAGAACATAAGCTTGAAGACTGACTCAGCAAGGTTCAAGGAAGAGATTGACGATCTGCACTTCCAAGTCGTTCATGCTGAAGCTAATGCTGCATCTACCCGTAAACAACTTTCTTTTCTCGCCAAAAAGAAGGCATTTGATGCTGATAAGGTGATCCAGGCCTACCATAGGTCTAAAGATTTTCTTAAGCTCGTTGATGATCATGATGATGAGATGCGTCCCTTCAACATGTCTGTTGGTTGGGATAAGGCCATTAACGCTGTGAGTCATAGGCATCCATCTGTTGTAAACCCGACTGATTTTCCTTGCCCAAATTGGGGTGTCAACCCGGCTAACCTAGCTTCTGGTTTAAGAACTAAAGTTGTTCCTCAGACATCAGGATCCGGCTTCAAAGGCAGTCATCGACGCTCTGGATCCAACTCCAAGGGGACTGTTCAAGTTGCTAGCCAAGACTCATCTTCTTCTGGCTCCCGTGGGAAGAAACCCCCACCTGCAAGGAAAGTTGGAGTAGTTGCTAGCCGAAGCTGCTAATGTTCAGCTAATGGTGATTGCCGAGCCCGGTGAAGACTCGGAGGAGGAGAGTGGGGAAGAGGAGAGTGGCGAAGAGGAGTCTGGGGAGGAGTAGCTGGAGCTGGTTTGTGGCCTTGCATGGCCTCGTTAGCTGTATGTGGCTTTATTTCTAGATTTCAATCAAGGTCCTTCGGGATCAAACTTTTATCTGTCTCGGTGATGTAACTTAACTGTTGGCCCTTCGGGGTCTTTATTTATGCATTTGTTTCCTCATTTGTTTGTTTACTTGTTTTCGGTACTTGGTCTTTCTAGACTTACACTCAACAGGTGCTTGGTACATAAACAAAATCGCAGAATCATTGAAGGAAAACAAACTTGCATTAATAATTCGAAATGGGTTCAACCCTTACATAACTTATTATTGTCCTACTCGGGGCGTTAAGCCCTGGAATGGTTTCATCGAACCTTATTTCTATTTCTCCTAATAGATAGATAAAAAAAAAAAAAGCAACTTCCTTGCAAGGGCAGCTTAAATATAATAAATTTGGAGGTTCAAGGCATGCCAAGTACGGGGTACCTCGTTCCCATCCAAGGTCTCCAACTTGTAGGATCCCCGTCCTAGCGTCTTCTTGACTCGATATGGCCCTTCCCAATTAGGGGCTAGCTTTCCTTTCTGACCAACTCCAGAGGCTTCTACCTTCTTTAGAACCAGGTCGCCTTGTCGAAAGAATCTTTCCTTAACTCTCTGGTTATAGTGAAAAGAGGCTCTCTTCTGATGTTCAGTATTTCTAGCATTGGCTTCATCTCTAACCTCATCAATTAAGTCAAGGGCAAGTCTCATCCCTTCTTCATTAATTTCTAGTTCATATGCCTCTATTCGAGGTGACGCTTGCATGATCTCCAAAGGCACAACTGCCTCAGCTCCATAATCCAGCAGAAATGGGGTTGCTTCAGTTGTCACTTTACAAGTGGTACGGTATGCCCACAGTATGGGCAGCAACTCATCTACCCAAGTGTTCCTAGAGCGTTCGACCCTCTTTTTCAGTCCATTAAGGATAATTCGATTAGCTACCTCAGCTTGCCCATTAGCTTGTGGATGAGCCACTGAGGTAAAACGAAGCTCAATTGCTAGTCAAACACAAAATAACCTATTGTCTATTTTAACTAAACATCACAACCAAAATTTAAGCTAAAAATTAAATCAAAACGCCTAACTAAAATTAACACAATAAATCACATTAAAGTTACATTTAATAGCAAATTCATCCATCCCAAATCATGGAACAAAATCAACGTTACAAATTAATCACATAAATGCTATCAATTAATCACATAAATGCTACAACTAATCACAATCAATAAAATCAATCTAACTACCTTTAATTTACAGAATAAACTTAAAAAATTCTAGCATGATTCTTTTGAAACAATGACTAGCCAAAATCAACATAAGAATTTAAATCCACCAACTCGACTCAAAACTCAAAGAACATATAACATAGACTAAGTGACAATCTCTGAAAACAAACTTTAACAAAACACAAAACAAAATGAAACAAAAACAGAAACTCAACAATTACAAACTATGACTCAGCAAAACTGGGTAATTCAGCCAGTGGACTCAGTGAAGGAAAGAAACGGAACTCAGTACTCGAAACTCAGCACAAAATCTCGCAGGGAAACTCAGCACAAAAGTTACCACCAAAAACTGGTAAGTCACATTGAACTGTGTCCCATTGTCTGTCACCAAAATTCGTGGGATTCCATACCTGCAAATTATGTTCTCCCAAAAGAACTGGGCAACTTTTTTGGTGGTTATCTTGGCTAGAGGTTTAGCCTCAATCCACTTAGTGAAGTAATCAATGGCCACTATCAAGAACTTCCTTTGTGCTGAAGCCATGAGAAAAGGACCAAGTATATCCATCCCCCACATCGCAAACGGAATAGGAGAGTTAATTGAAGTTAACATCTCAGGCGGTTGCCCTACAATTGGAGCATGTTTTTGACATCTCTCACATCTCTTGACATAGTCTTGTGCATCAGCCAACATCTCCGGCCAATAGAACCCTAAACGAGTGATCTTGTGAGCTAGGGCTCTGCCCCCCAAGTGTTGCCCACAGATCCCTTCATGAACTTCCTCCAATGCTTCTCTTGCCTCTTGAGGCCTCAAACACTTCAAGTATGGGATGACGAATGACATTTTATACAGAATGCCCTCAATCAAGGCGTATCTCAATGCTCTTACCGAAAGTTTTCGTGCCTCCAAGGCATTGTCTGGGAGCCACCCGGTTTCAAGGTGAGCTTTGATAGGATCTATCCAAGAGCCCCCTATATCAATTGGTGCCACTAATTTCGAGTTAACGGTCGGGGCCTTCAAGACCTGGAAGTAGACACTCCCAGCATAATTTTCTATCTCAGAAGAAGCGAACTTAGACAGGGCATCGGCCTTAATGTTTTCTTCTCTCGGAATGTGCTCAACATAGCATTCCTCAAACTGAGTCATAACAGCCTTTACGACTCTCAGGTATTTCGCCATAGTTTCGTCCTTAGCTTTGAATTCACCATTTACTTGTGATACCACAAGCCTTGAATCTCCACAAACTTTGAGATTCTTGACCCTCATGATTCTAGCCAAACCCAAACCAGCTATTAATGCCTCATACTCTGCTTCATTGTTGGTAGTAGGAAAATCTAACTTTAAAGCATACTCAACTGTAAACCCATCAGGGCTTTGCAAAACCAAACCTGCACCACTAGATTTTGTTTTTGATGCTCCATCAAAATAGAGCACCCAATATTCCTTCAGATCAGTTGTAATTCCTCCTCTTTTTTCTCTTTCCCAGGGGAAGTCACGATCTCTTGCCCCCCGACTTCTTGGTTGTTAATAGTGCATTCAACCACGAATTCCGCCAATGCTTGAGCCTTAATGGCTGTTCGAGGCTTATATATGATATCAAACTCTCCTAACTCAATCGCCCACTTGATTAGCCTTCCACTAGCCTTCGGGCTATGCAATATGTTTCTCAACTGTTGGTCCGTCAGGACTTCAATCTTATGTGCATGGAAGTACGGGCGTAGCTTCCTCGAGGCTGTTATCAATGCCAAAGCAAACTTTTCTATGGGTGAGTAATTCAACTCAGCCCCATGCAACACTTTGCTCACGTAGTAGATAGGTTTCTGGATTTTCTCCTCTTCCCGAATGAGGACAGCACTCAATGCTTGTTCAGATACCGCCAGGTATAGGTAAAGAGTCTCCCCAGGACTTGGTTTGGTCAACAACGGGGCTTCGGCCATGTATTTCTTCAGCTGTTCAAAGGCCTCTTGGCTCTCAGGAGTCCATACAAAATTTTTCACCTTTTTCAATGCTTGGAAGAAAGGCAAGCACTTGTCACCTGATTTGGAGATGAATCTCCCTAGGGCTGCCACTCGGCCCGTTAACTTATGTACATCCCGTATAGAACGGGGTGGTTCCATCTCCAGAATCGCTTTGATCTTGTCAGGGTTGGCCTCTATGCCTCTTTTTGAAACCATCAGACCCAAAAATTTGTCTGATCCAACGCCAAAGGCACACTTGGCTAGATTCAACATCATTTTATGGTGCCTCAGCACTTCGAATGCCTCTCTGAGGTGCTTAATATGGTCTGCTTTGACCAAGCTCTTAACCAGCATATCATCAACATAGACCTCCATGGTTTTTCCAATCAGATGGTCGAATATCTTATTCACCAGTCGTTGATAGGTAGCTCCTGCATTCTTTAGACCAAAAGCCATAACAAGGTAGCAGAAAACACCAAAGTCAGTTATGAAGGATACCTTTGGGATGTCATCCTTGTGCATCTTAATCTGATTGTAGCCACTGAATCCATCCATGAAACTCAACATTTCGTGCCCAGCCGTGGCATCTATTAGTGTGTCAATCCTTGGTAAAGGGAAGCAATCCTTAGGGCATGCGTCATTCAAGTCGGTGAAGTCTATACACATCCTCCACTTACCGTTGGCTTTCTTGACCATCACAGGGTTAACTAACCATTCAGGGAACTGAATCTCCTCAATAAAACCAGCTTCCAAGAGTTTGTCCACCTCTTGCTTAATGGCCTCTTGCCTTTCTGGAGAAAAATTCCTCTTCTTCTGCTTTATGGTCTTTCGCTTGGGATCGACATTTAATTTATGAGTTATGAGTTGGGGATCAATCCCTTTCATATCAGCCGCTGTCCAAGCAAACACATCACTGTTTTCTTGTAAGAATGTTATCAATTTGCCCTTCAAGGGTTCTTTCAGAGAAGCTCCTACATAAGTAACTTTTCCAGGGTCGCCCAACTCTAGAGGTATGGGAACCAAGTCCTCTGCTGGCCTTCCTTGGTGTTCATCATCAACACGGACATCCATGTCTTCAATCGGGAGTACCTGCCCCCCGGCTCCATCAGCTCTCAAAGCAGCCACATAGCAACTCCTGGCCATTTTCTGATCTCCTTTCTGTTCCCCAACACCACTTCTGGTTGGAAATTTGACCTTCATGTGATAGGTAGAGGTAACAGCCTTGAACGTATGAAGTCCGGTCCTCCCCAAGATTGCATTGTACGTTGAGGTAGCCTTAATCACCATAAAATTCAACATCTGAGTGGCTTCCTTAGGTTCTTGCCCGATTGTCACAGTTAACTGAATAGTCCCTTCAACCTTTGATTCGACTCCATTAAACCCGTATATCGGCATGTTGGTCGGGGTCAACTGAGAGTCAGTGTATCCCATCTTTATGAATGTGTCATGAAACAAAATATCAACAGAAGCTCCATTGTCTATCAAGACTCGCTTCACCTCCGAATTTCCAATAATAGGGGCTATGACCAACGGGTCGTCATGGGGGAATTTCACCCCTTCAAGGTCTGAATCATCAAACCCAATTGCTATTTCAGTCCTAGCACGTTTAGGGGCTTCTCCCACGATGTGCATCACTTCTCTAGCATATGCCTTTCGAGAGTTTCGAGTTGTTCCGGCCGCCGTTGGGCCTCCCCAAATCATGTTAATAACTGGCCCTCGGGGTTGTTGATTATGATCACGATCGCGATCGTTATCTCTTCTGTCATTGTCTCTTCTATCATAGTCCCTTCTTTGGGTTCCACGATCATCACCCTTTGTGAACTTGTTCAGCTTCCCTTTTCGGATCAAGAACTCAATTTCATCCTTCAACTGCCTACAATCATCTGTATCATGACCCACATCACGGTGGTACCTACAGTACTGCTCTTTATTTCTTTTTGCAGGATCACCCCTAAGTGGCTTCGACCATCGAAAGTCTTTATCCTTTTCAATATCTAACAAGATCTGACTCCTAGGAGCGTTCAGCCTTGCGTAATCAAAAAACCTCGGTCCCAAACCCTTCTTTGGTGGTGACTCAGAATCCTTGCTAGTCCGGGGATACTTGTCCCTAGCATCGTACTCTTGCTCTTGCTTTCGTTTCTTTGAGTCATTAGAACCCTTGCCATTGCCTCCTGCGGTTTCCTTCTTCATGCTGTCCTCAGCCTTGATATACTTATCGGCCCTTCGTTGGAGCTCGGCCATGTTTTCAGGAGGATGTTTTGCCAAAGACCTTTTAAAGAAGAAATCAGTGGTTCCGTGTTCCAGGGCTACCATGGCCACCTTATTTTCCAGATCAGTGATATTCAACGTCTCCTTGGTGAATCGCTTGAGGTAATCCCTCAAATTCTCATTCTTCCCCTGCATCACATACATGAGGGATGCAGAATTTTTTTCATGAACTCTCCCACTAATGAACTGGCTGACAAAGGCGGCACTCAGCTCCTTAAAAGAGCCAATCGAGTTTGCAGGTAGGCGGCTATACCACCTTTGAGCCATGCCCTACAGGGTTTGAGGGAATGCCCTACACTTTAAGGCGTCGCTCGCAGGCTGCAACAGCAGTGCGTTTGAGAATGTCCTAACATGGTTTGCGGGGTCGCCCGTTCCATCATAAGTCTTAATCGTCGGTATCTTGAACTTCCTTGAGATGCGAGCATTCATTACCTCTTCAGTAAACGGAGGTGTGGGATCATCAGGATCCCCAAGTGGCATCAGATCCTTGGGGTTACTTTTGGGGGTCTCCACCCTTGTCGATTTTTCAGTTGGGGCTTCGGCCCTTCGCTGTCTCCTTGAAGGCCTCTCCAGATTTATAATGGGAATCCTCCCTGTAACTGAAGGAGGTCGAATCAGACTTTGCCTTGCTTGCTCCCTAGCAATATCATCCTTCAACCTTTGGATCTCAGCCTCATGAGCCTTAATCTTTTCCTCAGCCGTTTGTGGAGGTCCATCATGGTTTCTTTGGGACCTCCTTCGAGGTTCTCTACTAGCACGTCGCCTCCTTGGGGCTTCTTCGCGATCATCATCGTCATCCTCAGACGTCGAATCATCAGTATAGGGGCCGGAGTAGTCATCGTACTCTCGATCTCGGATATTTAAGGCATGACCGCTTGGTTCAGGTTCCATTTGTCGAGGGGGATAATTAAGCAGCCCATACATCGGGTTGGTATTCAAGGGGAGATCCGTATTGTGGATCTGTACCCCCGGGGGTAGCGTACGATCAACGTTACCAAGAGGAGAAACCACCATCTGAAGAGGGTTAGTTTCTTGGCTTTGAGGGATAATCACAGGTAAAGTTCCCTCAACATGGGGATTCGTCCCTGAGCGTTGAGAGGCTAGAGGTTGAATGACCGTCCCTATTGATGGAGGTAATTGTCCTTCTTCAGTGGTGATAAGCGGATCAGAGGTGGCAGGTGGAGCAGAGCTAAGGGGTATGGCCTCAATCGATGTTGTTCTTCGTGTTTGAACCATGGTTGATGCTGTCGTCCCACAGACGGTGTCAAATGTTGTGGAATAAAAACTAGGTTACGATTTGTAATTAATGCTAGGGTGGTTGAGCTTCGAGCTTTAATGGCTGTTTTCGTGTTACGAGACTGATCGGTCCTCACAAAGTGCCTACGTATCTCGTTATTGAGAATCAAGCCAAAAACGTAGTTCTGAGATGAGGGGTAAGACCCTTTATATAAGCTGAGAAGCCCTAGAATTATGGTAGGAGTCAGAGACTTGGTGGACAAGTCTTCCTTGAGGAAGGTTCCAGATCTATTCCTTGTAGGAATCAGTTTCCATGTTGAAATATGTATCTTGGAGGCTAAGTCTGATGGAGATAATATCCTTATCCGACTCTTATTGCTGAGCTGTTTATTTCCCCCAATATTAATTACGAAATTAATATTATAATTGGGGTTTTGGGTCCATCTGGTGGGCCCCTCGTTTGGACCATTCTAGGTCTAATTAATGCCACATTAAACGTGTCTTTAGGGCTTACTTTCAGCCCATATCATTTTTGAACCTATAGTGTCGGCATTTTAAAGGGCGACCTATAGCGTCGGCATTTTAAGGGGCGACGCTATAAGCTATACATATAACATCGGTTCAAAGATGATCGATGCTATAAGCTATACCAATAGCGTCGGTTCTTTGCTGACCGACGTAAAATTCCTTTATAGCGTCGGCATTTTAAGGGGTGACGCTATAGGCTATACCTATAGCATCGATTAATGCAAACAACCGACGCTATAGCTTCTAGTAGAAGTCAATAAGCGTCAGTTAATGCAAACAACCGACGTAATAGGTACAATCGATGCCTATAGCATCGGTTAATGCAAACAACCGATGATATAGGTGCGACGCTATAGGTCATTTCTGTACTAGTTACAGTTTGCGAGACTTCTTCAATACATACATACCTTGAGGTACTGAGAGCATGTGTACTCTTGTGTGAGACTTCATAATTAGGGTTCTTGGCAGGCCAACGTATAGTGTTGCATGGTCCTTGAGCTCTATTCCCTTAGATTCAGTCTAACCATCCGAGGAACCACCTCCCATATTCTTCATGACCTAGCTGTAAGCCTTTCCGGGAAGCTACCATAAATCCTAGTTGTGATCCTTCCTGGGCACTTAGTAGGTTTCAAATTTATCGGCGCTGTTCCAGCAATGGCCTCGTAGTTTTTTGTGCAAAATTCCTCCCACAACAATTGGCACCGGAAGGATGGGCCTCAAAAATCGTCGTTTGGAGGAAATATGGCGAGTAACAATTCTGACAGTGATAAGACATTGTCTCAGGGCGGTAATGGATGACATAAATATGATAATAGAGATGCCAGTAATAAGGACATCCTCGACCATCTTGTCATCATGGCTGAAATAATCAAATCCTTGGAGAAGAGCTCCGAGAAATTGAAAAGATGGCATAGAAAGTATAAGTCAAAGTCAAAGAAGAAGAATGTGACTCCGACAAGGCTGGAATTTGAATCTGAAGAAGAGGATGAGGACAAAAATGATTATGTCCCATCTGAGGAAGAAGAGGTGGAAGAGCCTAAAGAAGATAAGTATGAGGGTGACCAGTCTGAAGATGAGGAAGCCGGGATTCTGGAGGCTCACCCACCAAGAGCCTGAGTATTTTTAATAGAACTGGCAAGAGGTTGACCAATAATGACCTTCACCATATGTTGGGAAGCACTAAAGATAAAACCCGGAGGGATGTCCATGAGAGATCCCACTCAGGGCTCTTGGGAGTACAGGGAGAGATCCCACTCGGTACCCCCAAGAAATGATTCCAGGAGATCTAGATCAGATGGAAGGAGGAGTTACCGGTAAAATGGTCACAGTTTTGGATATAGGAGCAAAAAATCTCGTTCTACCAGGGTTCCCTCAGATAGGGATATCGAGCTAGATTCTAGCTCTTGCCAAACTTCAGCCCCAAGGAAAAGTAAGATAGCATATGGAGATGGTAGATGTGGAAGTGAAATATTTTTTGATGAAGATAATGGGCAGTTCCAAAGGTCTGAATGGAAGAGGGCTTTGGAAAAGATCACGGAGAAGAAGAAGTCTAAGTCTGAAGCTATAGCTGCTTCACCATTCTCCAAGAAGGTGAAGAAGGCACCCCTACCGAGGTTCTTTAAAATGAATACCAGCCTGAAGTTTGATGGTAGCTCGGATCTGGTCGAATACTTAAGCCGCTTCAATACAGAAATAGATATGTTGAATCCCCACAATAACAACCAATATTGTAGAAGGGGGGTTGAATACAATCTTGATCCTTTTTCTTTCTTTTCGAATTAGTTAGAGGCTAACAGTTTTGATGTAAGAATAGAGATATTATAAAAAGTGGATAAAACCAAATGTAAAGGCACAAACATATTTAAAAATTTTAGGTGGAGTTGTTTGTTTCACCTGAGATATATATTTCGAAGAAATAATCTGTGAAGTGTTTCATAGCTGCTATTTACAATGATTTTGAAGAATATGAAATCCTAACAACTCTAAGTGATAATGCTCTATGTTTTCTCTATCTCTTCTTCTCATTATGCTACTCATACAGATTATATATAATGTATGAAGACAAACAGAATACATAAAATGGAAAATACATTTTTGGTGTTGCTTGTCACATGCACATACTTGAAGGTTAACCATTTCTGGAAATGTCTTGAAAGTTTTCGCTTCTGGATTTGGACAACTCCAAACATGCTTTAAGTCTGTGCATGCTGCTTTCTTCGTAGGTTACTAAGTTCATGTAATACCTTAGCTTCGAAGCCCACATGATGCTTTATGCAAATGAACTATTTATTGAATCTTCATTCCTAGTACTGACAAGTCACTTCAGCTGAGATACGATAATATCTTTCTTGTCAATAAGCCTTTGCAATTATCGAGCTATCCTTGAATTTCTCAGTTAAAAGAGTAAATCTTATTTTAGGTTGCTTCAACTCTTATTTTAATCTTCGAGACTGAATAAACAGTGATTGATTTCATATTTCATTTGTAAGAGTTTAAGCCTTCGAATATTTACACTTTGGCCCCCTACTCTATAATCCTTTGTGTCTTTGACCACTGTTCAATTATCACGGGTGTGTAAAGTGATTTTGGGTCTTTCCTCCATTCGATATGTTCTTTTAGAGAACTCAAGCACTACTTTTATAATCAAGAGATCTCGAATGAGTGTTTATTTGGACTTCTCGAATCCAAAGCTGAGTTCTCAAACTGATGTTTCTTGACTTCTCAAATGAATTAGTTAGGACTTATCGAGTGACTCATTTCCTAGAGTTCTCGAATAACCCCTTTTGTAGATTTCTCGAATAGGCATTTCCATGACTTCTCGAACAGATTACTTTGTAGACTTCTCGAATTGGATCATTTCAATAACTTCTTGAACACGTTATTTTCCCGACTTCTCGAATAGGTGAATTCTTGACTTCTCGAATGGATCACACTTCTCGAATCACTTGCATGAGTTGTATTTAGCAAACCTCCCATTTGATTACTGATACTCGATTAAAGAATCTCGTAGCTTGTTACAGAAATACTTCCAATCTACTTGCAGGATTCCAATCGTAGAATGTAGCTTTAGATGATATATACTCCAGTTAGCTCCTTGATTTGTTTATCTAACAATCAGCTTTAATGTATTGATACAATTATTGCCTTACATTATTTGTTATCATCAACTCTAAACATGTATACCTTAATAGTGTACTAGGTGGAAGAGCTGACTAGGTGCAGGCTACTAGCCTCCACTTTGATCGGGAATGCCCACCAATTGTTTAAGAGGTTAGCGGAAGGGGAGATTAAATCTTAGGAAAAGATGGGAGACTTGTTTATTTCTTAGTTTAGGGCTATCGTGGAGTATGCCCCACCGATTAACATCATAAAAATATCAAGTAGAAGAATCACGAAAATCTAAGGGAATACTTTAGAAGATTCACTAAGGAGTGACTAAGGTGAAGAAGGCTTCCGATGAAACCTTGAAAAATATCTTGATAGTCGGGTTTAGACCAGTAATGGAATTCTGGAAGGAGCTCTAAACAAGAGAGCCTGAAACACTAGCTGAGTTTTATCAACAGGAGGAATGCCATAAAATGGTAGAAGAATCAATGGCTAAACTGTCCAAGGACTCTAGCTCTAGGAGCTGGAACAAAAACAAGAGAAACTGGTCGTACAACTCAAGGAATTGGGGTTCCAGCATGAGGGCTTTCGGAAGTAGTACCGCAGGAATTGGAGCCCATCATTATGATGATAAGACTACCTAAGTCACAATCAGTACGACTAAGGATAAGGCTCCCATCAAAGATAAAATTTCCCCAAAGATAGGGTTCTAGCGGTATACTAAATACACCCGTTTAACAGTCCCGACTGGACATATTCTAGAGGTGAATGAGAATAGTGGACTGTTCAGGAAGCCTTACCGGGCAGGCCCCCCAGGCAAGAAAGATCTAGGGAAGTACTTTGCTTTTTATGAGGCAAGTGGCAACGAGACTGCAGATTGCAGACATTTAAAAGATCAAATTGAGGAGTTAATCCGAAACGGATACTTGTCAGAATTTATGGTCCAAGATGAAATACAATGAAGAAAAGGGTAACCAACATGAAGCTACTGAGCCGGGTCAACCAACACGTATCAATATCTCTGATGGACAGTAAGCCTTATTATCCTCGGTTATGTTTCTTTTATTTTGACATTTTTATGCAATTGATCGATCTTTTGGTACTTGTACATATTTTGTTGTTTTTTTAGAAAATTGTCTTAATTTATAGTTATGTTCTTAATCGGAAATTATTATACTTAATTGGTTCCTGTGAATTTATAGTTTAATCGGAAATTTAAGGTTTTTGGATTACTATAGTACATGTGTGGTACCTTAAAGTTAGGACTAATGTTAGACCATGTAGTTTATATATAGAGAAACACCATCTTAATTTTCAAGTTGCAAATTAAATTGTAGATTCAAGCACTTAGCCTATTATTATGAATTCTCAATAAGATATGAATGCTCAATATATGCTAAATGCGCATTCACTTGGCCTATTCTTACTTATTTATATGCTACATGTAGTATTGAAGATGATCCCGTAAAGAAGACTTTGCTTGGGATGAATTGTGAGAATTGGCCCATGGGTCATTACACCTTTAGTGACATCGATGTGGCTTATCCAAAGTGGTTGGACAATAGGTTTGATGAGTTTTTTTAAGTAAAACGTTATTAAATTTTTTGTTTTGTTTTGTTTCATGATTTGATTATGAATTTGACCTTATCAATTGTTCATTTTGTAGAAATTTTATAAGCATCAAAGGGGACAAAGTCGTAGGAAATCAAGAAAGATTATTGTTGAAGATCACATCAAGGTTACAATAACAAGGACTATGAATGAGCTTAAGAAGAGAGTTGAGACAAAAGCAAGGGAAACGGGGGTTTCAAAATTGTCCTTAAATCCCCCGTATTGGTTGCTTGTGTTTTGGAATGATATGTTCTTAATTATTGGGAGGCGAATGAAGGGCACTTGCATAGGGCAAGGGTTGGAGCTAACAACCGCCAACATGTTGAAAGGTTACATAGCGCCGGTATAAAAGCGGTAATAAAATTTAGATATGCACAAACACATACACACACATAAGATTATTTCATATTATAAAGCAAACTATGTATACTAATATAAGATATTTTATTATTTAGAAGGAGCTGACGAAGAAAAACCAAAAGCCTCCGACTAAACTTAAGGTATAGGACAAATGCCACAAGAAAGTTGGTTCCGATCCGAATAACCCCGTCTACACTACTCTGGCCGCCATGTGCATCACGATAATCTTATTTAGTGTACATTATAAGCATGTTTTTGTCTACGCTACCCTGTCTACACATACAATGCATGTTTATATTAATTATAAGCATTAAAAACTTTAATGTTCTAATTAAACTTGAAATGTGTAGGAATGATATGTCTCTATTCTTGAGCATATGCCGGTGGAGGTGACTCAAACGGGTGAGAGGGATGAGCCATGGGATTGGTGGATGGAAGCAACGGGGGTCCCTAAAGGGGAAAAACCCAAAAACAATTATGTTGTTGGATTCCCCAATGTTCGAGCTACCGATCTACTTTCTACCCTAGCTACATGCTATAGGGATTCCACTCGAGGCAAAGCCGGTTCATCCTCATCTGTTCCGAGATAACATGAAGCCATCCCCGAAAATGTCTATCTCTCGATCGTGAGAAATGTTCTTACTGAGATCCGTGCTAATACTCAGCGATTTACTTGTCAACTATCCGATCAAGAGATTGCCACATTTGCACGCACCACCCTTCAGGCCTCCGATCCATCTGTCGATCCAAGTCAAAGGCTGCAATGGAATAATCTCATTGGCGGTGAGATTATACACATTGTCGGGACCTTAATTGAGGATATTGTCCAAAAAATGAAGCTCAAGTTCAAGCGGTAATAATTAATCTTTTTGTTTGATTTGTATCCATTATTGATAATTATATGTTCTTACTATCTAATTGGTTGGTTATATGTGTGCATAGGCAAAGGTTCGGCTTGCATTGGAAAAAAAGGATTATAACTCCGAGGATGAGGATATGAGCGGTGGTGAAGATGGTGCTGGTGATGACGGGGAAGGGGGCGAAGAAGATGGTCAATCATCCGATGTTTCTTTGTCGGATCATTAGGTTTTTAAGAGATAATGTTTTTATGAACTGAACTTGTGTAGTTGTAATGATGTAAAGGTGAACTTATGGTTTATGGTGAACTTTGTTGGTTTTTAAATTATGTTTTAACTGAACTTATGCTATGAATATTTGTATGTTTTAATTGAATTTGAGTTCCATTTTGTATGTTAAATTTATGTTTTGGTATTGTGTTGCAATGTTGAATGGTTTGGTGGTGGTTGCAATGTTGAATGGGTTGGTGGTGATTGCAATTGAAATAAAATGTTGAAATGGAATGGCAGGTTGCAAAACTGGCAAAACCTGCAAATTTTTTTAAAAACAATCGACCGATCGAAGGCATAACCGACCATTTTTTACCATTCCATTCCCTGAAAACTGACCATAAAGACACATAACCGACCATGTTCTTGCATAAAATCGACCATCCTCTTTAAATGATGGTTGGTTACAAGTGGTCGGTTTTAATATGGTGGTCGGTTAATTATAAGTGGTCGATTATGAAAATTAACAAGGCTACGGGGATAAAACCGACCGATTGTGCACATTTGACTATGATCGGTTATGTGTGTCAGTCAAAATGATTTTAATGTCATAACTAACCGATTGTGCACATTTGATTATGGTTGGTTATGTGTGTCAATCAAAATGATTTTAATGTCATAACCGACCGATTGTGCACATTTGACTATGGTCGGTTATGTGTGCTAGTCAAAATTATTTTCAACACATAACCGACCAAAGGCGGTCGGTTATGTGTTGCTGACGTTTGTAGCCAGCTGTCACCACGTGGTTACACATGGTGACACCTGTCCAGAATTGATCCCACAATATAGAATTTGTAAACGCACATAATCGACCACCTTTGTGGTCGGTTATGTGTGGTAAGTGGTCAATTATGTGTGGTAAACCCGACCAATTATCATAACTGACAGTCTTAAACCGACCAATAGGGGAGAGCACGGTTCGGTTCGGGGCGGTTTTGCCCCGAAACCACATGTGTTCGGTTTTAAAAACTGAAAAACCGTAACTGCAACCGAATCGTTAGTTTCGGTTTCGATTTTAAAAGGCTCGGTTCAATTTTTAACTGTTCGGTTTCGGTTATAAAACCGAACGAAAATCATAAATATATTACAAGACTTTAAATTTATAAATTGTAACGTTCTCGACTTTTAAACAAAGTGACTGAGCTGTTGAATGAGTACACTCCGTGTATATGTTAGTGCTAATGTTAGATGTGCAGATTAATGGCATTGCATTGTAGCATTTATATACAGGTGGTCTAGCAATTAACTAAATTTTTGTAGGGGCAGGGGCTGACCTAAAGCCTGGGGAGTGGGTGCCCAGGAACCCACTGGAGCTGAGCCCATAATATATAATAATTATAGTGAAAAAAAATACTAAAAAGGTACAAGGAACCCACTAGATAAAAATCCAATAGGACGTTGAAGCCCAAAACATAAAAAATCCCAAACCCACTCCTAATTTATTGTAGCATCCAGGAGCCAGCATAAAAAAAAAAACAGAACTCCCTTTTGCTCTATTCCGGTGTCTCCTGATGTCTACGACGGGTGCTTCATCTTTAAGCTCAACCCCTTCTTTAAGCTCCTCTTCCTTCCTCTTGTTAAATGTAAATATATTTCTTGTTTGTATAAATTTCATACTTTTTTATTATTATCGTTTTAATTAATATTATGAAGGAACCCACTCAGAAATATTCCTGGGTCCGCCACTATGTAAAGGTATATAAGATAGCCAGCTTTTGTGAACGTTATTCAAGGTTTGAGGAAGTTGCATAACAAATATACTCTATTTTCTTAAAACCACACATTATTAATATTATTTCTTGTTTACGAAGAAAAGGAGAAGTCTACAGTCTCTGTTTTTTATGATAAATCAACACTCCCTTTGAATTTGGGTGCTACTAAAATCTTATACGTTTGTAATCTACTCGGATAGTTATTTAATGTGAGCTAAAAACTTTTATTGTATTTACGTTCTTATGAAGTTCTTCTGTTATTGCTTTTTATTTGAAAAAAAACTAATGTTTAGGTTGCTAAAACTCGGACACTCAACCTCTCCCGCTATCAAGAATCTGTATTTCAATACATAATTAAGAATTTAAGATAAAGAATTTTATTACATATATCCAGCTCCGATATCTTCCCTTTCCTCATCCGGCATCGTTTTGAAGCTTAATTATAATTCAAGAAATAATATATTTATTAATTTTAAGAATACATATAAATTATGTAAATTTATATAAATTATATATTTATTTATTTTAATAATCGGTTCGATTCAGTTTTAGCCGGTTCGGTTTTAACCTATAGCTAGAACTGGAACCGAAAGTCGTGGTTTTTTAAAATTAAAAACCGCAACCGCCGGTTCGGTTTCGGTTTTTTTAGTTCGGTTTTGACCGGTTTCGGTTTGATTTCAGTTTCAATTCGATTTTTTGCTCACCCCTACCGACCAACACTTGTGGTCGGTTTTAGTCATTAAATCGACCAATATGTATTATAATCAACCAGTTTTGACGGTCGATACTGTTTTCTTGTGATGAAACCATTGCATATTTTTATCTCTGAAATTTATCTCTGAATTTGAACTTTTTGCATTTGCTTCTCTTTGATCTTGTAAATCACATTTGTCAGATCCTTATATATTTTCGGAGTAATAACCTCCCCAAAGTAAAGTCATGAGTCTTCTGAGATGTAATTTGATCCTTTTATAAAAAGTTTAATTCCTTTTCCACGCTTAATCTTTCTTGGACATATACATTTTAAGCATGATGATAAGATGATAACCAATTACAATTTAATTACTAACACTCAATAGTTGCTTTATTAAATTTTTGTGACCGATTGTAGAATCGTAATCAACTAGTGTATAAAATTAAGAAATTTTTGTACCCATTAAAACATAATTATAATATTATCAAAATTGTTAGTTGAATACTATTTTAATTCTTTCCTTGGTTGTATTATTATCACATGTCATTATCAATACTAGCTAATCGTATGTTAATTAATAATTCAAGCAAATTTTAGTTAAGAAAAGCAACATTTATTGTTGTATAATAACGTAGATTAATCATCTATTCTATCATAATACAATTAAGCCTGGGGGAGTAACAAATCTCGAAAGTTTTTTTTTCTAACTACTTTTTTTATATATAAATTTAACTAAATCCCAAGTGACTATACTAACTAAAGTGCAGTTTTTAATATAAAAGTACATTCTAATTTACTAAAAGTAACACGTTTGCTTGATTTTATAGTTCACTATTCTTATTCAGAAATTTTGGCTGCTAATAAAAAGATGCAAATGTCTGGCTAGTTGTTTGCACAAATTTAGTCTGAACAAATTACTGCTCAATCAATCAATATATAAATACGTTAAGTATCATAATTCATCGACATGGATAACAGGGTTAAACTAGTCATATCAGCATTTGTTATTGTGATGTTCATTAATCCTTTCGTATCTAATTATCCCATATGCATACGTAAAACTTTTGATTTGAGCATATAAGTTTTCTGAGATTTGGTGTATCTATTCCGAGTAGAGGAGACATTTGCCTTGTAAAAGTAAATGTTATAAAGGAACATGATATACTAGTAGTAGGCTACACTATTGTGTAAAATTATGCAAAGGCGAAGTAAATCAGAGTAGTAAATGTAAATTCCTCCGATGTATGTGCCAAACAGAATGTAGTTTTGAAACAGCCGTAATAGGTAAAGGAGCAAGCACATTGTGTAGTACTTAGCCTTGATACTCGATGTAAACAATATAGTAGTATATTGGAAAATACCATTGAAAAATCCAATATAAAAAAACTAATAATGTTAATCATTACTCCTTTTTGAAACTTTATCTATCTTTTCATTCCTTTCACCAGAAATCATGCGATCTTTGTGTGATTTCCGTGCAATCTAGGTTCAATCTATGTGCAATCTTTGTGCGATCTTTTATCATCTCTGTGCAATCATTTACAATCTCTCGGTGTGAACTTATGATCTTTTTTTGTACAAACTTTACAAATCATACACGTTTTGTCTGATTTTGTTTATGTGTTTCTTAATGAAAGTTTTATGAAACAAAAAAAAAAATATTTGAAGTTACATTGGCCGAGTTACTGGTTGTTATTTTTCCAATTCATGTACAAAAATATACAATTTGAAAATAGCTATATACGTATACATTTATCACATTGGTCGTAACAGGTTTTGCATTTTCGTCCAATTGTAAAAGAGTTTGTTCATTAGTTGCTGCTCGCCATAAATTATGCATCGAAAAATTGTTACTGTAATATGTGGGCAATGGATTTTAACAATTTTTGCTACCACCTAGTCCACACGTGGTTGGATCTGTATCAACCGGGCAACTTATGTACATATGTGAAACTTTGTCCAAGTAGATTCAAATATCAAAGAGATATGTAGTAAGAGCCTCATGGTTGCATGCTGCATGCTACATAATGATGGCACTAATTTTGTCCGGTTTTATGTAGTTCGTATTGAAAGCAATCCACCCAGCTTTTAATATAGATAACATATCTATTATTATGATGAGCTTTTACCCCATCGAGAAAGTATTCCTGAGCACCACCCTAATTTCCTACAACACCGTGAGTAACCCATTCATGCTCCCAAAAAGCATGATCTACCTGTTTTGAATTAATGTTTGCTCACCATATAGTCGTCTTTGTTTCAATTGTTTGGAACTGCATACATACACACATGAATGTTATTTAAACACAAATGTATATATGTAATAAAAAAGTTACTAACTACGTACATAATTACCACATCATCTGGAACAAGTTTCGGTTTTACCGACGGTGGTGGAAGAGACTCGCCAATAACTTCTCGGCCATAAATCGTGCATGGAGAAGTTATTGCTATAATATATAGGCAACGGACTCTTACACTTAGTGCTGCCACCTGGGCCACAAGTGGTGGTAGTCCAGGTCTGGGCAAACTGAATGTGATTGAACTCATCATTTTTTTCGTCGGGCTTTCTCCTACTTTCATCACATTAGTGCTACACAGCAGTTCTATAGCTGGAACAACTGTATAGAAATAAAACAAGTTAGTTCAAATACAAGGTCTTATGTGAAATAAAGATTGAAATTATTTAGCAGACATGAACAGCACTAGAAGATTGATAAATGTAGTTGGTCGCCTCTCTGTCCATGAGTAGTACAATAGGATACGTAGTATGATAATTGATTGATCGATATATAGAATAGGTAGTGTTAGAATGCCTTGAATAGCCGCCGGACTTGACTGTTGACTGTGCCGCCGCCGGCCGCTGCCGCCACTGTAGCCGCCGGATTTGACTCACCTACCAGACCTAACCCCTTATATTTTGTCTATAAATAGATATGCATGTAAGGATTGTAAATCATCTGAAAAAATCTGTAATCATCCTCAAGATCAATATAATTATTTCTCTTCCGCATATATATTTTCTCCTTACGTTTATCATCTTTCTTGCTTCCTTTATAACAAATTGGTATCAGAACTTTTGGTTGAAGCTGCTGTGTTTTTTGAGAAAATTTTCGTCGGAATTTTTTCAAGCTCGCCGGAGAAGACGACACTGTTCAGGCGGAGTTACTGTTCATCGCCGGAGAAGACGACACTGTTCATCGTCGAAGAAGATGACATTGATCATGCGGTACTGTTCATACAGTACTGTTCATACGGTGCTATTCATACGGTACTGTTCATATGGCACTATTCATACGGCACTGTTCATACGGCACTGCTCATACGGTACTGTTCATACGGTACTGTTCACGTATACGGTTCTGGGAGAAAGATGTCTGGTAGTATTAACGTTAAGGTCGACAAATTCACTGGGAGAAATAGTTTCAGTCTATGGCAAATCAAGATGCGTGCCTTGTTAAAGCAACAAGGGCTATGGGCGCCGTTGAACACAAAAAACGGCTGCTTCTGGAAGCGTTGAGATGACCAATCTCGAAGAAAAGGCACACTCAACAATTCTGTTGTGCCTTGCAGATGATATTATTACTGAAATTACGGAGGAGGATACCGCGTCTGGTTTATGGTTAAAGCTTGAAAGTCTCTACATGACAAACTCTTTAACAAATAAGTTGCTTCTAAAGCAACGTCTGTTCAGTCTGCGAATGCAGGAAGGTATGCCTCTTCGAGATCAATTAGATCAATTAAACATAATTTTATTAGAATTGCGTAATATTGATGTTAAAGTTGAAGATGATGATGCTGTTTTGATTCTGTTAGTTTCTTTACCATTATCGTATGAGAACTTTGTGCAATCGTTTATTATTGGTAAAGATACTATTTCTCTAGAGGAGGTTAGATCTGCTCTTCATTCTAGAGAGCTGCGCCATAAGGTGGCTGGTACAGGTGCAGATAATCATGCTGTTGGGTTGGTAGCTAGCGTGAGTAGCGGACATGGAAAGTCGGGGAAGTATAAATCCAAGAAACCAGCTTCTAAGGGTTCGAGAGCTAATGATGTCTGCAATTACTGTAAAGAGAAGGGACACTGGAAATCCACCTGTCCCAAGAAAAAAAAGCAACATGATGCTGCTGCAGGAACTGCTGCTGTAGCTGATGCTAATTCCGAAGAAGATATTGCTCTAGTTGCTGTCAAGAACACACATCACTCTGATGTGTGGATTCTTGATTCTGGAGCGTCTTATCATATATGTCCGTGCAGGGAGTGGTTTACAACCTACGAGCGAGTAGACGGTGGCAAGATTTCTATGGCTAACAGTTTTGCTTGTGAGAGGGTTGGAATAGGATCGATTAAAATTCAGACACATGATGGTAAATTCTGCACATTGAATGATGTTAGGCATGTTCCACTTATGACAAAGAATCTGATATCTTTGAGTATGTTAGAGAGCAAGGGTTTCAGTTTTAAAGGTGAAGGTGGAGTTTTACATGTCTGCAAGGGTTCTGATGTGGTTCTGAAAGGTGTAAACGTGGTACCTTGTATCTTCTTCAAGGTTCTACGTTAAAAGGTTCTGTTGCTGTTGCATCTTCAGAAATTGAAAAAGAAAATATGACCAGGTTGTGGCACATGAGGCTTGGTCACATGAGTGAAAGGGGGATGCAGATTCTGTCAAAAGCTGATCTTCTTTGTAGTCATAAGGTCACAGGTCTCGAGTTTTGTGAACATTGTGTTTTTAGAAAGCTACATCGCAGCAAGTTTCCTAAAGCAACCCACAGAACAAAAGGCACACTTGATTACATCCATTCTGATTGTTGGGGTCCTTCCCGGGTGGAGTCTTTAGGGGGTCATAGATATTTTGTGTCAATGATCGATGATTTCTCAAGAATGACTTGGTTGTTCATCATAAAGCACAAAAGTGAAGCCTTTAAGACTTTCAAGCAGTGGAAGATGCTAGTGGAGAATCAAACAGGGAAGAAGATTAAGAGGCTGCGAACAGATAATGACCTGGAATTTTGTTCGTCCGAGTTTGCAGATTTCTGCAAGAATGAGGGGATTTCTAGGCATCATACAGTCAGGGATACACCACAGCAGAATGGTGTAGTAGAGCGTATGAATCAGAAACTTCTGGAGAGAGCTAGGTGTATGCTTTCTAATGCTAGACTAACTTGAAGATTCTGGGCAGAGGCGGTTAGTACAGCGTGTTATTTGATTAATCGTGGACCTCACACAGGTATCCATCTCAAAACTCCTATTTAGAAATGGTCTGGTAAGCCTGCTGATTACTCCAATTTAAGAGTTTTTGGTTGTACTGTTTATTATCATGTAAATGAGGGTAAACTGGAGCCACGAGCTAAAAAGGGAGTTTTTGTTGGCTATGGGGATGGGGTTAAAGGTTATAGAATATGGTCTCCATCTGAAAATAGGGTTATACTGAGTAAAAATTTAGTCCTTGATGAAAATTCTATGTTTAACCCTATTGTGAAGTCTATGATTTTTTTCAGAAAGTGGTGGTGTTGAGAAACAGGTGGAGCAGGAAGTCACTCAAGATGAGAGTGAACCACAACAAGAAGTTCAACAACCATAGTCAGAATCAGAATCATCAGTACCAGTAGTAAAACAGCATAGTTTAGCGCTTGATCGATCGAGGAGAGCCAAGCATGGAGTGCCTCCAAAGAAATACGGTTTTGAAGATATCGTGGCATATGCACTACAGGTAGTTGAAGAAGTGGATCCTAGCTCTGATAATCCATCCAATTACAAAGAAGCGGTGACATGTACAGAATCTACCAAATGGTTTGCTGCAATGGGAGATGAAATGGAGTCACTTCAGAAGAATAAGACTTGGGAATTAGTCAAGCGGCCTCGAGACAGAAAGATTGTTACTTGTAAATGGGTCTACAAAAAGAAGGAAGGAGAAACATCGGTTGAGGGTATCAAATATAAAGCTCGATTAGTAGCTCGAGGGTTCACTCAGAAAGAGGGAGTAGATTACAATGAGATTTTTTCACCAGTGGTCAGACATACTTCCATCCGGGTGCTACTAGCAATAGTTGCATATCAGAATCTGGAGCTTGAATAACTCGACGTGAAGACAACTTTTCTGCATGGAGAGCTGAAGGAGGAGATATACATGACTCAGCCAGACGGTTTTCAGGTTCCTGGAAAAGAAGATTATGTTTGCAAGTTATTGAAGTCCTTGTATGGGCTAAAGCAGTCTCCGAGGCAGTGGTACAAGAAATTTGATAGCTATGTGATAGGTATTGGCTACACCAGGAGTCCGTATGTTTGCTGTGTTTATCACAGTAAGACAACAAATGGTTCTTTCATTTTTCTGGTCCTGTATGTAGATGATATGTTGATAGCTGTAGAGAACAAGTCTGATATTCAGAAGTTGAAAGGTCTCCTCAGTGCTGAGTTTGAAATGAAAGATTTGGGTGCGGCTCGGAAAGTTCTAGGAATGGAGATTTATATGGATAGAAGCAAAAGAAAGCTCTTCTGGTCACAGAAGGGATACATTCAGAAGATTTTTTCAAGGTTTGGCATGTCTACAGCAAAGCCCATAGATACTCCTAGTGCTGCAAATGCACATCTGTCTGTCGCTTTTGCACCTAAGTCTACTGAAGAAAAAGAGTACATGTCTCGAGTTCCCTATGCTAGTGCAGTAGGAAGCTTGATGTATGCAATGGTCTGCACTAGGCCCGATCTTGCACAGTCTATCAGTGTTGTTAGTAGGTTCATGGGTGATCCAGGTAAGGAGCATTGGCAAGCTGTGAAGACTCTGATTATGGAAGTGATACTGAGTGTTTGGTGACAGGGTTTTCAGACTCTGATTATGCTGGAGATGTTGACCGTAGAAGATCTATGACTGGTTATGCTTTCACTCTGGGTGGTTCGATTGTCAGTTGGAAAGCTACTCTGCAACCTACAGTGACTTTGTCTACTACAGAAGCAGAGTACATGGCATTGACAGAAGCCGCAAAAGAAGGAATCTGGTTGAAAGGATTGGTCAGTGATTTAGCTCTACATCATGATCAGGCTATAGTATTTTGTGACAGTCTCAGTGCAATCTGTTTAGCCAAGGATCAAGTCCATCATGAGCGGACTAAGCACATAGATGTAAATATCATTTTCTAAGAAGTGAGACGAGAATTAAGGTGAGAAAAGTGGGTACTACTGATAACCCAACTGATATGCTTACCAAGCCGGTTCCACATAGTAAGTTTCAACATTGTTTGGACTTGCTAAATGTTCGGAGTTGTTGACTGCCCTTTTGAGGGCAAAATCTGAGGCAGAAGAGTTTTATCTGGTACATCTGGCATTATTATGATGCGTCTGGTACATCTGTTATCTGTTATTTGTGAGAGGATTCAAGTCGAGGCAGAAGAGTTTTATCTAGTACATCTGGCATTATTATGATGCAGCTGGTACATCTGTTATCTGTTTTTTGTGAGAGGATTCAAGTCAAGGTGGAGATTTGTTGGAATGCCTTGAATAGCCGCCGGACTTGACTGTTGACTGTGCCGCCACCGGCCGCCGCCGCTGGCCGGCGGCGCCACTGTAGCCGCCAGATTTGACTCACCTACCACACCTAACCCCTTATATTTTGTCTATAAATAGATATGCATGTAAGGATTGTAAATCATCTGAACAAATCTGTAATCATCCTCAAGATCAATATAATTATTTCTCTTCCGCATATATATTTTCTCCTTACATTTATCATCTTTCTTGCTTCCGTTATAACAAGTAGTCCGTGCAAAATTATCAAATAATTACAGCATTTTAAAGGGCCCTCAAGTTGGATTACTAAATTCCAATAGTTTTGCCTCAATTTGAGTCATTGTTGATCATTTTTCTAAGACTACACATTTTCGACCACTAAAACATCACTACCCATACACAAGATTTAGCTAACATGTTCATAGAGCAGATTTTTAAGTTACAATGCACGCCTGCAAGTATTGTGAGTGATTGAGATCCAACCTTTTTCAGCTCCTTCAAGTACATTTACCTAGTGAGATTTTCCTTATAATGAGAATTGAGTCCCGAATCATTAAATCACCAAAATATATCACTTATACAAACATAATAATGAATATTGTCCTTCCATCACTTTTTCATCACTGCATCTTCTTCACTACAATCACTATTATCCTTCCATCTCCATATCGCGATCAGTATCATTTCCATTTCACCGCACCACCACCATCTCAGCTCCACCATATCCACTACCTTCTTTTCTACATCATAATCACTGTTAACCACCCTTAATAATTGCCTTTATCACCAATCACCGTCCGTCACTTACATAAATCACTACAACACCATCACTATCATCAAGTCATCAATACAAATTTCATGACAAATCATCAATTTGTTTTTCAATAAATCACGAAAAATAGCTGCCTATACCATACCTATCATCATCTCCATCATAAATTTAGTCACAACACCTCTACCACTATTGTATCCATCCATAACTATCATTTTGAAAAAGCCAGATATGAGAAATCATGAATTTAAAGTAAGTCGTACATGATATTTGTTTCTTTTTTGGCTACATCGATCTAGAAACTAGAGTGAGGAGCAAAGTCAGTGGCAAATCAAAAAGGCACATATCGAAGGTAGTGAATTAGTACTGATGACATGATGCGATGACCTTTATTTGATGGCGGCGATAGCGGTATAACGACAAGAGGGGAGGTGAGGTGACCGGAGTTAAAAGGAAGGAAGATAGGTAAAAATGGGGCGGGATGAGAGAGAAATAGAGAGAGATCGAGGGGGGAGAGAGAATAATAATAATTTTTAATTTAAATTTATATGGTAAAAATTTTCAAATCTGTATTTGTATGGTTAATATTTAATATTTTATTTATTAAATAATGGTTGCGAAATAATTGATAGAAAAAATCAATATTTATACTTATATTTTATTTATTTATTTATTCAATTATAAATTTTAAAATATTTACAAAGGGTCCTACTTAAATGAGAATCTCTTAAAATGAGAACTAAATGTGAACCGGTGATTAATACGATAATTTTGGTGATTTTTTGTAATTCTTGATCGTTTTGTGTTGAATTTCAGGTGATTTGTTGGTTGTGCGGGAGGCGATGGTCGGAATCAGCGGCAGTGTGGTGGTTTTGTGGCCATCATGTGATGGTTTGGTTGTGGTCATGTTTTCCTGATTTTATGGTGCTATTGGAGGCGATCGCTTAAAGTGATCGTCGGAAGTGGCGATCAAGATGGGAGGGGCGATACTGTGACAATTGCAATGATAAACAATCATCATCAACATAGATGAAATAAATTACTAATTCTCATTTAGTTTTCATTTTAAGAGCTCTCATTTGAGCGCGTTCCTATTTACAAATATATTCTTAGTTTCCATTTTTTAGTATAAGTTGGTTTCTGGTATATACATATTTTGAAAATGTCTTATTATATTTTATTTTTAGTTACAACCTTCATATAACAATATGGTGTTTAAAATAATGAAAAATGACCAAAAATATCACTTTTTATAAGTTTTATTGCGATTTTACCATCTTTTGAAAAAAAAATTCAAAAATACCTTCTACAACCAAATGCAACATGTTTTTACATTTTTCTAAAAAAATATTTGAAGTTGATTTTGTTTGCATTCGAGGTCGATTTTGGTTGCATTCGAGGTTGCATTTGGTTTAACCAATGGAACTTGTTAAGAAACCTATTATGCAACCAAAGATGATTTCAATTATTAAATTTTTAAAGCTACATTTATGGTTGATTGATTTCAATTATTAAATTTTTAAAGTTGTATTTATGATTGATTTTGATTGATGTCGGTTGCAAATATGGTGGCAAAAGTTGTAGAACGTATTTTTGTAAATATTTTATAAAAAATGATATTTTTGCAAAATATATATAAAAAAAATTTAAAAATTGTTTCTAGCATTGAGTATTTATGAAAAAATCCCTAAAATTATTCATTTTTAAAAACTAAATGTATGATATGTCAAAAAGCAAAAAGACAATATTCCATAATTTACAAACAAAATTTTTACAAATTACACAAACAATTAATTATATGTAAATGTAATTGTTAAAAAAAAATCATCATTATATCAATATTAAGGAGGATACAATAGAGCTTAGGTGGCACCTCTTAGTTGTTCTCAATCTATTTTTCTAATTTTTTATAATTTTATGATTTTAAACACTAATTAATATAAAATATTTTTTAACATATTAGAAGTTGATAGGAGATCGAATTTATAGAGGAGAGAAGTTCGGATTTATAGGAAAAACATATAATTGGAAGTTATATTGGAAGTAGAATAGGTATTTATAAGGCATATGATTAAAATTTCTATTGGAAGTAGAAAAAGAGTTCGAATTTATAGAAAAAACATATAATTAAAAGTTATATTATATGCAGAATAGGTGTTTGAATATATAAATGAGATATGAAATTAAATATTTTATTGGAAGTAGAATAAAAGGATGGTGGTGACATCCTTTACGATCTTCTAAAATTATATATTTTTTTTATATAAGTTAATTATACTTCTATTAGGAAAATTTATTCATAAATCCAATACTGTTCTCATAAAAAAAGACTTCGTATTTAAAAGGAAAAGAATTGATGTGTTAACATAATAAAAAAATATTCGCATGCGGGAACCCTAATAAATACGGTATTATCTATAATATAAAGAGAAAATAAGATGTATCTTCAATTTTTTAAAACTCCAAAAATTTTAGAAAGTTTAGAGCAAGTAAAATTGGAATTCACTCTATATTTAGGTTTTGATTTTAAGGGAAAAAGTTGTTGTATAAGAGTATCATCAATAATATGTAATAAAGTTGGAATTTCGATCCGAAACGAGAGCGGCTCGAAACGTGTTTAACTGGAAGATGGCTCACTATAAAAGATTGTGTTAGTTATTAGTGCGACAGCCCAGAAATCCAGTAACACAAAATACTGGACAACATGCACAATAGACTACAGAATATAAACAACACTCCCACAAGATAGGATTTTTTACAAGTTTTGACATATGAAACAAGTCTACTAAGTTATATTATTACAACACACCATATTACTAGTATAACCTCGACATGAAGCTTATCTGAATAAGTTACCATTACTACAAGTTATAAAAGTTATATATTAAACAAAGGTCTTCTGCTACTCCAAAAGCTCGCTACCTGGAATGGAGGGGGGAAGTTGGAACCTAAACAGTCTAACAGGTCCGTCCACACGCCTACGCGTAGTCAAACGAGTACGATTCATCAAACTGGCTAGCTGAAAGGTTAAATAAAGAAGCAAGAGTGAGCATAGAAAAGCTCAGCAAATGATATGCAATACATATAATTAAAGACATTCCTTTTTTCAGTAAAAGTATACTTAATAAGGAAGTGATCAGTTCTTTTTGTTTCGTAAAACCTTTATGAATCTTTTATCACAAGAAGCATGGTTATAAGTCTGAAAATCTTATGCAGATATTATGTTTATATACTGCTAACCATCATCATCATTATTATTAGAAGATTGGTAATTATGACTTAAGGTTTAAGCTGATGATCAGTCACCCTTAAACCCAGAGTAAAGGTTAAAGTACACAACCCGCTCTAACAAATTAACGGAATCCGTGGCTATCTGCCTGAAGCACTAATAGCCATTGGCTTATAAAAATCTGGATCGTTGTCAACCGATCTCACACTACTCCTGGCGACATCTACGCCATTTAGTCATTCCAATTTCTATTATTAAAAACAAGGTAGCACAGGGTAATATCAACCCGCTACTCAATCAATGATTTATGAAATCTCACGATCAAGTCCTTAAACTCACTGATAACAAATCAGCCCAATATAAGGAATTAAACTTTATCTTAAGAAATCAACCACATTTGAATAGTACTCAATCTCTGTATGTATCTTGTATACTCCCTCCGTCCTTTCCAATTATTTACACTTTTCAAGGGATGTCCAACGCATTTTAAGGTGCATTTTAAGAATAGTTCCATAACTTATTTTTAAAATTTTCTTTTCTTCTATAAAATTTAATGTTTAAATTATAAAGACTTATATAATAATTCTTATCCATAAAATTCGAACCCTAAAAGTAAGAAAAAATATACTCCCTCTGTCCCTCTCATTTCTTTACACTTTCCTTTTTGGGACGTCCCAACAATTCTTTACATTACTAAAAATAGTAACTTTTAACAATAAAATACATTATTACATCCACTACTTCACTCCACTTTTTCAACACTTTACACTATTACACCCACTACTTCACTTTTTAACAATAAAATCACTATTACATCCACTACATCATTTATTTTAACAATATTACACCCACTATCCTTGGTCTCCGTGCCCAAACCAAATGTAAAGATTTGGCCGGGACGGAGGGAGTATTAGTTAGAATTTGATACTGATGTCATAATTTTTTTTTTACTTTTAGGGTTCGATTTTAATTATGGATAAAAATTATTATATAAGTCTTTATAATATATGTTAAAGAAAGAATTGTGTTTAACAAGAAATCGTTTCATTAGAGAAGATTATGTAACTATTAAAATTTAATATTAATAATATAATATAATATAACGTAAATATGTATGAATTTTTTATAAGAATTATAACGCCGTCGCGAAGCACGATGTAAATGTAAGACCGATATTAGTTCCAAATAGGTGTAAATGTAAGACCGATATTAATTCCAAATCTATACTATTATATACTAGCTTGTAACCAGTGCGATGCACGGAAGTTTTAAATATTTTTATCTTATTATTCATAATTTTAATATTTACTTTTTAATTACAAAGAAAATAAATTATAGAAGATAATGAAATATAATAATACGTATTTGATAGTATTCTAAATGATAGTGTTTTGCTTGTATATTGAAAATAGATAAATAACTTTTTAACTTTAATATGTTGTTGACGGGAATTGAATCTTGAAATTTTTGGAGTAGTTCATAATATACTTTCTCTTCCCCTATTTTGACTTTTCAAAGTGAAATTGATCGTGTTTTGACTAATAATCAATAAATATTGATTAACATATAAATTACAAAAAAATGATCATAAGAAAAAATTATGTAAAGTATTATTAAAATTGATTTTTAAATTTGTAAAAATATGAAACAAAAAATTATAATTTACAGTTACATTTCGATAAATTCGATTTGAAAAGTCAAAATGGGACACAATAAATGGGACGGAGGGAGTAATATAAATGTTTAATAACAATATGGTGAAAATAAATAATATAAATTTTTAACTAAAATAAGTTGTTGAGGGGAATCGATCCTTAAACTTCTAGGAGTAGTTTATAAGATAATATAAATGTCTAATAATAATATGTT
This sequence comes from Saposhnikovia divaricata, assembly GCA_036435485.1. Classification (NCBI taxonomy): domain Eukaryota; kingdom Viridiplantae; phylum Streptophyta; class Magnoliopsida; order Apiales; family Apiaceae; genus Saposhnikovia; species Saposhnikovia divaricata. The sequence goes on from CM071596.1 coordinate 58,639,890, forward strand.
GTTGACGGGATTCAAACCTTGAACCTATAAGAGTTTTTATTTTATATATTATAAAAAGTGTACCAAACTACCAATCAGTATACACTATTTCGTTTATGATATAGTATAGAAAAATTGGAATATTAAAAGTTTGGTCGGTCGGTATGGTACCTGTTGATTTTACTTATTTACTCTTACTTAACGGTACATGTTATTTTTAATTAATTATCCTCACATAAATACTTATAGTTACTAATAACTATAAATTTCTTTTTTCAGGTGAAATATGTTACATTTTTTATGTTTCAATAACTAATCAATTTCCTTTTACACGTAGAATACATTATTTTTTTTATTTTATTTAACTAAAATTTTCCAATAATAATTTTTTTTAGGTAAATCATGTTATCTTTTGTATTTTTCAAAACTAATCAATTTTTTTTCATGTATAATACATTATCTTTTATATTTTATCTAACTAAAATTTTTTCTTTTCTAAAAACACTATAAGCAATTCTATTTAATAAAATAAAATATTACAATAATTACTAATAATTTAACCAATTGACTTTTTTAGCTAAAATATTCTTCTCTATTTTATTATTTTTTTCCAATAAAATCTATTCGGGTAGCTTTATTTAAGTAAAATAAAATAAAAATATTATAATAACTAATAACTAACCGATTACATTTTTTAGCTAAAACATATCATTTTTTCTATATTTTCAAAATAAAATCCATCATTTTCTAAAAATATCACGGATAACATATATATAATTATTATTTGATCATATTATATAAAATTTTAAACCTAAAAATTCATATCTTAAAATTTTAATTCAAATTAAAAAAAATCATTTTATTTAAATAATTGAACTATTGCGTCTGTTACTCCAACTCTCCAACTTTTTTTTAAGCTATTTGGTTTAAATTATATCCTATTATATAATAAGAGTAAGAGGGATAATAAACAAGTACTACCATAGGTCAAGAGTTCGACTCTCACTAACAACATAATTTAATTTAATTTTCATAACTCTAAACATACTAATAAAACATATGATAAAATTCACTTTTCAACATAATTAAATTTAATATTTATAACTCAAAATATAGTAATAAAATATATGATAAAATTCACTTTTCAAAATTCATTAATCATCTATTAAATTTAATATTAAAAAATCATTAATCATCTATTAAATTTAATATTAGAACATCACTAATCATCTATTATACGCCAAAAATTTAGTTTACAAGATCGCATTGAAAAATTGCGAGTATATAAGCACAAACTACTACGCCCTGACTTTCGGGAAACAATCCAAAATAAAATATATGATAAAATTCACTTTACAAAACTCATTAATTATATCCTATTATATAATAAGAGTAAGAGGGATAATAAGCGAGTACTACCGTAGGTCAAGGGTTCGACTCTCACTAACAACATAATTAAATTAGTATTTATGACTCTAAACATACTAATAAAACATATGATAAAATTCACTTTTCAACATAATTAAATTTAATATTTATAACTCTAAATATACTAATAAAACATATAATAAAATTCACTTTTCAAAATTAATTAATCATCTATTAAATTTAATATTAGAAACTCATTAATCATCTATTAAATTTAATATTAGAACATCATTAATCATCTATTATACGCCAACAATTTGGTTTACAAGATCGCATTAAAAAATTGTCAGTACATAAGCACAAAGTAGCCCTCATCTCTTCTATAGAAAACTACTACGCCCTGGCTTTCGGGAAACAATCCAAAATAAAACATATGGTAAAATTCACTTTACAAAACTCATTAATCCTCTATTAAATTTAAGATTAGAACATCATTAATCATCTATTACTTTTGATATTAGTACACGCCAAAAATTTAATTTACAAAATAACAATGAAAAATAGTAATGAAAAATTGCGAGTATATAAGCACGAAGCAGCCCTCATCTCTTCTATAGAAGACTATTACGCCCTGATTTTCGGGAAACAATCAAAATCAAACCTGACTTTAACTACTAAATAGTTTCGCTTCAAAACAAAAATTCATATTTGTCTTCCGTACTTCATGTGACAGCCCCAGATCCGGGGTCAGGAATCCGGGCCATCATACTCCAATTTCCATTTATTAACAATATCTCTTGGTCTTCTTTTTTTTATACTATTTAATACTCACACAAATGACCCCACACTAATATCATCACACACACCAGTCATATGCTCAGAGAACAACATCCATTAATGATAGCAGTTAAAGATAAACTATTATTACAATCCCAGAATACCATCTATTACACCCATATAAAAGTATATACTACCTTGAGAACAAGTGTCGATACTTTCTCATAAGGTAGACTTCCCCTTTACCCTCTTCCGGGTTGCACTGCGACGTTTCGGCACCTGATCTAGCTGTTATATAAATAAATAGCAAGAGTGAGCTATAATAGCTCAGCAAGATAAATTTGTAAACTAGTATCAAAGGAAAACTTATATATGTATATATAAACAGAAGACCCATCATAATCTTTAAGAAAAGAATTAATTTTTGTTTTTTAAATACACCATCTATTTATTTTCATAAGAAAAGAAATATAAAACCATATAATATCAGTTTCTCTTCTAATATAATATAGTATCAGTTTCTCTTCTATCACCAGATAATAATCAATACCACCTCTCAGTATAATGTCTCAAGATAATATAACATTTGAAATAAATCTCTCAATATAATCTTTCCATTACCTTTTATACAACAACTATATAAAAATAATATAAAATCAGTTTCTCTTCAATCCATAAAAATAATTTCATAATTTCATACCATTTCCTTTTTCAAAATTCAAATCTGAAACCATTATCAATTCTTTCTTTAAAAGTTTTGGGGATTCTGCTAGCGCCAGATACGTTGGACGATGATAGTCGCCTGACCGTACCTGCTCTCTGTTTACTACTAGTAGAAGGAATGTCAAACATCCTTGGAGGAAGGCCACCTGCTACATCCTCCTTCGGCAACTCTTGGGCCGTAATAAAATATTGGGTGCCGGACTGTGCAACTCCCACACAGCCTCTTACGCAATATTGGGTGCCGGACTGTGCAACTCCCACACAGCCTCTTACGCATACTGTTGCAATCCCCCTTTTTCAAATCGTTATTCCATTTATAAAACATCATTCCACATTTTCCATTTTTCCATTTCCATTCACATATCCATTAACATATCCATTCACATTTCCATATATCATTCACACATATCATTTCCATTCTCATATATCATTTCCATTCTCATATATCATTATACTTTGATTATAATTCAGACATCTCCTCCGTATTTAATAAAGTCAAATATGCTCTTATATACAAAATATTTTAACTATTTTAAAAGTATTAAATAATATTTATTAAATCACAAATGTTTAAAGATTATCTTTAAAAGAATATTATAAACCATATAACCCTAGATAACAACTGATACCATTCTTTTTCATATCTCTTGAAGCCATAAAGTACATTAGCTCCATTCATATTCATATCCATATCCACAATCCATATCATATATTGATATAAGATTCATATATTATCTAGCAAAACCACTTTTCTTTAAACATAAACAATTTATCGAAATAAGGGTAAAAGAAATCTTGCCTCGATCTCTATATCCCAAAAGGAATGATCCGGTGTTCGTCTCAAGTATCTACAGAAACGAAAAGGATCACCATCAGAATATATTTCATTTAACCACTTAACCCTTAAATATATATATATATATATATATATATATATATAATAACACCCTTGACACATAATATAAGTTTAACATACCCTTTATAGACCACAAGTTCCAAGAACTTATCCATTTTTAGACTCCATGAAAGTTTCATTGTTTTTCACCATTTCCTTATTAACCACACATGACTGTAAAATTTCTTATACAAGGTCAGTGGGGTTTGCCTCTCTATTCACCCTAATATATTGTCCCAAAAGTTCATAACTTTTAAAGATGTTTAAGTATGGTAATTATAGCCTCAAAGTTGACACAATTTCGTTTTCTCGGTTTTCGAACGTCTTTCACTAAAATTCACTTTTCTCCTAAACCGTTCATTAGATTTTAACGTATATTATATCAAAACGATCTATGAACTAAGCTCTATCCTCTCATGGTCAGTTGACACACCCTACTGACCCTTACCAGTTCGTGACCTCTGCCCAAATACAAGGTAGTTTTATTTTTAACGAAAATCGGATATTATAACGGCTATATTCTTAACAATTCCCAAATCATCACTCCTCCCAATCCATCATCCAACACATATATTATTACCTACACCATGTGATCATCATACCAGCCATGGTTACAAGCACAACTCACTTCCATACTCAATCAAATCACTTATAAACACATATATCATCATGATTTCATACTTTATACAACTTTAACTACTTAACCAACCATAATCCATCATCAACTCAAAGTAATACTAAGGGTTCTTGAGCTTTATACCTTCTTTGTAGAGTGAACAACACTTAATAAGCCTTGGATAGTCCTTAAACAACCTTAAAGTAGCTTGGATCAACTAAAGAAATCATAAAACCAAAAGTTAGTTCTTGAAGGTTACTATTCATCCATCACTTTGTAAAAATCATAGAAAATTGAAAAATAAGAGTTTGGCTCTAAAATTTTTACCACATCTTGGCCTCTTCATACGCTTTGAGTTGAGCTATAGATCACCAAAAACAAAGCTTCCTATCTATGGTTTTGATCCCGTTTTTCCCACTGGACAGAAACTGGACAGATTTGTTTCCCCAACTTTGAGCATGGATTTGACTAGGCTATTCTACTTTGTTGGCCATGAAATTTTGAACGAACCTTACACATGGAGTGGAGAAGTTATGGTTAAAATTTGGTGATTTTATCATGGATAGAAATGGAGATATGAATTTTTCTTTCATTGACGGTCCTGCTGGGCAGTTTGGAGAGATTGTGTTTTGCTTTCTTTTTCTCTTGTATAATGACTTGTGTGACTTGTTTCGATCCCTTTAACATCAGCCCTTATCTCTTAGTTAAGTGTGTTTGAAGTCCACCAATGAAATCAAGGCATGTGGGTGTGTTTGAATGAGTTATCCACTTGCTTTGGTAAGTTACATGCATGCCCTTACCTTTAATCTCTTATTTCCCTTATAGCCTTGCCCCTTCACTAATTCCATGAGTCATACTCTTTAATCACTTGCATTTGTAACTCCTTGGAGCCTCTTGGACCTGCATGGCTTAGGTTTTGGGCCTTAGGGCTTTTTGTTTGGGCTTCGTTCAAAGTTCTCTCGTCATTTGATTGATCGAATGATTTCTGCGATCGTCTCAGTGGTTTCTCCTTTGTAAACCTCTTGTATACATATTATCCTCTCCCACATTGTATTTTAAGGTGTTGGTGTAGCTCTAATCCTCAAACAAATATTAAATTCACTATCCTTGGTATATTCTCTTTATCTCAGAATTTGCTCTCCCGGTTTTCTCTCGGGTTCTCAAGCATTCTCAAACTCGTTTAACAATCTCAATTCCTTGGCATTTCCTTGACTTGATCACTCCTTGGTTTATCCTAATTTCACTATTTACTCAATATAATTAATCTTTGTTAAATCTCCATACTCCATAATATCCAATACAGTAGTGCTCAATTGAAATCAAATATCTTAAAAATCTATGCTCAGGAATTTCTGAAATCCGTCATCGTTTTGAGTCACTCATTTTCATAGTACGACGCTAATATGGTTTCTGATTATTCATTTTCTGTTTCACTTATAGGGTACCTACATACCATTTCCCTAAATCCTCAAAATTACTAATCATTTAAACACTGTAGCATTTCTAAAGTTAGGGTTATTACACTTCATATGTACATATAATTTACGTTAATATTGAAAAAAAAATTCAAGTAATAATAAGATGTAACAAAAAAGTCAAAAAACAACTTATTATTAGTTACATATATAATTCTTTTTACAAAATCTATACTATCTATATTATATAATATAATAAGCAAAATGGGATATATTTTGTAGTTTGGTTTTGGTTATCTCTTTCATTCACAACTATTACTAAAAGTTGTTATAAAAATTGTTATATACAGAGCTCTAAGGTTCGAATCCCGTCAACAACATTTTACTTTAAAATTAATATTAAAAGATGTTACATAGAAAGGTTGAATTTAAAATTAATATTAAAAGATGTTACATAGAAAGGTTGAAGCTTCGATTGCCGCCAACAATATATTAGTTTAGATTTAATACTAAAACTATTATGTATAAAAATGAAATATTTATAATATTATGTAACTACACATTAGGTAAATTAAAAGAAATAATTAAAAGTAATTCGTGCAATGGGTATAAGCTAGTTATAAAATCATTTAAAAACACATCCATGCAGGGAAGTATGTCGTTTTTTTCTCTCTGGTAGTCCAGAGTTCGTCTTGTCTATATGACAAGTTTATAAATCTTTCTTATTAGTCTCTTTCATTTTCCCTATCACCATTTACTATTATAAACTGTTTGTGTCTAGTCTGTTCATTATGTCTTCGAATCCAATGAATTTAGAGGAAACGTATGCTCGTTTGGCCTTAGAAGATGAAGGAGGGGAAGGAATTATTATAGGAGAGACAGAGAAGGCTATTCAGGAGAAAACTTTTGTATTGGTTGGGAGATTTCTGACTGAGAATAACATTAATTTTCAAGCTATGAAAAATGTGTTAGCATCAGTTTGGAGGCCAAAAGAGGGAATTGACATCCATGATATTGGTGAATAGAGGTACTCATTTGTGTTCTTTCATGTTCTTGATTTACAAAAAGTGTTTGAAGAGGGGCCATGGACCTTTGAACAAAATCTGTTATTGTATCACAAGTTTGAAGTAAATGAAGATGCACATTTGGTAAAGTTAAATACAATGGATATATGGGTTCAGATCTACGACTTGCCCATGGGAATGCTATCGGAGAGGATATTGAAGAGCATAGGAGATTACATAGGGATCTTTGTTAAAGCAGATTCTCAGAATGTTAAGGCTGGGTGGAGGTTGTTTGTTCGTATTAGAGTGACAATGGATGTTGATAAGCCTCTAAAAAGGAAAATGAAGATCAAGAGGGAGGGGGGTAGTTGGACATGGATAAACTTCAAGTATGAACGCTTGAGTACGTTTTGTTTTGTGTGTGGACTAATGGGGCATTCAGATCGTGAATGTGGAATTGTGTATGATAACCTTGATAAAGTCATAGAACGAGCATATGGTACATGGCTTAGGGCACCGGCGAAAGCAGGTAAGAATCAGAATATTGGTGCGAAGTGGTTGAGGAATGGAACAGAAGGAGGTGGTGCCTGGAGGTCAAATTCCGGTGAAAATTCAAATTCAAACGATGGGGAACAGAGGCGGAAGACAGATGAGAGATTCATGGAAGTAGATGGGCATATCACCGAGATTTCAGGAGAGACTGGTGCAATATGTTTTGCTCAGAATAAACAAGGAAACAAACCACAAGGCGTGAATGCAACAATTATGGAGGAGGATTTGTTGGGCGGGAAAATAACAGATGAAAATGTGGTGATTGATTCAAAACGAAAGAGGTTAAATGAGGAGTCAGATAATGCAAAACATGGGCTTATTAATCAGATTGATGGGCCAAAAAACTTGATAGAGGCGGGACCTGTTTTACAGGCCCGCCTACAACAATGAGTATTTTAGCATGGAATTATCGTGGGTTGGGTAAACCACGTACAATTCGTTTCCTTAAAGAAGTTACCCAACAAATAAAACCTAGTATTATTTTTCTGTCAGAAACATTAGCGAAACATAATAAAATAGTTGAGATATGCAAGAGTTTGAATTATGCAGATTGTTGGTCTATTGATGCAGAGGGACATAGTGGTGGTTTGGAACTAATTTGGAAGAATGAAGGGGGTTGTATGATCAAGGATGGAAGCAAGAACTATATCGATTTTGAGGTCGTGAATGAGCAGGTAGGTAGGTGGCGATATACAGGGTTCTATGGGTGTCCGGAACGGGGGAGAAGAAAAGAATCGTGGGACATATTAAGGGACCTTGCTGGAAGATCAAACCTTCCGTGGTGCGTTATAGGTGACTTCAACGATATGATGAGTGCGGATGAAAAAAGAGGAGGGAGGCCTCATCATTATGGTTTGATTCAAGGTTTTGTGGAGGCTACGAATGAATGTGGTTTGATTGATTTAGGGTTTGTAGGTGAAAAATATACATGGGAGAAATCAAGAGGGAAGCATAATTGGGTACAGGAAAGATTAGATAGGGGTTTAGCAACTCAAGCTTGGTGTGATATGTTTCCACAAGTTGAAGTTCAAGTTTTGGAGGTGGCTACTTCTGATCACCTGCCATTACACTTGCATCTGAATAAACAGGTTTATCGACCTAAAGAGCGACGTTTTCGTTTTGAGAACTCGTGGATCAGGGAAAAGGATTGTGAAGTGGTAGTAAGGAATGGATGGGATGAAGCAACAGGACTGGGGATAATGGAGAAAATTAATTTTTGTGGTTTAAAGTTACAGGAATGGGGGGTGGGATTGTTAATGAGTATAAGCAGCAGGGGAAGATGTACAGAAATAGCTTGAGGAAGCTTCGATCTTGGAGGGATATACATGGTATTCAGCAGTACAATGAGGTGAGATGGAAGTATTTAAATTTGTTGGAAAAACAGGAGATATATTGGAAACAACGGGCAAAAAACTTCTGGTTACGGGAAGGGGATTGCGATACACGATTTTTTCACAAGTTGGCATCAGGAAGAAGGAAGGCCAATGGATTAAATCGTATTAAAGATGCTAATGGTGAATGGAAAGATACTGTGCAAGAGGTTCGGGATGTTGTCGAAGGTTATTTCTCACAGTTGTTTACAGCAGTACACAGAGATGGTAGACTGTCAGAGAGAGAAGTCGTGCCCCAAGTGTCAGAAAGGGAAAATGAGGATCTTATAGCCATGATTACACTTGAAGAAGTGAAGAGTGTAGTATTCTCTATGCACCCGGATAAGTCACCAGGTCCAGACGGGTTAAACCCTGCATTCTTTCAGTCATACTGGAATATAGTAGGTTCAGATGTGGTTAAATTTTGTCAACGATACATGGACACAGGACTGTTGCCAGAGGGAGTCAATCATTCTCTTATATGTTTGATACCGAAGACTAAGGTACCTCAGACGATGGCTGACCTGAGACCTATCTCACTTTGCAATGTTTTGGTGAGAATACTATCTAAGGTAATGTCAAACAGATTGAAAATGTGCTTGAGTTCTATTGTGTCTAAGAAGCAAAGTGCATTTATAGAGGGGCGACTCCTTACGGATAACGCGATGATGGCTTTTGAAATAAACCATTATTTGAAAAGGAAAACACAATGGAGTAATGGTTTGGTTGGTTTGAAGATAGATATTTCCAAGGCATACGATAGATTGGAATGGGATTTTATTCATAATATGATGAAAAAGTTTGGATTTCATGCAGTTTGGATGGATCGTGTGATGACTTTCATTCAATCGGTGTCGTATAGTTTTCTTCATAAGGATGGGGAGTTTGGAAAGATTGTACCTCAACGTGGTTTGCGTCAAGGCGACCCGATATCGCCATACATTTACATAATGTGTGCGGAAGGGTTGAGTTCTATCATGAGGAGGAATGAGCAGGTTAGAATTATACATGGTTGTACGGTAGCAAGGGGAGCACCAACAATTTCTCATCTTTTATTCGCGGATAATTGCTACTTTTTCTTTCGTGCAAATGTAGGTGAAGCAGGTGCAATGAAAAGGATTTTGAATCGATATGAGCAGATGTCTGGATAGATGGTGAACTACAATAAATCAATGGTTACTTTCTCACCGAATACTAGTGTAGAGAATAAAAGGGAGGTCTGTCATGAGCTGGGGGTACAGGAGGCTGCAACACCAGGGAAGTACTTAGGTCTTCCAATGCGTATAGGGAAAAATAAGGTTGCAGCGTTTGGTTTTTTGGTAGAATGAATAGATCAAAAATTGCAGGGATGGAGCAATCAGAAAATTTCAAGAGCAGGTAAGGCTACGCTTCTTAAAACAGCGGCTCAATCCATACCAAATTTTTGGATGCAATTATTATTGATACCAAATGAAATTTGTGATAAAATAGAGAAGAGGATGAATGCATTTTGGTGGGGTAAAGGTGGAGCAAATGGTGGGATTAAATGGATGTCATGGGATAGAATGTGCACCATTAAAGAAGATGGAGGGCTTGGTTTTAAAAAGTTGAGAGATTTTAACATAGCTATGCTGTCGAAACAAGCGTGGAGGTTGATTAATGAAAGCAATCCTCTGGTTAGTAAGTTTATGAAAGCTCGTTATTATCCTAATTCGGATTTTCTGAATGCTACAGTTGGGTTGAATCCTAGTTACCTCTGGAGAAGCATATTAGAAACACAAGGGGTTGTTAAACAGGGGACTCGACGAAGAATTGGTAATGGGGCATCAACTAAGGTTTTGAAGGTACCATGGCTGCCAAGTCTAGATAATGGGTACCTTACAACAGAGATGAATGAAAATCTTGAAAACATTACGGTTCAGGGCTTATTGGATGAGACGCAAAAAAGTTGGGATGTGGATATTCTGTCAGACTTGTGTAATGATCGAGATAAAAGGCTGATTCAACAAATTCCAGTGCCTATGCGTGATAAAGAAGACTCGTGGTACTGGATACTGGAGGATAAGGGGGAATTTACGGTTAAAAGCTGTTATAGACGGATTCGAGGTGAGTATGAATGTGCTGATAGAGGTTTTTGGAGGAAAATGTGGAGTTTGCAATTACCTGGAAAGATTGTTAACTTGTTATGGCGAGCTTGTCGTAATGTGCTGCCAACTGCAACAAATTTACGGGGAAAGAATGTAGATATTCCTACAGAGTGCTCATGGTGTCGTGTGTTTGTGGAGGATGCAGTACATACACTGTTTGACTGTTGTATTGCAAGAGAAGTTTGGAACTCAGTTGGGCTGCAAGACTTGATACAGACTAATACGCAGGATACGGTAATGACAGTACTTAAACGAGTGTTTAATTTAGGAACAAAGGAGCAAATGGCTATGGTTGGAATGCTATGCTGGAGTCTGTGGTCGAGGAGAAACAAATGGGTGTGGGAAAAGGTAAACACTTCTGTTTTTGGAATCAAAGCACATGCATTAAATCTGGTAACTGATTGGAAACGAGCACGCCAAAAGGAGGAAACAAGTCGAAGGGTTACTACTGATCACTGTAAAACCTGGTGTAAGCCCCAAGATGGGTGGGTCAAAGTGAATGTTGATGCATCCTATCGTACAGGTGAGGAGCATATCGGTATTGGGTGTGTAATGCGGGATGATAAGGGTCAGTTTCTCCGGGCAAGAACGAATGTACTCAGAACCACGACGCAGGTACGGGAAGCTGAAGCTTGGAGTCTGAGAGAGGCGTTGGATTGGACGAGGCGCTGGCGAACAACAAAATGTATCTTTAAGTCCGATGCTAAGTTATTAGTTGATGCTTTTAACAGAGATAGAGGTAGAACTATTTTCGATGCTATTGTGGAGGATTGTAGTGAGATTATTAAACACTTTGAGGAAGTGTTAATTGTTTTTGTGAGTCGATTTGCGAATAGTGTAGCCCATTTGTTAGCACAGGCTGCATATTCTACGTCAGGTCCTATGGAGTGGCATAGTACTGCTCCAGACTTTATTTCATGTAACCTTGCTTTGGAGGCCATTTAATTTATGCAAGTACGTTTTATTCAAAAAAAAAAAAAAAAAAACTAGTTATAATAATTGAACTATTGCGTCTGGTACTCCAACTCTCCAACTTTTTTTTTTCCTCTCATCGGAATCATATTCTCTTGCTTTTTCTTATTTTTATAAAAAAATATATTATTAGATATAGACACAGAGTAAATTGAAGTAGAGATACAAGAAGGAAGTGCATTTGAATTAGTGGTGATATGGAGAAAATCAGAAGAGCATCTCACGCTGGTTCTTGGTACTCCGATAATCGTAAGTTGTATCTACATGTGTATCTATATCCACTTTTGTTTTCTATTTAATCATCGTAAACTTCAGTTTTATATTGTGAATAAATCGTGTAAAATTTTGTGTATGCTTATTATTTGTTGAAATTTGTGGTTAGTAGTGTTGGTAAAGTGTTGCTTGGGATTTTAATTTTGAATTGATTAAGGGTTTTAGTGGATTGAGTTTGCTGCTGGTCTTGTCCATTTTTCGGTGTTGATCAATTAGTTTTATGGTGGGTGCATTGATAGTGGAAAAGCTGTCTCAGTTTATGTAATTATACACACTCGGGAAGGGGTATTCACTAGGCTACGATGTGGGATTTTACCGATTTACACGTTTAAGCAACTTTACATTATAATGAGGGTGTAGTATGTGTTGGTTATGTCATAATTCCGAAAACCTATGAGTAGGTTAAGGAGACGTTTGTACTTTCGTGGTCTAATCTTTAGGTCCATGATCCATATTTTCGGGCAAACTATTACTTTCGTTTTTTTTTTTTTAATCTTTTCAACTTGGGGAACTTCTTTGTTGGATAGGGTTTTTAGAGGGGTTTACATTTCGAATTTGAAATGCATTACTGATTTGATATTATGAATGTGCCTTGCATATACTTTGTTAAAGTACCAAAAGCCGTGCCTAGTTGCATTTCTTGCCATGAATGGTAATCATTAATCTTTATTATAAGTTAATTTCCTGGCTCTTGGGCTAAAACAGTTGTGGGTTGAAGCTGGTCTGATAAATAAAAGAAAGATGTGGCATGTGCATCTTACTGATGCTTGGACAGGCGAGATTAAACCCTGTACTTGATTTGATCTACTTTAAGTTAAGCCAATTGTTAAAGTTGTGATGCTGAAGTTTTATATGTGCTATATAAGTTGTGTTAAACGGTATGATTGCATTTGCATTTTAGATCAGCAATGTTGAACACCGGTTATTTTAATTACTTTTCCGTCTACCTTATTGGTACGATATTACACAAATCGTATTTTCTTTTTATTAAACACTTTTGCGCCCAATCATCTTTGTTTAAGACTCGTTGGTTGTTGGAAAATGGCTGTTTTTTAAATATAAGATGACATCTTTCCATTTTCTTCTTTCATCAGCAAAAAAATTAGCAGAAGAGCTAGATGAATGGCTTGTAGCTTCTGGCATCCCTAAATCTCCAGATGTGAGAGGTGTTATTGCACCGTAAGTAACATATCACAAATTTACACTTTTATATGATTTCACTTTTATCAGCTCATTTTTTTATATTTTTTGTGGTGGAAATGAATCCACTAGTCATGCAGGTTACTCTTATTCAGGACGTGCAGCAGCTTATGCATTTGGGAACATTGAACCAAGTAACATGTGAGTTTATTTTTGTTAGATGCGTCTTTTGATACGTTTAAACAAGTTTGACATAAACTATTTCCTTACTAACTTGTGAGGAGCTGTTTCTTTTTTTTTCTTTCAGTTCTCGGGTTTTCCTTCTTGGTCCATCTCACCACTATTACACTCCAAGATGTGCTCTCAGCCAAGCTACTGTATACCGTACACCAGTTGGAGACTTGCCTATAGATGTTGAAGGTATTTGGTTCGTTCGTTCTTGATTCAACTCTTTTACAAGATACACACCTGATTAATGGTGTCAACCTATTAGGTTCACTTTCTGTCTTTTGTTTATGTTTGTGTCTTTCGACCCTCTACTATCTTCTGTCCTTGGAATATTTATCTGTCTGTAAAATACAAACTACATTCCTGGCAGGTTGCCTGTGTGTTAGTTCTTTTATGCTACCTACCGAATGAAAATAATTCACATTTTGGCTTTGTTATCTACTAGTCATCGAAGAACTAAAAGCTACTGGGAAATTTGAAATGATGGATCTTCAAGTGGATGAAGCGGAACATAGCATGGAAATGCACCTTCCCTATCTTGCTAGAGTCTTCCACGGGTTCGTACTCAATAATCTAATGTCATGTTAGTTGCTCATTTCTGACTTTTTAAGAGTATAAGAATGCAGGTATAAAGTAAAGGTTGTTCCAATCTTGGTCGGTGCTTTGAATGCTGAAAATGAAGCTCTATTTGGAAGATTACTGGCCAAATATGTGGATGACCCCACTAATTTCTTTTCTGTATCCTCGGACTTCTGCCACTGGGGATCACGGTATGTTCCCTTGGCTTAATTGTTCTGTCAACATCAGCTTTGTTGATATTGCTGAATTTTATCAGTGCAAAGTTAATTATTACCCAGATACTTTTATATCTTCATATGTATTTAAATTTTTATCTTTTTACACAGATGGAGCGTTTTTTTTTTCTTTTAATACGCGTCGGTCATGTTTTCTGGGATTATGTTTTTCAATTAAAGCTAAAATCTTATGGAACTTAAACTTTATAGAAAATTATGACTCTGAAGCTAAAGGAAGGTACTTTACATTGATGTCTACTTTCTAGTAATTATCAACCAGTGTCCTTATTTGACTGAACTGCACGATTACGATTCTAGATGTATTTAGTAATCTTCTTACCTAAATTTTTTTGAAACACTTAATCAATAACTAATTATCTTGAACATAGAATAAAATAATAGAATAAGAATTTCTTAATTCCTTGTTTCCCCATCACATGTCGTGGTGCATTTTCAATATCTTCAATGGTATATATAGTTGTAGGATGCCCTTTACTTCCTCTCCCTTGTAGTTTCCATGTGATCCTAGTCTTTTGTCTTTATATTTTTATGTACAATATGCATATGAGTACATGTGAGTTAAATTTGTATGTAGTATGTGTGTATACATATTTGTAGAGTATATCTATGTTTGTATGCATTTGTGTAGATGTATGTGTGTGTGTGTGTGTGAGAGTAAGGGCATCATATAAACTACCCTTCAGGTTGTGCTCATTACTGGGTCTATAGTCAGACTACGATCAGTCTTATATCTGTTTAGGAAGTCTAAAGTTTCATTCCCATGTCAGTATTTAGGATTATATTTTTCGTTATGCCTGCAGGTTCAGTTACATGCACTATGACAAGAAACACGGGGCAATTCATAAATCTATTGAGGCACTGGACAGGATGGGAATGGATATAATTGAAACTGGGGATGCAGATAAATTTAAAAAATATCTGTTGGAGACTGAAAACACTATATGTGGACGCCACCCAATAAGTGTATTTCTTCATGTAAGTGGCCGACTTTTTTCCCTTTAAATTTAAACGTTCATTAAGTTGAATAAAAAAATCCAACTTATTGTTTTGTTTGTTAATAATATATGTCTTGTTGATGCCCATTCAAGTTAATTATTCTTAAAGTTGCTACTTTGACAATATATTTGAAAATCGATAAGTGCCTTGTTGTAACACATTACACACTGAACTATTGATGTGAGAAATGACAGTTAGCTTATTATAAATTTTACGGGTGTGTGGTGGTTTGAGAGCTAGCGCGCACCACATCCCTATTGTGAGATGCCCATTGGGAAGCCATCTCTATCTCCGAGTCCCATGTCATCTTTTACTGACCAACTTATAAATCTTCAGACAGTTCTATGTTATTGGCCATCATCCCCACCATAACCGTCACCATCATTTCTGTAATCATCCTTTCAACTTTATATATTACAACCTCCATCACTGCTCTCACCATTGGGACCAACCGTCTACGCTTTGCCTATCCTATCTACATCTATTGTGTTGAAACTGTCTTCTCTATTCAATCTCCATTGAGCACAATCCTCTGTACCTGCTCCGAGTAGCCACCTTTGAAACTGAAGCTTCTTGTCATGCCTTGCTGTATCCAATTCTTACTAGCACCCCCAGAAATTTATATCAATTCAGGTCTAGTGGATTCGAATCGAATTAGGTTGATTGCGGATATTTCAGAAGTCAATCTATATATACTCCACCTCCCAATTTACTGGATCGGATATCAGATCTTCTAACTAAATAAAGAAAACTACATCATTGTATAGAAATACTCAAAACGTTCCCTGTTAACAGTGTAACATACATGAACTACATTTATATATTTAAACATATTTTCGGATTTTGAACCTTTTTTTTTTTGCCTAGTCTGAATTTTAAATGTTGCGATATAGAATTGCGTTAGTGTGCGCCTCAAAATCATGTAAATTAATTATTCTCTATTTCTCTTAATATCATGAAGCTTACAAATATTAATATTAAACAAAAACGGTTTATAATATTTAAAATTAATTACACATGATCAAATCTGTATTGTTAACAAATATTAAATAAAAATTCTACTCTGCAATTTGAAATAAAATAAAATAAGTACAGCAACATAATTTAGGAAGTTCTTTAAATCAGTAGGATTTGATCATTATAAGATAATCATAGTACATGATTATAGGCTGCATTAGGAGAGTTATATAAATGTATGATGCTTATTGTAATTGGTATTAACAGATTGGATTAGCCTTGATCCACACCCAATCCATGTTTAATTTAGATGGATGATTTTTATGATGAATTTATTTCTGACTAAACAAAGACGAATTATGGTTTAGACGACCCAATATCAAATTGTAACTATGGATTTTTGAACAATTTTTCATAAGCGAGCCAAAACTAAACCTTTAAAGGTTGTCAACTAGTCTAAGTTGAAGCTCTAAACCAAGTTTTTTGATGACCAGAAGATCAAGAGTTGGAAAAAGGAGACCAGGGATGTGCCCAACGCTTTCAAAATAAATTGGAGAAGTCTTCTATGAGAGGATCAGAGGAGAGAGAGTGGGCATGTGTGTGTCTTTGATTGGAGTTGTTTTGGGTTTAGTGAGGAAAGCATGTTCATGTTGGACTGTATATGAGTCGGGTCGAACCTTCAAGTGCTCAGGTCTGGCTCGTTAAAATCATATCGAACTCGAGCTTGGATTGAGTCAAAAATCTTGATTGAGTATGAAATTTTTTGAAAATAAAATAAATATAAACTTGCAAAGTAATTGCAAAACTTTATGTTCCAACATTATACAATTTATATTTTATAAAGTTATTTAATTAATAATTATGAGAGTAATGAATAAATGAAATTAACAAATATGTTAGTTTTCTAGATTAATACACACACACACACACACACAATTACAACCTATATTAAGATCTTATAAATGAATCATGTCCATGGGCCTACTTATTGAACTTGTTAACAAGCCTCCTTTTCGAATTTGGCACGAACAATCGGGCCACACTCTTCTATGATGAACTTCGGTCTGGCTAAGCTCGGCTCGTTTATGAAATGAACCTTAAATTCATGTTCAAGTTCGGCTCTTTATGAACCGAGTCGAACTCGAACTGAACACTTCGTCAATGTGTATGCACCCTCAGATATAATTTTCTCTTTATTGTTTTCGCAAGATTGAGAGCCAAAAGTGAACCCTTAGTTTACATTCTCCAAACCTCAAAGGTTCATATTCCTACATGTTGTCTTGTGTTACGGAGACTGATGCTATGGAAACAGTGCCTAGCGGATGAAATTTATTAGTGTTAATAGATTTAATATCCAGGAGGAAGGTTTTTTAATCATAAACGGAGGTCAACTGGTGGACTGTATGGGAAAATGGTATTGATAATCTCCAAGTATATGCTAAATAAAATTAGCCCTGTTCCTCTATTTTATTTGTCTTGACAGAGTGGTGATAGAAGTAAAGTTTTGTGTTGTGCTTATTCCTTTTATTTTTAACTTTACCCGTGGAATATAGGAGCTCAAGGAAGTAGATTGTGATTATTATCCTACGTCTTATATTCGTACTAATTCTGAATGGATGTAAGAAGTTGGTTTCGTATAACTATCTATGTGGGGTCCTAACTCATGGGAGTAGCCTGCGCTAGTTTTGATTCCATAAAAATATTACTGCTAATTTTTATCAAATAAAACCTGAAATTTGAAAATGAACTAAACTAAACAGTAAGCCATTGTTTAGATTTTCCACGAGTTCAGCCACATATGAAAGTAGAAACCACTGACTCAGTCTCAGTGAACACAAAGCTTTTACATATATTAAATGTGTCAGTATCTCAAGTATTCTTTTGTTTGAATTATGGACAATATTCTATTATTCTCTGACTTGAGTTAGACAAAAGACACAGCACTTTGTATACTTATTTATCTTTTATACTGTTATTTATTAGCTGCTCATTCATATTTCAAATTAAAATCAGATGATGAAGAACAGCTCCACGAAGATAAAGATCAATTTCCTTCGATACGAACAGTCGAGTCAGTGCAAAAGCACCAGAGACAGTAGTGTAAGTTATGCATCTGCAGCCGCAAAGGTTGAAGGTTGAATTTTTGATGAAAATGTCAGACGCAAATTGGGATCATCAGAATCAAAGTGTTTAATTTCTAATGTTATTCGTCCACTTATCAATGGAATATGTCAATGACCATGACTTTCGCAATGGTTAGTTATGTTTATCGTGTAATAATTCTATAATAGATTGTTATTGTTGAATCTGTAATTGACTAGACTATTTCACAAGCCTAATGCTTTTCCAGTCATGTTAAACTTAGGGAGTTGTAGTTGCTGGATAGAAATTAGTACTTGTCCGAAAGGGAAAGTTTGCTCGACATAAGAAGCAAATTACAATAAAGATGTTCCTCTTTAAATCATGATGTAGCGATACCAAACGAAGTACCGCTATTATTACGATGTATGAGTACTAGACCAAATACGATTTAGTAAATCTAGTATTAAACTGTCACTGAGCTTGCTTTTGTTCCAATGAAAATGTTGTAATGTCAAATATTGGGTCTTGTTGATAATGATGGGTGTTCTGATTGTAGAAATAAATGGAAATTGTATTGTGGATTTAACAAAAAGATAAAATAAAAGTGTGTTGTTGCTAGATGAAGATTTTAAGAGTGAAAAAAATCCAAAATGGTGGCAAGTACAGGGCAGGAAAAAATGAGAAGAAAAGAAGAGGTGTTTGCAATCTAGTAATGGGGTTTTGGAATGGAAAGTGCCTGAGTAACCTAACCACTGCTGTTGCAAATGAATGTATTTTGGGTTTCTCGGGATGATCTTTACAGGAAGGATATGCTCAAAAATCCATCGCTGCTTTGGACTCTGGAAATGCACTTGGCTATGTATATAAAAGTTAATCGGTTAATTGAAAATAAAAATAAAAAAAGAGGTTAAGTGATCTGGTAAGTGTCTAAATTAATTCCTTCCCGATAAAGATTAATAAATTAAAGTAAAAATTAAAATAAGCAAATCCTGTAGATTACACATCAATTTAATTTTCTCCAAATAATTGAGCTACCATAGTTGTTAACAAAAAATCACATTTTTTTCAGATAAGAGCACTTTCAATATTCTTGGTTTATCAAGATAATTATAGATACATTGATAAACAATGTATGTATAGAGACCGTAGGTTTGAAAAGGCATTAGCCAATAGTCCTTGCCTACCTATGATGCATGTACGTAAAAAACTGAGGGGTATATATAGTGTCTACATGCTTGTACATATCTTTTCGAACAAACTTCTTAAATCTCTCCCCAGTCCCCCTCTAACACCCAAATATCTCGTCTCCCTCACCATGACTAACAACGACCTTGATGAACAACAAGATTTCTCTCGCAAAAGAAAATCAACAAATCCCACCGTTGATAACTCCCCTACACAGATCCCAACTGATCATGATATCCCTCAAGAAAACAACAACAACAACAACAATGTTGTTCTCACTCTTTCCCTAGGTATGCAACAAGTTTCTCCTGTTTTTGAAATCGCACCGTCTGTACCGCGAACAGGGGTTACGAAGGTTAGACGACGTAACCCTACGCAATCCCCGCGTGATGGTACAAAAGGTCAGGATATCCCACAACCCTACCCGTGGGCTACTACTAAGAGAGCCACGGTACATACATTAAGCTATCTTGATTCGAAACAGATAAAGATTATTTCGGGTGAAGTGCAATGCAAGAGATGTGAAAGACAGTATCAGATGGAACTTGATTTGCATGAGAAGTTTATTGAGATTGGGTCGTTTATGGCGAAAAATAAATCCACCATGCATGATCGAGCCCCAGCTAGTTTGATGAATCCGGTTCTTCCGACGTGTAAGTTTTGTAATCAAGAAAATAGTGTGAAGCCTGTGATTTCGGACAAGAAGAAGACGATTAATTGGTTGTTTTTGCTTTTGGGACAAATGTTGGGATGTTGTACACTTGAGCAGTTGAAGTATTTCTGCAAGCATACCAAGAATCATCGGACTGGAGCAAAAGATCGTGTTTTGTATCTCACTTATCTTGCAATTTGCAAACAGCTCGATCCGAATGGCCCGTTTGATCGTTAGAAAGTATTGTCGATCTAGTGCAAATTAATGGTATGTAGGGGATCTTGAATTGATTTATATGTTCTGGCGTTTCAAACTTTGATTTGGTTTTATCAAATGTGTTATCAACTTCTAGTTATTATTAATTATGAGTAGTAATAAAGATCGTATCTAGTGCACAACGCAATCTTAACCGTATATATAGTTGTTTTGTCTTGGAATATTCATAATGCTTGCAATTTATGTTTATGAATGTGAAGAGATTTGTGTTTCAGATATAATTGAATGTATGTTTTATGTCGATAAACATTATGATTTTAATTGTCAAGACTATGCCAGGCGAGGTAGGTTCACATGTTAATTTTGGTTATAGAATTTGGATGTTTTTATGATGTTGGTGAACATTAAATTCTGTCAAGTAGTTCCGTATGTCTCAATAAAAATGTTGGGTGAATTAATATGCAAATTACCATCTTAATTAGCAATGTGTTTTCTTGTCCTCTATATACATTTTCGAGTAACATATTTTTGAAGAAAAATGTTAAAAATCTAAAATTCGATCCCGAAATCACTATCAAATTTTGTGTGTTACACATTATGATCGATCATATTAAAGTTAAAGATCTCTAACACATTTACACTAATAAAATCAATTCAAATAATTTATATTGTCATATCACCTATACTACATTTAACTCTTTTGATATTTAATATGGGACATCTATCTTATCAAAAAAAAAAATTGGGACTCTTAACACTACCCATTTTTTCAAGAAGAATTCAGTGATTTGACTAACAATTTGACTACATAAATATAACTTTGTAATTACAAAATGGGTATAAAAGTTAAAATATGCAAGTCAGTATTTTAAGGCCGGTAACCATAAAACACTACGCCATAAATGCTCATATGCAATGCTTTTAGAAAGTGTTTCACTGAAAGTGTTCTGTTAGGTATGAAATTTTGGCTCTAATGAAACAGAACTTGAACTGGTGTTGCATTACACATAATTAGCGTTGCATTTGATCCACGGTGTTTCACATAATGCAACACTAACAGCTGGCGTTGCATTAGATATTTTTTAATTTTAAAAAATGCTGATGTGGCAGTAGTGAGGCCCACATTTGCTGACGTGGTATTTGCTGACGTGGCAGGTGTGGGGCCCACAATTGCTGATGTGGCAGATGTGGGGCCCACATTTGCTGACGTTGCATTTGCTGACGTGGCAGAAGCGTTGCATTAGGTGAAAAAGGCGTTGCATTTGCTATATAAAAGCGTTGCATTAGTTATTTTTTAATTTTAATAAATGCTGACGTGGCTGTTGTGGGACCCACCTGGGTGACGTGGCAGTGTGGGGCCCACAAGGATGACGTGGCAGGAGGTCCACAGATGCTGACGTGGCAGGTGTGGGGCCCACAATTGCTAACGTGGCAGGTGTGGGGCCCATATTTGCTGACGTGGCATTCGCTGACGTGGCAGAAGCGTTGCATTAGGTGAAAAAAGCGTTGCATTTGCTATATGAAAGCGTTGCATTAGCTATTTTTTAATATTAATAAAGTCTGACGTGGCAGCTGTGGGGCCCACTAAGGGTGACGTGGCAGGAGGTCCACAGATGCTGACGTGGCAGGTGTGGGGCCCACAATTGCTGACGTGGCAGGTGTGGGGCCACATTTGCTGACGTGGCATTCGTTGACGTGGCAGAAGCGTTCCATTAGGTGAAAAAAGCGTTACATTTGCTATATAAAAGCGTTGCATTAGGTATTTTTAATATTAATAAATTCTGACGTGGCAGCTGTGGGGCCCACTAAGGGTGACGTGGTAGAGTGGGGCCCACAAGGGTGACGTGGCAGGGACGCTGACATGTCAGGTGTGGGGCCCACAATTGTTGACGTGGCAGGTGTGGGGCCCACATTTGCTGACGTGGCATTCGCTGACGTGGCAGAAGCGTTGCATTAGAAGAAAAAAGCGTTGCATTTGCTGTATGGAAGTGTTGCGTTAACTGCTGCTCTTACCGGAATGATGAAACTATTTTTAAAATATTTTTTTTCGACATTCTAATCGTACGGATGTCAAGATATAACGGTTTTAGTGAAGTGGTAAATTTTTAAAAAATTTGCTAGATGTATTTGGTTTGGTTTTATAACGGTCAAACCGGTCAATGTAGACTTCCCTTTTAAATAGTCTTGTCCCGAATGATGAAACTATTTTTTAATTTTTTTTTTTCGATGTTCCAATCGTACGGATGTTAAGATATAAGGGTTTTAGTGAAGTGGTAAATTTTTAAAAAATTTGCTAGATGTATTTGGTTTGGTTTTATAACGGTCAAACCGGTCAATGTAGACTTCCCTTTTAAATAGTCTTGTCCCGAATGATGAAACTATTTTTTAAAATCTTTTTTTCGACGTTCCAATCGTACGGATGTCAAGATATAACGGTTTTAGAGTGAAGTGGTAAATTTTTAAAAAATTTGCTAGATGTATTTGGTTTGGTTTTATAACGGTCAAACCGGTCAATGTAGACTTCCCTTTTAAATAGTCTTGTCCCGAATGATGAAACTATTTTTTAAAATCTTTTTTTCGACGTTCCAATCGTACGGATGTCAAGATATAACGGTTTTAGTGAAGTGGTAAATTTTTAAAAAATTTGCTAGCTGTATTTGGTTTGGTTTTATAACGGTCAAACCGGTCAATGTAGACTTCCCTTTTAAATAGTCTTGTCCCGAATGATGAAACTATTTTTTAATTTTTTTTTTTCGATGTTCCAATCGTACGGATGTTAAGATATAAGGGTTTTAGTGAAGTGGTAAATTTTTAAAAAATTTGCTAGATGTATTTGGTTTGGTTTTATAACGGTCAAACCGGTCAATGTAGACTTCCCTTTTAAATAGTCTTGTCCCGAATGATGAAACTATTTTTTAAAATCTTTTTTTCGACGTTCCAATCGTACGGATGTCAAGATATAACGGTTTTAGAGTGAAGTGGTAAATTTTTAAAAAATTTGCTAGATGTATTTGGTTTGGTTTTATAACGGTCAAACCGGTCAATGTAGACTTCCCTTTTAAATAGTCTTGTCCCGAATGATGAAACTATTTTTTAAAATCTTTTTTTCGACGTTCCAATCGTACGGATGTCAAGATATAACGGTTTTAGTGAAGTGGTAAATTTTTAAAAAATTTGCTAGCTGTATTTGGTTTGGTTTTATAACGGTCAAACCGGTCAATGTAGACTTCCCTTTTAAATAGTCTTGTCCCGAATGATGAAACTATTTTTTAAAATCTTTTTTTCGACGTTCCAATCGTACGGATGTCAAGATATAACGGTTTTAGTGAAGTGGTAAATTTTTAAAAATTTGCTAGATGTATTTGGTTTGGTTTTATAACGGTCAAACCGGTCAATGTAGACTTCCCATTTAAATAGTCTTGTCCCGAATGATGAAACTATTTTTTTTTAAAAAAAAATCGATGTTCCAATCGTACGGATGTCAAGATATAGCGGTTTTAGTGAAGTGGTAAATTTTTAAAAAATTTGCTAGATGTATTTGGTTTGGTTTTATAACGATCAAACCGGTCAATGTAGACTTCCCTTTTAAATAGTCTTGTCCCAAATGATGAAACTATTTTTTAAAATTTTTTTATCGACGTTCCAATCGTACGGATGTCAAGATATAACGGTTTTAGTGAAGTGGTAAATTTTTTAAAAATTTGCTAGATGTATTTGGTTTGGTTTTATAATGGTCAAACCGGTCAAAGTAGACTTTCCTTTTAACTTGTCTTGTCCCGAATGATGAATCTATTTTTTTAAATTATTTTTTCAACATCCTAAACGTACGGATGACAAGATATAACGATTTTAGTGATGTGGTAATTTTTTTAAAAATTTGCTAGATGTTTTTGGTTTGGTTTTATAACGGTCAAACCGGTCAAAAGTAGACTTTCCTTTTAACTTGTCTTGTCCCGAATGATGAATATATTTTTTAAATTATTTTTTCGATGTTCCAAACATACGGATGTCAAGATCTAACAATTTTAGTGATGGTGTAATTTTTTAAAAAATTTACTAGATGTGTTTGGTTTGGTTTTATAACGGTCAAACCGGTCAAAGTAGACTTTTCTTTTAACTTGTCTTGTCCCGAATGATGAATCTAATTTTTTAAATTATGGGGAGACAACTAATTTAAATCTATACATTTTAAAAATTGAATATATAAAATAAAAGTAATATAATTTTTTTATAATCTTGATATGAAAATTATAAAAAGATTATAATATTTATTTGTACATGTGTGTGTGAAGTGCACAGACTGAGATTGATGGCATGGCTGAGCGGGAGATGAAAAATCAAAAGGACCGCTCAAGTTTTTTAACCCGCACAAAATCCCTCTCGCTCTCTTTATCTCTCCATCTTCGTCTCTCTTACCCTAATACTTTCTCCTATCAAAAACACTCTCTCTCTCAAAATTCATAATACGCAAGATGAAAACAATTACTAAATCAACGATTTAGGGGTTCAATTAGTAAATCCATAACACTCTCTCTCTTTAGGGGTTCGATTAATGGTTCAATTTGTTGTTTGATTTAGGGGTTTTCTTGATTTAGGGGTTCAACCTGCAATGGGCTCCAATTAGGGTTTCAGCTTCAGTTTGGGTTTTAATCGAGTTCAAGCTTTGATTTGAGTTCAACGATTTGGGTGATTTAGAGATTCGTTCTTTGATTTTCAGGTAATACTCTCTCTCTTTCTCTCTCTCTCTCTCTCTCTCTCTCTCTCTCAGACACACACACACTCGCACACACGCACAAATAACAAAGAATAATAGAAGTCAAACACAAACTGTACTCTTAATTTTTGATTAGAACGTTTATCGTGATAAAGACTTAATTGCAAATAGAAGTTTTACTGCTGATAAGAAGCATTAATTGGTAATTTTTTCTTGGATATTAGAATTTGTGTAAACGGCAATGGAAATTTCTCTTTCCAATAAGTAACTTCCTATCACAATTTGAACACCAGAATGTACTAATGTATTACGTAATCCCTATTTGAGAAATCAGAACACTTGAAATGATGCTTTAACTGGATTTGTATTTAAAAGTAATATCACGGATAAAGTTTACAGATATTGTTGGCATCTAGCACCCATACTTATTTATGGTATTTGCGTATGAAAGAAATTAAATAAATATTCTTATGTAATCGTGGGGTATAGTTGAAAGGGCCTAGCAGTCATCTATTGAAAGAAAAGACAGAACCAAAAGATGATGCAAATATTTTAACCACCATGAGACAAGATAAAGCTGCTAAGGACAAAGAAGTGAAGGAAGCTGCTCGTTCCCTTGAACAGATTGAAGCGGTAAGGAGTTTTAATTATCAAATATGTATGGTTTAAAGCTATAAAATTTCATATACTTGTCAAGATAAAATAGCTATGGTAGAAAGATTGTATATTAATCTCAAGTAACATTGGTGTTTTTGTATTCTGACAACTGTATCGACTGAACGATTTGTTTGGTTTATTCTAGTAGGCGAGTTCTTCGTTGTACACAGAGCGAAGTTCATCAGAAATGCAAGGGCATTATACCGACGCAGCAGCTGTTTGCATGAGAAGTTGAGTTTAACTTTTCTCATTTGTTCTTTTCACAAGTATTCCATGGTTTTAGTTTAATTTTTTTTACCCAAAGGATGTGGCTTTTTATTCGAAAACCTTATGTTTTCAGTTTTCTAGAAGATCTGTTGGCCAATTACACCAGAAGTATCGTATAATCCAATGTTGCATACTTGCATAGACTAACAGCCACTTACCAAAAGTATAAACAAAGTAAAGATTCTGAACTACACGTGCTAAATTGCTAAATAAATAAATATTGTAACATAGTGATGATGATGATTAATAGTATTTAAAGTTATCAATGACTTAAATTTAATCACGAGGACAGCTAGATATCCACTGATAATAAATTGTTATTGGTTTCTTACAAATAAATTGGTGAAATGCTGCATTATTGAATAATATTGATAAAGTTTTATAAATGCGTACAGGTTACAAGGTTTGCGCTATTGAAACAATTATGGAAGCAGTTCCACATGTGGTCACCTAAGATGAAGAATACTTGGGAGGAAGCTTATGATTGGTCGGTTGTAACTATAAATATCTAACGATAGACGCGCGCACACACACACACACACTAATCTCTTGGCTTTCTCTTTAGACTTGAGAGCTACACTGTTAAACACAGCACCATTTTTTATATTACATGGAATAATGTTAATGTGTTGTTGAAGTAAATAGAGTAATGGGACTCTGGTGTGGTGTTGTCCTATTTGGCTAGATGTATGTCATACATAATATAAGCTATTCATTATCTATATAGTTGATTACTTTTTATTTATCGTGAATCGTGATGTATATATTTGATTGGAGAATAAAGTAGGAATATTTGTGAATTTGTGATATTTATATATGGAGTAGTAAGCTCATGTTTATCGTGTAATTCAACCTCTCATTTGGTTTTAACTTCGTGTCTTACAGTTAGATTTGGATAGTCCAACTACACTACTGGTATATGGTGGTGGTAGCCTGATCATACTCTGGCTTGCCTCTGCTGTTGTTGGATCCATTGATTTAATTCCCGTGGTAAGTTTATATATTATTTCTGTTTAAAGAGACTAAACTTTATTCAGTGGAGCGTTTGGTTTTGTTTTAATTTTCACAATTTGATTTGGTCCTGCATTATTTTAACAAATCCAGTTTCCTAAGTTGATGGAAGTTATGGGTCTTGGCTACTCGGTCTGGTTTGCCACCCGTTACTTACTCTTTAAGGTATAAATTTGAATCTGTAAGTAAGCTCTCCCATTTTCTTTACTTATGTTGACAAGTAATATGTACATTTTGCATAAAAATATAGATGAATTGAGTACAAAAATTGAAGAGATAAAGAAAGAGGTTTTAGGTTTGTGTGACGATTAAAATGTGTTGCGAGTCCATGTTTAAGTTTCAGAATTTCGATGGTTCCATCTAGAAGCTTTATTGTAAGATAGGATGTCCATTAGTCTGACATTGTAGAAGTTTTTGTAGCCAACTATGGATATGATCAAACTATGGAAGATATATACAATTCTTTGTTTAGTTCGTGAAAAGGCCAGTTTTGCTGAATTCAATGCTTAAAGTTACTTTTGCATTGGCTGTTGTGTGAGGATAATTTCTTTCAAAATTATTTTTTTTTGCATTCTTCAGGTTTATATAACCGGAGACGTGATCTAATCTTTTTACAGCTATATATATAAGAAATACATCAAAACATTTTATCATTGTATTATAATTGTATTCTGTCTATCTAACTTACTGCTTTGAATACAGGTTGAAGGAGTCCCCACTCTGATTCACCAAACAGAAGTGTCTTGAGATGCAACTCTGGACCCTGCATCATATTTTAAAGTTGGCCAGGTATACATTGATATTGTTTCCTGGTTTAAATGTATGCATGGTTCTGACGGAGAATACAACAAGTACAACCTGAATGCAAATGATTGAATTAGTCAATATGACTACTAAAGGCAGTAGCTCATCGAAAAAAAAAACTTGTAGAGTTGTAGAGATTTACATAAATAACTCGTTCTTACACGTGAAATGTTTATATTTTGTTTGTAGATGACTTTAATGCTGCTTGTAACTATGACAATAGCGAAATCAATGGCATCACGGGATGGCTTGGTACCTATGGTTGATTACCAGTTCTGCTTGGAAGTTTGCTTTGCCTTATCGTTGCTTATGCTTTAATTGCAGGCAACATCAATTCTAGTACTCGCCAATTCAGCTTCACTCTCACATGAGATACACATATCTCATACACATATGTAGAATTGAATATTATGCTTTTTCTTGTATTATGTTACATCTGGTTGGTTTTGGTAGTTATATTTTGGAAAGCATTTGTATGGTATGGATGAGATGTAAACTATTTGGATTGCTAGTAGGATGGTTTGAATGTTTTGGATTGATTTCTTTATGTATGAAATTGTATATTGCAGAAATTTTAATCAAAGCGTTGCATTTGATATTTTTAGCGTTGCATTAGATATTTTAGTGTTCCATTTGGTAAATATAGTGTTGCCTTTGATAAGATACTAGTGTTTTAAAAAGCAAAAAAAGCGTTGCATTACATAGCTATGGGCCCCAGTGCTGACATGGCAAGTGGGACCCACATGCTGATATGGCAAGTGGGCTCCACATGCTGATGTGGCATGCCAGCTGGACTGTTGCTGACGTGGCATGCCAGCTGGACTGTTGTTGACGTGACATGCCAGCTGGACCCATTGATGATGTGGCAAGTTAGTGGGACCCACATTTGTGACGTGGAATTGGAACTATGTCTAATGTCAAATGCAACGCCTCTTTGGTGTTGCATTTGCTTGCTGTGGTGTTGCATTACATGTCAGATGCAACGCTTATTGATGTTGCTTTAGATGCCAAAAAGCGTTGCATTATGGGGTCTAACAGGACGGTCTCGAATGCAACGCCCCCTGGTGTTGCATTTGGTCTAATGCAACGCTTTTTTGGCCTAAAGCAACAGTAAACATGGCGTTGCATATGAGCGTTTTTGGCGTAGTGAAATGTAAATATGTTTCATCGATTTTACTTTTGCATAATTATGCATCATGAAAACATCATTTCAGATTATATATACGCTTTTGCTCAAATACAAACCAATCCTTAAATACAAACTATAAACTAACACTATATTAATTATATTTCATTTATTCTAAGGTTCCCGCCAAGGGTACCTTCACAAAAAATACTTAAAATAATTGGCTCTATCCACCAAAAAAAAAAAAAAAAAAAAACTTGCCGTGGAAATGCGAAGCATTTAAGACAGTAAACGGATGAGTTAGGTAGTCATGAGGGCCGCAGGCCCTCGACACACCCGTCAATCGTCTATTGCCATTACCATTGATTGTCATTCCTTACAACTTTAGAATGATAAAGGCGCGAAGCGCCGTACAAGAAGGTGCGAAGCACCGTTAACCAGTGAAATCCACTGTCACGTCATCACGTGAACAATGAATTTTTTTTTTTTTTTGCTGAATGGAGCCAATTATTTTAAACACTTTTTGTATTGGGGTACCCCTAGTTTGATCATTAGATTAGAATGAAATATTGAATTTTTGTTTAGTTTGTAGTTAATTTTAGTTTGTAGTAGAGTAGGACCCTATATATATATACTAGGAAATATATTGATCTTGCGCTTTCGAATGTTGATGGAAGCTGCTTAAGCATGTTTCAGCTCATTGCTAGCTAAGATCTCCTTATAAATTGGTTTTGGTACTCGCGGATGTCAGCTGCTGCGTGTTTTTCTCATTCGAATTGTACATTGTACTCAAGCGGGCTGACACTTGTAACAGCAATTAGGGGGCTGTGTTCAAGAGTATCTTGAAGTCGAGCTGTGAGATTATTCAATTTGAGACGCGCGCCAGTTGACACATTTGTAATGGGATTGGCTACAGGCATTCTTGAACGAGATGATTATGAGGAAGAGGTTAGTTGTTCGCAGTTGATTCTCAAGACTACTGTACTGAAAAAACAGCAAGCTTTCTTTAGCATGCAATTATGTATGTTTATTATCTAATACATATTATACATCTAGTCTTTCTAGATCGCGCCTCATTTCAGTCTTTATTGAGTAATGCTAATTTAGTTTTTTTCTTTTTGCTACACAAAATTATAATATTGAACCCAAAAAGTTTACTACAAAGTATCATCTAAGGCATACCATGGGAACCAGAAGGAGATATCCCCCTCTCTAGCAACAACAATTAACCACTAGCTACCAGAAAGAACAAACATGCGAAGAAACAAGAGAAACCCTTATCACTTAATATAATGGATATGTTGTCTTGATACTAAGAGCAACCACAGTGCTCTACTAAACTTCAATTAGCCTGCCAACGAGTAACTGACATCGCATACTTGTCTCTAAATTACTGAATTTCTGTTTAATCGACGAGTTGCCTCTACAAGGGATATTACCTTAATTGCAATCGGGAATGTCACTCTTACCAATAGGATTTAGTTGAAGCTTTGATGTTAAAAACAATTTATTTGGAAGAAAAGAAAAATCTTTAGAGCAGAGATTTTAATCTTTGTCTACACAGATTTGATGCAGATTTATACCTGTAGTTGGTGGAATCGTCGACCTTGCAGAATTAAGCTACGTAGTAGAGATGGTACCACAGGACCACTGAGCACGTCAACATGCAGAGAATAAATTAAAAAGAAAAATAATTCCTGATCAAAGCTTGTGACATAGGATTGGGTCATAAGATTTTAGAAGGTAGCTAGGCAGAGTGCATCAGCCAGCTAATCTCCCACTAGTTTCAATAAGCTGCTGTTTGGATACACACCAATAGCAGCGATTCTAACATTACTTGGATGATTGTTCTTACAGGCCAAACAGGAAAAAGTTTTAAAATCAATAATGTGAAACCATGCTTGATATCAAAATCAATAACATGAGCCCTGTCAAATTTCAAATTGCTGTGAAATGAAAAGAATAAAACCAAGAATGTCTACATATTTGGAAATTATATATGCTATGATACTATTCTAGTTTGCTAGGGTCACTACAAGGGATCCCACTTTCACCTATTCCCTCGGCATAGCTCCACTCTGTAGGCAATACTGAGGATCCTGAGGGGATTCCCAACGAAAAAATCTGTAGCTAACGACGAAATGTTCCTTCCATCAGCACTATGCCACGGATCTACAACAAATGACCAACTGAGTATTGACCACTTCGAGGCAACGGATTTCCAAAGTTTCTTACTTTCTGGATTTTCTTCTGCTAAGAGACTTTAGCTTGTATTATTGCCCAAGGGTTGATGGAAATAGATTTTAGGGTGAAAAACATAATTATCATTTTTATTACAGTCAAGTTGAAAATTAAATTTTTTTTTTTTTGGAAAGTTAATATTGAAAATTATTGTTCTGACTAGAAAGTTAAATAGTAACTGGTGAGTGGTCCTATGTAAACCTCAACTGAACCTAAAAGAAATCTGAATGTTGGATTTCAAATCTTCTATGTTGACAATAATTAAACAAAGATTTTCTTGTTGATTCAGATATTTACACTGAAGTCAAGTTCCTAATATTTTTAGATTCAGCCTGCGGAGCCAGATAGAATGGAAAACCATGTCCAATAAATCGTATGGTTGAGCTGGTCGATGGATCGTAAAATGTCGTTGTACCTCCTTCAGTAGCCTCTGTTTTTGCAAGTACTCGTTAAATGTAACATTTTTCAGGATTTTCTTGATATGGGGTATATCAGCCACCGGAATATGAATAGAAAATCTCGTCCAATCAAGAACATCACTAAATGGCAAGATGTAGTTGTCGGAAATAATGACAGGAACACAACCTGCATATATGGATTCGATCACTCTAGGGCTTGCTACTTCCCATCCACTAGGGCACAAGCAAAACTTTGCACTACCCATCAACTCATAGTAATCTAAATTTTCAGGAAGGTAACTGTGAACTTGGATATCTGTATCATTTTTGTCGTACCAGTGTTTGAAGAGTAAGGATCTTACGTCTCCATGATTGCCGCCAGCAAAGAACGCAAAGATGGAACGGTTGCTAGGGTTCTGTCCAAGGGAAGGTATATCTAAAGATTCTACGGGGATTTTGATTTCTGGCAATGTTGCATCTCTTGTTGGGTCGAATCCTTCCGAAGTGTTGGCATTGCAAAGAACTCTGATTACGTTTTTGTATAGTAGGGGGCTTGCTGCTGAAACATCTGGTCCCTGAAATTTTACAAGAGACAGATGATTAAGGCACACTGAAACAGAAAATAATGAAATTTTCACAACCCAGAATAACAAGTTAATTGGTAATTTATATCTATATAATTTGTAATAACTACAAATGAATAATAAAAATTATGATCTAGAACTGCTGGTTTTTGAAACTGCAATTAAATATATGTAAGTTACCCAATCATGGCAGCCAATGAAAAAATGATCAGCTCCGCTGCTTCTATTCCAATACGGATACTTGTGGGAAATTATAGAAATGTAATCAGTAACCACATTCTGAAGGTGATAGCGCTGGTAGTGAGCACGAGGGATTGGGTAAAGATAGAGAACAGCTTTGGTGACACTAAAAGGGAGGAAGAAAACAGTGGCTTCGTCGGGATGTTGAGCCGAATAAGGGCTCTTCCCGCTGGAATCAAGTTCATCAATCACTTGTCCTTCAATGGAGTAGATGTCTTTCATGGGTCCGTTATGGAAGATAGGATCATCTCCTTCTCTGTATACCCATACTTTGAAGCTCTTTCTCATCTCTATGTGGCTCCTGCATGCATCATTCTTGTTTATTATACAACAGAACTAGGAGGCTGTACTATACTAGTACATAAATTGAATGCAGTATATCAAATATCAATATAGGATATAGCAACATTGAATTGATTAGAAAAACAAAGATCAGTGATACTTATTTATGTAATTTCTAATATATAAGATTTAACTTATGTCTTTAAATAATTAATGTTCGCTTGGTTCTGTCTGTACTTCAAAATTAACAAGGTACTCCCTCGGGTACAAAACGTAGTTTATAGGTAGATTATGATATCTATCCACATGTACAGTTTGGAAGTGATGCAAGTACTTTTGTACTAGTGATATAGTTTATGAACTTTTTGTAGTCAAATGCCAATCGAGATCTGAGGTAAAAACGTCTATGTATTGGTACACATTGTAAATCTGTAAAATATTCATGATCTTGTGAATCTATGATATCCCTACCCAAAGACATATATATTACTAACTCGCCTCTTGATACCTCTCCAAAGGCCATTCCAGACCTTGTGAAAGCATGAGGTATTATAATTAGAAACACCCTGTCTATTTCAGATTAGAAAGTTGATCCAATCGAAAATTCAGTCTTTTAATTTTAAAACATCTAATAATAATAAGTATAGTTTATAAATATGGAGAAATAAACAATGTGGTACACTCATAAGTTTCAGGTGTCAAGTTTCTAGTCGCTAATATGTAGCTCACTTTATTTATATTAGTTCTGACAAGTATCTTCTGCCAATCTCTATGAAACATTGGCATGTCTGCATTCTATCCCACTTGTGTATGACAATCTTAGAATTACAATGTCTGCTGTCCATATGCTGGAAGAAAGTGTTTGTTGCTATCTCAATTAATCTCACAGGTTGATCGAGATTTTCTCAACAATAGCACCATGAATTTTACTCTTAGCAGCAGCCTATGGTACTTAAGTGTAGTTTTCAATCATTAAATGTAGTAACTAAACAAAATTTTATAAACTATCTCCTAGGAAACTGATGTGTAATTGTCAAAGAAAGGGACTGTATAATTGTAAAAAAAAAAAAAGGACAGTCAAATTTAAATTTATATGCAATGAGCAGAACAAAGTGCAGGTTCTAGCTATTCAACACTATATGTATCGAGAAAAAGTAAGTTCTATAATCAGATTTTTAAGTGAATTATTCCTGCCTTCTCCTTTAAGTGAATTCAAGCTTCAAAAGGTTCTCAAGACTGATTCAACTCAGCTGTTAAAGTCTTGTTTTGAGAAATTTTGTGTACTTCAATTATAGACCCCTCTTCTAATAAATGGACATATAAGTTGAATAGGCAAATCCCAAGAGAGCTTCTTTTTTTTCAGAACAAGACAGGAGAAGGAAGTAATGAGTATTAGACCCCTCTTCTATTAAATACTCTCTTGTGCTTCTATTATAGACCCCTGGTTCAAGTATAACAAGTATTAATGATGACAGATTTATTAGTTGAATTAGGCAAATCCCAAGAGAGTTTTTCTTTTACTTCAAAGTACAAGAATCCAAGTAATCAAATTGTGACAAAAACTCTGTGTCTCTCCCTACTTACATCCTATTACTGAAACGAAAACTTGATTATGCAATTAAGAGAAGAAAGAAACAATCACCTTCAAGAGGTACACATTAGTCCAAATCAACCAAGAAATTGGTTTGAAACATCGACAGACCACAAATCGTATATATTTTCAATCAAGAGGACTAGATCCACTAAGCAACTAGACACAATTACATGTTGTACAGAGCAAAAAAAAATGCTGAAGATGCATGCAAAACAATCTTAGATATAGGCTATAAGCATAGAATATGTACATGGCATACCCTTCTCAGGAATGAGTCTGTATGATTTCTGACTCGCTTAAAGCTAAAACTGGATATTACTTGGATAAAGTATACACTTCTGGCAGTCGCTTGTGTTTTTTGTTGAAAGAATATGAGTGGACACTGGACAGGAATAAGCTCACTATTTGTCAACTCAGACCCCCTGCCTGCAATTCCCATTAACTTTATATTTTCCTCCTTGAATTGGATAAAACTAAACTTCGATTTCTAAGCATTATAGTCGTTAAACACCTTTATCTGCTAATATAACTCTAAACAAAACTGAAGGAGAGGGAAAAATTGTAGCCTTAAACCTCAATCCCACCTCATAGCTTTTAAAGGGAGTATCTCACTCTATGTGTTGAGAAAACCTCAATCAAAATGGGTAGGGAAACCAGAGAATAACGAACACTATAAGTTTGAGCTGCCAAACAAAATAGTGCACACCTTAAATTTACACTTCAATTTTATTTTCAAAAAAAAAACTTGTCAAATACAGAGCAAAGATGTGTAAATAGAAAAGACTGCCAACTAGTACAGAATAAAAGAATTGTTAACTGCCTAAGAAGTAAGAACCTATGCAATTACTGCAAAGGTGAAATTCTTAAAGCCAGAACAACTTGAAATCCATTAAAATATCTACTTTTTTGATTAACTAGAAGTTCTTCGCAGAGAAAAACATATCAATGATTATTAAACAAACATTGTTGCAATGTTGCCACTGGATTTTTGTCTTTGTTTTTACCATTCTATCTCTGTTGGTCGAGTTAATATATTTCACAGCTGTACTTCAATAGGTGGATCAGGGGGGTTGGGTTCCACTTGCAGGTGCCATCCTTCTAGTGATGTCTGTTGGGAAATATGGTACAGTGAAACATTATGAGTGTGAAATGCATGGTAAAGTCTCCATAAGGTGGATTCTTGGTCTTGGTCCTAGTTTAGGACTGGTTCAGGTCCCTGGTATTGGTTTTGTATACACTGAATTAGCAAGTGGGGTGCCTCGCATTTTATCACATTACAAAATTGCCAGGATCCACTCTGTTTTTTTCTGTCTGTGTAAAATACCATCCTGTTTACACAGTCCCGGAAGATGAGAGATACCTCATAAAACGGATTGGACCTAATAGCATACACACGTTCCGCTGTGTTGTGAACGTATGGATCTAAGGACCTCCACAAGAAGGATGATGGATTTGAGAAAAACTCTTTGATAACCTTTTTTGTTTCTTTGGCTATAGTCTATGATGGAAGGATGTTCAGCCTCCGAAGAGTATAGCCTATATGATGGCCACTGGCCAGGAATGTGGAAGCTCAACGGTCTAGAGGTTTCACCTCAGAAGATAATGCCAACTCAACTCCTTCTAACATCAACCAAACAATTTCATCAGTAGACTCTATAGTTCCTGTCACAAACACTTTATCAGGGAATGCTAGCAGTCAGACAGAGTCCTATGAGGAGTGGGCACATAACTTGGGAATACTGTGGGGAGAGCTCGGAGGGGTTCTGGAATCCCTAAAATAGCTATCAATTTTATTTATGGATTTCTAAGAAAGATAAGTAGGGATAACAGTGTAATCCTAATCTTTCTCAGCAAAGTCTGTTAAATGTGAGCAGATTTTCTTTGTACAACTTGTTCAGAAGTAAATTAATAAGAAATAATTGTTTAGAAGAACTAAAATGTTGCACAATTGGCAGCAAGTAAATTCGATTGTAGTAAAAAATAAGAAAAAGCAATTAATTAAGATGGATCTTAACTGGTGAAAAGCAAAAACATTTCTGTAAATGGATCCTCTTGGAACAAAACTCTCATTCTTGTTCGATAAATATCTTCGTGTTTGTACAGCTTCGCGGATGGCTGCTCGAGCTCTTGCCAATCTTTGTTCCAATCTTTCAACATTGCCTTCTCCCTAACCACACAAACATATACAAACATGAATCAAATATGAAAAACTCATAAATACTTAACCCTCATCAATAAAACAACTCACCTCTGTACCGATAGAAATGTTGAATGTTGAGTCTTCTTGAAGATTAATAGAAAGAGTGTTAGTAGATGAAGAAGATGAAAAGGAAAAGAAACCAAAATGGTGGGGAGTGTTGGGACAAGAAAAGATGAGAATGAAAAGGAGGTATTTGAAATGTAACAAAAATGGAGGTTTGGAAGCTGCATGAATAAACATGGCTGTTGCGAAATCAATAAATTTTAGGGTTTTGACGATGACTTATTCTAGAGAAGATATAGTAAAAGCTTTTCAACTATTTTGGACTCCCTCCAAATGCTGCAGTTAGCTAGGCTCGCAGATTTTAGCAATATGTTGAAAAATTTTGGAGTTGGAAGGAATTGAACCCATGACCTTCCCGCAACTTTACCTTTATGTTCACGTGTACAACCACTAAGCCAAATCACATTTTTGTTATACATTTTAACCTCATTCACTACATGCTCAAATAACTCACTTATTAGCAATATTTATTTTATAATTTACTCAGGATAAAAGTGCCCATATAATTATAATTATTTTAGTAATTTGAATTTTGATAAGAATTAAACCTTTGATATTCATATACTCATAAATGTGTATTCATGTTTATTTTTATTTTTTATTAGGCATAAAATCATTAAAATATTGTTCTCATATAATAGTAAAAAATGGCAGTCAAAGAGAGAAAATATAAATTGATAGATATGATGTCGTTGAAGTCAGAATTAAGAAAGGTTTTGAGGTGGCCGAAAATGGTCAAAGAAAAAAAATCAAAGTGAGGAGGTAGGTGACGAAAAATGAGTAAAAGTCTTTCTCAAGTAGATAAACGGGCGGAAATGAAAATAGATCTATAAAAATTTATTATAAAATTTCTCTGTTTTAACAATTATGTCTATATTTTCGTCAAATGATGATAAATGAAGTGTAACATATTTTTACTCGATATTAGTATAATATTTCATTTTAAGTATGAAAGGTACCAAGGTGGCCAAATATTGGTTAAAAATCTAATTGAGGAGGTAGGTGGCGGAAAATAAGTAGTCAAGTAGGTAAATGGGCGGAAGTGAAAATAGATATATGAAAATGATAAATAAAGTGTATAACATATTTTTACTCGATATCAGTATAATATTCTATTTTAAATATTTTTGCATTATATCAATTTTTATTTTGAAACATTACATTATATCGGATAATCCTATTAGCATCGGGTAATTTATAGATTGACTAATAAAAAAGATTAAAATTAAGAAATAATTTACGTATGGGATTGGGATCTGGTAAAAAAATGTCAAGCTGGTTTTGATATCTTTAGTCTCTTGCACTATATTTTGCAGCATTTTCGTAATTTGCTAATATTATTAATTTCATACAAAATGAGTTTTACAACTACATACTTAAATGAAAATTAAATAAAAATATACCAATTTCACTTGAGTTTTAAACTCCAATGCGAGTTTCATCCCGGTCTGAGACTAATAAATTCGAAATTGATGATATATATTGTCTTTTGATCATGTATTTTTTTTTTCTCGGCTATCATTTTGATGTTACCTCAAATTTAAATGATATTTCTTGGATGCTTCATTATCGTAGTTATGTCATTTTCTTTTCATAGATTGAATTTTATTGTACACGTGAACTTTTAGAACATAATTCATTGAGTGCATACATTAACAAATCTCATTTTAAAACCCAATATGAGATATGACAGTTTAATTTTAGTTACTCGTGTATTTGGTTGAATTTGTACATGTCTAAATATGTTTTGTCTTGAAATTTGAGATATTACCTTGGATTTTTGAAAGTTCACTTATGACAATGGATGGTACAATGTATTTGAAGAAAAGATATTGTTAGGATCAATTTGCTATTGAAAGGATACATATGAAATAGTCAAATACCATGATCCAAGCATACATCATATATTTATTTTGCACGCGCATAACTATTAGGAAAAATTTATTGTTCTTCTTGCTCTCCGAAATTAGTCGGAGAAAATGATCCAAAATTGAAAATGAGCGCTGAGATTTTCTAAGCAGAACCATATGGCTCTATTATTTGTATTTTTCCATCACATTATATTATTTCTTACAAATTAGAAATGATATAATATTTAATTCTTCCTCCGTCCTAAAATAAATAAATCAGCTGTTTTTTCACGCATTTCAATACACCAAGATTATTGTGATAATACTTGGCATTTACAATTAATCCTTACCTACTCCTTTCAGTCAAACATTCTTCTCACATTGACCAAAAATAACTAAAAATATAACTCTTACGATTCAGAATCTAATAATATTTTGAAACTATAATATTTACTTAAATCAATATACGTGAAGTAGACTTACACAAGAAATATGAATTATTATATGGCCCGTGCTTTGCACGGGCTATCATGCTAGTATCAGATGAAGAGTTAACAAGAAGTACTGTTAACATGATCAAAACGTAAATTACGCCTGGATAATTTTTTGAAATATTTTCTTGTAAAAGTTTTTTCGCAAAAATTTTCTCAGATTTCATTTTCGGGAAAAAAAATTCGTTCTTTTATTATTTTAAAAATTATTATTAAAAATGATGAGAGATATTTTTTTTCTTTTGAAAAGGGAAAGTCATTTTCCAGAAATTAGTAGTAATTTTTCTTATTTCAATAGTAATTTTAACACCTTAATTGGTAATATCCTTATTTAACAAGAATATTACATCTTCAGTATTTTCTCTTATTTTCTCTTATGTAGGTTTCAATAGAAATTAATAGTCATTTTGTTAATTCTGACACTCTTAGTTGGTATCCTCCATTGAAAATGTTCTTTTTTTTTTTTTTTGCTAAGTAAAATGTTCACATTTACATATACATAAAACCCAGATATTATCATCTCATAAATTCAGGTGAAAATGACCTAAATATCACAATTATATTATATCTTATATATAATTGGAGTAATGAAGTTCAGGTGGTGCCGTGGTGATATGGTATGGTCATTAGGGTAAAATAGTAAAATCCAAACCATAATTATAGTAAAATCCAAACCATAATTATTGGTACAAAATCTTAAATTCAGTAAACAAAATAATGTCAACATTTAGTAAATTTACAATTTCATTTGTAAAAACAAAAAAGAAAAAACACATTTTTCATTTCAACACTTTTAACAGAAACATCAGATGAGTGAAATCATAGCTTTGTCTTTCCCTTTGTAAAATGATAAAAGTCTGATCACACCCATAATTGTTAGCAAAAAGATATGAAGTAATAATATAATTAATGGTGAGGGAAGATAAATCAATCCCCAAAAGATGTCATTTTCTGTTGCTTTTGTTTTTGGATTTGCATTGGGTATTGGATTGGTACTTGGTTTTGCTCGGTTTCAGAGAACCCGATCAAAGCAGCGCACTGATTTGGTACGTAAATTATCTTTGATTTGTGATTGTATTAAATAAACACATATGTTAGCATCATTTCACATTTATTTGAATGTATGCATGCATAATGCACACCAATGTAGATATATAATCTGTTAATGTAATTTGTATAAATTGCATGAATGAATTAGGCGGCAACAGTTGCGGCATTTGCGAAAATCACAGTTGCTGATACAAGAAAGCTTCTGCCAGCTGACTATTATCCCTCTTGGGTTGTGTTTTCCAATCGCCAAAAGGTGACAATTTTTTTTTTTTTTTTTTGCTTCTTCTACATTATGTACGTACCTATATTTTTTTACATTTCGGTATTGTATTGTTGAGGATTCGAGGATAATCTAGTGCTAAGGCTTATTCCCACCCGTATTTCTCAGTCATGGATTGGATTTTAATCATCACTTACTCTCCCCTGTACTTGGAAAACGTTTAATGTGTAAACTAAAAAAAACAAAGGAAAGATATTTCACATGAATACCTACCAATATAAAGATTTATCCTGGTCACTGTTCAAAGTAACTGGTGTTCATCTTTTCAATCCTCATATTTGTTTTCGTAGCTAAGTCGATAATAGTTATGTAAGTTATGATGACAGAGAATATTTCAGTTATTTGTTCACACCCATGCCACCATGCAAACTTGATCTTTGCTAATTCTGATTTGATTTCTTAATGTTGTGTTTGGTTGGGATGAATGAAATTGGAAGGAATGGAATGAGATTTCAAGTATAAAATGAGTAGAAATTCAAAATTTTCATTCTTTCCTCCATTCTATTCCTAACAATTGATATTATAATTCAAGCATCTCATTTGAGAAGGAATGCTCCATTCCTTACCACCCCCATTTTCTTCACAATTCTTATCATAACAAATTTGTCCTATCTCAATTTTTTCCAAATCTTCTCTCTAATCTTCACTAATTTCCTTTAATTCCACCCATTCCATTCCATTCCATTCCATTCACCCCAACCAAACACAACATAAGTGTTAATTTGTGAAAATACCTAGTTGCATCCTTTCTGTTGCCTTGGAGTTATTAATCATCTAATGATTTTTTTCGCTTTATTCTAGTTAAATTGGCTTAATCACCATCTTGATAAGATCTGGCCCTATGTTGACCAGGTAAGTTAAACTTTTACTCATTTGAGATACATATTTTAATTTTTTTAATGTGTGTGGGAATCACTTATCATAATTGATTACTTGACTTGATCATCATATGGTGGCTTAGGCAGCATCTGAGCTAATAAGAAGCTCCGTTGAACCAATGCTTGAGGATTACAGGCCTGCCGTCTTAGCTGCACTCAAGTTCTCAAAGTTGACCCTTGGTACTGTTGCTCCACAATTT
Organism: Saposhnikovia divaricata; assembly: GCA_036435485.1. Classification (NCBI taxonomy): domain Eukaryota; kingdom Viridiplantae; phylum Streptophyta; class Magnoliopsida; order Apiales; family Apiaceae; genus Saposhnikovia; species Saposhnikovia divaricata. Next base: position 58,681,161 of record CM071596.1, read on the forward strand.
ACAGGTTAGTTCATTAGATGTTCCTACTAGTTGCTACTCTCTGCTCAAAAGATTACTAGCTTTTAGTTATATCAAACATAATACAGTATTAGAAATTTTTATCCATTGATTATATAAAATAAAAGTTCAAGTACTTAAATGACTTAAGAAAATACTATTTTACTAAGAGGGTTGATATATATTCAAAGCCGTTACTTATTTCTGCTTCAGAATTTTGGTGAGGCTAGTACATAAAAAGAAGCCTTTTAACCTTTTTCTGGATGAAATAAGAGACTTACTTATACGACATTGGTTCTCTACAGCTTCTTCTTTGTTGTTTGGCTAAGTAGTAATGCTAATGCTGAGAAAGCAAGAAAGTAGATCAACCAAACTATATTTCATGTAGCATGATGCTGCATTGTTCACAAAATTACCCCGTGTACTTGGACTTTACTGACAACCGAATGACATATGATAACGTGATCCATTTCTGTTCTTTTACACGTATGTAAGGTTCATCATACATTTAATGTATCAAACTTGGCATATTTATCATTTCTTTCCGATGGTTTTAGTCTTACCGATTAACTTGGAGCAGTCTGCATTAGGTATAAATGTATAGTTGCTCTATTTATACTTCAAATTATGGACTGAGAAATGTTCTACACAAGTTTAGGAGGAAAAATCATGTATTCTAATGAGGAAAATATACTTTCGAGTTGCTACTTAGATTTAATAATTGATTTCATGAGGTAGTCCATGTTTTGGAATTCGCAAGAAATAAATTATAATTTAATAGGGTTAATACATGCATGCATCTGTGTAATTAGTGAATGAATTCAAGTCATCTTCTAGGAACTGTACTTAAAAATATTATCTTCTTACCATTTAGGAATGCAGGATAAATTTTGGAAGGATAGGTAAATTCTCCTTTGCAGTTTTTAATATGATTCTGCATGTCGTACGAACCTTATTTTATAAATATAAATCCAGCTAAGATTTTCATTTACAATATATTTCAATAATTATAGGTGATAACATAAAATTTTTGTTCTTTAATTTTTCCAGAATCTGGTTGATCTTTGTACACTTTGTCATTTATTTCAGGGGTATCTATCATTGAAGGTGATCCTAAAGCAGTCACTATGGAATTGGAGTTGCAGTGGGATGGGAACCCCAATATTGTACTTGATATTAAAACCCATCTTGGTGTAGGGCTACCAATACAGGTTACTTGACTGAGTTTTGTTCTATCAAGAATCTTGCTTCTGATTTATGGTTTGATTTGGGTCTTTTCTCACCTTCTCCTTTGGTACAAAATAGAGATGACTATTCGCCTACATTATTGTCTTGTTAATTATTATGTTTAATATCATATATGTAAGGACCGGAAAACAGTACACACGAAAGCATAATGCAGATTTTGTGCTTTTGAGCCATTATATTTGTTTAGTTCTATCTATGATAGGATTATGTTCCCGGGCTAAGTGGAAAAATAAAGAAAAAAAATTATATAATTAATTGATTACATTGATCATGATGTATTTCTGTGATTCTGGATGAGTTAGCCGATGTTTGAAAAGTGGAGTTTTTGTTTCATTTATTGTTAAGGTCATGCCGCCATGAATCTATCAGTTGTTTCTCCCCTGTGAAACATATTCCTCTGAGCACTTAATGTTTTGGAACTTAGTTCTTGGTTTTGTTGTGGACCTTAGTTCTTGGTGGTTCAATCCCTTTTTAGTAGTTGATAACCTAATAGATTACGTTATAGTTGCACTGTATCTTCTTTAGATTACATTGACATCTAGACGTAACAAAATATTAATTATATGATGGTGCTCAACGGATTATTATCTCATCGTATAGGTAAACCTATAAGTAGTTAAGTGTTGTTAAAATGATGCATAGATATATCTTTATCTTTCTTGTTAACTATGCTAAGGTTGTGTGAGCATGTACAGAGCTTCTAAGACTATCTTATCAGTGACTCCACATGATTTATTTGTATTGTAACACCCCATATAAATAAGCAATCCAAAGTGATTAATTTTTGACTTGGTGCGTGAACTTATCTCCTGCAATATCACTTACATTAAATTAAGCAGGAAACTTGTCCCAGTCCAAAGTTGTTCTTCTTCCCTCGATCAAATCTTATATCACACAAGTTTCTACAAAAAACAATATTTCTGATTTGATTTTTGTAGAATGATATTTATAATCATGAGCAAAAAAGCACACACCACATGTTGCGCAAAACTTAGGCAGTCTCTTCCTAGAATGAAAAAAGTGTTGGTTATGATTTTATGCTTTGCAGCTGTTCCGTTATTAAGTTGAAATATATCATATACACAGTTAATACTGTTACTTAACCAAACTTATAAATTAAGTCATGAGACAAACTAAAGAGATGTCAGATGAGGTATTCATTTAGTTTATGTTTTTTTCAGGTTAAAAACATTGGATTTACAGGAGTTTTTAGGTTCATCTTCAAACCACTGGTCGAGGAGATCCCCTGTTTTGGAGCTATTGCTTTTTCTTTGAAAGAAAATGTGATATCTTATTCTCTTGTTCTTTTATATGTTATCTGAACGCTTATATTTATTACAACTGGGATATATGTTAATCTTACCTGAATTGATTTGCTCTAAGCGTTGATGTCTCTAACCGTAAGTCTGAACACATAGAACAAGTGAACAACCTTTTCATGTAAAATATAAAATGGCTGCACGATCTCATATTAGAAGTGTTCTCTGACTTTGGTTCTTTTATTGTTTTCTCTCTATATTTTGTTTCTCCACGTAGAAAGTTAGATACAAATTTTTTATTTAGAGCGCTAAAAGAGAATTATATACTTCTTTCGTTCTCTGCTCACGCAAATTTTAGATTTTATAAGACCAAACACATGGTAAAAAAGCTCTGTAACCTTATGCAAGTTTTAGAGATGACCAAACATATGGTAAAAAGGTTTTGGAACCTACTGCATAATTTGGTTGTAGTTTTAGATTTTTTAAGAGGTTATCATTTACATATTAGAGCATCTCCAATAGTGGTTGCCAAGAGGTTGCCAAATCCTATGTGACATGGCACCCTTGGTTGACAACTTATTGGAGTTGTATAGTTGCCAGCTAAAGTTGTTAGAAGTTGGCAACTTCCTCATATAGCTAAAACACATACAAATTCTCAAAAGTATATTTAACTTTACACATACAACTAAAGTTGTTATGTCTCCCATATTACAGTATTATCATTTCTCTAAAATTTATGTATGAGACCATATTGGCAACTTTTAAAGTTCCCACCTATTGGAGTCGATTTTTAACAAATGTTACCAATAATGAGATGGATGAGAGAGGAGATTAGATAATAATATATGTGATGATTTGGTAGAGGTTGACAACTATTTTGGCAATCTGATGCTCTTAGTGAGAGCACTTCTCTACAAGTGAGAATCAAACAGAAGTGAAAAACTTATTTATAATTATAGGTATTAAGATGACTAATATTCAATAATTTATATTCTTCATGCAGACGAATCTTGATTTCAAGCTAAAGGTCATTGGTGGGGATATTTCAACAATTCCAGGAATTTCTGATGCTATTGAGGTCTTAAATTTTGATTCTATTGTTTGTACTACGTATAAAAAGAATACATTGTTTTACCTTAAAACATATGCAGGTATAGTAGCAATTTACATATATTAATCACAAGAATCGATCTTACTGCCCATGGGGCACTCATGAAAGCATGCTATCTGGGACTGTGATATCCTGTTCATCAACCCAATGAGACATTTGAACATATCGTATCAGCTATTAGCTATTACAGTTATTGTTGTTCACAGTAGCTCCAGTCTACGACTCTCCCACAATATTCTATGACATTCCATAATTGATAGTCCGCATGTATATATTTCCATAATTGTTTAAAAAAATGGATTAGGCGAAATGAGCATAAAATGACCTACTGTTATATTAAGCAGCTATTATGAATTATATATACACACATATATGCTACTATGCTAGTGTTAAGATATCCAATAATCCTATATATTAGTGAGCATTTAGCGATTGACACACTAAATACTAAAACTAGATCAATAAACTAAAAATTTTATGATCAGATAATAATCTAACTTGAAGGCTAGTATTAATATTTGTCAGGACTTCAACAATTATGAAGAAAAGGAATACCTAAATCCAACCACTTAACCGATCATGTGCTATGATGTACCTCCTTGCGGCTTAGCTCTGTGTAACACTTTCTAGAACATTGTCTGAGTGTATTTATCCAGCCTGTAATGTAGGCTTCTCTGTCATGGACAACAATACCTTGATAGTACTCTCATAATTATAAAGAACTAATATCTAAAGTTGGACATACATGGTTGTAGAGCTTTAAAAATGGCGTGTTGTTATTAGTTGCTTTCTGCAAGAGTAGGAGACCATAATCACACAGCACAGATGTGCTAGATACTCGATCATTGTACTATATTACTTTGACTCTGTTACGCTAATATTGCAAATGATAAATGAAATGACAAAAGTCTCTGTTAATTTTATACAGGAAACAATACGAGATGCTATTGAAGATTCAATAACATGGCCAGTTCGCCACATTATACCCATTATACCGGGGGATTATAGGTATGGTAATCCACAAATAGTCACCTACTGAGGTAACTGAGCTATGCTCACATTTGAATTTTGTTAAAAATGTTGTTTTGTCTCAATTTTCCTACTTGATGTAATACTTTCTGCTATATCTAGCAGTTCTAATTCCCTCGTGATTCTTCTATGTTGAGGTAAATTATTTAAAATAACAAAAGAAGGAAGAAAATTACTTATGGTTTAAGTAGAGGCTAATGCTGGTGAAAGTTTGTCAGACCAGAACTTATTATGAAGAGTGTGCCTAGTTGTGTTCGGTGAAACTGTAGATTGCTAGATTGTAATGAAAGCTAGTCAACCTATTTAGTTTGGGTGTGTATGCTAGCATACATGATGATTGAATCATTTACTTGACTATATGTAGAAAAAGGATCATTACAATCAATAGCAAAATTAAGAGAGTCAAACATAATACGTGGGTCACTAATTTTTCCACACTCTATTGAGATTACTAGCCGGTGTATGGTGAGAGGCGTCAACATTTGCTCGCAGCATTACCTATGCTACAGAGTGAACCCTGATTGTGGTTTCATTAGTTTCTTATTTAGCTTGGTTCATCATACATATCGAGTTTCCTTTTAAAGCCAAAATTTAGTTCTCTTAATAGTCCGACAATACTACCTTCTTAGATTAAATTGATACTGTATCTTTAAAATTCAAACGAGCTTTCTGATAATAGTAATTGATAATAGTAATTTAACTGAGTGAATATAGTTGCTAAGGAGTTACACATTTATGTGTTTAACTTCAAACATGATACATAATGATTAATTTTCTTTCTACCATGTTATTAATAAGCATCTACAATGCTTTTGTCGTTTAACTAGACCTTAATCTTATATCTTTGTTGTTTTAGTTACCTAGAGTTAAAGCCTGTTGGAACGCTAGAAGTGAAACTAGTACAAGCGAAGGACCTGACGAATAAGGATATCATTGGGAAGTCCGATCCTTTTGCAGTCTTATTCATACGTCCAGTGCAAAGTAGAATGAAAACTAGCAAAATAATTGTAAGTTAACTCATACTTTGCTGAAAATTTTTGCTTCTTTTCAGTTCTTGATAACCATAATAAATTTTTGGCTAAAACATAAAATACTCATAAACTCAGTTTGCCAAATCAAATATTTTTTGTCATAATTATTTTTTTAAAACATATTGTATTGATTGAATTACAAGTTGAGTTACGTGAAAAATAATCTATTCTTTAAAAAAAATTATATATTTTTGAAAACAAAACTATTGTGTACTGCATACGTATATACGTGTGCCGCAGCAAAATTAAGATATCGTGTACTTCAGCCGAACGAATAAATCTCAATCGTTGATTACACAAAATCTAAGATATAAATTAGTTGTAAGTTCAAATCTAATATTATAAGGTTCTAATTTGAACATAACCCCTAAAGGGTTAGGTTTGTCATTTGTTTTAATACAAATGTATATATAAATACTCCCTCCCCCCTCAGTTTCTAGTTCCAACGTCGATTATTATCATATAATTTTAATTTCTCCGTGTTCAGAACAACAATTTGAATCCTATTTGGAATGAAAATTTTGAATTTGTTGTCGAAGATGAGACTACACAACACTTGACTGTACGAGTTTTTGACGATGAGGGGGTGCAAGCTGCTGAGATCATTGGTTGTGCTCAATTTTCACTTAAAGAACTTGAACCTGGTAAAGTCAAGGATGTCTGGCTGAAACTGGTCAAGGATATACAAGTCCAAAGGGACAATAAAAACAGAGGCCAGGTAATGCATACAACTCATGATTCTAATGTTCCAATGTCTAAATGATTTGGTAAACTTCTGAACATTATGTAATTATAATTGCCATCAACTATCAACAAAGAATATCGATAAGTGCATATTCCATTTGAGACTGTTGGAAGATTTCCCATACTGCATTTCAGTACATGTTATTGTTATTATTATTATTATCTTCTGCATTCTGTCTTTGTAGGTGCAATTGGAGCTATTATATTGTCCTCAAGGAACTGAAAACACACTTACTAATGCTTTCACACGAGACTTTAGATTAACTAAATTAGAAAAGGCTCTCAAAACTGAACCTGATGAAAAAGAAGAGACAGATCCCACGAAACTTTCAGCAAAGAGAAAAGATGTGATACTGAGAGGAGTTCTTTCGGTGACAGTAATATCGGCAGAAGACTTGCCAGCCGTAGATCTGATGGGAAAGTCTGATCCCTTTGTCATCCTTATAATGAAAAAAACTGAGCAAAAACAAAAGACCAGGGTAAATTATATACGTACTACTTTTTCTTGAATTCAATACTTAGCCATTAGAGTCTGGGATATCAAAATTTCTTTTCTGAAAACACCATCTGAATTAATATAGATATATTCTAGGTGATTTCTAGTAAATGTTGGTTAATAGACCCCATAAGTGGATGCCAAATACTCTTAAGAATACCAACGAAAATTTCATTGGTTTTCCTCTATCTCAGATTATCAGAATAATTATTATTGTTTTTCATATATTTCAGGTTGTACATAACTCATTAGATCCAGTGTGGAATCAAACATTTGACTTTGTTGTTGAAGATGCTTTGCATGATCTACTACTGGTGGAAGTCTATGATCATGACACTTTCGGAAAGGTACACTTGCATTATATGCTTACTGATCATATAATTTCCTCATTTCCTCTAGAGTGTGCCAAATTAAGACCACCAAATATACATACAAATCTTTACGTCGTCTTTCTCAGAGTTTTCTGGGCTTTAAGTTGCCTTTACATGTTTTCAAAAAAAAAAAAAGTTGCCTTTACATCTTTATAAACTTTTTAAAGTTACTGGACATTTTAAAGTCCTATTCTCCTATTGCATACATTTGTCCATTCATTTGACCTGCATATATTCAAATTTATGATTTTACAACAAATTTAATGTTGTATAATTATCACTAAACTTTATTCATAAACATTATAATTTATAGTAAGATATACACCAAAAAAGAGCTACAGAAAAAACTCAGAAAGTCTCAAACATAATTTTTACGATTTTTTAACACATTCGGAATTCACCAAAACTGTAGTAGATTTAGTTGTTGACTAATTGTTCATCCAAATTGTAGTAGGTTTACTTGCTAGCTATTGTTTCACTTGATTTGGTCACCATCAACGGCATAATTCAAAATTAACTATAGTAAACTTTTCGACTTGACTTTTATTGAGTTAGAGATAGATTGATCATTTGATCACTCTATATGCCAATCGAATCACTAAGAAGTGTCCTATCTAGTTGTGAATTTAGAATATCGGAATATGTTTCATATTTTCTGTTGCTTGTACTAACTTGAATTATGTTTAACAGGATAAAATGGGGAGAGTTGTAATGACACTTACTAGGGTCACAATGGAAGGGGAATTCACAGAGTTGTTTCCTATAGATGGGACCAAATCAGGGAAGATAAATTTGCATCTCAAGTGGACTTCACAGCCAATATTTCGTGATTAATGAAAAACTAGATTTATTTTAGTAGACTATACTCATTTTTTCACTTGTATGTTTTAAGCAGGCTACACTGGATTGTACTTGTGTAAATGAAAGTAAACTTCAGTTGGACTTCTTTCTTTTCATGCCATCAAAATTTACTATGTGCTAAATACAGGTCATGTTTACTGAATGCAATTCATGGATATTACTTTTAAACCCTTTTGCATGATACCATATTAAATGCAGATTGTTGTGGTTTTGCTGACTCCAGTGCATATTCATTATTGTTTTTGAATAAAATGTATGGATGAAACACAACATAACATGAACAATTTATGAGATCATGCATTAAACTTTAAAGTTTTATATTACTATAATAAATTTAGTAATATTAAATTTGTTTTAATCTTGTTTATTTTATTTAAAAATATCCATATTTTCAATTTTAAAATAGGTACATTACATCATTAAAATTTTTATAATTTTAGATATTTAAATATCCTAGATTAATACAATTAATATTTGAGGTTGGTACTCGCCTTAACTTAGCTGCAAAACTTTTTTCTCATGCTTTGTGCAAGAAGACTTTTTTACTTTTATTAATACTTATTTTCATTTTTTCATTATATATAATTTATGATTTTGTTTTTATAAAAAGTATTTCATATATATGTTTATTTTTGAAAAATGTGTGAGAAACAGTTTGTGTTGAAATATTAATTAATAGATAATAATGAAACATTTGGAGTTAAAAATTTAGCACGCTCAAAAATATTAAATGCAGCAGTAAGATCGTCATCTTAAAAAAAAAATTAAACTAAGAAATATTTTTATAAAATATTACAAATTTATCTAATCTTATCATCTTAACTTTAAATGCTATAATTTGGTATCGAAATAATTTTTCGGCATAAAAATAAAATTTGCACGCAAATTAATTACGAATTACAACTAATTAAATTTGAATGAAACTTTAATAAAATTTAAATGAATTCTGGAAAGATCAAATCTGAATTCAGACAATAAGATAACAAACATTAAACAATATTCATTTCAGTTGCTACAATAAAATTTTAGGATTATAAAAAATGTACAAACATATCTAGAGAAGACTTTGCACTTTTGACAATTTCTTGAATTTGTCTTTCTTTTGCAACACTAAACACCAAATCATCATCCAAACATTTAATGTAGAGCTGTCATGGATAGGTTGGATAAGTAAAGCTTAAATCAAGTGATACTCTAAGTGGTCATAAGATTCCAATTGCAAGAGCATCCAAGGAGACTTCCCTTCCTCAATCCAAGACCGCCAAGTAATGTAATAAACTGTATTTCGCCTTACCAGAAGATCAGTAGCATAGGAAAACTCTTTTAGCCTCATAATAATATAATTTTGATGCAAGCTATCACGTCCAGACCATCTAATCAGTTCGGCAGTTGTCCTCACTGAGCCTTTTTAGAGAGATTACGTGACACTAGAGGATAGAACCTCATCACAAAACTTTTCACCGACTCCTCATCAAGCAAATCAACAGTTATAGTGGGCGAATCACAAAACTCGATGTGCCTTTTCTTTATAAGTCCTCTGAACAAACTCTCCTCCGCTTTCCTACAAGTCATCACTCTACACTGAAAATAAGTACCAGTTCATTTAAATAAGTTAAAACACAAAAATCATGACATCACAAATATACTAAATACATCAAATAAGTCTAGCTGATGTACAGATACACATGCAAATACATCTGACACAGAAAATTTAGAATTACACCAGCAAACACCAATGTAAACCTATATTAAGGTAAAAACATCCACAAAAATTGCAAAAAACAAGTTCAAACACAAGAAACAAACCAAATAATATACAAGAAAAAACTTAATATAGTGGCACATATGGACCTACTTAAAACTAATCCAGACCAATAAGGATGGGTACTAGAACAATAGTAGTAAAAATAAATTTCAAATCCAAGCACAATCTGTGGATTCAAATTAAATTACTAAACTACCCTTTATAATTAATAACTTTTTCATTTAATATACATGTATTAATTGCATCTTATTTAATACGCTTGTATTAATTACGCCCTCTGTTTTTTAATATTTGTCGTTTGACTTTTCTGCACGTATTTTAATGTGCTTTGAACGCATAGATAAAATAATTATTTTTAAATTTTTTTCTTTTCTGAATTTTAATATAGACTATCTATTTTCATTCAGAAAAAGAAAATTTAAAAAATAATTATTTTAACTAGGTAGTCAAAAGACTTAGAAATGTGTGCAAAAAAAGTCAAACGTCAAATATTAAAAAATAGAGAGAGTAATCTTTCTCATTATTACATATAGTTATTATTATTAGTTCATTATTTAATATTAAAAATATGTAACTATAAATTAATTGTATTATCTTATTGTAATTTTACCACTACATATGATATCAAGATAACACAAGTTCTATGGAGTACTTATTTAATTGGAGTACTTGGAGTATGTATTCAAAATATTTTAAATTTATTATTTTGCAAACCTTGTTATATGAATATCATAATTTCATTGATAATCTTGAAAATCATGTATGTTTTGCAATATGTTCATCTTGAAAATCCTTAATGTTTTGCAATTAGAACATATATGTTTTGCAACCCAAATGTGTTTCGCAGACCAATTCGTTTTGCAATATTTTGTTAGCAAAACATACAAAATTTTCAAGATTTTCGATGAAATATTGATATTCATGTAACAAGTTTTGCAAAATAATAAAGTTTGCAAAATTTTGAATGCAAAATGTATATGTACTCCAATTAAATGAGTACTCCATAGAACTTTACTCTTTAAATGAATATATTTTATGTACTGACTATATTTACGAAAAAATACTATTAGGATAATATTCTGTACGAGAACTTAAGTACGAAAAGTACAAAGCATTTTAATGCTAATGATAATTAAAATTAAACATAAACAAAGATCAGGTCGAAGTTTTTGAATATATATAACTTAATATTGAAACATTTAAATGTCAACTTAATTGTGACAACGATGCTTGATATTTTTAAGGTAAAAGAGATCACCAACTAATTTAAAACGGTTTTTTCAGTACACAAAAATCCCACGGTACAAAAATTCCATTTTACATGTCATATTTTCATGTTTAATTATTACATTTATAGTAACAAAAAATTAAATTAGTATAAATGTAATGAAAATTGAACTTTCATATATAAAAGAATGACACGTAAACAAATTAGGGGATCATTATTCTCTCAACACATACTTTCACCAGTATCACTAATCAAATGACTTTATTGCACATTTAACATGTAGATACATTATATATATTAGAAAATTCTAATAATTTATTTATATCTAGAACATGCCACGGGTTAAAGAGCTAGTTATAAATTATTACATAACACATACCTCATTCATATTTAAACTCCCAAAATATTTTTAATTCTTTTTTTTTTGACATAAGAAACGATTTTATTAATGAATTGCATCCAGGCACAATAATGGTTAGCGAATTCTTTTATACAAACAATTTGTCATCTAATCGAAGGTAATGCAATATATCCTCGAAAGTTTAGACAATAATTTTTTATTCATTTTTTTATTTTTTCGAAAATATTTTTAATTCTAGTTTGACCCTGAACTATCCAATTTTAGCTTATGTATCCATATCCATATTAATATTCGACCTATTTTTAATTACGATAACTTTATATACCAACTCTAAAACTCATTAATATAGTATTATATTATTGTAAAATCATTAATAAAAATTTGAATGAATCATAGATGTACCGTCTAAGGATTTATCAGAATGATTAATCGAATGTTTTTAAAAAATATAATAATATTAATTTTATTAAGTTTCATATATTAATTTAGAAAAACATGTAAGAATTAATTGGATTCTAAAATAACATCGATAGAGCATTTTGTAATTAATTGGTAAAATTGATAATTTTATAATGTAGTAGTTTACAAATTTTATAGGACAGAAAGTTTTATACTAGGAGGGAAGGAGGATATGTAAATGTTTGAATATCCTTTTTAGAAAAATGGTCCACACTCCGGACTACGGTAGCAGAGTGTGAGAAATTAGAATAGACAGTAGATTAGTCTCTCCAATGATTGAGAGTTTTTCTGTCTTGTTCAAGTAACAAGTTATATTCATTTCATATTTTATTGTTTTATATTACACGAAACATGGAACATTCCAAACGAACGTTGGAGGATTTATATGCAAAATTATCAATCGAAGATGAAGATGAAGAAGGTTTTGTTGTTGCGTCAAAGGAGATTGTTAAGAAGAAGGAGGCTTTTGTTCTGGTCGGACGTTTCCTGACGGAGAAGAAAATCAACTTTGTAGCAATGCAAAATGTGTTAGTGGATTTATGGCGTCCAAAGGAGGGTGTGGAGATTCATGACATAGGAGGATTGAGATATACTTTCGTCTTTTATCATCCAATGGACCTACAGAAGGTAGTAGATGGAGGCCCATGGACTTTTGAACAAAGTCTGTTACTTGTTAATGAGGTAAAGGAGGATGGTGATCCAAAGGAAACAAGGTTAGATGATACAGAGATATGGGTTCAGATATATGATTTGCCAAATGGATTCATCTCGGAGAATATACTCCAAAGCATAGGTAACTATATTGGTGGCTACGTAAAGTCTGATCCGGCAAACTACGATGGCATATGGAAAACACATGTTCGAATTCGAGTTAAGATGAGTGTGAGTAAACCAGTAAAGCGAAGGATGAAAATTAAGAGAGAGGGAGGGGATTGGAGCTGGATTAATTTCAAATACGAGAGGTTATCCACTTTCTGCTTTGTTTGTGGAATTCTGGGACATGGTGACAGAGATTGTAATGTGGTGTATGCTAATCCAGGGAAAGTAATTGAGAAAGTGTATGGGACATGGCTGAGGGCACCAGGTAGGGGAGCTAAGAACAATGTCGGATCTAGATGGCTGAGAAACGATGGAGGGGGGGACGCACAATGGGCGGGAAAAAACAACCAAACGAAATTTTCGGAGGACAGCAGGTATGAGGAGAATAATCAGACGCGATTTCAGGAGGTTGATGGGAGGATAAGGGAAATTCAAAAAGAAGGGGGAAGAATAACTTTGAAGGAGAAAAATAAGGGCGTGGATAATGGGAGGGGTGAAAATTCAAAGGGAATGGATATTGAACATGAGATAAGTCAGGGAGAAAATATAGTGGTTGATCCTAAGAGGCGTAGAGTTGAAAATGATGGGCTAATGAGGGATGGGCTGGAGAGTATGGCAACAGATGGGTCAAGTGAGTTAAATGACATAACCAAAATCCAAGAGAAAGAGGATCCAAAAAACGTGCAGTTAATTTTTTTAAGGATTATGAGTCTAATAGGATGGAACTGTCGTGGGCTGGCCACCCCACGAGCAGTTAATTTTTTTAAGGAGTTAGTCCAACAAATAAGGCCTAGTCTAATTTTTTTATCTGAAATTTTAGGGAATAAAAAGAAGGTGGAAAAGATCTGTAGAAGTATTCAATTTGCCGGATATTTTGTAGTCGAGTCGCAGGGACAAGGAGGTGGGTTAGCTTTATTATGGAGAAACACGGGGGCTGTGGAAATAAAAGGGAGCTGCAATTACTATATAGACTTTGAAGTACAGTGTGAGCAAGTAGGGAGATGGCGGTATACGGGCTTCTATGGATGCCCGGAAAGACATAGACGTCATGAATCATGGAACTTGTTAAGGGGTTTAGCTGGTGATTCGGAATTACCATGGTGCGTTCTAGGTGATTTTAACGATTTGATGTTTGCTCACGAGAAGAAAGGAGGTAGACCTCACCCTAGAAGATTACTGGAGGGTTTTGTGGACTGTGTTAATGATTGTGGATTAATGGATATGGGTTTTTCTGGGAATGAATTCACATGGGAAAGAGCTCGAGGCCAAATTAATTGGATTCAGGAGCGTCTTGATAGAGGTTTTGCAAATCAGCAATGGCAAAACATGTTTCCAGATGCAAAGATAACAGTTTGGGATGTGTCCTCTTCGGATCACCTTCCACTGATTCTAGAGTTAAACAGGCAAGTGTATATTCAAAAGAGTCGTCGATTTAAGTTTGAGAATATATGGATAAGGGAAGCTGATTGCTACAATTTAGTAAACCAGAGCTGGCATGTGCAAGAAGGGATGGGAATAATGGATAAGATTCAGTATTGCACGATGAAGTTACAAGAGTGGGGTGGAGGGCAACTGAAAGAAATGGGAGTACAGATCAAACGTAGCAAGGGAATGCTGAGAAGATTGAGATCAAGGAGGGATTTATACGGTGTTCGGCAATATAATGAGGAAAGAGATAAATACCTTCGATTATTGGAGAAACGTGAAATATATTGGAGTCAAAGAGCGAAGCAATTCTGGCTTAAACACGGTGATCAAAATTCCAGGTCTTTTCATAGTTTTGCAAATGGTCGAAGACAGCAGAACCAGCTTAAGGGTTTGAAGAATAAAGATGGGGAATGGACAGAGGAGGATAAGGAGATGCAGGGCATTGTGGTTGACTATTTTGAAGGAATGTTTAAAGCTACGGAGGATGTAAAGAGTTTGACAGAGAGGGAAGTTGTTGCGCACGTTACTGATGGACAGAATGAGGAGTTGATACAGCCTATCCTGAAAGAAGAGGTAAAAGAAGCTGTTTTCTCAATGCATCCAGAAAAATCTCCGGGTGAAGATGGTATAAATCCCACGTTTTATCAAACGTATTGGAGTATAGTGGGGGAGGATGTTTACAAGTTTTATGCAGATTTCTTCGAGACTGGGGAGTTGCAGGAGGGAGTTAATCGCACTGTGGTATGTCTTATTCCAAAATTGAAGAATCCTCAAAGCATGACGGACTTACGTCCGATTTCCTTATGTAATGTGTTGTTTAGGATTTTGTCGAAAGTCTTGGCAAATCAACTCAAGAATTGTCTGTCTACATTGGTCTCAATAAATCAAAGTGCGTTTGTTCAAGGAAGATTATTGACTGACAATGCGTTGATTGCTTATGAAATCAACCATTATATTAGACGAAAAACGCAAGGGAAGTATGGATATGCGGGGTTAAAAATTGATATCTCAAAAGCCTACGACAGACTTGAGTGGAAGTTCATTGAGGATATGCTTGGCAAATATGGGTTTCATCAGAGGTGGATATCTCGAGTGATGACATGTATTCGAACTGTTTCTTATAGTTTTTTACAGAAAGGAGAGGTTTTTGGCCAGGTTATTCCAGAGCGTGGGATAAGGCAAGGGGATCCTATATCTCCTTACTTGTATATTTTGTGTGCTGAAGGGCTGAGTTCGATCATTAAAAGACATGAGGAGGTGGGGTTAATACATGGTTGCAAAATTGCTAATGGAGCTCCAAGGGTGTCTCATCTTCTTTTTGCAGATGACTGTTACTTGTTCTTTAAAGCAACAGTAGCGGAAGCTGGCACAATAAAGAATGTTTTGAAACGGTATGAGAAAGTGTCTAGCCAAGCGATAAATTTTAATAAGTCTAGTGTCACTTTTAGCCCAACACTACACCATAAATAGTCTTTACCAACACCTAAAACCAATGTTGGCATGTAAAATGTAACCTTAGATAGATTATTTTTGATATAAGCCAACACTTTGTTTCGATGTTGCAATAGATGTCAACACATGTTACCTTAAATATAATTGGATTAGCAAAGCCAACATTTGTAGGGTGTTACCTTATATTACCAAAAACAGTGTTAAAAAAAGGGGGAAAATTGAAATCTCAGTGGAGGGAAAGGGAAAATTTAGTGGGGGGAAATAAAATACGCACAACAAAATACACGGGGGAAAAAGGAAATAAAATTTCATTCTCTCACACATTTGCTAATTATCTCTCTCTAATACGCACAGGTATCTCTCTCTCTAATTATCTCTTCTCTCTCGCTCATTTCACTCTCTTCACTCTCTAATTTTAATCTCTGTTAGATTTTTATAGCTCATTCTATGATAATACAATAAAAAAATTATTGAATATAATTAGAAACATAAAAAAAAACTAATCGGCTTCATCAAATTCAGTTTAAACTCTGAATCTCTCTACCAATCTGTTCCGACAACCACCTGCATAAATTCTCGTAAAATTGTTCTGAGTTCTTCTTACCGTGGATTTCATTCTCGTTCTTCTTGCCGTGGTAATCTCCTTTCCTCTCTATCTCCTGTTTCTCTCGTTCTTCTCGTTCTCTTTCAAATTCGTGGATTTAAAACCTAAAACTGTTCTTGTTGTTTTCTCTGTATGATATTTTGTTGTGTGGTTAGTGTTAATTTAAGATTTGTAAACCCTAAAATTTGGGGATTTTTAATTTTGTTAAGTAATATGAAAAACCCTAATTTCAATTTTTTAAAATTTGGGGATTTTTAATTTCAGCATCATATTTGTTTTGTGGGATTTATAATTTGTGGGATTTGAAGCTAGTACTTTGTTCTTTATATATATATGAGGTTATTTAAATTTGTGGAATTTATCCATGTGTTGAACATACATATATTTGATAGTTATGTTGTGGTAGGCTTGATGTCTCATTTATTTATATTTGATAGATATATTTGTTTATGAACATGTTCTTATGATAATTCTTTGACATCGATTTTACTGCATTGCCCTACGTTACATAGATTACTTGAA
The DNA here is from genome assembly GCA_036435485.1 of Saposhnikovia divaricata. Classification (NCBI taxonomy): domain Eukaryota; kingdom Viridiplantae; phylum Streptophyta; class Magnoliopsida; order Apiales; family Apiaceae; genus Saposhnikovia; species Saposhnikovia divaricata. Next base: position 58,697,946 of record CM071596.1, read on the forward strand.
TCTGATGTATATGATTTGACTTATGTTTTTTTTTTATCTTTATTACAGGATGGCACCTAGCAAAATGACTTTTCAATTGCACCATGGTGGAAAGTTCACCAAAACTAAGTATGTTGGGGGCTCAGTGGTGACTTGTTCAGGTGTGGACACGGATTCATTTTCATATCCTGTACTGATGGAATGGGTCAAAGACCTTAACTATGACGAGATTGGGGGGGTATACGTCAGGGAAGAGAATAATTGTGGTTGGACATTGGTGACTGATGATACTAGTATTTGGGCATGTATTGGAAAAACAAAGGGATCTGAATTGCATTTGTTCATTGACTGCGATGTTGACAAAGAGATACCACCAATGAAACAAATGCAGCCTCATGTTATTGTAAGACCAAGAAAGTGTCCTGTTAAAGTTAAGGAAAAGATTCCAGCAAAGCGCAAGTTTGTGACCATAAAAGATATAAATCAAGAGAAGGAACGAAAGATGAGTACGCGAAAGCAATTACAGTTCGGTACTACTGCTACAAGTCTTGCAAAGGAGGGAAACTCTTCGAAAGCTGCCATGGAGGAGGACAGTGAAAGTTTTGTTGAAGGGATGGGATTGGAAGAATACTTACGTGGTTTTGAGATACGTGATAAGGGTGAAAATGTGTCAGCTGATGATAACTCAGATGAAAACTCTGTCGAAAAAACTCCTGAAATTGAAGGAGTGAATCAGTATGAAATGAATAGAAATAAAAGAGTTGTGGAGATAAAACAAAAGGCTTTGGAGCTGGGATTGACCAGGGTAGCGGGGAACTCGAGCCTACACACCACAAAAACATTCCAGGCAGTAAATGATAAAAATGATGACTACTGCCCAGAGAATGATGCAGAACAACATAATACTGATGAAGATGATATGGTTACCTCTAAGGTATATTTCTGCTTTCATTGGTTCATCTTATGTAATTACTTTATTTTCAACTTGGCAACTGATTATTATTGGTGTGAATTAATAATTTTCAGAGGAAAAAAAAGGGCAAGAGAGTTGAAGTTGGGATGGGACCAAGAACCCGATCCCGAGTTAATAAAAAAATGGTGGATAGTGACAAGGAACCAACTGCAGCTGAGCTTGAGGTTGGTACCATGCCTTAAAACACATTTTTTACATCTCTACTTTTTAAGACCTATTACCTATTACATCTCTAGGCTTAGACCATCTTACTACATATTTCATTTTGTAGCCAAATGATACACCAGTGGTTCCTACCGTGGAGAAGCTTAAATTATCAAAAGGTCAAGCTGCTGGTTCAATGACAAGGTACTTGGAGTTACGGAATCGTCAAAAAAGCCAGGCCCAAACTGAGATTTTACCGTCACAATCGCAGAATCAGACTAATGACTTGGCATCACAGAAAGGTATCTTTATATAATTCTAGTTGGTCTTGTTGTGTAGTATTTTTTGTACTCTTCATAACTATTATTGGTAATCCTATGTACAATGCCCTGCATTTTAAGAAATGAAAGTGATGGCTTTAATTAGTGTAATTTAATTATATGGTCATAAATTAGTAAGTCAATTATCTTAAATTCTTTAAATTTAAATGGTTGAACAGATGCACCTTCTGAACCAAAGAAAAGAAAGTGCAGAGGAAAGTCAAAAATGAATCATGTGCACACTAGAAGCGAGAAACGGGAAATTGTCTTGAACAATCTCGGGCAACCTATATCTGCTGATGATAGGGTGGCTGAATTAAGCAATTTTTTAGGGACAACAGTGAGGGATTTTGTTTCTCTTACCTATGTTAATTGGCATCAAGTTCCTGACAAAGACATCTTGTGGGAGTATGTCAAGGTAACTCCCTCTATGAACCACATGTAGTACATGTTTAATTTTTACGTTTCGTCTATAAGATAGCTAACTTTAGCATAAAATTTATCCTAGGACAAGTACATCATTCCTGAGGAGGGTAGAGACTACGTAATGACAACAATGCGTGATCAGTTTAGGGGTTTCAAATCAAAAATCAAAAAAAATCACTACCGTCCCTATGAAACCGACGAGGAGAGGCTGAAGAATAGGCCTAGGGAGGTTCATGAAAAAGATTTCAAGATTCTTTTACAATATTGGGCTGATAAAAAAGTTCAGGTAATTTTAAAATTAAATGTTTCATAAGAGTGCATCATTTTTTTAGCATCTGCCATATTTGATTCTTTATGTCTCCTTGTTTATAGGACATTGCTAAAAGAAATGCAGAAGCTCGAAGTCTTTTAACCGAAACACATACAGCTGGGCCTAAGAGTTTCGCCCAAGTCAACAACAAATTGGTATATTTACTTATTTTAATGGAATAATAAGTTCTGCCAGTAGAATAGTTGTGTATATTCGGTTATTTTTGGTGAGTTTGCAAAGAAGAGTTTTTGGATAGTCTAGAGAACTTTGTCTTGCTTGTACTGTAAAATCTGTAATGTGGAATATTGATTGATTATTGATGGTCTGTTAGGTTCTGTACAAATGTCTGGAATCTTTGGTCCATATTTTTTTTATATAGCCTTACATGTTCTAAAACCTCCCTTATCGTATTTATGCAAGCTAATTGAGAAACTTGAGAAGATGCCGGCTGATGCTAAGGAACCGCCGCCACCAGTAACAGAGGCTGAAATTTTTGTTGAAACGCGCAAAAGAGATGAAAATCGCGAGTATAAGTTGCATATTACAAGGATTCAAAAAAAAGTTGTAAGTGTAGTTTGGGTGGTCTTTTAAATAATGTAGTGTTACATATTTTCATTGTTTGTGCTAATCGTTCTTCTTACAGTCAACTGTTAAGAAGATTCTGGATGAGGGAGGAAGCATTGAGGCTGCTAACCAGGCAGTTTATGGGAAGGAACATGCCCGTTCATACCTGCTTGGGAGACTTATTCGGAAGAAGCAGCCAAAGGAAAAAGCTACTGCCCCAGCCCCTGCATCAAGTATCTCAGATCAATACTTGGCAGATTTAACAGAAAAAATTAGGGAACAACTTGCACGTGAGATGGATAAAAAAGTTGACAAGAAGGTTCGAGAGAATGTCAAGTTGATGATTACTAAGATAGTAGAAAAAAATCCAGAATTGAAGGTTGATATTGATGAGCTGTCTATTGAGCCATTAGGCAAGGTTTCAAGTAATAATGTTTCTACTTGATATTTGTCAAGGGGAAAGCATTTAGAATATTATGGTACTTTATTATGATGATTTGATAACATTTAGAATATTATGGTACTGTGTAATCACTTATTTTGGGCAGCTTTGGCAAGTTGGTTTATGTCCAACTTTGACTGTGTAATCACTTATTTGGTATGTTTGTGAAGTTGAACAATGTAGTATTTCCTTTTGGCATTTTTGTCTTGCAAAATTTTTCTTATAGTTTATGTAGTTTATGTTGCAACTTTGTAGCTAAAATTTAGAAAGTGTTTACTAGAAAATTGTTGGGATAACAAAAAAAAGGTATTGCTAAAATATGAAAAGCGTTGTAACAAATATATGATGCCAAAGAAATATTGATGTTGCTAAATACTGAAAGTGTTTTATCGATTAAATGTTGCAATAAAGTCGAGAAGGTGTTGCCAAAAAACAAAGTGTTAGATGAACCAATGTTGCAATAGGAAAAAATCGATGTTGCAATAGGTCTATTACAACATCCCCTTTAGTGTTGTTATACACCCGAAAGTATTGACATTGATGACTAATGCAACATCTTTTGCGATGTGGTCGTAGGATGGCAAAAGTGTTGGCTTACCCACCTAAGGCCACACGACCAGATCCAACACCACTGAAATTTGAAAAAGTGTAGCCTTAAACCAATTCTGGGCTTATGGCAACACTTTTCTGGATTTTTTACACTTTTTGGAGGTGTTGGCAAAGACCATATATGGTGTAGTGCAAACACAGTAGAGGAAGAAAAAGTGAGGATCTGTGAAGCATTGGAAGTATAGGAAGTGGAAAATCCAGGGAGATATCTGGGCATTCCAATGGTGGTAGGGAGAAAGAGGAAGGATGTTTTTGGGTTTCTTACTGATAAAGTGAAGCAAAAGCTGCAAAATTGGAAGAATAAGAAAATCTCGAAGGCAGGCAAGCACACCTTGCTGCAAACGTCGTGTCAAGTGCTTCCAAATTTTTGGATGAACTTAATGACTATTCCTACTGAAGTATGTCAAACAATTCAGAGGCAAATGAACCAATTTTGGTGGGGTAATGGAGGTCAGAGTAAAGGGGTGAAGTGGATGTCTTGGGAGAGGATGCGCGAAGCTAAAGAAAGTGGTGGCCTGGGATATAAAAACTTGCAGCAATTTAATCTTGCAATGCTTGCAAAACAGGGATGGAGATTGATAAATGAAGAAAATATGCTTGTTTCAAGTATAATGAAGGCTAGATATTTCCCAAAGACAGACTTTTTCAATGCGAAATTAGGAGCCAACCCAAGTTATATGTGGCGTAGTATCTTGTCAGCTCAAGACATGGTGAAACAAGGTTGCAGGAGAAAGATAGGTAATGGTGAAGAAACTTTTGTTTGGAAGACCCCTTGGCTCCCAGAGGGGGATAATGGGATGCTTACGACTGATATGCCACACCAGTTAGCAAATACCAAAATGGCAAGCTTGATGAAGACTGGGGAGAGGGAGTGGGATGAGGAACTCTTAAATGATATATGCAACGAAAGAGATAGACTATTGATAATGAAAATTGCGTTACCTATGAGGGATAAGAAGGATTCGTGGTATTGGGCTTTCGATGAAATGGGAGAATTTACTGTTAAGAGCTGCTATAATCGTATAAGGGGGGGAGGAGTATGGTGAATGTATCTTTCTGGAGGAGGCTATGGTCGTTGAAATTACCAGGTAAAATACTTCATTTTATATGGCGTGTGTGTAGATTGTGTTTACCTACTGCTGTTGATTTGAGAAAAAAGCATGTCAATGTGGAAACTTGGTGTTCGTGGTGCCATAATCATGAAGAGAATGGTATTCATGTGTTGTTTGATTGTGTCTTTGCAAGAGAAGTGTGGGAGTCTGTTGGATTGTCAGACTTAATCCATGTCGAACCAGGTGAGAATGTATTTGATGTCTTTCTGAGAATCTTTACCCAGTGTATAAGGAATCAAGCAGTAGCATTGTCGTTATTTTGTTGGCATATCTGGAATCGTCGAAATAAATGGCTATGGGAGCGTATTAATATTTCAGTTTATGGCACTAAGGCAACAGCAACAAAGATGTTGCAGGATTGGCAGAATGCTCAGCAGGAGGAGAGTACGAGGAGAAGAAATCAGAGTGTGGGTAGTAGGGTGTGGCAAAAACCAACCATGGGATGGGTTAAGATTAACACGGATGCAGCAGTTCTTCCTGGTACACATCAAATAGGGACTGGAGCGGTGATAAGGGATGAGGATGAGAGGTTTCTGCATACGAGATGTATGAACATTGCAGGTGAATGGAGCGTAAAGGAGGCTGAAGCTCGAAGTCTGCGTGATGCTGTTGGTTGGACAGTGGCTATGGGTTTCAAGAAGTGTATTTTTGAGCTCGATTCGAAGATTGTTGTGGATGCTTGTAATGGTGGGTCTGGTAGATCGAATTTTTATTCCATTATAGCGGAGTGTGTTGAAGTGTTTAAGCACCTCGATGAGGTTAAGGTGCAATTTATTTATAAATCTGCGAATGTAGTGGCTCATACCTTAGCTAGGGCCTCTATTTCTATGTCAGGTTTTCATGAATGGCAGGGGAATGTCCCTGAATTCATTAGTGATGCTTTGAGTTTGGATTTAATTTAAGTAATGCAAGTGCTTTTATTTAAAAAAAAAAAAAAGAATAGACAGTAGAGGTATCCCGGGTCGGGTATGGTCTTAACCCTTTAAAACATGGTCCTAATCCTAACCCAACCCACTAAAAAAGTTGGACCCAACCAAAGACCCAAACCCACTGAACAAAAGTAAACTCTAACTAACTTTACTACAACAAGCATCGTTTGAACAAGTCAGCTCATCCGCAACAAAAAACAACCTTGTTTTATAACATAGTTGTTGCCGTTGCTTAGGGTAACTCAAAACACACCTTATTACAGGGAATCAAACAATTAATTAAACTAAAAATGGAAGCTCTAAATTCATCGGACAAAGTGCCGATGTTACCAGTTTCCGATCCTTCAACACCTTCTAGAAGCAATGACAGACGATCCGCCATGACTAGGCGTGGTGTTTATGCTGCTCTCTCTTACATGACTTGTGCTGGTAATTTCCTTAAATTCTTTCTAGATAAATTAGTATTCTCCGTAAATTGTATTTTTAATCTCGATAAATGAATAAAATTCTCGGGTTTGGATGTTGTTAGAGTGCTTAAATGTGTATCTGTTTGATCCACGTAGTTTCGTTGTGATATATAGTTTACATTTTTGGTCAAGAGGAGGAATTGTTTTATTCTATCTCGTATTCAATTCATTCTTGTTGTTAATGTAGGGTGAATTGAATTTATGTGTAGGAAAATATAATATAATTGAAATCTGAAGATTATATACGTATAGAGGGAAGTGTTTTGTTGGTTCAAGAATTGATGTTTTCGAGTTTTAGTAATGAGTTGTTGTAGTTTATAGAAGCAGCATAATCTGTAGTCATTTTGTTAAATATGTCACTCCTCTGGCCTCATTTTGCTACTCAGCTTCTTTAATTTTCTTATATTGGAGAAGCCTAGGTATACGGTCATTGTTATCTTTGTCAACCCGTAAAACCTTATTTAGCTTTGATATGTTCATCCTTTTGACCTGGTATTACTTTTCTCTTTGGGGAGGGGGGCAAATTTTTTAATAAGTCATGAAATTTGTGTATTTTTTCTTATTTCTGGTACATACTTTCAATCACAGTGCTGCTGGTATTGTTCAACAAAGCAGCTCTTTCTTCTTATAACTTTCCATGTGCAAATGTCATCACGCTAATTCAGGTATAAAGTTGATAACTATCTTTTCTTTGCCTTGCTCTATATTAATTTTTAGTTTAAATTCCTGTGCATTGCTTTCTTTGAGCTCTTATTGCACTTGGTATGCAAGTAGTTTTTCAATTACTAAAAGTTTTTGTCTAGCCCTTCACTCCATAAACATGACCTAACAAAATATTGTTAAAAGTGAATGAAAATAAATGTAGCCATCGAACGGTATGTGCTGAAAACTTATGTTTTTCTTTTTATAATCTGTATAATTTTGGTACATTTTTGCATTGTATAAGGGCCCAAAAGAAATATATATCTGCATATTCATCATAGTTATAGGAATGTTGTCTCGTGACTTCATTATGTAAGTATATTTTGCTTTAAGTTGTTCTTATGCTATTATAAACTTCTACTATTTTGCTATGAAGTAGCTTCATTTTCTACGATTAGGGTCTAAGTTAGGTGAAGTCATGAGACATTTTCTGATGACATCCACAAGTTATAATGCAATATAAAATTAATTTTAAGCTTTCATTTCTGCTTGAGAGTACAATTGTTGTGCTAGAATCATATATGTTGTCTGTTTTCTAGTTGAGAGTACGACCGTTGTATCAAAATTATATATCTGTATTAAGATTTTTCTGGTTGAGAGTACTGCCGTTATGCAAAAATTATATATTAATATTAATCTGATGAATCGATGAAAGGATCCTAGGAGTTAACATGTCTGTCTAACAGCTACCTCTCTTTAAAAGTACCATAATACTTAACTAAAGCAGGCAATTCGTAAAAAGATACTGTAAATCGGGGATATGAAATTTTCAAATACCTGTATTTGCTGAAGTCGAATATAGTTGCAGCGAGATCTGCGAAGCTACAAATCCCAAAGAGAGACTGTGGCCATCATTACAGTCATCTTTTAACATTGTTGAGTTTCAAGATATGGGTGGTGTTTAAAAAAACCAAATATTGATGATCTAAATGGTAAGAACAAAGGAATTTTGTAGGTCCTCTTTTTGTATTCAAACCAAATAGGAAAAGAGAGTTCAATAACAAATATTTTAAAAATCTGGATATCAGTACACTACAAATATAACTCTATACTAAAATAGTGGCTTCCAACAGACCTGATGGAGTTGCATACTTCTGTTGGGATTTTAAAAGACCCAATATGACACCGACTATAAAATAGGATATAGTCTAGAGATTTTATGGGTCCAATCATTGGAAACGCCAGTTCAAGACCCCAGTCCGTATCACATATGTTTCTGTTTTGTGCTTTCCGATACAGTACCCACATCAGAGCTATTTTGTTTTAAAAAAGTTGAGCCTTCTCTAATTAATGGTTCTGTATTGGTGAATATTTTTTAATCAAGTTAAAACTTCCGTAGACCAAATAATCAAACATTGGGATTTTTAGTACTCAAATTTCCCTTAGTTTCATAACCTTGCTTAACTTAATAGACGATCCACACTTTTATATACCTTCCACCATGATCTGACCTTGCACACTTTGCTGCAGATGATAAGTTCATCTTCTTTCCTTTATGTGTTACGGCGCCGGAAACTTATTTCCTTTAGTGTGGGAGAAGCGTTGACCGGTACTGATGTTTCAACTAAATTTGTACCTGTAAAGACGTTGATTCACACCCTACCTCTCGCTCTTTCCTATTTACTTTACATGGTAGGTTGAGACTATTTTGATACCCAACTATTCCATTACTGGTACATATTAATGTAGTTGTCTGTAATTCATTTCATGTTATAAAGATAGTATCTATGGAGTCTATACGGGGGGTAAACGTACCAATGTATACAACCTTAAGGAGGACAACAGTGGTATTCACCATGTTGGTGGAGTATTTTCTTGCTGGACAGAAGTACACATCTTCTATACTTGTAAGGTAAATAAGTGTTTCTCGGTATTTCTGAATTACTACATACTTTATGCTTCTCTAATGTCAGTTTTCTCTAAATTTGAGGGTCTATGTGCATATTAGCCAAGTGACACTGTGTTATATGTTATGCATATTCGGTCTCTATCATTCTGTGTGCTGTTTATACCAAGCTAAAATAATATGTTAGAATATAGGAACAAGAGAAAACTAGATTGATATTTGGATTGATTGGGGTTATCTTACATGGAGAGGCAATTGTCTCTTATATTGAACTAAAGTTCAACAACCCCCAACAACCATCTACTATTACAACAACTTCCAACAACTCGCAACAACTCTTTGACACGCTCCCTCACTCGAAATCCTATCTTGGATAAAAAACCTATCTTGGGATTGAAGAGTGGAACACCTAGAAGCCTTTGAGCATAACCTAAGCTTCCAACTAGACCCATCTCTAGGATTGAAATTGAGAATTTTGGGAATACCGGGACTCGACTCCGCGACCACGTAGTACATTTTAGGCAATGTCAAAAAACATTGGAAGTGCTGCACATGCATCTTTTATTCTTTGAACGGAAACAATTAGAACGATAGATTTGGTAGACTGCATCCCTTAAGATCATCCACAAATTCGTCCTTCTGTTGAGGAAAATGAATGTAAAGAAATAACAGTGAACTGTGTTGTATAAAGTACAACTACTTCTGCTGCTTTGTTTTTGTGGCAGTGAACTGTGTGCATATATCTGAATATATACTACTACTTTTGCTGCTTTGAATCGTCTAGATGAATGAACTCGCCTTGACAAGGAACATCACCTGAACTTTAGCCCCTAAATTATTTAATTTACAACAACATAATAAAATGGTGGGATATCGTAATATCCACCAATCCCTTGTTTGCTGCACAATTAAATCTTCAATCCGGGCAAACTCTCAAACTAAAATGATATGCTTGTACCAAAGATCCTAACAGAATTTTCCCTTAAGAAAATAACTGTTAAAAACAGATCTAAATACATATAATCAATTTATTTAAAAAAATAAAATCTGGCCCAACCCAATTGCCCAACAATAATATAGGCTGCCTTTTTGCAAGCCCAATAAACTCCTAGCAATAGGCTGCCATAACTAAACACAAAATCAGAAAACAGAAAAGCAAGGCCTGAAACCAGCCTGCAGAAATTAAAAGAAAAAAACTGGGCAGAAAATTCTGCTGGAAACAGAATCTGTTGGCCGGAAAAATAAATGGTGGGTCGTCTGGGAGCCTTCTACTGTGTGTAGAATTGTGGGCTGTTTGGAGGATTTTTACGAGCCTACCAGACCTGGGCAGTTGGGTTTTTCCTTGGAAAAACTCAAGCAACTCAAGCTTTAATGGAAGAAGTTATCTCCCCTCTACTCTATGTAACCATGCTTTGATACCATATTAGAATATAGGAACAAGAGAGAACTAGATTGATATTTGGATTGATTGGGGTTATCTTACAAGGAGAGGCAATTGCCTCTTATATAGAACTAAACTTCAACAACCCCCAACAACCATCTACTATTACAACAACTTCCAACAACTCCCAACAACTCTTTGAGATAATAATTGATTTTACTAGTTTAAAATTATTATTATGATTTATTCCACGAAATTATATGAAATCTTTTGAAGGAACATATATTACCAAAATATTGACAAAGGCAAACATTATGTTCAATTCACAGCCATATAACTTAATTTACCTTAATCGAGCTTCTGGGGAATCTGACTGGAGAAAACCCCTGAATTAGTTAATACTAAAGATAACTTATATAAACCCCAGAATTAATTAATAATTGCGACCTAACTGAAGGTAAGGATAACCAAAGGGATAAAACAATAATGATAAGAGATAATTGTAGAATAATTTAGGTCTTAGGCTTCTATTGCCTATCAAAATTGTTGAAACCAAGTTTCCTTGGACTTTTCCATTGCTTTCCTGCATCACTGGCTGATTTTATGGCTGATTTTATTCTCATTATATCTACCCTTTTCTCGCACACAGTTAATTTATATATTATCAAATATGGATTTTAAAAAGAGCTATTAGATAGCTTGAAGCAATGTGGGTTGACGTGTTTGTGGTGGTGCACCTTGCAGGTTTGAGACATTCCGATGATTTAAAGCTTATTTTATCTTTTATTTTTACTCCTGAAAACTCTATTGATGTTGGATGCAATAACTATATTAATATGATAAAAGTATAACGTTTAGCAACTGCCTTGGTATTATTAATGGAACATTAGTTTGTATGTTATTGGGAGGTTTGGATCTATCATGTACTGGTCAGTAAATAGTTTAACAATCATTAGTGAATACAATACGGGATAATTTAATTTGGAGCAGTTCTGTAATGTTATTAAATTTGATCAGTAGTAATGATGCCCTTGTAGGATTATATATATCCAAGTTCTTGAATCACGCTTGAATAATTATCTGTCTCATTTGAATGCACTCTTGTTGTTAAATTGCGATGGGACTTTTAAATGCTGATATAATTATCCCATGCATGCGTTTAATTGTTTGCTGGATTAGTTCATGTGCAATTTGCGGTTATATTACAGATATCTATATAAAATGTAAAATTTAAATGTGATATAAATTATAATTAAATATTAACACATTAATGATGTATTTTAAATGTTTTTAAAATAGACTAGATATCATCAAAAATATTATAATTGTATAAATAATACTTCCAAAATAAAAATATACCATGAATTTTACTCCCTCCATTCCTATATATTAGACGTTTTAGACTTTTGCATTTGTTCCTTTATATCTGACGCTTTGCATTTTCAGTGTACATTAAATGTCATGTTTTCCATCAAACACCCCTATGTGATTTACACTTTGTTTCTAACAGTTCAAGTTTTAAGGGTATATAAGTAAAAAGAAGATTATAGTTAATGCTTTGTACGGTATTAAAAGCAACTCTTTGGTCTTTTCAAATTAATCTAAAACGACTAACAATTAGGAAAGGAGGGAGTAACTGATAGCATTAATTTCTAAAAATTAGCTTGTTTTGTATTCATGTCTCACTTTATTGGAAATAATAGTTGTTTTTCATAATTTTTTAATCACATTAATCTATCAATTAAAGTAGTGTATTGGAATTGAAGGTAATTACTTGTAAATACATTTATTAATGTGCTTCATATTACGAAAATTGGCTAGATATTATTAAATAGGGTCATAGGGATATAGTTAATTAGTTATAATTATGTAAAATAAAATTTTTAGATTGAATACTACAAGAGAAGGAAAGATGCTAATAATTTTAACTAATAATTTTTACGTGATATTGTTTTCTTATCTTCCTTTATTTGGAGTATTATTTGTGTATCATATTTTAATTAAAAGTATTTTTCAGTATAGATATTTAGCATTACAATGAGAAACGAGTTTTAGGAGGTTGAAATGCAGTTAGGCTAGAAATAGTAAATAACAATTTGTACATTAAACAGTTTTCAGCATTTTAATTATAGGTATAAAAATAAATAAGTTCTTATATATTTTAAAAGTGAATGATAATAAAATAATGACTAAAGATCCCTTTAACATGGACAATAATATGAAAAACAATTAATACAAATAATTGCTAGATTGGTATTTTATTTCTGTTAATTTGTTAAAATTATGAAATTTGAAATATCAATGTAACTTTTTTCAGTATAACATACTAAATAGAAGTACCAATGATATAATAAATATTGGTCCAATTAATGTTATGTTATAAATGTAGAGGAAGAAATTTCGGTAGGTTCGTGGAAGATGACATTATTAGTTCAAAATAAATTGACACATGTGATAACATGTGTCAACAACAGTAATGAGGAGAGAGATTAGATAGACGGAAAAATATTGCATGAGAAGTTAACGCGTATCATGTGTACAATGATGACATCAGTATGGGCTGTTTAAGTAATAGCGATTTGATTGTTTTTTTAGTTATTACTGTTAGTTGATCAATGTACTAAATAGGAGGAGTCCGTAAGAGAGCGACCAGCAACTATCCTGTGTAAAGCATCCTTATACATCCATGTCATTTTATTGATTATATAACTCTACATTGAACAAGTCTTAATGTGCATTAGATGAGGTTGTTTATAAGACATGGTGGTTACTTTGTTGTGATTGCCAGACTGTTTCTTCAATCCATAAAGTACTTCCCCATCACTATTGTATTTCTATACTCGTGGATTGTTAATTTAACTTCCCAATCAATGTTGTATCATAACTATATATCTTCATCTCTACTGGTAAGCTACGTAAATCTAGCAGTCAAAAAGAATTACTTGTATGCGGAAAAACCAAATTCTATCGCTGTACTTCTATTTTGATTTTCATATGTTGTTTCCGGTTGATCCATCTAACTGAAAAAGTATTAAGGTCTTATCAGTGTATCAATGATCGTGCTTGGTGCATTTATTGCGGGAGCTCGGGACTTGTCATTTGATTCTTACGGCTATGGTGTTGTTTTCCTGTCCAACATTAGTACGGCAATATATCTTGCAACCATATCCCGTCTTGGTAGTACTTTTTTCTATTATTAGTATCTCTTTAGCGGATTGAATCTTTTTTCATTCTTCTTCTTGGTTAATATTTTATCTTTGTCATTCTCCTTCTTGGTTAATTTTTTAAAAGTTCTCAGGGAAATCAAGTGGCCTCAATAGCTTTGGTCTTATGTGGTGCAATGGTAAGCAGATTCCTTTAAATCAGATATTTTCTGGAACTTATGGCTTTTGTTGCAGGACTACCAGTTGTGATTTACTGATTTGCAAAGAAGGTGCAGTTGACATCATTTTACTGTCTGCAGGAATTATGTGTGCACCACTCTTGTTCTTTTGGACACTTATTCGGGGTGACTTGGAGATAACAATGAATTTTCAGTATCTTTTGTCTCCTGGATTTATGGTTGGTAATTCAGTCCAGTAAAAGAAGTTTTTTGACATTGAATATTATTAAACATTAAGCTTCTGTTTTACAATTTTGTTTGGATCCTCTAAGTGTTATATTGTGATAAAGATGGTGTATTTTCATCCTTTACTTGTTATTAATATCTTATCATTTCTAAATCTACTCTAAACAGGTTTGTGCTATAAGAGCTTATGCATTTCTAGTATTGTTTTTTTTGGTTCTTTCCAGTTCGTATACATGTCGATTTAATGCCTTTTTTAAACATGTTTGAACTATGTTCTAGTTCACTTTAATCAGATAATCAAATATAATTTACTTGAAAGTGATTCCTGCATCATTATTCATTTTCTTGCAATAATTTTCATTTTCATTATCTAGCATTTCAGCATCTTAGGTACTTTTCCTATCTTTGACTTTCACATCTTCCTGTTTTTTTTCCTTATTTTATTGTTCAAATTGATATATATTTTCCTGGTGGATCTTATAATAGTTCCGATGCCAGCTGATGATGCAGGGCAGAACATTAAAAGGATAAAAAGCATTGAATTATACGAATCCCAAGAATAATAATATTATTCCCAAGAAAGATGTACAATCAAAGCTGAGTAATATGTGGGGGATTGCATCACTTATATAGAAAATTTAAACCCTAATATTACACCTAATGGATTAAGGCCCATAAGTAATTGGGCTTTATTAAAATAAACTACTTAAATAATAAATTCCTAACCCCGCATATAAAACATATAAACAAATAATTTTAATTCTCTCTAAACTAAATACAGATAAACCTATTAATAACATATATAAAAGTCTTCAATCCCGTTCCTCATCACCAGTGTTTCTTCTATAGCCTGAAGTAACTTCATCGAAAGCATAAATATTATATTCCGTACTGTCACTATATATTAATTTGGTGCTTATAAGTTAGAGGGACTTGTTATAATCATCTACTTTCTGGATTGCAGCTATAAACAAAACTCAAGTCATCTATTTCATTAGTTTTCTAAATTTGATATTAATCTGTGCAATTCTATATGGTTAGGTTACTAGGTCATTTTAGCTGCTAGATGCACCATTATTTGTAATAATTTGTTACTGAGATTGGTTAAGGTCTGGTGGTTACTTTTATATATCTTTGGGTGCGTCTATTTATGTGCTGCAATTCATGTATATGAACTTACTGATGATGCAAATTTAAGTTGTATAATCATACAATCATATCCTTCCCTTTATTAGTTACAATTGGTTATATAAATTTGTTAGCGATGCGTATTTACGATGACTATATAGCATCTATTAATTAATATATGTTCGAGGTTACCACATAGTAATTTATGTACTCAATTACTTGGTGACTTGTGCAATACCTTTGTTTAAAAAATATGGTTTTCCATCTTTTTTGCAAAGTGTTTTCTAAATTTTTGTAGCTTCTAACATTGGTTTTTCTGCACTTTTTATTTGGGCAGCTTGTAATTCTTCTTTCGTGCATACTGGCATTCTTCTTGAATTACAGTATCTTTCTGAATACAACCCTTAATTCAGCAGTCACACAAACAATCTGTGGCAATTTGAAGGTTTGCATTCCATTTGTTTTTTGTCCTGTTTCTTTTTTCCTCAAATGAAATTGTTGCTAACCTTTTAAGTCGTGAAATAATAAATGATACTGGAAAACACTTCAATTCGACTTGTCAACAAGTTTGTGGACCTAATATGTTAGTAACATGATTTCGTTTTCGTGGGCGTCTGCCATATATTACTGATTTGTCAAGACTGAAATATGCTTGCCATCAAACTTGTATAGAAAATAGGTATATGGAGTAATGCAGAAAAAAAGTCAAATATAGTTGCTGGTATTTTGTTGTTCTAAAAAACCATTATGTAAAGCATTTAAATTAAGAACCTGCAAAGGACCATCTACTTGTTTTGCTACAAAATATAGTTTAAGTTGGACGTACTCCCTTTGTGTTTCATTTAGTGCAGGTTAAGCCTTGTTCTTCTAGAAGTATCTATAATGAGGAAAACATAATTATTAATTTCTTTAGTCTAGTGCAACCTTAGTTACAAATTGGTAAGCCAGTAATAAAAGCTTCAATTGTGGTACTCCACTTACATAAATTGTATCAGAAGGACAACTACAAGGGACAAATGAAAATGGCAAAAGGACATAAAAAAGGAAAAGTACTACTATGTTGGGCTATTGTAGTTTTAAGAGGAGTAAGTACTCTTTTAGGAATGTTCAAGGTTTTTTTGCACACGGTAGTGATTATTATACAGATTACGGCTGAATTATTATCGTCAAATAGATAATCATTACAGATTTATTTTTATCTGAGTAACATTTCATTGCTAAAGAAGGTATTATAATTATTTATTAGTTCCGAAAAGAAAATTATCAAGGATCGTTGTGTATTGTGAGAAAATAACCTAATATTTGTTTTAAGTTTCTTATGTTCTCGAGGTTGTTATATCATCCCTTATTCCATCTTTTAAATATATTCTCCACTAGTTAATATTTTTTTACAAATCCTGCTTTATGATCTGATTATTTGAGAATACATCTGATCCTATGAGCATCTATAGTACTGAGATGTACTGTGGGTATAATCTATGAATTTGTCTAGGTTCTGCCAGTCTCTGCGAAAGTAGGGTTTTCTTTTCTTGTTCACTGTCCTCCATTTTGTAGTGTTCTCTATACAGTTTAATTTTTTGAGCTATATAAATATTACTTATCTTTTGAATAAGAAACTGCCCAAATATTCTCTTGATCCAATTTTGATCATTCTCCATCATTTTATCCACCTGATATATTTCTGACTTCTTCCCCAAAAGTCACATAATTGCTCCCTGTTGTTTTAGCTATATGAATGTTACTTATCATTTGAATAAAAAAAACTCTCCTATTATTCTCGTGATTTGATTTCCAATATTCTCTTTCAGTTTGTTCACCTAATATATTTCTGAGTTCTTCCCTAAACACACATAACTGGTCTCGGTTGTTAAGGCTCGACAACTTGATATAGTGGCTGAACTTTCCCTTCTTTTGGCCCACTAACCCAGGCCAGCAAGTCAATGGCATGGAGCTTTAGCAGAGATGCCCAACCTGGTTACCTAAAATAATTTGATTTTTATTTAGGAATGCACTCTTTACATTCAAGATTATATGAATGTTATGGGCTTGTACGAGATTAGATACCATTTGCAGACAATGAACCCTTGGGGGAAAGTATTTTGCTTTCTTTGGTTTCTATTCAGGGTTCTGTTACCTAACAATATTTACTTGTTTTGTCATTCTTCATACGTTACATAAATATTATTGCACAGAGGTTACTAGTATAATTAGATCAATGGGTGACCTTGATACATTTGAACTAGTCATTACCGAGCAAGAAATGTAAAAGAGAATCTCAGGGTGGAAATTATTTGGTGACTAGCACAAGAGAAGTATCAAGGCAGAGTACTTAAATGGGTTTTACATTTTTGTAGTTTGTGAGTTTATGTGTCTTTGTATATAGTATAAATTGACATACTTAATAACATTGTTGAACGTGTTAATAGTATATATTAATTCAATTAAAGTCACGAAATATTATTCCTTGATTGCAAACATTGTTCTCAGGAAATTAATTTGTCCATGGACCTAGATACTTAAGTTACTGATTTCGCTTTTCCTCCTTGGTCATCGTCCTTTTAAACTGATTCTCTAGTTACTTTTCTGTATATGGGTGTTTATTGTCCCTCTCCATCTTCCTGTCTAAATTTCCTTAAATTTGGAAGTCGAGGAGAATTGAGTATGTTAAGTATCAAAAAAAAGAAAAGATTTGGTTTAGATGAGAAAAAAGAGAAATATGTGATGTACTAAAGGAAATACTTTTTAAGGCATATACTCATCTTTCATCATTGGTTACTCATCTATCTATATAAGTGCCATGAGTCTCAGATCTGTTTTTGAAACCATCTAAAAGTTATGATAACATTCACAAATTGTCATTGTTTTGCAGGACTTTTTCACAATAACACTCGGATGGATATTTTTTGGCGGCCTTCCATTTGATATTGTGTGTGATTATCTTATCTTTATCCTTCATCTCATATTGTCATGTGATTTTACACCAACTCGCTAATGAGCAGTCTTTCTTTTTTCTTCACAGTTGAATGTGATTGGACAACTTCTCGGTTTTCTTGGATCTGGTTTGTATGCCTACTTTAAACTCATAGGCAAGTGACGAATCAGGATTTTAAAGTTTATTATATTGTTCCCGTCGAAGGTGAATCAGTTGCTCCCTTTAAGGTATTCCCATGTTATCGTATACGATATTTGGGAAGTTTGAGAGATGTGCCGATCTTAAAGAGTGGCATATGAGGGTGAGAAGTACTTCATCTAAACCTATTTTTTTGGCCAACCATACAAGCCGTTGAGCATACTGCTTGAAGAGTAAATTAGTTCAACACCAGCATAGATTAGCATATGAGTTCACCATCTGGGAAAACACTTATCTGCACAATTGTCTGTGGTGACGGCATCATCATGCCTTGATCCTAACATCTACAGTTGAGATATAGTTTGTAGAAGGATATTCTTGATAGAAAATTGACTGTAACAATGCAGGATATTATAATGATTTTACATGTGCCTAGATATAATTATTACTAGTTATATCTTAATTTGGGAGTTACCTACTGTTGGTACCAATCTAAGGGTGTTTCCACAGTGTATAGATCTGTTAACACACTCCTGCATAGATTTGGAAGCAGTATAGACACTGAAACATCATAGTTTGAACCCTCAGCACTTCTAATATGCTTCTAGTTGACACTTTCTTGGGCTACTGGTGTATGTGCTGTCTACATATACATTTAAGAATAAAATTGAAAAAACTATATTTTTTTAATAAAAAATATAACTTACGCATAAAAGGGTAAATTCACTCATGATGTTTGATAATAAAATAATACAATGAAGATATTTATATTTTTACTTGTATAAAAGATACTTTTCAATATTAAAATTATATTATATAAAATAAATTATAGACATATGATTAATCGCTAGAAAGTAAGCTTACCATCTAGATTCGCGTAACTGTTTTTAGAACCTTGGTTTTTGGAAGCCTATTAAGATTATAAACACTTTTATAATTTTTTTGTTTTAAATTTTTTTCTGTATGGTACACTTTTCAAGAGATTCTATCAGCCTAGTCCTACACATTGCGTGTTTTCCTTCGTTTATCTCTTCAAACCTCGGCATTCGGCTCCTCACGTATGTTGCATAAACATATCCGATTGTGACTCGCCATTGTAGCATTACTGCATATTCCCAATCTGGCAAAGTAGCTTTAGCTGGCTGGAGAAAGCCATGCCCGATACATCAATTAATCAAGTTTCCCGTATCTAGTTTTTTCATTTCGACATCTCCTGCAAAATTACGGGACAAAACTCCAATGCTAGCAAATTGGTATACATCAAATCGGTTCTAAACATTTTTCTTCAAATCTATATGGGATGTTACACAGAAAAAATGAGATAAAGGATCAACCATGTTTCATGCTACCTAAGTAATTGTTTCATAATTTCTTTCAAATATTTAAGAACTTTGACCAAAAATGTCACCGGACATTTTTTTTCAAAAAAAATTATTCCTTTTGAAAAAAAAAGTTTAAAATATTTTATTTCGAAATGATTCATGAAATGGGCAAATAATTAAATAGATATTTCTGCTACTTAATCTGAAAATGGTGTATTTTTATATTTTTTTAACGGAACTATTATGATCATTACTAGTAAAAAAAATATAGGGATAAGTTCAAAACTATCCATGTTAACTATTGGGCTTTTAAAAATACACAGCCAAACTTTCTAAAATTCTGGCGGTACCATCCATACTTTTCTTAATTTTAAAAATAAGTTGTTTCTGTTATAACTGAATAAGCCTCCCCCGCGCTTCATCCACACGCAGATCCAATCTTCAATTCAGTGTCTCTAAGCTCTTCTCCTTCAATTAGCTGGTCCCGTAGGGGCAAATTCACGACGATTTTAGGTTGAATCGGAGCTCCAACAAGAGTTTTACAACGGGGGCTGAGATTTGTAAGTGAATTTGTGTGTTTTATGTATGTATATATGTAAAATTGGTACTAGTGCAGAGATAGATACCAAATTGAGATGAGAGCTTTTGTTATAGAATGAGAAAGTATGTATGTATGTCCATTTATGTGTTTAATGTATGTATATGTGTAGACTTGTAGGATAGACTGATTGGTTATGTGTGTTTGAATTGAATATATAGAGAATGATTAAGTACAAGATGAGGAACAAAATTGTGATAAAATTCTGTTCTGTACCGATTTGATGCAGTAGTTGTTTGATTTGTGTATATATAAATGAAGATTTGGTAGGGATGTAGGGATAGAGATCAAATTCAGAGGAGAGATTTTGTTATAGAATGTACAAAAGTATGTATGTATGTTTGTTTATGCGTTTTATTTATGTATATGTGTAGACTTGTAGCATAGAATAATTGTTTGAGTGTGATTTGAATTTAATATATACATAAGGATTAATCATGGATGAAATTCAGTTGCGTATTGATCTTATGCACTCCCTAACTGTTTGGTTCGAGTGTAGTTTTGTGTTTCGTTAACGGTCTACGTATTTACGATATGATGCTATAAGTCAATTTGAACTCTGTTTATAGTTTTGTTGGTTTGATGATGTTTTTAATTCTTAGGTAGATTTGGAGTTTAGTAGCTTGTGACATTCTGAATAAGAGGCCCCGCAGGGGCACACATTTTCGATTATATATTGTGTTTGTTGTTTAGTAGGTTTGTAAGTACCCTTGTGAAATGAGTGTATCAAACGTTATATAAAAGTCCTTCTACATTGCAGGGTTTTTTAATTGAAACAATGGATCAAAGAACCGGGGAAGAATTGACCCTCTCTCAATGCATTAGTGGAATGTTCAGTTGGGATATTTCAAACCCTTTGTATTTCACGGTAGTAAGGCATCTGCAAAGACCTTTTAACATGAATCTGGATATTATAGAAATCCAGATTCGTTTTAACAAGAACCTCCGAAGATCTTTAAGAATCCACAAATGTTGGATGAAATTCACATTCTGGACGACTTTGACACCATCGGTTGAGTGTTTTAGGTCTAGATTTAGGTTTCATGTAATGAATTATCTAGATCAATCGGGAGTGATTTCAATTAACAATGTAATTAGGGCAGTTCAACATTTTTATTCTAGATATGAAAGACATATTGTACAAATTGAGCACAAAGAATCAATACAATTTATGCTTTATTGAATTTAAATAGTTCATTTGTTGATTTTGTTCATTTGTATCGATACAATATCATTTATTTATTTATTAAATCATTATGAATGGAACTGATATGAAATTTATGGATTTGTTCATTTGTTGATTTTCTGTGGTAAGGCCCCGCAGGGGCACCAATCTTAATAGTCAGATTGAAATATTTCTATCAGTTGCAACATTTGCAACCCTGTTTGCAACCTTCACAACCATGGTTGCAGAAGTGGCAAACAAGGTTGCAGAAGTTGCAACCACTATTTATATATCAATTTTAGTTGCAGTTAACAATTTTCAAATATTAATGTTATAATTGGTTATAGAAAAATGGAAAACATTGTTGTTATTCTCTAACACAGTGGGGTATGGGATGAATGCAAAAAGTATATCAACTTTGAGGTATGTGGATTGTTGATTCCCAACGACTGCAACTACAACAACTTGGTCGCGATAATATACATTGAACTCAAGTTGGAACCTGGATCGGTTGGGATTAGAATATAATATCAAGTAGAAGATGGATACCCTCCTTTTAAGATAACAGATGATAGTCAACTCATGTTCTATATGCAGCTCAAGAAAAAGGAATCCAATTTCACAAAGTTCCCTTTATGCTTGACGAATGAAATTAAAAGCCTCCAGCATTTTTCTACAACAAGCGATTTGTTGTTTTTTGAGGCTAAACAATCAGAAGATGTTGCATCAAATGTTATTTATCAGCAGTCTATTGGTACTGTTTCGGATGTGGTTACGGACTATGTTGAGTTTGTAGAGCTTGTTGTTGGGCAGGTTGTTATGCTTGATGAAGTTGCAGACAACTTCTTGGAAGAAAACCAGTTGAACAAGGATGTGGTCATTAGCAACAAATACCATAAGCACATTGAAGTTGATCAGATATACATAGATAAAAAGGCATTTAAGATTGTTTTGGGCCAATATGCGATCAACAAGAACTTCCAATATACTGTGCAAAAGTCTTGTAAAAAAGAGTACCTTGTTTCGTGTGTTGACAAAAGTTGCAAGTGGATGTTACGAGCATCAAAGAAAGGGAAAACAAGTTGTTTCATCATCAGAAAGTTTCATGATATTCATACATGTCATCTGGGGATCAGATTTAAAGATCAGCGACAAGAAAGTGCATCGCTCATAGCAGATATGATTAAAAGCAAGTTTTTAAATATTAAAGCAAAGTACACGGTTGCTGATATCATGAGAGACATGAAGAAAGATCACAAAGTACAAGTCAACTATGGAAAAGCTTGGAGATCTAAAGAAAAAGCTTTGGAGCTGATGAGAGGAAATGAAACTGAATCGTATTATGAACTTTTCTCTTATCTATACATGTTGCATAGTTCAAATCCAGGATCAGCGGTTATAATTAAACAAGATGAAGATGGATGTTTCAGGTACATTTTTGTGGCATTGTATGCTTCGATGAAAGGCTGGATAAATTACATACCCACTGTCATTGTTGATGGCACGTTCTTGAAATCAACACATGGAAGTACATTATTGGTTGCAGCAACTCAAGATGTAGGGGGTAGAATATTTCCATTGGCATTTTCCGTAGTGGACTCAGAAAATGATTTGGCATGGGAATGGTTCTTTGACAAGTTGAAGCAAGCTTACAGTGTACGGGAAAACATGACAATAATCTCTGATCATCATGAAAGCATCATAAAGGCAGCGAGTAAAGTATACCCTGAAGTACCACATGTATTTTGCATCTTCCATCTCTTGAACAACCTGAAAAGTAAGTTGAAGAGGAGCTCAAACAAGATAAAGGATGATTTCTTTAATGCTGTCAATGCATACACTGTCAAGAAATTTGAGTATCACATGAACCAACTTGCAAAGATTGACAGAAGGATTCAACCATTTTTAGAGCAAGTTGGATATGACAAATGGGCAAGGGTTTTACTCAATGAATAATAGATACTCGAAATTGACATCTAACATTGCAGAATCATTAAATGCTGTAATCACATAGATAAGAGAGTTACTAAAATGTAAAATGTTAGAGTCTTTGCGTGCTTTGGTACAAAAGTGGAGTTGGACAAACAGGAAAATTGCAAATGACACCTCAACAAAATTGGCAACCAAGTATGAGCTGATACTAAAGAACAACTACTTGTACTCGACAAATATGATGGTATTTATCTGACTACTTTAATATTTTAGCTCTACCTCGTTCTATTAATTGCAAACATAGTTGCAGAAGTTGCAACCATGGTTGCAAAAGTTGAAAACAAGGTTGTAACCACGGTTGCAGAAGTTGCAAACATGGTTGCAACGTTGCAACCATGGTTGCAACCTTTACAACCTCTGTCATTCTAATGACACTACAAATTAAATTATTGTTTAAAATAATGTTAAATCAACAGGTGAATCCATCAAACGACTCGATATTCGAAGTTTGTAATGTGGACAAGAAATCTATAGTTAATTTGGCTTCCAAAAGCTGTACATGCAACAGGTGATTCCCAATACTGTCTCAACAAAATTTCATACATGTTCTTCGTTTATCTTTATATGATATATATTCTATTGTAAAACAGGTTTCAGATGGATCAACTTCCTTGTGCACATGCCATTGCTGTTTTACATAAAGTAAATCATGATCCTTATGATTATTGTTCATCATATTACACAAAAGAAGCAATGGTTGCTGCTTATAAAGAATTGGTATATCCGGTTGGCAAGAAAGATACATGGAAAATACCAGATGATATCAAAGCGAGGATAATGTACCCCCCGAAAGGCAGAATCAGAGTAGGAAGACCAAAAAAGAGAAGGCGAAAAGCTGCGTGGGAGATAACTATACCTATTCAACAATTAAAATGCGGGCAATGTGGACATAATAGAAGAACTTGTAGAAGTCCCCCATTGAAAAAAAACCAATTAGTTATTTACAAATTACGTTGGAAATACTGTTGCAAATATTGTTGCGAATGCTGAATTACTAAGTTGATTAAGTTTAAAGTAGTAATGGAACAGATATGACATGTGTATCTAAATTTTCAATTTTTTTTTTGTTTATTTTTAGTAGAATTGCAAATTTGCTGCAACCATGTTGCAACTTTGTTTGTAAATGTTGCAACCAAGTTTGCAACATTTGCAACCTTGTTTACAAACGGTTGCAAATGTTGCAAACTTGGTTGCAACATTTGCAAACAAGGTTGCAAATATCAACTGATCGATATAATTCATATAATCCAGTACATACAATGTTCATAGAATTCAGTACATATAATCCATAGAATCCAGAAACAGTGTTTGATAAACAGAACACAATCAACAAAAAATAGACAAATAATTCTTCATTAATTATTCATTATAATAGGCCCATATTCACAACCAATAAGCCCATAAACTTGTTTGCAAAAGGTTTCAAATGTTTGCAACCTTGGTTGCAACATTTGCAAACAAGGTTGCAAATGTTGCAAACTTGGTTGCAACATTTGCAAACAAGGTTGCAAATTGTTAGGCCAAATACACAAATAATAATCAACTTTGTATGAGAAATTAACAAGTAAAAGCGTTTATGCACTAAAAAACTTCTTGTATTTCAAACCCTCTTCGTGATGTAAAATATCACAAAGAGCTGCTAGGTTACAATAATGATAATTCGTTATCGATACCCTTCTAGGGTTAACCTATCTGTATTTATATAACATACAGCTACGATACAATCTCTAATTGATATTCCTAATAATCAGCTATACAATGATATCAATTACAGATTGTCACACGTCTCCTATGTCAACTCGATCTCTTTGATAGCTATCCAATCTTCAAAGATATCGCTTCCATAATTAATCTTTAATCACTGTTGAACAGTAGACGCGCTTCCTTCAGACAGAGTTTAACAAACTCTGTTGAGCTTCCAACTGTCAGAGTTTACGCAAACTCTGACTGCTTCCAGCTAAACTCTGATAACTACCTGTAACACTTAAACACTGATTAAAACACATCAATTATATTTAACAATCTCCCCCAACTTGTTCATTAGCAAAAATGTACAAGTTAATGACAGTAATTGATGATGTCAAAACAAATAGATAAATACAGTGTTTATACAGATTCAGAGTTTAAGCTTAAAAACTATAGAGAATAAGAAAATTCTTACAGAACTTAATCTCTAATCATTTCAAGATCTGGCATGGTTCTGAGATAATCAATCAGCAATCTTCTTTCTGCATTTTCAAGTTCAATCTTCATTGCTTCTTTGATTTCTCTGAGTTGAGGATCACTTTCATCTGTTTGGTAAATAGCAGCCCTAAGATCATAAATCTTGTTTCTTCTCATTTCATTACCCAGTCTGATAAATCTGTCTTTTTCTGCCTGAGTATTGAAGTCAAGTACTGTGATTCCCAAATCAGTTTTTAACTTTGCAGTACCTTTCTTTATTTCAATGAGATTGCCTTGGTAATCCCTGTACTTAGGAATGTATCTGCTGTTGTATTTCTGTCCTCTAATAGCCAGATTCTGAGTCATCTTCTGTCTGAGTACATTAGCAACAGATTGAGTCCTTCGACTATTCACCTTGAGAAGATATAGAACATACTCTAGTTCTTCCCAACATTTCAAGCCAATATCATCCTCACCAACTTTGAATACTGTCCCATCAGCCATGAAGTAAAGAAGAAAATCTTTGTCTAAACTCTTCTGATGAACCAACTGCACTGATTCCAGTCTATCCAGACTCTCTTGAGAAACACCACGACCTGGAACAGCCAGTGAAGAAGGATCTCTAGGACCAGTATATTGCCTTCTGTCTCTATGTGAACCTAGTCCAGCCTTATTATTTCCAATCTTACCAGATAAAGCTTTTCCATCAGAAATATTCACTAAGACTCCAGATAACACATTTGGATCAGAAATTGTTCCTTTGCCAAAAACAGATTTCAACTGTGAAGAGTGTAAAGGTGTGATCATCGCTTGAGATGCAACAGAAGTTATAACTTTCTTATGTAAGCTTTCACCTTCAATGCCTTTTAGCTTGAGTTTATCCTCTGCTGCAATTGCTTCCTTTGAGAACCGAGAACTTTGACTAACATCAGTCCTCTCTCTGATCACAACACCTTTAACAACAGGTCTAGGAGCTTTTCCTCTTTGTACCTTATCAGACTTTAAAGCTTTAAGATGTTCTTCTTGTAAACTCTTTTCCTCAGCTTCAATGTCCTCAATCGTTACTCCTTCCTCATTCTCTTCAATAAATAGCTTAGCAGCCAATTCTTCATCAGTTTGTGGATTTGAAGGTAACAGTAAACTCTTGGTCCTTGAAGTTCCTTGAGTATCAGTACTTCTCCCAACAGACTGTGATTTGGATGACTTACTAGTTCTCAGAGTTTGAACCTCCTTAGCCTTTTTCTTTCCTTTGTCTTTGCTACTTGCCCCTCCATCTCCAGCACTATCCCTTCTGACAACTCTCTCCCCCTTTTTGACATCATCAGGCATAAGAATAGAAGTAATTAACTCCAGGGAGGTAGCAATAGAATCAATTTTAGCAGATAAATCAGACTGGTTTTCTTCAACTTTACACAGTCTGGCAAAGATATTGTCTTGAGCTTTAGAGAATTTTGTAGTCACTAGTTTTGAATGTGTTTCCATCTTCATCTCTCTAGCTACAACCTCATTTCGCAAAGAAGTGATTGCCAAATTAGTATCATCAAATCGTCTATCCAGAGTTTCAACTTGAACTATAGTTGCTTTCAAGCAAGAAAGAATCTCTGGATTAGAGATAGTATCAGCACTCTTCTTAACAAACTTAGCTGCTCTTCCTGTTGGAAAAATACAATCTTCTTTGTACCATTCAGCAGCATTCTTGGCAAATTGTACTCTTTCAACTTCATGAGAAGTACAAGGTTGAGGAAAAGGTGTATTTTTATCATCAGTTTGTACTGGTGCATTCAGAGAAGCATCAGAGTTTGCACTACTATCACCTTCAGCTTCAACACTTGTAGCGTTAACTGGCTCATCTTCAGCCATAGGTTTAGCAATATCTTCTGTAGGCTTTTCAGAATTGTCTTCATGTTGCTCAGGCTCAGCAACAGGCATTGACTGAGAAGTTACTTTGGTTGCCTGATCAATTTCTTCACCTTCTTCAACAGTGTGGTGAGCATCAGATATTACCTCAGTATGAGATGCCACAGCTTCAGAAGGAACAGAAGTAGGTTGATCAGCTACACCAATATTAGAGATAGGATCAGAGAGTGGCATAAATGAATCAGGAACATCATTTATTTGAGAAACACCATCTCTTGCATCCTCTTCTGCAGGCATTCTATCCTCTGCAGGTATTACATCCTCTGCAGGTATTACATCCTCTGCAGGTATTACATCTTTCTCAACATCAACAGGAGGTGTTTGCTGTGAAACAACCTCTGGAGCTTCAATATCTTCATCCACAGAATCAGAGAATAACACTTTTCTTCGTTTTGCTAGAGGTACATTATCTGAATCCTCTTCGCTAGTTGGTGGAGTTCGTTCTACCACTGAGAGTGACTTAGATATGTTTGCCCGAGCTTTCATTCTTTTCCCCCTTCTAGTGTAAACAGCTTCAGGAGATTTCCGTTTTGATTTGCTTTGTGTCTCTTCTTCCTGCTTTAGACTTGCACGTCGTTTAGTAACTGCCTTCTTAGCTCTTTGCATTTTAGACTGTGATGCTGGTGGAGATTGTGACGAATCAGAGTTTGTGTTTGAAGTGGGTGAAGGTTGCTTTGCAGGTGATTCAGTGTTTGATTCTGGTTGAGGTTCAGGGTGTGGTTCAGGTTGTTGTGGTTCTTGTTCAGGTTCATCTTGTTGTGATGCATCGTGTTGTGGTTCCTGTTGGTCTTGTTGTGGTTCTTGTGGTTGATTTAGAAAATTTCGTAGAACAAGAGGCATGACAAACACAGGAAGATTTTCTTTACCAAAATCCTTGTTAGTCATATCAGAGAATATGCGCTTATTGACTCTAAACGGATCAATTTCATCAGTTTCATCAATTTCAAGACCAGGTACACATGCATTGAACAACATTTGACAGAAACGAGCATAATAGACAGTGGTAGACTCTGACAATTTATCACCTAAGCTCATCAAAACATGTCGACCAAAATCAAAATTAGAACCATAGAGCAGAGAATACCCGATTTGAAGACTGTCTATTGGAATAGCATCCCAGTTTGTGACTTTCTGCTGTGAATAACCTTTTGCTACCAGTCTAGCCTTGTTCCTTGTGATAACACCTTCACTGTCAGTCTTGTTTCTGAAAACCCATTTAGTACCAACAATAGATCTGTTCTTTGGTCTTGGTACAAGGGTCCAAACTTCATTCCTTTCAAATTCATTTAACTCTTCCTGCATTGCTGTTATCCAGTCTGCATCTTGAAGAGTTTCTTCCACTTTCTTTGGTTCATTTTTAGACAAGAATGCATGAAATAGACATTCACTTGCAGTAGCACTTCTTGTCTTTACTTTTGCATCTGGATCACCAATTATCAAATCAGGTGTATGTGATTTAGTCCATTTCCTAGCAGAAGGCAAATGACTTCTATCAGCATGTGATCCTCCCCCTTGATCCATGCTCTCCTGATTCTGTTGTGATCTATTTTCGTTTTCTGAGACTCCCCCTGAACTTGACTGTCCAGAGTCAGAATTTGAATTTTCAGAGTTTGAAGCATCAGAGTTTGATCCAGATTTTTCAGTTGACTCAGTATCAGTGTTTGAGTCTTCATCTTGATCATGCTCCCCCTCAACTGGTTCTCCTCTTTGTTGTGACTGAGAAGTTTCTCCAGAATTTACCAGTAGAGGTTCAGAGTTTGTTTCAACAGAGTCTGTCAGAATTGTTTCTTCAGAGTTTCCTTCATCAGAGTTTAAAACTTCATTTTCAAAGTTCAGTTGATCATATTCGTCTTTGTCTTCAAGTCCAGTTATCTTCTTATCATCAAAAGAAACATGTATAGATTCCATGATCACTTTAGTTCTCAGATTGTAAACTCTGAATGCCTTTGTTGACAGCGGATAGCCAACAAAAATTCCTTCATCTGCCTTTAGCTCAAACTTGGTCAACTGTTCTGGATGAGTCTTCAAAACGAAACATTTGCACCCGAAAATATGAAAGTATTTCAGGTTAGGCTTCTTTTTCTTCACCATCTCATATGGTGTCTTTCCATGCTTATTGATCAGTGTTGCATTTTGAGTAAAACAAGCAGTTTGAACAGCTTCTGCCCAGAAATAAGTTGGCAATTTTGCTTCATCAAGCATAGTTCTGGCAGCTTCAATTAAGGTTCTATTTTTCCTTTCAACTACACCATTTTGTTGTGGTGTACCAGGTGCTGAAAATTCTTGTTTCACTCCATTTTCCTTGCAGAATTCTTCCATTGTTGCATTTCTGAACTCAGTTCCATTATCACTTCTGATGATTCTGACTTTGTTGCTTGATTCTTTGTCCAGAAGCTTCACATGCTCCATCAGAGTTGATGCAGTTTCATCCTTCTTTGCTAGAAAATACACCCAGGTGAATCTAGTGTATTCATCAACAATGACTAAAGCATATTTCTTCCTTGCAATAGACATAACATTTACTGGACCAAATAGATCAACATGAAGAAGATGATGGGGATCAGTGATAGAAGATTCTGTTTTGCTCTTGAAAGATGACTTCCTTTGTTTAGCCTTCTGACATGAGTCACATAGGCCATCAACATTTAAAAGGGTCTTTGGGAGTCCTCTTACAAGATCCTTTCTGATCAATTCATTGATGTTGTTCAAGTTCAAATGTGAGAGTTTCTTGTGCCACTTCCAACTCTCTTCACTAGACATTCTTGTAGACAGGCAAACAGCTTTTCCAACAGAGTCTATCAAAAGCTTGATTTTATAAATGTTGTTTTGCCTGTGACCAACTAGAACAACCTTTCCTGTAGATTTGCTGATAACTTCACAATATTCAGGTTGGAAATCTACATGATATCCCTTGTCACAGATTTGACTCACAGATAGCAAGTCATGCTTGAGTCCTGGGACATGAGCTACATTGTTGATGATGACATTTCCAAGATTGATATTGCCATATCCCAATGTTCTTCCTATATTGCCATCACCATAGGAAACTTTTGGGCCAGCCTTCTCCTCATATTCTGATAGCAGGGCTTTATTTCCAGTCATGTGTCCTGAACATCCACTGTCCACGACTAGGGTTGCCTCCCTGTTACCCTGCAATCACAAACAATTACTGAGGATTAGTTTTAAGGATCCAGACTTGCTTGGATCCTTTGGCATTCTTAACTTTGTTAGCTTTTGCAGCGGAATTAACATTATCAGAGTTTGAGCTAACAGTATCAATGTTTACACTTGCAGTATCAACTTTAACCCATTTTAGATTGGGTTTCAGTTCATAGTAATTATGATAGATAGCATGATATTTTCTGCAAGTATAGATGGAATGCCAAGTGCTTCCACAGTGTGTGCATAGAGTCTGTGGCTTAGTTCTAGCAAAATCCTTCTTTACCTCAGACTTTGTAGGTAAAGAATTTATATTTTTATTTTTCTTGCAGAAATTTGCAAGATGCTTAGTACTACCACAGTTATGACATGTCTTTCTTGGAGCATAACTAGCAAGCATTGGTTTATTTCCTGAAGTAATGCCTACTTTTCCATTTCTGTTTTTGTTTGACACTTTCTTTTTCTCAACAGATTTTAACTCCTTCAGTTTATGTTTGAGTTGTTTATCTGTCATTGAACCAATATTAACCTGATTAACACTAGTTTTTACTGGTTTTCTTTGGACAGCTTCTTTTTCATTCTCAGACAAAAATTTACTGGTTCCATGAACAAATTTAGTTCTGACTTTAACTTGATTTTGAAATCTAAGTTCATCTCCCTCATTATAACCTAGACCAACAGTGTCTGTTTGAAAAATCTGTTGAGTGTCCTTTCCAGAATTAGTCCAAGTCCTAATTTTCTTATTTGCTTCCTCCAACTCAGATTCTAGTTGTTTATATTTCTGAAGCAAATCCTGTTCTATAGAAACAGCATCATCTCTCTCTTTCTGAACTTGTTGCATGTTTTCAAGTTTCTCTTCAACAAGTTTATTTCTCTCTTTAAGTTCAGAATTTTCAGCTTTTATCCTCTCATTTTCTAAAGTCTGATCCCTATAACTTATATGCAATGACTTAAGAAAAATTCTTAATTGAGCAATGTCATCAATATTATAAGCATAGGTAGTTGGAGGTACCTGATTTTCAGAGGATTCTGATTCAGTAGTAGCCATGAGAGCATAGTTCACTTCTTCATCAGAATCTGAAGTATCTGCCCAATCTCTGCCTTTAGTGTAGAGTACCTTTCCAGTTTTACCCTTCTTGCACTCAGGAGCATAGTGACCCATCTCCTTACACTTGTAGCATTGAATTTCAGACTTATCCTTCTTCCCTTTAGAATCTCTCTTATCAGACTTCCTGTAGCTTTTCTTGTCTTCATTTGAATCCCTAGAAAACCTTTTTCCTTTCTTGAAATTCTTGAAGCCCATTTTCTTGAAAGTCTTCACCATCAGCACAGCCATTTTTCTCATTTCTTCTTCATCATCCTCAGAGTCAGATGATTCAGAGGAATTTGAATCATAATCAGAGTTTGGTGAATCACTTTCTGAATGTATGACCAAAGCTTTTCCCTTCATTTTCCTTCTTGTTGCCTCTTTCTTCTGAGGCTTCTCTTAAGCAACAGACTTTCCTTTTCTACTTGATCTCCTGTTTCTCTGCTCCATTTCCAATTCATAAGTTTTGAGCAGTCCATAAATTTCATCAATCTCTGTTTCAGCAAGATCATAGTTGTCTCTAATAGTGGTTGTTTTCACATCCCACTTTTCAGGTAGAGAAAGAAGAAACTTGAGATTCGAGTCTTCTAGATCATACTCTTTGTTGACCAATGACAGATCATTAATCAGTTTACAGAATCTATCAAATGTTTCTGTCATGGTCTCTTCAGGTTTAGCCTCAAAATGCTCATACTCTTGTGTGAGTATGTTTCTCCTATTCTTCTTAATAGCTGCAGTTCCTTGACACCTGACTTCAAGTGCATCCCATATCTCTTTTGCAGTGGTGCAGTTAATGACTTTGTTTGACATAACATTGTCTAAGGCACTATGTAGTAAATGCCTAACTTTTGCATCCTTAGCAATTGATGATAGATCTTCAGGAGTCATGTCCTTCTTTTCCTTTGGAACCATTTTTGCTGCTTCACCAGCAACTGCAACAGATAGTTTTGTAGGATTATGAGGGCCTTCATAAATTCTGTCAAGATATTCTGGATCTGTAGCCTCCAGAAACATAGTCATCTTGACCTTCCACATTGCATACTCTAATGGCCTCAGAATAGGAACCCTGATTGGTTCATAACGACTCACAGTAGTAGGAGCCTTTTCAGAAACAGTAGGTGTTGGTGGAGGAATTTCTGACATGATTATTGTTGTGTTTGGATCTTAACCTGTAATAAAGTAACAGATTGGCTCTGATACCACTTGTTAGGCCAAATACACAAATAATAATCAACTTTGTATGAGAAATTAACAAGTAAAAGCGTTTATGCACTAAAAAACTTCTTGTATTTCAAACCCTCTTCGTGATGTAAAATATCACAAAGAGCTGCTAGGTTACAATAATGATAATTCGTTATCGATACCCTTCTAGGGTTAACCTATCTGTATTTATATAACATACAGCTACGATACAATCTCTAATTGATATTCCTAATAATCAGCTATACAATGATATCAATTACAGATTGTCACACGTCTCCTATGTCAACTCGATCTCTTTGATAGCTATCCAATCTTCAAAGATATCGCTTCCATAATTAATCTTTAATCACTGTTGAACAGTAGACGCGCTTCCTTCAGACAGAGTTTAACAAACTCTGTTGAGCTTCCAACTGTCAGAGTTTACGCAAACTCTGACTGCTTCCAGCTAAACTCTGATAACTCCCTGTAACACTTAAACACTGATTAAAACACATCAATTATATTTAACACAAATATTGCAACTTATCGATATAGTTAAATATTACTATAAAGATGGGTGCCCCTGCGGGGCCTACTCTGCATAAGTTCATCATAAATTATTTCACCATTACCAAACAGTAACAATTGCATAAAATATCTAAACAACGAATCATTACCAAACAGAGTTGAAAAACAAAGTTTCTATTAAATTTGAACCATTAATTATCAAATTCATCGAATCAGAAGAACTACATAGTTATGTCAGCAATGTTGTTTTTCTACTACTTAATGTCATAAAATAAAAAACACGACTCATTTCTTCACATCTCCCGCCTTTCTCTTTCTCTCGTATGGCTTTGTTGTTGGAGCCTTTTGACGTTGGAGCCTTCCTTGTTGGAGCCTTTGTTGATGGTGCTTTTGTTGTTGGAGCCTCTGTAATGTTCTCCGACTAACTCTCATAGTCGTATATTTGCTTTGACATTCCGTAGGAATAAAATACTAAGGCAAGCCTGCTTCTGTGAACACCAATATCTAGTTGACCTTGCGGAAAATTTGACATAATAGCATAATACTCGGCATACGACAACATTTATATCCCATTGTCACTGCATCAAGAAAAGAAAACAAATCATAGAATATAATATAACTAAGTATACATTACATAAGCTTAACAAACTTGAATAGTTCTGGAACTTACTTAGGTGATGAAGTAAATTCAGAATGATGCAAAGTGACATCAAAACAGTCAAGGGCTGCCTTTCTAGAATACGCATAGGTTGAGAAATTTATATCCTTCCGATCATAAAAATCAGTTGCCTTGAGATAAGCAGGTAACAACTGGACAAATGCACTGGCTGCTTTTGCGAGAATATCACTCACACCATCACATTGCAATGTATTGTAGACATGGAATTCCCTATCTATAAAGTTTAATCTCCCAAAAATCCAGTGTTCTTGCTCAGCAAGCCAAATAAACATCATCACTTAAAGCTCAAGGAGTATTGCAACCAATGATCTCACCCTTGACAATTCCCACAATATCTTGATCAATTATAATTTCAACAGATTTCGGATCGAAAGTTTCAAACTGAGCAGAAAGTCTACTCTGAAAGGTGGAATCGACTAAAGTAATTTTCAGTGGAGATGTTGAGTTGGACTTCACCTTTTTCCTCAAATGGTAAAAAAATACATCAACATGATGCACAAAGATTTTTGGACATATCAATTACCAAGAAATCAAAAAATAGACCATGCAACCTAAAACTAAATAAAAAGTAAAACTTACGGAGTTGGTGAGATTTGTGCTACCATACTCCAAAGTATGAAACCACATCTTTTGGGATATCGAATGAACCCCTAAATCTAGAGGCGGGCTGATCTCATTGTTTTTCCTCGAATAAAATGAGGTCGTCCTGGAAGAATATATGCATGACATGTGTTAGCCATGTGTGAGCATTTACAAATGTAGAAATGTATAATTATAAGCTGCAATCTTGTTTGCAACCTTTGCAAGCATGTTTGCAGAAGTTACAACCATGGTTGCAACCTTTGTGCACATGGTTGCAAAGGTTGCAAATATGGTTGCAAATATGGTTGAAAAGGTTGCAACTGTTAGAAATAGACAATTAAGGTGAGTGCCCCTGCGGGGCCTGCACTAGTAACACAAATAAGAAAAAAAGGAATCAATATCTATCTATCTATCTATATGTGTGTGTGTTTGTCTGAAGCCATACTTTCTCTTCGTAATCATTCCAATATCCAGCCAAGTTGTGAAACCTTTGTTGGCTTCTAAACTTGGCAACTGTCCGATATTGTCGTCCAACGCCGAAACCCCTTTCAAATTCTTCAAAACTTTATTACTTTTGCTTGAACTCGAACCAAAATCTTGCAAAAATGGTGATTGAAAATATGAAGGAAGCCATACTTTCTCTTCGTAATCATTCCAGTATCCAGCCAAGTTGTGAAACCTTTGTTGGCTTCTAAACTTGGCAAATGTCCGATATTGTCGTCCAACGCAGAAACCCCTTTCAAATTCTTCAAAACTTTATTACTTTTGCTTGAACTCGAACCAAAATCTTGCAAAAATGGTGATTGAAAATATGAAGGAAGCTTAACATTCCTTTTTGGCATAGCAGGGGTAGATTTATCCAAGATAGGCACAATAGAATCAGATTCAAGTGGAATACCAAGACTATCAACGGGTTTAGCAGAAGCTCCCTATAATAAAGTAAATAAATACAAGTTATTTGAAAATTAGGAAAATGAAAGATAAAATCATAGTAATGAAAAGCATGCATATCACAAGAAGTATGTAATTAAATTAAAGCATGCATATCACAAGAAATATCTAATAAGATTTACTGTAACACCCCCAGATCCGGGGTCAGGGATCTGGTGGTTACGATCTTACATCCATTCATAATACTTGACTTGAGTCCACAATAAATAAATCACATGCTGTGACCCCACAATAATTACCACTCACACACACAACAGTTATAGTCCCAGAGATGAAATTGAAATAAGCCTTACATTAAAGGGTTTACAAATAAAAGTTATTACAATCCCAAAAGGATAACATCATAGGTTTAAAAGTTTTGCCGTTAATTACATTAATTATACATATAGTTAAACAGGAAACAAAAGCTGTCTAACTATGCTACCTCAGCAATGGCGGCTAGCATCTCAGCGGGTAGTCCGGTGGGTCGGGTAACCTGCTTGCGCCGAGTGCGCCTGACGCGAGCCATCTGTCCTAGCTGTTGTTGTGACATAATATAAACAAAGCAAGGGTGAGCGAAAGCCCACCAACAAATATATAACTGAACGATAATTTAAAACAGTTCAAAGCTATCTTTCAAACCATATGCCATGCATTTACGGAAATGATGCCAGTATAATATGAACGATGAAGTTACAAGGTAACTGAAAGTATTTGTTTGAAGAAATATCTGCTACATCAAAGTAAGCGAGATATTCTTATTGTTATTAAGAAGAGGAACTTGCAATAAAAGGTTGCAATTCCAGTTATGACACTTTTCCAACTCTGCCAACAGTAATCATGTTGCAGGAAATAAATAAATTTGGATGATGAACCAATGATGGAGTATTCACCGCGCCCGCTGTTCCAATCTTGATGATCAGTCGAGATCGTACAGCTCAATTTAGATTTACTACCGGTAGAAGGAAGAACTGACGGCTTTACTTGTATACCGCCTTGCTAGCTCTCCCCGGCCAACGGTTGGGCCAAGGGGATGGACCGGCGCTACTCGGCCTCTTACACGACTCCTAGTTCAAATAGAATTCATGATTCTGAATGTAACGTTCGTCCCCCTTTCCCCAAGTATAATACTTGTTGATAAGACTCCACAAAGTAGTCGTATCTAGTTGGAAAGGAAAATTTACCAATATCTCCCAAGCTATTACTTGGTAATGGATATCAACTTGTTCCAGTAATCTTACCCCTCGAAAGATGAGAAGGTAAGCAACGACTTAATAAGTCAACAGCACCCGAGTTGCGGGTGAAGGGAATACTCTATGACCGGGAAGTCGACAAGATAAATAACATTTTTCCAAGTAAGGTTCCCTTATTATTAAGGAGAAAGACTCAAAGATGAATGATGTCTGGGAACCTTTCTTGATATAAGATTAATAATAATATGACTTCGAAATATTTTCTGTAATAATCGAATAAGATAAACCTTATCGAGATTATTCTAAGTATGGAATAAATATTCAGAGAATATTTATTGAGTTAAAATATTGAAAGAATATTTGGGAATATGAAAGAATATCTTTAATCAGAGTATTTCACAAAATAATCCCTGAAGAAATATCATGAGAATATTTATTGAATAAATAAATATTTAAATGAATATTCAAAACAATATTCATTAATTAATAAGACCTGAAAAAAATATTTAAGGTAATATTCATAATTAATTAGGAATTTAAATGAATATTCAAAAGTAATATTCATTTAATGAATAATATCCTAAATGAATATCAAGTAATATTCATTTAGTAATCCAAGCCTTAAGGAATATTCGAGATAATATTCGATAATTAAATCAAGCTTCAGATGAATATTAAAATAATATTCATCAAGTATTTAAGTTCTTAAATGAATATTCAAAAGTAATATTTATTTAATAAAATAATATTCTAAAAGAATATCCAATTAATATTCATTTAATAGTCTCATCTTTAGAAGAATATTCGAAATAATAGTCGATAGTCAATTCGACTCTGAATGAATATTGAGAAATATTATTCGTTGAATAGTTAAATTCAAATAATTATTTGAAGTAAGGATCGTTAAAATAATTAGTCTCGAACGAATATTCAAATAATATTCGTCGCCCAAATAATAGAAAATATTTACTTAAATATTTTCTCCCGAGGTAATCTCGATATATCAAGAAATATTGACTCCCGGTCTATATTTAACGAATAAGATGTATACGCCCTTCTATGAGGGTCTTACAATAACCGGCTTATAACTGATATATAACTATCTAGCTTATAAGCCAACAATAACATTCAGGGAACAAGTATATCAATTCAACTTGAAAGTAGGCATGCATGCAATGGCATATGTATAACAGCAATCATATATATATATTTATTCAATCACAACAACAGCCTAAAAGAAGGGAATTGAAACTTGCCTGGTAGTCGAGTACGGTAAGGGGTAGTGGTAGCGGGTCCCGGTTCAGCCTGGTGATCTATAAATAGCCAAGGCATTCGGGATTAATCACTTAACATATTAAAAGTTAAGTTATACTTAAATCGAAACACGTTCTCGAGTTATCTCGTTATACCCCTTTTTGTGGATTACTTATTATCACTGATCCGACCCAACATTCGTTCGTTAATACGACATGTCACTGCACTTATACTTGGGACATACTTAAGTCATATGAGTTCTAAGGTTGATCGTTACGAACAACAACATAGCATCCAACCCAAACAACATATACATGACTTATATACATGAACTGAGGCCAAGCAATGCCTTTCCGTTCATCTAGCTATTTACATCATTAATCCAAAAATCCATACATAATCATGCTTATAACTTTAACATAACCATAACTAAGTTATAACTATCATAAACATGCTTAAATCTTAAACAAGGGTTAGGGTTTCAAGAGCTTTATACCTTCCTTAGATAGTGATATAGCCTTACTAAGCCTTGTATGGTCCTTAGGAGTGATTATGCTTGCTATATCAACCATGGAAAATCAAGAAAACAAAGTTAGTATATGATGAACACTATTCACCCTCCTCTTGTTTGATTTTTTTGAAAATGGAAATGGATGAGTTTGAAGCTAAGATTTTGAGGAGATAAGTTTTATGAAATGTAAGACTCACCTTAATTATTTCAAGAACAAACAATGGTGGGAAGGTTGAGTTTGGATTTGGAATTAATGCTATGGCCGAATGGTTTTGTTTGCAAGGGGGGGAGAGAGTTGCTTGGTTCTTTGATTTTTTTGTGTTTTAATCTCCTTCACTCTCATCCACTTACAACATAATATCTTGTAAAAGTCACTTTAATAAAGTGATGAGGTGTTGGATGATCAAATGGCAAGACATGTGTTGGTTTTGTGGTGGTTAAAGGCTAACTAGGTAGTTACTTGCTAAGTACTTAGTTCTTCCTCTAAGGTGCTAGTTCCTTGCTTCTAGTTTAGTTACTAGATATTTATACTAGTAGCTTGCACAAGACTCTTGCTTCCTCTGCTTGTTTCTGTGTCCGGTTATTACCCGTTTCGATTGATCGTTCGTGAGAATATTTCACGGATTTCTAATTAGGGTTTACCGGGAATCCTCTTTAATATTAATACTTTCATTCTCCATCTTTCATTATAACTTTCCATTTTATATTCCTTTAATCCATTCGTTAAATACTTAAGGCTATCAGTGTCCAGGGAACTTTCGGAGAAAATAAAAGTGCGGTTTTTCAGAATCCGACAGCTTTTACATACACTTATTTTCCCCCTGGATCACTAATACGAACTCGGAAATCCGTTCCGAATACTTCTATATAGTGTCGTCTCATATTATTATATACTCCCATCAAAACACTATTCATTCTGTATTCTTTACTTGTTCTCTTAGGGTTGTATAATTGTCCGTATTCTCTTTCGATCGTTCCTTACCCTTTTTACGGAACTACTGGATTAATCGTTATCGATCTGGATGACATGAGAGTATTCTCTTGCTTGAAGTTGCCATATCTTATTCCCTTAGAAGATAGATTATTCTTACCTATGTTGTCGTCCTTTAGCATTCTTCAAGACATAAACATAATAAAGTCGAATTCCATTCATTCTTTCCCAAATATCAATTATTACATTGTAGCCGTATCCACTATTCATTCTTACCAGTGGCGGAACCAGAAAATCAAGAAAGGGGGGGCAAAATTTACGCTTAAATTTTTGGGCCAAAATGAATCATTGTTATCGACAAGAAAATGAATATATAGTTAATCTAACAGCAGAATTAAGAGTGGGCTGGACTGTTTTTAATTTTTTTTCTATAATAAAGTCTCCAAAATTTTTACTTGCATAATTGTAAAAAAACCCCGCTATGCAATCACCAGTGGGCTGAAGCCCACCTCTTCAATAGGCTGTCTCCGCCACTGATTCTTACATCATTAAATACATAAAATTTTTAATTCCACCCAAAATCTGGGTTCTTACAGTCTCCCCTCCTTAAAAGGATTCCGTCCCGGAATCAGTTTGAAAACAAGTGGGGGTACTTCTCTTGCATTGCGCTTTCAAGTTCCCAGGTGGATTCTTCTACATTGTGGTTCTGCCACAAAACTCTGACTAGCTGAATGACCTTGTTTCGGAGCACTTGTTCTTTCCGGTCTATGATTTCCACAGGTTGCTCCACATAGGTCAGGTCTGCTTGCATGTCCACTTGCTCATACTCGACAATATGCTTAGCATCCGGATTACACTTTCTCAGCATCGAAACATGGAACACATTGTGCACCTGCTGTAGATTCGGGGGCAATGCGAGCTCATAAGCTAGTTCCCCAATCCGCCTCAAGATCTCAAATGGTCCAATGTATCTGGGACTCAGCTTTCCTTTCTTCCCAAATCTCATTAAACCCTTCCAAGGTGACACTTTCAAGAACACTAGGTCCCCTACTTCGTATTCCTTGCCTTTCCGAGCTAAGTCGGCATATTTCTTTTGCCGATCCTGGGCTGCTACCAACCGTCCTATGATTAGATCTACTGCATCTTTAGTTCGTTGGACCACTTCGGGCCCGAGCATCTTTCGCTCTCCAACTTCATCCCAATACAAGGGAGATCGACATTTTCTTCCATAAAGGGCCTCATAAGGTGGCATCCCAATGCTTGAATGATAACTATTATTATAGGAGAACTCAACCAATGGCAAGTGATCATCCCAACTCCCCTTGAAGTCTATCGCGCAGACTCTCAACATATCCTCTAGCGTTTGGATGGTCCTTTCACTTTGCCCATCTGTCTGGGGGTGGTAGGCTGTGCTCATGTTCAGCCGGGTCCCTACACATTCTTGAAAACTTCTCCAAAACCTGGAGTTAAATCTAGGATCTCGATCGGATACTATTGCGACTGGGACTCCATGCCACTATCTCTTTTAAGTAGATGTCCACTAGTCTATCGACCGTGTACCTTTCGTTGATCGGGAGAAAGTGAGCCGATTTCGTCAGTCGATCTACAATTACCCATATGGCGTCATGATTAGCCTTGGTCCTTGGTAAACCCACTACAAAATCCATGGCTATATGTTCCCATTTCCATTCTGGAATCTCTAAGGGATGTAGAAGTCCACTGGGTTTCTGGTGCTCTGCCTTCACTCGTTGGCAGGTCAAGCATCTGCTTACCCACTCTGCTACGTCCTTTTTCATATTGGGCCACCAGTAATACTCCTTCAAATCCCTATACATTTTGGTGCTACCGGGGTGCACTGAGTATCTTGAGTTGTGTGCCTCATTTAAAATCTCATTCTTGAGTTCCTGAACGTTTGGGATCCATATCCTGTATGTGTACCTCATGATCCCTTCCTTGTCTCTTTCGCACTTAATTTCCTCCCCGGTCATTAGCTCTTCTGTGGAGTTCTTTTCTTCCTCCATCATCCGTTCCTGGCACATTCTAATCTTTTCTAGCAATGGAGGTTGGATTCTAATTTCCATCAACTTTTCTTGGCCCTCTCCAGGTAACTTAACCTCGATTTCCAACTTCTCAAAATCCTTCACTAGCTCTTTCTCTGAAGTTATCATCTTGAGCTTCTCTTTCCGACTAAGGGCGTCAGCCACCACATTGGCTTTGCCCGGGTGATAGCGAATTTCACAGTCATAATCCTTGATTAACTCTAACCATCTCCTCTGGCGCATGTTAAGCTCTTTCTGAGTGAAAATGTATTTGAGGCTCTTATGGTCTGTGTAAATCTCGCATTTTTCCCCATACAGGTAGTGTCTCCAAATCTTTAAAGCGAAGACTATGGCTGCTAGCTCTAGATCATGCGTGGGATATCTGACTTCATAATCCTTCAATTGCCTAGACGCATACGCTATTACCTTGCCGTGCTGCATAAGCACGCATCCCAGTCCTTTATGCGAAGCATCACTGTAAATCACGAAATCTCCTTTTCCATCAGGTAATGCCAGCACTGGGGCTGTCACCAGCCTCTTCTTTAACTCTTGGAAACTCTTCTCGCATTTCTCAGTCCATTCAAATTTCTCGGTTTTACGGGTAAGTCGAGTTAATG
Organism: Saposhnikovia divaricata; assembly: GCA_036435485.1. NCBI lineage: Eukaryota > Viridiplantae > Streptophyta > Magnoliopsida > Apiales > Apiaceae > Saposhnikovia > Saposhnikovia divaricata. Next base: position 58,739,765 of record CM071596.1, read on the forward strand.
GAGCTGCGAGTTTCGCAAAGTCTTGGACAAATCTCCTGTAATATCCGGCCAGTCCAATGAAACTCCTCACCTCGGTTGGAGTAGTTGGCCGTTCCCAGTTTGAAACTGCTTCTATCTTGGAGGGGTCAACCAACACTCCTTCTCTATTGATCACGTGCCCTAAGAATTGTACCTCATTTTTCCAAAACTCACACTTGGAGAACTTGGCATATAACTGCTCTTTCCTGAGTATTTCTAAGGTTATCCTTAAATGTTCAGCGTGTTCTGCCTCTGTCTTTGAGTAGATGAGAATATCATCAATGAAAACTATCACGAATTGGTCCAAATATTCCTTGAACACTCTATTCATTAGGTCCATGAAGGCTGTTGGGGCGTTGGTCAATCCAAATGACATAACTAAGAACTCATAATGTCCGTATCTGGTGCGGAATGCAGTCTTCGGGATATCTTCAGGTTTGATCTTCAGTTGGTGATATCCTGTTCTCAAATCAATCTTAGAGAAGTATTCAGCTCCTCTTAGCTGGTCAAACAAATCGTCTATCCTGGGCAATGGATACTTATTCTTTATGGTTAGCTTGTTCAATTCTCTGTAGTCGATGCATAACCTCATACTTCCATCCTTTTTCTTAACAAACAACACTGGTGCGCCCCAAGGCGACACACTGGGCCTTATCATGCCCTTATCCAACAATTCCTGTAATTGTTTAGCTAGCTCCTTCATTTCTACTGGGGCTAGTCGGTACGGGGCCTTCGAAACTGGCGCCGTCCCCGGGGCTAATTCGATGGCAAACTCAATTACCCTATCAGGTGGTAGTCCAGGAAGATCTTGTGGGAACACGTCCTCGAACTCATTAACTACCAGAATGTCTTGCAATCTTGGCACTTCCTTCTGAGTATCTATAACGTAGGCTAAATAAGCCTCGTTCCCTTTTCGTAACAATCTCTTGGTTTGCGCCATAGTCAGAATTTTCTGGGTCTGTCGCATCCCCTTAAACACTATTTCTTTCTTCCCTGGGGTTTTCAACTTAACCTTTTTCCCTTTACAATCTATCCGCGCATCATTGCGAGACAACCAATCCATACCCAAAATGACATCGAATTCCCCTAGCTTAAAAGGAATTAAATCGACATAGAAGGATCGTCCTCCTATTTCTAGCTTACAATCGGGGTGAATTTGATTAACCGGTATGATTTCCTGATTAGCTATTTCTACTTGTAAGGAATCTCTTAGTTGCTGGGTTTTAAGTTTCAACTTATGCGCAAAATATCTAGATATAAAAGACTTAGTTGCTCCTGAATCAAATAAGACATTTGCACTGACTGAATTGAGAGAAAAAGTACCTGCTATCACATCTGTGTCCCTCACGGCATCTTGTACTGACATATTGAAAGTCCTAGCAGTTGGTGGCCTATTTGAGGCAACCTTGCTTGCTCCTGATGCTGCTGGTTTGCTCTTTGGGCAATCCTTCCTCATGTGCCCTCGCTGTCCACACTGGAAACAGGTTGTGCTGTTAGGGATGACCGTGGTGCAAGCGGTAGCATAATGCCCAGCTCGCCCACACTTATAACAGTTTATCTGCTTCAGGTTGCACACCCCGGAGTGCCTCTTCCCACAAGTAGCACACAATGGCAATGGAGGTCGAGAAGGGTTGGAACGGGACATTCCTGATTGATGGCCGCCCTGGCTCACACTTACACTCGCAGATGGTTTAAACCCTACATTCCTCCCTGGTAGGGAAACCGCTCCTCGATTGAACTTGGTTGGGGATTTTCCTCCCGCGGATCTTCCGCCCATACTAACATGCTTTCTCTTTATCCCCCCTTTCTCTCTCTCTCTCTGCATCTGATCACTACCAGCCTCCACAATGGTTGCCTTCTGCACCAAGGTGGCATAATCTGAAATCTCTAAAACAGCCACCCTATTCTGGATCCACTGCTTTAGCCCTTGTTGAAACCTGTTAGCTTTCTTCTCTTCTGTATCTACAAACTCTGGCACAAATCTCTATAGCTCAGTAAATTTGGCCTCATAGTCCGCCACTGACATATTGTTCTGTTTCAGTTCCAAAAACTTAAGTTCCATCTGGGTCTTCATGAACTTCGGGAAGTACTTCTCCAGGAATAATTGTTTGAACCTTTCCCAGGCTATGACAGCATCAGTCTCCATGTTTTTCTTGGCTTCCCACCAATAATTGGCCTCTCCCTTTAGTAGGTAAGTAGCAAAAACAGTCTTCTGAGCCTCATTGATACTCAGAATCTCAAAAGACTTTTCCATTTCTTTGATCCAGGCCCTCGCCTCAACGGGATCAGCCGATCCGTGGAACTCTGGGGGCTTAAGGGACTTAAAGGCCCTAAAGGAATTTTCCACTGAAGTGTTGTTGCTTGGTGGTGGTTGGGGGTATTGGTTCAAATTCTGCCTAAGTAGATCCATAAACTGGCCCATGGGGTTTCCGCCCTGGTTCTCCCCTTCCTGTTCTACTTCAGTTTCTCCACCCTCTATTTCCCTTTCAAATTCTTCAGAGTACAGGGGTTCATCCTCTGCTCCATACTGGGAATCTTCTTGCTCATTATAGTCCTGATCTTGTTCCTCACTACTTTCACGGTTTCCCTCGTGTTGGTTGTGACTCTCTTGGTCAGTAGATTCGCGGGGGTTAGCCCTAGTGCCCATTCGTCTTGGAGGCATTTTACTGAAAATTTGGAAAATTATACATTAGGTTCACTAATCTGTTTTAAAGGATTTTTCCTTGCACAATTCTTTACATGATTGGGTTTAAAATCCCACAGTTTTATATCTCATGGCAACTTAATCGAAAAGTAATACATATGCTAATAAACTCGTGATCACATCCCAACAAAATTGTAATGACTGAAATGGAAACAAATATATACCAGGTACCGAAAAGGTACAACATCCGAGTTACGATGATAGTTTAAAGTACAGCCATCCTAACAACAACAACAAGTCAAAAGTGAAATATGTTGTCTATCTGTCTAGTCTGCAAAAAGGGAAAACAAGTACAAGAAAACCATCCCTACAAAAGCCGGCACTACTATGTCCGTACATGACTAGACAACTAGACCACTGCATCACTACATCTGAAATCAGCCGCCACGACAAAACATCCTCCGAACCCTCCCCATGGCGATGCGGAAAACCTCCTCAGCCTCTGCTCTGTCTACCCTACCATGCCCATCAGTAGGCAACTGTCGCACCCTCACCCGAGCCCTCAGCTCGATGCGGGTCACAGCCCTATACCCAACTCTGTCACTGATAGTCCTCCTGCCCTGCTCCCTCATCCGGGCGGCTCTCTCTGCTGCTAACTTACTCCTAGACTCTGCCAACCTGGCATCTGCCACAGACAACTCTCTATAAAGCCCGTTCACAATCAAGTTGTGAACACATACTGGGACTCCTCCTATCGGGGCATGAGGTGGGGTGGATGGCTCAGCTGGAGCGGCAGTCTCTGTCTGCTGGGGCTCTGGGGTAAGCTCCTCAAACTCGTCGGGGTACGGGCTCACAGGTAGTGGTGGTGGGGTAGGGGCTCTCTCAACAGGGAGGAGTGGCACAAAAAGTCCAGAACTCCCTACAGCACCAACTACTGGCTCATCTATATCTCCCTCAACACCCTCATATACCGGCACCACCTGATCTGTGGTCATGTCAGTGTCATCTCCCATAGTCCTGATCTCAGTCGCAACCCAATAATCATCATCCTCAACCACTAACTCAGCACCCTGTCCTGTCTGGATCCCCTCCGGGTCCTCCTCCCCCTCAGTCTCAACAACATTTGTGTCAGCATCATCCTGGACCTCCTCAGGGTCCTCCTCCTCAGACTCGATCACATCAGTATCAACATCAACCTGGACCTCCTCAGCGTCCTCCTCCTCAGGCTCAGTATCCTCCTCAGGCAAGTGCTCATAGTATGGGTCCCTAGTCCGGAACATGTCCTCATCATGTTGTCTCGCAGTTGCCTCCTGGGCCGACAAGTCGCTCGCCTACACAAGACGAACTATGTTACTATCATGATACTTAAAAAGTTCCCGTAAGGGTTTTAGGTGAACCTGGCAAGGGTTCTTATTATATTATTGAATTTATTATTATATAACGTCGTATCATCTCTTGGGATATATAACTCTCGCTCTGATACCATCTCTGTAACACCCCCAGATCCGGGGTCAGGGATCTGGTGGTTACGGTCTTACATCCATTCATAATACTTGACTTGAGTCCACAATAAATAAATCACATGCTGTGACCCCACAATAATTACCACTCACACACACAACAGTTATAGTCCCAGAGATGAAATTGAAATAAGTCTTACATTAAAGGGTTTACGAATAAAAGTTATTACAATCCCAAAAGGATAACATCATAGGTTTAAAAGTTTTGCCGTTAATTACATTAATTATACATATAGTTAAACAGGAAACAAAAGCTGTCTAACTATGCTACCTCAGCAATGGCGGCTAGCATCTCAGCGGGTAGTCCGGTGGGTCGGGTAACCTGCTTGCGCCGAGTGCGCCTGACGCGAGCCATCTGTCCTAGCTGTTGTTGTGACATAATATAAACAAAGCAAGGGTGAGCGAAAGCCCACCAACAAATATATAACTGAACGATAATTTAAAACAGTTCAAAGCTATCTTTCAAACCATATGCCATGCATTTACGGAAATGATGCCAGTATAATATGAACGATGAAGTTACAAGGTAACTGAAAGTATTTGTTTGAAGAAATATCTGCTACATCAAAGTAAGCGAGATATTCTTATTGTTATTAAGAAGAGGAACTTGCAAGAAAAGGTTGCAATTCCAGTTATGACACTTTTCCAACTCTGCCAACAGTAATCATGTTGCAGGAAATAAATAAATTTGGATGATGAACCAATGATGGAGTATTCACCGCGCCCGCTGTTCCAATCTTGATGATCAGTCGAGATCGTACAGCTCAATTTAGATTTACTACCGGTAGAAGGAAGAACTGACGGCTTTACTTGTATACCGCCTTGCTAGCTCTCCCCGGCCAACGGTTGGGCCAAGGGGATGGACCGGCGCTACTCGGCCTCTTACACGACTCCTAGTTCAAATAGAATTCATGATTCTGAATGTAACGTTCGTCCCCCTTTCCCCAAGTATAATACTTGTTGATAAGACTCCACAAAGTAGTCGTATCTAGTTGGAAAGGAAAATTTACCAATATCTCCCAAGCTATTACTTGGTAACGGATATCAACTTGTTCCAGTAATCTTACCCCTCGAAAGATGAGAAGGTAAGCAACGACTTAATAAGTCAACAGCACCCGAGTTGCGGGTGAAGGGAATACTTTATGACCGGGAAGTCGACAAGATAAATAACATTTTTCCAAGTAAGGTTCCCTTATTATTAAGGAGATAGACTCAAAGATGAATGATGTCTGGGAACCTTTCTTGATATAAGATTAATAATAATATGACTTCGAAATATTTTCTGTAATAATCGAATAAGATAAACCTTATCGAGATTATTCTAAGTATGGAATAAATATTCAGAGAATATTTATTGAGTTAAAATATTGAAAGAATATTTGGGAATATGAAAGAATATCTTTAATCAGAGTATTTCTCAAAATAATCCCTGAAGAAATATCAGGAGAATATTTATTGAATAAATAAATATTTAAATGAATATTCAAAACAATATTCATTAATTAATAAGACCTGAAAAGAATATTTAAGGTAATATTCATAATTAATTAGGAATTTAAATGAATATTCAAAAGTAATATTCATTTAATGAATAATATCCTAAATGAATATCAAGTAATATTCATTTAGTAATCCAAGCCTTAAGGAATATTCGAGATAATATTCGATAATTAAATCAAGCTTCAGATGAATATTAAAATAATATTCATCAAGTATTTAATTTCTTAAATGAATATTCAAAAGTAATATTTATTTAATAAAATAATATTCTAAAAGAATATCCAATTAATATTCATTTAATAGTCTCATCTTTAGAAGAATATTCGAAATAATAGTCGATAGTCAATTCGACTCTGAATGAATATTGAGAAATATTATTCGTTGAATAGTTAAATTCAAATAATTATTTGAAGTAAGGATCGTTAAAATAATTAGTCTCGAACGAATATTCAAATAATATTCATCGCCCAAATAATAGAAAATATTTACTTAAATATTTTCTCCCGAGGTAATCTCGATATATCAAGAAATATTGACTCCCGGTCTATATTTGACGAATAAGATGTATACGCCCTTCTATGAGGGTCTTACAATAACCGGCTTATAACTGATATATAACTATCTAGCTTATAAGCCAACAATAACATTCAGGGAACAAGTATATCAATTCAACTTGAAAGTAGGCATGCATGCAATGGCATATGTATAACAGCAATCATATATATATATTTATTCAATCACAACAACAGCCTAAAAGAAGGGAATTGAAACTTGCCTGGTAGTCGAGTACGGTAAGGGGTAGTGGTAGCGGGTCCCGGTTCAGCCTGGTGATCTATAAATAGCCAAGGCATTCGGGATTAATCACTTAACATATTAAAAGTTAAGTTATACTTAAATCGAAACACGTTCTCGAGTTATCTCGTTATACCCCTTTTTGTGGATTACTTATTATCACTGATCCGACCCAACATTCGTTCGTTAATACGACATGTCACTGCACTTATACTTGGGACATACTTAAGTCATATGAGTTCTAAGGTTGATCGTTACGAACCAATATTATACTCCGAGTTTTATCGCCCGTTTTCTAAGTGTTTTACCAAAGTTATAAAAGAGTCGTCTTTTAGGGGTTCGTTCGCGTTTAACCTTTACTCGAACATTTTTAATAAATCGAAAAATGCTCTTTTTGACATACGGTTTTCTTTCACACCTTCCTTCTTACCCCTAGTATTTATTTACCAAGATTCGCCATGACGTTACATAGCTTACGAGGGTTCAATTTCAGTTACGAACTTTCGTTTACGGATTCGAACTACTTTTAGTAATTTGGTCATAAATCCTAAACCGTAAGTCCGTTTCATGTGATCTTTATATCAAAATGAAGCTTAAAACATTACCTATCCTATCATGGCAGATAAGGTCTCTGGACAGTAGGGGTTCGACATGGAAAATGGCATACAAAACATGGTATTGTAAAATCGGGCATTATAACGGCTGTAAATCGAATATCTATCAATTTCGAATCTTCCCATAAACATAGCATCCAACCCAAACAACATATACATGACTTATATACATGAACTGAGGCCAAGCAATGCCTTTACGTTCATCTAGATATTTACATCATTAATCCAAAAATCCATACATAATCATGCTTATAACTTTAACATAACCATAACTAAGTTATAACTATCATAAACATGCTTAAATCTTAAACAAGGGTTAGGGTTTCAAGAGCTTTATACCTTCCTTAGATAGTGATATAGCCTTACTAAGCCTTGTATGGTCCTTAGGAGTGATTATGCTTGCTATATCAACCATGGAAAATCAAGAAAACAAAGTTAGTATATGATGAACACTATTCACCCTCCTCTTGTTTGATTTTTTTGAAAATGGAAATGGATGAGTTTGAAGCTAAGATTTTGAGGAGATAAGTTTTATGAAATGTAAGACTCACCTTAATTATTTCAAGAACAAACAATGGTGGGAAGGTTGAGTTTGGATTTGGAATTAATGCTATGGCCGAATGGTTTTGTTTGCAAGGGGGGGAGAGAGTTGCTTGGTTCTTTGATTTTTTTGTGTTTTAATCTCCTTCACTCTCATCCACTTACAACATAATATCTTGTAAAAGTCACTTTAATAAAGTGATGAGGTGTTGGATGATCAAATGGCAAGACATGTGTTGGTTTTGTGGTGGTTAAAGCATAACTAGGTTGTTACTTGCTAAGTACTTAGTTCTTCCTCTAAGGTGCTAGTTCCTTGCTTCTAGTTTAGTTACTAGATATTTATACTAGTAGCTTGCACAAGACTCTTGCTTCCTCTGCTTGTTTCTGTGTCCGGTTATTACCCGTTTCGATTGATCGTTCGTGAGAATATTTCACGGATTTCTAATTAGGGTTTACCGGGAATCCTCTTTAATATTAATACTTTCATTCTCCATCTTTCATTATAACTTTCCATTTTATATTCCTTTAATCCATTCGTTAAATACTTAAGGCTATCAGTGTCCAGGGAACTTTCGGAGAAAATAAAAGTGCGGTTTTTCAGAATCCGACAGCTTTTACATACACTTATTTTCCCCCTGGATCACTAATACGAACTCGGAAATCCGTTCCGAATACTTCTATATAGTGTCGTCTCATATTATTATATACTCCCATCAAAACACTATTCATTCTGTATTCTTTACTTGTTCTCTTAGGGTTGTATAATTGTCCGTATTCTCTTTCGATCGTTCCTTACCCTTTTTACGGAACTACTGGATTAATCGTTATCGATCTGGATGACATGAGAGTATTCTCTTGCTTGAAGTTGCCATATCTTATTCCCTTAGAAGATAGATTATTCTTACCTATGTTGTCGTCCTTTAGCATTCTTCAAGACATAAACATAATAAAGTCGAATTCCATTCATTCTTTCCCAAATATCAATTATTACATTGTAGCCGTATCCACTATTCATTCTTACATCATTAAATACATAAAATTTTTAATTCCACCCAAAATCTGGGTTCTTACATTTACCATTATTGAATTTTTTGTCTTAGTTGCACGAATCGCAGCCTGATCTAAGTCATACAGTTCTTTTGCAGATATTTGATCAAAAAAAGAGGCATCCGTTTCAAGGTCTGCAACTTTTGGAACCCCTACTGCAACATTTTTATCCTCTACTGATACCTTTGCAATCTCTGTTGCAACATCTGCAACATGATCAACACTTGTTGCACGAGTAGTTGCACAATCAGGAATAGTATCATTATTAACATTGACATTCGCATTATGGACATCATCATCATCATGATCATTATTTATCATGACAGTCATCTTCATTGTCCTATCGAGATCAATCGAACCATTTTCGGACATTGATGCATCCTCACCTCAACTGCAACCTTTGGCACATCGGTTCCATCCTCTACTACCTCCTGCCCACCCTCTTCAACTTGATTCCCAGCCTCATCGAACACATCATTCCCAACCTCATTTCCATCCGCTACATTCTCAAATGCATCCTCAAAATTATCACCCTCATCATCTACATTTGCATCCTCATGTTCAATTTCTACATCATTATAAGCAACATTTTGATTGTTTTGTGGCCAAGCATCCCAATCACCAACATTGGCCGCAGCTTGATCCAAATGCGACAAAGGATCCAAAGTACTTCCATATTGAATTCAAAGATAATTAAAAAAATTAGTAAGTGGAACAGAAATAATCACAAATGATTAGAACTAATCATAACTTTAATTTTTAAATAATGTAAATCACAGAAATGATGTAAGGGTTGAATGGTTGAAAAGTTTGCAAACAAGGTTGCAACTTTTGCAAACAAGGTTGCAGAAGTTGCAACTAATATAAATTAGTTGAATCTGACTATTAAGATGGCTGCCCCTGCGGGGCCTACTCCACACAAACAAAAACAAATGAAATAGACAAAAAATATAAAGCCTTCAGAATCATAGTATACAGACTCTAATATATGTAATTCATCCGATACACGTACTTTTTTATGGACAATGGCACGCAACTTAGAGAACTCCAAATCAAAGTGCGTCCGCATCTCAAATATGGTCTTCTTTAAACCATCTACTTCGGAAGTCAACAAGGTAATCTTATTTTCCATTTCCAGCTGTGACATACGAGATTGTGGTCGATCAGAAGATGTAGAAGCACCCATAAATGATGGGGGAGGATGACGAACAATATCAGCATCACGATCAATAATATCTTTTAACTATAGTTCTTCAATCTCCTTTTCAGTTGGAGATACATTCATTAATTGCAACTAAAAAAACAATATGTTTGTCAATTTAAATGATATATACATATAAAGAAAGCATAAATAGGTAAGGTACGCAATGTAATATACCTCTGATGCAGTCAATGACAACGTTTGATACGTTTTTCCGAACTTGCAAGCATATTCACTGGACCATTTCAGCATACGGGAGATACAACCAGCAACTTTCATATTACAATATCTTCCATTCAGGTACGGACAGCACTCATAAAACCATAGTTGAAACGCGTACGGGAAACCAACAAGCCTATAATAATTGTCCTTGGATGTTTTTCTCGCGGTATATTTCAGTGATTCCAAAGTGCACGTGAACACTTCCTTACCCCAAAGAAACTTGTCAAAATCTCCACTATCTACAATGTCCAGATCACTTTAGGGACAGGACAATCATAAGTCGAGCTAAGTAGGAAATCTTGCAAAAAATACAGCTTTGCAAAATTCACTGCATCCTCATCTGTTTTCCACCCTCGAGAGTCAAAAACCTTATTCACACTGCTCCTATACACACGGCCAATGTCTGCAAAATATCTAGTCATGAAGCTGCTGTCAGTCCTAGCGTAACGCACCTTATCAACTTAACCAATACACCTAAGACCGGTGACAAGAGCAAATTCTTTGATCCCAAAACACATCTTCACTCCATCAACACCTATACAAATCTCATCAGGGTTCGGTTGATTTATTTGCCTAAGTAGAAGATTGTGGATGAGTTGGTATTGTATCTTGAATTATGGTAGTTGGGTAAAATTTCTAAAGCAACCAGCAGCAAAGAGAGCAACCTGGTCCGATGATAATGTGTCCCATATAGCCGTAATAAGTTTATACCTATTGTTGGTATCCCTGCATTTTTATGCGTTACATGTGTGATTCATATATGAGCCTTTACAAATGTATAATTACAAGCTGCAACCATTGTAACCATGTTTGCAGAAGATGCAACCATGGTTACAAAGGCTGCAAATATGCTTGCAACGGATAGAAATAGAGATTTAAACTAAGTACCCATGCGGGGCCCGTACTGATACCACAAACAACCTCATTAACAGGAATAGGATTATCATGGATGGCTAAGTTGGGCCTCTTATCTTTGACTGTTGCCTTGGATTTTGTATTGTTCTTTCTTTTTGAAGGCATTACAGTTTTGGACGCTGAACCCGGGGAAACCTCATCAACACAAACTGGATCATCTTGGACGGCTGCCCTAGTCCTCTTCGTTGTCAAGGGTGCTTTGGATTTTTTCGTTATCTTTTGTTTTGGCGGCATATCTGATTTCAATGTTGAACTCGGGGAAGATGAGAACCTTGTGTGAACCATGTTTCAAACTATAAAAAGACATATGCATCAATTAACTGTTAATATAAAAATAAACAAACCTTAATTGTAAGATGTCTGCCCCTGCGGGGCCTCGACTAGATATTATAAAACTGATGGAAGATCACTAAATGAGGTAAAAAATTCACTTCACTCGACTAATAGTTTATTAAAACATATAAACAAGAAAAATAATTTAACAAACTGATCTCAATTCACCAAAACAGATGCAAACACTAACAAACTGATCTCAATTAACCAAAACAGATGCAAAAACTGATCTCAATTCAACCTACAACCACACAACACCTCAACACACTCCACCAGTTACCCAATACAACAGCAATTACACAAACAATCTCTCATCCACAATACAGACACAAATCCACAACAATTCCAACACAAAACAACTGAAATTAGCAATCTCCAGTACTAATCAGAATGTATTAGGGTTGTAATCACACATGAAGTTAACAAAACAATTACACAATGCAATTAGCAACTAATTCAATTACTTTAATCACAAATAAACAAGTGTTTTCACTTCTATACACATAACAAGCCTTAAATAGTCACAAAATTACTCTGATACTCCAAACAATAAACCGTGTGTGTGGGGGTGAGAGAGAGAGAGAGATAGAGAGGGATAGAGAGTACAGAATAATGGAGCTCACCGGATAACTTTCGAGGTCACCGAAGACGTAGAGGAGAAGCTTTGAACGTAAAGAGAGAGTGCGGAAAACTTTAGAGGTCGCCGGAGAGGAGAGTGCGTGAAGAAGGCAGGTGCGTGAAGATGAGAGATGGGAAGGAAGGCAGCAATGATTATAATGTCTATATATTTGTAAAAAGAGAAAAGTCTTAACTGGTAACGTATTTTTAAAAAACTGAAAGTGTAGATTTGGAACCACATTTTAACAACAGTAAAAATGTTAAAGAAAGTAGAAAATATATATATTTATGTAAATATCCCAAAAACATATTACAAGTTGTAATACTTTCAAGACAACTTTTCTTATATTTTGAACTAGTAATATGACTTTTTATTATTATAATTATGTCAACTTGGGTACTATAATCTATACATCCTAAGACATGGTGCTTTAAAACATTATTTAATTATTTAAATAAGAATAATAATCATAAGTGATCTGAATATGACACACTGTACCTACACATCAATTTAATATTAATATTTTATAATTAATTTAAAAAAATTGAATAATGTTACACAATCTATACCATATATATACACTTTATTAAGCAAATTAAGGGATAATTATTCATAATTTGATTCAATAGTTCAACTATACAAACAATAGTAATCGTTAAATTTTTAGTAAACCTATAAGAACCTCATGAATATTTCATATTTATGTTAATTTAATGAATTTTCGATATTCGAATCCGGTTAACAATAAATTAAAGTTAAAAATTTATATTTTTCTTTGATCGAAAAAATATATATTATTAGTTCTAAATAATCCATTGAGTAAAGTTCTATGAAATACTCGTTTACTTGGAGTGTATATACATTTTGCATTCAAAATTTTGCAAAGTTTATTACATGAATATCACTATGTCTTTGAAAATTTTGTATGTTTTGCTAACAAAATATTGCAAAACGAATTGTTCTGCGAAACACATTTGGGTTGCAAAACATATATGTTCTGATTGCAAAACATAAAAGATTTTCAAGATGAACATATTGCAAAATATACATGATTTTCAAGATTATCAATGAAATTATGATATTCATATAACAAGGTTTGCAAAATAATAAATTTTAAAATATTTTAAATGCAGAACTTATATGAGTAATTCAATTGAATGAGTACTCCATATAACTTTTCTCATAATCCATGAGCTTTTAAATAATATATATTAAATTAAAATTAAAATAATTATTAAACTAAAAAGTTAGATAAAAATTTAATATTATTATAAAAAAAATATTATATCATATTTAGAAATTAAAAAACCCATTATAAGCTAGTTTACCTAAAATACGAACAGATATCCATTATCTTATTTGAAATGCCTTATCAACATTATTGTATGGTGAAGATGTTGGACTACTCACTTGTCACTTTCTCCAACTCCATACTCGCACCATTTACATTTCCCAATGCTTCAACATCTAACAATTTCACAACCAAATTTGGCACTAAAGTTGTATCGCAATCCACCTCCAACGATGATGATGATCAAGGTAAGCCATTTTACATGAGTCAAATGAAGATATAGCCATGTGGGCATTTCATTTCTACGGAATTGCTTATATATGTTTACTTACTTATACATGAATCTCGATAAATGAATGACCTCGTCAAATATTTAATTTATTTCGGTCCTGTATTTTTAACTCTGATAAGTGAATAAAATTATCTTGTCCAGAGGTTTAACTGTATGTATGTAATTCTTGATGATTTCGTGCAGTTGTGAATCTAAAATGTAGGAGGAGGACGGTTGCATTAACCTCTGCACTGTCTTTGCTACTTCCTCTTCATACATCTACACCAGCTCTTGCAGCTACTGCTGATGCCGAGTAAGTTACGACTTGGTTCCAATTTACTAGTCACTTTCACTTTTGGCACTGTTAAAACAAAACAACTCTTTTGCTAATGGAGGGACCATTTTTCTTAAGTTATTACAGTAATGCTGAAATGTCAAGAGTATTTTTCATGGTCAGCTCAGAGTGCGAATTTTCGATGATCAGCTAGACTCAAATAATGATCTCTGTAGTGGCAGATTCAGAAACTTCCCTAGTTAGACAACAAGAAATTAATTTACCTTCTAAAACATTCGTTGCCTTCTGTAGACTCGGTATATAATTTATAAAATTTGCATTAATTCTTTGATTTTGGTATACTTTGTGTGCAATACATGGATGCCAGTGAATTTCAGCTCATACAGGGAGAGGTGAGGAAGGTCTTGACCAAGGGCAAGGCTCCTGGTGTACTACGTCTGGTCTTTCATGATGCAGGGACTTATGAAGCGGACACGGGTTTAGGTACTTGATTTGAATAATGATCTTGTAAATAATGGGTTTGGATATAATGAATACAAATGCTAAATGATTTCCACCATTCAAAGTCAATTACAGAGAAAGAGAATTAAAAAACAATGTATTTTCCACTCCTCCAATGTCTTTTAGTGCTAGACCATATCGGTTCTGTCACGCTATGCTCATAAAGATGAAATGCTTAGTATTTTATTGGTCTTTGCATTTTCACATATATGCTCAATTTTTTTTAATCTCAGGTGGAATGAATGGGTCTATAGTTTATGAACTCGAAAGACCAGAAAATGGAGGTCTGAAGAAACCAGTAAAGGTACTATCTGTTCTTCAAGTGAGCTTTAGTTTTTTTCCCTTCATATAATATTGTAGGATTCATTTGTTGTCATGCATGCTCTACTTATCTGATTCCTCTATTTATTTGTTCAATTTGTACATCTTTGAACATACACCCAGACTGATCAACTTTTACCTGGCCTGAATCCGATTAACTCCTTGGTGGCTACATTCTCATATAGATTCTACAAAAAGCAAAGACTGAAATCGACGTGATACAGAAAGGTTCTTGGCCTTTAATTTGGAAGTTCTAATATTTTAAATATTAGTGGTAGTCATGGATGCTTGGCTAACTTTTTTCGTTTCTTCTACTTCATAGTCTCGTGGGCAGATGTGATTGCTGTTGCTGGAGCAGAAGCTGTTTCATTATGTGGAGGTCCCTCCATTCCGATTCAGTTAGGCAGAATGGATTCAACGTAAGCAAATTTTAATTTCCTCATCTAAACTGCTCTCAGAAGAAAAAAATTCATTGTGGCAAACTATTTTGAATATAGAGAAGTAAGAACTTTGATCAAGTACTTTCTGATGTAGGGAATTTGAATATTAGATATCCTGGTGTTATATTTATGTTACCTGTAGTTCGATTTCCAGTAGTAACTAATGTTACAACCTTTTTCCCAGCTTAATTTGTGTTTCTGCTTTAATAGGGTGCCTGATCCTGAAGATAAACTTCCCGCGGAATCATTTGATGCTTCTACCTTGAAACAGTGCTTTCAAAAGAAAGGTTTCTCGTAAGTATATTACAAACTAAAACAAAACTTCCATTGCATGCCGGTCTATATCATCCCTCCCCCAAAACAAAAATCAGAAAGATGAAGAAGCTGATGAGTAGTTTATAAACTATACTATGCTATACAAGGTTACGAGGAAGCCTTACTTTGGGAAAACTTTTATATTCACTAACCTTCTGCATGCAGCGTAAAAATAAAGCATACACTGTTATCTATAAAATGTTGTTTACTGTGAAGAGTAATGTAAGAGCATCTTGTCAGGCGGGAAAATATAGTACTATCACTTTCTGTTAGTGGTTGTACTAATATTTTAGTACAGCTTGGTCATGTGAGGCTATGGTTATTCTGATTGCCATGGAGAAATTTACTGCGCTAGCTTTTAAAAGCCAGTAAACATAGGACTGAGAGTTGTGTTTCATACATTGTGGCAAGCTTAATGAAATCAAATGTGTATATGCTCTATATAACAAGATTTTGTTGGCAGAACACAGCAGCTTATAGCTCTATCTGGTGCTCATACTATTGGAGGTAAAGGGTTTGGAGAGCCTACAGTGTTCGATAATTCATACTTCAAAATACTTCTTGAAAAGCCGTGGTTGAAATCAGGTGATTGATGTTTTACCTTATCCAGTCATTAAAATTTGATGGCTGATGCTTTTATCTAGTTGCTGATAATGAAGTCTCATTATAGAAGTCAACAATGTATTTACTCTACTAGAGAAAAAGAAAAGAAGACTGTATATTATAAGTGGCTAGTAGTTTATTACATTAGTGTAGTCCAGGTTTTGAAGAAGTTGGAAATCCAAGTAACAAAACAACTCCAAACCCCCAAGCATAATGCGCACCGAAGTTTTCAAAAATCCACCATTGACCGATCAAAAAATGTTAGCTAGTTTGGCACACATAGTTGTATGCTTGCGCTTAAGGAAGTATTTATACTTAACCAACTAACTGAAACTGGATGCTAAGATGTTCTCGTTGAGCCCACAAAGAAACTAACATGCCCAGGGTAGTGCACAAAACACTTCTGGGGTCAGGCTTTGATACCACATGTAAAACCCCGAGTCCAAGCCCACAAGGAGGATTGTTCGACAACCCACGACAGGCGGATCCAAAAATTGCTAGGTAATTTAGTTCACAATAGTTGTAGGCATGTGCTTATTAAGACATTCAGAGTTAATTAACTAAGTAACTGGTGTGTGATATTACGAAGTACTTTATAAATGCATACATTTTCTAAATTCAAAAGAAAACTTCTCTATTCTGGAATTTTCTCACAGTTTTTATTTTTGTTTTTCCAGTTGTCTACTGTAAATTAGTTACTCAACAAAGATTATATCCTTGAATTATTCATCACATTTAGGGCTTGTTGTATGCTTAAAGTCCCAGAAATTTGTTAAATATATTAAAATATTCAGACTTGTGGGAAAGTATTTTGGGATTTAGGGGATACTTATCAAAGTATGTGTGAAAAAGTATTCTGCCTTCTTTACCTTTCTATAGTTTTATATTGACTTTTTCTAGTTCATGATGTAGCTGGTAGTATGATCGGGCTTCCTTCAGACCGAGCACTTGTCCAAGATGATGAATGCTTAAGGTATTATACTTTCTAAGACTGAATACAGTAGTGCTTGTACTGTATTACTATTATGGAAGCATACATTCTCATCTCAATTAAGTTAGATATCCTAAACAGCAGTACCTTGAATAACTTGATGAATACTTGTCAGCGCTTTTCAAGTAACCATAGTTTGTGGTACCCTTCGCAAGATCTTACTAGTCTAGTAAAATTAGTCGACTTAACTTTTATGAATCCGAAATAAAGTAAGGCATAAAAAAATCTTGAAATGGTAGTGGGAGACAACTTGGGCATCTCGAATAGGCCCTTCTGGAGAAATATTTTACTACAGATAACGAAGGCAACAAATACTTGATAAATGCATTAGATATAAACAATGCATTGCTTACATTTAAAATCAAAGGGGAGAAAAACCATATGAGCAAATTTTCATTATTATAATCATCATTTGAATGTTTATCATTTTTGGTTTACTATATATGTAAGGATACTAAATACAGAAGTGAATGCCAAAAAGTTGGCTATCATGTTTTTTTTCCGACATGTATCATCGTTTTTTCGATATGTATTATCTCAACCTTTACCAAGCCAGATATGGAATTTAAATCTAGTTTTGCAGTTAATTGGGCTGGTTTATGCTAGTATTTTTCTACAACTTCTTATGCCGAATTTGGCTGCAAGGAACACAAGTATGTAGGAAATGTTGTATTTGCTTCATAGAACTATTTTTGTTCCATGAGTAATATTGTTCAGTTTAGGCCATGACTTAGGTGTAAATAATACATTACAGCTTTTATTGCTAACGGGTTCTATATCCGCCATATTTTACAATGGTGAACAGGTGGATCTCAACTTATGCAAACAATGAGGATTTGTTTCTGGAGGACTTCAAGAATGCTTACATCAAACTTGTAAACTTGGGTGCCAGATGGAGAAAATCAATATAATTATGCTACTGGAAGAATGCTTTTGTCAAACTACCAAATCCTGGTCAGAGTTGGCATACAAGAAGATGATCGACAAAATGTATATTCCATTCATTTGTAAAAATGCAGGATAAGCAGTTAAAAATTATGTACATTTTTCTCGCGTATGGAATGGTTACTTGCCGGATCTTAAAGCAGTATCCTCATCTACTTGTGAAAGTGAACTCAACATGAACAGGCAAACGGAGAAACTAATGACAGAATTAGTTTGTCTCTGAACTTTAGTTTGTCTCTGAACTGTTTGAGATGAGTTTTCTTAAAGTAGCATCCTCATCTAGCTACCTGTGAAAATGGACAGGCAAATGGAGAAACTAATGATAGAATCAGTTTGTCTGGACTGTTTGGGATGAGTCTTCATATTGACATCTCCAACTAACCCTCAAACACATCTAGCTATACTTGCAAGAAGCTTATTTGAATAGTCCTAGCTACTCACTAATCTAGAATTTCTATACAACCGGTTTTAAATAATTAAGTGATCTACGGCAAAAAAAAAAAAAAACTTAAAATCACATTTTGCAACTTCATGGGTTTTCTTTCTTTCTTTACCTCTAAATTTTTTATTTTACAATGTTCTAATACCACACTTATGATTATACCTAAAGCACACTAATATTTTAGTTTTACTTTCTCATCATCTATTAGTATTTCTATATTTATGTTTACTGAATTATTCGTAATTATTAGAAATTAATATTCTAGTTAAGGATATCAAATTAATTTTTCAGTTACTTGATTAAGACTTCATACCATTTTTACTATATTCGATATTATTGCATATAATAAAATCATTTAGATAAGTGAGTTTTTGCAAAATATTTTTACCATGTTCCACAGATAAGGGATGAGATTGACATATTTAATTAAATTTATGTATAATAAATTAAAAAGTAAATTCGAGATTTTTTAACTTATTTAATAAAAATATAAAACAAACTGATTAGGTGAAATTAAGCCTCATGGATATGACAACATATTAGTCGGATGTTTTTTTCTCTCTGGATACTCAGAGTTGTCTTGTCTATATGACAAGTTTTATATCGTTTTAAGTCTTTCCTTAAACCTAAACACAAAGATTCAGTTAACAAGCTTTGTATCATTTTAAATCTTTCTTAAACCTTAACACAAAGATCCAGTTGTCAAATCTATATCTTTTTAAGTCATTCTGTAAGCCAAACCACAAAAATCTAGTTTCAACCATACTCAGAATCATTATGAGTCAGTACAATAAGTCAAGTCTAGAAGATCTCTACACAAATCTATCCATTGAAGATGATGAAGATGGCGGAGTAGTAATAGGGGTGGAGGAGGTGCAGGAAAAGCAAGACACATTCACCCTTGTGGGGCGTTTCATGACAGATAAGCATATCAACTTTCAGGCAATGAGGAATCTGCTGGCATCTATCTGGAGACCTAAGAAAGGAATGGAAGTACATGATATAGGGGGGGATAGATTTTCGTTTATCTTGTATCACATCATGGATCTTCGTAAGGTGCTTGATGGGGGGCCATGGTCTTTCGAGCAGAATATGCTAATTTATAGACAGGTGCAGGAGATGGATGATCCAAATACAATGCAATTAAATGAGGTTGATATCTGGGTGCAGGTGCACGACATTCCTAAAGGTTTCATATCGGAGAATATATTAAAAAGTGTTGGAAATTATGTGGGAAAGTATGTGAAATCAGACACTGCAAATTTTGAAGGAATGTGGAAAGCATACGTAAGAATTCGAGTCACTCTTGACTTACAAAAACCCCTGAAGAGGAAAATGAAAATTAAGAAAGAAGGTGGAACATGGAGTTGGATCAATTTTAGTTATGAGAGATTGGGAAATTTCTGCTTCGTGTGTGGGATTATTGGCCATACAGAAAGGGAATGCAACATTGTGTATGAGAATCCAGACAAGGAAATAGAACGGGCATATGGAGTTGGGTTGAGAGCACAACCTCGAAATACTAAGAACAATGTGGGTGCTAGATGGTTGAGAAACCCTGAAGGAGGAGAGGGGTGGACGGAACACGGTGGTGCAGCAAAGAACCAGGCGACAGGAAGTGGGGGAACAAACGTAACGAGATTTGAGGAAGTGGCAGGAATCATGCGACAAAAAGGGGGAGAAAAAGCAGCTATCATGGTCAAACCGCGAAATCAGGAGACAATAAAAGAAACAGAAACAGAGGCAAATTCGAGCGGGAAGGAGGAAAAGTTAAATATAATATTGGATCCTAAAAGAAAACGCACGGAAATTACTCAAAATACAATGGACAATGGGCCTATAAACATGGTCACAGATGGGCCGGAGGCAGGAAACACTGAAAATGAAAATGGTGAAAACGTGCCAAAAAACTTGTATGGGGTGGGTTCTGGAGTCCAGGCCCACCGAGAACAATGAGCTTCTTAGTTTGGAACTGTCGTGGTTTGGCCAAACCACGAGCAGTTAGATTTCTTCGCGAAATCATCACTCAACTAAGGCCAAATTTAGTGTTTTTATCGGAAACTTTTGCTACAGAGAAGAAAATAGAACAGATTTGTAAGATGATACATTTTGCTGGTTGGTTTGTTGTCGAATCTCAAAGACATGGAGGAGGTCTAGCTCTAATGTGGAAAAACGAAGGGGGGGTAAACATCAGAAGTAGTAATAATCACTATATAGACTTTGAGGTGAATTGTGAGCATCTGGGACGTTGGAGGTATACGGGTTTCTATGGATGCCCGGAGCGTAGGAGAAGAAGAGAATCATGGCAGATGATAAGAACGTTAGCTGCAGAATCACACTTACCGTGGTGCATTATCGGTGACTTTAACGATATGATGCATACTCATGAAAAGCAAGGTGGAAGAAGACAGGAGACTGCGTTGCTGGAAGGTTTCAAAGAAGCTGTGTACGATAGTGGCCTCAGTGATTTAGGTTATGTTGGAAGTGATTTTACCTGGGAAAGGTCGAGGGGGAACAGGGCTTGGATACAAGAAAGACTTGATAGAGGCCTAGCTAATCAAGAGTGGAGGGACATATTTCCTAGAGCAATAGTCAAAGTTCTCGAGGTATCGACTTCTGATCATATGCCTCTATTTCTCGAATTAAATAAGTTAATTTACGCTCCAAAAAAGAAACATTTTCGGTTTGAAAACTTGTGGATCAAAGAAGAACAATGTTTTAATCTAGTTAAACAAAGTTGGAGTCAAGAGGAGAATAGAAGCATTGTAGAAAAGGTAGCCTACTGTTGCTTAAAAATCGAAGAATGGGGGGGAGGGAGAATTAAAGAGATGAAAGAAAATATTCAGAATACTAGGAAAGATATGAGGAAATATCGCTCTCGTCGGGATGCATATGGTGTAGAAAAGTATAATAAAGCCAGATGGGATTTCCTGCAATTACTGGAAAAACAAGAGATCTATTGGAAGCAAAGGGCAAAGCAGTTTTGGCTCAAGGAAGGAGACCAAAACACTCGATTTTTCCATAGACATGCTACTGGGAGAAAGCGAAACAATCAGTTGAGAGGATTAAGAGATAAACACGGAATTTGGAAAGATAATCCAGAGGAGCTAAAGCAAATAATCACAGAGTATTTCGAAGAGTTGTTTCAAGCCAATACGACAGTACACAGACTCTCTGAGCAAGAGGTAATTAATCGAGTCACAGATGAGCAGAATTTGAACTTACTTAAAACTGTTACACCAGAGGAAGTTAAGGATGCGGTGTTCTCGATGTACCCTGAGAAATCTCCTGGATACGATGGGTTAAACCCAGGCTTTTATCAAGCATATTGGAGCATAGTAGGTCAAGATGTGATTAAGTTCTGTCGGGAATTCGTTGCCACAGGTGACTTACCAGATGGAATAAATAGAACATTGGTGTGTCTGATACCGAAGGTAAAACAACCACAGCATATGAAGGATTTAAGGCCGATTTCGTTGTGTAACGTACTGTTCCGTATACTATCTAAGGTCCTGGCTAATCGGCTTAAGCAATGTCTACCAAACTTGATCTCAGAAAATCAAAGTGCTTTCATTGAGGGTAGACTATTGACAGATAATGCTCTCATTGCATTTGAAGTTAATCACTACATACGAAGGAAAACTAAGGGAGCTCGTGGTGTTGTTGGATTAAAGTTAGATGTATCCAAGGCATATGATCGACTTGAATGGCCTTTTTTGGAGAGTATGATGGGCAAGTTTGGTTTTAACAATGTATGGATGGAAAGAATCATGAAGTGTGTCAGGACGGTCTCGTACAGTTTTATTCGGGATGGTAGTGAGTTTGGATGTGTTCAACCTAAACGTGGGATAAGGCAAGGGGATCCCATTTCCCCCTACCTTTATATCTTGTGTGCAGAAGGGCTCACTTCTATTATAAAACGACATGAAACAACAGGCTTAGTACATGGTTGCAAAATTGCTCGAGGTGCACCACCTATTTCACACTTACTTTTTGCCGATGATTGTTATGTATTCTTCAAAGCCACACTTCAAGAAGCTAGAAGTATGAAGAGTATACTAGAAAGATATGAGAGCCTGTCTGGTCAATCAATCAATTTCACGAAGTCGACTATGACTTTCAGCCCAAACACAGACAACAGTTGCAGACAGCAAATCTGCAATATTCTGCAGGTTCAGGAAGTGGAATTACCTGGGAATTATCTAGGCCTGCCAATGCACGTAGGACGGAAGAAAATTAATGCATTCAAATTTTTAACGGAGAGAGTTAGTCAAAAACTTCAGAATTGGAGTAATAAAAAGATATCGAAGGGAGGTAAGCTAGTCCTCCTTAAGACTGCAGCTCAGTCAATTCCAAACTTCTGGATGAATGTTTTTCTCATTCCGAATGAGATATGCAGTAATATTCAGCGATTGATGAATGCATTTTGGTGGGATTCTGGTGGAAATAGCAAAGGGATCCGTTGGATGGCTTGGGAGAAATTATGTGAAGGGAAATACAATGGTGGTTTGGGATTTAGAGACATTAAAAAGTTTAACATGGCAATGTTGGCAAAACAGGGGTGGAGATTGATTAATGAAGACAATTCTCTAGTTTCCAGATTAATGAAGGCCAAGTATTACCCCGATACTGAGTTCATTGATGCAAAGTTGGGACCGAATCCGAGTTACACTTGGAGAAGTATTATCCAGGCTCAACAGGTTCTAAAACAAGGATGCAGGAAAAAAATTGGGGACGGGGAACGTACAAACATTTGGAAAATACCATGGCTACCGTGTTTGCAGAATGGATATCTCACAACTGCCATGATCATGGAGCTCGAAAATGCAAAGGTGGGAAACCTGATGACAGATAACAAGGATGGATGGGATGAGGACATACTCAAGGATATACTTAACGACAGGGATATTGATTTGATTAAAAGAATTCCCATTTCAAAGCAAGTCAGACCCGATTCTTGGTTTTGGATTCCAGAAAACACAGGAAACTTCACAGTAAAGAGTTGTTACAGAATGTTAGTAGGCGAGCAACAATGGCCATATGCAGAATTTTGGAAAAAACTATGGACATTGGAGCTTCCAGGGAAAGTCTTGAATTTCTTATGGCGAGTTTGTAAATCTGTGGTGCCAACAGCTGTGGCCTTATCATTGAAACGGGTGCAAGTACAGACAAGGTGTTCGTGGTGTCTGGGGATGGACGAAGATATTGAGCATATCTTATTTCACTGCTCTTTTGCCAAAGATGTATGGGGGAAAGTAGGGATTCAGGAGGTAAGCACTGACCAAACCCAAGGATCAGTGTGGGAGACTTTTACTTCCTTGTTCAGAGCATGTAGTAAAAAGAAGCTAGCTCTGATTGCAATGGTATGCTGGAATCTTTGGAACCGACGTAATAATTGGGTATGGAACAGGATCGTAGGATCGGTCTTTGGAACTCATGCAGCCGCGGTGAACATGTTGCACGACTGGGAAAGCAGCCACGCAGAGAAGCACAAGAATAGGCCCGTCATTAGCTCCAGTCCAAGACGGTGGTTACCACCTCCCCAAGGTTGGATAAAAGTGAACATCGACGCAGCCATTTTTGAGGCAACTGGAAGTGTGGGAATCAGCAGTGTGATGAGAAATGATGTTGGTGAATTTATTAGAGCGCGAGCCCAGAAAATCTCAGCAAACATGCAACCTAGGGAGGCCGAAGCAGTGAGTCTCAAAGAAGCACTGTCGTGGACAAAGGAATTGAATTTCGAGAAATGCATTTTTGAAACAGATGCTAAATTGCTTGCAGATGCATGTAGAGGAGTGCAAGGACGCTCGTATTTTCACACAATAGTGTTAGACTGTATCGACTTCTTTAAGCACTTTGATGAAGTGCTAGTGAGTTTTGTTCATAGGTCTGCGAATGGCGTAGCTCACACATTAGCAAGGGCTGCACATTCTATGTCAGACGTCCAGGAGTGGATTGATGTCGCTCCGGATTTTATTTCCGATGTACTAATCTTTGATTCCATTTAATACAAGCAAGTACGTTTATTTCAAAAAAAAAAAAAAGCCTCATGGATATCATGGATCAAAATATATAGTATTCATTTTTGTAAAAAAAAAAAATGTAGCAAAATTGATAAAAATAATTCAAAAGTGAGTGACAATACTTGTTGTGGCAGTCCAAGGTTGTACTATTTGAGTGAGACCCTTCTAGTAGGTCTCATTCTTACCTTCTCTTTGTCCGAAGCTCTGAACACTCAACTCAGACTGGCATTAACACAAACACCTTTCGTACGCCCACAGATCAAATCTTTTTAAGGGGGGTGAGTCCTTTCTTTATGTACCTGTTTTTAATGTATGTGATTATAATCTGTAGCATTGTAAACTCTGCATTTCAACAGATCTATTGGGTTGTTTGCAATGTGTTGTAGATTGTTAACACTATGCTAGACAACCCCTTTTTGTTTTACTTGAATCTGGTAGTTTTCACTTTGGATCTTTTGCTGCCTTTGAAGATCTAGTACATCTCTCTCTCTCTCTCTCTCTCTCTCTCTCTCTCTCTCTCTCTCTCTCTCTCTCTCTCTCTCTCTCTCTCTCTCTCTCTCCCCCTCCCTCTCTCTTTCTGTCTCCCCCCGCGCGCTCTCTCTCTCTCTCCCCCTCTCTCTCTCCCCCTCTCTCTCCCTCCCCCCCTCTCTCCCCTCTTTAACACAAGTATGAGTTGGAACTTGAAATTGTTACAAACCTTTTCTAATTTTATTTAGAATTAGGTTAGAAGTTCATTTTCTGAATGCCCCTGTTTCTTTCTTTGAAAAATGCTTGTGGTTAAGGACAAGATATCATTTGTTTTATTCATTTTGGATTTCATAGCCCTATTTGCGGGGTGCTTTTAGAATCTAGTTTTTTTAGTATGCACTTCTCAATTTCTCATAGATGTTGAGCTTGTTTGTTACAGTGTAATATGATAAAATGCTGGATTAGCATTTGCAGATTTTCGGCTTTTGTTTATAGTAATTGTTGTTATGACGATGATAATAACAAAACATGATTGAACATCCCTCTTCTCAAGAAATGCGAAACAATATGATGTTGGTTGCTTGTTCTAATCCAGTTTCAAGTTTCCTTTAGTTTTAGGAGAAAATCTAGGTGTTAATGATCATATGAGTCACTATTTCCACTCGAATATATGAAGGGAATTACCCTGAAACTTTTGGTCTCAATTAAAGCACCCTAGTGGGAAATAGTAACATGGCGTTAAGTCAATAGAATTAACCTTCTATTGACTTCTTTTTATTGGAATGAGTCTCTATCATCTTCAAGTGAGGATGAGTGCCATAGGAAAGGTTACATTGGACTACCACCTCCAATAAAAAGAAGATTAATTCCTTTGGGTGTTTTAATTGAGACCAAAAGTTTCAGGGTGATTCCCTTGATATATTGGAGTGGAATTAGTGACTCATATGATAATCAACCTGAAAATCTAGTGAAGTTTTATAAACATTTATACAGATATTATATTTTTATATGCAGTTTGTGATTTTCCAGGTGGGAAGTTTTAAACCTTGCAGCAGCTGATGGATACTGATAATGTTATAGTTGTGTCCAGAAATGGTGTAAGTAGGGAAACTGAAGACTATGAAAAGCATCCGGCTAAGTTCGATGAAGATGTATCTTTGGAGAATGGAAACAGGATTCTTGATGATGACTCAGAAATCGAACAAAAAAATAGGAGTTTTGATGGTTCGTTGAAGTCAAATGCCAGGTCATTTGCTCATGACGACAAGGAAACAATGGTGCGTGAGGATATTGATAGCCTTGGTGAATCTAAGGTATTTAGTATTTTTAAGTGCAGTCTGATCTAATAATGTTGTCCAACTTAAATTTGATACTTAATATATCAATTTCGATTATAAATCCAGGAACCTGAAATGGGAGAAGTAAAGAAGTCAGAGGATTCTATATTGCGGAAGGATGTAAGCAATGTCGAGAATGGGAAGCCTTTAAACCAAAAAACTGCTGCAGGAAACCGTGAGAAAAAAATTGAAAATAGGAATGAGTCACAAAAGACTTCTGGTTTAAGTTCTTCCGCTACTGTTGATTCACAACGAAAACAACCATTTGCTCTTAGGACAAAGAACACACAAATTCATGACAGGCATATCTCTGACAGCAAAGCAAAGCCTGCACCTATGCAAATCAAGGCTCGTGTAACCAAGGCATGACCAACACTAGAGCCAATGATTTTCTTTTCATGTTGCTGTAAACAAAAACTATTGTTTTAATTTTGAACTGTGGTTACGACATATAATTTTGCAGTATTGTTGATTTGTTGTAACACATTTTTTTTTCTGCAGCAATCTGAAAAGTCTAGTGCACCATCATCAAGGACAAGCTTGTCAGAAGGCCTTATGTACGTTCCCAGCAGTTGTAATTGTGGTTGCATTTATTTACATACAAACTATGTTTTTTTCTTCAACTACAATAGCTTGTGTTGTTGAGCACAGAATTTGCAGATACCTTGTAGTTTTTTATTCTAATATTGGCCTGCAGGGAAAAGCCTAAACGGGAGACGCAGAAAACAGTTGGTTCAGATAAAGCAGAAGGAAGCACTCACTCCTCTTCGTATCCTAGTTTTGCATTATATACATCATTATATTAATCCTTTGGGAACATATGAGTTGGTTTCTGCATACCAGTATGGAATATTGATGTTATGTTAATTCAGTTATCAGTGTATCCTTAATGTTACATAGAAGCTCGGGGACAGGAGATGGTAAAACCAAAAGGCTGGGAACTCTACCATCATATGGTTTCAGTTTCAAGTGTAATGAAAGAGCTGAGAAAAGAAGAGAGGTTAGTTTTACTTGGTTACATTAGTCAATATCATTGCAGATTGATATGTTAATTTAAATTCGACTTACAGTTGCATTTGTTTTGGTCATTAGTACTATTCCAGACTTGAGGAAAAAATCCAAGCCAAGGAACAAGAGGAAAACACCCTCCAAGCTAGAACTAAGGTACTGTTTAACAATTCCTTAATTTCAGTGTTTTTGGACTGCAACCAGTTTTGATTTTGTTTGTCAATTTTAAACAGGAAAATCAAGAAGCTGAAATTAAGAACTTAAGGAAGAGCTTGAAATTTAAAGCTACCCCTTTGCCAAGCTTCTATCAAGAACCTCCACCTCCTAAAGCTGAGTTGAAGAAGGTAATTCATAGATTTTTATGTGAAAGGAAACGTCTAAAGTACATATAAAGCAGCATCTACATAATGCCAAAACTTTATCTTGTTGCATATCCTAATTGAATTCATGGTGATTAATCACATTCACTACCTGATTATGTAGTACTTTGAATATTGAGAAGGTAATGCAATTTTGATGTTAAGAATTGAATATAGACTCTTTTGTGATTCATCTGACAGTACGCATATCTAACAATGGACATAGGAACTTTTTGGGTGTGCTTGGATTGGGAATTGGGAAGGGTTGGAGAGGGAAGGGATGGAAAGGGCTACCCTTTCTTTGTTTAATTGCAAGGGTTGAACCTTGAACCCTTTTCTTTGTTAGGATGCACGAGTTGAATGACAGGGTTAGATAAGGATGGATTCAAATAATTAAAAAGTTTGTATGATTCTAACATTTTCTTGACTATATATTATAGAATCATATGGTGTTGTATTCTTGTACAATATAAGGATTTGTTGAACAGTACCTTAGTTCTAGATTGGAGGGTGTTCTTTCTTGTTCCGTTTCTAATATATGAAGTATGTGATGAGATTCATTTTTTTCCCTTTAAAAAGCATGTAATTAGATATAGACAGAGATATATGATGCATTAATTATAAAGGGGATCACACTATAATCAATGTATAGATATTGATAATTAATTCATGTTTTTTTTGTTAACTATATAATTCTTCCTTTTTAATTATCATTTGGGTCCCAGACTTCACACACATGAATCAATTTTAGAAGGTCTTGAAACAGGAGGGAGAAACCCTTACAAAAACCCCAGATCGGGAAGTTGGAAAATCCAAAGAAATTAGTCAAAAGCTAACCTTTTTCCAACCCTTCCAAATCCAACACTCCTTCAAAATTTTCCCAAACAAGATTTTGAGTTTCTCCCTTCCCTTCCTATCCCCTGTCTAAACATACCCGTCATATTCTAGAGTTTAGTACCAATCGTGCATCATTACAGTAAAGGATATTAACTCTTGATTTATCATTGAGAAATAAGAGATAGAAATAAGCTAGTCATACATATACATATATGTCATTTTTTTTAAGAGCACTGCTTGAAGGAGCATCACCAAAAGGGCCCTAACACCACAATGGCATAATTTTTTGCCCAGTTTCGTGTAAAACCCATTGCAAGTCTCCCACTGTATACAATATGTTACGCCATGTTAGTGCAAATGAATAGTGTACTCTTTGTAAAGTTTTATGTATGCTTTCCAAGAAGGGGAGGGTGTCTTTCAAGAATTAGGGTTTGGTGCTTAAAAGTCTTGGGGCTTTATGAATGGAAAATCCTACTAAGGGATGATAAAACAAATTTAATCAACCCAGATACGTTTAACTTTATATTCAAAGTACAATGACAATATGACATTCATTCGAACTGGTCTCTAGTGTCGATCAATCAAGATCCCCCATATATAAAAGGAAGAGGCTTTACTTTGGGTAGACCCTTTTGACCCTTCAGTTCTTTAGAAGGAACACGAGTTAGCAGTACTCTGTCACTCTCGGAAAGATAAATCGAGGCTTATTTTTTTAAAAAAAATTATACTTCTTTTGCGTCACTTGCTGAGATAGAGAATTGCGGGCTAAACTTTTGTACTTAAAAGTTTACGGGAATTATGAATGGAAAATCCTACTAAGGGACAATAAAACAAATTTAGTCAACCCAGATACGTTTAACTTAATACTCAAAGTACAATGTCAGTTATCCGAATTGGTTTCTAATGTCAATCAATCTAGATTCCCCATCGATAAAGGAAGAGCCTTCACTTTGGGTAGGCCCTTTTGACCCTGTAGTTCTTTTAGAAGCAAAGTAAGTTAGCAGTACTCTGTCACTCTCGTAAACAAATTAAGGCATTTTCTAAAATACGACTTCTTTTGTGTCACTTGCTGAGATAGCGGGCTAACTTCAGTTAAAAGTTTATAGGAAATTATGAATGGAAAATCCTGCTAAGGGATGATAAAACAAATTTAGTCAACCCAGATAAGTTTAACTTTATATTCAAAGTACAATGTCATTCATCCGAATTGGTCTCTAGTGTCGATCAATCAAGATTCCGCATATATAAAGGGAAGAGGCTTTACTTCGGGTAGGCCCTTTTGACCCTTCAGTTCTTTAGAAGGAACACGAGTTAGTAGTACTCTGTCACTCTCGGCAAGATAAATCGAGGCTTATTTAAAAAAATAATACTTCTTTTGCGTCACTTGCTGAGATAGAGAATTGAGGGCTAAACTTTTGTACTAAAAAGTTTACGGGAATTATGAATGGAAAATCCTACTATGGGATGATAAAACAAATTTAGTAAACCCAGATACGTTTAACTTACTACTCAAAGTACAACTGTCAGTTATCCAAATTGCTTTGTAGTGTCAATCAATCAAGAGTCCCCATCAATAAAGGAAGAGCCTTTACTTTGGGGAGGCCCTTTTGACCCTTCAGTTCGTTTAGAAGGAAAGTAAGTTGGCGGTACTCCGTCACTCTCGTAAAAAAAAAATTAAGGCCTTTTTTTAAAAATAAGACTTCTTTCATGTCACTTGCCGATATAGAGGGCTAAATGATGCAGGACAGGGGTTGAAAACTAGTAAAAGGATAGATAATTGTGTGGATTAACCGCAGAAAATCCACACCCTAAGGTGATCCAACCGAAGAAGAACCGCTACCCCTAGGTTTTCTCAACCGCAGAAGAGAAGAATTATCATGGATCGCAACCCATAACAAGAGAGAAAACAATTCTCAATTCAATAATCAATCAAAGTCCCTTTAATAATGATATTACATCTCCTTATATAAGAGGAGTAAAACCCTAAACTTAGCCAACAAGTAAAAATCTTCCTAATAAAGGAAACAAATCCTTTTTATTATTCTATTCCTATATTCTAGAATATTCTTAATAATCAATTTATCTAATATAACTCATACCTAATAAATTACAATCAAATCTATTCTTAATTAATAAGATAAAATAAAAACAAATTAATGTTTTAATTCCTTGTTCCGCATCACTAAAATTCAATTGATGTAGAAAAAAAAACATGAGTGCCACTAGTTTAAGAAAGTGTGGAAGGGACCAGTTATATAGGGGGTCAAGAAGGTCGAGGTTCATAACTGAGGCTGTTGTATTGGAGTTCATGTTTGGGTAATAGAATATAATATTTTGAGCTAAAAACAAATTTGTATATATGGAGAAATTTTTAATATTCCAGTTAACAAGTATCCGTTTGGAGTGTAAAAATTAAAATTAAAATTTGTAAAAATTTGTATGTAGCAAGCAACTGGGTATATGAATTAATATTGTTTTTTCGATTATTATGTGTGTATTAATTATTTGATGCTGGGTATGTGCAGTTTTTTAAAAGGAATACATTGGTTAAAAAAATTTAAAAGCTTGTAATCAACAGATATGTGCTTTTTATGAAGACGTTAATGTGTGTGATTGGGCGAGCGCGTGCGAGCTCCAGCTAAACTAAGGTGCCAATTCTAGGAGCATAGGTATTTTTTTGAGTACCAATGTTGGACCTTTTTATAGGTCCTCTGTGCAACACAGTAAAACTCTCCAGATTGTTACTCTGGTAGCATTTTATAACTACACAGTTGCATATGGAGTGGAGTCTGGCATGGATACTTGTCAAATTCAAAACGAATGTTATTGAATTAATATTAGACATGTAGGCTATGCTTGTTTGGAAGGACCATAATCCCCGGAGTATTTGTAATTATTGCATATTTTGTGACACTTAATCCTTTAAAACAATCTCCTGACTAGTTTTGGTCACTATTTAGTTTATTTTAGGGACTATTAAATCCCACCCTCTGTCAGTATTAGTCCAGGGGTAAGTTGAGGATAAAATAGAGTTAAAAATTGTAGATAGATAAATGGTCCAAGGATTACGTGAAGATGATAATCTGTAGTTAGGTGGTTACAATAGGTATCAGATGGAGGACTTAAGTAAAATGTTCATTCAGTAGCAAAGTGAACGTTAGCATACGCGTATTAAATCATTAATATTGAAAAATTGACTGACTAGATGTTTTTCTGCATTCAATAATGTAGATACCAACAACTAGAGCAAAATCTCCAAAATTTGCTCGGAAGAAGGATGAACCCAGCAAAGATTCTGAGGAAAACAATAGGCGCAGTTTGCCATTTAGTCGGCTAAGTATGGATGAGAAAGTTTCCCAAAGTAATCCTGTTAAAGGACATTCTCCTGTCCTTGTAAAGAAGCCAATACGCAAGTCTCTTCCAAAACTGCCTTCAGAACGGACCATCTTACCAAGTGAAAGAACCAAGGTTGGATCTCGTAAAGCTGCCTCGACCAGTATAAAGGACAAGTCGATCTCTCCCCCAACCAGTGAAAAGGACAAGTCAATCTCTCCTGAAATAGGCTTATCAAATAATTGTGATGAGAGTGCATCTTGCACCAATCATGAGGTAGTTGCAAATACCGAGCCAAGTCAAAGTCAACAATTACCCATTTATGCACCTGAAGTTGAAGACCAGACACAGATAATCTCAGGAGAGGAATCTGTTGCAACTGAGGACTAATTTGCGCAGCACAGGTGATTTTTGCATTTTAAGAGCTTGCGTTACGATAATCTTGTGGGGAGAGGGGCATGGAAAAGACCTGAATTCATATGATCAAATGAATTTTGTAGTTTATGATTCATATGATGTCTCTTTTATATTTTGCAGCAAGATTGTTGTTTAATGTGGTGCTTTAAAAGATTGCAAGTGCTGTCTGAAATTTTTGTTTTGGATGGTAAGACAGCTATGATGCCCTTGTGGCAAGTAGCAACTGTGAAAACAATCTCTCTGAGTTTGTTGGTCTGCAACAATGTTGGTATTAATGTGTTTTCTAGCTTTAGTATAATCAATCAACTGTTTCACAAATCTAAATCTACAGTTTTTTCTTGTCTCTAACTAGCACACTAGAATATGTTCCGGGCCAACCTCTTTGCTCGCCATAATTACGGATGACAAACAGGGCAATAATTTATAAAACTTGTCAATATTGATGGATAGAATACATTGAAGTATCTAGAGGAGCTGAACTTTATTCTAATGCCTCTTCAATTTTTTTTGAAGTATCTAGAGGAGCTGAACTTTATTCTAATGCCTCTTCAGTTATTTTTTTAAAATAACTGTTAAAGAAAAATGGCTTGCTCGGACAAAACTGTAGTCCTTTTAATTTTATTTTAAGAGAATGTGGTTCCCTTGACTATGATTGCTTGCATAGGGCATATACTTTCTGCCCCAAGTCTTTACGTGGAACTTTGTTTGAAATTGCACGCCTATAAATGCCAACTTCTGTCTTATTTCCTTCCTCAATTTCTATATATAAATCATACAAGTAGAACAATCCACTAAGTAGCATTGGTGAGAATTATACATCTAAACATCTACACACATTGTGTTGTTACATAACATGGCTGGTTTACAAAGGTCTACAAAGTCATTCAGAAGGCAAGGATCGTCAGGTGTCGTATGGGACGACAAGTTGTTACCTGAGGAGATAGATCTACTTCTTCGAAGAGATGGAGGAAATGGCGGATCGGGTAACCCAGAATTAAGGCATTGTTATAGCATAGGAGGAACTGGGATGATCGTCAATAATATCGATGTAGAAGATGGTATTGCTGCACCTTGTGTTTATTCACGAAGTTATTCTACACCGGTAGCAACTAAACCATCTTCACCTACAAAGTCACTTTCGGCTTCTGGAAAACCTCCAACAAACAAGTTCAGCTTTAAGCTTGGAAACAAAAAATTATAAATACATGTTATTGCTGTATGTTCATTTGTGGTTCTTACAAAATACAGTTTAGTAGAGAATATTCATTATAATACCTTCTATATATATGTGGTTTCATGTTATAGTTTACTCAAGAGTTTAGCATTTACTGACCGAATAACGATTCCTAACTAAAATATTCAATCTGTGTTAAATAGTGTTGTCTGGTGAATTTTTGGTAGGAGATTCGGTAACAGTTTTTAAATACAAACAATACACATTTAAAATTAACTCTATTAATGCATAGCATTATTGAGATGTGTTGCACTTTCGAAAGACACGTATTAATACGAGAACACTGGTGTGGAAAATTATTACGGAGGCCATCTATTCAACCCTTCATTCAACATTTAACAAAAGAAGCAATGGTAGGTGAAACTTTGAACATGTGTTCAAATAAACTTAGTCAAATATATCAACTAGGTGATGTATGCAATGATGTTTTTGTTGTAATCTGAAACCTATAAATAGGCTTGCATATTTCATTTGTTAAAAGACTCAATGATTCAATAAACAAAGTTTAGGGTCAAATATTTATGTAATTCTTCATGGTATCAGAGCCTCTGATCTTTGAGGCCTTCTTCCGCATTTTTATCTCTATTTTTCTGCAAATTTTTTCGGGAAGTTACTATTCCGGCGAGTTACTGTTCCGGCGATTGTTGAAGACGATGAACAGTGCAAAATGTTGAAGACGATGAACAGTTCCCAATAGTACTGTTCACTGCTCACTATTCACTGTTCACTGTTCACTGTATCTTCTTTAACCCATTTTTCTGTATCTTAAACCATGGTGTACGGCGGAGAAACACCACCACCACCTACAAAAATCACATGTTTAATGGGTAATGTCCAGATTGCCGAAAATCGCTTGAACGGTAAGTTTGATGTTACCTCTTGGATTGTTGACACTAGAGCCACACATCATGTTACAGGAGTAAAATATTGGTTATTTGACACAAAGAGTTTTATATGTCCCGTAGGATTGCCAAACGGTGAAACTGTGTTGGCCTCTCTAGTAGGATCTATTCGTTTGTCGGACAAGATCACTTTAACTGGGGTCCTTTATGTCCCTAATTTGAGTTGTAATTTACTTTCTGTTTCACAGCTTAATGATGAACTTAATTGTGTTGTCCAATTTACTTCTTATATGTGTGCTATACAGGACCACACGAAGGAGCTGATTGGAACGGGAATTAGGAGGGACGGATTGTACTATTTTAGCAAACCGGATTCGGTGCACCATGTGGGAGCTATTGAAGCAAGGTCTAACTTGGAGTTGTGGCACCGTCGTATGGGGCATCCTTCCGAGAAAGTAGTTAAGTTGTTTCCTCATGTTAGTAATAAAGACAGTATGGATAAGGGGTGTGAGGTATGTATGCGTGCTAAAGATCCTAGAAATAAATTTCCCTTGAGTAATAATAAAGCTTCTAGAATTTTTGAAAAAGTGCATTGTGATTTGTGGGGTCCGTATCGTCATGTTTCGTCGTGT
Source organism: Saposhnikovia divaricata (assembly GCA_036435485.1). Taxonomy (NCBI): domain Eukaryota; kingdom Viridiplantae; phylum Streptophyta; class Magnoliopsida; order Apiales; family Apiaceae; genus Saposhnikovia; species Saposhnikovia divaricata. The sequence goes on from CM071596.1 coordinate 58,774,635, forward strand.
GGAGCCCGTTATTTTTTGACAATTGTTGATGACTGTTCTAGAGCAGTTTGGATTTATTTGTTGGTTGATAAAACTGAAGTATTTCGTGTATTCTTGGCCTTTGTTGCTATGGTTGATAGACAATTTTCACAAACAATTCAAGTTGTGCAGAGTGACAATGGTACAGAGTTTCGATGTTTGCTTGATTATTTTGCCGCAACTGGGATTGTTTTTCAAACCTCTTGTGTGCGAACACCGCAACAAAACGGGAGGGTTGAGAGAAAACACAAACACATATTAACAGTTGGGAGAGCTTTGCGATTTCAAGCAAAATTGCCAATTTATTTTTGGGGGGAGTGTGTTCTTGCTGCAGCTCATTTAATTAATCGTACGCCAACTCCTTTGCTTCAAAATAAAACTCCATTTGAAATTCTTTTTAAAAAACCACCTATCTTCGATGCAATTCGCACGTTTGGGTGTTTGTGCTTTGCTCATAATCAAAAAACAGATGGAGACAAATTTGCTAGTAGGAGTCGAAAATGTGTTTTTGTGGGCTATCCATTTGGAAAGAAAGGGTGGAGATTGTATGACCTCGATTCAAAAGTTTTCTTTGTTTCTCGGGATGTTAAATTTGTTGAGAATGTTTCCTTTTAGTTGTCCAGAAGACGAGAATATTATGTCAGATGCCTATGAAACGAGTGGTGACATTCATGATGATTTTGTTGCATCCGAGTTGGGGGATGAAAATACTGAAATTTTTGATGATAATGGTGAGGAAAATATTGAGAAGCAGCATACTGAAATTTTTGATGATAATGGTGGGAAAAATATTGAGGAGCAGGTAGACAACCCCCCACGGACAGAACCAGCATGCACTGGCGAAGCTAGTCGCACAGTAGCTACAGAACAACAACAATCCTCGGAGTCTGTAGGTCGTGGATTTCGGGAAAAATATCCCTCGGTCTTGCTTCGCGATTTTTTGACTCATTCGGTGTTTGCTAATAGTACGTTCCGTCTTCTGATTCTCCTTCAGGTACTCCTTATCCTTTAGCACATTATATAAATTGTGACAATTATTCTGTGAATTATCGAAAGTTTATTGCCGTAACTGTGAATACAAAAGATCCAAGATCATTTAAGGACGCCATGACACATGAGGGTTGGCGTCAATCCATGAAAGAAGAAATAAAAGCCTTGGAAGACAATGTGACATGGACTTTGGAGCATCTCCCTCCAGGAAAACGTGCACTTGGTTGTCAATGGGTATACAAAACAAAATTTAAGTCCAATGGAGAAGTTGAGCGTTTAAAATCTCGTTTGGTTGTGTTGGGTAGTCATCAAAAGTCAGGAATAGATTACAACGAGACTTTTGCTCCGGTTGCAAAAATGATTACAGTACGAGTCTTTCTTGCTATTGCGGCATCCAAAAACTGGGAACTTCATCAGATGGATGTTCACAATGCTTTTTTGCACGGAGATCTTGATGAAGAGGTATACATGAAATTACCTTCCGGATTTTCCAGTTCGGATTCTTCTTTGGTGTGCCGATTGAGAAAATCATTGTATGGTCTGAAACAAGCTCCGAGATGTTGGTTTGCAAAGTTAGTTGCTGCTTTGAAAGGGTACGTTTTTCTTCAGTCTTATTCCAATTATTCTAATGGCAATGTTCAAATAAATGTCTTAGTCTATGTGGACGATCTTATTATTTCTGGGAATGATTCCGCTGCACTTGTTGTTTTCAAAGCGTATCTTAGTGATTGTTTCAAAATGAAAGATCTTGGCTCTTTGAAGTATTTTCTTTGAGGTTGCCCGTAGCTCAGCAGGTTTGTTTTTGTGTCAACAAAAGTATACTTTGGATATTATCTCTGAATCAGGTTTGTTGGGTGCAAAGCCGAGTGGTTTTCTTATTGAGAAAAATCACAAACTGGGTCTTGCCAACAGAGACTTTCTTCCAAATCCCGAGTCCTACCGACGGCTGGTCGGTCGCTTGATCTATCTTGCGGTCACAAGGCCGGATTTAGCCTATTCGGTCCACATTCTTTCTCAGTTTATGCAGGCGCCCCGCCATGAACATTGGGAAAGGGCTTTGCGTGTAATTCGTTATTTAAAAGGCACACCAAGTCTGGGCATTTTGCTGCGTGCAGATAGTGAGCTAACCTTACAGGGTTGGTGTGATTCTGATTGGGCGGCTTGTCCGCTTACTCGTCGTTCATTGACAGGTTGGCTGGTATTTCTTAGTAACTTTCCTATTTCTTGGAAAACAAAGAAGAAACATACTGTGTCCCGGTCCTCTACGGAGGCTGAATATAGATCTATGTCTGCTATCACGTGTGAGTTGAAGTGGCTTAAAGGTTTGTTGTCGAGCTTAGGAGTCCAACACCCTAACGCGATCAAGTTGTTTTGTGATAGTGAGTCTGCGTTACATATTGCAAATAATCCTGTTTTTCACGAGCGCACGAAGCACATAGAGGTTGATTGTCACTTCGTCCGTGATGTGATTAATGATGGTTTGTTATCTCCGTCACATGTTTCAACATCTTCGCAATTGGCGGATATTTTTACTAAGGCTCTCGGGAAATCTCGTTTTGATTTCCTTCTTTCCAAGTTGGGCATTTTTGAACCCCATGCTCCAACTTGAGGGGGGTATTACGGAGGCCATCTATTCAACCCTTCATTCAACATTCAACAAAAGAAGCAATGGTAGGTGAAACTTTGAACATGTGTTCAAATAAACTTAGTCAAATATATCAACTAGGTGATGTATGCAATGATGTTTTTGTTGTAATCTGAAGCCTATAAATAGGCTTGCATATTTCATTTGTTAAAAGACTCAATGATTCAATAAACAAAGTTTAGAGTGAAATATTTATGTAATTCTTCAAAAATTATATTTTACACTCCTACAACCCGCAAAAAGATCATATTTAAACCTTCTTCTCAAGAAGGTCATGATGATCCTACTTTGCAGGCATTCCCTAAAAAGAAGAAAAAAAATTCCAACTTTGTGGGCACGGGTGTAAGGCTGTGCTCTACACTAACGGAGAAGATCATTATGACATTGAAAGTGAAGTTTATGAGGATGCCATGGATGATCAAGTGAGAATCAAAATAAGCTAAGATATCCTTGTTTACGAGGATGTTATGGATAATTATGGTCCTGTTTGATATTGTTGTCAGCATATTTTTGAAAAGTATGTAAAAGAATGTTTGGGAAGCTTTAAAAGTAGTTTTTCTGGAAAGTGTTTTTGGCTGAAAAGTTATTTTTAGAGAAAGCATGTTTCCCCTACTTTTGAAAAAATTGTTTTTCAATTTTTACGGAAAGCAGCTCCTAATTTCAACATCAAAACTCACCAAAAACATTATTTTTAATAAATTATAACCAAAATATGTATATAACAAAAATATTAACAAACAGTTATCTGATTTTCGTAACAACATTTAATAGCACTTTTTTCAACAACACTCATTTAATAGCACTTTTTTCAATAGCACAATAATTTTTAACAACAATCCTAAACAAAACCTAAGTGAGAATCAAAACAAGCTAAGATATCCTTAAATACATCCAAGGACTTCTCTTTTATGCCCATAACAAATCCCCCAATTGTTGTTATAATATTTATGAAAGTTCGTTCGTAGGGAAGGACTATTAATTCAAGTTTAAATTTTAATATCTTACAGTCTAAAAGTGCAGAAGAATAATTGGGTGCTTTGCTTGCTAACTAAATTTAACTACAAAGCAAGTAAAAATTACGATTTAACGATGATAAAAGCAATCCAGAAATTAGGATTCTTCATTGGTATTAATGAATGTGTATCAATTATGATATTCAAGTCACATGCTCTTGCTAAAAACATCCCTCTAATGTTTATATTGTTTTCTCCCAAGATACTATATAATGTTCACAACTATACATTAAAGTCACTCCTATGATCAATCAACGCAAAATTATAAACTATTTTAAGTCCAAAGAATTTTAGTCTTGTAACCCACATATTAATCTCCCAATCAATAATTGAATTACATCTGTTGTATCATAAACTAGAATCATAAATCCTCTTCCGGTTCATTACAATTCCTAAAAATACAAACATTCGCGACTCTGTCAATTGTGTTACGTACTCAACAACAGATTAGCAAGGCAGAGCACAAGCATGTAAAACCAATGAATACTACCAAATTCCCGGATTCGGAAATTAGTTACTCATTATGAATGAAGAAATCAAACATATAAAAATAGCCAAAACCATGATTACAAGAATATAGAGTTAAGAAAAATGCAACTTAATGAAATCTCTCAAACTTGGAGTGAATCCCTTCAATCCACGCTCAAGTTCTCTCTTCGCTATTCTCTCTCTCTCTCTCCTCTCTCAATAATACATGCCCTTTAATAACAATCCCATAAAATCTATATATCCTAATATAAAAGTGTTTTTAATGGGTTTTTTTCTAGAAAATAAAATCCATATCCTAAAATCAGTTGGCTTTGCTATGAAATTCGTAGTCTGACTTTCAGGCCTGTTTCTGTACTGTTCAGTTGTGAAAAGAGTATTGGACCACCTCAGAGTTAAAGATAATTCGTTGCTCTTCGTGTGGGTTGTAAAATTGCCAAAATCTGATATCTAGAACTCGAGTTATGGCCAAAACACTGATTGTTGCGCAAGGCCTCCAACAAATTCGAATCTCCACATGATTTAGGCCAAAATACAAACTAGAATCATAAATCCTCTCCTGATTCATTACAATTCCTAAAAATACAAACGTTCGCGACTCCCTAAATTGTGTTAAGTGCTCGACAACAAATTAGCAAGGCAGAGCACAAGCAATAAAACCAATGAATACTACCGAACTCATTATGAACGAAGAATCAAACATATATAAATATCCAAAACCATGATTACAAGAATATAGAGTTAAGAAAAATACAACTTGATGAAATCTCCCAAACTTGGAGTGCATCCCTTCAATCCAAGCTCAAGTTCTCTCTTCACTATTCTCTCTCTCCTCTCTCTCAGCCCTTCAATCATAATCCCAGAAAATCTATATATCCTAATATAAAAGTGTTTTTAAAGGGTTTTTTTTCTAGAAAATGAAATCCATATCCTAAAATAAGTTGGATTTGCTGTGAAATTCGTAGTCTGATTTTCAGACCTGTTTCTGGACTGTTCCAGTTGTAAAAAGAGTATTGAACCACCTCAGAGTTAAAGATAATTCTTTGCTCTTCGCGTGGGCTGTAAAATCGCCAAAATACGATAATTTGAACTCGAGTTATGACCCAAATAATGATTGTCGCGCAAGGCCTCCAACAAATTCGAATATCCACATAATTTAGGCCCAAATTAAGCTATTTGTGCTCAATTTCCTCCAATTTTAAGAATATTTATTTCCATTGAACAATAAAAATAATTAATTATTTACAAAATTCTATAAATATGAGAACAAAATCCTATAAATATATATATATATATATATATATAAATATGTACTCTATCACCAATTAGACAAGACTTTTTTTTTGAAAGGCCAATTAGACAATACCTGATTGTAACTTTACATGAAGAATTTAAACATGACTATTTTATATTTGTAATTAAAAAATAAAATTAATTTTTTTAGATAAAAAAATAAAATAATATTTTGCATATTTCCAAAACATATCTGTTCAAAATAATGATGCAACTATATTTTCTATCTATACTATATGTTAGGTCCGGAATAACGTAGAAGGGGGGTTGAATACGTTATTTAGCAATATTTCGATTTTTGATGTGAATATGAAATCAAAAATATTGAATCGAAATAACACAATTGTTTGGGAAATATCTTTGAATAGATAAAACCCGGAGATTTGCTACACAATCTAATCTTATGGATCAGCTACAAAATCAAACACTCCTAAGGATAGTTTAGGCACGAGGACCTTCTACCCGACACTTCCTGAAAGTGGGCTAAGCCGACTTTCCTGCTAGATGAACTGTATAGCAGCTTACACAGAGAAGATATAAGAGAGAGAATAGAAAGTTGTGTGTTGAGGTATATTTTGAAATAAAATACAACAGGCCTATTTATAAATTTTAGAAAGTTACTATGCGGCTTAATATTTCGTCACTGCTGACGAACCTCCGCCTGCTTTCTTCCTTTTTTTTTCAACTTTCTGCTTTCCTTTTTTTTTTCAAACACGCTCCTGCTGAACTTTGATTTTCAAAAGTTATAAAATCAAACAGGTGGGACCCAGCTTGCATAGTACTTTTGGTTACTATTCATATGAATAGTAATTTTAGTTACTATTCATATAAATAGTAATTTCGGATACTATTCATTTACCTCTTAATTTGACATCCTTAAATATTCAGCTTCCAACTAACTAGAGGATATCAACACTGCTCTAAACTCAATCATACCTCTTAACAGTTTTTCTGAGTTAGATACTTTGATTCCTTTGTGAAGTGTTGACGCCTAGTGCAACTGGTCTGGTTCACAGATGACCAACATTCACTCGTGGTCTTCGTATCATGTCTTTAAGAACACTGCTAAGAATTGTTCAATCATAAAAACTTTATCACTGGAATCTTTTGGCCCTTCAACTGAATCGTCTGTACATCTAATTTTATCACTGAGGCTTGATCATGTTAATGAACTTCTTTCAGCGACTTGATCCTTGTTGGTGCATGTTCTTCAAATTTCACGATCCCTATATAGAGTTTAATATTATTTATCTTTTATCTTAGTTGAGTTACATATGTCCTCTATTACATATTACATTACATTATGTTTTACAATCTCCCCCTATTTGATTGTTAGGGTTTGACAAGCAAATTCCTAGAGGATAACTCAACTGATACAACAAAAAACAAAGTTCAAAGATAAATAATATTAAAGTGCATTCTGGATCATATATATACATTTTCCATATTTCTAAAATTAACCAACTGCAAGACAATTGTTCCTTTAGACTGAACATATCTTCAAGTTTGCTTTTGCTTTCTTTCCACATAGCACTAATATTCCCATTAGCTTTTCCTTTCCCAAAATAAAGTTAATTCCATGTCAACAACCTTTTCCTTGCCCTTACGCCTAGTAGATTTTTCTTGGTCATCCACTTTCTACCCCTCAGTTGGGTTATTCTCCAGAGTAGTAGGATGTGGAGTTGGTAAATTAGACGAAGTTGACTTTACCAAGGAGTTGATTACATCATTAAACTGGGCTGCCATGGAACTTAATTGAACCTGGAATGCATCATGTTGAATAAGTTGCAAATTTTTGATTTCTGCAATGGACTTACAGATATTGACAACTCTTTCTCCATTGTTTGGACCCGTGTAAGGAGTCTGCTGTATTCCTTTCTGGTTACAGGTGCATGTGGTTGAGTAGGTTGCTTACTCGTACGTTCTGCAGGTGTTTCACTCAACACTCTATATTCACTCGGTTTAGTGGTTTGGGTTACACTTACATGTTCTGTTCGTGTTTCCCTCAACTCTCCTCCAGAGCTTCCAACGATATGTGTACCTACAAATGAAATCATCCTAGCCCTTTTTTCAGAGATCACGGATGGTGTAATGAAAGTTCGTGAGCTTCCGTCCTCGCGTGAAGCGAGTTGCCGACCACTGGTAAAGAGTGGTAAATCTCGAAAGAGATCCAGAGATTTTCCCTCTGGGAGGTTAAACTTGAATCAATTATATGGCACAAAACCCAAGTTTCCCTCGTATGTCTGTGAAGACACTTGGTTCATAAAAAAACCACCTACCGATGGATCTTTCCGTAAAATGGAAGATTCACAGCAGTTTTTGAGGTAGGTAATTCCACCTCGGATGCCTGTGAAGGCATTTGATCTTTAGAAAGATCATCAACCACTCTTATGTTCCGTAAAATGGAACTCAAGGTAGTTGCTCCCGTCAATTCATCCTCATTTACATTTTCACTCATTTGACAAGGAAGAATTGTTTCACTAACAGTTACAGTTACCTCAGGTTCATTTGGTTTACTTTTTTTAGAATGAGGTAGAGCTGTTGATGTAACTAACTCCTTATGTGGTGCTACTGAGGCACTATCTCCCTCAAAAGTATTGATGGCTGGTCGTTTAAGTGACAATTGAGGTGTAGGAGTTTGTTGTGTTTATGTTTGCATTTGTAGAATGGGCTCTTCGACCTGTGTTAGAGTCGGTAGGATTTCCTTCTCTTGGTCGGGTAAGATGGCCACTAGGGCTGTAGAAACTTTATTTCCTGTGACAAAACAGGGAATACAGAGGTTGGAATAGCAGGGATTGAAATATTACCTTGTCGTATACCTGCTCTCACTGGTCTTGGTAACAACGGAAGTGGGACGGTCTTTAGATATTCAGTTAGGACTGTAGGCACATCCGTATATCTCTTTTTGCTTATGTAATTAATTACATTCGTCTTCATGTTCCAAGCTTGCCCTGTCTTCATCATTCAAAAAATCATTTAATATTAGCTGTAGAAACCTTGGATATAGACATTTGACATTTTGAGTCTGAACATCTCTTGTTCCCAAGTGTTTCATTTTTAAAATGATTTGACCAAGCACTATTTTTCCAAAATTAATTCTCAAATTATTGGCGACCGCATACCCTATTTTTTGAATAAATTCAGGTATTCGATCTTGATTTGTTCTATATGAGGAAAAAACATGGTTAAGAGTGTGAAAGAAGAAATTCCAGTACTGGGTTAGAAATGTTCTAGAAAGATTACCAGTATTGAAATTGCCATCTTGGTACCTTATAAAACAAAAGAACATTTCAATCTGTTCAGGTGTAGGATCAGAAACAAGATTTTCCATAGGAAAATGAAGAATTCGATTAACATCTCGTTCAGTGACCCTAATCGACCTACCAAATAGTCGATATGTGATTGCACACCCGTCCTATCCAGAAGTGTTAACCGTACTGCAATATAGTTCACGCAATGCATCATGGTTAAGCTGCACTGGTGTAACTAAAGCATAGCGAATTAACGAATGTTCATTCAGAAATTGTGTCCAAGCCCGAAATTGCTCATCCTGAATGGTTTCGATTTGCTGAATGGAAATAGGATTAACTTTTGCAACTGAAAAACTTCCCTGTAATGCCATTTTCAAAACTTTGAGGAGATTCAAAAACAAGGGTTAGTTTTTATAAAGGATAATGTATAAAGCAAGAATATGAAATCCGATCTAAAAACCACCAACTAGATTGTGAGATCTTTCCGGTCAAAGCTTGAAATTTTCAGCAATTGAGTGTATATGCTCTGTATATCTGAAAAATGATGATGTTAAACATAAACAAAACCTCATCATTTATAAGGTTTCAAGGACTAGTGGGTTAGGTGAGATATTGACAGGATATGTTTAAAGTCTAACACGGCTCAATAATTTCTCACCTAACAGCCTAATTAGCCAAAAACATCTAATCACCGAAACCTGTCAGCTGAAAAACATCTTATCACCGAAATCTATCAACCTATATACACACACACATAAACTCACAATTAAATAGATATAAAATTAACAAAATATCATTAATTGATATATGTCAATAAAATATTTATTTAATTATGCTACAAATAACACAATTTAATTACTAACTAATTACCATAAAATATAGCATTTATAAGCACGGTAATTAATATAGAGATAACTATAATATGAGAACTGGATGCAAATAAATTCACAAGTCCTAAACATATGGACATTTAAAATACATGTGAACTTATAACAAATTGCAGTTATTGATTATCCAAAATTAATTAGACAGATTTAGCATCCCAAGTTCACCAACTAACCTGGAGAAAGTGGATTCATCCACTGGTTTAGTAAAGATATCTGTAATTTGTTGATCTGTGGGAACAAAATATAGTACCACAGTTCCATTCATGACATGCTCTCGTAAGAAATGATACCTGATATCAATGTGCTTAGTCCTGGTATGTTGAACTGGATTGTTGGCAATGGCAATGGCAATGGCACTCGTGTTGTCGCATAGAATTGGAATTTTGTCCAACATGAGTCCATAATCCTGAAGTTGATTCCTCATCCACAGGATCTGAGCACAACAACTACCTGCCGTAATGTATTCCGCTTCAGCTGTCGAGTTAGATACTGAGTGTTGCTTCTTGATGTACCAAGATACCAACCTTCTTCCTAGAAACTGACAGCTTCCAGAAGTACTTTTCCGATCAATCTTACAGCCTGCGAAGTCAGAATCTGTATAGCCAACTAGGTCAAACCTGTTCCTTTAGGGTACCAAATCCCAAGATTGGGGGTTCCCTTAATGTATCTGAAAATACGTTTAACAGCTATAAGATGTGACTCTTTAGGGTCAGCCTGGAATCTAGCACATAAACAAGTTGTGAACATAATATCTGGTCTACTAGCAGTTAAGTATAAGAGAGATCCGATCATACCTCGATACTTCATGATGTCAACTGACTTACCAGATTTGTCTTGATCAAGCTTGACAGTAGTTGGCATCGGGGTCTTGACAGCAGATGAAAATACCATCAGGCTTCTGAACAACTTGAAGTCCAAGGAAGAAGGACAACTCACCCATCATGCTCATCTCGTACTTACTCTGCATTAACTTAGCAAATCTCTTGCATAGCAAATCATTAGTAGAACCAAATATTATATCATCCACATATACTTGCACCAGAATTATATCATTTTTATGCTTTTTATGAAAGAGAGTTCTTGTAAAACCATTTTCAAGTAAGAACTTGGAGAGAGTATCATACCATGTTCGAGGGGCTTGCTTGAAACCATAGAGAGCTTTAAAGAAAGTACACAAAACCTTCAAAGTCCTTGTCTTCGAACCCAGGGGGTTGTTCAACATAGACTTCTTCTTCTAGATCTCCGTTCAAAAATGCACTCTTCACATCCATCTGAAAAACCTTAAAATTGGAGTATGCAGCAAATGCTAAGAACATCCTGATTGCTTCAAGCCTTGCAACTGGAGCATAAGTTTCATCATAATCAATTCCCTCTTCTTGAGAGTAACCCTTTGCTACCAATCGAGCCTTGTTCCTCGTAACAATACCATTTTCATCCAGTTTATTCCTAAACACCCATCTAGTGCCAATTACAGATTTATCTTTTGGTCTTGGCACCAGCTTCCAAACTTTCTGCCTTCCGAACTGATTGAGTTCTTCCTGCATTGCAGTTACCCAATCTGGATCATCAAGAGCTTCATTAATCTTTTTAGGTTCAATTTGAGATAAAAATCCTGTGAAATTGCATTCATTCTGTGTTGCTCTTCTAGTCTGTACACTCGTGTCTGGTTCACCAATGATCTATTCAAAGGGATGCGCTCTACTCCATATCCTTTGTCTTGGCAGATCTGATCTTGATGATTCCCCGGGTTCATGATTGTGTTGAGTATGGTGACTAGTAGATCCAAAATCATTATTTGCTCCCCCTGAGCTGTTGCTTTTAGAGTTTAAAGAATCATTAGTAGCAGATGTTTCTTCACTTGATTGGGGTTCATCGTTCACTTGCCCCCCCTCAACATGTGCTGCTGTCTGATCTACTGGTATAGATTGAACAATAGAGTCTGAAAGAGTATCAGAATTTTGTAGATCAGCATTTATTTCTTCATTCTCAAATCTCAGCTGATCATGTTCATCAAAATCTTCAAGTCCTGTTATCTTCTTATCATCAAAAGACACATGAATAGATTCCATGACCACTTTTATTCTTAGATTGTAGACTCTGAATGCTTTTGTGGATAGTGGGTATCCAACAAAGATTCCTTCATCAGCTTTTAAATCAAATTTGGAAAGCTGTTCTGGATGAGTCTTAAGAACAAAACACTTACATCCAAACACATGAAAGTATTTCAGGTTCGGCTTCTTATTTTTCACCATCTCATATGGTATTTTACTATGCTTGTTTATGAGTGTAGCATTCTGTGTGAAACAAGCAGCTTGCACAGCTTCAGCCCAGAAGTAAGTTGGCAGCTTTGCTTCATCAAGCATGGTCCTTGCAGCTTTTATGAGAGTCCTGTTTTTTCTCTCTACTACTCCATTTTGTTGTGGAGTTCCAGGTGCAGAGAATTCTTGCTTTATTCCATTTTCTTTACAAAACTCTTCCATGACTGCATTCTTGAACTCAGTGCCATTATCACTTCTTATGATTTTCACTGTATGCTTAGATCCTTTATCCAGTTGTCTGACATGCTCTGTTAAGATTGATGCAGTTTCTTCTTTCTTGTGCATGAAATATACCCATGTATATTTGGTGTATTCATCAACAATAACCAAAGCATATCTTTTCTTTCCAATAGACATTATATTTACTGGACCAAATAAATCAACATGCAATAAGTGATATGGCTCAAGAATTGAGGATTCAGTCTTACTTTTGAATGAAGTTTTCCTTTGTTTTGCCTTTTGACATGAGTCACATAGGCCATCTAGAGTAAAAACTGATTTGGGCAATCCTCTCACAAGATCTTTCTTCACTAGCTCATTAATGTTGTTGAAATTCAGATGAGAAAGTCTCTTGTATCAATCCCATCTTTCTTCAATTGATGCTCTACTCAGTAGACAGATTGCAGAGCCATCAGATTTTGTTGAAAGCTTGGATTCATAAATGTTACCATGCCTGTATCCCTTCAGAACAACTTTTCCTGTAGATTTGCTTACAACTTCACTGTGTTCTTCAAAGAAATCCACATGATAACCTCTGTCACAGATTTGACTCACACTTAGTAGATTATGTTTGAGTCCTGAGACTAGAGCTACAGTTTCAATGATGACATTCCCAAGATTGATATTGCCATATCCCAGAGTCCTTCCTATGTTTCCATCTCCATAAGAAACACTTGGGCCAGCTTTCTCCATAAATTCTGATAGCAGGGCTTTATTTCCAGTCATGTGTCATGAGCATCCACTGTCCAGAACAAGGATATTTTTCCTGTTACCCTGCAATTAAAACGACCACTAATATTTAGTTTTAAGGACCCAGACTTGCTTGGATCCTTTGACCTTATTAAGTTTGTTAGCTTTTGCAGCAGAAGTCTTATCAGAGTTTGTGCTAACGTTCTTTTTATCAGAATTTATACATGTAGAATCAATCTTGAATTTATTCAAAGAGGGTTTAATTTCATAATAATCATAATACAAATTATGATACTCTTTGCATGTATAAATAGAATGCCAAATACTGCCACAGTGAAAACAAGGATTCTGTGGCTTAAACCTAACTGAACCACTCTTAACTCCTGAATTAGGAGGTATATAGTTTATATTCTTCCTGCAAAAAGTAGCAAGATGGTTAGGATTTCCACAGTTATGACATTTCTTCCTAGGAGCATTGGGAATAGGCATATAGTTATTGCTTTTACTGATGCCTACCTTTCCATTTCTATTTTTCCTAGGTTCTTTTACCTTGTTCACTTTTTTTAACTCCTTCAGCTTGTGTTTAAGCTGTTTCTGAGACATTAAACTAATATTTACTGATTTGACTTCATCCTGTTTTGGTTTGTCAGATTTTGGTACAAACCTCATATGATTAAGTTTGGGTTTTGCAGCATTTTCAGTAAATACAGGTTTAGAGGTCTCAGCTTCTAGGTTGGCAGTTTTCTTTTTATCAGTGTAACCTAGACCTTCTTTCCAACAATCATTCTCTATGATAATCTGAGTAGTTTTACCAGAGTTAGTCCAAGTTTTAATAATGTTTCTTTCTTTAGCAAGTTCAGATTCAAGATAAGCATGCTTTTTCAATAATTCACTTTTAACAATAATAGCATCATCTCTCTTTCTGAATTTTTAACATCTGGACTAATTCTAATTCTAGATAGTCATTTCTCTTTCTAAGGTCTAGACTTTCAGATTTTATTCTTTAATTTTCTAAAGTCTGATCTCTGTAACTAACATGCAAGCTTTTAAGAAAGAGCCTTAACTCAGATATATCAGTAGTATCAAAAGCTAAAGTAGAGTGAGGTACCTTGGTCTCAGTAGCTTCAGAGATACTATCAGCATTTGCCATCAAGGCATAGTTCACCTCATCTTCAGAGTCTGAAGTGTCAGCCCAGTCCTTTTTCCTTATGATGTAAGCTTGACCTTTATCAGCTTTGGCTTTCTTGCACTCAGGTGCAAAATTTCCTTTCTCACCACAATTATAGCATCTGATCTTGGACTTGTCCACTTTCCCAGACCTGCCTTTCTTTTCCTTAGCTTTTCTGAAATTCTTCTTTTCGAAATTTGAATCTCTTCGTATGAACTTCCTTCCCTTCCTGAAGTTCTTGTAAGCCATCTTCTTGAAGCTTTTTACCATCAGGGCTGCAAGTTGTATCATTTCAGCATCACTGCCATCATCATCAGGGTCCGTGAGATTGTCAGAGTTTGAGTCATCATCAGAGTTTGATGACTCAGTATCAGACTTTGTAATAAGAGCCTTTCCATTAGATTGACTCTTTTTCACAGCAACTTCTTTAGAAGCTTTCTCCTCAGCTTTAAGAGCAATTGACTTGGACTTGCCTCCATGCCTCTTACTTCTTTGTTCCATCTCAAGCTCATGAGTCTTGAGCATTCCATAGATTTCATCAAGAGACATGTCTTCCAGATCATAATTGTCTCTGATGGTAGTGGCCTTTAAATCCCACTTCTCAGGAAGAGCCAACAAGAATTTCAGATTGGAGTCTTCAAGATCATACTCCTTATCTACCAGTGACAAGTCATTCAGCAATTTCAGGAATCTGTCATGTAGATCTGTTAATGACTCATCAGACTTTGAGTCAAAGTGCTCGTACTCCTGTGTGAGTATTGTTCTCCTGTTTTTCTTGATGGCTTTGGTTCCTTGACATCTGACTTCCAAAGCATCCCAAATCTCTTTAGCAGTTTTGCATCCAATGACTCTGTTAGACATAACATTGTCAAGAGTGCTATGTAATAAATGCCTTACCTTGGCATCCTTGCTAATAGAGGAGATATCTTCAGGAGTGTAGTCTTTCTTCTCCTTTGGAATCATTTTCTATTCCTCTTCATCAACTGCAACAGACAATTTGGTCAGCTTATGTGGACCATCATGGATTCTGTCTAAGTACTCTGGATCTGTAGCCTCCAGAAACATTTCCATCTTCACCTTCCATATGGGATATTCTGATGCCCTGAGTATTGGAACTCTGATTGATTCATGCCTGCTTGTTGTTGGGGTTTGTGTTTTCTCTGTCATGATTGTATAGCTTTTTGGATCTTAACTGTTGTATAATAATAGAGTGGCTCTGATACCAATTGTTAGGTCTGGAATAACGTAGAAGGGGGGTTGAATACGTTATTTAGCAATATTTCAATTTTTGATGTGAATATGAAATCAAAAATACTGAATCGAAATAACACAATTGTTTGGGAAATATATTTGAAAAGATAAAACCCGGAGGTTTTGCTACACAATCTAATCTTATGGATCAGCTACAAAATCAAACACTCCTAAGGATAGTTTAGGCACGAGGACCTTCTATCCGACACTTCCTGAAAGTGGGCTAAGCCAACTTTCCTAATAGATGGACTGTCTAGCAGCTTACACAGAGAAGATATAAGAGAGAGAATAGAAAGTTGTGTGTTGAGGTGTATTTTGAAATGAAATACAACAGGCCTATTTATAGATTTTAGAAAGTTACTATGCGGCTTAATATTTCGTCACTGCTGACGAACCTCCGCCTGCTTTCTTCTCTTTTTTTTCAACTTTCTGCTTTCCTTTTTTTTTCAAACAAGCTCCTGCTGAACTTTTGATTTTTAAAAGTTATAAAATCAAACATGTGGGACCCAGCTTGCATAGTACTTTTGGTTGCTATTCATATTAATGGTAATTTCAGTTACTATTCATATGAATAGTAATTTTGGATACTATTCATTTACCTCTTAATTCCACATCCTTAAATATTCAGCTTCCAACTAACTAGAGGATATCAACACTGCTCTAAACTCAATCATACCTCTTAACAGTTTTTCTGAGTTAGATACTTTGATTCCTTTGTGAAGTGTTGACGCCTAGTGCAACTGGTCTGGTTCACAGACGACTAACATTCACTCGTGGTCTTCGTATCATGTCTTTAAGAACACTGCTAAGGATTGTGCAATCATAAAAAATTTATCACTGGAATCTTTTGGCCCTTCAACTAAATCGTCTATACATCTTATTTTATCACTGAGGCTTGATCATGTTAATGAACTTCTTTCAGCGACTTGATCCTTGTTGGTGCATGTTCTTCAAATTTCACGATCCCTGTATAGAGTTTAATATTATTTATCTTTTATCCTAGTTGAGTTACATATGTCCTCTATTACATATTACATTACATTATGCTTTACACTATATTATACTATAATATTATAAATAAAACACTGAATAATTTCCGCCTGATACACTGGGGTGTATTCAGTTGAGATTTTAAATGATTTTTTTGAATTTCTAAAATTCGAGGGTATTCAATTTGAATTTTGAAAAGTCCTTTTAAAATGGGTGAAAGCCCAATGTAACCACTTATTATCCAACAATTCCCAAAATGACTATTGTCTCGAAGTTTGCCCAAACTAACCAACTGAACACACATACAACAAATGCGACTATTGTATACGCATATTTTGAATGCGAGTACCCTATCTCCAAACTTACCCATACAACAAACGCATCTATGAGATACGTAGATCTTGCAAATTCTAAAACCATTTTTGAAATTATGTTCTAGCTATACACATCCACCGGATGCGAATTGCTTTATACGCATACAGTAATTGCGTGTCCTCTGCGAGGCCCCGAGTCTTATAGCGTCGTTAACAAACACATCCGTCGCACACAACTGGACAACCCACCGATCAATATGACATCATCGCCAACACCCTCCCAACATCAATTACAAGCCCATAAACACACTAGTTACAAGTTTTCAAACCCCCAATTCTAAACCCTAGTTCATAACAAACAATAACATCACTATGATATGATCACATACATACAAAAATTCGTTAATAAATTGTATTATCAAAGTTATAATGGTGAAGATTTGTGCTTTTGAAAATGGTGAAGAAAGAAGTGTATATATGTATATATAGGTTGGAGAGTGCATGTAACGACAGGGAATAAAGAGGGATAAATATATCTGGTTGTCATTTAATCAAAGAAACAATACTATAGTCTATACAATAAAGGAGTTGGGTGTTGACTAATTTCTTTAAATTATGCATGCGCATTCCTTGAATGCGGGTTTGCTTGGTTAAAAAGGACACCAATCCCGACATCTGTTATTTTGGGCACGAAGTATTCAAATATTAGTTATTTAAGTCATTTTCTCTTTTAAAATCTGGTAGTATTCAGTAAGGATTATAAAAAGTTTTTTAAAATCTGGGTGTATTCAATTTGGATTAAAAAAATACATTAAAATTTGATGGTATTTAATTTAGATTCTAAAAAATCCATTAAAATCTGATGGTATTCAAAAGTACATGATTTTTTTTGGATTTCATAAAATTGTGAATTTTGATAGATTTTATAGTGTATTTTATATCTTTGGAAATATGATCAAAATCCAAGAAATTTTGAAGGATTTGCCAGAAACTTTATCTTAATCAACAAAATTTTACCAGATTTTACATAAACTCAGTCAGACGACAGGTATAATTAAATTAACAATAATTATTCAAAATTCATAGATTATTATCAATTCATTTAAATAATATACCTCCGTAAATATTATTACGAATTTGCTTATTTGGATACTTTGTTTTTTTTTGAATAAAGTATTTGGATACTTTGTTGTTCAAGATTAGGTATATATCATTGAAAACATATTAATATTTATTTATTGCATCACTACGAAAAATGCTTATATTTTCGGAAAGTATTATTTTCTAGTTTGTAATTTTGCTAATGGATTGTATATATCCATAAATTACAAGATAATATTCTCGTATTTTATTGGTACTACGACAAATATAAAGGATGATAATAAAAAAAATATAATGAGAATGAAGAACACATGGATGAAAAGTTAGATTAGTAAACAACTATTTTGAATTATATATAATATTATTTTAATTTATATATATATATATATATATATCCTAAAATAAAATAAATAAAATAAAATCAATCCAATAGGATCTTTAGGATTGTTTTTAGTCCACAAAAATTTTGATAAATCAATCCATTAAAATCCAACAGAATCTGCGTAGAATTTAAAAAGTCTATATAAAGTCTATTTTACGTTTTGAACAAGGTCAATGCTCTTGAAAGGGAAGTAGCCTCTCTCACCCAGTCTAATGCTCATCTCACAAACACTGTCACTACTCTGACTGAGCAGTTGAACACTCAAGCCACCACCACAGCTGATGTTCTTCTGCATCAACAGTCCATGTTAGCTGAAATGATGAAGCACATGGGTCTCCCTCTGCCTGATGAATCTTCAACTCCAAAGGTCAATCCTACAGCCTCTGTGCCTGACAACAAGCCTAAGGGGGAGAAGAGGACATCAAAAAACTCAAATCCAAAGGGGGAGAGACCACTAGAAAAGGGCATCAAGTTCAATGAGGGTGGACATCAAAGAGCTTCAAAATCTTTAACTCATGTGTCTGGAAAAGGAAAATCCAAAGTTGATGAGCCTCCTACTTCTCTGCCAGTTGTCACTCTACCAACTGTGCACATCACTACTCCTAGTGGTCAAAAGCAATCTATCACAACCACAGTGGTTGCAGGGAGTATGCCATCTGACAAACCTCCATTCTCCATATCTAAGAGTGCCAAGCCAGTAGAAGTGAAGGTGGTCACTGAGGCCAAGCTACAAGAACTTGCAAACTCAAATGTCTATCATGATGATGCATTCTTGGAGTTTCTGAAAGTCTCAAGAGAACAGGCTGGTGATGCTTTATCATATCATAGGAGTTTGAAGAGTCAGATTGACTATCTCACTGTAGTACCAAGGAGAGTTGATGGCCTATGGCTCAAAGAGATAATGATGGTAGGAAAGAATAAGATATGGCACTTAACCATCAACACTCTACAGGGTCTAAAGCACTCAGAAGTGGATGTGTTCCTTGGACTGATTGAAAAAAGGATGAAAACATCAAGAGTCTCTTTGATGAGTTAAGGGATGGTCAACCAGCAAGGCTACCGGAAGTATTCACAAATCCTAGAACCATCATCTATTAGGCTGCAACAAGAATTGATGATATCAAGCAGCTGGTCATTCCTAAGCATCTAATTCCTCAGAACAAACCTCTCATTATTGCCATCATTGAGAAGCTAAACAAGAAGAAGGGTTTAAGAACAGCAGAAGAATTGGAAGCTATATCTTATCCCAGGTCATACATTGCAACTGGCATTGTACCTAAATCTGCTAAGTTCAACCCAAGCAAGGATGGTGATCAAGACAAGGATGGAGACAGAAGTGATGGAAGGAGAAGACATCACAGGAGTGATAAGGGTGATGAAGATAAAAAGAAGAAAAAGGATGATAAGGAGAAGAAGAATGATGATGACCAAGGTAAAGTCTCTTAGAGGAAAAGTGGAAGACAGCAAGCCTTAGGCATTGCTAACAGTAACCTCACCACAACACAAGACTCTAAGTCTAGGGTGAATACTGTTAGTAGTGACCTACCAAAATCTACATCTATGGCTTCTGCAACTGTCTTGCCACCTCAAGAAGAGAAGAAGATTCAATGCAAGAAACCATTTGTATATTTCAAAAAGCAAACTGCTAATGGAATACTACAATGGTCTACAAACAAAGGTCACATACTGCTGCCAAGTAATCATGTAAAAAGAATCAAATTCGAGCAAGCTGCAAGGAAATCAAAGCAATCCAAATCAAAGACCCTTACATTCTATCCAGGCTTAAAACTCCAACCACTAGATGAAGATTTTGATGAAGACCAACTGTAATACTTACAAGCTCAAAGAATCTACCATGTTGCCATTGTTGATAACTGCCTTGAGATCAAATATAGTGATGGAAGGGAGGAGAAATTCAAACAAGGAGGATGTCAACACTGGGGCAAGCTACATGACATAGAAAGAATCATTGCATAGTTGAGCTCAGAAGATAAAGTGGAAAGAGTATGGAAGCTGGAGCTAATTGATTTTGTGAAGATGAAGAGAGATCATGAGGAGAGAATCAGAAAAGAGTGTCTTGAGAAATGGCTAGCAAGGGAGAAAGAAATTGAGAGACTGGAGATTGAAGCAGAAAAGCTAAGGGCAAAGGGATTGTGTAGAGTTCAGTTTAATCCCTATGTGCTGAAGTATAGGAGGAGAAATGGGGATCAGGTCCACATCAGAATGAACCTACTCAACCACTATCCTGCAAACATTCTGAAACCAGTACTTGAAGATTTCAAAGACTCAATTTTGCTTGAAGAATTGGATGCTATGGCAGAAATAATAAAAGCTATGGATGAGAATACAAGGAAGGAGAAAGAAAGAAGACAGAAAGCATATGATGATTTGCAAGCCAAAGCTATGGAAAGGGAAACAAATGACAATGGCTAGTACTTCATCATAGGCTGTAAGATTACTCACCCTGTAGTTCTATCCTCATTGCTAATCAAAATTCATACACGTACTGTCAAGTTTTATCTTTATGTATGTTAGGCTTGTTATCAGACATGAAATTGTGACTAAGGGTCTTACTCACAATTTGGGGGAGATTGTTAGTCACAGAGGCATGCATGAATACATCTAACAACAAGCCTAAGTTGCTTGTAATGCTACGCATTACTTACATGACCTCTTAACTGAGGGAACCTCTAGTTGTAGAGTTTCTACTGGTTTTGTACTTGTAATAGGCATCAAATTCTAGCTGTGTAACTGTACCTATTAAGTCAAGAATAATGCTTGAAAGAAGTTCCAAGGTTCATGCCTCGAGCAAGGAGATAAAGACTGCCAAATAATCACAGTTGGGATTTGAAGAAATGAAGAATTTGCCTAAGTACCAATTCGAGAAGTACATTTGTCTATTCGAGAAGTCTAGCATTCGAGAAGTCAGGTGTTCGATATCTCAGAAGACACTATTTGATATCTCTGAATACACTGTTCGATATCTCAGAGATTTGATATGTCTATTACTCTGTTCGAGAACTCAAGGAGTCAACAGGTCAAAAGTGATATTCGAGTTCTCAAAAGGGTCAACAAGTCAAAGCTACATTCGATATCTCAAAGACTCAAGATGCTATTCGACATCTCAGGGATTCGATATGTCAAAATGCTCTATTCGATATCTCAAGGACTCCCAGAGAAAAGAGCTATTCGAGAAGTGATTTGATATGTCAATATAACACTATTCGAGAACTCAGAGTTATCGATTAAGTCAATTCTAGTTCTCGAATCACTCACTTAGCCACTTCTCGAATACATTCTTGAAGACAAAAATACTAAAGAATTGTACAAGTCAGAAACCTGCAACAAGCCAAGACGCTTTATTTGACTATGTACTATAAAGCACGTTGGAAAGCCTACAAAGAAGCTTGGAGAGATAAGTCAGGGGACAAGGAGCTAAAGCAGTGGATCTGAACAGGCTTTGCAAAGTCAAATCTGTAGCCGTTTGGACTCTTACTCAAATGAGATAGACAGACTGGAAAGTATTTTGTTTACCTACCTTATTTGTAGTAATTAGGTGTATCCATGTCTATAAGGATACAACCTCACTTCCTTAGCAGATAAGTTTTTCAAGATACATCACAAGAAATATCTCTCTGAGAAAAACGAAGTTGAGAATACTATCATTTGTATTCAAAGTTTGTAGCAAAATCTTTTTCTAATAAAATATTAGATTAAAGTGATATTGTGTTGTGTTTGTCTCTGTTATCCGCACTTACATATCTCACACACTCAACACATATCTTGCTGCAAAGATTCAAGAACGAAGAAAAGTTCAAGAATCCA
The DNA here is from genome assembly GCA_036435485.1 of Saposhnikovia divaricata. Classification (NCBI taxonomy): domain Eukaryota; kingdom Viridiplantae; phylum Streptophyta; class Magnoliopsida; order Apiales; family Apiaceae; genus Saposhnikovia; species Saposhnikovia divaricata. The sequence continues at coordinate 58,796,476 of CM071596.1, forward strand.
TTCACCCCCCCTCTGTATTCTTTTTAATGTATTCAATACTCAATAAGTGGTATCAGAGCGGGCTGTTTAATCTAAACAGAAAACGATCATGAGTTCGAATACACCAAAGACTACAGGTACGGTAAAGGTCCCTAAGTTCGACAAAGAGAATTACAACCTCTGGAAAATAAAAATGTTGTTGTTCATCAAAGCTGCCAATCCTCTCTATCCTGACATCCTCAAGAATGGTCCATTTGTACCACAACAAGAAATTGCTGAATCTACAGTGGGCACAATAGTCATTCCTAGATCATATGTTCCAAAAGAGCCATCCAAATGGACGGACTCAGAGAAGGAAAAGGTTGCCCTAGACAGTCATCTCATGTTGCTGATCATAGACTCCATGGATATGTCGATGTTTGCCAACATAGCATCATGCACATCAGCCAAGGACATGTGGAACCACATCGAGGTGTTATGTGAAGGGACAGAGGAGGTAAGAGAGAATAGGAAACAGATACTGGTCACACAGTATGAGGCTTTCATGGCACAGTCCAAAAAAAGTATTACTGATATGTTTTAGAGATTTCACAAGCTGGTGACTGAGCTTCAAATGAATGGGAAGGTTTACAGCACTAAGGAATTAAACATGAAGTTTCTACTATCTGCACCAAACCATCTAGAGCAAAGGGTCATATCTCTAAGAGAAAGAGATTTGAACAAAGTCACATATGATGTGCTCTATGGGGTTTTAAAGACTCATGAGCTTGAGCTGCTTCAGAAGAGGGCTATCCAAGCCAACCAAGGCAGAATGATAAACACATCCTGTGCCTTGATTGTCAACAAATCTGTTCAAGACCTGGAAGCATCTACAAGTCAGCTGAGAATAGAAGAGATAGTAGATGATGAAGAAACTGAAGAAGAAGTGACTGAACCTGTTGATGAAAAGGAAGAAATGAGTTCTACACTCTTGAAGAGTTGGATGCCATGGAAAACACTTCATATAATTTTATGGCTAGAAAATTCCCAAATATCAGATTTAAGAGGAATCAGCCCTTCAAGCCTAGATCTCAAAATCATTCATTCAACAAGAGCAAGGCACCTGTGAAAGCAAACAAAAACAGATTCAAAACCAGCTATGTGGATAGGTCATCTGTTAGATGTTATAGATGCAATGACCTAGGGCATTTTGCTAGTGAATGCAAGAAGCCTAAAAAGAAGGATAAGGAGTTTCTTGAGCTTGAAGCTAAGTATGAGGCTCTGCTAAAGAAGCATACACCAGGTAAGGCCTACATAGCTGAAGGGAAGTGTTGGGATGATTCTAATAGTGATGGAGAAGAACAAGAATTCTGCAACTATGCCTTGATGGCCAACTCCAAGGAAGAACCATCTGCATCAGACTCTCAGGTACCATCCCTCACTACTATAGACATGTCTGTTTCTGAATACAAATCTATGGTTGAACAACTATCTGTTAAGATGTTTAATATTCATACTAGTATGACTGCTGCTAATGAAGAAATTGCTAAACTGTCTACTAAGAATGAACTGTTGAACAAAAGAAATGAGGAACTAGAACTAACTTCTATGCAAGTAGAAAACCTTAAACAAGAAATTGAATATCTAAAGAATAAGGTTCTATGTGCTAGTCAAGTTGAGAAAGCTCTTAGGGATGAACTAGCTGAAAATGAATTTAAATTGAAAACATTTAAGAATTCCTCTAGTCTATTGCAGTCCTACCATGAGAAAAATCTAGCTAGACCTAAGGCTGCCATTGGACTTGATTATAACACTCTTAAACAGAGGAAAGGCTATGCAGTCATTGAAGATGACATTGTTGTTCAAGAGGAAGTGCCTCAGGTTTTGAAAAAGACTGAGACCCCAATATTTAAAACACCAACACTTGAGATTGATGAGGATGCCTTACTCATTAAGCAAATGTTGGATGATGAAGATAAGGCACAATCAAATGAACAACAAGCATCCTCTAAGAGTGAGAATGTCAAAACCAAAGCCAAGGAGCCAGTAGGAGGTAGACCTAGACCTCAGAAATTTGTGAAGTTTGTTTCAGCTGGGAATAATGAGTTTGAGAAGAAAGTGGCTAAAAAGAAACAAAACAGGAATGGCAAATTGGGGATTAACAAGGACAACAACTATGCTTATGTGCCAAATGCCCCTAGGAAAGTTTGTCAAAACTGTTTTAGCACAAATCATTTAACTCATGCATGCAAGAAACCATCTGGTAGTGTTGCTAAACCATTCTATGATTGCTCTGTGCCTTTAAGACATAGAGACTCTCCTTTCTGTGATAAACTTGATTGTATGCCATGTAACATGAATATAATGACTAGTTGTTTTAATTTGAGAAGACAATTCATGGAAGGTTGCATCAGTCACAATGTTCACACACACCACACAAGAACAAAGTCTTCAAGTCCTCCTAAAGTTAGGAAGGTACCTCTGTCACCTAAGTCTAAGAACCCTGATTCTAAGACTTCTAACAGTGACAAGAAGACTAACATCAAGAAAATTGATAAGCATGCTGTTTATGATAAAACTGTTGCTAAGCCACATGGACCCAAACTTGTTTGGGTACCAAAGGAGAAGTAATACCTTTATGTTTGCAGGGCAAAAAAAGTGAAAAGGTCATGTGGATTTTGGACAGTGGATGCTCAAACCATATGACTGGTGATATGGCCCTGCTATCACAGTATGAGGAGAAGGCTGGTCCAATGGTTGCTTTTGGAGATGATAGCATTGGAAACACATTGGGATATGGCAAGTTGGAAATTGGAAATGTCATCATTAAAAATGTAGCACTGGTCAAAGGGCTCAAGCACAATCTACTGAGTGTTGGTCAATTTACTGACAGAGGCTTCAAAGTGAATTTTGACAAAGATGAATGTTTGATCACCCACAAGAAGACTGGTGACTTTGCTCTATCTGGAGTAAGGAAAGGAAGCCTGTTTGTAGCCAATATGAACTCTGCAAACAAGGACAAAATTTGTTGCTTTTACTCAAAAGCATCAAATGAAGATAGTTGGCTGTGGCACAAGAAGCTATCACACTTGAACTTCAAAGGCATTAATTCTCTAGTCAAAAGGGAGTTAGTGAGAGGCATGCCCACACTTGAATTCTATCAAGAAGGAGTGTGTGAGGCTTGTCAAAAAGGAAAAATGAAAAGATCAATCCACAAGTCAAAGACAGTGACATCAATAACCAAGCCCCTACAACTAATTCATATGGACTTGTTTGGGCCTGTCAATATTGTGTCACTAGGAAGGAAGAAGTATGCTCTAGTGATGGTTGATGATTTCACAAGGTATACATGGGTAGAATTTCTGGCATCAAAGGATGAGGCTCCACAAGTAATCATTGACCATATAAAGAAAATTGACAAGGAAGCAAAGGCCAACAATGCAAGTGTGATTGCATTAAGAAGTGATAATGGAACAGAGTTCAGAAATGCCATGCTGGAAGCATTCTGCAAAGAGAATGGTATTTCTCAACAATTCTCAGCTCCAATTACTCCACAAAAAAATGGAGTTGTTGAGAGAAAGAATAGAACTCTGATTGAGGCTGGTAGAACAATGTTACTTGATGCAAAGATGCCTACATGTTTTTGGGCTGAGGCTGTGAGCACTGCATGCTATATCCAAAACAGAACCCTCATCAACAAAAACACTGGAAAGACACCTTACAACTTGATGACTGGAAAGAAACCTACTCTAAAGTATGTTCATACTTTTGGAAGCAAATGCTTTGTGTTAAAAGACAATTCTGAATATGTTGGAAAGTTTGATGCAAAAGCATTTGAAGGAAATTTTCTTGGCTACTCTATGGAAAGAATTGCATACAAAGTTTATGTCATCAGTCAAAAGAAAGTTATGGAAAGCACAGATGTGACATTTGATGACAGCAAACTACCTGGATTAGAAGAAGCCAATGATGAAGATAAAGATCCTTTGAAGTTTGACAATCTAGATGATTCTGATGAGGAGATTGAAACTGAATTTGAGCCCACAATCCAACAAACTCAAGTGAATGAAGAACCTGTGTCAATCAACAATGAAGAAACAAGCATCCAAGACACACCTGTGATTAGTGGCAACTTCACAGGGGGAGGAAATGTAAATGATCATGATCTGGATGATGAAGCAACATCAAGGCTGAGAAATCAATCTGAACATACAAGGAAATGGGATAGATCACATACTGCAGATCAGATAATTGGAGATCCAAATGCAGGAGTGAGGACAAGGAGAACAACTCTAAATGAATGTCTCTATGGTTGCTTTCTATCCCAAGTTGAGCCTGAGAAACTTGATGATGCATTGTTGGATCCTTATTGGATAATTGCTATGCAAGAGGAGCTAAATCAATTTGAAAGAAGCAAAGTATGGGAACTTGTGCCTGCACCAAAGGATAGAACCATTGTTGGAACAAAATGGGTTCTAAGGAATAAGATGGATGAAAATGGTGTAGTCATAAGAAACAAAGCAAGGTTGGTTGCAAAAGGATACTCTCAACAGGAAGGCATTGACTATGATGAGACTTTTGCCCCTGTTGCTAGACTAGAGGCCATCAGAATTTTCTTGGCATTTGCTGCACATTCTAATTTCAAGGTTTATCAAATGGATGTCAAAAGTGCATTTCTGAATGGGGAGTTGGAAGAAGAAGTATATGTGCAACAGCCACCTGGCTTTGAGGATCCACAATTCCCTCACTTTGTCTACAGATTGCTTAAAGCATTGTATGGACTTAAGCAAGCTCCTAGAGCATGGTATGACACACTATCACAATTTCTACTGGAGAATCAATTCACTAGAGGCACACTGGACAAGACACTGTTTTACAAGAAACATGGTGATGATATTATCTTAGTTCAAATCTATGTGGATGATATCATATTTGGCTCTACAAAGGAGAAGCTGTGTGAGAAATTCTCTAAGCTCATGCAGAGCATATATGAGATGAGTATGATGGGAGAATTAACATTCTTTCTTGGGATGCAAGTTAGTCAAAGGAAGGATGGCATTTTTATAAGTCAAACCAAATACATCAAGGATCTATTGAAGAAATTTGACTTGGAAGAATGCTCACCTGCAAAGACACCCATGGCCACTGCCACCAAGCTAGATGAAGATGTTAAGGGCAAGAAGGTAAATATTTCAATCTACAGAGGCATGGTTGGTTCTCTACTCTACCTCACTGCTAGTAGGCCAGACATCATGTTTGCAACATGCTTGTGTGCAAGGTTTCAATCAAATCCAAAGGAATCACATATGATAGCAATAAAGAGGATTTTTAGATATCTGAAGGGCACACCAAACTTGGGGTTATGGTATCCTAAGGACACAGGGTTCAATCTGGTTGGTTATTCTGATGCTGATTATGCTGGATGCAGAGTGGATAGGAAAAGCACCTCAGGTAGCTGCCAGTTTCTTGGACAAAGGTTAGTCTCTTGGTACAGCAAGAAACAACAATCTGCGTCAACTTCCACAGCTGAAGCTGAGTACATAGCTGCTGGAAGTTGCTGTGCTCAAGTGCTTTGGATCAGAAACCAACTTAGAGATTATGGACTTGTGTTGGAAAGAGTTCCAATCATGTGTGACAACACAAGTACAATCTCTATAGTTTCCAATCCTGTCAATCATTCTAGGACAAAGCACATTGACATCAGATATCACTTCATAAGGGAGCATGCAACTAATGGAACCATTGAGTTACATTATGTTCCCACGGAAAAACAACTAGCTGACATATTCACTAAGCCATTAGATGAAGCCACCTTCACAAGGTTGGTTAGTGAGATTGGAATGTTGAATTTTTCAAATTCTGGCTAAGTGAATATATCAACTAGATTGTTGCAGCAGTAAATACTTACTTTATCAAATGCTCAATATTTTTGAAGTAAGTATTGGCTGGAGTATGATTTATAAATATTCCATAATGCTGCATATGTTGAAAATCATACATCTTTAGCTTGAAATTTCTGTGAAATTTTGAGAGAATCACTATTTAATTTGGTAGAATATTCTTCAGTGAATATTTCTGGTAAATTTCAAAAGATAGTGAAAATTGAATTTTATGAGTGAAAAGTATAGTTCGATAAGTAAGACTTCTGGAATGGTTCATTGTTATGTCATGGCTCGAGTTCTCGAATAGGCCTATCTAAAACCCTCTTGAGTTCTCGAATAGTGTCTTTTGGAGAAATCGAATAGCACACTCTGAGTTCTCGAATAGAGTATTTTAGTTCTCTAGTGATGGAGTTCTCGAATACTATATTTGAGTTATCGAATCATTTGAAAAGGCTGATTTTTCGCTGACACTTAATCGCTTTTTGGATTTATATTCAAAATTTCATTTCACTCATAAAAACATATTTTATTTAGCTTAGAATTATTTTCTGAGTTAAATAACTGCCAGCTGTGAGTTACAAACTGCCTGAGATATCGAATAAGCCATTCTTAACTTATCGAATAGTTGTTTTATACTTCTCGAATGACTTGTCGATACAGATCATATATCTAATCGACAACTCAGGTTATTCATATATATACAATTTCACAACTATTCAACTCATTTCGTTCGATTTCTCAAGCATCTAAACTCCTAAAATCTCTGAAAACCCTAACTGCGAATTTCTTCTTCAACCTTAATTCTCTTTTCTTCTCTACCCAAATGGCAAACACTCAACTCACCATACCATCTCAAACCAATTTCATCGCAATTACCAGTGATGTGGAAGCACTAAATGCTAATTTCAAGTGCTTTGTTCGATGGTTGTCTGAATCTTACATCAAGGGTGCACTCTCAGCCAACCCAACCCTGTACATAGAATTATTAGAACAATTCTGGAGGACAGCTGCTATCACCTCATATGTTGTCTACTGCAAGATTCAAGGCGAGGATATTACTATCACTACCGCAGACATGAATCAAGCCTTGGATTTGCAGCAAGAGGCATATGACTCCCTGGCCACCGATGCTGAGTTGGAAGAATTCTTTGAATTTATCAACTACTCCGATGCTATTAAACTTGGGAAGCTGAATAGGAAGTACTTGAGAAAAGAATGGAGCTATGTTTTTGCTACACTCCTTCATGTATTCACTGCAAGGAAATCGAGCTTTGACCAGATTAGTACACCTGTGCAGCAGCTTGCCTATGCCTTGGCTCATGGGAGAAAGATAGATGTTGGACATATCATCTTAAGGAGCTATATGGGAGACTTGGTAAGAACACAGCCAAGAGAGGTACTGAAATTTTCTTTCCTCGTTTTATTCAATCAGTACTTAATTTTAAAAATGCTTCATTGATTGAATTGCCTGGAATAGATAAAAGTAAAATAGGCTATCCTAGGTCCATGACCAAACTCATTTTTGGTAACTTGGAGACTAGGAATGATGTGGATGTAAGGCTTAAGATAACTCCCCACATGGAGGGTTTGTTTAGGTCCTACCCCCACAACATGCCAATATTTGAATCTAAGTCTCAGTTAGCACAGCCTAAGCAAGAAGAACAAAATGCCAACCCAAGGCTTGCTAACCAACCCTCTCAGACAAACACTCTACCAAACATAGAGCCAACTGCATCATCCTCTCAAAAGGGTGATGTTAGTAAAAAGAAGAGAAAACAGGTTGCTTCTGAACCTTTAAACATCTTAACTGAAGCAGCCTTGGCTGTAGAACTAGGTTTAGAATGTGAGGAACATGAGTCACCTATCATTAGCCTAAAGAAGAAGAAGAAGAAGTCTAAAACCACCTCTTCAGTCACCCAAATGGCTGAAGTTGTAAAATCAGGGGCACACAGCTCACTAGATGTATCCTCTCAACAGGGTGCATCTATAGAATCAAGCATCCTCCCCAATGCACCTACCTGTAAAGAGTCAGCACAAGGGAGTGATAAGGCTGGCACAACACTGAGTGGAGAGCACATCACACTTGAAACTCCCTCTATTTCTCAGGGGGAGTTGCCAAAATCCATTCTACAACACTCTTCTCTTCCAGAATCTAACATAGAAATTTCTTTGGAGCCTGCAATTCAAGAAATTGAGGAGCAAGGCATTGATCACCAAGAATTCCATTCTCTTGGTGAGCCAATGGACTCAAGTAACTTAGTCCCTGACACCTTGCTCACCACCCAGGTACCACATTTAGATGGTCAGGGAATGCATGCTGGGGCATATCCTAATGACACCATCACAAACACAGAGGATTCACTAGTTTTCACTAGAGACTCTGTGCCTGTGTCACCTACTGTTGTAACTCATCCCACTCCTGTGGAGACAACAGTAGTAGAGTCTGTCCATCCGATTACAGAAGTTGCATCTGTAACTGAGGAGTCTAGCTTGCCTAGCTCTAGCTCTAACTATATGTCTCAATGGCTGAAGCCTGTGCAACATGACAGTGCTTCAGGATCAGGGTCTGTTCCACCACAATTGACAGTTGAAGCACTCCAAAGCTTAATTGTGGATCAGATCCCTGAGTTCACAAAGATTGCTCAGCACCTTCTCACTGCAGACATGCCCAATCCAGACTATGAAGCTATCCTCTTATGCCACAGAGATGATGTAGAAATACAGAAGGCTAAGATCATAGATGAAACTGAGAGAGATGGAAATGTAGATGCTTGGCTACAAGGAAAAAATGACATCCCTCTCTCAGAAGGTCTCCAGTACCTCAGAGAGGAGTACATCACTTCACTAGGGTCCAATGCCAAATCTCTCACCACTAATGATGTGTATGAGGCAGTTAATGACACCTACAAAGGCATTCTCAAGGCTGCACACTACCTTGGCAAGGGCCTAAAAATAGAAGTTCAAGCAGTTTGCACAGCAACAACTCAAGAGGTGCATGAGATAAAAAGGTCTTTTGATGCTAAATTCCCTCAAATGGAGACTGCTCTCAAGGACATTCGAACTTGCAAGGCTACTTGTACAAAGATGGACAGTGGTTTAGCCATTCTATCAGATACTATCAAAGGTCTGGGGCATAAATTTCAAAATCTTTCTGATCAGACAACAGAAGCCAATACCATGCTAAGAACTTTGTTTGCAAATCAGTATGGAGATAAGCTGCCTACTGAAGTCCCAGTGCATTCTATGTCTAAGTTTGAAGTGCAGAGACTGAAAGAACAATCCTTGTCTAGCTTCAAATCTGCTGAACTATTCACCAAGGTCAATGCTCTTGAAAGGGAAGTAGCCTCTCTCACCCAGTCTAATGCTCATCTCACAAACACTGTCACTACTCTGACTGAGCAGTTGAACACTCAAGCCACCACCACAGCTGATGTTCTTCTGCATCAACAGTCCATGTTAGCTGAAATGATGAAGCACATGGGTCTCCCTCTGCCTGATGAATCTTCAACTCCAAAGGTCAATCCTACAGCCTCTGTGCCTGACAACAAGCCTAAGGGGGAGAAGAGGACATCAAGAAACTCAAATCCAAAGGGGGAGAGACCACTAGAAAAGGGCATCAAGTTCAATGAGGGTGGACATCAAAGAGCTTCAAAATCTTTAACTCATGTGTCTGGCAAAGGAAAATCCAAAGTTGATGAGCCTCCTACTTCTCTGCCAGTTGTCACTCTACCAACTGTGCACATCACTACTCCTAGTGGTCCAAAGCAATCTATCACAACCACAGTGGTTGCAGGGAGTATGCCATCTGACAAACCTCCATTCTCCATATCTAAGAGTGCCAAGCCAGTAGAAGTGAAGGTGGTCACTGAGGCCAAGCTACAAGAAATTGCAAACTCAAATGTCTATCATGATGATGCATTCTTGGAGTTTCTGAAAGTCTCAAGAGAACAGGCTGGTGATGCTTTATCATATCATAGGAGTTTGAAGAGTCAGATTGACTATCTCACTGTAGTACCAAGGAGAGTTGATGGCCTATGGCTCAAAGAGATAATGATGGTAGGAAAGAATAAGATATGGCACTTAACCATCAACACTCTACAGGGTCTAAAGCACTCAGAAGTGGATGTGTTCCTTGGACTGATTGAGAAAAGGATGAAAACAGCAAGAGTCTCTTTGATGAGTTAAGGGATGGTCAACCAGCAAGGCTACCTGAAGTATTCACAAATCCTAGAACCATCATCTATCAGGCTGCAACAAGAATTGATGATATCAAGCAGCTGGTCATTCCTAAGCATCTAATTCCTCAGAACAAACCTCTCATTATTGCCATCATTGAGAAGCTGAACAAGAAGAAGGGTTTAAGAACAGCAGAAGAATTGGAAGCTATATCTTATCTCAGGTCATACATTGCAACTGGCATTGTACCTGAATCTGCTAAGTTCAACCCAAGCAAGGATGGTGATCAAGACAAGGATGGAGACAGAAGTGATGGAAGGAGAAGACATCACAGGAGTGATAAGGGTGATGAAGATAAAAAGAAGAAAAAGGATGATAAGGAGAAGAAGAATGATGATGACCAAGGTAAAGTCTTTGAGAGGAAAAGTGGAAGACAGCAAGCCTTAGGCATTGCTAACAGTAACCTCACCACAACACAAGACTCTAAGTCTAGGGTGAATACTGTTAGTAGTGACCTACCAAAATCTACATCTATGGCTTCTGCAACTGTCTTGCCACCTCAAGAAGAGAAGAAGATTCAATGCAAGAAACCATTTGTATATTTCAAAAAGCAAACTGCTAATGGAATACTACAATGGTCTACAAACAAAGGTCACATACTGCTGCCAAGTAATCTTGTAAAAAGAATCAAATTCAAGCAAGCTGCAAGGAAATCAAAGCAATCCAAATCAAAGACCCTTACATTCTATCCAGGCTTAAAACTCCAACCACTAGATGAAGATTTTGATGAAGACCAACTGTAATACTTACAAGCTCAAAGAATCTACCATGTTGCCATTGTTGATAACTGCCTTGAGATCAAATATAGTGATGGAAGGGAGGAGAAATTCAAACAAGGAGGATGTCATCACTGGGGCAAGCTACATGACATAGAAAGAATCATTGCATTGTTGAGCTCAGAAGATAAAGTGGAAAGAGTATGGAAGCTGGAGCTAATTGATTTTGTGAAGATGAAGAGAGATCATGTGGAGAGAATCAGAAAAGAGTGTCTTGAGAAATGGCTAGCAAGGGAGAAAGAAATTGAGAGACTGGAGATTGAAGCGGAAAAGCTAAGGGCAAAGGGATTGTGTAGAGTTCAGTTTAATCCCTATGTGGTGAAGTATAGGAGGAGAAATGGGGATCAGGTCCACATCAGAATGAACCTACTCAACCACTATCCTGCAAACATTCTGAAACCAGTACTTGAAGATTTCAAAGACTCAATTTTGCTTGAAGAATTGGTTGCTATGGCAGAAATAATAAAAGCTATGGATGAGAATACAAGGAAGGAGAAAGAAAGAAGACAGAAAGCATATGATGATTTGCAAGCCAAAGCTATGGAAAGGGAAACAAATGACAATGGCTAGTACTTCATCATAGGATGTGAGATTACTCACCCTGTAGTTCTATCCACATTGCTAATCAAAATTCATACATGTACTGTCAAGTTTTATCTTTATGTATGTTAGGCTTGTTATCAGACATGAAATTGTGACTAAGGGTCTTACTCACAATTTGGGGGAGATTGTTAGTCACAGAGGCATGCCTGAATACATCTAATAACAAGCCTAAGTTGCTTGTATTGCTATGCATTACTTACATGACCTCTTAACTGAGGGAACCTCTAGTTGTAGAGTTTCTACTGGTTTTGTACTTGTAATAGGCATCAAATTCTAGCTGTGTAACTGTACCTATTAAGTCAAGAATAATGCTTGAAAGAAGTTCCAAGGTTCATGCCTCAAGCAAGGAGATAAAGACTGCCAAATAATCACAGTTGGGATTTGAAGAAATGAAGAATTTGCCTAAGTACCAATTCGAGAAGTACATTTGTCTATTCGAGAAGTCTAGCATTCGAGAAGTCAGGTGTTCGATATCTCAGAAGACACTATTTGATATCTCTGAATACACTGTTCGATATCTCATTCGATATCTCAGAGATTTGATATGTCTATTACTCTGTTCGAGAACTCAAGGAGTCAACAGGTCAAAAGTGATATTCGAGTTCTCAAAAGGGTCAACAAGTCAAAGCTACATTCGATATCTCAAAGACTCAAGATGCTATTCGACATCTCAGGGATTCGATATGTCAAAATGCTCTATTCGATATCTCAAGGACTCCCAGAGAAAAGAGCTATTCGAGAAGTGATTCGATATGTCAATATAACACTATTCGAGAACTCAGAGTTATCGATTAAGTCAATTCTAGTTCTCGAATCACTCACTTAGCCACTTCTCGAATACATTCTTGAAGACAAAATACTGAAGAATTTTACAAGTCAGAAACCTGCAACAAGCCAAGACGCTTTATTTGACTATGTACTATAAAGCACTTTGGAAAGCCTACAAAGAAGCTTGGAGAGATAAGTCAGGGGACAAGGAGCTAAAGAAGTGGATCTGAACAGGCTTTGCAAAGTCAAATCTGTAGCCGTTTGGACTCTTACTCAAATGAGATAGACAGACTGGAAAGTATTTTGTTTACCTACCTTATTTGTAGTAATTAGGTGTATCCATGTCTATAAGGATACAGCCTCACTTCCTTAGCAGATAAGTTTTTCAAGATACATCACAAGAAATATCTCTCTGAGAAAAACGAAGCTGAGAATACTATCATTTGTATTCACAGTTTGTAGCAAAATCTTTATCTAATAAAATATTAGATTAAAGTGATATTGTGTTGTGTTTGTCTCTGTTATCCGCACTTACATATCTCACACACTCAACACATATCTTGCTGCAAAGATTCAAGAACGAAGAAAAGTTCAAGAATCCATTCACCCCCCTCTGTATTCTTTTTACTGTATTCAATACTCAACATTGTGGATGTTAATTGAAAAATATTTATACTTATGTATCTTATCATGATTCTCACGATCATTGATTACAGATTTATCAAAAAGTTAAAATCGCCTATTAATTGTTGCCAAAAAAATTGTAATGATTTTGAATAAGGATTAGAAATGACACAATAAAAATAATTTTATTGTTTTACCTTAAAATAATGGTACTTTTATATTAATCATTCATATTTTATAACAAAATAATAATAATAATGTTCTATTAAAATTTTTAAACTTTTATATTAAATATGAAATAAAGTGTATTTAATAGGTATAATTAATGATAAATTAAATGCAAGAAAATTGTTTTAACAAAAAAATCAAAAATGTGAAAATTCAAGAAAAATATTTTGAAACTTCTGAGTGCAAGCCTCTCCGGTCTCCTGCGCGGATCATAAATTTTCATTTTAAAATATTGAAAACAGATGAATTATTTTTTATTATTTTTAAAAATTGATTGGTCTCTTAAGAATTTTTTTAAAAAAATTGATTCAAAACAATTTACATAAATTATAATTTTGAAGATACTCTCTTTACATATCAAAAATTTTCGTAAACTCAAAAATATCAAAAACATAAAAAGTAGCAATTATAATACAAACGTAGTCTTTACGATCAAAAGTTGTAAATATTATATATTATAACACTTTTTAAAGCTGACATCCCTTTAATAACATACATGTTCAATAGTTGTGTAAAAATTTATTTAATTAGAATATTAATTTATTTCGACATAATATAATGAACAACGGGTGTTTAACTTTTCATTGATTCAATCTACCGATAAAATTGGGTTTTTCAATTTAATCGGTTTGGTCATAATCTATGTGTAATTTACTCATGTGTAAAAATAAAAAATTATTTTTATTATTTTTATTACAGGTGTTAAGCAAATATTTATATACTTCTCTAATTTATTATGATTTCCATAATCACTAATAATAAAGATTTCTTGAGATGTTAAGGTTCGTTTATACTACAATTGTCCGAAAAGAAATGGAGTGGTATTCGATAGGGAATAAAAAAGGACGCAATGTAAACAATTTTCGGTCATCATTTTACCTTAAAATAAACTTAATTATATATGTAATTAATATTTAATATTGTAATAATAATTATAATGCTCAAATAAAGTTTTGTATTTTTTAAATAAATAAAATAAATTTAACACATATTTATTTGGGATAATTAATGACTAATTAATATGTCACTAAAAGCTATTTAATGCAAGATAATAATTTCAATTAAAAAATTTTAAAAAATAAAAAATCAAGAAAAATATCTTAAACGCTTCTGGTAACTTTCCGCTCTCCAGACATTATAATATCGGGTTAAATATCTTGTTGGTCACTGAAGTCGGCCTAATGTATCAAGATGGTCACTGAACTGAAATTCGACTCAAACAGGTCACTGAAGTCAGCCTAATGTATCAAGTCAGCCTAAGTCTTTGTTTTTTTGACGGAAACAGACTGCAGATTGACATAAACGCTTATAACTGCAGATTCACTTAACATTTAAAAAATCCGAGACCATATTTGTGTTACCCAGATTATTCTCTTCAAAATAGATACAGTATTGATAAGTTTTATTTCAGTTTTTGAAGAAGAACAATTCTAGTTCTTGAATTTTCTTTTTCGATTCATATAAATCTAGAGCTCATAATGAAAATCAAAACAAGTTTTATGAGACCCATAGCATCTAGATTAACACACTTTAATTTCACAAAATTTGGTGGAGATTTTTCGGACAAAATTTTGCGGACAGTAATTTCCGTCAAAAAAATGATCAACTTGATAATCCTGGCTGACTTCAGTGACCTGATTGATACCGTTTTGAGTTCAGTGACCAACTTAATACATTAGGCTGACTTCAGTGACCAACAAGATATTTAACCCTTATAATATATATAGATTGTAGTAAATAAAACAAACTAATAACAGAACATGCCTACTAAATCAATAAGTAAACTAGATGATAGCTTTAAGTATCTAATGACTGTATCACTTATGATAGAAATAAATTTCTTCTTTTTTACGAAGTTAGTCAGAACAAGGGAGGTAAACAAGTCAAATTATTCGTGAATTACTCGAATTTGGTTCGTTAAGTATTTGAATTTGGTTTAGTAATAATTAATTTGAGCTCAAATTCAAGCTATTCGAATATTTTACCAAGTCGAGTTCGAGTTTCAAATTATTCGGCTCGTAAGGTTCACGAGCTAATCTAGTTTTTATTATTTTTCATTATTATATATTATACATATATTTCTTTATATATATATATATATATATATATATTTAATATTTTTATATAATTTATATATTTAATCGAGTCAAACTCGAGCCGAACCGATCATATTGTAATTTTTGCCATATTCGATGAAATTGATTTGAACTTTCAAGCCGAACTCAAACATATCGAACTTTTTACGAACCGAGTTTCGAGCTTAAAATGGAAATCTTGATCGAACTCGAACCTGAACTCGAGTCCAAACTTTTTTGTCGAATTCAAACTCCAATCTGATAGGATTCGACTCGGCTCGATTCGATTACATTTCTAATCAGAACTTCAGTCGCCCAACATTTTTCGACTCGGCTCGACTCGATTATACCCCTAATCAGAACTTCAGTCGCCCAACATTTTTCACGATAAAAATATTTGATTCATACAATAATATAGATATTTGATTCCTAATAATACAAGATAGACAAAAATTTAAATTATGAACCAGACCTCGTATTCTTTTTTTTTTTAAAATACACCGAATCTCGAGAAAAGATCCTTATAGTCACAATTCTGAAATAAAATGCCCAAAGTATCATTATCTGGAAATATGACCGTTACTATCACTCCTAAGCGTGAGTTTAAGTCACGTTTTCTAAAAAAATTGCTCAACTACTGATTCTGGTATTGGGCCGAGGAATTATGGACCCAAGGGAGTGTACAGTCTCACAGTCGGTATATAAATCCATGATGACAGTGTTTGTTTTTTTTTTTTTTTTAACACCTGTTAAACTTGCGTTTCTGAATATTTTTTTTTTTTGGTTTTTAAGAGTAAAGTACATTTTGTGTACTCGCATTTTGGGTGTCAGACCACTTGGGATACTAAACTTATAAAAGTATTATTTGCTATACTCGACTATAAACTTTTTTATAATGTGTGTACTACCGTCAAATCTGGTTAACTCCGTTAATTTTTTCAAGGGCATTTCAGTCTTTTCATCATCATCTTCCTCCTCAAACCCATTTCCAGCACTGTTGAAACTTTTAAGAAATTAAAACTTGAATATCTCATTCATTTCTTAACAAAATCAAGTCATTCAAGTTGTAGTAAAATCATTTTTTCTCCTCTACAAATTGATATTGATTTTTACTATCAACATTTTAATTTGCTTTTGCATTAAATTAATCATTTGATTTGAATACTGCACTTAATTTTACACTTGTCTCTGGGTATCCTGGACGTAATTGCTTATGCAGTTTTTGTACCATTTCTAGTCCTTCCGGTTGAAGTTGTTAGGCTTGAAGGTTCTAAACCTCCTTGATATGCAGTTGTAATAAAAACAAGTTTACTAGCAGTAAAGCCTTCGTACTAACACAATTTTGTGATAGACCAAACACCACACAAGATCTACACACTTTCCTTGAAAGTTTTCGACTGACTTGGTAAAACTTGTGGCAGGGATGTGTAGTGCTTAAAAGTTCAAACAAATTGTGATAGCTCCTGGGTTATTTGTCGGACGTCACTGCCTATATGGATTACCCTGTTCATACGGAGCTGTTAGTCTTCCCATCTCTGTCAGAAAAGGAATCAACATGTTCTTAAATGGTTTTGTGCAGACTGGAAATACTCAATTTTGTGAGGATTCACTTGTATTTGAGGTATGCTTCATTGCAGAACATCAAATTAAAATATTGATTGTGAAAATCAATATCAATTTGTAGAGGAGAAAAAGATGATTTTGTTATAACTTGAATGACTTGATTTTGTTAAGAAATGAATGAGATATTCAAGTTTTAATTTCTTAAAAGTTTCAACAATGGTGGAAATGGGTTTGAGGAAGAAGATGATGAAAAGACTGAAATGCCCTTGAAAAATTTAACGGAGTTAATCAGATTTGACGGTAGTACACACATTATAAAAAAGTTTATAATCCAATATAGCAAGTGGTACTTTTAAAAGTCTAGTATCCCAAATGGTCTGACACCCAAAATGCGAGTACACAAAATGCACTTTACTCAGTTTTTAATGTAACGCAACATGAAAATGCATTTTTGGATAAACTCATGTTAAAAATGTGTTTTCTAATATTGTTTTTAATTAATAGAGAAAACGTAACATTAAAATGCGTTTTTTAAAAATCCAGGATAAAATTGCATTTTTCAATGATAGATAGGACCGTTTTTCAAAATTATGATATTTTAAACCATTTCATTCAAATTGTGATACAAAAAACCGTCACGAACCTGATCTTGAAAAACGAAAATATCCCATGGTCTAAACTATAAATTCCAAAATCCTGATTAAAAAACCAAACCAAACCAAACATACCCAGTATATCCCGCTCAGAGCAGGGTCTGGGAGGGTAGGATGTACGCAGACCATACCCCCACTTGTAGAGCGGGGAGGCTGTTTCCGTGTAGACCCTCGGCTAAGTGCACGACATACAAAGAGTGTGATAATTACAAAGGAAACCAACTGACACGGAAATGATCAATGCCATACCTGAGCCCATGGCGTTCTCCACATGGGGCATACCTTTCTGCGAGGATTTATGATATTCAAAACTTGATGCGCTCCAACCACACGAAACTCCTGCACGGAGACAGCACCGAGCCAGGATCCCTGTAACTGCAAAACAAAAAAACAGAAGACACTAAAAACGCAGAGTGAGAACGCTAGAGCCGATCCTGATTCATAAATGCTAAACCTCGACAAGCCATGCTGTCCAAAATCTTTGCATCTCTCTCCACCCCCATCTAACCGTACGATAAAAGTCCAATCCAACGGCAAAAAGCATTCCACGATCGGTACACTTGATCCTTTTGATCGACCATTCTAAATGTGGCTCTAATGCTTCCACGACAAACTCTTTTAAACCATTAGATTAAAATCAAATCCAACGGCTGTTGTAATCTCAAAACACTTTATGCGTTTAGTTTATCTACTTGTAACATAGGAGTAACATTAATGTCCCGCTCTTTTCTTATTTCCTCTACCAAATTTATTTCATTTTTATTTATTTTGTCCACCGTTTTGTACCAATCACTAAATTCCATACAAATAGATACACATATTTGTGTGTGTATTGTTTGATTTTGTAGAAAAATGGTGGAGGCAACTACAAGTTCATTTGCTGGAAGCTTACCATCAAGTAGTGAAAGATCTTCTAGCTCTGCTCTTCAACTTGAAGTTAAAGAAGGTATTTTTTTTTAATTTTCAAGATTTTTTTTTGGTTATGTGAGCTTATTTTTTGTGATTATTTTCATGTGGGTGTTCCTGCATTGGGATTGCAACTTTAATAATGATTGTTCAGTTGACTAAATGATGTGAAAGTTGAGCCTTTATTTTGTTCGGTGGTTTTAGTTTTAATGTGATTTTAGATTTTAGATCATAAAGATTAGTTTTTTCTTGAAATTTGTAGTTGGGTATGTTGAAATCTTGAAAATTTGGGAGTTTTGGTTGTGGGTTTTGGAGAAAATGGATTTTCTTGATCTGGGTGTGTGAAATTTTCTTGGGAGTGGTGATTTGGTAGGAATAAGCAATGGTAGATTGCTGTTATGTGTGTGTATATGTGTTTTGTTGTGGAATAGTAAGGTGGTGCTAAAATGGGAATATTTGTAGTGTTTGTTAAGTTTGGATTTGATCTGTCAAGGTGTGGAGAGTGATGAAGAGATCAGAAGAGTGCCTGAATTTGGAGAAGCTGGTGTTTCGGCTTCGGGAAGGGAGGGTAGCTCTCAGGGTGGTCCAGACCGGGTTCAAGGGACAGGAGAGGGTTCTAGAAAGAGGGGTAAAAGCCCGGCTGACAAAGAGAACAAGCGTTTGAAGCGGTAAGCTGGACAAATTTAATGTCATTGTCTGATTATGTTTTTGGGATAGCTAGTTCTGAGTTCTGACTGGGGCCGACGTAATAGCAAATTAAAGTCATTTTCTTGTTGCTTGTGTTTTGGTTATTGTATTTATGCTAATTTTGGATTCCCATTTTGAATTGTTTGTATGTTATATAGATTGCTAAGAAATAGAGTTTCGGCACAACAAGCAAGGGAAAGGAAGAAAGCGTACTTGAGTGAATTGGAGGTGAGGGTGAAAGATTTGGAGAAGAAGAACGCAGAGCTTGATGAGAGGCTGTCCACTTTGCAAAATGAGAACAATATGCTTAGACAAGTATGTCAAATTTACATAATGTTTGCGCATCTTATCGCTATGTGCATTCGTATAATCTAGTTATAATCATAGTGTTACATCATAACTTATTAACTTATCCTAACCTTATATGACAACCTTTACAACTAGGACTGTTCCACCTCAATAACTTGCAGACAATTTTTTGAATGTCATGCATTTCTTTGATGAATATTAGGCATTCTTTCTATTGAAGGTTGGTGTTGGTTGTACACATACTTTAAATATTCAGAATTTCGCATGTTCTGCACATTTTGAATTCACTCTTCACATAGTAGACTGTAGATGACATTCGGATGTACAATTTAAATCCTTTGTGAACTAGTTAAAATCAAGTGTATGATGATACACATAAAGTTGGCTTCTGTTTATTGAGCCATCAATTTTTGCTCAGAATATTTTGTGCACAACTCTTTATGTTTACAATATAAACGAAGTAAGACGAACTGTGTAGGTGAACTCTATGTATGGCATTTGTATCCAACACATTCTTAGTTTGCTAATCAAATTCTGTTTATTAATTTTATTTGCTAAGAGAATCACATGTGTTTGGACCATATAATCATGGAGAGAATTACCAATCCGCAATTTCTTTAGACTGTATTATCTTGCCAAGAGACGATACATTTCTATCTTGTTTAATTCGTTATGAATATTTGAAGAGTTGTATTAAATTTGTACAGTGTGCTGGTATAATATCGTAAACCTGTACTCCCTCTGCAAGTTCATTGGACTTGTGTCTTGCGACGAATTTAATAATCATAGTATAGACTTGAGTATACGTGTGATTGCTTATCCTTGCATATTATTACAATTTGCAGATACTGAAAAATACTACAAGTGGTGGCAGGCAGGAGGGGAGGAAGTAGACTGCCAGCGCTGGTCTGAAGAATTTCTTATGTGATAATAAAAATCTTAGAAGCCTTGTTCCTACTGTTTTTATTTCGAAGAAGTGGAAACTTTGTTGTTACCATTTTTCTTTTTCTGGTCCATCTAACATATATGTTGATGGTGCAAGGAAAAACAAGGCAATCTGAATTCCAACAGGGGTGGTTGGAATATAACTTCACCTCTTAAGTTTGGAATTTTTAGAGTATTTCAGTTCTGTATTAAGATTTAGAAGTAGCCTAGGTGTTTAGTCCAACGGCAAAACTGTGTTAAAATGTTGTCTACTTGCATTCCATGTTTAGGGTTCCAATGAAAATATTATGCATTACAAAGAAACTAGAAAAGAATCGCCTAATTTATATATTTATAATATTGTATACTTGATATTGGGAGATAAATTAACAATTATTGTAGATCTGTACACAGTAAACAAAATTAATTGCACTTCGATAAATTTATGATAACATATTAAGTAAAAAAAAGTAGGTACATCCTTGTTTCCATTTTCAAATCATATCTTTCTGCTAGGTTAATAAATTTACTCATTATTGGTCTGATAGAATTGGCATTCAAGATTTGTTCTAGTTACTTGCACTTGCAGTTGAGAACTAAACAGGAGTGTGTAGGATTAGATGATTTTACAGGCCAGTGAAGTGTCGAATGACACAGTATAGGGGGAGAAACAATGGGACTACTGTCAAACTTGACAGCATCTTCTTGAGAATCTTAAAAGCAAGCACCGGAGAGAGAGAGCTTGCATAGTGATTCTGTTGCTTTCTGTTCACCACAATTATGTTGCCTTGTACATTGATTTTTCGCCATACTAACATATCATCTTTGCCGATCGTTGGAACTTGAAAGGGCCATGTAATCTACAGCTAGTGCGTGTCACGTACTAGTACATACCATCTTGGCTCTTGAGGCATCATGTAAATACATGCAGCTTGGTGTAGTTAGTGGACAGCGAGTATACAGTAATTTGCTCCGGACTCTTGCTAGCATCATTTTATGAAAGGCTTCATGGAATGTACTTGTGTTGGTCCTATCTATCACTGGTCCTATCTATCACAATCTGAAAGGAAATGGACAATCTGAAAGGAAATGACCCCAAATATGACAGCATTCCAAGACATAATATAAAATAGTGTTTTTATTTTTTATTCTTTTTAACGCTAATGCATGTAGCGTTAGAAGGGGTTATTTTTTATTTTTTTTTTATTTTTTGTTTTCTTGCTTGAAAACGCAAGTTCAGACTTTGTTTTCAAAAGTAAACGCCACTTTATGTGGCGTTTGATGTCTTATTATTATTATTTTTTTTATTCAAGACGCAAATTCAAGTTGAGTTTGCGGTACTGGTACTTCTAAAACGCTAAACTAAGTTGAGTTAAAGTACAAAACGCCACTTCATGTGGCATTTATTTTTTTATTTTATTTTTTTTGCTTTTTTCTCCTAAATATATACGATTTATTCGTCGTTCTGAATATTTCTAAAACCCAAAATGGAAATGATGAACCCCAAAAGTTAATTGTTTAACCCCTAAATTTAAATAAAATTATTTTTTTTTAATTTTAAAATTTTAATTAAAAAATTGAATCTGGCAGCCTGACGCGTTTAAAAATTAGGATTAGTTAGGGTTTAGGGTTGTTTAAGTTGTTAACAACCCTAAACCCCAAACCCTAAACCCTAAGTTCGTATACGGTTTATTGATCTTTGGCTGCGAATAGTCCTTCAAAGCCTTGACTGCTGCTGGTAATTCTGCCATCTCTACAGTAGTTTCAAGTTCCTCTTTCTGATTATCTACTACAAGACCGTCTTCTGCCAGTTTTTCCTTACGAGCCTGCAAACGTGTTCGCATACACGTTCAAGTACCTGAAAACACCACGAAACAAACAACTAAGTAAGAAATCCGAGTCAGTGAACGCTAACGACCACTGATGACAAGCACATAAACTAAACAAAACACCGATGATCCCCGGCAGCGGCGCCAAAAACTTGTTAACACAAAATCACGCAAGCGTACGTGGTCACAAGTAATATATAAGGTTAAGTCCAAATTCGTTCCCACAGGGATCAGGTTATGGTTCTTTTCAGTAAATGCACCTATTCAACAATGTATGATCTTAATTCACTGCTAAGACAAGTAATTAATTGAGATTTTATTTAACTAAATTTAACTAATATGCAATTTAAGAATTAACTAGCTAATGAGATCTAAAATCAAATTACTTATATGGGAATAAACATGGAATTCTAACTTCATTATCTACTTCACTTAGAGTCGCAGCCTTTAATCAATACATGTGATGGTTTTGATATCTGATCGGACAACACGAAATAAGTAAAAGCTACCTCTCGGTATACTAATACCAAACTACGCATGCATCCACAAAAGAGATAGAAGATGGGTAGACACCAATTATGTTTAGACCCTATATCTCTATAGAATTTGAAAACATAAAGGTTTAAGCACAAGTTATCCACTTAGATCACATAGGGCAGCATAATATCTCTATTTACGCCACAAATCATGATGTTAAAACATCAACCTATCCTATGCTAGCATGGCAAGTTCTAAATCTCAAGATCCACTCTCGTTTAGCAAGAGATTAACAAATTAGATGTTCGCGACGCATCTAAATACATGAAACACAACCATACGAGGATATCAAGAATTCACCACACATAAATCTTTAAAGCATATAAACTACTAAGCTACATAGATAACTCCGTTAGAATCCCATGACAACGATTAGCTCATAATTGAACTGTTCATCGTCATGGGTTTTGATGAAAACATGATATAAAACAAGATATGAATAAAAGAAGTAATTATATTAATAAACAAAGAGTTAAGAAAACAAATCTATAATCCAGAATAACACAAAGGCTGAAGTAGATCTAGATCCGTTGCTTGTCACTAGCGTTGAATCCTTCTCTCCTTTTCCCCCTTGCAGATCTAAGCTATGTTACAATAATAATAACTAATAATATGTCTATCTATATTACAATGGTATGATGTGTTTATATAGGCACTACAAGTCTTGCCCAGCAAGAAAATACAAAACATAATTATAATAGAATTTCTGCAAGATACGTTTCCTAATTTGATTATGTTTTGTAAGGAAAATTCGTGGCTGACTTTTCTTCAGATTTACTGGAACGTTCCCCACGTAATTGGACCTCTGGACTATCTTAGAATGATAGGAAATCTCGTTATCTTCGCGTGGACTGCTTACGGGCCTAAAACGGACTTCTAGAACTCAAGATATGGCCAAAACAGTGTAAACTGTGCAACCCTTCTCGAAAATCTGAATTTTAATCAATTAATTCCCAAAAAATTATAAAAGCATCCACCTTAGTCAACATTCTCGTAATCCTGCACAACTAAGCAAAACACATCAAATCTACAACAACTTGAGCCCAAGACAATCAATTTAAGCCGAAATTAAGCGATCCAAGTGGATATAAAATCCACTTATCACACCCCCAAACTTAAACCGATGCTTGTCCTCAAGCATAAACAATTACAACTAACTAACTAGCTAGTACCACTTCCGTAGGTGATCACGGTTGCATTTGGCATATGCAACAAGCCCTTTAAACCCCTAGGCAGCCCTAGTGGACGAGTAAGGTCTCGTGAGGGCCTATAGCGAATGTACCCACAAAATCCATTTAACCTAATGCAATGCAATGCATGAATGCAACTATAATGAAAAATGCAACGATCCCCTTCAAACTAACCAAAACCAACGAGCAAGCAAATATCTCAAAGAATGCAAATAAATCCAAATAGAGCTCGACCAAGTTCCCGTATACTAACAATACATGAACAAAAACGTGCGTGTGTGCAATGCTCATCAGAAATACTCCCAAAACTAGGTCAAAAATCATACATGCTTTTCGTCAAGACAATCACAGGTTTATAAATAGAATAGACCGTAGACACTTCATAACCTAAGAACACCTCCATCCTTATCCAAGGTAGACAGAAATTCATGCTTTATTAACGACAAACAACTATGACACATAATATACAAACATGCTTATTTAACCGTGCAATGGATGAGACCCCGAAAGGCTTATACAATAATACCCATGTAGCGAGCGTTGGGTTAGTGGATCCCAGACTATAAAAGCCTTAGGTCACTAGGCACAAAGTCCCCGCGAACTTAATTGCTCGAGTATTAAAGAGCTCACCCTGGTTAATTTTGCATATAAACAATTGACATCATTTTTTTTCTTTTCTTTTTTTTTTTCTCTTTTTTTCTTCTTTCTTCTTTCTGCTTTTTTTTTTTCTATGCAATCTGGAATGAGAATTCTCAATTCCAACCCTAGACTACTCATATAAATATGAGCCGGCTACTAGCCATTTGACGCCTAGCCATTATTGACAATTATTTACAATTTAAGCATGAAATCCATGTTTTCCCCCAAACTTAGACTTAATTGTTCTAGGCCATCAAGGGAATAATGAAAATTCTAAATATAATCAAGTGATTAAATCTCAAAACATCCAAACAAGCATGATCTCAACCTAGCTCAAAAGCACCCAACGAGACTGTGAAAAGATTTTGTTTCTGAAACATGCAAGTCAATTTCATAGAAACTATAAATCAACCCTCTACTCATCATTATCACACTCAATTAGACACCTACCTACCAATCAGAATTAGCTCGTTCTAAGGGATCATGAAACATGCATGCCATGACAATGCAACTAATATGAACTCACATGATATACATAAATAAAAACAGGATGTCCTACATGAAACAAACGTAGATAATACGAACATAACATGAATGAATTACTACTAAGCATGCAAAACATGATATCCTACATGAACATATATATACAACAACAACTACTAATCCCTCAAACCACCCCCAAACTTAAAATATTCAATGTCCGCATTGAATGGAAGTAAATACAAGGGAAAGTAGAAAACATACCTAACCAGCTGAATCATAACCCTCCTCGGATGAATCTGGTGGAGGATAATGCGTACGAGCTCCATAGACTAGCCCTCTCCCAAATAACAAGAATCCTACAAAACCCCCAATTACAAGAACACAAATTCGTAATAAAAATAATATTAGAGAAGATTTAACCCAATTACGAATCAAAGAGGTGAACTTGTAATTAATTCCTCTTTAGAATTGAATTTAAATAAATAGAAGAGGAATTGGATTTGTATGTATGGGTGTGTATATATAATGGAGGGATTGGGTGAATAAAATTAATGTGAAAAGGAAAAATTTTGGGTGGGTATGAAATTGATGTAGGATAGAAATAGGATTTGATGAATTAAAGAAAAAGAATTAGAATAGGTTTAGAATTTTAGAAGAGAGATGGGGGGTTTTGGAATGGAAATAGGATTAGAATAGGTTTAGAACGGGGGTATAAATAGAATGGGAGGGGAAAGATAAAATATTTTTAATATACACAACAGGTGCACACACGGAACAAGGCTGAAATATATATATATTTTTTTTTCAATCCACGCGCCAACTGCCAGCGTCCAGGGCAAACTGCCCCTCTAACAGTTGCGCAGGCGCAACCTGCGCCACAACCCCCGCAGACTGCCCCCATTCCAGTAACGCAGGCGCAGCCTGCGTTACACAACCGCAATTTGCCCCACTTGCAGAAACGCAGGTGCAACCTGCGTTACACACCCAAAATTCGATTTTTTTCATTTTTTTTTTTTTCACACAACACTCAAATTTTTTTTTTTTTCTTTTTTTTCCTATACTAATGCATGGGTTGCCTCCCACGAAGCGCTTCTTTAACGTCAATAGCTTGACGTTACTTCCTCAAATCAAGGCGGTTTCAAAAGAATAACCGAACCGTTCTCAACAGACAAACCATTCATACGAACTTTGACATCTTGATTGCTTGCTTTCCACAAATCACTTCCATCAGATTTCAACCTAATTTTACTACCAAATGGCCAAATCTTTTTCTTCTTCACACCTCTCAGGTGCTTCTCTGACTCAACCGGTTGAACAAAAATTTCCTCATCCTTATCATCTGCTTTCCACCTTCGCAACACGTTATCATGCCCCTCTTCAAAAATCACTAGCTCATTATTCAAAAGGACATACCTCAAATGTGGTGGAAGTTTTCCAAGCTTTACTTTCGAAAGATCACGAACCGAAGAACTGTCCGATTTCTCGCTCAGCAACTGATCAAACTTCTTTTTCTGACCCGTATCAACTATTTCCACACTGCAACACTCTTCATCCTCTGTTGGAAATTTCATGGCCTTGAACACATTAAAGGTGACACTCTGATCTTGCACCCTCATTGTAAGCTCTCCTTTTTGCACATCAATCAAAGTATGGCCTGTAGCTAGAAAAGGCCTTCCCAAGATTATGGGAATCTTCTTGTCTTCTTCAAAATCCAAGATAACGAAGTCAGCAGGAAATATGAGCTTATCAACTTTCACCAAAACATCCTCCACTATGCCCCTAGGATAAGTGATTGACCTATCAGCCAACTGCAAAGAGATGTTGGTTGGCTTTGGCTCCGGCAGACCAAGTTGCTTGAACACAGATAAAGGCATGAGATTGATGCTAGCTCCCAAGTCACACAAGCACTTGCTAAAAGAAAGGTTGCCAATAGTGCAAGGGATGGTAAAACTTCCCGGATCTTTAAGTTTAGGTGGCAACTTCTGCTGCAGAACTGCACTACACTCCTCCGTTAATGCCACTGTTTCAAATTCTTCCAACCTTCTCTTTCGTGACAAAATATCCTTCATGAACTTTGCATACCTCGGCATCTGCTCCAATGCTTCAACAAAAGGAATGTTAATGGACAATTTCTTGAAGACATCCATAAACTTCTGGAACTGAATTTCTTGACTTTTCTGCACGCGTCGAGGAAACGGAGGAGGAGGATAGATTTGATTATTCTTTGAAGATTGCTCCGGAGTAGACTTTTCAACAGGTTTCTTGCTCTTCTCACCATCAAGCTGATCAGCCACTAAATCAGATTTCTCAATTTCTGGCACTGCAGATTTTTCAACCTGCTGATTCTGAACATCTTCATCTTCTTCAGCTGCTGATTGAGGGCCTGCTGTAACCTTTCCTGATCTCAAAGTCACTGCATTAACCTGTTCTTTGTTCCCCCTTCTGCCTGGATTTGTTTCCGTATCACTAGGAAGAGTTCCCTGTTGCATGTTCAACAAAGCACTTGTAATCTGTCCCATCTGGTTTTCCAAGATCTTTTGAGAAGCTTGAAGGTTCTTCAACATCATCCTCATATCATCCATTTCTGATTTTTCATTAGATGATTTCCCCGCATGAGCCTGGGGTTGTTGCTGCTGAAATCTAGGAGGTTGATATGGTGCCCTTGGAGCATACTGTTGTTGATAGCCTTGATTGAATGGCCTAGCTTCCTGACTTTGAAACTGCTGATAAGACTGCTGAGGTTGTTGAGCACTTTGGTTGTTGCTCCAGCTAAAGTTAGGATGATTCCTGTTGTTCGGATGATAAGTGGCTGGAACTGGTGCAGCAGGTCTCTGGAAATTACTAACGAACTGTGCTGATTCAGAAGAGATAGCACACTGACTTGTCTCATGTGCGCCCGCACATAGCTCACAAATACTAGCCACCTGCTGAATCCCATAATTAGCAAGAGAATCCACCTTCATCGTAAGAGCCTTCAACTGAGCTGCAATAGCTGAAGCTGTGTCAACTTCAAGAACACCTGCTACCTTACCTTGAGAAAGCCTCTGGGTTGGATTTTGATATTCATTAGCAGCCATCATCTCAATAAGATCATATGCTTCCTCATAGCTCTTAGCCCACAGAGCTCCACCTGATGCTGCATCTAGCAAAGGTCTAGACTGTGCTCCCAACCCATTGTAAAAACCATTAATAACCATCCAATCAGGCATGCCATGATGTGGACACCTACGAAGCATCTCCTTGTAACGTTCCCAAGCCTCACACAAAGACTCGCCAGATTGCTGCTGAAATTGAGTTAACTGGTTCCGCATTGCTGCAGTTTTCGCCATAGGGAAGAATTTAGTAAGAAACTTCTGAGCAAGATCATCCCATGTAGTAATGGAACCAGCTGGTAGAGAATGTAACCAGCCCTTAGCCTTATCCCTCAAAGAAAATGGGAAAAGTCTCAACTTGATAGCATCCTCCGACACACCATTAAATTTGAAAGTGTCGCAGATCTCGATAAAGTCCCGAATATGCATGTTAGGATCCTCCGTAGAAGCACCCCCAAACTGAACCGAATTCTGCACCATCTGAATTATGCTCGGCTTGATCTCAAAGTTGTTCGCTGCAATAGCTGGCCTGACAATACTAGATTGTATGTCATTGATCTTTGGCTGCGAATAGTCCTTCAAAGCCTTGACTGCTGCTGGTAATTCTGCCATCTCTACAGTAGTTTCAAGTTCCTCTTTCTGATTATCTACTACAAGACCGTCTTCTGCCAGTTTTTCCTTACGAGCCTGCAAACGTGTTCGCATACACGTTCAAGTACCTGAAAACACCACGAAACAAACAACTAAGTAAGAAATCCGAGTCAGTGAACGCTAACGACCACTGATGACAAGCACATAAACTAAACAAAACACCGATGATCCCCGGCAGCGGCGCCAAAAACTTGTTAACACAAAATCACGCAAGCGTACGTGGTCACAAGTAATATATAAGGTTAAGTCCAAATTCGTTCCCACAGGGATCAGGTTATGGTTCTTTTCAGTAAATGCACCTATTCAACAATGTATGATCTTAATTCACTGCTAAGACAAGTAATTAATTGAGATTTTATTTAACTAAATTTAACTAATATGCAATTTAAGAATTAACTAGCTAATGAGATCTAAAATCAAATTACTTATATGGGAATAAACATGGAATTCTAACTTCATTATCTACTTCACTTAGAGTCGCAGCCTTTAATCAATACATGTGATGGTTTTGATATCTGATCGGACAACACGAAATAAGTAAAAGCTACCTCTCGGTATACTAATACCAAACTACGCATGCATCCACAAAAGAGATAGAAGATGGGTAGACACCAATTATGTTTAGACCCTATATCTCTATAGAATTTGAAAACATAAAGGTTTAAGCACAAGTTATCCACTTAGATCACATAGGGCAGCATAATATCTCTATTTACGCCACAAATCATGATGTTAAAACATCAACCTATCCTATGCTAGCATGGCAAGTTCTAAATCTCAAGATCCACTCTCGTTTAGCAAGAGATTAACAAATTAGATGTTCGCGACGCATCTAAATACATGAAACACAACCATACGAGGATATCAAGAATTCACCACACATAAATCTTTAAAGCATATAAACTACTAAGCTACATAGATAACTCCGTTAGAATCCCATGACAACGATTAGCTCATAATTGAACTGTTCATCGTCATGGGTTTTGATGAAAACAAGATATGAATAAAAGAAGTAATTATATTAATAAACAAAGAGTTAAGAAAACAAATCTATAATCCAGAATAACACAAAGGCTGAAGTAGATCTAGATCCGTTGCTTGTCACTAGCGTTGAATCCTTCTCTCCTTTTCCCCCTTGCAGATCTAAGCTATGTTACAATAATAATAACTAATAATATGTCTATCTATATTACAATGGTATGATGTGTTTATATAGGCACTACAAGTCTTGCCCAGCAAGAAAATACAAAATATAATTATAATAGAATTTCTGCAAGATACGTTTCCTAATTTGATTATGTTTTGTAAGGAAAATTCGTGGCTGACTTTTCTTCAGATTTACTGGAACGTTCCCCACGTAATTGGACCTCTGGACTATCTTAGAATGATAGGAAATCTCGTTATCTTCGCGTGGACTGCTTACGGGCCTAAAACGGACTTCTAGAACTCAAGATATGGCCAAAACAGTGTAAACTGTGCAACCCTTCTCGAAAATCCGAATTTTAATCAATTAATTCCCAAAAAATTATAAAAGCATCCACCTTAGTCAACATTCTCGTAATCCTGCACAACTAAGCAAAACACATCAAATCTACAACAACTTGAGCCCAAGACAATCAATTTAAGCCGAAATTAAGCGATCCAAGTGGATATAAAATCCACTTATCAGCGTTTTCTAAAAAAAAATAAAAAAACATATAAAACGCTACACGAAGTAGCGTTTTTACTGAAAAAAATTAAAACGCTACACGATACTGTGTTATGGAATGATATTTGGGACCAAGTTTTTGAGCTGTAATATTTGGGGCCATTTAACTTCAAATTGTGATATTTGGGGGCCTTTTCTCTACTTGGACCTAGCAGTGTGAAACTCTTGCCCGCTAGGATTTTATTATTTATAAAGGCTTGCGCATATAGGCAGAGATTGGTGATGAGGAATGTAAAAGAATTAATTTTGACAGGGATTCACAATTTCATTCAAGATATCATATCACATACATATCATAGTCTAATCTAATTACCAGAAGTCATTACAAGAGCATGCTCCATCCCTAAAACTGTGGAAACGGTTTCTGTCTCTCACGATTATTTCTCGTTTATAGACCTTGGATATAAATTTAGTAGCAGAATGACAATCTCCACAAATTCGTAAGTTCTTCATAATCCTTATACAAGTTCCAGGTGGTGTCTTCAGAAGTGCAAAAGCAATAGCAAGCTTTTCACTATGCCTATTCAGTGCATCCTCCTTGTCCTCTTCATCAATGTCAAGCAAAACCTCTGTTGTGGTAGGAACATATCCTGCCCTCCTCATTTTCCTCGCCATCTCATCAATCATCTCATATATCTCTTTATAGTTGTCATGTGTTTTATCTCCTGCAACAAACTCATAAATTTTATTATCCAGCTCAATCATGGTGCTTCCGGGAATCTTCATTATTCCCTTCTTCCCCATCACATCTCGAATTGAGGTTTTCTTTTCCCAGTGGGACATTTTTGCGTATATGTTGGAAAGTAAAACATAATTCGACTCTTGCATTGGCTCTTTACTAATCAACTGTTTTGTTATAGTTTCGCCTAGGTGAAGCTCACCGTGAGCACGACAAGCAGTAATAAGTGTTCGCCAAATTATCGAGTTTGGCTTAATTGGCATGTTTTCAACAAACTGCGCAGCCTCTTTGACAAGTCCTGCTCTACCAAACAAATCCACCATACAACCATAGTGTTCTATCTTAGGTACAACACCAAATTCTGTCAACATCAAATTAAAATACTTTTTACCTTCATCAACTAAATTAGAATGACTACAAGCAGTAAGCAACCCGATAAAAGCAACATCATCCGGTGCAACCCTACTTTTCGTCATCTCATTAAACAACGCAACAGCCTCTAAACCACGCCCATGCATTGCCAGACCTACTATAACCGAAGTCCAGGTAACAATAGTTCTATCACTCATACTCCGAAACAAGCTCAACGCTTTATCCACATTACCACATTTAGCAAACATGTCAATTAGCGCATTCCTAAGCTCCACACTTTTCTGAACCTTCTCCTTCTCGATAAAAGACTCAACCCATTTCCCCAGCTCCAACGCACCAAGATCAGTACACGCAGACAACAACGAAACCAAAGTAACTTCATCCGGCCTAACCCCCATAATCTGCATATTCCTAAACAACTCAACCGCATCACTCGACATCCCTAACCTAGCATACCCACCAATCATCACACTCCAACTCACACAATCCGACTTACACATTTCATCAAACACTATCCTCGCAAACTCGATTCCTCCACTACAACAACAATACATATGAACCAAAGTATTATTCACATGAACATCATCATCAAATCCTAATTTCATCACTGACCCATGAACCTGTTGCCCCAAATTCAAGTTCCCAAGACCAGCACAAGCCTTAAGAACAAACGGGTACGTAAATTTATTCGGCATCACATTAATGCCCACCATGTGTTTGTAAAAATGCAGAGCACTATTTTTCGAATGACCGGTAAAAGAATAAGCTCTAATTACAGTATTAAACAGAAATGCATCATAATGGGTGGTGGAATTGGGGGAGAAAATGAAAGAACAAGCGTAATCGATAACGTTGAGCAACGAAGAAGTGGAAGCGAATTTGGTGAGGACTAGTGGGTTGTTTTGGAGACCAAATTTGAGGATTTGAGATTGGATTTGAGTGAGATTGACAAGGGTTTTGCAGGATTGGAGTAGAGATAATATGTTCTGTTCTGCAGCTCTTCCGGCGGTGTTGATTGGTGGATTTGCAAAGGAACTGAGCAGCTTGGCTTTGGCGCCATAGTACTGCATTTTTTGAATTTCAAGAAAGTTGTTTGTGAAAGGATATATATAGTTGTAGTTAATATTTATTTATTTATTTTTATTATTTCGGCATGTAAATGAGTCGAGTATTATTGCTTGAAGTTTGACTTAAATTTATTTGATTTTGATTTCATTTATATGTTAGTCGTTTTATTGTATGATTTTAAGTTTCAAAAATGAGACGAATATAATTGTAGAAGAACTAGATTTTAAGGCAGGAGTATAAAGCAATCACGAAATAGTAATGTGCATAAAAATGTATTCTAAACCTGAAGATCTCATGCAAATCTAAACAACTAGAACAAGAGCCTCTTAAAATTTTGTCCACATGTAGGAAAAAGCACATTAATCATTCCAGCTAAGAGGCCGAATCCCATGTCATTATCACTTTTCTTTCTTTGATAGTATTTCCTGCAATGACAGAATTTAAAGCAATGGAACAAATAAAGAGATTAACTAAACCACAAGCAATGAAACTTTTATAGTCTCAATATGTGAAGTGAGATAGTATCGGGCTTTCTTTAAGACAAAGATGTTCTGAAGCTAATTAAACCACCATATGACATAATTTAAGTGACACTGAGCCATTGAGAAAAATCTAACAAGATGCCGAAATGATACTTACTGCTAAATGTTGTCCCAGTGGAGGGAACCACCGCTGCCTCTAGCATTTGTAAACTTATACACAGGACCAGAAACTAGCCAAATAAGATTTTAAAGAGTTATAAATCTCAGTGTAGCTGAAACTGAAGTCTGAAATACAATAAGTTCATCATTCAAAAATTAACTTTCTTAAAGAAAGATACTTTACCTTCGTAACCCTCAACAACTGGATCTTCTGATAGATGAAGTGGTGCGTCTAGGTCAATGAATCTGTATGAAACAAATAAAATTATATTTCCGAGTATGTCCGCCTAGAAAGTAGGGTCTAGGTTCATTTTTTTACCTCTTATGATTAATTTAAGAAGAAAATCTTAACCAAAAAAAGTTTGGGGCAAACAATCAAATTCCTGAAATTTAACTGCAGCTATCTAGCTACTACTTACTTGAAACATCCAAGCCCTGCAGCAAGGTGACCAGCGAAGCCCATGGCAAGTCTACTCTCAACCATGCCACCAATCATGAGATGCAAGCCTGATGAACGTGCCAACTCAATGACTTTAAGGGCACCTAGTACCCCAAGTTTGGCGAGCTTGATATTGATGACATCTGCTAGCTTTAGTTCAACAATCTTCTCTGCATCAGCTAAACTGCGGCAACTTTCATCAGCGGCAACTGATACCCCGTATTTTTCTTTAGCAATTTGAGTTACACGGCCAAGACCTTCCCAATCATCCCTATGAACTGGCTGCTCAAACAGAACTGGAGTCAACTTCATCTCTGCAAAGCAGTAACAATTAGTAGGATTGACTTGTTCGAAAAGTAAACAATGTTAAGATGTTTGTAAAATTCAACAGAGTAATATTGACAAAAGTAAGAAACTTACCATGTAATGTCTGAAGAACTTGAATAGCTTCTGTGGAGGTGTAACCTTCATTAGCATCTAAGATTAAAAAGCATTCGGGGTGGGCTGCACGGATTGCTTGTAGCACTTCAATGTCTCCATTCAATTTTTTACCCACCTTAAGCTTCAAGGTTTTAAATCCTTTTTTGCAATACTTTGAAGCCAATCGAGCAGCTTCCAAAGAAGAAACAATTGGGATCTATGCATGACATGTTTCACATTTAATTACAAATTCATTGGATACCATAAATATTTATGTAAAAGAATAATCTATTGGGAAAAAAGTTATTGCTCAAACAGAAACTCAACTGTCATATCTGTAGTTATCGTGCTTGAAACTCCACCAAACACTCCCCACAAAGGCACGCCAATGCTATAAGCTACTGCGTCAATCAGGGCCATCTCAACTCCTGCTCTAACCTACAATAACGAAAGAAACTATTTAACTAAGAATACAGAAACTTAAGACTGAATTTCAAATATCGAATAAGGGAAGAGATGTAACATATGACATATTAGGACAATAATATTGAATGTTCACAGCTTAACTCCAAAATTTTATGCAACTTACAGAAGCATATGCATGCCCATGCAGAATCCTACCAATCTCGCCCAACAGTGAACCCAAAGTCATAGCAGGACTCCTCTTCATAAACTGACATGTTTCGGCCACCTTGGCCATAGCCAATGGCTGATCCTCTGCAGTTATAGGAGGAAGAATAGGAACCTCACCCCACCCAACACATCCATTGCTCAACTCAATCCTGATGGCCACATTCCGAACTTTTTCAACCCTTACGGTGGCAGTATTGATAGGTGAAATCAAAGGGACATTCAATGGTTTTCCCTCTGCCATTTGTACATCAACTATGAATGTGTGTGTCAAATTCTTGAATCCAATATTTGTCACAAGGGTTGCCATTGTTTTACCACCAAATAAGCAAGAAGCTATATCTACTCTGCAATAAATCCCATATTAAAATCAAGGTGGATAGCCCCGAGAAGAAACAAACCTACAGGCTAAGTTAAGCATGATAAAGCAATATTATCTGCATGATTTGGATTTCCAAAAACAGACATGTGTAGCTGAAGATATTCACTTTCAAGGTTGCACTACATATTTTGAAACTCTGAAATTCTGTAGGGCGTTTGTGCGCCTTGATATTAATTTTAGATATGATCATTCATAATCTGACTCATGTGGTAGCTGAAGAAGGTAAACTGAAGTGATTTAAAAAATTTGTAGGAGTAATTAATAGTAAGATATTAAGCATACTTAATATAACTGATCCTTCTGTGTCAAAGATTTCATAGAGCTAGGAGTAGGCAATCAAGATACCTAAAAGAGTTCATCACTGAAACTCATCGAAAGATATTGAAGCTTAATAGCAATGTAACCAACATTCGTAAGAATGACTCTGGATTTGATTTTCTAACAGAATTATGTTTTTACCTCGAATCAAAAGTCTGCAAATTCAACCAATAAAATGCGATAATACACATATGACAGATACATCTATATACACATAATAGAAGGTTTGCTTGTCAATAAAGAACATTCCCTGCTTTTATTAACATTTACTTATGTTTGTGATTGAGCAAAAAAAAAAAAAAAAAGTCACGCAACTTATTGCTACTAATAACCAAAAGTTAGTCATTCATTGTTTCAGCTACAGGTTCTGTAACACAAAAAAACTACAAGGATATCATCTTGAACCCAATAATAACAATTCTAATTAGCTCCAAATCATATATAACAACCTATGAGCTCGAATTCATAACACAACATACAAAAAATTATATTATAGGAGTGCAGTAGAGAAAATTAGAAATTTACCTTGATATTTAGAGTGATGGAGTCAGAAGCTAGATTTGTAGATATGATGAGAGTTTAAGATTTGCAGATGCCTAAGCGAAGATCAAATGAACTTTTAAACGATGGATTTTGACACCTTATCTATTAAGGAATGACTGAGGAGTAAAGCAAAGCATTCCATTCTTTGCAAAATGAAAATTAAATGGATCATCCCATCTATTGCAGAAAAA
Source organism: Saposhnikovia divaricata (assembly GCA_036435485.1). Taxonomy (NCBI): domain Eukaryota; kingdom Viridiplantae; phylum Streptophyta; class Magnoliopsida; order Apiales; family Apiaceae; genus Saposhnikovia; species Saposhnikovia divaricata. Next base: position 58,832,480 of record CM071596.1, read on the forward strand.
AAACTGGAGGTGGCAGCTGCTACCGTCTGTAAAGCAACTACTTTTACTTTAATCTCTTGTCAAATATACTTACATGAACATAATTGCACGCATGAACACTAATCTACTACCACATAAAGCAAGCAAAATTGAAAACGTATCAGCTTATTAGTTTTCTTTTTTCCGACTAACTTCAGAATTTCATCTAAATGGCTTTCTTGGAGAAAATGCAACATTTGCAGTAAAGAATAATTCTGTGTTTCATATAATGAAATCATCTTTATTTTACAAAAGTTAAACTAATAAATATAATTTCAGAGGGTCAGTAATTCAACACAAAGTAATAATAGTAGTGAATTGTAAATTCTTTACAATTTCATATATCATAGCTTTGTACGTAATCGTATGGGATTATTTTGATTATTTTTTAGAATATATATTTTGCTTTTTAGTATTAATATATATACGTTTAATTTCAACATTTTGATGATATTTTTTGTACAGTTATACTTTAGTAATGAATTATTTGTTAGCACTTAGTTTGTTTATTATTTATTGACAATAATTTAAAAAGAGTAATAATTTTTAAAGATTTAAGATAAAACATTTGTTGTTGGATTTTAATGGATATTAATATAATTTTTGTATATAATATTATATGTTTCAAATGGTTTTTTTTTTTTTCAATTTTTGAATTTCCTAATTTTTGATGATTATTTGTATACTTTCATATAATTTCATCGCATAATAATTTTTAAGTTTGTTTACGATTTAACTAATAAATTGTTTAAACTTTTAATCTTCATGTAATATTGCATTATTACTCGACATTTGTTGTTGGAGGAATTTCGTAACAACACGAAATCGGAGGGTTGCTGGAATAATAGAGCTAAATTATGTGTATGTGACTGTTTTAGGGGATTAGGGTTTATGAAAAAAGAGGGGGCTGGACTTGGCAGGTGTCTCGATTTGTCTCGTGTATCGGTCATCTCTTCTGCCAAGATGCCTGCGTACCTATATGTTTATATAGGATCAAGCCCCACGCAGTTCTGTGAATTAATTGGGCTTATCCCGAGAGACTTAAGGGATAAGTTACGTTAATGTGGGTAATGATTGATTTTATCTGATTTAATCTTATCGTTGTTATATCTTCCTGATTTGAAGAATATCGTTTGGAGATATTTTCAGTTATTGATTGATTGAGATTGATTCTTTACTCGTTTCAGAGAGATGATAAAACTTAGGAGTTAAGTTATAATTATTAATCTGAATTAATAATTAATATTATTAGAAATTTGGGAGATTATTAGACATGCCAAAATATGGTATAACAACTAGCCCCCAGTTCTTCAGTGTAGCTTGCTGCAGTGGAGAACTAAAAATTCTTCAAGCTTCCAAATTTCTTGAGTCGCTGAAAAAACTGAAAATAGATGATTAGAAAAATACTTAGAGCACCACTGTGCTCGTTAGGCGTATGCGGATGCAAATGTGATAGCATGCGATGACCATTATAGGATAGATATTTGCCAAGGTTTTCAAATGTGCGAGCATAAATAATATTTTTGAAATCCTTTGCGATCCTTGTTGTTTAGTTAGGACCTTGGCGCTAGTATATATCCCGAACTGGCGTACACGCTATTCAAGTGTCTGATGCAATCACATAAGGATGTGTCTATTGCAATCACATAATGATGTGTCTTGCGGAGTCTTCGATGTAGATAAGATGTAGATGTAGTTCTGGCGAACTAGTTTGCATAGGGATGCCTCCACCCATGCGACCTTGAGAGATCTGGCCATGGGCCTTCAATAAATATAGATTGCATAGGGATGCCTCCACCCATTCGATATAGTGATATCTTATAGGCCTTCAATAATCCAGTGGGTGCTGCACTTTACTAAGCATGTAGCATTGCGAGATTTATAGCTTGTCCAGGCTACCCTACTTGACACTTTAGTTCGCAAGTTTGAAGATATTATTGACATATATGTTCTATCGCGACAATATATGAAAAATATTTTACAAATCCAATATGCAATAATAAATGTGATTGTTATTCCCAGATTACACACTTGTATAATTGTAGAAGGGGGGGTTGAATACAATTCTTGATATTTATAAATTTCTGATAAGAACTTCAGAAACTTATGAAGAGATAATTGCAATGTAAGAATTAAACACAAACACATATAAAATCAGGTGGTTAAAATGCACCACCTGAAGCTTTTATTTGAAGAAAACTCTGTGATACAAAATGTACACAGCTGCCGTTTTACAACTCTTTGCTTCTAAAGATATTCAAGAAACCCTAAGCAAATATGTCTGTTTTCTTAACCTACAAAGAGTTGCTACACTTGGTTATATATCCCAAGTTTTACAAGTACTACTGGAATAAGATAATACTAATCTAATTCTAGTTGACTTGCTACTACACTCCAAATACACATGTAGCCGAAAGGTTGTCCTTGTGTTCAGACATGTCTCCTGCACCTTTCTTGTATTCATAGTGTAAATGGAATGCTTCTTTCTTCTGTGTTTCCAAAGTATGGCTGCCATACTGCTTTTTGTATCTACTTTCAACTCATGTGATCTGTCAGTCAAACATGTCCTTATCAACTGCTAATCTCCAGCTAATCATAGAAATCAGTGTCAATGATTATCCGTTGATGATGTACACTGACATCCGTTGATGATGTATACTGACATCCGTTGATGATGTATAGAGCAGTATCCGTTGATATTGGGACTTGAGCTGTATCCGTTGATAGAGTGGATTTGAGTTGTATCCGTTGATAGAGTTTAGTCTTCATCCGTTGATACACTTTCACTTAGACAGAATTACATAGCATAGCTTATTTACAATTGGCTACCCTATTCTGCCTATCCGTTGATAGTCAACATGACTGTGGATAAAAACACTATCAACTGATAACATAGAGATACTGCAGTGTGCTACAAAACCTCATCCGTTGATGAGCTACCTGTCAACGGATAGAGTTATAAATCCTCATCCGTTGACAGCTACAAAACCTTAAACAATTTGATTGATTGTGAAGTTATCATCAAGTACAACATATTCCTAACAATCTCCCCCAATTTATACTTGATGGCAATAAAGCATAAATTCAGGACCTTGATGATAACAAAACATTCCTAAAGATATATAAAGAACAATACATAAATTGTATTAAGCTACTATAATTAAAAACTGAAAGTTTGAGAAATTTACAGAGAAGTGCTCCTCTAGACTGAGCAGATTAGGACTGTTTCTTTCCTCTTGTTGGCATCACCCTTGATTTTCCTTCCTTGGCAGAGTTGGACTCAATCTGTATTTGGAGTTGCCTATAGAAGGCATCTTCTTCATCTACCTTTGGATTTAGCTTCTGTTGTAGCCATCTCAGGTATTGAGAACTAGCCTTTGGTAGTTGGTCTTCTAACCTGAAGAATCTCCTGTTACCATCTTCATCCCTGAACTCCATCATCCAGAAAGGTTGGAGGTGGATTTTCTGTCCATTGTATGGGATCTTCATTTTCCTTGGTAGACTTGATGGTGAGTTCCAATCCCTCCTTATTTGTTCTATTTTGTCCAGTATCTCCCCTTTTGCTATCTTGGAGAACCCTGTATATCTCTTGATTGCAGAGAATACTTTGGTTAAGGTATGATAATTTTCTCCAAGAACCCTTTGTAGTGGCCATGTCCTTTCCGTTCCTCCCTTGTATACAAAGACCAATCTTTCAGGCAAATGTTTATATTTGTCAATTCCTCTTACTTCTGACAATTCATCCAGATAAAGATTCATGTTAGAGTATTCTTCAATATCTGCCTGATAGATAAAATCATCCTTGTTTTCCAAGATTGGCTGCCTGACAATTGCAGGTACCCTAGCAACTTGAATTGGTTCCTTTGAAGGTTGCTTCCTTGGTTTCCTTTTCTTCTGTGTAGGCTTCTGTTGAGGCTTCAGCAAGAATGAAGGAACCTCAATGGAGTCAAGATTCATTGGTTCCTCTTTAGGTACTATAGGCTCACCATGGAAATTTACATCTGGGTTGAATACTTTCACATCAATAGGTTGTGATGAACCAACTGTCTCTTTGTTTTCAGTTTCTGGAGAGACAGGCCTCCTTGCATGTGATTTTAATCTCTTGGATTTGGGGACTGATTTCCCTTTCTTTTTGAATTTGGGGACTTCCTTAGGTTCCCTCAATTCATCCTCTACCTCATCCAATAACTCTTGAGCCAGCCTTGCTTGCTTCTCATCTGAGTTTTCATATAGATATTCAGTGCTTGGTTGAGATTCTCTTAGCAGCCTTGAAGTCTCTTCTCTCTTGGCTTCAACAAATCTAGGATGGCTGTTGGATATGTTTAGAACTTTTCCATTCCTTATGATTACAGCCATCCATTCTCTTACACAACTGTTAGTCTTCTCCTTGAATTCCTTGATTGCCTTACCCATCAACTTCTCTTCATCATCCTTGGGAAATGGAAAGTCCAGTTGTAACTTGTTCTTCCCATTTGCTTTTGGTGGTGAGAAGGGTCTTGATTTGATGTAGGGTTCAAATTCATTAACATGAGAAGGCTCAGCATCATAGAATGTAGGAGCCACAATTGCTGGAGTGAGCACCTTCAGAATTGTTGTAGATATTGTTGGAGCTGAGGTTTGGCTAGAGAACAGATTTGATGCAATAGATTGATTGATCAATCTTTCTGTCCTCATTATCCTTTCATAGTTTTCTTCTTTCATCTTTTGGAGAGCTTCAATTTTGGCTAGCTTTTCTTCTTCTGTCAAGTTTGAAAGATCAAACTCTTCAGATAGAGGTTTGGATTTGCTGGGGGAAGCTGTGACAATGAATTCTTGTGGATTGACCACTATGGTAGGCTGCTGCTCCCCCTCACTTGCTGCTTCCCTTCTTTCAGAAATTAAGATTTGACTTGTAGTTGCCACAGCCTCTTCCACTTTCTCCCCCTTTTTGTTAGCATCAAGGGTTTGACTAGAAGTTGGGGCTGCAACTAACCTTTCTAGCAGTTGGGTTTGCAGTTTCTGATGTTGAAGAAATTGCTCCATCTGGGATTCCATTTTTTTCACTCTTGAAGTGAGAAGTTGCACAGATTTAGCCAGGTTGTCTTCTTTGAGAAACCTTTGTTGCAACACCCTCTGAGTGGCTGTAGGAGCTAGTTGCTCTAGCTTGGAATCCACAGAGATCTTCACATCCTTGATTTCTTGTTTGACCTCCTCTAAATTGGATCTCTGAATCACCATTTGCATCTTTTGTAACTTTAGGGAGTCAATTGCCTGTTGAAGAACAACCTTTCTCTGTGGATCTGCTTCTGGGTGCTCAGCCAGGGCAGATTTATATTGCCTTATGATTTCCATATCAAGTTGATGATAGGTGTAGTTTTGAGCAAATGCAAAATCATGAATACTGCTACCACCTTCATCTTCAGAGCTCTGGCTGTCTTCATCTTCAGAATTGTCAAATTCATCACTCTCAGCAGTGGTAGGCAGAGCTGCTATAGATTCCTTAGCTCTAAGTAGAGATTGTGAGGTGTGCACTAGGTGCATTGCCTCCTCTGCTTCCACATTGCCCTGTTGTGCCAGAATTTGATAGGCAGGAACAGGGTGAGTAAAGGTTTCAACATCCAAAGAAATGGAGTCAATCATGGACTGATATTCTCTTTGAAATTCCATTTCCTTGGATGCATCCTCAACCCTCATTGACTCACTAGCAATTGCTGCTTCTTCCATCCTTATCTCTCCTGTAGTCCCTTCTCTCCCCTCATCTCTCTTTTCTTGCATCAAGGGCTCCCCTTGGCTCACACCTCTCACACCCTCACCTTCACCTACTAAGGTGGTACTCTCAAACTCTCCTTTTGCCTGACCGGAAGAAATGGCCAGCCTCTCATTATTTATCTTTCCTTTTGCCTGCTCACAAGGCAGCCTCTCACTCCCTTCCCTCAAACCTAAAAGTGTTTCAACTACTGAGAACTCCTCTACACTTGACACTGGAATGTCAGATATAGCAGTGGTAGAGTGAGTTATCAACGGATAAGGAATATCCGTTGATGAAGTAGTTATAGCTGTCAACGGATGGCTAGATAGAGGCGCATCCGTTGATGGAGAAACACTTGTCAACGGATGAAGGATATCCGTTGAGGAAGGAATAATTATATCCGTTGAAGAGAAAACCAACACTGAATCTGTGGAGATTGATTTTAAGTTCGAGGCCACAGTCTGTGTTGAGAATTCTGGAAGGGAAGATTGATGGTCCAACAAATCATCTAAAAGATGATGACCACCAATTATAGAGTGGGGCTTCTCCAAGAATCTTAAAGATGGAGAATCAGGAATTGATGTAGATATCATATCCACATCCAGAGAAGGAGTTGGTGATGGTGGATTGTAATGTGTATCGATTTGAAGATTAAGATCAAGGGGCTGTGACTCCACATTTATTGAAGCCACATCAAACTGAGTTTGAGAAGGTACAGTTTCCTGTACAGTGTGTGCACCCTGTGATTCCCCTGTGGTTTTAGATTTCACTCTTCTTCCATAGGTTTTTGAGATTGGGCTATATGTGTCCCTAACCCTCTTGTGCAGTGTTCCTTGTGGGGAACTTGATTCAGTAGTCACACTCTTTTGGGAGAGTGTAACTAGAATTTGGCCTGTAGTTACATTAGCAGTCTTTTGAGAGACTGAAATGGTGGTTGCACTCATCTCTCCTTCCTTATCCTTAGGGCTTCTTTGATGTTCACCCTGTCCCTCACCACTCACTACCACCTTCACACTCCCCTCAAGAGGTTTGGTAGTTTTTACAACAGGTGTCTTTTGAGAGACACTTGAGGTTTGCCTTTTAGAATGTGGTTTTGGAACTTTGGATTTGGTCACTTTGGTAGGAGCCTGTTTGGTCACAACTACAGACTCCATTGTGACACTAGAAGGCAAAGAAATTTGGGGGTTGGAGATAGGGGTTTCAGAGTTAGAGATAGTTACCTGAACAATTGGTAGATATACCAACTGTACTCCTGCATTGAGGTTCATTCGAATCAGGTCACTTAAGACTCTCTTCTCCTGAACAAAACATTGGAACTTGCTATCCGGGTTAGCAATGGATAGCTTATTCTCAGACACATGCAGTGCTAAGAGCATTAAAAATCTAGCAAAGTAGATATTCTTGCTCCTAGTTTCCTTTTTACCCAACTTTGCAGCTATCTCATACATAACTAATGTGCCAAAATTATAGAATTTATCATTTAAAAGCATACACATCATTGTTAGCATGGACTGGGTAACAGCATCAAAATTACTAATTTTTCCTGAAAAAGTTTTAATGAAGGCATCACAGAAGTAGCTCCATTCTTTAACCATTCCTTTTCTAGCAATTTTCCCTAAGTTTTCAGTACTAAGGGCATAATTAATAGAATTAAGCATGGCAACAATTTCAGCATCAGTAGGTACTTTCAGACAGTTATTCTCAGGCAATTTTAAACAAGCAGTTATTACATCAGAATTAAGCACATAGTTTTTACCCTTTAAAGAAAAAGCAATTGTACCGTCTGTGCCATTGTACTCAGCAGATGTCCACATTTCTTCAATTACCTCGTGGATTAAGGGAGTGGTAGCCGTCATAGCATATGACAGTTTGCATTTCTTCACGAAACTCATCAAAGTGTGGTAAGCTTCTGGAGCATTCACTGTGTCAACAAAGGCCGCGAAATTGTTCTTCTCATAGGTAAACCCAGTGGAGGACATCATCTTAACAATAGGCGCCATTGAAGTGATTGAACTTTGGTTACAGAGAGTTTTAGGGAAGAAGATGCAGTTAACTTTTGATATGCTTGAAAATGAATAAAAGTGAGATGTGAGAGTACAAGTCCGCCTTTTATATTTTTCAAGAATTAAAAATAAAATAATTAAAAGTAATTACTCCATTGGTCAAAAGTAACTGTCAGATAATAAATAAAAAGAGAATAAGTACAGCCATGATTAGATATACACGGTTACCAACGGTTAAAAAAAATATGTATATCAACGGATATAGAATGAACGGTTGAGATACAGTTTATCCATTGATGACGTGGATAGCCTGTTACCCGTTGACATGCAAAAATCTAGTAATGTGTTTATACTATCAATATCAACGGATAAAGGATATCCGTTGATAAGCTAATTTTGCCTTAGGCAAAATCTCTGCAGAAAATTTTTCTGAAAGTTTTAACTTTCAAGTAAATCAAAACACATTTCCAGCTTCAAATCATTGAAATCAAATATCACTAGAAATTATGACAAGTTAAGCATACCTAGCTCACCTACCAATCTTGTGAATGTGGATTCATCAAGAGGCTTGGTGAAGATATCTGCAAGCTGCATTTCACTTGGCACAAAGTGCATTTCTACTGTACCATTCATCACATGTTCTCTAATGAAGTGGTATTTGATGTCAATGTGCTTGGTTCTCGAATGTTGCACTGGATTCCCTGTGATGGCAATAGCACTTGTGTTGTCACAGAAAATTGGAATCTTCTCAACTTTTAGACCATAGTCAATGAGTTGGTTTCTCATCCATAGAATCTGTGCACAACAGCTTCCAGCCGCAATGTACTCAGCTTCAGCTGTAGAAGTGGAGACTGAGTTTTGTTTCTTACTGAACCATGACACAAGCCTGTTTCCTAGAAATTGACAGGAACCTGTAGTACTTTTCCTATCAACTCTGCAACCTGCATAATTTGCATCTGAATAGCCAGTTAGATCAAAACCAGATTCTCTTGGGTACCAAATGCCAAGGTTTGGTGTTCCCTTGAGATACCTGAAAATTCTTTTAATAGCTATTAAGTGAGACTCTCTAGGATCAGCTTGAAATCTAGCACAAAGACAAGTAGAAAACATTATATCAGGTCTACTAGCTGTTAGGTATAAAAGTGAACCTACCATGCCTCTATAACTTGAGATGTCCACAGACTTTTCCTTAGTATTCAACTCAAGCTTAGTTGCAGTGGCCATAGGTGTTTTAGCAGATGTACAATCCATTAAGTCAAATTTCTTTAAGAGATCATAAATATATTTTGTTTGACTTATGAAAATGCCCTCATTAACTTGCTTTACTTGTAGGCCAAGAAAGTAAGTTAATTCACCCATCATACTCATTTCATACCTACTTTGCATAAGTTTGGCAAACTTTTTGCAAAGCTTCTCATCTGTAGACCCAAAAATAATATCATCTACATAGATTTGAACAAGTATTGAAGAGCCATTAATATCCCTATGAAATAAGGTTTTATCTACTGTACCTCTAGTGAAGTGGTTCTCCAAAAGAAATTGAGATAAAGTGTCATACCAGGCTCTTGGTGCTTGCTTCAAACCATAAAGTGCTTTCATGAGAAGATATACATATTCTGGAAATTCTGGATCCTCAAAACCAGGAGGTTGATGGACATAGACCTCTTCTTCCAGTTCCCCATTTAGAAAGGCACTTTTGACATCCATCTGATAGACTTTGAAATTGGCATGTGCTGCATAGGCTAGAAAGATTCTTATTGCCTCAAGTCTTGCTACTGGAGCAAAAGTTTCATCAAAATCTATTCCTTCTTCTTGAGAATAGCCCTTTGCCACTAGTCTAGCTTTATTCCTCACAATTATGCCATTTTCATCTGTCTTATTCTTGAGAACCCATTTAGTACCTATGACACTTCTATCATCAGGTTTGGGCACAAGTTTCCATACTTTATTTCTTTCAAATTGGTTTAGCTCTTCTTGCATTGCTAACACCCAATCTGGATCTAGAAGGGCATCTTCCACTTTCTTAGGTTCCTCTTGAGACAGGAAGCTACTGTATAGACATTCTGCTTGAGTGGCCCTTCTAGTTTGGACTCTTGAATTTGATTCACCAATGATTAACTCAAATGGATGATTTCTAGTCCATTTTCTTGCAGGTGGAAGATTTGATCTTGATGAGGTTGCTTCATTTCCATGATCATGTTGATTTAGCATTGAACTTTGACCATGAGAAACTCCCCCTGAGTTTGTTGTCCTTGCTGAGTTATGAAGTTGACTGTCAATGGATGCATCATTTTGCCTGTCGACGGATGCTTGAGAATTTCTGTCAACGGATGCATCTCTAATAGTGTCAACGGATGTTGCAGAATGACTGTCAACGGATGCTTCATTTTCAGTGTAAGCATCACTTCTAGTTGGTATAACAGCTCTAGGTGGATTTCTGTGGTCATGATCTTCATTCTCCTCATCATCATCATAGTACATTCTTCCTTCACCTTCATTCTCAAATTCCAACTTTTCATGGTAGCCTTCATCATTTAGGCCTAGAATCTTTTGATCATCAAACACAACATGTACAGATTCCATAACAATGTTGGTTCTTAGATTGTAGACCTTGTAGGCTTTCCCTGCTGCATATCCAACGAAAATAGCTTCATCTGCCTTTGCTTCAAATTTGCCTAAATTATCTCCATGATTCCTTAGCACAAAACACTTACATCCAAAGACATGTAGAAAAGCTAAAGTTGGTTTCTTGTTGGTTAATAACTGATAAGGAGTCATTCCTCTAGCTTGATTGACCAAGGAAATATTCTGAGTAAAGCATGCAGTGTTGACAGCTTCAGCCCAGAAATATGTTGGTAATCTTGATTCACTTAACATTGTTCTAGCTGCTTCAATGAGAGTTCTGTTTTTCCTTTCAACAACCCCATTTTGTTGAGGTGTTCTGGCAGCAGAAAACTCATGGACAATTCCATTCTCTTCACAGAAAATCTTCATTGTGGAATTTTTGAATTCAGTACCATTGTCACTTCTGATCCCTTGTACTCTGTCTTCAGAACCATTGTTTAGCATTCTGAGGTGATTGATAATGATTTCACTTGCACAATCCTTGGAGTGCAGGAAGAAAGTCCATGTGAACTTAGAAAAATCATCTACAATCACCAGACAGTATTTCTTCTTTGAAATAGACATGACATTTACTGGACCAAATAAATCCATATGTAGCAATTGAAGAGGCTTAACAATGGATGACTCTGTCTTGCTTTTGAAAGATGATTTCTTTTGTTTCCCTAATTGGCAGGCATCACATAGCCCATCTTTGACAAACTCCAAATGAGGGATTCCTCTAGCAAGATCCTTTCTTACCAAATCATTCATAACTTTAAAATTCAAATGTGACAGCTTCTTATGCCATAGCCAACTCTCATCCTTACTTGCTTTGCTGAAGAGACAAGTAATGGATTCTGAGCATGCTGAATTGAAGTCAGCTATGTAAACATTTCCTTTTCTAAAGCCTGTCAATACCACATTGTTGTCTTCCTTGGCAGAAACAACACAGGCTTCTTTTGTGAACTTTACTTCATAGTCTTTGTCACAAATCTGACTGATACTCAGCAAATTGTGCTTTAAACCTTCAACTAAAGCCACTTCTTCAATGATGACATTGTCTTTTGAAATCAGGCCATATCCCTTAGTATATCCTTTGCTGTCATCTCCAAAGGTAATTCTAGGGCCAGCTCCTTCCTTGAACTCTGTGAGCAGGGTTGAATCTCCTGTCATGTGCCTAGAACATCCACTGTCTAGGTACCATAGATTCCTTCTGTTTCCCTGCACACATTTCAAAAACAAATCAAGTTGATTTTGGTACCCAAGCTTCCTTGGGTCCTTTCTTGTTAGCCTTTGACTTTGCACTCTTAGCATTCTTCATCTTAGGTGTAGATGCTTGAGTAATGGGGTTTGACAAATGCTCATTTGCATGAATATTGGATGCATGCATGTGTGGAAAATTGGCATACATATTATTCATGTTAGGTAGGTTCCATGACATTTGTGGCACATTCATAGATTGAAAGTATGGATTAGACAGATATGGCATGTTCACATATGGATTTGAAAAACTAGCATTTTGATACAAACCAGGCATAACAGACATTGCAGGCATACATGGCATTGGTTGAGGTACATGAACAGGAGCCTTGTTGACAATCTTGCAATTAGAAGATAAATGATTGACACTATTACAATTACTACAAGTTTTCCTAGGAGCAAACTTGTCAGGAGAGTAATTGTTTTTCTTGTTGATGCCTATCTTACCATTTCTGTTCTTTTTCTTTTTGCCCTCAATTTCTACCTTTTCATTGTCTGATTTACCAACAGCCTTTTTGTTGTGTAAATCACCTGTCTTAGCCTTCCCACTGGATTTGGTTTTGCTGCACTCACCACTAACAAAATTCTTGTTTACTGGACCATACTTGATGTCCAGTTTCCTAAGTTCCTTCTTACTAACAGACTTTTTGTTAGTCGACGGATACCTCTCATCCGTTGACGGTTCATCTGTCAACGGATGATCACTATCCGTTGATTCACAAATAGTCTCTAGATCCTCAAGGCCAGGTTCTAGCTCCTTTTTCTTTTGAGTCCAGGTATCCTTCACAAATGATTCTATTCCCTGAACTTCTATTATGTTTTGAGAAACATTCCTACAACTTTGAAACTTAGCAATTATCCCTTGTTCTTTTTCAAGCTGGTCTTTTAAAATCAGTTCTCTTTTTAACACAGCTTCAAGTTCACTTTTAGCATTATTGCAATCAACTCTCATTTTCTCAAATTCTAGAAATTGAGATTCTAGAGCAGCATTTCTATCACTTAAAAACAGATTAGACTCTTTAATTCTATTGTTCTCTTTAGTAAGTGATTTAAGAGTAACACTTAAGTGATATAGTTCAGTAGACATTTCATCTATGACACTATTGCATTCCTCTTTAGTGAGCTCAGAGAGATTAGTAGAAAATACCTGATTGCTAGCTGAACTTGCTTCCTGCTCTCCAGAATCAGCCATTAAAGCAAGGTTGACTAACTCAGCATCATCATCAGAATGATTGTCATCAACAGCCCAGTCATACTCTTGGGTCAAGAATGCCTTTCCTTTCTGCCTGAGAAGATCAAAATATTTCTTCTTATAGTCAACAACCTCAGTTGGCTTTCCCTTGTTCTCAGATCTAGGTTTCCTGCATTCACTTATCATATGACCAGCAATCCCACAATTGTAGCATTTAATTTTGAATCTCCTAGATAGAAAAGCTAAGTGCTCATCTATCTCATCCAATTCATCCTGCTGAAGGGCATTCAATTCCTCAGACACCTTTTCCTTGCTCCTGCTTGATTCTGCTCTACCTTTACAAACCTCCCTGTTTGGTGTAGAACTAGCAGTTTCCGTCCTTTCCTCCTTCTGCTCCAAATTGGCAACGAGTGCAACTGACCCACTTTTCTTTTGAGACTTCTCAATCTCTTCATCCTGCTCCATTTCCAGCTCATAGGTCTTTAAAGTTCCATAGAGCCTTTCAAGAGTAAATGTCTTGTACTCTTGAGTGTTTCTTAGAGAAACAGTCATTGGCTTCCATTCCTTGGGCAGTGATCTCAGAAATTTGAGATTAGAGTCTTTAACCTGATAGACTCTTCCATACAGTTTCAAACCATTTAGTAGCTTTTGAAATCTACTAAATGTATCATTCAATGTTTCTCCACTCTTAAAGTGAAAATGTTCATACTGTTGGATTAGTAGTTGCATCTTGTTTTCCCTTACCTGTTCTGTTCCTTCACACAGGGTTTGAACAATGTCCCATACTTCCTTGGCGGTAGTGCAGTTAATAACATTGTCAACCATGTCTGTTTCTAGACCATTGAACAGAATATTCATGGCCTTTTTGTCTTTGTGGACTTCTGCAATATCTTCAAGACTCCACTCAGAAACAGGTTTGGGAATGAAAGTGTCAGGCACATCATCAGCCAGGCCAACTCTTGTTGCTGTCTTCATTGGAACGTGAGGACCCTTGTCAATGCAATCCACAAAACCCTCATCAATAGACGAGAGATGTAGACGCATTTTTACTTTCCAGTGAAAGTAATTTTCTCTATCAAGAACTGGAATCTTCACTCCATAATCCTTCTTAGACATGTTGGAAGTGTGTTGATCTTTAAACTTCAAATATGTTAGAAGCTTGCTCTGATACCAATTGTTATTCCCAGATTACACACTTGTATAATTGTAGAAGGGGGGGTTGAATACAATTCTTGATATTTATAAATTTCTGATAAGAACTTCAGAAACTTATGAAGAGATAATTGCAATGTAAGAATTAAACACAAACACATATAAAATCAGGTGGTTAAAATGCACCACCTGAAGCTTTTATTTGAAGAAAACTCTGTGATACAAAATGTACACAGCTGCCGTTTTACAACTCTTTGCTTCTAAAGATATTCAAGAAACCCTAAGCAAATATGTCTGTTTTCTTAACCTACAAAGAGTTGCTACACTTGGTTATATATCCCAAGTTTTACAAGTACTACTGGAATAAGATAATACTAATCTAATTCTAGTTGACTTGCTACTACACTCCAAATACACATGTAGCCGAAAGGTTGTCCTTGTGTTCAGATATGTCTCCTGCACCTTTCTTGTATTCATAGTTTAAATGGAATGCTTCTTTCTTCTGTGTTTCCAAAGTATGGCTGCCATACTGCTTTTTGTATCTACTTTCAACTCATGTGATCTGTCAGTCAAACATGTCCTTATCAACTGCTAATCTCCGGTTAATCATAGAAATCAGTGTCAATGATTATCCGTTGATGATGTACACTGACATCCGTTGATGATGTATACTGACATCCGTTGATGATGTATAGAGCAGTATCCGTTGATATTGGGACTTGAGCTGTATCCGTTGATAGAGTGGATTTGAGTTGTATCCGTTGATAGAGTTTAGTCTTCATCCGTTGATACACTTTCACTTAGACAGAATTACATAGCATAGCTTATTTACAATTGGCTACCCTATTCTGCCTATCCGTTGATAGTCAACATGACTGTGGATAAAAACACTATCAACTGATAACATAGAGATACTGCAGTGTGCTACAAAACCTCATCCGTTGATGAGCTACCTGTCAACGTGTTCGCTATTTTCTCTACGCAAGTATACGCAGTCCAAAAGCAATATAGGGAAATAAGGATCGTTCCCACGAAGACTTGGTGTATTTAAGTAAATATGTTTATTCAACAACGTTCGGTTAATTATAGAAGCCTGAACAACAAATGGTTGGTTTGTTCAATTCACAATTAATTAATGAAATAATGACTAAAAATAATATGATAAAGATTATATATGAGATAAACATGGGATTCTAATTTCATTATTTATTTCATTTAGAATTGATGCCTTAATTTAAAGTGATTCTGATAATTATGAAAGCTAGCCGGGAACACGAAACTAATATAAGCGCCTTTCAGCCTTAACTTATATCAAACCATACAAACATCCACTTAGAAAGATAGAAGTTGCATGGACACCATTTATGTCTAGACCCTATATGTCTATAAGATTTGAAAACATAACTGGTTTACGAATAAATTCCTTATTTTTGGCTACACAAGGCGATGTGATTCAAAACCCTACCACTAATCGTAATTAAATATGAAAATTACGAAACTGTGCTAACATGGCAAATTCTAAATTCTCAAATCCACTTTCGCATTCATTAAGAATTAATAATTTAGATGATAGCTACGCATCTAATAAATTAAGCACAACCATGTTAGGCAATCGGAAATTTTTATCATAACACAATTTATTAAGGCATCGAATTACTAAATTACGTAAATAAATCCATTAGAATCCCATGACGGCGATTAGTTCATAATTAAACGAATCGTCATCATGGGATTAATTGAATTCATAATAATAATAATAATAATAATAATAATAACAATAATAATAATAATAATAACAATAACAATAATAATAATAATACTAATAACAACAATAATAAAACTAAATTAAAAATTACGATAAATTAAATATGAAAATTATAAGAGTTTAGAAACTAAAACCGAAATAATTTCCACTTGCAAGAAATGAGCACTCCGATAATTCCCTGTAAAATAAGAAATTAGAAAATAAAACCGAAATAGCTTCCACCGAAAGAGAAGAGCACTCCAAATAAATTCCGTAAAATCTTCACCCAAATAACAATTATACTAAAATTACAGAAAATTTAATTATATAAAATGAAACTGAAAATAAAAGAGAAGCAAATGAATTTTTTTTAGGAACTACAAGAGAGAATTCAGCTCCCAAAATTGTGTCTAAAAACGAAGGAAACACTCCTATTTATAGGAGAAAACAGCAAGCCATGAGCAATAAAAAAAACAACTGGCCAAAGCACTACAACAATAAACAAAACTGGAAAGCAGCCGCCTGTGAGACCTACTAACAATTTTATTTTCACAATAATGAAGCAGGTGAGAAAAGGCCAGATGCAGGGCTAGCGCGTGCAAGCCACGCGCGGCCTTTTTCTTCAATAATACGGGCGCGTGAAAGTCACGCAGTTCCCGGGCGCGTGAACGTCTCAAAATCTGGCCGACAGCTTCAGTGAAACCACATGTCTTTTATTTGCTCCTGTAATAAATAATGCCGACACACTTGCTTTTGTCCCTGACTTTTTCGTTTTTTTTTTTTTTTTTTTTGTTTCCTGCCACAGCACTTTTGAATTCTTTCTTTTGTTATTACCACTTGGCAAATGGCAACTGTTGCTTCTTTTTTTTGTTTTTTTTTTTTTTTGTTTTTGCTGATTGTATGCTAATCAGCCCGCCACTTGTTTTGCTTTTTGTTTTTTTATTGTTTTTGTTTTTTTTTTCCTTTTGCTAATTCAACTTTCAAAACAAAATATATTTAATTAATAAATAATTAATTTAATTTCGAAATTATAAAAATAAATATCTAATATTATTAGATATTTATAAATATAATTTTCTAATTAAATAAAGTATTTATCAATTAAATATATTTTCAAGTCCCAAGTTGCGGTAAATTGAGGGCCTAAAACCGGACTCCTTTTCCTTAACGAAAAATATATCAATTCCAACCGGGGTTCCAGATTTAAGAATAAATCATTCAGGATTCCTTTATGATAATTCTTTTTCCTCGTAGCCAGTCCACTTGATAAAACTGAGATAAAAATCCATCGTTTTTAGCCCTTTTATTGCCACAAAACCTCAAGTTGCGATTTCTGCACAACAAATAATTAAACAACAAAAACGAATTAAAAGACACAACATATTTAAGGATAAACCACCAATCTAGGTCCATTTAGCGCATAATAAGTGGATATAAAATCCACTTATCACACCCCCAAACTTAAACTGAAGCTTGTCCTCAAGCGAAAACAGACTCGATTATCTCTAAATGCATGAATGCAAACGATGCAAGGATCCCATAGGCAAAGCAATAACCAATTTAGCAGAGTGTCTCAGAGAATGTGATAACTCCAAATAGAGATCGACTAAATACCCGCATATTAACATATACAAATACAGAAACGTGCGTGTGTGCAATGCTCATCAGAAATACTCTTAGCACTAGATCAAAACCATACATATTCTTCGTCAAACAATCACAAGCTTATAAATAGAATGGACGCTAGACACTTCATAACCTAGAAACACCTCCATCATCATTTGAGTTAGACAGAAATTCATGCTTTATTAACAACTATGACGCATAATACTATACACAACACACATGCTTATTTGACCGTGCAATGGATGAGACCCCAAAAGGCTTATACAATAATACCCATGTAGCGAGCGTTAGGTCAGTGGATCCCAGACTATAAAAGCCTTAGGTCACTAGGCACAAAGTCCCCTCGTACTTAATTGCTCGAGTATTAAAGAGCTCACCCTGGCCAAATCTGCATATTCACATTCTCATAAACATTTTTTTTTTCTTTTTCTTTTTTTTTTTTTGTTTTTTTTTTTTTGCAATCTGGAATGAGAATTCTCAGTTCCAACCCTAGACTACTCATATAACTATGAGCTGGCTACTAGCCAATTGACACCTATCAATTATTAACAAATACACACAAACTAGCATGAACTCTGGCTTCCCCCAAACTTATATTTTAGTGATTCTACGCTATCAAGGGAATAAAGAAAATTCCAAATATAATCAGGTGATTAAATTTCAACAACCAAACAAGCATGACCTTAACCTAGCCCAAAAGTAACCGATGAGTTGTGTAAGATTGTGTTTCTGTAACATGCACGTCAATTCATCAGTATTTAAATCAGCCCTCTATCCATCATTATCACATTCAAATTCATCATTGACTACTAAACGGAACCGCCAAGCGCTACGGGACCAAGGAAAATATGATATGCAACTAATCATGATTATGCAATTTTTTTTTTTTTAAATATGAATTATATGAAATTATACTAGCATGGTATAATATGAACTATATGAAACTATATGCATACTGTGACTCGAGAAATCAATTATCCTAAATCACCCCCAAACTTAAAATATTCAATGTCCTCATTGAAGGTATAGATAAAGGATAAAAGAGAACTCCCCTAACTGTCGGCATTGTTACCCTCCTCGGGTGGTGAATCAGGTGGTGGAAATGAACTCCAAACTGAGGCAATGACCTGCACTTTCAACATAATACTAAAAAAATCACACCAAATCAAACCACACATAAAAATACCAAACCTATGGGTTGCCTCCCATGAAGCGCTTGTTTATTGTCGCTAGCTTGACGATTATACTGAGAATCATGTGGTGGCCAACTTGGTGGTATCAGCCTCACGGTTCACCGTGTCACCAAAATAGGGTTTCAATCTCTGCCCATTCACTTTGAACGATTGATCGGGTGATTTCTCAAAGATTTCCACCGCTCCGTGTGGAAACACAGTTTTGACAACAAATGGCCCTGACCATCTCGATTTGAGCTTCCCTGGAAACAATCGAAGACGAGAGTTATATAATAAGACCGACTGACCAGGAACGAATACCTTTTGAATAAGACGACGATCATGCCATCGTTTCACTTTGTCCTTATAGATCTTATTGTTCTCATATGCCTGCAATCGAAACTCGTCCATCTCATTGAGTTGCACCATCCTTTTCTCACCTGCGGCCTTAAGATCGAAATTTAGCTTCTTCAAAGCCCAATAAGCTTTGTGTTCTAGTTCTGCAGGCAGATGACAAGCTTTCCCATAGACAAGCTGATATGGTGACATGCCTAAGGGTGTTTTATATGCTGTACGATAAGCCCATGCGGCTTCATCGAGTTTTAAAGACCAATCCTTTCTCGAAGGGTTCACCACTTTTTCCAGAATGCGCTTAATCTCGCGATTAGATACCTCGGCTTGGCCATTGGTTTGCGGGTGGTATGCCGTAGCTACCCGGTGGTTGATGTTGTACCTTGCCATAAGATTAGTGAATTTGCGATTGCAAAAGTGAGTACCTTCATCGCTTATGATTACTCGAGGAGTGCCGAATCTTGTGAAGATGTTCTTGTGAAGGAAGTTGAGCACGACATTGGCATTATTGGTCGGAAGTGCCTTGACTTCAACCCATTTGGAGACATAATCAACGGCCAGCAAGATGTATTGGTTGTTACATGAGGAAATGAATGGTCCCATGAAATCGATGCCCCAAACATCGAAGATTTCCACCTCTAGCATTATATTGAGGGGCATCTCATTCCTCCTAGATATGTTACCAACACGCTGACAACGATCACACTTTAGCACAAACTGATGAGCATCCTTAGAAAGAGATGGCCAATAAAATCCCGCTTGAAGAATTCGAGTTGCGGTCTTTTCACTTCCATAATGGCCACCATATGTCGTGGCGTGATAATCCCTTAGAATAGCCTCTGTTTCACTGTATGGCACACATCTCCTAATCACCTGATCGGCTCCTTGTTTAAACAGATATGGTTCGTCCCAACGATACCATTTGACTTCATGCAAGAATTTCTTTCTTTGTGCAAAAGAGAGCTCGGGAGGAATCACTCGACTCACCAGAAAGTTCACAATGTCTGCAAACCAAGGCTCTTCTTCTTGTATCCCAAACAACTGTTCATCAGGAAAGGATTCATTAATGACGGTTTTGTCTTGGGATGTCTTCCCAAGGTCTTCCAATCGTGAGAGATGGTCGGCTACTTGGTTTTCTGTCCCTTTTCTATCCTTGATCTCCACATCGAATTCTTGCAGCAGAAGAATCCATCGAATCAACCTAGGTTTGGAGTCCTTTTTAGAGAGCAGATATCTGATAGCCGCGTGATCAGTGTACACAGTCACCTTGGTGCCAAGCAAGTATGAACGGAATTTTTCAAAACCATAAACTATGGCTAACAGCTCCTTCTCAGTGGTGGTGTAGTTTAATTGAGCATCGCTGAGGGTTTTGCTTGCATAGTAGATGACATGAAACATTTTATTTTTCTTTTGGCCAAGAACGGCCCCAACTGCGTAATCGCTAGCATCACACATCATAGCGAAAGGCTCACTCCAATCTGGAGCAATGATCACGGGTGCCGAAATCAATTTCTTCTTCAGAGTCTCGAAAGCTGTGAGACATTCTTCGTTAAATTTGAAATGAATATCTTTTTCCAGCAGCTGACACAAAGGTTTGGAAATTTTTGCGAAGTCCTTGATGAAACGCCTATAGAAACCTGCGTGCCCAAGGAAACTGCGAATCCCTCGCACTGAATTAGGTGGTGGCAGCTTTTCAATAGCTTCTATCTTTGCTCTGTCTACTTCTAGACCCTTCCTTGACACCTTGTGCCCGAGAATAGTTCCTTCTTGTACCATGAAGTGGCACTTCTCCCAATTGAGCACTAGGTTAGTTTCCACACATCTTTTCAACACCGAGCCAAGATTTTGCAGGCATTCATCAAAAGATAGACCAAATACAGAGAAGTCATCCATGAAGACTTCTACGGTCTTGCCAATCATGTCTGAGAAGATGGCCATCATGCACCTTTGAAAAGTACCAGGTGCTCCACACAAGCCAAAAGAAACCCGCCGAAAGGCGAAAGTGCCGAACGGGCATGTAAATGTTGTTTTCTCCTGATCCTCAGGAGCAATGCAGATTTGGTTATATCCAGAATAACCATCCAGAAGGCAGTAATAATCATGGCCGGCTAGTCTATCTAGCATCTGATCAATGAAAGGAAGGGGAAAATGATCCTTCCTTGTGGCTTTATTCAACTTCCGGTAGTCCATGCAGATTCGCCAACTGGTGACTGTGCGAGTAGAGATGAGTTCATTCTTTTCATTGGTAATCACAGTCATGCCTCCCTTCTTCGGTACACATTGCACTGGACTCACCCATGTACTGTCAGAAATGGGATAGATAATCCCTGCATCCAGCCACTTGATAATTTCTTTCTTCACTACCTCCTTCATAAGAGGATTTAGCCGCCTTTGATGCTCCATTGTTGGTTTACTGCCTTCTTCCAATGGAATTTTATGTTGACAATAAGCTGGGCTGATGCCTTTGATATCCGCTAGGGTCCAACCAATGGCTGTTTTGAATTCCCTCAGGACTCTTAAAAGCTTGTCTTCCTCAGAGTCTGAAAGGTTAGCAGATATAATCACAGGTAAGGTAGATGATTCACCAAGAGAAGCATACTTTAAGTGATTAGGAAGTGGTTTGAGCTCTAGAGTTGGAGCTTCCTCGATAGATGGTTTCATTTGCTGATGCGGCCCTTTTAGTTCTGGAAGATCCAATGATTCAACTGGTCTTTCAAATTTTCTTTGCCACGGCAAAGCATCCAGATATTGCAATTGTTCATCTATGTCATCTTCATCTAATGAATACCTTCCACTAAGGGCCTTTTCCAAAGTGTCATTCATGAACATGTGATCCAACTTTTCTTGTACCGTAGACTCAATCAAGTCTACCTTCAGACACTGTTCTTCTTCTGTTGGAAACTTCATGGCTTTAAAAACGTTGAAAGTGACATTTTGATCATGCACCCTCATTGTAAGTTCCCCCTTTTGGACGTCAATCAATGTTTGTCCTGTCGCCAAGAATGGTCTACCAAGAATGATCGGAATCTTCTTGTCCTCTTCGAAATCAAGTATGACAAAATCAGCTGGGAAGATAAGTTTGTCTACTTTCACTAGGACATCTTCAACAACTCCCCGAGGATAAGTGATAGAGCGATCAGCTAACTGAAGTGACATGTTCGTCGGGTTTGGCTCAGGAAGGCCAAGTTGTAAGAAAACTGAGTATGGCATGAGGTTGATGCTTGCTCCTAAATCACATAAACATTTGTCAAAAGACAAATTCCCAATGGTGCATGGTATGGTGAAACTTCCAGGATCTTTTAGCTTAGGCGGTAACTTTTGTTGCAATACCGCACTACACTCCTCTGTCAAAGCAACAGTTTCTAAGTCCTCAAGTTTTACTTTTCTCGATAGAATGCCCTTCATGAACTTGGCATAACTCGGCATTTGTTCCAGGGCTTCAGCAAATGGAATGTTGATATGTAATTTCTTAAAGACTTCAAGAAATTTGCCAAACTGCTTGTCCAGTTTCTGTTTTTGCAAACGTCGAGGAAATGGCGGAGGTGGATAGACATGCTCTTCTGCTTCTTTCTGTGCAAGGACTGATTGTTTAGGAGGTGGTACACTTTCTTCTACCTCCGTGCTTGAAATTGGAGCCTTACCCTTGTCCTCGGTATCTCCCACGTTCACTGTTTCATCATCAGGCAGAATTTTATTTGCTCTTTCCAATTCAATGCCTTCTATGACTTTCCCCGATCTTAGAGTGATGGCTTTAATGTGCTCTTGGTTGTTCTTTCTCCCCGGATTAGCTTCAGTATCACTTGGGAGTGTTCCTTGTGGTCGGCTCATCATGAAACTAGCGAGTTGTCCCAATTGAGTTTCCAGATTTTTAATAGAAGCCGCTTGGCTTTTTGACGCCAACCTCAATTCCTCCAATTCTGTCTTTTCACTAGAAGATGATTGCCCAGAATTCCCATAGGATTGTTGTTGAAATCCTGGGGGTTGAAATTGTCGTGGGGCATATTGTTGCTGATATTGGTGCCCCTGCTGTTGCTGGAATCCAGATGGATTATATGGCCTAGCTCCAAACTGCTGATTTTGAAATTGTTGGTAGGGCTGATTTGATTGTTACGCTCCTCCTTGATTATTGCTCCAACTGAAATTTGGATGATTTCGGTTGTTCGGATGGTAGGAATTTGGAGCTGGTTGTTGCTGTCTTTGGAAATTGCTTACGAATTGAACCGACTCGTTTGAAATGGCACATTGGTTTGATTCATGTGCGCCCGCACACAACTCACAAACACTAGCAACTTGATGAAATCCTTGTGCTGTCAAAGAGTCTATTTTCAAGTTCAAAGCCTCTATCTGAGCTGCTAAGGAAGTGGCCTTGTCGACATTAAGAATTCCTGCTACCTTCTGTTGTGGCATCCTCTGAGTTGGATTTTGATATTCATTAGCTGCCATCATCTCGATAAGATCGTAGGCCTCCTCATAACTTTTAGCCCATAATGCTCCCCCTGAAGCTGCATCTACCATTGGCCTTGATTGTATTCCTAGTCCATTATAGAAGCAATTTATGACCATCCAATTTGGCATGCCATGATGAGGGCATTGTCGAAGCATTTCCTTGTATCTTTCCCACGCTTCACATAAAGATTCACCAGACTGTTGAGAAAATTGCGTGATAGCATTCCTTATAGCTGCAGTCTTTGCCATGGGGAAGAATTTGCTAAGAAACTTTTGAGCCAGATCGGCCCAAGTGGTGATAGATCCCGGTGGCAGAGAGTGTAACCAACTTTTGGCCTTGTCTCTTAAGGAAAACGGGAAGAGTCTCAACTTCACAGCATCATCTGACACATTGTTGAATCTAAATGTGTCGCATATTTCTATGAAGTTCCTAATGTGTAAGTTAGGATCTTCCGTTGCAGTTCCTCCGTACTGTACTTGATTCTGCACCATCTGAATAGTGCTGGATTTAATTTCAAATGTAGGAGCCGCAATTGCTGGACGAATGATACTTGACTGAATGTCATCAATCTTCGGTTGTGAGTAGTCCATTAAAGCCCTTGCTGCTGCAGGTGCAACTACTTCGGCTTCTCCGTCCATCTTGTGAGTATTTGCTAGTTTAAGTACTTGCTTGGCTTTTAATGCTTTAGCACGTGTTAGCATAAAAATCCAAGTATCTGAACACAAATAATCACTTCAAAATGTAAGATAAAATATTCAAGTCAAACAAATTAACTTCTTATTGTAGTAAAACACATAAACAAAATAACACCGAGTCCCCGGCAGCGGCGCCAAAAACTTGTTCGCTATTTTCTCTACGCAAGTATACGCAGTCCAAAAGCAATATAGGGAAATAAGGATCGTTCCCACGAAGACTTGGTGTATTTAAGTAAATATGTTTATTCAACAACGATCGGTTAATTATAGAAGCCTGAACAACAAATGGTTGGTTTGTTCAATTCACAATTAATTAATGAAATAATGACTAAAAATAATATGATAAAGATTATATATGAGATAAACATGGGATTCTAATTTCATTATTTATTTCATTTAGAATTGATGCCTTAATTTAAAGTGATTCTGATAATTATGAAAGCTAGCCGGGAACACGAAACTAATATAAGCGCCTTTCAGCCTTAACTTATATCAAACCATACAAACATCCACTTAGAAAGATAGAAGTTGCATGGACACCATTTATGTCTAGACCCTATATGTCTATAAGATTTGAAAACATAACTGGTTTACGAATAAATTCCTTATTTTTGGCTACACAAGGCGATGTGATTCAAAACCCTACCACTAATCGTAATTAAATATGAAAATTACGAAACTGTGCTAACATGGCAAATTCTAAATTCTCAAATCCACTTTCGCATTCATTAAGAATTAATAATTTAGATGATAGCTACGCATCTAATAAATTAAGCACAACCATGTTAGGCAATCGGAAATTTTTATCATAACACAATTTATTAAGGCATCGAATTACTAAATTACGTAAATAAATCCATTAGAATCCCATGACGGCGATTAGTTCATAATTAAACGAATCGTCATCATGGGATTAATTGAATTCATAATAATAATAATAATAATAATAATAATAATAACAATAATAATAATAATAATAACAATAACAATAATAATAATAATACTAATAACAACAATAATAAAACTAAATTAAAAATTACGATAAATTAAATATGAAAATTATAAGAGTTTAGAAACTAAAACCGAAATAATTTCCACTTGCAAGAAATGAGCACTCCGATAATTCCCTGTAAAATAAGAAATTAGAAAATAAAACCGAAATAGCTTCCACCGAAAGAGAAGAGCACTCCAAATAAATTCCGTAAAATCTTCACCCAAATAACAATTATACTAAAATTACAGAAAATTTAATTATATAAAATGAAACTGAAAATAAAAGAGAAGCAAATGAATTTTTTTTTAGGAACTAGAAGAGAGAATTCAGCTCCCAAAATTGTGTCTAAAAACGAAGGAAACACTCCTATTTATAGGAGAAAACAGCAAGCCATGAGCAATAAAAAAAACAACTGGCCAAAGCACTACAACAATAAACAAAACTGGAAAGCAGCCGCCTGTGAGACCTACTAACAATTTTATTTTCACAATAATGAAGCAGGTGAGAAAAGGCCAGATGCAGGGCTAGCGCGTGCAAGCCACGCGCGGCCTTTTTCTTCAATAATACGGGCGCGTGAAAGTCACGCAGTTCCCGGGCGCGTGAACGTCTCAAAATCTGGCCGACAGCTTCAGTGAAACCACATGTCTTTTATTTGCTCCTGTAATAAATAATGCCGACACACTTGCTTTTGTCCCTGACTTTTTCGTTTTTTTTTTTTTTTTTTTTTGTTTCCTGCCACAGCACTTTTGAATTCTTTCTTTTGTTATTACCACTTGGCAAATGGCAACTGTTGCTTCTTTTTTTTTTTTTTTTTTTTTTTTGTTTTTGCTGATTGTATGCTAATCAGCCCGCCACTTGTTTTGCTTTTTGTTTTTTTATTGTTTTTGTTTTTTTTTTTCCTTTTGCTAATTCAACTTTCAAAACAAAATATATTTAATTAATAAATAATTAATTTAATTTCGAAATTATAAAAATAAATATCTAATATTATTAGATATTTATAAATATAATTTTCTAATTAAATAAAGTATTTATCAATTAAATATATTTTCAAGTCCCAAGTTGCGGTAAATTGAGGGCCTAAAACCGGACTCCTTTTCCTTAACGAAAAATATATCAATTCCAACCGGGGTTCCAGATTTAAGAATAAATCATTCAGGATTCCTTTATGATAATTCTTTTTCCTCGTAGCCAGTCCACTTGATAAAACTGAGATAAAAATCCACCGTTTTAGCCCTTTTATTGCCACAAAACCTCAAGTTGCGATTTCTGCACAACAAATAATTAAACAACAAAAACGAATTAAAAGACACAACATATTTAAGGATAAACCACCAATCTAGGTCCATTTAGCGCATAATAAGTGGATATAAAATCCACTTATCACAACGGATAGAGTTATAAATCCTCATCCGTTGACAGCTACAAAACCTTAAACAATTTGATTGATTGTGAAGTTATCATCAAGTACAACATATTCCTAACAGTGATCTTTTAAAATGTCGCGACATTTATTTTGTTCGAAAATAATGCTCCTTTTTTTATAGAAATTCTTTTTCAAATATGTGTCTCGCATGTATAATTTTTTCTTTTTCGAAACATGCAACTCGTACGGGATTGTAAAATATCCACAATCAATCAGCATAAAATCGGGAAGTCATCAACATAAATATCTCGTACGATATTTTCTAAATCGCAATAATTTTACAAGCATAAAAATATATTACTCGCACGAATTGTTTGAATAAGTAAATATTTTTTCTAAAAAATAAATAAATTAAAAACACGATTTATGCATGCATGGCATAATAATTAATTTGTAGAAAAATTAAAATAAGTAGATAAAACTTATCTTTTATGTGTCTGAGCACTTGAACCGGTACGGATCAAATTCGGAGTATCCGGTTGTTACTTCACTTCTTTTCTCCGTGGACTCCACCATTATTTTCCAATTGTATTTGTCAGCCAAGATTTGTTATATATATTTTTTTTGTTTACTGCCTGGTCGCCTTGATGACTCTCCTTTTATTTTGTACCGCGGGTCCCGGTGGAATCAAGTAACCCATCTCGTATCTCTCTAGTTTTTCTTTTTCCTTCTGCATCGTGCTTCACATCTTTTTTATTTTTTATTTCTCTTCATTTTTCCCTGCTGCTCTGTGCTCATGTGTGTTGATGGCGCGTATAAGCATCTTCCAATTTTGCTTCTCTTTTCGCACTATGTACCACCAGTGTCACCATTTTTTTTTTTGCCGCTGTTGTCCATTTGTGTACCCAAAAAATCAAAAACCCCGTATTAATTTTTGTTTGAAAATTATTTGTCCTCCGCAAATAATTAATTGCCCCTCCTTCTAGCGCCAAATGTTGTTGGAGGAATTTCGTAACAACACAAAATCGGAGGGTTGCTGGAATAATAGAGCTAAATTATGTGTATGTGACTGTTTTAGGGGATTAGGGTTTATGAAAAAAGAGGGGGCTGGACTTGGCAGGTATCTCGATTTGTCTCGTGTATCGGTCATCTCTTCTGCCAAGATGCCTGCGTACCTATATGTTTATATAGGATCAAGCCCCACGCAGTTCTGTGAATTAATTGGGCTTATCCCGAGAGACTTAAGGGATAAGTTACGTTAATGTGGGTAATGATTGATTTTATCTGATTTAATCTTATCGTTGTGATATCTTCCTGATTTGAAGAATATCGTTTGGAGATATTTTCAGTTATTGATTGATTGAAATTGATTCTTTCCTCGATTCAGAGAGAGGATAAAACTTAGGAGTTAAGTTATAATTATTAATCTGAATTAATAATTAATATTATTAGAAATTTGGGAGATTATTAGACATGCCAAAATATGACATAACAACATTGAATATAAAATATAAGTTGATTTTGTATGAATAGG
The DNA here is from genome assembly GCA_036435485.1 of Saposhnikovia divaricata. NCBI lineage: Eukaryota > Viridiplantae > Streptophyta > Magnoliopsida > Apiales > Apiaceae > Saposhnikovia > Saposhnikovia divaricata. The sequence continues at coordinate 58,860,366 of CM071596.1, forward strand.
AAATCGAATATGGTTCATTTATGATAATTATAGTATTAAAATTATTATTTAATCTTTACAACCAAATCATCATAACCTGTTTAGTCTTTACAACCAAATCATCATAAACTATTACATCCAGTGTTCTAAAAATCGGTCTAGGCGGTTGATTAATCGGCATCTAGACGCTATGCGGTCAATAAATCTCTAAAATTTCCAAAAAAATCGGTCATTAGGCGTTTTTTTGATTAGGCGATGCCTAGACGGTATTAGGCGGTTTAATGAGTTAGGCGGGAATAATCGATTAGGCAGCGATTAATCGGATTTAATCGGGATTAATTGGTCAAATTTTAAAAAAATGGTCAAATTAAGAATAAAATTTTAAAAAAGTATATTTTTAATAAAAAATGTAATTTACACATGAAAGTGTAAATTCACTCATCATATTTAATAATAAAATGAAGTTTTTTATATTTTTACTTATAAAAAATATATTTTTGAATACTAAAATTAAATAATAAAAAAATAATATGTTAATACATCTGATTAATGTTCCGATTAATCGTCACCTAGCCGATTAATTGCAAGAAGGTAGACTCACCGCCTAGAGAGAAAGTGACCAAAATACCTAATTTTCACTACCCAATGGCCCAAAATATTTGATTTGCGGAAGGGTTGGTCCTAAATACCCACGGGACACGCTACTAAGTGTAGCGTGTCTCTCATCTCTCTCCTCTCCAATCAGTCTCGTCTCTCTCATCTCTCTCCGGTTCTCACATCTCTCTGGTCGTCTCTCTCGTTTCTCTCCGTCACCACCACCATCTCTCCCTCTCTGACCACATCACCACTGTCTCCTCTCCCTTCCTCCATCTTCTCTCTCGTCTGTATCTCTCATCTCCCCCGTTTATCGGATTTTACGAAATTAGAGTTCCAATTTAGGGGTTTCAAATCCGGTATAAGAAATGGTTTGAGAATGATATATGGTTGTAGATCGTCGAAAGACGATTCAAATGGTGTATATAACATAAATGGACAATTACGGAAAATAGACGAACGGAGCTCGCCGGAAGTTGGTCGGGAATCGCCTGAAAATCGCAAGAGAGAGGGAGAGACGTGTGTTTTCTGTAGAAAAATGAAGAAGAGTAATACGCCACTGGCAGTGCCGTGTCTCCTTGACACACTAGTGGCACTACACCATAGGTAATTTTACATAACATTTTTGCATGGTGTTGCCGTCTGAAAAAGTGATGCCGTAACTATTTTCATCCTTACCTATTACAACACCGAGTATTTGTGTTAGAGCAGACAGGATAAGTGTTGCCGTAGATGTTTTATAATGTATACGATTAACTAAAATATAAATTAAATAATCATTTTACATGAAAGTGATAAAATTCTTAAAAAATAATTTTTTTTTGGAATATGAATTGGAGTGAATGGTATTTTTTTGAAAGTAATATATATTTCAATAATTTTAAAATTGATAAATTTAAAACTGTTACATTTTTTAATTAAGAAATTGTATATATGTATTAAAAATAATTCACACTATAAATAATACTTTACATAAAACAATTAAAAAATTGTGAAATAAAATTATTTCTTATATGAAAACCATTAATAAGAATGAAAATGATGTTTTTTTTTTGAATAATCTGAAATTGAAATATTACAAAAATTCTTTTAACAAAATAGAAATGTAAATAAGGGGCACAGCTCCCGGTGAAAATTAAGACGCGCGCTTGTGTGAAAACTCAGTGCCTTAAACAAAATTAGGGCGGCCAAAATTTTGGTCTCTCATTTCTCTTTCTCGCCTCTCTCGCAACTCTCTCTCTCATTCTCAACTCTCTCGTTAAACTCTCTCTCACATTCATTCTTCTTTATTTTTCTTCAATTAATACATATTTGGTTCAAATTAGGCTTCTCTATTGAATATGGCTTCGGTTTGAGGGTTTGGTTTCTTCAAATTGGAACTTTTTCAAATTAGGGTTTTTCAAATTAGGGGTTCTTCGTTTTGAGTTTAATTGATTTGATTTTTTTAGTTAATTAGGGCTTCAACTGATTAAGATTTCTTTTCAATTTCAGGACTTCGGATTTGGAGCTTTGGATTACAGTAGAGTTGGGCCTTGCATTTGAGGTATAATCTAGTTTCAGTGGATTTTTCGAATTACCTGATGAAAAGAACCCATTTCATCATATGGAAAGGGTTCTGGGCTGTGAGAGCTAGGCCATGACACTGATTGCATCTAGCTCTCACCATAATACATGTTATATTTCATATTCCTCCATTTTCTAAGCTGCATTTTGTTTAATTAATGACATCCTACCTTTTCTGCATATACATTTTCCTATTGGTCAGTATCTGGCCTTGATTTTTATGAAGACTTGCCCACTATTTATTCCCATCCAATATGTATACTTACAAATCCCATTTTTGTAAAGGAGAATGGATATAGATGAGAGCAGAGCACTCTGTTTTTTCATTTATTCCGTATTCATTCTTTAATTGTCTCTAAAACACAACAATTTCAATACTGACAAAATCAACTACTTTGAATTCTCACAACACAATATTTGTTAATATTTAAGTCTTCCCTCGACAAGAATTTGGTTTAAGCTTTTTTTTGCTAAGCGGTTTGTGAAACTTGCTTTAACTCAGTTTAAGTATATTTATGATCTATCTGTGTTATTTCACCTAGATGTTTTCTGTGAGTTTGCTATATTACCATCTAATACCTATGCAAGCTCTATGCATGTATATATCAGCTTGGGTGAGATTGAAATCATGTTTAAGGCTTTGTTATTTGTTCCATCTGACTTTTAATATCATACGAAAAAAAGGTTCCATATTGGTAGCTGAAATTTTATCCCAGAGTTTTGATAGGTAGTACAGATACAAGGGTACCGAGGGAGGCTGAAGCCCTAGCTAAACTCGGGAAGTTAGTGCGGAAAATCTGGAGCAGATTGACGACAGGTCAGTTTTGTCTGAATTTTATTACCAAAACTAAAGGTAAATTAGCACTAGTGCATGCCATTCTTATCGAACATTCTAGTATTAGTTACATACATACAACATCCTGCATTGCAAGGTTTTTATGTACACCACGTAATGCTCTACTGGAAATTTCAAAGAAAACAGGGGACTTAAAGTACTGTAAGCTAGGTGGTAAGCACTTTTTAATTTAAGCATATATATAACTCATGTTTTGAGGGTAGGTTACGTAGTTCATTTCTGTGGGTTGTCTGTCGTGTGCTTAACGGATCCCGTGTTGATGTCAGCAGCTGAACAGATCTTTAGTGCTGGTGGAAAGAGGATGAGACCAGCTCTTGTATTCCTAGTATCAAGAGCCATTGCAAAATTTGTAGGCTTAAAGTAAGAATAATGGACTCTTTCTCATAAGAATAATGGACACTTTCTCATATAAAGAATAGGTGTATCTGCATTATCACATATCTTATTTATTCTTGACTAAGGGATATAATAGAATCAGAATTTTGTGAGACTGGTACACTGGGCGAGGCTGTTGAGCTAGTCAAGAGCTGTGGAAGAATTGAGAGAGCTCAGAATCTTGCAAATGTGGAAGTGAATAACGCATGGATCAAGAATTCGATACATAGACTACTTGATGTATATGTTTTCTTTTTTCATTAGTTAGGATTTTTGCAAAATTTGTAACTTTCATTTCTCATCCTTGTTTTTTAGAGTTAAGGATTACAAATTTTGTAATTGTATTATTGATTATGTTGGTGAAATGAAAATAACAAATTTATATCATATTGCAGATTTATATAAATTGGAAATGCATATATTTTTAAATAAATTGTATATTTTAATTTTACTATAATGAAAGTGTTGCAGTAGCTACATGTGGGGTCCATATGTGGGTCCCGCTTGTCAATGGATCCCATTTTACAACAAATGTGTAACCTATGGCAACACATTTGATCATGTTGCTGTAGGTGTAAAAGTGTTGCAACTGACCCTACGCCAACATCGAAAAAGCTAACACCTAAAAAGTGTTGCCGTAGAGATTTTTGAGCCTACGCCAACAATTTTTGGACCTTCGACAACAGTTTTGAAGTGTTGCCGAAGGCCATCTATGGCGTAGTGTGGTACTGCCGTATCTTGCTGATACGTGAGTGGTAGTAGCGTATTAAACACTGATCTCGTCAATACCAAAAGCGTGCCTTGCTGATACGCCAGCTCCAGTTGCGTGTCTGAGGACACGCCAGCCTTATGTGGCGTATTCCGTCGGTATTTAAGGTCATCTTGAGTGCTCGTGGGTATTTTGATTCACCCTATTTAATTTGTGGGTAGATAGGGCCTTCACCCCCACCTAGATCTGCCTAGCGATTTTTAGAACATTGATTACATCCTAACCTATTACGCTGCTAATTAGCTAATTATGTATCTTACATCTATTTACTTTTATATTGTTTTGTTTTTTATATAAAATTTTGGATAATATAACTTGAAATATTACTTTTTACTTTTTTTAGTTTCTATAAATTATAAAATTTGTTGTTTGTTTATATTAAAAAAATCAAAACAATATATCTAACTATAAAATCAAAATACATTAAAATATGTATGTAAAAATTATAGCATCTCATTTTAACAAAAGGAATACATCATAATTCTGATATGAATATGTAAGTTTCAAAATTTTATGAGTTATTAGGAAACAATTTTGACATCCATTTCATCCTCGTCATTTTTACCAAGATTCGAGGGTGCTAAATTGAAGTTTGAGTTTTTTTCTAAGATAAAATCACATATGAATTTTAAAAATAATAAATCATACAATATATAAGAGAAAATAATTTTAAAATATGATTTCAAGAAGTTATTGAAGATTAAAATGTTTTACAAATGTATATCTCTTCATAAATAAAAAATTTATTGCCCTGTTATGTAACGTCGTGCTATTTTACAAATAGTGTTATTTATAGTGAAGTTACCTTAAATTTTATTTTCTCTGGATTAATTTTCAGCTTTATTATTACTAACTTATAAATCGTGCAAAACACAAGTCAATATCAGAATATTCATACTAAAATATTAAATATTATATTCCCGAGAATAAATACAATTACTTGTATTATTTGAATGTACATTTAAGAGAATTGAAACTAAAATTAGTATGAAAGTGTATAATAATTTTTTATCTTTTAAATAAACAGATTTATATGTCTTACAATGAGTATCCGTTCTCATTAAATTATGGTATAAGCGAGAAATCCAAGACATGGAACGACAAGGGAAAAACTCTAACTATTTGAGTTATCTCATCGCGCTCATAATTTTTTTATTTAATTATGTAGTTGCTGAAAATCGAACACAAATTTAATGATAATCAACTATGATATTTTGGTATTTCATTACTATAATATTTCATTGAAATGCAATTTTACTTATTAATAAAGAATATAGAATTGAAATTATTTATGGAAATATTGTGTGCAATCATCATTCATAATCAATCAAATGCAATTTTTTTATTATGATTTGCAATAAAAAATAACCGAATACAATTTTTTTAACGTTGTTTTTTAAAAAACATTGCAGTTGCATTTAAAATTAATTTTGGTTATGCTCAGTTGCATGAACTTGCAAACTGTATATTTACAAAAAAAATAATAAAAATCGTAATTTTGCAGAAAACTAAATTGTAATTTGTATTCATCCGTTTTACCCTCTATTTGTTGGTACAATAGAATTATAATTATCATAAAAAATCTATTTTTAATTCTTTTTAAAGAAACATAGTATTTTAGGGGAAAAATGATTCTATTAAAAAAATTACAAATAAAAGAATTATAATTATAATAGGATTTGTATTTTTATTCTATTTAAAAAAAACAACATAGAATTATAGTGAAAATAGAATTTTTGGGGTGAAATCAAAATAGTGTGCGAACCAAATTTGCTAGGTACCATTAAAAGAGGGTTTCGCTGGGTACCATGGGGTGAAGAGCCAAAATGGCACAAATTCTGATCAAAATGCCCAAAATGACATTTCCTGAAAAGACGGCCCTTCAATAGCACTTTCTGAACGCAGCTACAGTGCGCGTTTTGTCAAAACGCATCTGCAACATGCGTTACAGATGGAAAATGCATTTAGAACATACGTTACAGGATCAAAACGCATGTACAAAATGCGTTTTTGACGTAAAGCGCATCTTACAAATGCATTTTCAGCCTTAACACCATTACTACTTGCATTTTCAGCAAAAGTAATTTTTTTTAAGCACTACTTTAAGTGGTGTTAACCATTTTTTTTTTTGGGATTTATGGGTGATAGATTAGAGACAACTTAACTAATACTTAGTTTTATTTGTATAGACTAAGTAGAACATACTGTCACAGCCATAGTGTGTCTTTGTAATCGAATAAACTACTGTCATGTAATAATTGTATCTCTTGGAAGAAGTTCATGCATTTGTTCAAGCCTCACGACATACATAAGGAAGACAGAAAGAATAAATGTTACTGTCACAACATTGACAGTAACGTTACAAGAAGACAACATGTTGCAAGGTCACGACAACAAGTTTTATCTGACAACAACATTGGCGGAAGCATGAAGACAGCAACATTCTCACACTTTGACAACAAGTTTGAAAGTCTTGACAGCATCATTAGCGGCTCATACTGTCATCCAAGGAATATTCTCATGACAACAAGCTTGGCGTCAAAGGTTACTGTCACAAAGGAATATTTGAATTGGAGATTTATCTCAGTCAAACCCGTGACAGTTTAGATGTTCAAGAAACAGATTTGCTGCATTTTGTCAAAGATTGTAGCAGACCTGCAAGACTACGACCGAAGCTTGAGAGATCACAAGACGAAGCTCGACAATTTAAGAGTATGACAAGTCTACTAGAATTATTTTAGCTAGTTTTAGAAAGAACCCAGATTGCTTTATGCTTAATGATAGTCTGTTTGTATAGCATTTTGGGAAAGTCACATGGGTGTACAATTTGTAAGGAGCTTCCACTTAAAAATTACAGCGGCTCCACAACCTATGTGATAGAGATGTTAGAGAAGATTAGTCTTTATAGATAAACATCTCTCATTCTTTCTGTAATCGATTCAAGAAGTCGAAGCTTGAGAAAATACTTTTTCTCGAGGTTGTAGCAATAATTCGAAAAATAAATAAAACATTTATTTTGTGAAAACATCTTGAGTTACCACCCGTGTTTGCATTTCTTGTATAGATAGTTTACAATCTTTATCATTGTTGTTGAGGTAAAGATTTGGAATTATCTATATTGCATTCAACCCCCCTTCTGCAATATACTCTGGGACCAACAACTGGTATCAGAGCAACAGATTGACATACAAATCTGAGATCATGACGAGTATACAGAAGTCAAGTGGTATCAAGATTCCAGTGTTTGATAAAGAGAACTACAATTTTTGGAAAAGAAAAATCTTGTTATTTATCAAAGCTGCACATCCACTGTATCTTGGAATTCTCGAGAATGGCCCCTTCGTTCCGAAGAAAGAAGTAGCTGCTGCCACTGTGAATGGTGAAGTAATTCCAGCTCACTGGGTTGCTAAGAGACCCTTAGAATACACAGAATCTGAGAAAGAAAAGGTAGCCTTGGATGACTACTTACAACTCATCTTGCTTGATTCTCTCACACTGGACAAGGCCACGTGTGGAAATGTTATGGGATGCTCATCTGCTAAAGAGATGTGGAGCAAGATAGAGTTGCTGTGTGAAGGAAGTGAAGAGGTCAGAGAAAACCAAAGACAAATTCTTGTATCACAATATGAAGCTTTTATGGCCAAGCCTGGTGAAGAGCTCACCCACATGTTTCAAAGATTCAGTAAGCTAATAGCAGATTTACAAATTCATGGAAAGTTCTATGACAAAAAGAAGATTAATGTCAAGTTTCTGCTCACTCTTCCTGAGAACCTTAAGCACAAAATCATTGCCATAAGAGAAGGGAGAAACTTAAATGATGTTTCTCTTGAGACCCTCTATGGTATACTTAAGTCATATGAACTTGAACTCTTTTAGAAGAGAGCTATTCAAACTGGAGCCAAAGGAAAGATGGCAAACATGTCTGGTGCCCTTGTAGCTCAAGAGCCACTTATTTCTCTGTCAAGTGAACCCCACAAAGTTCACCACCAACACCAGTACCATCTCTGAAGATTTAGGAGGTGTTGGATGATTAGGAGAAAGTGGTTTTACAGCTCAAAGATGTTGAAGATGAAGACTTCTATTCATTAGAAGAGATTGAAAGCATGGATAATCCAACCATGACATATATGGCTAAAAGGTTTAAAAATATAAAGTTCAGAAGAGATAAGCCATATAAGTCACAGGGTCAGACATCTAAGTTCAACAAGGGAAACTTTTCAAAAGCTGGTGGTGGTGCCACAAGAGGAGGATACATGACATGAATGGTGGATAGGTCAAAGTTCAGATGCTACAACTGTAATGAGCTAGGTCATTTTTCCCAGAGTGCAGAAGGCCAAAACAGAATCTAAGAATGGAGAAAGGGTCTGGAAGTCAGTTTAAAAGAAATCAAGGAAGAGCCTATGTGGCTGAAGGAAAATGCCAGGATGAATCTGATGATGAGAAAGAAGAAGAATATGTAAATCTAGCTTTCATGGCGAGATCTGATGATGAAGCATCAAGCTCCTCAAATCAGGTACCATCTCTCATTTTACTTGATATGTCTAAAACTGAGTATAAGCAAACTATTGAAGAATTAAGTGCTGAGATGTTTAACATTCACGTTAGTTTATCTGCTGCTAATGAAGAAATTGTTAAGTTAACTGAACAGAATGAAACACTCAAATCTGAGAATGAAATGCTTTTGCTTAAAACCAGTCCATTAGATTCACTAGCTCAAGAAAATGATCGACTGAAAAATGATATTGTCTGTGCTAAGAAGATAGAAGAATTCCTAAGAAATCAAATTGCTGAAAATGAATTTAAGCTTAAGGCATTTAGAAATTCTTCCAAGTTAGTTCCGGAATTTCATGAGAATCACACTGAGAACCAAAAAGTTGGAATAGGTTTTGACTATAGTAGGATGCCTGGTAAGGCAACTGTGATTGATGATTGTTCAGATGGTGATGCTGTCAAACCTCATATTCTCAAGAGAGTTTGTGAACCCATTTTCAAAACTGTTCAAGCTGATTTTGATGAGAATTCTTTGCTCATCAAACAAGAGCTTCGTGATGAAGATGAGTGTATTAACAGCACATCTACTGAAAGGAAAGGAACTGTCAAAACCCCCATAACAGAAACTTTACCAAACAATTAGACGGAATGTTCTAAAGAAGCTGTCAACAAGGATAAGACAGAAACTTTAAAAGATACTGTCAAGAGAGTACCTAGGACAGCAACTTCCAAACCTATACTGTCAAGACAGCAGGTATAAAAGGTACTATCAAGGGTAACTCGACAGCAACTTCAGGACATACTGTCAACACAGATGCCTACAAGCCTAGGAATAGGAATGGCAAGCTAGGAATAGATAAGAAAAATGGCTATTCTTATGTCAAGAATGCCCCTAGGAAGCTTTGCAATAATTGTGGATCCTCTCAACACTTAACACATGTTTGTAAGAAACCAAATGATAACAAGGTTAATGCAACCAATGTCAAAGGCAACTTACACAGAACCCCCATCATGCAAAGAACTATGAATGTTTGTAGTAACATTGACTGCATGCCATGCAAAATCACTGCCATGAGTACATGTTTTAATCTGCCTATTCTATCTACTGAACCATGCTCCTATATGCAAACTGTTGAGACTCTGAGCCTGCCAATGATGGTAAAAAGGCGGCTCCCACTGAGAAAAAGACCAAGTCTTATTCTAAAACTGAGTGGGTAGCAAAAGAAGTCAAACAGGATGATTCAAGTGTTGATTTGAATATGATAAACGATGATATAAAATGTGATGCTATAACTGCAGGACCCAACAAGGATTGGGTACCAGATGCAAATTAAATATCATCTGTTTTGCAGGGCAAGAAAAAGAAACAAGTCATGTGGATCATCGATAGTGGATGTTCTAGACACATGACAGGTGATAAAGCCCTGCTATCACACTATGTTGAGAAAGCTGGCCCAATCATAACTTTTGGAGACAACAACAATGATTACACTGTGGGATATGGCTGTTTGAAAATTGGAAATATTGTCATTGAAGATATTGCTCTTGTAGATGGATTGAAGCACAACCTTCTCAATGTCAGCCAATTCAGTGACAAAGGATTCAAGGTTGATTTTGACATGATGGCCTGCAATATCTATCACAAGAAGGATGGAAGCCTTTCTCTGAAAGGAGTAAGAAAAGGAAACTTGTTCGTGGCAGACTTAAACTCTGCTAAGAAAGACAAGGTTTACTATTTGTACAGTAAAGCAACAGTTGGTGATAGTATGGTTTGGCACAAGAAGCTCTCTCACCTCAACTTCATGACCATGAATATTCTAATGAAGAAGGAGCTGGTGAGAGGACTACCTCAACAAGAATTCTGTCAAGAAGGATTGTATGAGGACTGTCAAATGGGAAAACTGAGAAGATCTGTACATAAGTCAAAGCAGCCAAACACCAACAATGAATCACTCAAATTGATTCATATGGATCTCTTTGGACCAGTTAATGTGCAATCATTAGCAAGAAAGAGATATTCCTTAGTCATGGTAGATGGCTATTCTAGGTACACCTGGGTAAAATTCCTAGAATCAAAGGATGAAGCTGCTCAAGAGATCATTGATCACATCAGGGTTCTTGATAGAACTCCTAATGCAAAAGTTCAAATACTAAGGAGTGACAATGGAACTGAGTTCAGAAATGCTACTCTTGGAAACTTCTGCAAAGATGAAGGACTTGTTCAACAATTCTCTACTGTTAGGACACCACAGCAAAATGGTGTAGTAGAAAGGAAGAATAGAACTCTCATTGAAGCTGCAAGAACTATGTTGAATGATGCAAAATTACCAACATACTTCTGGGTAGAAGCTATCAACACAGCTTGTTACACACAGAACAGAACCTTAATCAACAAGACTCATGGGAACACTCCTTACTATCGGTTGACTGGAAAGAAACCCATTGTCAAGTACTTTCATGTATTTGGAAGCAAGTGTTTCATAATGATAGACAACCATGAAAGAAAAGGAAAGTTTGATGCTAAAGCACATGAAGGCATTTTCATGGGATATGGATTAGAAAGGACTGCATATAGAGTCTATGTCATAGAACACAAAGTCATTGAAGAAAGTGTGAATGTCACATTTGATGAAACCAAGTTTCCTGGACTGCAAGAAGGTGGTCAGATGCAGCCTCTGAGATTTGAGAATCAAGGATACTTGGAAGAAGAAGAGATTGTTACTAAAGAACTATCTTGTACTCAAACTCTTGAGTTTGGAGGAGATGCTGTCAACTCAAATAACGTTAATCAAACTCCAGCTCAGTCACAAACAATTACATCTAATCATGAAGCTGATGGTGACTCTGGAGATCTTGAAGAACATGGAGAAGACAACAATGTGGAAGAATCAATTCCTTAAGAAGGAACTGATTAAGCATAACAGAATAGAAGCTTGCCCAGATCCATTAAATGGAACAAGGATCACACCTCTGATTTAATCATTGGCACTCCTTCCACTGGGGTAAGGACTAGAAGAAATGTCTCTCCTGACAGCATGATCTCCTATTTTCTATCACAAATTGAGCAAAAGGCAATTGATGAAGCATTGTTGGATTCTGATTGGGTGATAGCTATGTAAGAGGAGCTCAACCAATTTGAAAGAAACAATGTGTGGAAACTAGTACCAAGACCTAAAGGGATCGAAATCAGTTGTTGACAGAAAATGGGTCTTCAGAAATAAGTTGGATGAAAGTGGAAATGTGACAAGAAACAAAGCAAGGCTAGTGGCCAAAGGGTACTGTCAACTGGAAGGAATAGATTATGATGAAACATTTGCACCTGTTGCCAAACTTGAAGCTATCAGAATATTTCTAGCCTATGCTGCATACTGTAACTTCAAGGTATTTCAAATGGATGTCAAAAGTGCCTTTCTTAATAGAGAGCTAGATGAGGAAGTGTATGTTGAACAACCACTTGGATTTGAAGATTCTGAGTTGTATGACTTTGTCTACAAGCTGTTCAAAGCACTTTATGAATTGAAGCAAGCCCCTAGAGCTTGGTATGATACACTCTCTACCTTTCTGTTGGAGAATCAATTTATAAGAGGTGTTATGGATAAAACACTATTCTACAAACATCATGGTAAAGACATCATTCTGGTACAAATCTATGTTGATGACATAATCTTTGGTTCTACAAATGAAAAGTTGTGTGAGAAGTTTTCATCTCTTATGAGGAACAAATATGAGATGAGTATGATGGGAGAACTATCATTCTTTCTTGGTCTGCAGATTTACCAAAAGTGTGATGGCATTTTCATTTGTCAAGCAAAATATGTCAAGGAACTGCTCAAGAAGTTCAACTTAGAAGATGCATCACCTGCCAAGACACATATCTCTACTTCAACCAAACTGGATCTAGATCCTAAAGGAAAGAAAGTGGACTCTAGTACATATAGAGGCATGGTTGGATCACTGCTATATCTAACTGCTAGCAGGCCAGACATAATGTTTGCTACATGTCTCTGTGCAAGGTTTCAAGCTGATCCAAAAGAGTCACACTTGATTGCTATTAAGAGAATCTTTAGATACCTGAAAGGCACACCAAATTTAGGCCTTTGGTATCCTAAAGACACTGGATTTGATCTAGTTGGATATTCCGATTCAGACTATGCTGGATGCAAGATTGACAGAAAAAGCATAACTGGAAGCTGTCAATTTCTTGGTGGAAGATTAATGTCATTGTTTAGCAAGAAGCAGCACTCAGTATCTACCTCAACTGTAGAAGCTGAATACATTGCAGCTGGAAGTTGCTGTGCTCAAATTCTTTGGATGAGGAATCAGCTTTTGGATTATCAGCTTTTGGTTTAGAGTTATCAAACATCCCAATCTACTGTGATAGTGCCATAGCCATCTCAGACAATCTAGTTCAACATTCCAGGACAAAGCACATTGATATAAGGCATCATTTCATAAGGGAACATGTTGAAAAAGGAACTGTGAAGCTGTTCTACATTCCTACGAAAAAGCAACTTGCAGACATTTTTACCAAGCCATTGGATGAAGCAACCTTCAACAGGTTGGTAATTTAATTGGGAATGCTAAATCTGGCATGTTAACTTACTAGTTTTTACATTTTCAAGGTGTTAGATTGCAGCTCGTGACAGTAGCCGTCAATGTTGCTGTCATGAGAAGTTACTGTCTTATGTGCTACTTGTTATTGACAGCATGTCTGCTATGACTATGCTAAATTGTAATTACATGCGTATTTTAACTTATGTAATGAGTAGTCAAGTGACATTAACTTAAATCACATGTGTGCCAGTGATAATTAATCGTGTTATTTGAAATGACCCGGAGTAATTGTCAGTCTTTTTCTTTAGAGTTAAATACTTTATTAAAAGGAAGCGTGTGGGAAATTGTAGCGTCTCCTAGTGTGCTATAAATAAGACCGAGGCTCTCCTTAAGGAAAAAGGGTTAGGAGAAGAAATTGTTGAAGTGGAGCTGTATGAACTTGTTTCAGATGATGAAGCATAAAGTTGCTTTGTATTGTTCTTATTTTTTTTTATGAAAAGTTCATCATCTTTTTCAGTGTTCTTGCTTGTCTATTTACTTTATTCTCTTACCTTGATTATTTATTGGGTAAATGCATGTATGCATGTGTGTATATGTGAATGTGTGTATGTGTGCCTGAAATGGATATGTACTCTAATTGATTAAAATGCTAATTGGTAATTTTAATTAAGTAATAGAAAAAATTCTTTTAAAACCCATGACGTTTGGAATTTCCGCACAATTTGATGTCAACAAGGAAAGGTGATGTCATGAGATTTTGTTTTAAAAGAAAATTATCTATAAATTACTTAACGGTGACATCATGTTCTCGCGCCAATGTTACTGTCAAGCGAAACACACTGTCACCACTCCAAAATTACTGACGAGTTGTTCCAGCGCACAGGTTACTGTCAAGAGTTAGTGGACCGTTGAAATTTGAAATGTTACCTTCACGATTTATAGCCACTAAAAAGTAACTACCCACTACACCACGTGAACATTTAATGGGTTAAGACAAAGTTACTTTTCCCTCTTCAGTAAAACAGTTGCTATTCTCATATAAGCAATTGTCAAATACACAAACACATAACTCTCAACAAAACATCTCTCTCTTAAAAGCTTAAATCTCTTTCTCCCAAATCTCAAAGCAAAAATGGCACCCAAACAATCCTCTTCTCAAACAAACTTTGCTAGTATTCTCACTGCTGGAGATGCTGGTGAAGGATTCAAAGGACTTGTATCCTTCATGAACAAGTCCTATTGTAAGAACCCCAAATTTTGGATATAATTAAAACTTTTTATTAAGTAATGATAAAATGAGGAACAATGATTCTGATAACAAGGTCACCAGCTCTAATGAATGGTGGTTTCAAAGAACAATGATTGTAATGAATGGATATTGCTTTGGACAATGATCCTGATGCATTGGTATATTGTCAGAAAAGAGTAATTCGATGGTTGAGGACCTAGATAAGAATAATCTACCATCCAGGAAGGAGCTAATGGATCCTTGAAGGGAAATGAGTACGTGCATAGTGTTTCCCGTACGTGCATAGTGTTTCCCGTACGTGCATAGTGTTTCCTGTACGTGCATAGTAATTTGGTGGATGAATAGTGATTTTGTAAGTTGGAAAACTTTTCACTCCACCCTATGTACGGGACGTGATATGGATGTTTCGAAGTCATATTAGTAATACGCGGAGGAAATAAGTGAATGCAGAGACGATCGGAATTCAGAAATTCCAAATTCTTTTCGGTATAATATTTGACCGGACAGTGGATTAAATATTATTATAATCCAAGAATTGAGATATTAACTTTGAGGATTTGATATTTTGGGATGTTATTATATTTGATTTAAGAATGAAGGTAGGAAACCACTGAGGAGTGGTTATGGCTACAATGTAATTATTGATATTTGGAAAGAATGAATGGAATTCGACCTTATTATGTTTATGTCTTGAAGAATGCTAAAGGGTGACAACATAGGTAAGAATAATCTACCTTCTAAGGGAATAAGATATGGCAACTTCAAGCAAGAGAATACCCTCATGTCATCCAGATCGATAACGATTAATCCAGTAGTTCCGTAAAAAGGTTAAGGAACGATCGAAAGAGAATACGGACAATTGCACCACCCTAAGAGAACAAGTAAAGAATACAGAATGAATAGTGTTTGGTGGGAGTATATAATAATATGAGACGACACTATACAGAAGCATTCGGAACGGATTTCCGAGTTCGTATTAGTGATCCAGGGGGAAAATAAGTGTATGTAAAAGCTGTCGGATTCTGAAAAACCGCACTTTTATTTTCTCCGAGAGTTCCCTGGACACTGATAGCCTTAAGTATTTAATGAATGGATTTAAGGAATATAAATTGGAAAGTTAGAATGAAAGATGGAGAATGAAAGTATTAATATTAAAGAGGATTCCCGGTAAACCCTAATTAGAAATCCGTGAAATATTCTCACGAACGATCAATCGAAACGGGTAATAACCGGACACAGAAACAAGTAGAGGAAGCAAGAGTCTTGTGTAAGCTACTAGAATAAATATCTAGCAACCAAGTGGCTTAAAGTAACTAGCATACTTGGAGATGGAAGTAGTACTTAGAAAAACCAACCAATACTTAGCCTTCCACCATCCAAAACATAACACTTGTCTCTCCAAATTGCCTCATCCATGACATCACACTCCACTAACACAACTAGGATGAGATATTATCTATCCAAATTCACTTTATGCAAAATTGACCAAGGAAAAGCAAGAAACCAAGCAAACACTCTCCATTCCTTTCTTTTCTTCAAAGTTTCGGCCAAGGAGCTAGAAAAGGAGGTTCCCACCATTGTTTGTTCTTCTAATTTTTAGGGTAAGTACTACATATCATAGCTTAGATCCCCTAGAAATTTCAGCCTCAAATTCACTTCCTTTCATTTTCAAATAAATCATCAAAGGTGATGATGAATAGTGTTTCTAAGAACTAATCTTTGTTTTTCTTGTTTTCATGGTTGATCCTAGCTAAGTTAAGGCCATCCAAGGGCAATACCAAGCTTTGTGAGGCTATTACATACTACAAGGAAGGTATAAGACTTGAAAACCCTTGCTCTACTTTGAGTTTTAAGCATGTTCTTGATGGATCTAGCTTAGTTATGATTATGTTCATGTTATAAGCATGTTTAGTTAGTGATTTAGTGATTTGATTAACATGATGAGTTTGATACTAAGATCAGTGGCTTCTGGTCTTTTTGGGGTGCTTATTATGTGTATAAGTTGATTAGATGCCCGGTGTGGCTTGGTTGTTGCGTAATGAATTTTAGAACGCTCGATTCGTAGCCGTCGTAATGCCCGATTTTCATTAACACTAAGAAACCGAACTGGTCAGTAGCCATAACTCTCTGTTCTTGGCAAGTTAATGAACCCTACTGATAGATTTTTGAACATAGATCACTTTGGCGAAAGAATCGAAGCATTTTGATTTACGGTTTAGGAATTATGACCAAATTACTAAAAGTAGTTCGAATCCGTAAACGAAAGTTCGTAACTGAAATTGAACCCTCGTAAACTATGTAACGTCATGGCGAATCTTGGTAAATAAATACTAGGGGTAAGAAGGAAGGTGTGAAAGAAAACCGTATGTCAAAAAGAGCATTTTTCGATTTATTAAAAATGTTCGAGTCAAGGTTAAACGCGAACGAACCCCTAAAAGACGACTCTTTTATAACTTCGGTAAAACACTTAGAAAACGGGCGATAAAACTCGGAGTATAATATTGGTTCGTAACGATCAACCTTAGAACTCATATGACTTAAGTATGTCCCAAGTATAAGTGCAGTGACATGTCGTATTAACGAACGAATGTCGGGTCGGATCAGTGATAATAAGTAATCCACTAAAAAGGGGTATAACGAGATAACTCGAGAACCTGTTTCGAATTAAGTATAACTTAACTTTTAATATGTTAAGTGATTAATCCCGAATGCCTTGGCTATTTATAGATCACCAAGCTGAACCGGGACCCGCTACCACTACCCCTTACCGTACTCGACTACCAGGCAAGTTTCAATTCCCTTCTTTTAGGCTGTTGTTGTGATTGAATAAATATATATATATATATATATATATATATATATATGTATATATATATATATATATATGATTGCTGATATACATATGCCATTGCATGCATGCCTACTTTCAAGTTGAATTGATATACTTGTTCCCTGAATGTTATTGTTGGCTTATAAGCTAGATAGTTATACATCAGTTATAAGCCGGTTATTGTAAGACCCTCATAGAAGGGCGTATACATCTTATTCATCAAATATAGACCGGGAGTCAATATTTCTTGATATATCGAGATTACCTCGGAGGAAAATATTTAAGTAAATATTTTCCATTATTCGGGCGACGAATATTATTTGAATATTCGTTCGAGATTATTTATTTTAACGATCTTTACTTCAAATACTTATTTGAACGTAACTATTCGACGAATAATATTTTTAATATTCATTCAGAGTCGAATTATTTATCGATTATTATTGCGAATATTCTTCTAAAGGTTGGACTACTAAATGAATATTAATTGGATATTCATTTAGAATATTATTCATTAAATGAATATTACTTTTGAGTATTCATTTAAGACAGTAATTACCTATCGAATATTATTTTAATGTTCATTTGAAACTTGATTTATTTATCGAGTCTTATCTCGAATATTCCTTTAAAGCTTGGATTACTAAATGAACATTACTTGATATTCATTTAGAATATTATCCATTAAATGAATATTACTTTATCAATATTCATTTAAATTCCTAATTAATTATGAATATTATTTTGAATATTCATCCAGGGTTCTATTTAATCATCGAACATTATTTTAAATATTTTAAATATTCCTTTCAGGTCTTATTAATTAATGAATATTATTTGGAATATTCATTTGAATATTTAGTTATGCAATAAATATTCTCTCGATATTTCTTCAAGAATTATTTGAGAGATACTCTGATTAAAGATATTCTTTCATATTCCTAAATATTCCGTAAAATATTTTAATTCAATAAATATTCTCTGAATATTTATTCCATACTTAGAATAACCCCGATAAGGTTTATCTTCTTCGATTATTACAGAAAATATTTCGGAGTCATATTATTATTAATCTTATATCAAGAAAGGTTCTCAGACATCATTCTTCTTTGAGTCTATCTCCTTAATAATAGGGAACCTTACTTGGAAAATGTTATTTATCTTGTCGACTTCCCGGTCATAAAGTATTCCCTTCACTCGCAACTCGGGTGCTGTTGACTTATTAAGTCGTTGCTTACCTTCTCATCTTTCGAGGGGTAAGATTACTGGAACAAGTTGATATCCGTTACCAAGTAATAGCTTGGGAGTTATTGGTAAATTTTTCTTTCCAACTAGATACGACTACTTTGTGGAGTCTTATCAACAAGTATTATACTTGGGGAAAGGGGGACGAACGTTACATTCAGAATCATGAATTCTATTTGAACTAGGAGTCGTGTAAGAGGCCGAGTAGCGCCAGTCCATCCCCTTTGGCCCAACCGTTGGCCGGGGAGAGCTAGCAAGGCGGTATACAAGTAAAGCCGTCAGTTCTTCCTTCTACCGGTAGTAAATCTAAATTGAGCTGTACGATCTCGACTGATCATCAAGATTGGAACAGCGGGCGCGGTGAATACTCCATCATTGGTTCATCATCCAAATTTATTTATTTCCTGCAACATGATTACTGTTGGCAGAGTTGGAAAAGGGTCATAACTGGAATTGCAACCTTTTCTTGCAAACTCCTCTTCTTAATAACAATAAGAATATCTCGCTTACTTTGATGTAGCAGATATTTCTACAAACAAATACTTTAAGTTACCTTGTAACTTCATCGTTCATATTATACTGGCATCATTTCCGTAAATGCATGGCATATGGTTTGAAAGATACTTTTGAACTATTATACATTATCGTTCAGTTATATATTATTGTTGGTGGGCTATTGCTCACCCTTGCTTTATTATTATATCACAACAACAGCTAGATCAGATGACTCGTACAAGGCGCACTCGACGCGGGCGAGGACGATGAGACTACCAGAGCTGAAGAAGAAGCTATTGGTAGGGTATATTTATTCTTTCAGTACCAAGAATATGGTATAGTATGACTTATGTAAATGGATGGCAAAGAGTATGTATTTATATTGAAATCCTTTTGGATTGTAAGAACTCATAATGTGATTAATAAAAATTTGATTGTTACTCTGATTTCATCTCTGGGACTATAACGGGTGTGTTTTATATTGTTGTGTTGGGTTATAGAGACGTAATTTATTTTATGTTAAGGAAAGTTCAATTGTTGTGGACAGAATTGGAAACCGTAACCACCGGATCCCGGACCCCGGATCTGGGGGTGTTACAGAAGTGGTATCAGAGCGTACGTTATAAACCCCAGAGATGAGGTGACGTTAAAACAATAAATTCAATAATATAATTAGAACTCTTGCCAAGTTCATAGTCGGACTACTTAATGTAGTGATGACATATAAAACCCTTATGGGAACTCGTAAGTATAATGATAGTAACTTAGCTCGATATCGTATCGACGAGTAAGGCGACTAACCTTGAGGCATACGAGCAACAGCGCGATGATGCTTTATATGCTGAAGATCAGCGGGTAATTCGATGGAGTACCCTACTGGAGACCCGGAAGAGGTTCCAGCAGATAAGGAAAATCCTGTTAGGATAAGGAGCTTACCCATGGGTAATGAGGGTCGCAGCCAGAATGACTGTGATGATTAAGATATGGTGCTCAGAAAAGTGAGTATAAAGAACCGAGATATTATTAAGAGATCTGAAGATGCATGTTGAATTCATAGCCGGACTACCAGATGTAGTACCAGCAAGAAAGAAGGATTGGAAGAATTACTTGAGATCTTATACGGAAATAGATTAGAATCCTTAGAGATTTTCATCTTAACAAAGAAAGAGCTAGAGGGATGTATGATTATCAAAGACATCGATTTAGGGCGAGGCGCAGAGTCCCTAGGAATAGTTGAGAATGAGGCAGTAAGTGCCATATCATTTGATAAATGAATCAGTATGAATATTGTCAGTAATAATTCGCCATGAGAAGGCAGGTGTCGTAGGTTGTAAATTATGGAACCAAATTAAGGTTAATAAGGTGGTTTTATTAAGGAAAATGTTCATTTTATGAATGAATCATTTAGAAAGTAAAGACATTGGGAAGTGATAGCATGATTGGGTAAAATTATATAAGGAAGTAGCAAGCAAGACAATGATCTCAGAACCTACCGGAAGATAAGACCAGTGAGTCAAGATGAACTCGTAATGAGACTACTGCCAGAGACTGAGTATAGAGTTAATTCAACTCAGTTAAATGATGAACCAGAAACGTTAGATGCATGTGATTTAGAGGAATATTAAATTCCTTCTTCTCTTTGAATGGATTATAGTAGTACCTTAAGTTTATTCCGATGCGGAATTATAATAGATCAAGTAATACGATCAGTAGTTAAAGAGAAAAATGTGAGAAAATCTTCCTGGAGCTAAAAGGTGAAATTGGTAATGACCAAGAGCTGGCATTGCTTAATGGAAAAAAGGAGACTTTGTGCTTCCAACAACGCTTCGCATAAAGGGTTAGGTAGACCGACATTTGGTAGTATTGAATATCAGGACGTATAGGTATCAGGACGTTGTGACGGGTTTCAGTTTGAAACTATTGATTCCCTTCTAAGGGATGGATATAATTGATTCCTTTCCAGTGGGTAAACTTCCAATCTGATGATGATTATTTCGTTAACTATGACTGCTTATGATTCCACCTGCTTGGAGGTTCAAAGAACTATTCTTCAGGTTTCGAAACTGGTCTCCTTAATGTTACCAGTAGGTGGGTAGATTGATCAAAATTTCCCTGAGTCTGGAAAGGAATTCGGTGAATTTTGGCAAACCTTGTCTTTCTGATTATCAGAGAATGTCATGGAAGAGAGTAAAAATTGGAGCAAACCCTGTGATTTGGGTAAGGATGCTGTAAAATGGGTTAGTAAACGGACCCTGAGCATTACAATCGACGGTAGTGATAAAATGATGAAGTGAGATTGGACGAAAATAGGAAATGTAAGTAAGAAACTAGCCGGACTGAGAAATTCCAGGATTGACTTAAATGAAAAGGCTGTTGTGCCAGGAATGGTAAGCTTGTGTGGCACGCAGGATTGATAAGAATAGTTGAAAAGATAAAAGTGGAGGAAAGGTGACCGGAGACGGTGCCGAGTAGTCGATTAAGACTTATATGGAGTAAAGTTTTGGAAAGGTAGAAAGGTATCAAAGAAGAAGGCACTATGCCGGCAATTGCTAGAAAAGTAATGCTATTAGCCAACCCCTAAAATCATATATTTTTATTTTAGTGTGGCCAGTTGAGGCCAAGTCACAACGGACTATAAAGTGACTAGACCAGCAATGAAAAGACAAAGCAGGGTTACTTCTAAGTAAGCACCGACTGCAAGGGCTTCTGATATAAAGGAAATATTAATGAGATTGTAGGAGTCTTCTACTAAACCCTTTGCAACCCATGTTTTGATGAGGAATTTACTAGACCTTTTTGGGATGGGGTAACCCGTACTAAAGTGACTCATGTGTATATGGTTGTCCAAGATTACGAGTAAAATGGAAGTATAGTGACTTGAGATGTATGATGTTAGGGTATCATGAATACCCTGAACATATTACGACTAAGGGAAGTAAACAACGAAGGTTTATGAAGAGAGTATAGAAATGGTCAGAGATGGATCAGTATGCTGTAGAAATTTTGTCTAAGGCAAGTACATTTGAGAAGAACGATAAGTACTAAGAGATTCACATTGAACTCGACCAATATCTTCCAAAACATCCTTGCTGCCATTACCAAGTTCTGTAAGAGAGGAGATAGGCATACGTTGCCTTTTTGGAAGGCCAAATAGGCTGACAACTATCTGAAAGAAGAGGATGGCATTAAGCCACCGATCGATTATCAAATGAGAATGATTGAAAAGAGACCTTTATTAAGGATACATGATCTGATTGCCAATTATAAGATGCAAGAATTCTTTGGCAGTTGAATTAAGGATAGGATATCCATAAATTAAGACAAACCCTAGGGAATGCACAAGGGGTGGCATTAACCCTAATAACGACATTATGACTTCAGATGATATGAGTTGGACTTGCTAAGGCAACAATGACCGATAAGGATTATAAAAAAAAAGAGTTCTGGAAAGAACATAGATAGAATTATTAGAGTATTGATCAATGACATTTTGATATACCCTGTACCCAGAAAATACAGGAGGAAGGATGAGGATGACCTATGAAACCTTACAAGGAAAAAGGTAATATTCCGAACTTCAAAATGGAAGTTTGGTAAGGAATGTATGACATAGTAACAGTAATGCCAGATGAGGCATGTATGAGACCATGAGGAAGTATGGATTGAACCTATAAAGGTTGAGATTATCCTAAGATAAGGAAAGAACTAAGAAGAGAAGTATCCTAAGTAGGATTGGGAATAAACGTGATAAAGTTCCCACGGGTAGGTGGAAGCAATGACTTATGTAGAAAGACTGTTAAATATATTTTTCTCCATCAGCAGAGCTTAAGGGAGAATGCTTTCACCCAAAAATGATGGGAATGAGGTAGAAATGTTTGAATTGGAATATATCCAAGGAACAAGGATTACCAGAAATTATTATTATCAGGAAAGGCCAATGAGGTGGCCGACAGTCTAAGTATAAAGGAATAATTATAAATGTTCATACCGAAGAAACAAAATGATATTTGGAAAGACCTTGAAGGTCATATTGGAGTGGAGGAAGTTACATTCCTTTTGATGATTGTGCAAGAATCGAAGGTAATAATAGTTTAAGTAAAGATTCGATTCCTGATGGAGTCTTAAGCATATTATGTACCTTAGAAGGTCCCGTTTTGAGGCAAACCAGGACCATGGTACAAAATTGATGAAGTAAACCGTTAAGTTTCCAGTCTTTTATGGAAGAGGCATAAGTGATAGTTTCATCAACCGGACCTAGCTGCGATGCCTGAAACTCTTCTGCAATTCTATCTACTTCATGTTATATCTACATCAAGTTCAGCAAGTGTTCCTTATGGATAAGGAATAGTGATTACTTTGTCTCCCTAAGGGATTTGAAACCCGTAGGGTTAGCTATTAATGCACTACGTAAACAACAAGTGATGGTGATTCTTCTAAGAAAGTAGATGACAATGTAAAGATAAAGAAAGTGCTGCCATTGATTAACTAAATGGCATGTTGATGAATGACAAACAAGTTTATATTAGTGTACTTCTGCGAAAACAAGATAGAGAATATGAGGTTGATGATTCATGATGTTAAAGATATTCCCATGGAAAGAATTAATGAGACTTGGAGGGAAGGGCGGTTGAGCCCGAGACTTATTGGGCCACCTGAGAGTTTAAAGTGTTCGGACGGCGGTATTCGAGCCAGCCTTACCCCCAAAACTTATAGCACGGTCATAACGGGTTTTCATGTGGCCAGGCTACGTCAGTAAAATGCAAATGTTCAACAGATGATAGGAGTACGAGCATGTAGATATACGACCTGGTCTGACTTACGAAAGACAACCTGTGGAAAACCACGGTTAGAAAAGAACAAGTGATGAGAAACACGGTTGGCAGAAGTAGATTATATGAATCTAAGTTAAAGGAATCGGGCCAGATTCATTTCGGAAAGTTTAAATTGAAATAACGTGATGATTATAGAATAAATGAGACGGAATACCGATAAGGAGGTACAAAGTGCAAAAAGGTGTCTCAATAAAGAGGTGAAGGTGAAAGTAAATAATAGAAATGAGTAAGAATCAGCTAATAAGAAGGATGTGATTGATAAAGAAAAGGGTGGGGAAGCAACTATGGAATGAGAAGCAAGGAATGTTATGAATGGGTTTTCTAATGAATTCTCAGGATGACAACCTGATAGTGTCAATATTATAGTTATGAAAAAGCTAGTAACATGATATGGGATGTCAGTAATAATGATGTCAAGTGAGAAATCTAAGATTTAACCTGAAAGGTTGAAGGATTTCCCGAATGTGAGTATCGCTAAGATTGAACAAGAGTATTTGTCCATAGAATAATGGACAAAGCAGCAAGATATGTTGACACGTGAGATTGCGATCAAATAGTATTGGATATAATTATGATTAATTTCTTCTTTGATAAACCTCTATAGTTCAGAGGTAAATTCTGAGTATGATATTCTACAATCATGAAAGCTTTCTATAATCCTTTAGAACTCTTTTCTCTTCTTCTCTCTTATTCATCTTCTTTATGAATTGAGAAGAACAACCCTTTTAGGAGGGGAGGTACTGCTACGTGACTATCTGTCTATGTGATAGAAGTCTAAGTGGAATACCATGACTTGTTTAATTGCTTGTCAAGTACTAAAGGCTGGCCCCCTTCTGTACTAACTATGCAATATAACAAATGTTCAATTGATCATAGTGATCTCTCAATAAATCTTTCCACTTCTCTATATTGATCGAGATTGCGAAGATTAACGCAATCAGGAAATGCACAGTACGAGCGAGGTTACCTCCGAATTCGTAGGGTGATAGTGATACCAATGTTACTGCAGGTATCAATAAGGATAAGACTGAGTAAGAATATAACCCGGATAGTGAGTTGTACGAAAAGTAGCAACGTTGATGGAAAAAGGATACAATATGGATTGTAGCACTAGAAGATGTGCTGAGGAAGGGTAGAACGACTAAGAATTGACCGGGAAGCTAAAAAAAGTGAACGACAGGCAAACGACTCTTTGCTTCCTACCTGATTCCGGGACGGAATCCTTTTAAGGAGGGGAGACTGTAAGAACCCCAAATTTTGGATATAATTAAAACTTTTTATTAAGTAATGATAAAATGAGGAACAATGATTCTGATAACAAGGTCACCAGCTCTAATGAATGGTGGTTTCAAAGAACAATGATTGTAATGAATGGATATTGCTTTGGACAATGATCCTGATGCATTGGTATATTGTCAGAATAGAGTAATTCGATGGTTGAGGACCTAGATAAGAATAATCTACCATCCAGGAAGGAGCTAATGGATCCTTGAAGGGAAATGAGTACGTGCATAGTGTTTCCCGTACGTGCATAGTGTTTCCCGTACGTGCATAGTGTTTCCCGTACGTGCATAGTGTTTCCTGTACGTGCATAGTAATTTGGTGGATGAATAGTGATTTTGTAAGTTGGAAAACTTTTCACTCCACCCTATGTACGGGACGTGATATGGATGTTTCGAAGTCATATTAGTAATACGCGGAGGAAATAAGTGAATGCAGAGACGATCGGAATTCAGAAATTCCAAATTCTTTTCGGTATAATATTTGACCGGACAGTGGATTAAATATTATTATAATCCAAGAATTGAGATATTAACTTTGAGGATTTGATATTTTGGGATGTTATTATATTTGATTTAAGAATGAAGGTAGGAAACCACTGAGGAGTGGTTATGGCTACAATGTAATTATTGATATTTGGAAAGAATGAATGGAATTCGACCTTATTATGTTTATGTCTTGAAGAATGCTAAAGGGTGACAACATAGGTAAGAATAATCTACCTTCTAAAGGAATAAGATATGGCAACTTCAAGCAAGAGAATACCCTCATGTCATCCAGATCGATAACGATTAATCCAGTAGTTCCGTAAAAAGGTTAAGGAACGATCGAAAGAGAATACGGACAATTGCACCACCCTAAGAGAACAAGTAAAGAATACAGAATGAATAGTGTTTGGTGGGAGTATATAATAATATGAGACGACACTATACAGAAGCATTCGGAACGGATTTCCGAGTTCGTATTAGTGATCCAGGGGGAAAATAAGTGTATGTAAAAGCTGTCGGATTCTGAAAAACCGCACTTTTATTTTCTCCGAGAGTTCCCTGGACACTGATAGCCTTAAGTATTTAATGAATGGATTTAAGGAATATAAATTGGAAAGTTAGAATGAAAGATGGAGAATGAAAGTATTAATATTAAAGAGGATTCCCGGTAAACCCTAATTAGAAATCCGTGAAATATTCTCACGAACGATCAATCGAAACGGGTAATAACCGGACACAGAAACAAGCAGAGGAAGCAAGAGTCTTGTGTAAGCTACTAGAATAAATATCTAGCAACCAAGTGGCTTAAAGTAACTAGCATACTTGGAGATGGAAGTAGTACTTAGAAAAACCAACCAATACTTAGCCTTCCACCATCCAAAACATAACACTTGTCTCTCCAAATTGCCTCATCCATGACATCACACTCCACTAACACAACTAGGATGAGATATTATCTATCCAAATTCACTTTAGGCAAAATTGACCAAGGAAAAGCAAGAAACCAAGTAAACACTCTCCATTCCTTTCTTTTCTTCAAAGTTTCGGCCAAGGAGCTAGAAAAGGAGGTTCCCACCATTGTTTGTTCTTCTAATTTTTAGGGTAAGTACTACATATCATAGCTTAGATCCCCTAGAAATTTCAGCCTCAAATTCACTTCCTTTCATTTTCAAATAAATCATCAAAGGTGATGATGAATAGTGTTTCTAAGAACTAATCTTTGTTTTTCTTGTTTTCATGGTTGATCCTAGCTAAGTTAAGGCCATCCAAGGGCAATACCAAGCTTTGTGAGGCTATTACATACTACAAGGAAGGTATAAGACTTGAAAACCCTTGCTCTACTTTGAGTTTTAAGCATGTTCTTGATGGATCTAGCTTAGTTATGATTATGTTCATGTTATAAGCATGTTTAGTTAGTGATTTAGTGATTTGATTAACATGATGAGTTTGATACTAAGATCAGTGGCTTCTGGTCTTGTTGGGGTGCTTATTATGTGTATAAGTTGATTAGATGCCCGGTGTGTCTTGGTTGTTGCGTAATGAATTTTAGAACGCTCGATTCGTAGCCGTCGTAATGCCCGGTTTTCATTAACACTAAGAAACCGAACTGGTCAGTAGCCATAAATCTCTGTTCTTGGCAAGTTAATGAACCCTACTGATAGATTTTTGAACATAGATCACTTTGGCGAAAGAATCGAAGCATTTTGATTTACGGTTTAGGAATTATGACCAAATTACTAAAAGTAGTTCGAATCCGTAAACGAAAGTTCGTAACTGAAATTGAACCCTCGTAAACTATGTAACGTCATGGAGAATCTTGGTAAATAAATACTAGGGGTAAGAAGGAAGGTGTGAAAGAAAACCGTATGTCAAAAAGAGCATTTTTCGATTTATTAAAAATGTTCGAGTCAAGGTTAAACGCGAACGAACCCCTAAAAGACGACTCTTTTATAACTTCGGTAAAACACTTAGAAAACGGGCGATAAAACTCGGAGTATAATATTGGTTCGTAACGATCAACCTTAGAACTCATATGACTTAAGTATGTCCCAAGTATAAGTGCAGTGACATGTCGTATTAACGAACGAATGTCGGGTCGGATCAGTGATAATAAGTAATCCACTAAAAAGGGGTATAACGAGATAACTCGAGAACCTGTTTCGAATTAAGTATAACTTAACTTTTAATATGTTAAGTGATTAATCCCGAATGCCTTGGCTATTTATAGATCACCAAGCTGAACCGGGACCCGCTACCACTACCCCTTACCGTACTCGACTACCAGGCAAGTTTCAATTCCCTTCTTTTAGGCTGTTGTTGTGATTGAATAAATATATATATATATATGATTGCTGATATACATATGCCATTGCATGCATGCCTACTTTCAAGTTGAATTGATATACTTGTTCCCTGAATGTTATTGTTGGCTTATAAGCTAGATAGTTATACATCAGTTATAAGCCGGTTATTGTAAGACCCTCATAGAAGGGCGTATACATCTTATTCATCAAATATAGACCGGGAGTCAATATTTCTTGATATATCGAGATTACCTCGGAGGAAAATATTTAAGTAAATATTTTCCATTATTCGGGCGACGAATATTATTTGAATATTCGTTCGAGATTATTTATTTTAACGATCTTTACTTCAAATAATTATTTGAACGTAACTATTCGACGAATAATATTTTTAATATTCATTCAGAGTCGAATTATTTATCGATTATTATTTCGAATATTCTTCTAAAGGTTGGACTACTAAATGAGATATTCATTTAGAATATTATTCATTAAATGAATATTACTTTTGAGTATTCATTTAAGACAGTAATTACCTATCGAATATTATTTTAATGTTCATCTGAAACTTGATTTATTTATCGAGTCTTATCTCGAATATTCCTTTAAAGCTTGGATTACTAAATGAACATTACTTGATATTCATTTAGAATATTATCCATTAAATGAATATTACTTTATCAATATTCATTTAAATTCCTAATTAATTATGAATATTATTTTGAATATTCATCCAGGGTTCTATTTAATCATCGAATATTATTTTAAATATTTTAAATATTCCTTTCAGGTCTTATTAATTAATGAATATTATTTGGAATATTCATTTGAATATTTAGTTATGCAATAAATATTCTCTCGATATTTCTTCAAGAATTATTTGAGAGATACTCTGATTAAAGATATTCTTTCATATTCCTAAATATTCCGTAAAATATTTTAATTCAATAAATATTCTCTGAATATTTATTCCATACTTAGAATAACCTCGATAAGGTTTATCTTCTTCGATTATTACAGAAAATATTTCGGAGTCATATTATTATTAATCTTATATCAAGAAAGGTTCTCAGACATCATTCTTCTTTGAGTCTATCTCCTTAATAATAGGGAACCTTACTTGGAAAATGTTATTTATCTTGTCGACTTCCCGGTCATAAAGTATTCCCTTCACTCGCAACTCGGGTGCTGTTGACTTATTAAGTCGTTGCTTACCTTCTCATCTTTCGAGGGGTAAGATTACTGGAACAAGTTGATATCCGTTACCAAGTAATAGCTTGGGAGTTATTGGTAAATTTTCCTTTCCAACTAGATACGACTACTTTGTGGAGTCTTATCAACAAGTATTATACTTGGGGAAAGGGGGACGAACGTTACATTCAGAATCATGAATTCTATTTGAACTAGGAGTCGTGTAAGAGGCCGAGTAGCGCCGGTCAAACCCCTTTGGCCCAACCGTTGGTCGGGGAGAGCTAGCAAGGCGGTATACAAGTAAAGCCGTCAGTTCTTCCTTCTACCGTAGTAAATCTAAATTGAGCTGTACGATCTCGACTGATCATCAAGATTGGAACAGCGGGCGCGGTGAATACTCCATCATTGGTTCATCATCCAAATTTATTTATTTCCTGCAACATGATTACTGTTGGCAGAGTTGGAAAAGGGTCATAACTGGAATTGCAACCTTTTCTTGCAAACTCCTCTTCTTAATAACAATAAGAATATCTCGCTTACTTTGATGTAGCAGATATTTCTACAAACAAATACTTTAAGTTACCTTGTAACTTCATCGTTCATATTATACTGGCATCATTTCCGTAAATGCATGGCATATGGTTTGAAAGATACTTTTGAACTGTTATACATTATCGTTCAGTTATATATTATTGTTGGTGGGCTATTGCTCACCCTTGCTTTATTATTATATCACAACAACAGCTAGATCAGATGACTCGCACAAGGCGCACTCGACGCGGGCGAGGACGATGAGACTACCAGAGCTGAAGAAGAAGCTATTGGTAGGGTATATTTATTCTTTCAGTACCAAGAATATGGTATAGTATGACTTATGTAAATGGATGGCACAGAGTATGTATTTATATTGAAATCCTTTTGGATTGTAAGAACTCATAATGTGATTAATAAAAATTTGATTGTTACTCTGATTTCATCTCTGGGACTATAACGGGTGTGTTTTATATTGTTGTGTTGGGTTATAGAGACGTAATTTATTTTATGTTAAGGAAAGTTCAATTGTTGTGGACAGAATTGGAAACCGTAACCACCAGATCCCGGACCCCGGATCTGGGGGTGTTACACCTATCTAGGTCGTGCTATAACCTCTACCCCATCTTTGGATCTAGACAGACTTGAACAATTTTGGCAAACTGCTAGTGTTCAAGGAGGTGCATGTAATGAAGCCATACAATTCAAAATCAAAAACATTACCTACATTCTTACTATTAAGGGCATCAATGAAGCCCTGGGAACTGGACTGCAAGCAAAAGAATCATACCAGGAGCTTGCAAGTGATGAAACCCTAAAGAAGTTCTTCTTAAAAATTGGGTATCTTGGCCCTGTTCTTGAAGAAGGTACTTCAAGTTGGTACCCAACTGGTGAAATGGACAGGAAGTACTTAAGGAAAGAATGGTGCATGATTCTTGATGCAATGGTGAATGTTTTCTCAACAAAAACCACTGGTAAGAATGGTATTCCCTCATACATTAAGAAACTCACTCACTCATTTGTCCATGGGTACAAGGTGGATGTTGGAAAGCTACTTATGGGACAATTCAAATATACCATAAGTAAGAAGGTACATGTCTATCCTCGCTTTCTCATGATGTGTATAAATTCATTATATGGACTTGATGAAAATGCCTCCCTCACAGTGGAGTGCAATGTCTTGAAAAGGAATACACACACTACACTCAATTCATAGAATTTAAATACACATATTCCACTCTGCTTCACATAACACATGGCTGATCAAGAGCCTAATCTTGATTTTAAACTACCCTCTGGGTATGTTACTTTTTCTCTTGAGAATGAAGCTGAATTAGACCCAAATTCAGTTAATCCACATTCTACTCAATTCATTCAAATCAGACCCTCAAGACAACCAAAAGCCACAAAAATAGCCCTGCAAGAATCCAAGAAAAGACCCTTTGAAACTGGTGTTGGTGGTAGTTCTGAGAATGTTGATGGAGAAACTGCACTTGATGCAGCAAATAAGGATGTTAGGTAAAGTGAACCCACAGTGGTTCCTCTTGAGCCTAAGAAAGAATAGAGCTAAGAGGAACAAAGCCACTGTCAGCCACCCCACAGTCTCACAAAAGGCTGTGGAGGATAAAAGGGAATCAAACACATCCCTAGGTGCTTCTTCTCAACAAGGAGTATCTATTGAAACTGGCCTGTCTCCCAAGGCATCCTGTAAAGTGTCTGCACAACCTCATGTACTCACTCATGAGGAACCCCCACTTGCAGATATACACATGGAGTTAGAGTATAGTGAGGTTCATGAAACTTCCACTTTTGATGTCCCACAAGTTGCCACTGTGGAACAACCAAAAATCTCATCTATACCATCAACTTCTTTATTCTATAATCCATCAATTGTTTCTTCTCAACAACCTAGAGAAGGGGACAGTACCAACCCTTCAGGTTTTGATCATCCATCTATTATCATGGATGAGCCCCAATCAAGTGGTCCACAAGAACCTATTACTCAAAGTGTGATGGACACCACTCTCTCAAACACTGAGTTAGATCATGATGGAATTCTGCTAGATATTGAAACAGCCAGCATCATGATTGATCTCCAGAAAGCAACTTACCCTCAGAAAGTTGCTGTCACAGCCTCGGCTGCTGTCAAAGACACAACCAAAGTTGCTGTCACTCCATCTGCTGACAATAAACTTTTGGATAAAAATGCTGTCACCTCTAAACAGCCTGATCAAGATACAGTCATTGTTGAAGATGCTTCTGATGAAGATCATGTGCTAATATCCTCTTTCAAAAAGGTAATTTCTAAACCTTCTATTTCAATGCATGTTAGTACTGCTCATACCCATGCATCTAGGTTCAGTGAGGGTGTGAAAAAGAAAAGAGAGATAAAAGAAAAGAGAGGTGAGCATAAAAATGAGAGGCATCCAAATGAGCTGGCAAAAGGAGAGGGACTTGAGCATGTCAAGAGTGATAAAGAGAGAAACCCCAATAAACAGGCTCTGGGCCTTGAGTGTTCAACTGTGAGGAGTGATGAGATCACTCAGAAAAACAATGAGAGTGTGAGAACCCCATCAGCCTCCTTGCCCCAATCTTTTCCTTTACCTCCAGAAAGGTTAAGATCTGGTGTTCCTTCTAAACAAGCTAATTCAAGGTTGAAATCACTTGAGGACAGATGTGCATCTATGGAAACTAAAATTGACAATTTGTCCACTATGGTAGCTACTGGATTTGCTGAGCTTCAACAGGCTCTGCTATCATTTTCTGCTGCTCTTAGTGCTGTCAACTTAACTAAGGGGGAGAAAGTGGTAGATCAGAATTGGGTGGTA
Source organism: Saposhnikovia divaricata (assembly GCA_036435485.1). Classification (NCBI taxonomy): domain Eukaryota; kingdom Viridiplantae; phylum Streptophyta; class Magnoliopsida; order Apiales; family Apiaceae; genus Saposhnikovia; species Saposhnikovia divaricata. Next base: position 58,892,820 of record CM071596.1, read on the forward strand.
GATTCAAACACCTCAGACAAAGTGGTAGAGATGGAGAAACAAGGGGAAGCAGCAAGCAAGGGGGAGTCAAGAAGTAAGGGGAGCAGGTACAAGTTGAAGATGGAGAAGAGAGTGAGGGGGAGCCAGAGGAGAAGGAAGAAAGAAACTTTGGTGAGGAACTGAAAGCTTCTGGAGATGGTGATTTTATTGAACATGAAATGGATGGTGAACCAGTATTGGTAACTAAAGAAGTAATGGAGCAATTATAGGAAACTCAAAAATCTGAAAGACCAATACTGCCTCCTCTGAAAATTAAGGAGCCAATTTCAGAAATCATGGAAACTCCACTGGAAAAACAATGGAGAGAAAAGGAGGAGCAAAATAGACTAGGTAAAGGCAAAGATAAAATGCCTGAGTACATAAATCTGACAACTGGAATCACCTGGTCTGTTGGAAGTGAATACAGCCCAGATGAAGCAGGAGTAATGATGGTTAGCTACATGGAGAGTACTTTGAACAACAAGGATGAAGAATTCAGTATGTTGGTGGATGACTCAATCACAGAAGCAGGAGGAGTCTACAACAAACTGTCAACAATACTGAAGGATAAAATAATAAGTATCTCTTTGAAAGTTAACTTGGAGAAAAGATGGGCAATTGATGTATATCTGAAATCTGGCATTTCAATATTCATCACAATGCAACTACTGCAAAGCTTGCAATCAAGAATCTTGAATTCCTTAGCAACAAAAGTGAAGGCCAATTCAACAACCTTTAATGAAAGTTTGTTGGCACAAATCAAGAGGCTTCTTAAAGATAAACTTCCAGAAGTGATTGACAATCCATATGATGTTTGCTACAGGATGACTACAATTGCAGGAGTAAAGAAGATTGGTTTTCTACATCTGGATGGAGAAACAAAGTTGAAAACTGACTCAGTTATGACAGTACTGAGACACGTTCTGAAATCCAGAATTACCAAAGAAAAGGTCAAGGCTGTCAAGGACATTCACAAACTTTTGGTGAAGAGAGATGAGAATCTTAGTTCTCAGGTAAAGAAGTCAATTTCTGAAGCAAATGCCAAAAGAAGTGAAAGAGGTGGAAGCTGCACATTTGATGACACCCTTGATGATGGTGAAGATGAACCTTATGGTAATGGAGGATGTGGAGCACCTGGAAATGGTGCCAAGGCAACTGCTGAGATTGCTGGAAGTCAAACTCAGGAGAAAACAAAAGAAGAAACTCCCAAAACTGATAAGAAAGATACTAATGGCAAAGATGAAGGGGAGATAGACATTCTTGAAGCCTTGGAAGTAAATATCTTAAGGTTTACTGTTGACTGCCTTAATGCTGAAAAGGATGTTGTCAACAAAGACACTGTCAAGAGCTCAAATGAAGATACTGTTATGAAGGACACAGTTAAAGAAGACAATATCAAGAACTTGAATGAAGATGCTGTCAAGGACAAGGATGCCAAGGCATTCAAACCTAAAAGGATAAAAAGAAAAGCAAGAGCCTGGCGCTCAACTCCTATAAAGGGGAAGACAAAGAAGCATGGAATAATGGTTGATAAAACTGTTATTCAGAAAAGAGAAATGATGAACAACTTTGAATGTCATAAAGCAAATGTTGAAAGAGACATGAAATCCATCTCTTTGGACCTGGATAAAAGTAAGCTACATGCAACCAAATACACCATCTAGCATAAAGATGGCAGTAGGATGATGTATGTTGACAAGGATTTCAATATGATCATAGGGTCAACAGTGGTAGACAGGTATAGCCTCAAAACGACATTTGAAGTCGTAACACGCAGAATTGATTTCTTTGTGTTGGCAAGGATGGTGGAGCTTATGGTGAGTCATGGAAATGTCCCTAAACCAGCCATGGAACACATCCAGAAATACTATGCTGAATGATATGCTGAATTCTATGAGAAACATGGTGACTGGATGGAAATTGATGATGCAAACTTGTCCATAAGTTCAGATGAATTAGAGGTTGAGTGTAAGTATGACTGAGCAGAAAGAACGTCATCTTATACACCTGCAGAAATGTATGAAGCAGCAGAATCATTTAGGACTACTGAAGAAGAATTCAAGGATGCTGATAAACCACCCAAATCTGCCAAACAAACTGCTGAAAATCTAGAAGCTCAACTAAAAGAAAGTTGCAAGAAGGTCAACAAAATGAACAGTGAGAAATCAGATTATCAGCCCTGTGTACTGGAAGATCCTCTCAGAATTATAGATGGAAAAGAAGAAATCTATGCAGATAGTTTTCACAAACTGAGGACCAGTATCTTGAAGAATCTCTACTGGAGAGTTGTTGGATCATCTCACAAGCTTGAAATGCTATGTGCTTGGGAACTTGAAGTTATCTTTGACCAAAGGAGATATGAAGATCCAAAACTAGACAGAAAAAGGAGAGTATCCCTCAATGCTTTTCCTGGAAGGAGATTCAAGGTCATCGAAGGAATCTTAAAGTTCAGAACATACACCTATGACTTCGAAACTTGGTTTGACCTGAAAGATGCTAAAGTGTTTTGTTCTTGAGTGATTCAAGGGTATATTGAAGACATTGAAGATGATGCTAACACTCCTGAAGAAAAGGCTTTAGTAGAAAACCTCAAGAAGGCAAGGCAAGAAGCTCTCAAAAGAGAGGGAAGAATCTAGACAGCTGAGAACTGCTCAAATCAAGGTAAGTAAAATTTCTTATTTGCTCAACATAAAGGAGTAATTGATTTGCAGTTTGAACATCAATGTTGCATTCTGGATTCTTTAACATTCATCAGACATAGTGTTTTAACTATTCTGATCTATGTTAGTTAAGTTGTCAGCATGCTTTAATTGTAAATTTGTTGTTATTGTCCATAAAAACAAATTGGGGGAGATTGTTGGGATTTATGGATGATAGCTTAGAGACAACTTAACCAATACTTAGTTTTATTTGTATAGATTAAGTAGAACATACTGTCACATCCACAGTGTGTCTTTGTAATGGAATAAACTATTATCATGTAATAATTGTATCTCTTGGAAGAAGTTCATGTATTTGTTCAAGCCTCAAGACATACATAAGGAAGACAAAAAGAATAAATGTTACTGTCACAACATTGACAGTAACATTACAAGAAGACAACATGTTGCAAGGTCAAGACAGCAAGTTTCATCTGACAGCAACATTGGCGGAAGCATGAAGACAGCAACATTCTCACACTTTGACAGCAAGTTTGAAAGTCCCGACAGCATCATTGGCGGGGACTCATACTGTCATCATTGGCGCATTTGAACCAAGACATTTATCAAGAAATCCCAACTTAAAGAGTCAAAGGCCTTATGCAGATCAATTTTTAGCCCACATTTAGCCATGCCAGAACCCCTATTGTATCCTCTGAAGAGTTCTTGTGCTAGAAGTATATTATCAGATATATACCTTCCTTTGATAAAAGCTGACTGAGAAATATTTATAAGCCCAGGAAGGACCAACTTTAAACGAGCAGCAATTATCTTAGCAATGCATTTGTATGCTACAGAACATAATGAAATTGGCCTGAACTCCCTCATAGATGTTGGAGTTGGAACTTTAGGGACTAAAGTAATACCTGTAGAGTTGATTCCTTGATGCATATTGGCAGTGGCAAAAAAATGAGAGACTGCTTCACAGAAATCCTTACCAACTGTATCCCAGGATGATAAAAAGAACTCGACTGTAAATCCATCCGGCCCTGGAGATTTATTCCTTTTCATTGTTTTCAGGGTTGCAAAGATAGTTTCAACAGAGATTCCATCTTCGAGATGGGATGCTTGGATTTGTGAAATTTACGGAATATTTAAGCTCGAGAGATCAAAATCCAATGTCGAAGAATGTGTGCCAATAGAATTCTTGAAAAAATCAACTGCTACATCAGCTACTTGAGAATGACCAAATACAATGTTCCCCTGAGCATTTTCAATCGCCAAGATTTTGGAATGACTCCAATTGGCTCGTACCTGGTTAAAAAAGAAACCGTTATTACGATCACCTAACGATAGCCATTTAATACGGGATTTCTGGTGAAGTAATGATTCCTCCTGCGTGAGGGTATCCTCTAGTTTCCTTTTAGCATCAGTTTCTGAGCTCCTGATTGTACCATTAGTAGGATTCTGTTCCACCTGCTCCTGAATGTTGTGAAGATTCTGCCTTGCAATTTCTACATTCGAGTGAACGTTACCATTGGACTTATTGAACGCTATCAGAGCATGTTTTACTTGTTTGAGTTTCCTGCAAAGAATTCCCATTGGGTCACCATACCAATTTTCTTTCCAAGCTTCTTTGATAGTGTCATGGTAACCTTCAATTTTGCTCATGAAAGAGTAATATTGAAATGGTTTCCGACATTGAGTGGTTTGCATCGGTGTAGTTACAAGGATAGGACAATGATCCATAAGGCCTTTATGGTGAACAATAGTAATACTTTCAACAAAATTAGTAAACCAAGCTTGGTTCCCCAGTGCCCGATCCAACCTTTTCTGAATAAAATCCTCGGACCTGTTGTTAGCCCAGGTGAACTGCGGTCCAACCGTTCTCGAATGGCCCAGCTTTGCATTGAAGATACAGTCTTTAAAATTCTGCATATCTAGAGTCCAATGCTCTCTACCTCCAATCACCTCTGAGAGACTAGTAATACAATTGAAGTCCCCTAAAACACACCAGGGGTTAGTGATTATCTTGCTAAGGCTGACTAGATCATCCCATAAAATCATACGTTGTTGAGGAGTGTACAAGGCATAGACAAATGTAACACAAAAATGAACTTGCTTTTCAATGTGAGTGATAAAACAAGTTATTTGTTGGGCAGATTTCGAATGGACAGTGAGATGCCAGATATTAGCATCCCACCCGACCCAAATTCTTCCGTTATAATGAGACTCATAATTAAAGAGCCAAGACCAAGAGCTGTTAATCCTTCTAGAAATACGAACAGAGTTGCCTACTTTCACTCTAGTTTCAATGCAGCCTATAAGAGAAAGGTTATTCTTAGAAATGAAGTTTTTGAGTATATATCTATTCTCAGAAGTAAACTTTCAAAGCCCAAAGGTAATATATCAAATTTCAAGACAATCCATATTTAGACATGTACAAATTCAACAAAATACACGAGTAACTAAAATTAAAGTGTCATAACTCATAACAGGTTTTTAAAATGAGATGTGTTAATGTATGCACCGAATGAATTATGTTGTAAAAGTTCATATGTACAATAAAATTCAATCTATGAAAATAAGATAGACATAACTACGAAAATGAAGCATCCCTAATATCATTTTAATTTGAGGTAACAGCAAAATGATAGCCGAAAAATAAAAAAATACACATACCACATCTGTGATCATAAGACATTGTATATATCAGCAATTTTCGAGTTATTAGTCTCACACCGGGTTGAAACTCGCATTAGAGTTTAAAATTCAAGTGAAATTGGTATATTACTATCTTATATATGGTTGTAGTACTCATTTTGTATGAAGTTAATAACATTAGCATATTACGAAAATGCTGCAAAAATAAAGTGCGAGGGACAATAGATATCAAAACCATATTGACATTTTTTTACCAAATCCAAATCCCATATGTAAATTAATTCTTATTTTTAATATTTTAATCTATTTTGTTAATCAATCTATAAATTACCCGATGATAATAGGATTAACCGATATAGTGCAAATATACTTAAAATAAAATATTATAATGATATCGAGTATAAATATGTTTTACACCTTATTTATCATTTTTTGTATTCTGACCATTCGACTAATATAGACATAATTGTTAAAAGAAAGAAATATTATAATAAATTTTTATATATCTATTTTTACTTCCGCCCGTTTACCTACTTGAGATAACTTCTACTAATTTTCCGTCACCTACCACCTCACTTCGATTTTTTTTTTTTACCAATTTTCAGCCACCTCAGTACCTTTCATAAATAAAATAAAATATTATAATGATACTGAGTAAAAATATGTTATACACTTCATTCATCAATGTAACAATTTAATAATAAACATAATCTGGCCATTTGACTAATATATAGATATAATTGTTAAAAAGGAGAAATATTATAATAAAATTTTATAGATCTATTTTCACTTCCGCCCGTTTACCTACTTGACATAGACGTCTACTTATTTTTCGTCACCTACCTCCTCACTTTGATTTTTTTTTGACCAATTTTCAACCACTCAGTACCTTTCTTAATTCTGACTTCGACGACATCATATTTGTCAATTTATAATTTTCCTCCCCGACTACCATTTTTTACTATTATATGTGAAAATATTTTAATGATTTTATCCCTAATAAATCATAAAAATAAACGTGAGCATAAATTTATGAGTATATGAATGACATAAATTATTAAAATTAGTAAAAATTACTATCTTATATATGGTTGCAAAACTCATTTTGTATGAAGTTATTAACATTAGCATATCACGAAAATGCTGTAAAAATAAAGTGCGAGGGACAATAGATATCAAAACCATGTTGACATTTTTTTACCAAATCCAAATCCCATATGTAAATTATTTCTTATTTTTAATATTTTAATCTATTTTGTTAATCAATCTATAAATTACCCGATGATAATAGGATTAACCGATATAGTACAAATATACTTAAAATAAAATATTATAATGATATCGAGTATAAATATGTTTTACACCTTATTTATCATTTTTTGTATTCTGGCCATTCGACTAATATAGACATAATTGTTAAAAAAGAGAAATATTATAATAAATATTTATATATCTATTTTCACTTCCGCCCGTTTACCTACTTGAGATAACTTCTACTAATTTTCCGTCACCTACCTCCTCACTTCGATTTTTTTTACCAATTTTTGGCCACCTCAGTACCTTTCATACATAAAATAAAATATTATAATGATACCGAGTAAAAATATGTTATACACTTCATTCATCAATGTAACAATTTAATAATAAACATAATCTGGCCATTTGACTAATATATAGTAATTGTTAACAAAGAGAAATATTATAATAAAATTTTATAGATCTATTTCCACTTCCGCCCGTTTACCTACTTGACATAGACGTCTACTTATTTTCCGTCACCTACCTCCTCACTTTGCTTTTTTTTTGACCAATTTTCAGCCACTCAGTACCTTTCTTAATTCTGACTTCGACGACATCATATTTGTCAATTTATATTTTCCCTCCCCGACTACCATTTTTTACTATTATATGTGCAAATATTTTAATGATTTTATCTCTAATAAATCATAAAAATAAACGTGAGCGTAAATTTATGAGTATATGAATGGCATAGTTTTAATTATCAAAATTCAAATTATTAAAATTAATAAAAATTATGTGGGCAATTTTATCTTGAATAAATTATAAAATAAATATTGCTAATAGGTGAGTTATTTGAGCATGTATTGAATGAGTTTAAAAAGTTTTGCAAGGAAGTGATTTGGTTTAGTGGTTGAATATTTCAAAGCAAAGTTGGAAGTGTTTGGAAGGTCATGGGTTCAATTCCTTCCAACTTCAAAATTTTTAACATTCATTTAAATTTAAGGATAAATTAGTAATTTATTAAATAGACACAAAACTCATGTTGGCCTATAATAGATATAAAGGATTTTATGCAATTTTGGACATTTTCTCCCATTAAAAGAGGTTTGTTTATTATTAAAGGTTATAGATTATAGTTAATATTATGCAAGTTGGAAAACAAATATTGTCATATGTCACGTTGGATAACAAGCCAGATCAAATATGAAATTCATGACTCAAATACGAAATACATGTGATGCTCAAGATTATAAATCGTGAAATTGTAGAACTATAGGCTACGAAAACGTTGATTAAACGCAATGAAGGACCTTAAATCTTTAAGTTCACATGTAACGTAATGTTGTAACATGATGACACGTAAAAAAAATCAAAGCTAACACATGAAACTTATCTCCATCTCCTCAAACAACACTACATAATCTCACTCACTTCTCTGACTCCTTCCAGATCAAGAAACTGAAAAACAAAAACCAACCCCCAAAAATGGGAAAAGGTTCTAACCTCTCCGATGGCGTTCTCAAGAAAATCATTCTCTCTTACACATACGTTTCCATTTGGATCTTCCTCAGTTTCACTGTCATTGTTTACAACAAGTACATTCTTGATCGAAAGCTCTATAACTGGCCTTTTCCCATTTCTCTTACTATGATCCACATGGGCTTTTGTTCTACGCTTGCGTTTCTCGCTATCAGAGTCTTTTCCTTTGTTGAGCCGGTTACAATGACAACAGATGTTTTCCTTTCCTCTGTTCTTCCCATTGGTGCACTTTATTCCATATCCCTTTGGTTGTCGAATTCTGCCTACATTTATCTCTCTGTTTCTTTTATTCAGATGCTCAAGGCGTTAATGCCTGTCGCGGTTTACACCATTGGGATTTGTTTCAAGAAAGAAGCGTATAAAGGCGAGACTATGGCCAATATGATCTCCATTTCTATTGGTGTTGCCATTGCTGCTTATGGTGAGGCCAAGTTTGATGTTTTCGGGGTTATTTTGCAGTTAGGTGCCGTGGCGTTTGAGGCGACGAGGCTTGTTATGATTCAGATCTTGTTGACGTCTAAGGGTATACAATTAAATCCTATCACTTCACTTTATTATGTTGCTCCTTGTTGTTTGGCGTTTTTGTTTGTGCCTTGGGTTTTTGTGGAATATCCTGTTTTGAGAAATACTTCGAGTTTTCATTTCGATTTCTTGATTTTTGGGACCAATTCGTTCTGTGCGTTTGCTTTGAATTTGGCTGTATTTTTGTTGGTTGGGAAGACTTCTGCATTGACGATGAATGTTGCTGGTGTTGTTAAGGATTGGCTGTTGATTGCATTTTCTTGGTCGGTTATTAAGGATACTGTCACTCCTATTAATCTTATTGGGTATGGATTGGCGTTTTTGGGTGTTGGATATTATAATCATGCTAAGTTGCAGGCAATGAAGGCAAAGGAAGCGCAGAAGAAGGCACAGACTCAAGGAGGGAATGATGAGGAAGGTGGGAGGTTGTTGGCTGAGAAGGAAGGGGGTGAGGATGGTTAAGTGAGGAAAGGCAATTCACAGGACTAAAAATTATTATAAAAGATTATTAAAAATGAATAAAAATGGAAGATTTTTTAAAGTTCATATGATGTTGTTGGCGTTTTTAGAATAAAGACTGATGGTAGGACTGGGGGCACATCTGCTAGTTGCAAATTGATCTACGGATTTTTTACTAGGTAATGATCTATATCTAGATTTTTAATACTGTTAGGCTTGTGGTTCTTTTTGTTGCTGATAATAGGGGATTCAAGATTATTGATCTTGCTTTGGATGTCTGTAATTCAGTACAGTCTTGAATCTCGCCAATGTACTTTCTTCTACATGTTGTTTTCCTAACTCTTGTTCTTTGCTTGTGAACTTTATCTCAATTTGATCCTTTCAATGCCCAAGTGAGTTGCTGCAGTTCATTTGGCATTTTTGATTTCTTGGATACGGCTTTTATTTATCTTCTTATTTGATCTCCACCTTATGTTCAACTCTTTCGTGTTGCTTGCAACTCAAAACAGAAAACATGAACTTGCACCAAATTAAGATATTTTTTAAATGCAGACGAAGGGGTTACAAAAAGTAGATCCAAGTGAACTTGCATCAATCATTTTGTTTTGCAATTGTTAGTTCTATATTATATCTTTCGTTCGTATGCCATCTCTAGTACTTGTAAATGTTCTGGAGTCAGGAGTATATGACTTGGCTGATTTGTTGATGAACTCATAAATTAGCCTACCTAGTCTGCACTTGTGTTAAGATAGGATGACATCTTTGAAGGGTGAAGTCATAATCCTAAATTTGATTTCAAATTTTTCTTGGAAGACATTACATGTGAGAAAAACATTGTACAACTGCATCATTGATTGGACTTTTAATTCCAGAGTTTCCTTAAGTTGTACAAGATGGCACAAGAAGGATTTTGTCTGGGTTAATATGGCAGTGGATACGAAATGATTTCGAACCAGATTCAAAATGGTTGTCTATGGTTCAATGCTTTTATTTGTTGATCAAATTTTGAAATACAGGCATCAGATAGTTTTTTTGTTAGGTAGAAAATACTTTTCAGTGTCAGAATACTTGCTATTAAGATAGTAAAACAGAACATGCTTGCATCTATTCCACAGAGTTCTTATCCATCATATACTACAGTCATCTCATCAGGCATTGATTCCATGGATCCTATATTTCCATTAGCAACATTTGATCCAAAGCATGTAGTTGAATTGGAGGAAGAATAGAGTGACACACATATAGCACTTGGTCTCGACTCCGGTAATTTCATCAACGGCTCAGATTCATTCATCAAAATCTGCACAACCTTTCTCATCCTTGGTCTTAACATAAAATCTGGATGTAAACATGCAAGTCCGACAACTAAACTCCTCTTCACTTGTTCTTCACAATAATCGCCTTCCAGCTTCTGGTCTACACATTTTAATAAATCGCCCTTTTCGTACACGTTCCATACGGAATCAACCAAGCTATTTTCTTCCATTATACCCCTTGATCTTCTACCACAAACAATTTCCAACACCACCATTCCAAAGCTATAAACGTCGGATTCTGGTGTCGCCCTACCAGTGAAGCTTACTTCTGGTGCTAAATATCCTGGAGTTCCTGCAACCATTGTCGTGACATAGGAATCAGTTTGGAGCAATCTAGCTAATCCAAAGTCTCCAAGATGGGGATTGAAGCCAGAGTCTAGCATGATGTTGTTAGGCTTTACATCGCGATGAACCACAGGGACACCACATTCTTCATGAAGGTAGACAAGAACAGAAGCTAATCCGTTGAGTATTTGGTATCGAGTTTTCCAATTTAGGAAGCATTTGCCAATGAATTTGTCGAGGCTGCCATTAGACATGTACTCGTAGACTAGGAGGAGCTGATCGCGCTCGTGACACCAACCTTGGAGCTGCACCAGGTTTTTGTGTCTTAGGCGTCCGATTGTGCATATTTCAGCCAAATACTCCTTCTCACCTATTTCATTTGTAGAAAGAAAAACTTAATCTACTATGAACTAGAAAAGTAGAGAACTTAATCTATCAAATAAAGCTAATATCAGTTTTAGCTATTAAGTATCTGAAAGATTGTTTAAATTTTGCAAAGCGGTGGGTTGTTGCATATGGGGTTTTAATAACATTACTTGTCAACATTAAGAAAAATAATAATATAGAGTACAAATTACTTGAAACACTGTAGGAAGAAATCATTTACCTTGAGTTGAAGTAGCAGAAATTTTCTTAACAGCTATAGTGGTCCTGTCTGGTAAAACCCCTAGGTAAACGCTACCAAAGCCGCCACTTCCCAAAAGTCTTTCTCTGCTGAAATGGTGAGTTGCCTTAGAAAGTTGGCGGTAAGTAAATATTCTAGGAGCATTTGCAGCATTTCTTGTCATATTTTCCATATCTTCCTTCCTTATATTTTTCTCATTGTTTCTCTGAATAGCTTTGAGGGCTAATGGGGAAGCAATTGCTGCAACGACTAATAAACCAACAAATATAGGAATGATAATTATCACAAACATCTTGGTTTTATCCCTTTTTAGACTATTTTTTGTTAGCGAATCCAGTGGCAATTCATACGATGTAAAATTCCAGTCAAGAATACGGTGAGTCTCTGACAGAGTACCCGTGGAAGCTGTGAAGCCAACATAGACATAGTTTGGGACAGTATCTCTCATAATAATGGAATGGTTCAGGAAATTCACTAGAGGCTTCTCTGCATATGCCAAATCAATCGAAATAATTTTGTTATATCCATCATAGGTAATCCTAACCCGGATTTCTTTGCCACTCTTTAGGTCAATCCCACTTCTGTTTAGGCTTTTTACAGAAACTGGATCAACCACACTTGTTGTGTCAATTGCCACATGATTACCATCTGGGTCGTCTTCATTCTTGAATGTGTCTAGCTCTACTGCAAGCTGAGAAAGTACACCACCTACAAATTTAATAAACATTCTGAAATCAATAAACAGTCAGAGATTTTATCTCTCTCAGAATTCAAACATTCATTGAGATAGTAATTTGGACCTTGAGTTGAGGGATCAAGAATCCCAATAAATGAGCCAAAGCTTTCAGGGGGTGAAGGTTTATCGTCCTGTGCCATGATGAACGACATTCCATCTCCTCCTATTGAATTTGTTTCTGGCAAGATCATTACCGTAAAGGTAGTTGAGAAGAAAGCTGGCCATGCAAGAACAGGATGCTTATAAAGAACTCTTCCAACCATAAATGTCGTTGATTTCACTGCAAGCTGCTGTTTTGAATCAGGAGTAAGATATAAGCTACCATTGCTTACAGTAACTGATCCCATGCATATTAAATTACTTTCATTTCCACAACTACTAGAATCAAATGAAGGAAATGAGAAAGTAAATGGATCCATAAGGGAATTAGTTTGATTTAACAAGCCAAATAGAAGTAATAAAAGGATTAACATGTTTCTCGAAGATGAAAGGCCACAACCAGAACTTAGGATTTATTAATCTATTGAGTACATGAAACTCTAATATAAAGGGGTAGATTAGTTATAAGTATTGGATCTTAATCTTGTTTTCTACTGTTTGTTTGTTGTCATATATATTGAGGGTATTCTATATATTTAAATATGAGATCCTATACTTTGTACTTGCATGTTTTATGTGTCTCTTGCCGAAAGATAAGATTAATGTATGTGAGAATCTACTCCAGTTTGTCTTGGTTGACTCATTTTTCCTTAATTAAGAATCTTTTAATTAGCCAGGGACGAAGGTCTATTCAAATGATAAGAACTTAACTGCAACTTTCTCACAAAAACAGAACATGAAATGTTAGTTAGTAAGTGTAAGACTATATTTGTTGTCTATTGATTATGTGAATCTGTCTTTATGCACAGATGAGATTTTATTTCAACATATAGAGATTGTGTAAAAAATTGAACTACATCTTCTGTCCTGTTAGACACCATGACCAATAACGCACAGAATATCTTTATTCTCTTCATGAACATTTGTTGACGTATATGTTAATATTATTATGGGAAAAATAGAGACTTACCTTTAATATTATTATTAGTTAAAAATGGAGAGTTTTGTAATAAATTTGAGGTGAGTGCCTCCAATTGTGAATGAGAAGATAACCTTGAGAGCATATTTATCAACATTATGATGAACGCACTTCCTACCAGAGAAGTTGTTATTATTCCTGTGTGTTTTCAATATGTCTATAAGCATTTGTTCATTAAATTTCGCAGCTTCATTAATTTTGCCAACTTTTGTATTCACCAATTGCGAATTATCTCAACTCACAAACAGCTCCGCGGAATCTCGACATTACTGTTCTAGCTGTGGCTGAATGAGAAAATTTTCTCAAAGCATACTTCTAAATCATCATCTCAGACATGCTCATTGACACATCAAGCTGTGAACCAGATACAAAGACCATAAGTAGCCAACATATTAGGAACAAACTAATAATATCTGACCACTACAAGAAAAGCCAGTTTTGCTAACGAAATTTCCCAACGGAAACGTGTCTGTTGCTATTTACTAACGGATTACTCACCCATATGCTTATTCTGAAAAGCCAATTATAAAATAACACATTCGCAACGATTCAGTAACGGAAATTTCCGTTGGTGATTGCTAACAGATTCCTAAAGGAAAATAAATTGTTGAAAAGTCAATGCTCAAAAAACGGATCAAAATTTTTCATTTTTTTTATATCTACTTTAATTTGAGTTGCATATTGAAAAAATATTAAATCGTTGCAGTCAGCATCTGGGAAGCCAGGTTCAGGAACTTCGTGGTCATTGTTTGAGGACCAGGTCTATTGTTACTTTTTTATATTGTATTTCCATGTTGGAAAGTGTAATGTTGAAGTTTGAGCATCAACTTGACCGGTCTGTAATACTATTTGCTGTGATTTATTTAAACAAAGATTTATTTAGGTTTAGTTTGTTTTTTGTAAGTTGAATTGGGGTTGTATTTGTTTAGTTTGTTTTTTGTAAGTTGAATTGGGGTTTATGAAATGAATCTTTGTTTTGTTTGAATCTCATTCATGAATTTGATAATTGTGTAATAGCAACGAAATTAGCAACGGATTGGTAAAGTCTGTTGGCAAAGCGTTGGTAGAATCACTTGTTATGGTCAAGAGATCTGTTGATATTCCAAGAGATCTGATGATATTCCGTTAGTAAGTTTCGTAACGGACACAAAATCCTTGTTCCAACGACCGTATTCTGTTAGCATTCCGTTGGGAAATTTCTGTTGGCATGTTGTTGCTAAATATAGTAACAGAATAATCTGTTGTCCCTTCGTTATAACATGGTTGTTTGTAAAACAAGAATTCTGTTATTGTTCTTTTGGTATTCCGTTGGTAAGTTTAGTAACGAAAACAAATCCGTTGGTAACGATTTCCCAACAAGGTTTCCTCCAACAGACAGGTTTGGTGGGCATTCCGTTGGCAAACTGTTTTCCCAACGGATTTGCTTGCTTTACCAACGGAATTTTCTATTATTAAAACTGAAAATTCTTGTAGTGGACTGTCTACATGCATGTCCTTCAAATTTTAATTTTTCCAAGGTGCCCCATACTTGGAAATCAAGAATTTTATGAATGTAACATATCTGCAATAAGCCACTGTCGCACACATCTTCAAAAAGATGCTCCTAGGGAGCTTCAGGATCTGGTTGGCATTTTTAAACAAAAACAAGTTGCTTTGGATATCTTCACGTAATAGAGTGATTGGTGCAGCAGCGTATGAATGAGAAAAGAACATGACATTGGATGGAAAAAAATGAAGAAAGCAACTAGGCATTGTCGTTCTGTTCTCGTCAATATTTCTAAGCATAATAACTACCATGTTTCTGTGTAGGATCAATTACATATAAGGTATAAAGTATAAACGCAGATTTCAAAGAATGTATCACAGAATTAAAAATGAACTATAACTTTATTGAATACATATAGAATAATGATGGTGCACTTCCAAACGTGTAATTCAAAATGATTTCTTACAGAAGTCCCTCTTAAAACCTACAAGTATACAACATATTATATGACACTAGTTCATTGGAATGTAGATCCCATGAGCCAATTTGTGTCAAAATCACCTAACATAGAGCTTTCAGTAAGTAAAGATCTGGATGAGGTAGATGTTAGTATGACTTGAATTAGGTAGCCGCCGGATTTGACTGCGGCGGCCGCCGGCGGCGCCGCCGGCTACTGTTCCTCCGGCGGCCACCAACCACACCTACCCTCTTAGATTTAGTCTATAAATAGACATCCATATTTCTCTTTGTAAATTATCTGAGAGATCTGAGCATCTGAAATCTGTAATCTGAAAATCCTCAAGATCAATATAAATTATTTCTCTTCTGTTTATCATCTTTCTTGCTTCCGTTATAACAAACTGGTATCAGAGCTTTGGTTGTAGTTGCTGTGTTTTTTCGAAAAGAAAATTTTCGTCGGAATTTTTTCAAGCTCGCCGGAGAAGACGACACTGTTCAGGCGGAGTTACTGTTCATCGCCGGAGAAGACGATACTGTTCATCATCGGAGAAGGCGACACTGTGCATACGGTACTGTTCATACGACACTGTTCATACGGTACTATTCATACGGCACTGTTCATACGGTACTATTCATACGACTGTTCACGGTACTGTTCACTGGGTACTGTTCACAGGACTGTTCACGGGCACTGTTCACAGGTACTGTTCACGGTACTGTTCACAGGCGCTGTTCACGGGTACTGTTCACAGGCGCTGTTCACGGGGACTGTTCACAGGCACTATTCACGGGCACTGTTCACATATACGGTTCTGGGAGAAAGATGTCTGGTGGTATTAGCGTTAAGGTCGACAAATTTACTGGGAGAAATAGTTTCAGTCTGTGGCAAATCAAGATGCGTGCCCTGTTAAAACAACAGGGGCTCTGGGCGCCGTTAAACACAAAAACGGCTACTTCTACAAGCGCTGAGATGGTCATTCTGGAAGAAAAGGCACATTCAACAATTCTGTTGTGTCTTGCAGATGATATTATTACTGAAATCGCGGAGGAGGATACCGCGTCTGGTCTGTGGTTGAAGCTTGAAAGTCTCTACATGACGAAGTCTTTAACAAACAAGTTGTTGCTGAAGCAACGTCTGTTTAGTCTGCGAATGCAGGAAGGTATGCCTCTTCGAGATCACTTAGATCAATTAAACACAATTTTATTAGAATTGCGTAATATTGATGTTAAAGTTGAAGATGAGGATGCTGCTTTGATTCTGTTAGTTTCTTTACCATTATCGTACGAGAACTTTGTGCAATCGTTTATTGTTGGTAAAGATACTATTTCTCTAGAGGAGGTTAGATCTGCTCTTCATTCTAGAGAGCTGCGCCATAAGGCGGCTGGTACAGGTGCAGATAGTCAGGCTGCTGGATTAATAGCCAGTGGGAGTAATGGACATGGAAAGTCGGGGAAGAAATCAGTTCCTAAGGGTCCAAAACCTAATGATGTCTGCAATTACTGTAAAGAGAAGGGACACTGGAAATCTGACTGTCCCAAGAAAAAGAAGCAACATGATGCTGCTGCAGGAACTGCTGCTGTAGCTGATGCTAATTCCGAAGAAGATATTGCTCTAGTTGCTGTCAAGGACACACATCACTCTGATGTGTGGATTCTTGATTCTGGAGCGTCTTATCATATATGTCCGCGCAGGGAGTGGTTTACAACCTACGAGCGAGTAGACGGTGGCAAGATTTCTATGGCTAACAGTTTTACTTGTGAGACGGTTGGAATAGGCTCGATTAAAATTCGGACACATGATGGTAAATTCTGCACATTGAATGATGTTAGGCATGTTCCACTTATGACAAAGAATCTGATATCTTTGAGTATGTTAGACAGCAAGGGTTTCAGTTTTCAAGGTGAAGGTGGAGTTTTACATGTCCGCAAGGGTTCTAATGTGGTTCTGAAAGGTGTTAAACGTGGTACCTTGTATCTTCTTCAAGGTTCTACGTTATCAGGTTCTGTTGCTGTCGCGTCCTCGGAGAAGATTAAGAGGTTGCGAACTGATACGTTATCAGGTTCTGTTGCTGTCGCGTCCTCGGAAAAGATTAAGAGGCTGCGAACTGATACGTTATCAGGTTCTGTTGTTGTCGCGTCCTCGAAAAAGATTAAGAGGCTGCGAACTGATAATGGTCTGGAATTTTGCTCATCTGAGTTTGATGAGTTCTGTAAGAGAGAAGGGATTTCTAGGCATCATACAGTCAGGGATACACCGCAGCAGAATGGTGTAGCAGAGCGTATGAATCAGACACTTTTGGAGAGAGCTAGGTGCATGTTCTCAAATGCTGGACTAACTAGAAGATTCTGGGCGGAAGCAGTTAGTACATCAGGTTATCTGATAAATCGTGGATCTACGATTGTTTCAGAAAGTGGTGGTGTTGAGAAACAGGTGGAGCAGGAAGTCACTCAAGATGAGAGTGAACCACAACAAGAAGTTCAACAACCACAGTCAGAATCAGAATCATCAGTTTCAGTAGCGAATCAGCACAGTTTGGCTCTTGATAGATCAAGGAGAGCTAATTATGGGGTGCCTCCCAAGAGAATTGTGGTGAGCAAAGTAGGTACTGCTGATAACCCAGCTGATATGCTCACCAATCCGGTTCCACATAGCAAGTATCAACATTGTTTGGACTTGCTAAATGTTCGGAGTTGTTGATTGCCCTTTTTTAGGGCAAAATCTGAGGCAGAAGAGTTTTTTCTGGTACATCTGGCATTATTATGGTGCATCTGGTACATCTGGCATTATTATGATGCGTCTGGTACATCTGTTATCTGTTATTTGTGAGAGGATTTAAGTCAAGGTGAAGAGTTTTGTATGGTACATCTGGCATTATTATGATGCATCTGGTACATCTGTTATCTGTTTTCTGTGAGAGGATTCAAGTCAAGGTGGAGATTTGTTAGTATGACTTGAATTAGGTAGCCGCCGGATTTGACTGCGGCGGCCGCCGGCGGCGCCGCCGGCTACTGTTCCTCCGGCGGCCACCAACCACACCTACCCTCTTAGATTTAGTCTATAAATAGACATCCATATTTCTCTTTGTAAATTATCTGAGAGATCTGAGCATCTGAAATCTGTAATCTGAAAATCCTCAAGATCAATATAAATTATTTCTCTTCTGTTTATCATCTTTCTTGCTTCCGTTATAACAGTAGAAAAGATGATTATGTTCCCAGTTTTGCAAAGCCCGAAACAAAATGACTGTAAAACTGTTGGAAACGTAAATGGACTCTTGAATATATATAATATAAATATATGGTGTATAAGAGAGATGTAACAATTAAAACTCAACACTTTTATAATATGATTTAAACAAGCCACGGGTATCACACAAGGAGAGCTACAACTCTATTTTTCTTACCCTCACACTGCTGTTGTTTTTCTAAGAGCTTTAACTCTTTTCTCTCAACCTTACAATTTCACTTCGTTGTGTTATATTGCTATGCTCCCAAATACTAGTATTTATAGGCTTCATATGATTACATCATGGCTTACATACATTCATGTGAAACTTTGACAGCCTCCAATTTATATTCAATGATCAATCACAATTTGAACTTCTCTTTTCCTTGTTTTTCTTTCCTTCACACATGCAGCCTACTTTATTTGAATTTGACTAATGCATCTGGAAGAGTTTGAAAATCTAACACTCCCCCTCAAACTCGACTTAACATTCCGAGCTTCATCTTCATTTTGTGAAATACGTCCGGCTTCAATGGCTTCGTAAACATATCTGCTAAATTGTCTTCGGTCCTGCAGTGCACCAACTCCACAATTTTGTCATTCACTTGCTCTCGTATGAAATGATATTTGATGTTGATGTGCTTGCTTCGACTGTTTGACACCGGATTCTTTGCAAGTGAGATAGCAGATTTGTTATCCACGTATATAGTAACCGGATCCTCCTTTGCGAGATTTAACTCGGTCAATATGTAGCCTAACCACATAGCTTGACATGCACACGCTGCTGCTGCGATATATTCTACCTCACATGTTGAGAGAGCAACTGTCGGTTGCTTCTTTGATGACCACGAAAATATCGCCGAACCGATATGAAAAGCATATCCTGAAGTGCTTTTCCCGTCATCCAAATCTCCACCATAATCACTATCCGAATAACCGACTAATTTTGAATCTTGAGAATGCGTGTAAAACAAACCATGATCAAGTGTACCTTTTATGTACCTCAAATTCTTTTAGCTGCCATGAAGTGATCTTGTTTCGGCTTCTCCATGTACCTACTAACCAGTCCAACTGCATACATGATATCTGGATGAGTGAAAGTTCAGACTTCCGACAAAAATTTTGAACAATGTCGGATTTACCGACTCTCTCGTTGAATCATTTATGAGCTTTATGCTCGTTTCTGCGGGCGTACTCACTGGATTGCATTCATCCATTCTAAACTTTCTTAAAATCTGCTCGGCATATTTTTTTTGAGACATAAAAATCCCATCTTTGCTTTGCTTCACCTCAACTCCAAGAAAGTATGACATTTGACCAATATCTGTCATCTTAAATTCATTAGTCATAACTTTCTTAAAATCATTGAACATACCAGGGTTGTTTCCGGTAAAGATCATGTCATCCACGTACAAGCACACGATCATTATGTCTCCTCCTTGATTTGTTTTTGTGTAGAGTGCTTGTTCGTACGGACTCTTCACAAAACCATTTTTCTGAAAGTATTCATCAACCCTTGTGTTCCATGCTCTCGGGGCTTGTTTCAACCCGTACAGTGCTTTCTTTAGCCGGTAAACTTTATTTTCCTGGCCTTTCTGAACATATCCAGGTGGTTGCTCGATGTAGACTTCTTCTTCAAGATAACCATTCAGGAATGCGGACTTCACATCCATCTGATAGATCTTCCACTGGTTCTGAGCTGCAATTGCTGTAAGAAGTCTTATGGTATTAACTCTTGCAACTGGAGCAAATACCTCATCATAGTCAATCCCGTATCTCTGCTTGTAGCCTTTAGCCACCAACCTCGCCTTGTGCTTTTCCACTTTTCCTTCTTGATTTGTCTTGGTTTTATAGACCTATTTTACACCAATTGCTTTGTGTCCTTTTGGAAGACTTGCAAGCTCCCAAGTATCATTCTTCTTTATTGCGCCAATTTCTTCATCCATGGCTTTGTTCCATTTTCTTTCTTCAGAAGCTTCCTCAAATGTAACCGAATCACATTCAGCCATCAAACAAGATAAAGAATAATCTAAAGATGTTTGTACCAGACTTGTTGCCTCATAAATACTATCCAGACTCTGCATTTTTCTGGGTGCTCCCCCTGAACTGCTGCTACTGCTGCTTCCTAAACTCGATGGTGTCGAGGCAGGAGTTTGCTGATTTGGACTTTGGGGAGGAGTTGGATCATCATCTCCACCATCTTCTATGTTGGAGTCATCACCATCATCATCATCATCATTAAAGAATAAGCCTGCAACTTTTCTTTCTTCCTTGCTCCATCTCCAATAATCAGATTCATCGAACTTAACATCTCGAGAAATGATTAATTTCTTCGTGAGGGGATTATAGAGTCTGTACGCCTTGCTCCTTTTATCATATCCGGTAAAGATGCACTTCTCGCCTTTATCATCCAGCTTCTTTCTTTTCTGATCAGGAACATGTGCATATGCAATGCACCCTGTTAACTCGAATAACTTGTAGAAGGGGGGGTTGAATACAAGTTATATAATCGTGTCTGATTTTTGCTTGATTATATGAACAAGAATAAACGAATGAATCAAACTTTGTTTGTATTAAAATAATAAAATACAAACCCTACCAAAGGTGTACAATACCATTAGCAGCTCTTGACAATATAAATCTCTCTCTCTGTTTGTTTCGAACTCTCGAATACAAATCTTACGAACTCACTCGCTTACACACACCTTTTACAATGATATTGAGAGAGTATTTATAATGCTACCTATCAACTAATAACAAAATTATAATCTATCTATGACAATGTTCTGCCGTCCAGTTGATAGTTTCCATCAATAGAGAATTCGTTTCCTTCACGATATCTTCTTGCTTGTTTTCCAAAACAAAGATCCTGTTTTATAGCACTTTCCAGTTTCTGTAGCATCCATAATGACATCATCAGTAACACGACTGATATCAGGATTTCCCATTGCATCAGGATCTGATTATCCCATCAGTATTTGATCAGGAACTGACTTAATGTATCAGGATCTGCTCCTCTGTTCCTGACATGTAGACCCCGATACACTGTTCCTGACAAGTAGTCTCTGACGCACTGTTCCTGACTAAATTCTACAGATTACTGTTTAACACATATATCCTAAACAAAGTGCTAAATCCTTTATAAGATCAAGATATACAAGAAGTATTAGCAAAATTCTATTCTTAACATCACAACTTATGAATTATTCCTAACAATCTCCCCCTATTTATGCTTTAGAATCTGAAGCATAAATCTAAGTTGTAGATGTCAAAACATATAACAATACAGCCAGAATAGAATTTATGAATTCAAGATCATGAAGTTAAGTACCTCCTTCTTCAGATGTAGACATGTATCTAGTACTTAGAAGAAAGAATTCAACTATTTGATGCTTCTTTTCCTTTACACTCCCATGATGAAATTTACCAAATCTGTCACCCTTAGTTCTGCTCCCAGTCTGTTTATCTCCCCCCAGTCTGTTGTTGTCTCTGAATTGTCTTTATCTCCCCCTTTTTGACATCAGCAACATTAATTCCAAGAGATTCAGTAACAAAACAAATGAGATTTATCAAAACTGCTTGATTTTCCATAATAGTGACTTGGTTATTTTCAAGAATTAGAAGTCTCGATTGAATATCACTTTGAGATTTCTGAATGTCCTTAAGAATTTCAGAATTGACTTCAATGTTGGAAGTGCTTGTTGTATCTTCAGATTCAGATTCAGAAAGAACATTATCTTCAATTCTTGTAGAAGAAGTTGCTTGTTGAGAATGATATTCAAGTAATAATACTTGAGTAGAAGTACAAACATCTTCATCTTTCTGATCTGGAGCTGAAGTATGATCATCCTGTCCTTCACCAGTATTCTGTGTACTAACATCTACAAATCCTGACTCCTCCTTAGATTGATCAGATATTGTTGATGTTTCAATTCTAGCTGAAATTGGAAGTACAAACAAAGGAATACTAGGATCATTAGGAATTTCTTCTGGTACTAGTTGAGTAGAAGTTTGTCTTAGCCTTTCACCTCTTATGTTAATGATCTCTGCAAGCCTTTCTTTCTGTTTCTGAGCTTTAACTTCTGGCTTTGCATTGTGATGTGCTAAGTCATGCTTCTCATACATCTTGATACAAGAATAAGTACCAGCATCCATACCAAGATTTTCAGACCAAGATTCAGGAAAAACCTGATCCCAGAAATCAAACGATGGTGGTTTCCTAATTTTCTCTCCCTCACTATGGAGTTGATCATCCATACCCTCATTCTCACTTTGACTATCTAAAGTCAACACTCTTTCTACCTCTCCTTTTGCCTGGTCAGAAGCCAGCCTCTCTGTGTGTGGATCTATGTCCATCTTTTCAAGTGTATCACTTAAATTTGGATAAGTGCTCTCATGACCTACAGAAAAATAGGGGTTAGAAGAAGTTTTTATACCTGAACTCACATGGAGAGAGGGTTCCTCATATGGCATGGAGCTTGAGGTTTTCTCCAAGGAGTGAGCTGCTATAGTCTCTGAATCCTTACAAACATCTACTTTCTTTCCAGAGACTACAGGCTCCAGTATACCACTTTCAGGTTTTACACTAGACTCTGATGTCTTCAGTAATACTTCATTAGACACCATAGCTAATATGCCACCGTCTTTAAGTGTTGGTTGCTGAGACACACCCTCAAGGTGGATAGACTCTGAAAGAACAATATTGGTTTGATCTTCAGAAAAATCAATCAAAGTCATTCCTCCCATATCATAGGGTTTCTCACTTGCAATTGCAGTCATCACAGAAGACCTTTCAGCATCATCAATCACAGTTCCTGAGTCATCCAACCTCTGACTAGATGATTCTTGTGTTGCAGTGACTGTGATATGATCTATTCTACTATTCACCACTGGTGCAATAGTATCTTCTGTTGACTGCTTCCCTTTATCAACTACCTCCTCTTGTTCACCTTGAGCTGAAGCATCTTCATCAATGACATCCTCATCAAATAAATATGCATGAAGTGATTAAAGTGCAACATGCTTAGGAAGTCTAAATTTCTTGTGTAACTCCTTTCTGACTGATACATACAAGTATGTCTTCATTAAATCAAGCCTTTGATGTAACAATCCATATTCTTCAGGAAATGAAAGTTTGGGAACTCTTTCAATCAGAAAATCTAGAACAGGCCTGGAAAGCTTCACTTTCAGAGAAATAAGTTCCATAGCCAGTCTGTATGTCAATGTAGTTTCCCATGAAGAATCAAGATCCAGATCTCTCTTGCCAGATACTGACATGGATATAGCATTATTTGTAGAGACCTGCATAATGTTAGTTGGACTTGACACTGTGTGTGTAGGTGACAAATGAATCTTTCTCCTTGTTCTCCTAGTATAGTGAGCAACAGATTTGTCTTGAGAAGACTCAAGAGGTGTAGACACAGAAGTGATCTTGGGATGAGATCCTCTTTTAATAGACACAGTCTTTTGAGAGACAGTATCCAGTATCTGTTTTCCCTTTTGAGAGACTGCAGCCTGGCTGTGACTAGGTTGTTCCATCTTTTTGTCCTAGCTTAGAAAGTTGAATTGCAGCCTTCAATTCTGCTCTCTCAGCAAGAGATATATTATCATCATCTTCACTAGAACTACTACTTGAAATAACAAATCTTCTCTTCCTTACAACTGATGTCTTTTGAGAAACACCAGAGGTTGGCTTCTTTGAAACAATAGGCTGTGGATCAAAATTTGGTTCTAGAATTGTTTCAGAGACTGTAATGTTTTTGGCTACTTGGGTAGACACAGGGAGGTTCTCCTCCAATTGAGATTCCTCAGTCATTTCACCACCAAAGAAAGAAGAATTATAGATAGTAGGAAGATGAGTTCTTAGAAGTACCTGAACATGATTTGGATAGTGTAACGTAGGTATTTCATCTAGATTCTTTTCACTGTCCTTCTTTGTAATGTCAGAGAAAATTCTCTTTTTCTGTACATAAGAAGAAACACAATACTCTCTACCAAATCTAGCTTCAACATCAGGAATGAAATGGTTAATAAACAGTTGCATGAATCTATGATAATAAACCATATTCCTGTCATGATCTCTTGACCCAAGTTTGATACACATCTGACTTAAGATAATGTGACCAAAATTAATTACTCTGTTATAAAGCAAGGCATATGCAATATGTGATGTAACAGCTGTAATTTGTTGAAAAGAACTACATTTACCAGTAAAACATTTAGCAATTTGATCAAAGAAGAAAGACCATTCTTTTCTAAGAAAAGATCTATTTAACTGGCTCATGTTATCTAGAGGTCCATCATAACCTAATTTAGATAACATAGTTCTCACATCATCATCAGATGGTACATTCTCAAAATTTGTACTAACAAGTAAGCAAAGTACTGAATTAACAACAGATTCAGTAAGATCAAATGAGTCTTGTCCTAAGTGTAGAAAAATCTTACCTGATTGACTCTGAGTA
The DNA here is from genome assembly GCA_036435485.1 of Saposhnikovia divaricata. Taxonomy (NCBI): domain Eukaryota; kingdom Viridiplantae; phylum Streptophyta; class Magnoliopsida; order Apiales; family Apiaceae; genus Saposhnikovia; species Saposhnikovia divaricata. Next base: position 58,917,578 of record CM071596.1, read on the forward strand.
GAATCAATTACCTCAGCATTCTCCCAAGCTTGTGAAACAGCTACTTGATTAATTTGTGGAGATGCTGTCAAGGCATAGCTTAATGGTCCTTTCGCCATAAAGTCCATTATCGGGTGAAAATCAGTTGACACCCCTTCCTTGTTGGTGATAGCTGCAACATGATTGTTCATCATAAAATCAAAGTCACCAAACTTGAAAGCTACTGATTTGGGTAGTCTTCTTTGAGTTGCCATTTTGATCTGAAAAGAACTTAAGAAATCTTTGAAATTGATTAGTGATTTTGAGAACTCGAGAGTGTTTTTGCTTTAGAGAATGAAATTAGAGAAAGCAATTACACGATTAGAGTGTCAAAATAATTATATTTCAAAAATCCTTCAGACCCATTATCCCACGTTGACACGTAGGTTGACAGGTGTCAGTCCCTGAAAAATGCAGTTACCTATGACTTTTGGAAAATAAAATCCAAAAAATGATTTCAAGTAAATAAGTCAAGGTAAAAACAAGAAAAAAAATCAATACTGATCAGTTTCATCTTCCTGATGTGATCTACTCATCAGAATAATCACACAATTCAATGTGATTTCTGAATAAAAAGAATTACTAATCCTGATGTGAACACACTCGTATTCCTGATCAATATCATCCTGATTCCAGAGACTAAATAGAGTTTCCACATGGCATTTTCTTTTACCTGAAAAAGAAATAACAAGATCAATTGGTTAAATTCATTCAATATTTCTTGAAAATACAAGAAATACAGTCACACATAATTATGACTGAATGCATTGATATCTCCCAAATGACTGTTCAGCTTCCCACGTCTTTCTATAAAAGAAACCGATGTCTTATGCCATTCTCCAAAACCTTTTCATTCTTTTCTCTTTCCATCATGGCTTTCAACCCAAAACTTCATATGAACCCTAGCTTTTGGTTCATTACCACTGAGAAGTTCTTTACTCTTGATGATCAGGAGCAAGTGAACTATCTCTTAAAACAGATAACTTTTCTCATCAAGTCAAATATGGTTTATAACCCAGATGATTTCCACAAATCTCCTCTAAAACATCTACCAGTTGGATACAATCCTCCTCTAATCTCTTCACTCCTTGAGGTGATAAGTGGATTTTATATCCACTTGGATCGCTTAATTTCGGCTTAAATTGATTGTCTTGGGCTCAAGTTGTTGTAGATTTGATGTGTTTTGCTTAGTTGTGCAGGATTACGAGAATGTTGACTAAGGTGGATGCTTTAATAATTTTTTGGGAATTAATTGATTAAAATTCGGATTTTCGAGAAGGGTTGCACAGTTTACACTGTTTTGGCCATATCTTGAGTTCTAGAAGTCCATTTTAGGCCCGTAAGCAGTCCACGCGAAGATAACGAGATTTCCTATCATTCTAAGATAGTCCAGAGGTCCAATTACGTGGGGAACGTTCCAGAAAATCTGAAGAAAAGTCAGCCACGAATTTTCCTTACAAAACATAATCAAATTAGGAAACGTATCTTGCAGAAATTCTATTATAATTCTGTTTTGTATTTTCTTGCTGGGCAAGACTTGTAGTGCCTATATAAACACATCATACCATTGTAATAGACATAGACATATTATTAGTTATTATTATTGTAACATAGCTTAGATCTGCAAGGGGGAAAAGGAGAGAAGGATTCAACGCTAGTGACAAGCAACGGATCTAGATCTACTTCAGCCTTTGTGTTATTCTGGATTATAGATTTGTTTTCTTAACTCTTTGTTTATTAATATAATTACTTCTTTTATTCATATCTTGTTTTATATCATGTTTTCATCAAATCCCATGACGATGAACGGTTCAATTATGAGCTAATCGTTGTCATGGGATTCTAACGGAGTTATCTATGTAGCTTAGTAGTTTATATGCTTTAAAGATTTATGTGTGGTGAATTCTTGATATCCTCGTATGGTTGTGTTTCATGTATTTAGATGCGTCGCGAACATCTAATTTGTTAATCTCTTGCTAAACGAGAGTGGATCTTGAGATTTAGAACTTGCCATGCTAGCATAGGATAGGTTGATGTTTTAACATCATGATTTGTGGCGTAAATAGAGATATTATGCTGCCCTATGTGATCTAAGTGGATAACTTGTGCTTAAACCTTTATGTTTTCAAATTCTATAGAGATATAGGGTCTAAACATAATTGGTGTCTACCCATCTTCTATCGCTTTTGTGGATGCATGCGTAGTTTGGTATTAGTATACCGAGAGGTAGCTTTTACTTATTTCGTGTTGTCCGATCAGATATCAAAACCATCACATGTATTGATTAAAGGCTGCGACTCTAAGTGAAGTAGATAATGAAGTTAGAATTCCATGTTTATTCCCATATAAGTAATTTGATTTTAGATCTCATTAGCTAGTTAATTCTAAAATTGCATATTAGTTAAATTTAGTTAATTAAAATCTCAATTAATTATTTGTCTTAGCAGTGAATTAAGATCATACATTGTTGAATAGGTGCATTTACTGAAAAGAACCATAACCTGATCCCTGTGGGAACGAATTTGGACTTAACCTTATATATTACTTGTGACCACGTACGCTTGCGTGATTTTGTGTTAACATGAGGATAAAGAATTTGGTGAAGAGTCTGAGGTTGATCTTGATGGAGATGCTATTCATCTTCTTCAATAAGCATGAAGATGAGTCAGCTGCTCTCATTCAAGTCGCCCAGACAAGGAATTCATTCTTGAGATGCTCCTTGCCCTAAAGTCGATCGTTGAGGATTGAAGCAGCAACAACTTTAGACAAGAATAGAATTATCAGTAGTAGTTAAACAAAAAGAAGAATTGTATTTCATTTTCATGTATGTAATGCTTTTGATTAATGAAAATACAAGTTTTCTTAATATCTACTTGTCTATCGTTGTTTATTGACTGTCATGAATAATGATATAAATTATCAGTATTTATGTAATAAAACTTGCTAACATAGACTTAACAAAACTCAGAATTAAACAACCAAATAACATGAACTTCAGAATTTGAAACAGTAATACACACAAATTTCACAATCCTGATACTGACGATACAATCCCGATGTCAATACTGATGACGTCAGCATATTGATAGCAATCCTGATGTTTATTAACAAGTCTATCATACTGTAATTTATCAAAGTAAAGTGTTACAAATTAAGCATTTATCAATCAAGTATAGATCCTGACAAAATATCAAGTCTATAAGCTGAAACAACATACCTTGCTGCTTGTGCAGATGTTAAAGATCTAAAAATTTAACATTCCTAACTCACTAACCAACCTAATGAATGTGGCCTCATCAAGTGGTTTAGTTAGAATATCTGCAAGCTGTTTGTCAGTAGGAACAAAATGAAGTTCCACAGTACCATTTTCAATATGTTCTCTAATAAAATGATACCTGACATCAATGTGCTTAGTCCTTGAGTGTTGAACTGGATTTTCTGCAATTTTGATAGCACTAGTATTATCACAAAACATAGGAATATTACTAAGTGTCATACCATAATCCATCAACTGATTTCTTATCCAAAGGAGTTGAGCACAACAACTGCCTGCTGCAATGTATTCAGCTTCTGCCGTTGAGGTTGAAACTGATTGCTGCTTCTTGCTTACCCAAGAAATCAATCTGTTTCCCAAGAATTGACATGTACCTGTAGTGCTTTTCCTATCTATTTTACACCCTGCATAATCAGAGTCTGAATAGCCAATTAGGGAGAAATTAGATTCTCTTGGATACCACAAACCAAGATTTGGAGTTCCCTTGAGATATCTAAGAATTCTCTTCACAACAATTAAATGAGATTCCTTAGGATTACTTTGGAATCTAGCACATAAACAGGTAGAGAACATTATATATGGTCTACTTGCAGTTAAATATAACAGTGAACCTATCATGCCTCTATAGCTAGTGTTATCAACACTCTTTCCCTTAGGATCAGAGTCTAGCTTAGTGGCTGTTGCCATGGGTGTCTTTGCAATTGCATAATTTTGAAAGTCAAACCTTTTTAAAAGATCTTTGATATACTTTGACTGATTAATGAAAATACCAATCTCAGTCTGTTTGACCTGCAAGCCTAAAAAGTAATTTAGTTCACCCATCATGCTCATCTGATATTTAGACTACATAAGCTTGCTAAACTTAGCACATAACTTTTCATTAGTAGAACCAAATATAATATCATCAACATAAACTTGAACTAAAAGCCAATCACCTTTTATCTTTCTAAAGAATAGAGTTTTGTCAATTGTACCTCTTGTGAAGCCATTTTCAAGAAGAAATTTAGACAAAGTCTCATACCATGCTCTTGGTGCCTGCTTCAGTCCATAGAGTGCCTTGTCAAGTTTGTAGACATGATTTTTAAACTTTGGATCAACAAAACCAGGTGGTTGTTCCACATACACTTCCTCATCAAGCTTGCCATTTAGAAAAGCACTCTTTACATCCATCTGGTATACCTTGAATTTTGAATGAGTTGCAAATGCAAGAAACATTCTGATTGCTTCCAATCTTGCTATAGGTGCAAAGGTTTCATCATAGTCAATTCCTTCTTCCCGAGAATAATCCTTGGCTACCAGTCTTGCTTTGTTTCTTACAATCATACCAGATTCATCTAGCTTGTTTCTGAAAACCCATTTAGCACCAACAATAGATCTATCTTTAGGTCTTGGTACCAGTTTCCAAACTTTGTTCCACTCAAATTCATTCAATTCTTCCTGCATTGCTATTACCCAATCAGGATCCTGTAAGGCCTCTTCAACCTTCTTAGGTTCATTCTTTGAGAGAAAACAACTGTACAAGCATTCATTTTGAATTGATCTTCTAGTTCGAACACCACTATTTGGATCACCAATTATCAAATCTTCAGTATGATCCTTTGTCCATTTTCTAACAGGTGGTAGATTACTCCTGCTAGACTTTCCCCCTAAGTTAGTGGTATTTCTTGTAGAAGAACTTTCTCTGCCTTCAAAAGATCCCCCTTGATCAGTAGAATCAGTGGATTCAGTACTGCTGCTAGTTCCTGATCTTCCTTCATTAGACTCTGAAGGATCGGTTCCTGATGAAGTAGACTCTGAATGACCAGTCTGATCCTGATCAGTCCTATGTTCTCCTTGATTGAATTGCTCCCCCTCAGCAGTAGCAATCATTTGAGAAGCAATAGAGATTTCCTCTGGAGAACCTTTATCATCGCTAGAGGGAATCTCAGAATACTTAAGATTTTCAAATTTCAGATTGTCATGACTTTCATCAGTTTGCAAAATTCCAAACTTCTTATCATCAAATGCAACGTGAATTGATTCCATAACAATGTGAGTTCTGAGATTGTATACTTTGAAGGCTTTTGATGCTGAATATCCTAGAAAGATTGCTTCATCCGATTTGGCTTCAAATTTCCCAAGTTGTTCTGGATGAACTTTCAGGACATAGCATTTGCATCCAAAGATGTGAAAGTATTTCACACTTGGTTTCTTTCATTTGATCATCTCATAGGGAGTCTTGCCATGAGCATTTACCAAGGTACAGTTTTGAGTGAAACATGCAGTGTTGATAGCTTCTGCCCAGAAATAGGTTGGAAGCTTTGCATCTGCAAGCATGGTTCTTGCTGCCTCTATGAGAGTTCTGTTCTTTCTTTCTACTACACCATTTTGCTGAGGTGTTCCAGGTGCAGAAAACTGTTGAGTAATTCCATTATCTGCACAATACTCCTCCATTGTAGAATTCTTGAATTCTGTACCATTGTCACTTCTGAGCACTTTGACCTTGTACTCAGAGCTATTTTGAATATTCTTGACAAGTTCAATGATTTGCTGAGGAGCTTCATCCTTGTTGTGTAGAAAGAATACCCATGTGAACCTTGTGTAGTCATCCACTATAACTAGAACATATCTTTTCTTATTGATAGACATAATGTTTACTGGACCAAATAAATCAAGATGCAGCATGTGAAATGGTTCAGTAATTGAATTTTCTGTCTTGCTCTTGAAAGTGGTTCTTCTTTGTTTACCAAGCTGACAAGCATCACAAAGTCCATCTTGCACATAGTTTGCCTGAGGTAGGCCTCTCACCAGATGATGCTTAACAAGTTGATTAAGCTTCTTGAAATTGAGATGTGAGAGCTTCTTGTGCCAATTCCAGCTTTCATCATTTGATGCCTTGCTGTAAAGACATCTATTAGTTCCTTTAGATGTGTCACTCAAGCTGGCTTCATATATGTTACCATGTCTCTGACCAGTTAGAACAATGTCTCCATTCTTCATATTCAAGATTTTGCATCCCTTAATGTCAAAGATTAATTGGTAACCCTTATCACCCAGTTGACTTATGCTTAAAAGTGTGTGTTTCAAGCCTTCAACCAGTGCTACATCTTCTATGATGACATTCCCCAAAATAATTGAGCCATATCCCAGAGTTTCTCCTTTGTTTCCATCTCTAAAGGATATTACTGGGCCAGCTTTCCTCTCAAACTTTGTAAGCAGGGACTTCTTTCCAGTCATATGTCCAGAATATCCACTGTCCAAGATAATTGAATGCTTCTTTCCAATGCCCTTAACAGAAGATGAAGAAGTTTTCTTTGGAGATCCAGGCTTGTCTGAAGCACTTGCCATCAATGCAATGTTGTCATAATCCAATTCATCTTCAGAATCACTGGAGTCTGCCCAATCCTTCTGTGTGACCATGAGTGCATTACCCTTTTTCTTGCACTCACTAGCAAAGTGTCCAAGCTCACTGTAGTTAAAGCACTTGATCTTGGCTTTATCAAGCTTGATAATTGTACTCTTGCCTGTGTCATTCTTCTTCTCCTCTTTCATCTGAAAAGAGCCTTTGCTAAATCTTCTCCTGTTGAATCTTCCTTTCTTGAAAGCTTTAGGAAGCATAGCAAAGAGTTCTTGTATCTCTGATTCAGAATCATTATCTTCAGAGTCTATATCTATAGTCTCTGACTCAGTAGTTTCTTTGCTCTTCTTCTTCCTCAAGTCTCTTTCAGTAGATTCAGACTTTTCTTCTAGAAGCTTCTTTGATTCAGACTGAGTAGTGAGTGGAATAGTTTTCATTTTCCTTCACTCCTGCTCTTTTTCTGCTGCCTCAAGTTCATAAGCTCTCAATTTTCCATAAACTGCTTCTAATGATATCTCATCAAGATCATTAGATTCCTCAATTGCAGATATCTTCTCATTGTAGAAATCAGGAAGAGCTTTCATGAACTTCGTATTCATATCCTCCAAGTCATAATATTTACCATGCATGGCCATCTCATTGATGAGTTTAGTAAACCTATCAAAGGTGTCAGTAAGTGACTCACCAGACTTGGATTCAAAATACTCATACTGTTGTATGAGAAGTGTCCTCATATTCTTCCTGACACGTTTTGTTCCTTCACAGTGAACCTTTAGATTGTCCCATATCTCCTTAGCAGTTTTACAAGAGAGAACATATTTAGTGAGAACAGAATCAAGACTGTTGAATAGTATGTTTCTCACTTTAGCATCCTTAAGAACGTTCTCCTTTTCCTTATCTGTCCATTCAGATTTAGGCTTCTCTGTTGTATGTTCTGGAACAACTTTTCCTTCGACAGTTGCTTGAGGAACAAGCCTTGTTGGAACAAAAGGCCCATCTCTGATTCTGTCAAGATAATCAGGATCTGTTGCTTCCAAGTGATGCAACATCTTCACTTCCGATAGAGTATATTCGTTTCTCTTGAGCATAGGGATCTTAGTATTACCATCCTTGTAACCATACATGATTGCAGATCTTTATGATTATTCGAAATCAACCTGCTCTGATACCATTTGTTAACTCGAATAACTTGTAGAAGGGGGGGTTGAATACAGTTATATAATCGTGTCTGATTTTTGCTTGATTATATGAACAAGAATAAACGAATGAATCAAACTTTGTTTGTATTAAAATAATCAAATACAAACCCTACCAAAGGTGTACAATACCTTTAGCAGCTGCTGACAATATAAATCTCTCTCTCTGTTTGTTTCGAACTCTCGAATACAAATCTTACGAACTCACTCGCTTACACACACCTTTTACAATGATATTGAGAGAGTATTTATAATGCTACCTATCAACTAATAACAGAATTATAATCTATCTATGACAATGTTCTGCCGTCCAGTTGATAGTTTCCATCAATAGAGAATTCGTTTCCTTCACGATATCTTCTTGCTTGTTTTCCAAAACAAAGATCCTATTTTATAGCACTTGCCAGTTTCTGTAGCATCCATAATGACATCATCAGTAACACGACTGATATCAGGATTTCCCATTGCATCAGGATCTGATTATCCCATCAGTATTTGATCAGGATCTGACTTAATGTATCAGGATCTGCTCCTCTGTTCCTAACATGTAGTCCCCGATACACTGTTCCTGACATGTAGTCTCTGACGCACTGTTCCTGACTAAATTCTACAGATTACTGTTTAACACATATATCCTAAACAAAGTGCTAAATCCTTTATAAGATCAGGATATACAAGAAGTATTAGCAAAATTCTATTCTTAACATCACAACTTATGAATTATTCCTAACACACCCAAAAATTCTGAGATGTCCAACTGATGGTTTACTACCACTCCATGTTTCATTTGGAGTTTTGTTTCTGACACTTTTTGTTGGACATCGATTCAACAAATAAACTGCACATAGAACGGCTTCAGCCCAGAAAGTCCTCGGCATATGCTTTGCTTTCACCATGCTCCTTGCCATGTCTAGAATGATGCGATTCTTCCTCTCTGCAACACCATTTTGTTGTGGAGTATATGCCGTTGTCAACTGATGATTTATTCCATGTGCTCTGCAAAAACTTCTGAACAAGTTTGAAGTATACCCGCCTCCTCTGTCTGATCTGAGTGTCTTCAAATAATGTCCACTTTGTTTCTCCGCCAGTGCTTTGAACTCCTTGAATTTATCAATAGCCTCCGATTTTTCTTTCAGAGTATATACCCAACTTTTCCTGCTAAAATCATCAATAAATGTTAGGTAATACCTGTTTCCTGCAAATGATGCAATATCAAATGGACCAGCTATATCCGTATGAACAATCTCCAACGGCCATCTAGCTCGCCATGATTTTCCAACTGGAAAGCTTTGTCGGTGTTGCTTCCATTTAACATATGCTTCACACAACTGATTTGGTTCATTGATTTCTGGAAAACCATCCACCATCTTTGTCCTTGACAATAATTTCAAGCCAATAAATCCAAGATGACCAAATCTCAAGTGCCATAACCACGAGTCATTTTTAATGACTGACTTCAAACACTTCTGCACCTTAGTTTGCATATCCAGAGTGAATAGACGATTCTTTGACATCTCCACATTTGCAATTAATTCTCGAACCTGAATTCTGATGATAAGAGAATTATCCCGCATCTGAATATTATATCCCTTCTCCACAAGTTGGCCAAGACTGATGATATTACTTTTCAAAGCAGGTATATAATAAACATCATTTATATACTTTTTATCACCTCTCTTTGTCATAATCGTAACAGTACATTTCCCTTTGACTGGAATTTTTGACGAGTCACCAAAAGTAACTTCTCCGCTGATGGTGTCGTCTAGCTCTGTAAATAATTCCTTGTGGCCAAACATGTGGTTGCTGGCACCGGAATAAAGATACCAAATATTTTTCTTGCCTTCTTCATCTCCTTTGTAAGTGAGGAACATAGTAGACCCCACATCTTTATCTTCTTTTCCTGCTGCAAAATGACTTCGTTCTTCTACCTTCGGTGATCTACACTCGTAACTGAAGTGACCATATTTGTTACAATTATAACTTTGTAATTTAGACTTATCACCTCGTTGTTGGAACTCACCTCTACCTCGACCTCTAAAATTTTGACCACGACCAGATGGTTGATAGCCTTCATTATTCTGGCCTCTACTGAACGTCTGTCTTCCACATCCTTATCCACCTTGGTAGCCACCTCTATAGCCACCTCTGCCATGTGAAGAACTGTTACTGCCAGAACTGTCACTGATGGATACTTTACTTTACTTTGCAACGCCTTTTCCAAATGGCTTGCATCATCATATTGGTTCATCCGCTGCTCATGCGCTTGAAGTGAACCAACTAGCTCATTAATAGAAATTGTGGACAAATCTTTTGACTCCTCGATAGCAGTAACAACATAATCAAATTTTCTTGTTAGTGAGCGGAGGAGCTTTTTCATGACCCGAACATCATCGAGACTTTTGCCATTTCTTTTCATTTCGTTTGACACCGTTTTCAAACGCGTAACATATTCACCGATATTCTCTGAAGTCTTCATTTTGATATTTTCAAATTCGCCACGAAGAACTTGGAGTCGTACCTTTTTCACTTTCTCGACACCTTGGAATGATTTTTGTAAAATCTCTCACGCCTCTTTTGCTATCTTTACATTTGAAATTTTTTCGAAGGTAGATTCGTCGACACCTTGAAAAATTGTGTATAACGCCTTGTTGGCTTTTTTCTGAAATTCTTTTAATGCCGTCTTCTCGGCATTAGAAAGTGCTGCTTCAGCGGTAGCATCTTCGGGCTCGCTATAGCCGCTTTCAACGATATCCCAATTATCATACAAACCGAGTAACACCTTCATTTGGATACTCCAGTTTCAATAATTTGTAGCCGTCAATTTTGGAATATTTTATTGCACCATATTCGCCATTTTTTTTCAAAAAATATCCTTTCACGGTATAAGTGAACAGTACCGTATGTATGATTAGTACCGTATGAAGTGAATAGTACCGTATGAATAGTGCCGTATGAACAGTACCGTATGAACAGTCCTTATGAATACTGCCGTATGAACAGTACTTCGCCTTCTACGGCATGAACAGTGCCTGCCGGAATAGTAACTTGTCGGAAAATTTGTAGAATTTTCAGAATTTAACAACCAAGCTCTGATACCAGTTGTTGGAAACGTAAATGGACTCTTGAATATATATAATATAAATATATGGTGTATAAGAGAGATGTAACAATTAAAACTCAACACTTTTATAATATGATTTAAACAAGCCACGGGTATTACACAAGGAGAGCTACAGCTCTATTTTTCTTACCCTCACACTGCTGTTGTTTTTCTAAGAGCTTCAGCTCTTTTCTCTCAACCTTACAATTTCACTTCGTTGTGTTATATTGCTATGCTCCCAAATACTAGTATTTATAGGCTTCATATGATTACATCATGGCTTACATACATTCATGTGAAACTTTGACAGCCTCCAATTTATATTCAATGATCAACCACAATTTAAACTTCTCTTTTCCTTGTTTTTCTTTCCTTCACACATGCAGCCTACTTTATTTGAATTTGACTAATACATTTGGAAGAGTTTGAAAATCTAAAAAAAACCATCCTTAACAAAGCTAACACCGATGGGCATAGTGAAACTAAGTAGATCCATTTGAAAGCAGTAATAATATGGTATTCTAAGGACGCATCTGACAAACAATATTCAGTTAAGATGGGATATCACTTTTGGCAATCACATAATAGTGGAGGTACTGATGTCATTCAATCGAGGGGGTGGGATAAAATTTGGCATCTCAGCATTCCGCACAAGATCAAGATTTTCCTTTGGAGGTTCTGTAGAAACACTATCCCAGTTCGAAATTCTTTAAGGTCTTAGGGAGTGTTTACTCCTATTGTGTGTCCGATGTGCGAACGAGATGTAGAACATACGCTCCACGTATTTTTTTATTGCAGGTTTGCTCAAGGTTGCTGGCAAACATTGGGTGTGCATTATGATATGAGGGAGGTGGAATTTGCTCCTACCTGGTTACTAGACAGATTAAACGGTGACAATCATGAATCAATTGTGAGGTTGACTACAGTGCTCTGGGGTATCTGGTTTGTTATAAATCAGAAAGTCTGGGAGAACAAGACACTAACCCCGGCTATGACTATGGCATGGACTTCTAAACAAATTTCTGATTGGAGGGAAGCTAGGAAGAGTAGAGGTTCTAAATGTCGATGCTTCAGTTGGTAATGGTTCAGCTTCTTTCTCGGTGGGTATGGTGCTCAGGGACCATACAGGGCAATTTTTGAAGGGAAAGAATATACGATTTGAAGGCGCAGTTGTTAAAGTTACAACACCAACAACGTGGATCTGTGTGTGTGTGATCTGTGTGTGTGTGTGTGGATCTATGTGTGTGTGCTATTTTCGTGTGTATTGTGCGTGTGTGTTCACGTGTGAGCATGTATGTTTGATCAGTATGTCTGTTACACATGTGAGCATGGGTCTTGTCCATGTGAGCTGTTTTATATTCCTTTTGTAAGTCTATTTATAGACCTTGTATCTGCACTTTGAAAAATAACAAACTAAAGCATTTGCTTTGTTTTAGTAAGTTCATAACAGTTGCAATTCTTAGTCTGCATCAATTTTTCATTTCGGAAATTATCTTTATGTTCAACAATTTGGTATCAGAGCCTATACACTTATAACCACAATTTGTATCTTTTGTTTGTTAGTAGAGTTGTGTTGTCAACATAATGACTGACCTACAAGTTGTCAACGGTGTGAAGAAACTCAATAACACCAATTACAAAATGTGGTCGACCTGTATAATGTCATACATGCAAGGACAAGATCTGTGGGAGATAGTTGATGGCAGTGAAACCAACAAGCCGGTGGTGGAGGATGCAAATGGTTTTCTTCGAAAGTGGAAGATCAAAGCAGGTAAAGCTTTATTTGCTCTTAAGACAACAGTTGATGAGGATATTTTAGAGCACATTCGAGATGATTCAACACCGAAGGATGCTTGGAATACACTCACCAAGTTATTTTCAAAGAAAAATGTTTCAAAACTTCAACTCCTGGAAAGTGAGTTGCTCTTCATAGCACAACGCAACATGACAATAGCACAATATTTTCACAAGGTGAAGGTGCTATGTCGTGAGATTTCAGAGCTAGATACAGAAGCTCCAATAAAAGAAACAAGGATGAAACGCATCATCATTCATGGTCTGAGACCTGAATATAGAAACTTTGTTGCTGCAGTACAAGGTTGGGAAAAGCAGCCATCCCTTGTTGAATTTGAGAATTTGCTAGCTGATCAGGAAGCATTAGCTAAGCAAATGGGAGGAGTCTCATTAAAGAAAGAAGAAGAGGCACTCTATGTCAACAAAATTAGACGACCCTCAAATCAACATTTTACTAGCAAATTAAATGAAGGAGGAAATAATATCAAAATGAAGGGAGCACTCGTGGTGAGGAAGCTTCGTTAAATCAAAGTCGTGACAGAAACTTTGCAGGACAATGTTTCAATTGCAATAAAAAGGGGCACATGGCAAGAGATTGTTGGTTAAAGAAGAAGAATGCAGAGAGTAATCTTGTCACTTCAAGGGATGAAGAAGAATGGGATGCTGAAGCGTTAGTTGCTATAGTCGGAGAAGAGTTAGCGTTAACAGTAACAACAAATCAAATTGACTTTGAAAACGATTGGATTGTTGATTCGGGCTGCTCTAACCACATGACCGGTGATGCGAAAAAGTTGTAGACTTTGACAGAGTATAAAGGAGGTCATGTCGTGGTAACAGCAGACAACTCTAAATTTTCGATAGCACATATCGGTGATCTCGTTGTGATTCCTCAACTTAATGATGTAGAAGTACCACTCCAGAATGTTTATCATGTTCCGGGTATGACTAAAAACCTTCTATCAGTATCTCAATTAACATCTTCTGGTCATTATGTCTTGTTTGGTCCTCAAGATGTAAAAGTGTATCGAGATATTGAAGTTAAGGAAGAACCAATACTGAAAGGACGAAGATTGGAATCAATTTATGTGATGTCTGCAGAATCTGCATTTGTAGACAAGACAAGAAAAAATGAAACTGCCGACTTATGGCATGCAAGGCTGAGTCATGTTAGCTACTCTAAGCTAGACGTGATGATGAGAAAATCAATGATGAAAGGGTTACCCCAACTCAAAGTAAGAATTGACATTGTATGTGCAGGATGTCAATTTGGAAAATCGTATAAACTACCTTATGAAGAATCCAAGTATCGAGCAAAGAAACCATTAGAGTTAATACACTCTGATGTGTTTGGGCCAGTCAAGCAAGCCTCAATTGGCGGGATGAAGTACATGGTTACTTTCATTGATGATTTTTCGAGGTACTTATGGGTTTTCTTTATGAAGGAAAAATCTGAGGTTCTGTCAAAACTCAAAATCTTTAAAGATGAAGCAGAAACAAAGGTTGGGAGTAACATCTGTTGCATACATACTGACAATGGGGGTGAATACACCTCATTTGAGTTTTCAAATTTTCTTACAGAATGCAGGATACGCCGTCAATTCACATGTTCAAGCACACCACAACAAAACGGTGTTGCCGAAAGAAAAAATAGACATTTAGCAGAAGTGTGTCGGAGTATGCTTCATGCTAAGAATGTCCCTGGACATTTTTGGGCAGAGGCGATGAAGACTACAGCCTTTGTTATTAATGTGCTTCCCCAACAAAGGTTATAATTTGTCTCACCCTATGAGAAGGCATTGGAAAAGAAGGTTGATGTTAGCTACTTTCGAGTTTTTGGAAGTGTATGCTATGTTTTTGTACCTGATCCTTTACGCAGGAAGCTGGAGAAAAAGGCTGTCAAGTGCATTTTTGTAGGTATGACGAACCAAAAAAGGGGTGGCGATGTTGTGATCCAACCACAGGAAATGTTACACATCTTGGAATGTAGTATTTGATGAAGCCTCTTCATGGTGGCCTTCTGAACATAAAGATCAGCTGGACTCCAGTAATTTTAAGAAAGCATCGGGATCGTCTTTGGTCCAGTTGGGTATTGGAGACAGTGAAGATGACGCAATAATGGAGACTCAAAGTACTTGGCTAAATGATACAAGCTCGCAACAAGATGGAGAAGATGATGATAGTGGGGTAGACACACCACCTCCGCTTAGAAGATCAACAAGAATTAGAAAATCAAATACTAAGTATGCTAATGTTGTCATAGCTGAAGAACCAACAAGCTTTGAAGAGGCAATGGAAAAATCAGAGTGGAAATATGCCATGGAAGAAGAGATTGTTGCATTTGAACAAAACCAAACTTGGGAGCTAGTACCAAAACCAAAAGATGTTAAACATGTTTCATGCAAATGGGTTTATAAAATAAAACGTCATGCAGATGGTACAATCGAAAGGTGCAAGGCACGGTTGGTAGCTCGAGGATTCTCTCAACAATATGAACTGGACTATGATGAAACGTTTAGTCCAGTAGCAAAACTTACTACTGTACGAGTTCTATATCACTGGCAGCAACTAAGAAATGGAAACTTTGGCAGATGGATGTAAAGAACGCATTTTTGCACGGAGATCTAGATCATGATATCTACATGTGTCAGCCTAAGGGTTTTGAAATTATCAATCATCCTGAATATGTGTGTAAGATGGTAAGATTTCTGAATTTTTATTTATAGTTATTATTCAGCTACATCATCATATTCCAGTTTTTTTGTTAAATCTACTAATGGTAAGATAGCTGTTGTACTGGTCTATATGGATGACTTAGTTTTAACTGGTGATGATGAAGAAGAAATTCTTAGAACGAAAAAGAATTTGTCAGTACATTTTCAAATGAAGGAGCTTGGTCGACTTCATCATTTTCTTGGTTTAGAGATTAGTTACACTAAAGAAGGAATATTTCTGCATCAGCACAAATACTCTTCAGATTTTTTAAAAAGATTTGGAATGGCTAATTGCAAGCCAACCTCGACACCAATCGACTTCAATACAAATTATGTACACATGAAGGAAAATTTTTGAAGGATGCCACAATGTACCGTCAGTTGGTGGGTAGTCTAATCTACCTTACTTTGACAAGGCCTGATCTCTCTTATGCAGTTGGAGTGATGAGTAGATACATGCAGAATCCAAAGAAGCCTCACTTGGAAGCAGTTCAGAGGATCCTGAGATATGTCAAGGGTACTTTGTCTCATGGTATTATGTACCAAAAAGGTGGAGAGAGTAGCTTAGTTGGTTATTGTGACGCTGATTATGCAGGTGATTGTGAAACTCGGCGCTCGACTACTGGGTATGTATTTTTACTTGGGTCTGGAGCAATTTCGTGGTGAAGCAAAAGACAACCAACAGTGTCCTTATCAACCACAGAAGCGGAATATCGAGCAGCTGCAATGGCAGCCCAAGGGAGTACTTGGCTTGTGCAACTATTAGGAGAGTTAAATCAAGTAACAAAGTGTAGTGTTCCGTTGTATTGTGACAACAAGTCAGCAATATATCTGGCTGAAAATCCAGTATTTCACGCCAGAACTAAACATATAGAAGTACACTATCATTTTATTAGGGAAAAAGTCCTCAAGAAAGAAGTGGAGATGCTACATGTTGGAACGGAAGATCAAATAGCAGACATCTTTACAAAAGGTTTGAACAGTAGGAAGCTTGATTATTGTGGTAATGAACTTGGTGTAATGAAGAATAAGGGTGTTGGCGTTGAGGGGGAATGTTAAAGTTACAACACCAACAACGTGGATCTGTGTGTGTGTGTGATCTGTGTGTGTGTGGATCTGTGTGTGTGTGTGATATGTGTGTGTGTGTGTGTGTGTTGTTTCCGTGTGTATTTTGCATGTGTGTTCACGTGTGAGCATGTATGTTTGATCAGTATGTCTGTTACACATGTGAGCATGGGTCTTGTCCATGTGAGTTGTTTTATATTCCTTTTGTAAGTCTATTTATAGACCTTGTATCCGCACTTTGAAAAATAACAAACTAAAGCATTTGCTTTGTTTTAGTAAGTTCATAACAGTTGCAATTCTTAGTCTGCATCAATTTTTCATTTCGGAAATTATCTTTTATGTTCAACAGCAGTCTCCGTTGTAGAAGCAGAAACAATTGGAGTTCAAGAAGCTCTTTCCTGGATCCTCTCTCTCTACAAGTCCAACATGTCACCATTGAGTCAGATTCTCAAACTCACAGTGAAGGCTTTGAATAAAAATACGAACAATAGACTCGAACTGGGGGAAATATTATACAGGAGTGTCGTTCATTGCTTCAAGATCGCGAGGATATTGATGTTTGTTTCGTTAGAAGGCAAGCTACCAAGGCGACCCATAAAATGGCTAGAGTTCCTTGTTTACTAAGTTGCTACACTGTGTTTGTGTCTCCTCCTCAATCTTTGTTGGAGACTCTTATGTATCTATATATATTCTAAAAGTTGGAGATAGGTCTGGTGAGGTGGCAGCTCTCCAGGTCTTCTAACTAACTTTTTTATTTTCTAACAAATGCATTTCCTAAAATTGTGCCGCTCAGCTTATCCAGGCATCGAACCACTACTCCTTCAATTTTTTATTTTTTTTTCACATTGTTTACAACTAGGATGCAGCACAAGTCATTGAAGTCAAAACACTCTGATAAATATATGTTTGACATGTTTTTTATACATTTGATTTTCTTGATTTTAACAAAATTAGTTTTATGATTTATATACATGTTATTGACTTATGTTCTTTTTTTTTTTGCTAAATTATTGACTTATGTTCTTTAACTAAACTAGCTTTTTTTTTGAAGTAAAATTATGTTCTTTAACTAAACTAAATTAAAATTTGTGTGTTTTTTTTAATTTCATATAATTTTTATTTAATGTATCGTTGAAAAATGGATAAAAGGTATCTAAACTTCTCTATAGACAAAAAAAATTTCTAAAATCGATGATTCAAAATTACTCAATTTTGTAAATAATTAGCAAATATCAGGTGAATCATTTTTAATATCGACTCCAAAACCTGAATAAGTTTAGATTTCGTGTTAAAAAGTAAGCAATTGTTGGATTATACACTTTTGTTTAGAGTTAAATTAAATATTTACTTAAGAGTTCTTATTTAAATACACAAAATTACATAGATTTAAACTAAAAAATTTAAAAATTTATCTAAAGTAAACTTTAAATTTTTTTCATCCTTGAAAATTTAATACATGAATTTTATAGGTTTGCAATTTTTAAATGATATGATTTAATTATAATAATTATATATATATTGCTTGTGATATTTTTAGAAAATGAGAGATTTTTGTTAGAAAATGTAAAACAGATATTACGTTTTAGTTGAAATAGGTAACCAGTTAGTTATTAGTAATTATAATATTATCATTTTATTTTATCAAATAGAATGACCCGTGATATTTTTGGAAAAAGAGAGGTTTTAGTTAGAATAAATTGAAAATACAATGTATTTTAGTTAAATAAAGTAATTGATTAGTCATTAATATTTGTATTATTGTTATTTTATTTTATAAAATAGAATTGTCCGTAAATACAAAATAAATATGTACCAAAATAAAGGAATTAAGTAAAGAATAAAAGTAAGGGTAGTTAAGTAATAACACAAAGTACTATACTTGTATACCAAAATAAAGGAAATTAAGTAAAGAATAAAAGTAAGAATAATATTGACAGATAATATCTAAAATTAATTTGTATACAAATAATATTGACAGATTTTTTATTTTTGCACATAATAAACTCAACCATTTTATCGGTCGATTAAATCGATAAAAAGTTATACCACATGTTGTTTCATTATATTATGTCAAAATAAATATTCTAATTGTATAAAATCTTGTACTATTATTGAGTATGTATGTTATGAGTGGGGTGTCGACTTTAAAAAACGTCATTTAGTTATATTTAATATTAATAAATTTTTATCTTAAAAAATTCGTTCGTATTGTAATTGCAATTTTTCATGTTTATGATATGTTTAAAATTATCAAACTTCTTGATATGTAATGAGATATTATTCCAACTAATAATTCATGCAAATTGTTTTAAATTAAAGTTTTTAGAAAATTCTTAATATACCAATTACTCTTTATAAATTAAAGAATCACTACGTCATAGATGGCCTATTGCAACCTTTTGGGCACCGTGTTACCATCTTGGATGTTACCATAGCTATGAAAATTTTGACCTATCGCAACCTTTTGATTGTGGTGTTACCAAAGCCACAAAAGTATGTTACTTTAGTTATAAAAGGTGTTACAGTGGGTAACACCCAAGGTTATAAAAATCGGAAATCGGACCAACTCGGTTTTGGTCCAGAAAAATGAGTAATCGGAAACTCGGCGAGTACTCGGAATGAGTACTCGGACTACTACTCGGATATTGTTTTTTTAATTTTTTTTTCTCATAATTTATATGTATTTATTCTAATTTTAGTGTACATGTGTTAAACTTAAAACTTAACAATAATATTAATATTACTAATAATATTATTACAACCCTGCTAACAAGTAATAATATTAATATTACTAATAATATTTATTCTAATTTTAGTGTACATGTGTAATAATATTAATATTACTAATAATATTAAAACGTGTTATAAGTGTATATATAGAATCTTTGAGAGAGAGGACTTTTAATTGGGCCAAATCTAGATTATAATTATAGTCTATAAGTTGAGCAATAAAAATTATATTTTAGTACTTAGGAAAAAAAAATAGTCAAACCCGAGTTTGACCCCGATTACTCGGAGTCAACCCGAGTCTTGACCAAGTTATAGCAAAAACCGGTTTTTGGTCCGATTAGTCACTACTCGGATCAGTTTAGGGGTCCAAAACGAGTACTCGACCGAGTACTCGGCCCGAGTTACCGATTTTTACAATCCTGGTAACACCATGAGATGTGTTACCATAAAATTTTTATTTAATATAAAATTAATGATTTAATAATTATTTTTATTTAATATAAAAAGTAATTAATTTTAACAAAATCGTTGAAATAATCATTTTAAAATGTAATGTTCCATCAAATAATTAAATTACTGATTTTTCATAAATATTAATTTTTGTTTATAAATTTCAAATAAAAAGGTTTTAAAATAAAGTAATATCCAAAAAATTCATATCAAGAAAATAATGAAATTATTAAATTTTAACTAAATTCATTAAAAAATTAATAAAGAAAACAAATTTTGAATAAATTGTGAATTATTACAAAAATAGAGAGCAGCCAAACAAAAATTTAGAATTGGAGAAAAACAAATTAAACTTTCATTTCTCATTTCTCTTTTTCATTTCATTAGATTTAAATTTTTATAATTATTAAAGCTAAATATATATTTTCAAGAAAATAAAATTTAAATTTTATTATGTTACTTACTTTTCGAGTTTTTTTATAGTAATGTTATAATATTATAAAAAACATAAATATTATTCGAAAAATACAAAATTTTGATATATCATAGATTTTAAATTTTGATGTTGGATGATATTAAAATGTAATTATTTTGGTTCTTGATTCATTTACTTGAAAATGTAATATTTAAATGTCATAATTTTTTTGTTATTAAAATTAGTTATAAATGATTTTAATTATGTAATACTCAATGTGTTACAATTAGTAAAAGAGGGTGTTACAATAGATTTTGGACCCCACCTAGATGTGGGTCCCATAGGTGTACTTGTGCAAAATTGTATCATCTATTGTAACACACAAACTATGTTGCTGTAGAGTGTTTAAGATGTTGCTATAGAGGTCTTTAGTAACCGCATTTGCCATGTTACCATAGGTTATTTTTTATGTTACCTTTGATACCTGTAGTTACCGGCTGAAGTGTTACCATAATCCGATTTTGGCCTATAACAACTTCAAACAGGGGTCTATGGTAACACAGTTTTGGGGTTGCTATAAGCAATCTATGGCGTAATGAATTTATTTTATCTTTTTTCAAGATTTAAAATAAAAATTTATTAACTGCGCAAAACGCGGCTAAATTGCCTAGTGACTCTATTAATGTTAATAAAAATTTCTCGCTTTGTTTCAAAAAAAATTTTTTTAATTAAATCGGAGAATCGAAAATAAGAGTAAAGAGTGTCAAAAATAAAGGAGGATACAGCACAACTAATTTTAAACATTAATCTTCACACCCCTTTATATAGATAAAAATATAAAATACATATATTTCAGTTAAAAATATATATATTAGTCATAATAATTTTATTAATTTTATTACTTATTTAGAAATCTTTTATGCACTTTACATAAAGTGGTAATTATTTGAGATGATAATAACGATTCACCATAATTAGGTACTTATTGTCCTAATGGCTAAACGCTTATCTTCTGTAATCCAATTCATGTTCTTGTTAAAATATATGCTTGACCAATTTAGGTTTCAATTTAGGCAGTATATATAGGGATTTTGAACAGAATAGAATGGTAGTAAGGCAGGGGCGCTTGCTCAGTTTGCCCTAAGAATGTAAAAATAGCCATTGCAGAATTGACATGAAAAGTTAGTGTTACTTATTTGTTGTCAAGATGACATGGATATAACAAGACTTGGAAAATATATGTGCTGAAATATACATATATGAATAAACATCTATACACTGGTGCACCTCAACAAATCTTAACAGTTAGAGCTCATGTCCTTATAGCAAATAAAATTATAACATAAAGACTGTGAGGAATTGAAATAAAGCTTCTGTCCACCAAGAGACCATGACAAACAACACACAGATGCCTTTATTCTTTGCATAAATATAACAATAGAAACACTGATAAAACCATTTGCAGCCAGAATCATGCACACGATCATAATCAGCAACTTATCAAGTTTAACAAACTCAATCATGACGCGTAGTCCGCAGACTGTTCCATTTCTGCAGCAGCAATAATTTGTCTTGAAAACAATTTCAATATATAGATATATGCTACTGAGAGTCCAATACTCGCCCTTATCGACATGAATGTCTTGAGGACTTTCTATCAGAGACGTTTTTATTATCCACTTCATACGACCCCTTGGAGCCTTTGTACTCCTATAGTCCCTGCTTGTCAATATGTCTGTGAACATTTGTTTATCGCTATCCTTTTTCCTACATTTCCCAGCTTCATTAATTTTCCAACTTTCGCATTCACCAAGTGAATTATCTCAGCTCCCAAACAGCTCTGCGGGATTTCCACAACATTACTATTAAATCATCATCTCAGACATACTCATTGACCAAAGACACATCAAGCTGCCAACCAGATCCAAAGACCATAAATAGCCACTATATCAGGAACAAAAACTTCTAATATTGGATGTTTAGATGTCCTTGTATTATGATTTCTCCACAAGGTTCCCATTTCTTGCAAATTAAAAATTTTCTAAATGTTATATCTCTGAGATGACCCACAAACACAACATCTTTCCAAAGATGCTCCTAAGGAGCTGCAGGATCTGGTAGGCAATCTTAAACATATAACATTTTGTTTTAGATAGCTTCACCCAATACATCACAATCGAGTGATTGGTGCAGCAGTATATTAATGAAAAAGAATATGATATTGGATGGAAGGATGAAGAAAGCAACTAGGTACTGTCATTCAGAGGGTGTCCACGTCCATATTTCTAAGTATCGCAACTAGCATGTCTCTATGTAAGATCAATAACATAAAATGTATAAAAGCAAGATTTAAATGAATGCGTAATACTAAATTAAGAACGAACTATAAATTTATTGAATACCTTTGGAATTATGATAGTGCAATTGCAAATGCAAAAGTCGAAATGATATCTCACAAAATTCTCCCTCAATACCTACAAGTATCCATTTTACAAGACATATTAATTCACAAAGGCTAATCAAACAAATCACTTACTACAAAGATCTTTACAATTCTAGTTTCTCATCTAAAATCGAAAGGCCTCTGCGAAAATGTATTATCAGTTCGTAGATATGTAATCCTTCCTTTTTTGCTTTTATCACTTGGTTATGATAATAGAACACAATGGTGCCTTTATTTTCTGGTGATAGAATGCAAGCATAAAGGTGTATAAAGAAAAGGTAAGAGAACTTCAACGGAAAAAGAAATAAATACCTGCACTACAGAATTTTTGGCCTTCAGATCAGTTTTTTCTTGGCAGTTGGAACAGGCGCAGACTCCATGCGGCCATTCAAGGATGTCAAAGGGGTGGAATAAAGGAAAGAGAAGATGGATAATCCATTGAACTGGTTAAAAGAGAGCATCGGCTGTTGAGAGCAGTTAGTAAAGAATTCTTGCAAGAACATTTAACTTATATAAGAAAAATTACAGAAATAACATTTATACAACTGTTTGATGATACAAGATGATTTTTACACATTTATCAATGAAACTTGAAGAAGCAAATGTGATATATTGCTTAATCGACTCTAATTAACAGAATAAATACTCCAAAATAAATAGATTTAATTTAACTCCCAACACCAAGTCTGGACAATACTTAGAGAAAATAGAACAATTTGCAGGCTATTCGAGAGAGCCGCTCTCTCCCAAGTCTAATTGAAACTACGATTACAATATCCTTCATAACCCTAGCTCAGTCCATCATTTTCCCTTTTATTTGCCTCCAGGTCTTTTTACCCTTTTGCCCTCCAACTTTACTGTGAATTCCCTTCTGTGTCCTTGGCTTCTGCATTTACTCTTTTGCCCTTTTCCTTCCTTCTAGTATATTTGATTATTGGCCCTGTATTGTTCATCACATTACCCGCACCCCAAAGTTTCACCTTGTCCTCAAGGTGGAAATCGGGAAACCTAGCTTCGATGGCCTCAGCGTCCTCCCATGTGGCTTCGAATAGAGGGAGCCCCCTCCACTTCACTAAAACCTCATATTGCAAAGGCGACTCTGACTTTTTACTACGAACATCCACCACCATTTCGGGCTCTGCTTCCAACTCCAAGTCTGCATTTAACTGCTCAGGCACTGTGGTACTAGATGGCAGTGGCCCAATGGCCCGTTTCAATTGAGAAATATGAAATATGGGGTGAATTTTACTTGTCTCCGGCAACTGTACTCGATAAGCAACTTGTCCAATCCTCTGAACGACTTCAAAAGGGCCATAAAATTTGGCTGCCAGCTTCTCATATGGCCTTCGTGCTAGAGATTTTTGGCGATATGATTGGAGCTTCACATATACTTTCTCCCCCACAGCAAACTGATCGTCCTTGCGCCTCTTATCAGCATTATCTTTCATTTTCTGTTGAGCTTTAAGCAAGTTAAAGTGCAGGTCATCCAAGATTGCGTCCCTTTCTTGGAGTACGACTTCAATACTATCAACTGGAGATTGCCCTCTTCCCAAACGATTAACCAACGGAGGATCCCTGCCATATAGGACTTTAAATGGTGGGACTTTGGTGGACATGGGTGGGGCTGTGTTGTAAGAGAATTCAGCCCAATGAACCCATTTGGACCACGATCTGGGCTTCCCACCAGCAAAAAAGCGTAGATATGTTTCCAAGACTTTATTTACTATCTCAGTTTGTCCATCCGTTTGGGGATGGTACGAAGTACTCCGTTTCAACTCAATCCCCTGCACTCGGAATATTTCCTTCCAGAAGCTGCTTAAGAAGATTCGATCTCTATCTGAAATTATAGAGGCTGGAAATCCATGCAATTTCACAATTTCTTTCACAAAAATTGCAGCCACGGTAAGTGCAGTGAATGGATGTCGCAGCAGCAAGAAATGGGCATATTTAGAAAAACGATCCACCACCACGAGTATCGTATCCATGCCGTGAGACATTGGCAAACCCTCCACAAAATCTAAGGATATATCTTCCCACACTCTAGAGGGTATTGGTAAGGGTTGTAGTAACCCTGCGGGAACTTGCTGTGACACCTTTTGCCATTGACACGTCTCACACTGCTGCACAAACACTGAGACATCCTTGCGCATCCCTACCCAAAACCACTCCGCCGCGAGCCTCAAGCAAGTCTTTACATCTCCTGAATGTCCGCCCATTAGGGAACCATGGTAGATACGCAACAGAGCAGGTATGAGAGAAGAAGTCCTGGGTATCACTACACGATCTTTGTACAACAGCTTCCCTTCTTTGATACTAAATCCCACATGCGATTTTGTACCCTTTAGAACCTCCTGATGTACCTGTTGCAGGAGCAAGTCTTTGCTGATTTCTGCGTCTAAGGTCGACCAATCCACCTCAGGTATGGTTACTATGGTGCCCAACTCCATTTCTTCCGCCCCCTTCCGTGACAGCGCGTCTGCCACCCTGTTAGAACTGCCAGGTTTGAACTGGACCTCGAATGAGTACCCTAACAGCTTGCGTACCCATTTTTGATATTCAACTCCTATCTCCCTTTGCTGCATTATGAACCTGAGGCTTTGTTGATCTGTTTTTACCACAAAATGTCTTCCCAACAAATAGTAACGCCACTTTTGCACTGCCAAGCATATGGCCATTAACTCTTTTTCATAAATCGGCTTGAGTCGTGCCCGGGGCCCTAAGACTTTGCTGAAAAACGCCACAGGTTTATTTTCTTGCATCAACACGGCCCCGAGGCCATACCCAGAAGCGTCTGCTTCTATGACAAACTGTTGGTTGAAATCCGGCATTGCCAAAACACGGGGCCTTACCATTGCCTCTTTCAGCGCGTTAAATGCTACTGTAGCACTATCAGACCACCCGAACGCGTCTTTTTTGAGCTGCTCAGTCAAGGGCTGGGCTATGTGAGCATATTTTTCCACGAACTTACGATAGTAACCCGTCAATCCCAAAAATCCCCGAAGCTCTTTTAAATTTTGAGGCTGCCTCCGCTCTAGTATAGCCTTGACTTTATCCTCATCTACTGCTACTCCTTGAGCAGAAATAGTATGTCCCAAATAAGCGACCTGCTCCCTGCCAAATGCACACTTCTTTTTGTTTGCTACCAAACTGTTTTGTGCCAACTTTTCTAGCACTAGTTGCAAATGATGCACATGTTCTTCTGCTGTTTTGCTATATATGAGGATGTCATCGAAAAAGACTAACACAAACTTGCGTAAGAACGGTCTGAAAACGTCATTCATCAACGATTGGAAGGTAGCTGGCCCATTCATTAAACCAAACGGAAGCACCAGAAACTCGTAGTGGCCAGCGTGCGTGCGAAACGCTGTTTTGTGAGTGTCTTGAGGCCTGACCAGAATTTGATGGTAGCCAGCCTTTAGATCGATCTTAGAAAATATGGTGGCCCCGTGTAATTCATCGAGTAACTCATCTATAACAGGGATCGGATATTTGTCGGGAATTGTCTCCTTATTAAGCGCCCTATAGTCGACGCAAAACCTCCAAGATCCATCCCGTTTTTTAACAAGTAAGACCGGACTGGAATATGGGATGTTAGACGGCTTGATTATCCCGGCAGCTAACATTTCTTCAATTAACCTTTCTATCTCGTCCTTTTGACATTGAGGATACCTATACGGCCGTACCCCCACCGGATTAGACCCTTCTTTTAAGGTTATGGCATGTTCATGCCCTCGGGACGGAGGTAGCCCTCTTGGTGTGTCAAAAACCTTCCCATTCTGTTCAACAACCTTTTGCAAAAACTCTGGAATCTCCTCCTCGGCTCCTGCCTCTCTCACCCCACCATCACCTGTTTTGGTCTTCTATACAACATTCAACTCAACATAAAACCCTTCTTTTTCTTTCCTCAGTGTCCGTAACATTGCCTTCAGAGAAATTCGTGAGTGAACCAGTGCTGCATCCCCCACCAATGTGATCGTTCGTCCCCCACTTTCGAACTGCATCACTTGTGTTTTCCAGTTAGTGTTGACCGCACCTCAGCCTGGTTGGTCCTCCTTCATGGAGTTGATTAGCGTCTCATGGAACTCACGAGTCCTTTGTACTCGTCCTTCTAACCTCCCGGCCAAGGCGTCCAGATCTGCCCCCATTTGTTTAGCCGCCTTCGCCTGTCCCTCTAGCATCAGTTCCGATAGTGAGTGGTGCATCGCATCTACCGCTCGATCTACTGCCTTCGACACCATTTCATTAACCACACCTTCGAGATTTGTTAATTTTTCTTCAACAAGATCAACTCTCTGCGCTACAGTCGGCGGCCCCATTTGACGCGAGTGCTCTGATACCACTTGTGATATATTGCTTAATCGACTCTAATTAACAGAAGAAATACTCCAGAATAAATAGATTTAATTTAACTCCCAACACCAAGTCTGGACAGTACTTAGAGAAAATAGAACAATTTGCAGGCTATTCGAGAGAGCCGCTCTCTCCCAAGTCTAATTGAAACTACGATTACAATATCCTTCATAACCCTAGCTCAGTCCATCATTTTCCCTTTTATTTGCCTCCAGGTCTTTTTACCCTTTTGCCCTCCAACTTTACTGTGAATTCCCTTCTGTGTCCTTGGCTTCTGCATTTACTCTTTTGCCCTTTTCCTTTCTCCTAGTATATTTGATTATTGGCCCTGTATTGTTCATCACAGCAAAGCAAATGATAACCTTGCTAAATTGATTACAAAGCAACCTATAAAGAAAAGATCAGTAGCTAATTAAAACGAACATAATGCACTATTGTTAGATGTGCCTTCTTTCTAGATACGAGTTACATCTTTTTGTTAGATGTATAGAAAAAAGATGGAGCAAACATTCTTCCCTTTTTTAAAAAAAAAATTATGTTCTTACATAAAATGATTGATTATAAACGTGTTCCAGAAGGTCCCCTAGATGCCTCAGTTCACTTCTGCCTCAAGTGCAGGGGCCAGCTGTAGGACCTTGAAAGTAGACCCCATGGTAACGGCAGTATCCAGACGGATTCCCATTGCAATCCCTTCCTCAGATTAAAAAAAAAAAAAAAAAGCAATTTCCTTGGCCTCTCTTGTATTTGATATGTGAGTTCCTACATATGCACACATATTAATTGTGTTTACAAGTTTATTGTGAAAGTACTAAGCAGTCAGCAAAGTAACAAGATTTGTACCTCCAGTCCTCCACAAAGTTCAGTGGATATTGACCACTACCCTTTCGGTCTTCCACCTTTCTACCAATTTCGACAATTCTTTTTCGACATGTATCAGACAAATAAATGATTTAGATTACAAAAACTGTAAGAAGAGCAACTAGTCAATAGCTTATGAACGAAACAGCATAGCAACTTACTTCTCCGAGAACATCTTGTAAGCCATTTACATTTTTTAAGTCATCATGGCTTGCCTCATTCGAATAGACATCCACTTCATCTTTAATTTGCTCATTGGCAAATGACAATAAATTCAACTTCTTTTAGCTCTTCAGGCTTTACAGGCTTGCCTGAATATATATGAGAACTACTAAGATAAAATAATCGCAAAAAACTTGAATAAAAATTTATACCAAACTTATCGAAAGAAGAATCAAATCACAATTTTTCAGGAAGAACAATGGTATCCGTTCTGGTCAACATGATTACCAAGCACTTCCTGCACAAGTGTAAAGAGTATGGTAATAACCCTGAATAACATCTATAAATAGAGTCGAAATGAATTACAGTACTCTTTTTATTTTACCCTAGGAGCAAAATTCAACATGTGCGTACAAGTATGGTTTGTAGCAATGAGCTTAAGCTGGATGTAGTCAACCAGCAACAAAGTTATATAGATACCATCAGAAATAGCATTCAACATATTCATAATTCAGAGTGTTCAAATTATAAGCTAGTTTTTGGAATATATACCAATTAACTGGCAAAACCTTGGTATATCCAGAAAACTAATATTTGAGTTTGGCTCACAGTGACCATTAATAGAAAGAACAGCACTACTTTATATTTAAGTATTCGACGAGTCAACTTAGTTGGTTCAGAGTGTCAGTTACACATTCTAGGTGTGGATATGTATGCAGCATTTAAATGTTACAACAAAGGAAAATTGAATTTGCAACACAACATATGGGTACATTACAATACATGGTTGTCTTTAGACAACAATGAATGAAACAACATACTACGAGATGATTTGCAATTTTTGACTGTATGTATTAAACAAACAGATAAACATAGGCTACACTCCAGTCAAGTCAGAGCAACTTAACAACTCAGCTATGAAGCTCTAGTAGACGATGCACTTTAAGAAATAAGAACACAAGTATTGTACCTTATAGTTGACCCCATCACCCACAGAGAATCTCCCGCTATCATCTATAAAATAGCCTATATGAACAATAAATCCTCCGAAAGTTTAAACATTTAAAACTTGAAATGTTCCAATAAGGCCTTCAAGTACTCCGATTAAAAAGTGAAATTGCTTAAGTTAAGAACATTTGTAATCTAGCATGCCAAGAAATGGCTTGCACATTCAACAGCTTGATAAGGCTGAATACATGAATGCTACAATTGTGATCAAAGGACAATGTTAGGAATTCACATGAAAATATAAAAGCTAGCTAGGAATGATATTTCAAGCTTAAATTAATTAATCATTTCCAGCCAGTATTATGTACACACCTGACCTCTTTGTTCAGCATAAAACTTGTTTATTATAGAACTGTATCAACTTCAGCATCAGCAGCAGCATTTTCCAAGAACTCGCTGCTTGTGTAAATAGCTGTGACCATACTGCGATGATCTTAAATAACAAATATATAACATTAACTGGTAATTACCAATTCCTACTACAAAAACAGAAAGGCAATACTATAATGATTGCAACAACATGTGCTAAAGCTTCCGGTGCCATCTCAACATACTTTGGATTAACCATAATTAGGTACTTCTTGATCCAATGGCTAAACGCTTATCTTCTCTAATCCAATTGATCTTCTTGTGGTTAAAATATATGCTTGACCAATTTCAGTTTAATTTAGGCAGAATAGAATGGTGAGAAGGCAGGGACGCTTGCTCAGTTTTCCCTAAGGATGTAAAAATAGCCCTTGCAGAATTGACATGATATGTTAGTGTTACTTATTTCTTGTCAAGAAGACATGGATATAACAAGACTTGGAAAATATATGTGCTGACAGAAACATAAATACACCGGTACACCTCAACAAATCTAAACAGTTAGAGCTCATGTCCTTATAGCAAACTAATGGTTGTACAAATGAAATTATAACATAGAGACTATGTGAGGAATTGAAGTAAAGCTTCTGTCCACTAAGAGACAATGACAAGTAACACACAGATGCCTTTATTCTCTGCATAAATTTAACAATGGAAATACTAATAAAACTGTTATAGCCAAAATTCGGTTCGGGTATTCCAAGATGGATTCGGGTCAAATACGGGTTCAATTTGGGGAATTCTAGGATTAATTAGGGTTTTGGCAGTAAATAAAGAAGTCAGGACGCGCCCTCTCTTCTTCTACGAAGAGGGCGCGCCCTAAATACAAAAACATGGTGACAAATCTATTCAAGTTAATTTTCTGAGAAGACATTGAAGAAATCTCTCCTAGGATTCCACTCAAGCGTGGATTCCACTCAAGCTTGGATTCCATTCAAGCTGGAATTCCATAAGTTGAAGAATTCCCTCCTGTCGTATCTCAGGAGGGGGATGTCCGTCGCAGAAGGCCTCCAGGGGTTTGCCTGGATATAAGGACCCTTCTTAAACACTAAGGGCGCGCCCTATGGTGGAAAGATGGGGACTTCTGGTGTGTGCTTTAGGAGCTCTGTTCCTGTAGCCAATGGGCGCGCTCTCATTGGGGAACTTCGGAGTAATCCTGCACTTTACACCCAAAAGCTCTGGATCACCTGTCCTGCTATCTGGTGGGTGCTTCTCATTCGGGGGACAGGGATGCGTTCTGCACTTGGGGTAAACCATGGCTATACCTGCATCCTTGAAATCAAGAAATAGCTGGTAGCGGAAAGGACTAGTCCTCGACGGGGGAAGTTTCCTTATCCGTGAAGTCTTGAGATCTTGGATGAGCCTTGGGCCTTTGTGGTTAGGCCTCATAGTGGAACATTCCGGAAGCTGGTCCGTTATCCAAGCCCATTTGGGTTTCTTGTTCTCCAAGAACTACGTCTGGCTTGATCCCCTATAAATACAGGGGTACGTAGGCCCATTGAGGGGGTTGGAAGTCGAGAGCTCTGAATAGCCGCCACTAACCCTATCAATCTCAGCCACCAATTATCTACAGCCACCACACGCCACCACTTTTTTCGGAGAAAAACCACCGTCTAAGATCTTGTTTCCGGCGACGTACCTCGAATTTTGTTGTTCCCAAATTCCTCCGTCAACAAATTGGCGCTAGAAGGAGGGGCTCCAATCAAGATCTTCATCTTAGGAGGAAAAGATGTCTCACAATCGAGGTGGAGGTTTTCACGAAGAAGATGGTTACAATTCTGAAGATAGCTTGGGGGTAGCCAAGCTCGTCATGAAGCTTATGTTCCGGAGGAGATCTTTGTTCCTCCACACCACCATGGAACTCCGGCCGCCGCAGGCGGACAGCCGCCCGTTCTTATCCGTAATTCAGCATTAATAGAACAGCTGTATATTATGGGAGATGCCATAAATAGTTTCGGGGCAAGATTTTGTTCTGTGGAGGAAGAGCAACAAAGTAGGAGAAAATCTCGGAGTATCCCACGAAATCATCGCCGAACAGGGAAAGCCCCAAAAATTGAGGAGAGTTCTCGAAGAGGTTGTTGGATCCTCAAGAGAGGGCGCGCCCTCACCGTTCTGGGCGTACCCCTAGTTCTAAAGATGATTTTCACGCTATTGCTGCAAAAAGATGGTTCCGGGTATGTTCAAAGGCGGTGGTTTCCGGTCAGCGACGTTGAATTAGGTTTTCCAAGGGGTAATTTTAAATATGATTCGAAGAAGGATGTTTCAGGGAAGAGGCGCAATTATCGGGAACTAGTCTACCATCAGGGCGCGCCCTCACCATCAGGATGCGCCCTCACCATCAGGATGCGCCCTCAAGGTAACCCTTGGCTTATTTTGTTGAGATTTTTGTTGTTTGTTTCTTGGACTTTTGCAGGAGAATCCCCAAGTTAAAGAGGGTGAAGGAGAATCACCAAGAACTCTCAGGGCGCGCCCTGAGGGTGGTAGCCAAGGCTCGGATGATTTCGAACTTCTAGGAAAATTCGATGGCTGAATACGTCCTCTATGTAATATTTAAGGTTTCTTATTGATCCCCTGCTGTGGAACATCGCAACGAGAAAGCTGATGATCAAAGGGACCTGTTGTTCAAGAGAGGGCGGCTCCTCACCCACATAGGTCAGGGCACGCCCTCAGTGAAATCCAAAGAAATGAGGAAAACCTCGCTGGTAAGAGAAGGGAATTCTCAAGCTTGAAGGAATGCCTAGGAATAAGGCTTAATGACGACGATCTAAGAATGGAATTCCTTGAGCATCAGAAGAAGGAAAAGCACTTGGAATCGAGGCCCCGTGATCCACAGCGCGTGCCCCCTGATCACAGGTCGAGGCCCCTTGGACATGAGCGAGCCCTTCCTCGGAATGGAAATCCACAGCGCGCGCCCCCTGATTACAGGTCGAGGCCCCTTGGATATGAGCAAGCTCCTCACGATAATACTGAAAGAAGAAGTAGCCGTGAATACGATGACCTGAGAATATACATATATCGAAGGGATAGGCCGCCCCATAAAAGAAAGGGCGCGTCCTCAGACCAATTCTCAGGGGAATCCACAGCCTCAAGGAAATCCACAGTCTCAAGGAAATCCACAACTCAAGGAAATCCACAGCCTCAAGGTCAGAATCAAAGGAATGCTCAAACAACTCAACCTCCATCCTTGGGGGGTACTCCGCCAGATAATACCCCATAAGTTGGAGTTTTTAATGTTGAGTTCTTCTGAAGGCTTTCACATAGAGAACGCTTCTGTAAAAGACGCATCCTTAGGAAAAATATTAATGTGCAGATGATTTACAACTTCTAAGAGAATTCGATGATTGAAAGTGTCCTTATCTACAGGACGCGGCTTCCAGGTAACATCTAAAACTTTCTGTTAGATGAATTGTTATAGGTGGAAAATCTTGTCCATAGAAGATCTCAAGAACTGTCAATCGCTACATCCCAATTTGTAAGATCTCAGCATGTTAGATATTCCCGAGCGACATCTCCCTCTGAAGGCCTCTAGGGGTTTGCCTGGTAAGAAGGCCTCCAGGGGTTTGCCTGGCCTAAAAAAGAAGAAAACTTGGAATTGAGGCCCCGTGATCCATAGAGAATGCCCCAGATTTTGAGAGAATTACTGGTCGTGGCCCCATGGACACGAGCGAGCCCTTCCTTGAGATTTTGCTGGAAGATAAAGAAGCCAAGGATGTAGGAATGACAGAGTTTGGCCTAATTACTAACACGTGAGAAATAGTCCTCGACATGTTGCTGAGGGCGCCCTCAAGAAAGAAAGGCCCTACAATTGTTCCCTTTATTTCTCATAGTGCAACTAGTGGAAGAGAGGGTGAGAATCCTCACCCTCAGGGAAATGCTCTACATCAGGACTTAACTTCAGGAAAATCCTCCAACATAGGACGCGCCCTCAAGGAGCTCTCCCTCAGAGGACCTTGTCGGTTAGGGCGCGCCCTCAAGAGAAAATGCAAGTGCTCAAGTGGACTCCAATACCTACGAGGATAATTTATTGCTTGGACTCCAGAAGGAAAAAAGCTGTTGAGTTGCGGCCCCACGAACCATAGAGTGTGCCCCCTGATCATCAGGTTGAGGCCCCAAGGTCGTGAGCGAGCCCCTCTATGAAGAAACAATACTTTGCTACAGAGGATACGCCCTCATATCTACAATGACCTGAATGATAGGCGTCAGGGCGCGCCTTAACTTATCAACCTCTTGTTGTGGCTTCGTCTGCAAGTATGATCACAACGATCCATGGCATATCTTTTGATTGAAGAAAATTGTATTGATGTGCGGCCCCATAGATATTAGAGTGCGTCCCCTGATAGGCAGGTTGAGGCCCAAAGGTCATGAGGGAGCCCCTCTACACAAGAATTACATTCATCCGGACTAGAAGAGACTTTGTTATCGCCCTCGGCAACTCCAACGGCTCTCTCTTAAAATTCACTCTTGGGATGCCTATTTAAGAGATGCTCCTTTAAGGAATGATATTCTGATACTGGGGGGTAGTACCGATGCACCTCCCTAGCCCTACATATACATGTATCCACGACAATTTGTATGAACAGCGGAATACCTCCACGGGGATGCCTCTTTGTGAGATACCTCTTGTGAGATGCCCTTTATTGGATGCCTTCTAGTGAGATGCCTCTTCGAGGGATGTTACTCATAGGATGCCTCATTTTGAGATGCCCCTTTATGGGATGAGATTTAAAATAGCCAGTGACCGGAGAATGCACTCTTTCTACCAGAAGTTGATTGAAGTAGAGCAATCCATATGGGGTGCGCCCATTAGGGTGAATTTGCACAATCCCTTATAATGGAGGATGCGTCTTCGACAATTAGTCGAGATATGGAATTCTTTTATGCAATATGAAAAGTAAATAATATCTGCAAGATGGAGTGATAAACTAGCATGGAAATTCAACAATTTAGTAGGAAAATGCTTACAGGCTACATACATACACAAATAAAGGAGACACGGAAACTATTGTCAGATTCTCTATATGCAATTTTCCATACAAAAGAGAGACGAAACCTCTAGAAGATTTCTGAAGGTTGGATGCGCCTGGTTTAATTGAAGAAAGGAATAGTATAACCCTCAGGCGCGCCCTTAAAAAAAACAAGCCTCTGCCTATACAACTCATACTATATAAAAGAGGAGGACGTGTCCTTTATTATCAGGAGAACAGTACACATGCATACCTGGATTTCTCAATGAGGAAAATTTTAAAAGAAAAAGAATAAAGTGAAGAAGAAGCTTGTGGGTTCAGTCGTGAAGAAAGAGCGCGCTTTTACAACAAAATATGTAAACGCAGGTTACTTCATTTTATAGTGATCATGAAACAAGAAACACCAGCTGCTGTACAACTTACATGGCGAGATGCGAATTAATGAAATCCTGTATACAACAATAAAAAAAAAGGTGAAATATGAACAAGTAGAGAAAAGCTGACTGCACCCTCAAACGGAAAAGTATAAATATCGAAATTGAAAATAAAGGATCACCAGGAGAAGATATATATTTAGAAGATAATTATGTATTTGAAGTTGGAGGGCGCGCCTACAAAAATTTGGTTTATAAACAATGGGGTGATTAGCATGCCTGCTCTGCATGAGCTAAATTTTGGTAGCTTATATTTTCATGACTAATGTGAAAGAAGATGAAGTTTTATTTCTATCATGGCGAAAGGAGCTCAAATATAAAGAGTGGGTTTGGAAAGGATACACCTTTGTGGTTGTTTGGTTGGCATTGATAGGTGGTAATTTAAGTAGTGGGCCACACACAAGTCCAAGCAAAGAGAAGTTAATAAAGAAGTGCAAAGAAAGACATGAGCCTTAGTCTCGTAAAAATAAAATGAAGAGGTATTGCAAGGAGTGTGAATTAATGGTGTTGCATAGAGGTGGGACCCGCAGCAATTATTATAAACAAGGATAAAAGGAAAAATGAAGTGATGAGCTTGCATATACGTGATCATGAGCATGTGTGTATTTTAATAATTTAATGTGAGGGAGTTAAGACATGGTGGGGCCTGCAAATAGATAAATACATGAAAAAATGTAAACCAATTGATCTCAAGGCTATACATGGCATTTTTTCCTACAAACTGAAGACGCGCCTTTTCTAAAATAAAATGGAGGCTGTAGACTTTATATATAAGCAAGATTGGTGGTAGAACGAGACTTGCTTGACGTGTAAAAGAAAAATATTGATTATTGAAGAAGGACGCGTCCTGGTACCATTACGTCAATAGCAAATGGAAAAAGCTGGAGACATTTTTGACATTCATGACTCGAGAGGGCGATATGTTGAAGAAGGGCTCGCCCCTTGGAAAATTGAAGAGGTGTAGGCCTAGAGTTTTCTGAAGATGAACATATGAAACCAAGAAACGAAGCTAGGTTCGGCAACTCGGAATAGAAGAAAGAAAATAACTCAAGTGGAGATAAATGAAGAATGGAAGTTGTGCATTCAAGAATCAATATATATGTAGAATAAAAAATGTAATGGAGAGGTGTGGCATCTAACGAAAGCGCGTCCACTTAAATAGTGATGGAGCATGCAAAGTTGGTGACTTTGCTTTTTATGTGTCACGTCCATAAAATAGAAGATGGGATATATATGAATCAAGAAACAAGAAGAGAGATTAGCATGTGGTGGTGTAAAAATGCTAATATGAGAGATTTTCAATAAAATAAAACAAGTGAAGTACTGTCAAGACACAAGAGTCTATTTGACTTATGATTGGAAGGAGAATGCATGGATCCACATGTGTTGACAAAAGAATAAAAATATGGTGACTTAGTGGCGGAACCCGCAACACTTGTTAATAACAAAAAAAGGGAATAAAACATGTACACATGCATGTTTGTACACGGGTGTGTACATGTTAAAACAAACGATAAACTTGGATAGTTTATTAATAAAATGGAGAAGACAAATGGGATGATGAAGTCAAAGGCTCGTACAAGAAGAATGAAAAAATAGGCACGTCTGTCAAAAGAAAATGAATAATTGAGAGGATCCTGCAGAGTTATGTATTTGCAAGGATTTAACAAGAAAAAGCTACGCATTTTATATCATAAGGGCGCGCCTTGTAAAGAGATGACGCCAATACTAGAATCAAATTTTGTTGTTGGGCCCGCGAGTTAAGGAAAGAGCAAATGCTAAAGTAATGTCAAAGAAGAAAAGATGTGTCACTCAAATAGTACAAGGCAAATGGGCGAGCCTTGTATTAATAAATAAAACTTGACAAAGAAAGTTGTTGAGAGTTAAATGATCGTTGAAGAAGTAATTCTAAGTACAAGAGTGCTACAAAATTGAAGGAATGTTGCGGAAAAAGTACAAGTAAACAAATATAGTGAATGGCAGGCTCTACGTACGAGAAGTACTGTAATCCAGAAATAATGGTCACTACTGCAATCCAGAAATTCATTTGGAGGATAACACGCATGAACATTTGGAAGATGAATATGGGCAGGAAGCAATGTCAATAACACTATCAAGGCTCTTTGTGTTTGCCTTTGCTGCAGCATTGATGGCTAGTAGCATTTGCGTGTATGGACTTCGATCAAAATATTATTGTGTGGTGCCCTTCTACGTTCGTGGTGCCAGCCAAACAACGTATGGTGATTTCATTCAAAATCTTCGACATGAGATGGGAAGCCAAGCCACAATCTATGGCATACCCCAACTCCGAGAAGCGTTCAGTTGGGTAAATGCAGATCGATATGTTCAGGTGACACTCTACAATTCGGCTGGGGCAAGCATCACTTTGGCAATAGACAAAGTCAATGTTAATTTAGTTGGTTATCGTGTTGGATACGATTCTTTTATCTTTCCAAGTCAAGATGGTCCAGAAACATCTAATTTGTTTGCAGGCACTAAGAGCATCTCCAAGAGTCTCTTAGCTCACTCCTAAATATATTATAAACAATTAAGCTCTTAGCAAGTTATTACATTGATTTATGTGTCAACTCCAACAATGTTCTCTATTATGCCTCTTGTTATTCCCAGATTACACACTTGTATAATTGTAGAAGGGGGGGTTGAATACAATTCTTGATATTTATAAATTTCTGATAAGAACTTCAGAAACTTATGAAGAGATAATTGCAATGTAAGAATTATACACAAACACATATAAAATCAGGTGGTTAAAATGCACCACCTGAAGCTTTTATTTGAAGAAAACTCTGTGATACAAAATGTACACAGCTGCCGTTTTACAACTCTTTGCTTCTAAAGATATTCAAGAAACCCTAAGCAAATATGTCTGTTTTTTTTTTTTTTAACCTACAAAGAGTTGCTACACTTGGTTATATATCCCAAGTTTTACAAGTACTACTGGAATAAGATAATACTAATCTAATTCTAGTTGACTTGCTACTACACTCCAAATACATATGTAGCCGAAAGGTTGTCCTTGTGTTCAGACATGTCTCCTGCACCTTTCTTGTATTCATAGTGTAAATGGAATGCTTCTTTCTTCTGTGTTTCCAAAGTATGGCTGCCATACTGCTTTTTGTATCTACTATAAACTCATGTGATCTGTCAGTCAAACATGTCCTTATCAACTGCTAATCTCCAGCTAATCATAGAAAACAGTGTCAATGATTATCCGTTGATGATGTATACTGACATCCGTTGATGATGTATAGAGCAGTATCCGTTGATATTGGGACTTGAGCTGTATCCGTTGATAGAGTGAATTTGAGTTGTATCCGTTGATAGAGTTTAGTCTTCATCCGTTGATACACTTTCACTTAGACAGAATTACATAGCATAGCTTATTTACAATTGGCTACCCTATTCTGCCTATCCGTTGATAGTCAACATGACTGTGGATAAAAACACTATCAACTGATAACATAGAGATACTGCAGTGTGCTACAAAACCTCATCCGTTGATGAGCTACCTGTCAACGGATAGAGTTATAAATCCTCATCCGTTGACAGCTACAAAACCTCATCCGTTGATGAGCTACCTGTCAACGGATAGAGTTATAAATCCTCATCCGTTGACAGCTACAAAACCTTAAACAATTTGATTGATTGTGAAGTTATCATCAAGTACAACATATTCCTAACAATCTCCCCCAATTTATACTTGATGGCAATAAAGCATAAATTCAGGACCTTGATGGTAACAAAACATTCCTAAAGATATATAAAGAACAATACATAAATTGTATTAAGCTACAATAATTGAAAAACTGAAAGTTTGAGAAATTTACAGAGAAGTGCTCCTCTAGACTGAGCAGATTAGGACTGTTTCTTTCCTCTCGTTGGCATCACCCTTGATTTTCCTTCCTTGGCAGAGTTGGACTCAATCTGTATTTGGAGTTGCCTATAGAAGGCATCTTCTTCATCTACCTTTGGATTTAGCTTCTGTTGTAGCCATCTCAGGTATTGAGAACTAGCCTTTGGCAGTTGGTCTTCTAACCTGAAGAATCTCCTGTTACCATCTTCATCCCTGAACTCCATCATCCAGAAAGGTTGGAGGTGGATTTTCTGTCCATTGTATGGGATCTTCATTTTCCTTGGTAGACTTGATGGTGAGTTCCAATCCCTCCTTATTTGTTCTATTTTGTCCAGTATCTCCCCTTTTGCTATCTTGGAGAACCCTGTGTATCTCTTGATTGCAGAGAACACTTTGGTTAAGGTATGATAATTTTCTCCAAGAACCCTTTGTAGTGGCCATGTCCTTTCAGTTCCTCCCTTGTATACAAAGACCAATCTTTCAGGCAAATGTTTATATTTGTCAATTCCTCTTACTTCTGACAATTCATCCAGATAAAGATTCATGTCAGAGTATTCTTCAATATCTGCCTGATAGATAAAATCATCCTTGTTTTCCAAGATTGGCTGCCTGACAATTGCAGGTACCCTAGCAACTTGAATTGGTTCCTTTGAAGGTTGCTTCCTTGGTTTCCTTTTCTTCTGTGTAGGCTTCTGTTGAGGCTTCAGCAAGAATGAAGGAACCTCAATGGAGTCAAGATTCATTGGTTCCTCTTTAGGTACTATAGGCTCACCATGGAAATTTACATCTGGGTTGAATACTTTCACATCAATAGGTTGTGATGAACCAACTGTCTCTTTGTTTTCAGTTTCTGGAGAGACAGGCCTCCTTGCATGTGATTTTAATCTCTTGGATTTGGGGACTGATTTCCCTTTCTTTTTGAATTTGGGGACTTCCTCAGGTTCCCTCAATTCATCCTCTACCTCATCCAATAACTCTTGAGCCAGCCTTGCTTGCTTCTCATCTGAGTTTTCATATAGATATTCAGTGCTTGGTTGAGATTCTCTTAGCAGCCTTGAAGTTTCTTCTCTCTTAGCTTCAACAAATCTAGGATGGCTGTTGGATATGTTTAGAACTTTTCCATTCCTTATGATTACAGCCATCCATTCTCTTACACAACTGTTAGCCTTCTCCTTGAATTCCTTGATTGCCTTACCCATCAACTTCTCTTCATCATCCTTGGGAAATGGAAAGTCCAGTTGTAACTTGTTCTTCCCATTTGCTTTTGGTGGTGAGAAGGGTCTTGATTTGACGTAGGGTTCAAATTCCTTAACATGAGAAGGCTCAGCATCATAGAATGTAGGAGCCACAATTGCTGGAGTGAGCACCTTCAGAATTGTTGTAGATATTGTTGGAGCTGAGGTTTGGCTAGAGAACAGATTTGATGCAATAGATTGATTGATCAATCTTTCTGTCCTCATTATCCTTTCATAGTTTTCTTCTTTCATCTTTTGGAGAGCTTCAATTTTGGCTAGCTTTTCTTCTTCTGTCAAGTTTGAAAGATCAAACTCTCCATATAGAGGTTTGGATTTGCTGGGGGAGGCTGTGACAATGAATTCTTGTGGATTGACCACTATGGTAGGCTGCTGCTCCCCCTCACTTGCTGCTTCCCTTCTTTCAGAAATTAAGATTTGACTTGAAGTTGCCACAGCCTCTTTTACTTTCTCCCCCTTTTTGTTAGCATCAAGGGTTTGACTAGAAGTTGGGGCTGCAACTAACCTTTCTAGCAGTTGGGTTTGCAGTTTCTGATGTTGAAGAAATTGCTCCATCTGGGATTCCATCTTTTCCACTCTTGAAGTGAGAAGTTGCACAGATTTAGCCAGGTTGTCTTCTTTGAGAAACCTTTGTTGCAACACCCTCTGAGTGGCTGTAGGAGCTAGTTGCTCTAGCTTGGAATCCACAGAGATTTTCACATCCTTGATTTCTTGTTTGACCTCCTCTAAATTGGATCTCTGAATCACCATTTGCATCTTTTGTAACTTTAGGGAGTCAATTGCCTGTTGAAGAACAACCTTTCTCTGTGGATCTGCTTCTGGGTGCTCAGCCAGGGCAGATTTATATTGCCTTATGATTTCCATATCAAGTTGGTGATAGGTGTAGTTTTGAGCAAATGCAAAATCATGAATACTGCTACCACCTTCATCTTCAGAGCTCTGGCTGTCTTCATCTTCAGAATTGTCAAATTCATCACTCTCAGCAGTGGTTGGCAGAGCTGCTATAGATTCCTTAGCTCTAAGTAGAGATTGTGAGGTGTGCACTAGGTGCAGTGCCTCCTCTGCTTCCACATTGCCCTGTTGTGCCAGAATTTGATAGGCAGGAACAGGGTGAGTAAAGGTTTCAGCATCCAGAGAAATGGAGTCAATCATGGACTGATATTCTCTTTGAAATTCCATTTCCTTGGATGCATCCTCAACCCCCATTGACTCACTAGCAATGGCTGCTTCTTCCATCCTTATCTCTCCTGTAGTCCCTTCTCTCACCTCATCTCTCTTTTCTTGCATCAAGGGCTCCCCTTGGCTCACACCTCTCACACCCTCACCTTCACCTACTAAGGTGGTACTCTCCAACTCTCCTTTTGCCTGACCGGAAGAAATGGCCAGCCTCTCATTATTTATCTCTCCTTTTGCCTGCTCACAAGGCAGCCTCTCACTCCCTTCCCTCAAACCTAAAAGTGTTTCAACTACTG
Source organism: Saposhnikovia divaricata (assembly GCA_036435485.1). Taxonomy (NCBI): domain Eukaryota; kingdom Viridiplantae; phylum Streptophyta; class Magnoliopsida; order Apiales; family Apiaceae; genus Saposhnikovia; species Saposhnikovia divaricata. Next base: position 58,958,852 of record CM071596.1, read on the forward strand.
AGAACTCCTCTACACTTGACACTGGAATGTCAGATATAGCAGTGGTAGAGTGAGTTATCAACGGATAAGGAATATCCGTTGATGAAGTAGTTATAGCTGTCAACGGATGGCTAGATAGAGGCGCATCCGTTGATGGAGAAACACTTGTCAACGGATGAAGGATATCCGTTGAGGAAGGAATAATTATATCCGTTGAAGAGAAAACCAACACTGAATCTGTGGAGATTGATTTTAAGTTCGAGGCCACAGTCTGTGTTGAGAATTCTGGAAGGGAAGATTGATGGTCCAACAAATCATCTAAAAGATGATGACCACCAATTATAGAGTGGGGCTTCTCCAAGAATCTTAAAGATGGAGAATCAGGAATTGATGTAGATATCATATCCACATCCAGAGAAGGAGTTGGTGATGGTGGATTGTAATGTGTATCGATTTGAAGATTAAGATCAAGGGGCTGTGACTCCACATTTATTGAAGTCACATCAAACTGAGTTTGAGAAGGTACAGTTTCCTGTACAGTGTGTGTGCCCTGTGATTCCCCTGTGGTTTTAGATTTCACTCTTCTTCCATAGGTTTTTGAGATTGGGCTATATGTGTCCCTAACCCTCTTGTGCAGTGTTCCTTGTGGGGAACTTGATTCAGTAGTCACACTCTTTTGGGAGAGTGTGACTAGAATTTGGCCTGTAGTTACATTAGCAGTCTTTTGAGAGACTGAAATGGTGGTTGCACTCATCTCTCCTTCCTTATCCTTAGGGCTTCTTTGATGTTCACCCTGTCCCTCACCACTCACTACCACCTTCACACTCCCCTCAAGAGGTTTGGTAGTTTTTACAACAGGTGTCTTTTGAGAGACACTTGAGGTTTGCCTTTTAGAATGTGGTTTTGGAACTTTGGATTTGGTCACTTTGGTAGGAGCCTGTTTGGTCACAACTACAGACTCCATTGTGACACTAGAAGGTAAAGAAATTTGGGGGTTGGAGATAGAGGTTTCAGAGTTAGAGATAGTTACCTGAACAATTGGTAGATATACCAACTGTACTCCTGCATTGAGGTTCATTCGAATCAGGTCACTTAAGACTCTCTTCTCCTGAACAAAACATTGGAACTTGCTATCCGGGTTAGCAATGGATAGCTTATTCTCAGACACATGCAGTGCTAAGAGCATTAAAAATCTAGCAAAGTAGATATTCTTGCTCCTAGTTTCCTTTTTACCCAACTTTGCAGCTATCTCATACAAAACTAATGTGCCAAAATTATAGAATTTATCATTTAAAAGCATACACATCATTGTTAGCATGGACAGGGTAACAGCATCAAAATTGCTAATTTTTCCTGAAAAAGTTTTAATGAAGGCATCACAGAAGTAGCTCCATTCTTTAACCATTCCTTTTCTAGCAATTTTCCCTAAGTTTTCAGTACTAAGGGCATAATTAATAGAATTAAGCATGGCAACAATTTCAGCATCAGTAGGTACTTTCAGACAGTTATTCTCAGGCAATTTTAAACAAGCAGTTATTACATCAGAATTAACCACATAGTTTTTACCCTTTAAAGAAAAAGCAATTGTACCGTCTGTGCCATTGTACTCAGCAGATGTCCACATTTCTTCAATTACCTCGTGGATTAAGGGAGTGGTAGCCGTCATAGCATATGACAGTTTGCATTTCTTCACGAAACTCATCAAAGTGTGGTAAGCTTCTGGAGCATTCACTGTGTCAACAAAGGCCGCGAAATTGTTCTTCTCATAGGTAAACCCAGTGGAGGACATCATCTTAACAATAGGCGCCATTGAAGTGATTGAACTTTGGTTACAGAGAGTTTTAGGGAAGAAGATGCAGTTAACTTTTGATATGCTTGAAAATGAATAAAAGTGAGATGTGAGAGTACAAGTCCGCCTTTTATATTTTTCAAGAATTAAAAATGAAATAATTAAAAGTAATTACTCCATTGGTCAAAAGTAACTGTCAGATAGTAAATAAAAAGAGAATAAGTACAGCCATGATTAGATATACACGGTTACCAACGGAAAAGAAAAAAAATGTATATCAACGGATATAGAATGAACGGTTGAGATACAGTTTATCCGTTGATGACGTGGATAGCCTGTTACCCGTTGACATGCAAAAATCTAGTAATGTGTTTATACTATCAACGGATAAAAGGATATCCGTTGATAAGCTAATTTTGCCTTAGGCAAAATTTCTGCAGAAAATTTTTTTCTGAAAGTTTTCACTTTCAAGTAAATCAAAACACATTTCCAGCTTCAAATCATTGAAATCAAATATCACTAGGAATTATGACAAATTAAGCATACCTAGCTCACCTACCAATCTTGTGAATGTGGATTCATCAAGAGGCTTGGTGAAGATATCTGCAAGCTGCATTTCACTTGGCACAAAGTGCATTTCTACTGTACCATTCATCACATGTTCTCTAATGAAGTGGTATTTGATGTCAATGTGCTTGGTTCTCGAATGTTGCACTGGATTCCCTGTGATGGCAATAGCACTTGTGTTGTCACAGAAAATTGGAATCTTCTCAACTTTTAGACCATAGTCAATGAGTTGGTTTCTCATCCATAGAATCTGTGCACAACAGCTTCCAGCCGCAATGTACTCAGCTTCAGCTGTAGAAGTGGAGACTGAGTTTTGTTTCTTACTGAACCATGACACAAGCCTGTTTCCTAGAAATTGACAGGAACCTGTAGTACTTTTCCTATCAACTCTGCAACCTGCATAATCTGCATCTGAATAGCCAGTTAGATCAAAACCAGATTCTCTTGGGTACCAAATGCCAAGGTTTGGTGTTCCCTTGAGATACCTGAAAATTCTTTTAATAGCTATTAAGTGAGACTCTCTAGGATCAGCTTGAAATCTAGCACAAAGACAGGTAGAAAACATTATATCAGGTCTACTAGCTGTTAGGTATAAAAGTGAACCTACCATGCCTCTATAACTTGAGATGTCCACAGACTTTTCCTTAGTATTCAACTCAAGCTTAGTTGCAGTGGCCATAGGTGTTTTAGCAGATGTACAATCCATTAAGTCAAATTTCTTTAAGAGATCATAAATATATTTTGTTTGACTTATGAAAATGCCCTCATTAACTTGCTTTACTTGTAGGCCAAGAAAGTAAGTTAATTCACCCATCATACTCATTTCATACCTACTTTGCATAAGTTTGGCAAACTTTTTGCAAAGCTTCTCATCTGTAGACCCAAAAATAATATCATCTACATAGATTTGAACAAGTATTGAAGAGCCATTAATATCCCTATGAAATAAGGTTTTATCTACTGTACCTCTAGTGAAGTGGTTCTCCAAAAGAAATTGAGATAAAGTGTCATACCAGGCTCTTGGTGCTTGCTTCAAACCATAAAGTGCTTTCATGAGAAGATATACATATTCTGGAAATTCTGGATCCTCAAAACCAGGAGGTTGATGGACATAGACCTCTTCTTCCAGTTCCCCATTTAGAAAGGCACTTTTGACATCCATCTGATAGACTTTGAAATTGGCATGTGCTGCATAGGCTAGAAAGATTCTTATTGCCTCAAGTCTTGCTACTGGAGCAAAAGTTTCATCAAAATCTATTCCTTCTTCTTGAGAATAGCCCTTTGCCACTAATCTAGCTTTATTCCTCACAATTATGCCATTTTCATCTGTCTTATTCTTGAGAACCCATTTAGTACCTATGACACTTCTATCATCAGGTTTGGGCACAAGCTTCCATACTTTATTCCTTTCAAATTGATTTAGCTCTTCTTGCATTGCTAACACCCAATCTGGATCTAGAAGGGCATCTTCCACTTTCTTAGGTTCCTCTTGAGATAGGAAGCTACTGTATAGACATTCAGCTTGAGTGGCCCTTCTAGTTTGGACTCTTGAATTTGATTCACCAATGATTAACTCAAATGGATGATTTCTAGTCCATTTTCTTGCAGGTGGAAGATTTGATCTTGATGAGGTTGCTTCATTTCCATGATCATGTTGATTTAGCATTGAACTTTGACCATGAGAAACTCCCCCTGAGTTTGTTGTCCTTGCTGAGTTATGAAGTTGACTGTCAATGGATGCATCATTTTGCCTGTCGACGGATGCTTGAGAATTTCTATCAACGGATGCATCTCTAATAGTGTCAACGGATGTTGCAGAATGACTGTCAACGGATGCCTCAGAATGACTATCAACAGATGCTTCATTTTCAGTGTAAGCATCACTTCTAGTTGGTGTAACAGCTCTAGGTGGATCTCTGTGGTCATGATCTTCATTCTCCTCATCATCATCATAGTACATTCTTCCTTCACCTTCATTCTCAAATTCCAACTTTTCATGGTAGCCTTCATCATTTAGGCCTAGAATCTTTTGATCATCAAACACAACATGTACAGACTCCATAACAATGTTGGTTCTTAGATTGTAGACCTTGTAGGCTTTCCCTGCTGCATATCCAACGAAAATAGCTTCATCTGCCTTTGCTTCAAATTTGCCTAAATTATCTCCATGATTCCTTAGCACAAAACACTTACATCCAAAGACATGTAGAAAAGCTAAAGTTGGTTTCTTGTTGGTTAATAACTGATAAGGAGTCATTCCTCTAGCTTGATTGACCAAGGAAATATTCTGAGTAAAGCATGCAGTGTTGACAGCTTCAGCCCAGAAATATGTTGGTAATCTTGATTCACTTAACATTGTTCTAGCTGCTTCAATGAGAGTTCTGTTTTTCCTTTCAACAACCCCATTTTGTTGAGGTGTTCTGGCAGCAGAAAACTCATGGACAATTCCATTCTCTTCACAGAAAATCTTCATTGTGGAATTTTTGAATTCAGTACCATTGTCACTTCTGATCCTTTGAACTCTGTCTTCAGAACCATTGTTTAGCATTCTGAGGTGATTGATAATGATTTCACTTGCACAATCCTTGGAGTGCAGGAAGAAAGTCCATGTGAACTTAGAAAAATCATCTACAATCACCAGACAGTATTTCTTCTTTGAAATAGACATGACATTTACTGGACCAAATAAATCCATATGCAGCAATTGAAGAGGCTTAACAATGGATGACTCTGTCTTGCTTTTGAAAGATGATTTCTTTTGTTTCCCTAATTGGCAGGCATCACATAGCCCATCTTTGACAAACTCCAAATGAGGGATTCCTCTAGCAAGATCCTTTCTTACCAAATCATTCATAACTTTAAAATTCAAATGTGACAGCTTCTTATGCCATAGCCAACTCTCATCCTTACTTGCTTTGCTGAAGAGACAAGTAATGGATTCTGAGCATGCTGAATTGAAGTCAGCTATGTAAACATTTCCTTTTCTAAAGCCTGTCAATACCACATTGTTGTCTTCCTTGGCAGAAACAACACAGGCTTCTTTTGTGAACTTTACTTCATAGTCTTTGTCACAAATCTGACTGATGCTCAGCAAATTGTGCTTTAAACCTTCAACTAAAGCCACTTCTTCAATGATGACATTGTCTTTTGAAATCAGGCCATATCCCTTAGTATATCCTTTGCTGTCATCTCCAAAGGTAATTCTAGGGCCAGCTCCTTCCTTGAACTCTGTGAGCAGGGTTGAATCTCCTGTCATGTGCCTAGAACATCCACTGTCTAGGTACCATAGATTCCTTCTGTTTCCCTGCACACATTTCAAAAACAAATCAAGTTGATTTTGGTACCCAAGCTTCCTTGGGTCCTTTCTTGTTAGCCTTTGACTTTGCACTCTTAGCATTCTTCATCTTAGGTGTAGATGCTTGAGTAATGGGGTTTGACAAATGCTCATTTGCATGAATATTGGATGCATGCATGTGTGGAAAATTGGCATACATATTATTCATGTTAGGTAGGTTCCATGACATTTGTGGCACATTCATAGATTGAAAGTATGGATTAGACACATATGGCATGTTCACATATGGATTTGAAAAACTAGCATTTTGATACAAACCAGGCATTGCAGGCATACATGGCATTGGTTGAGGTATATGAACAGGAGCCTTGTTAACAATCTTGCAATTAGAAGATAAATGATTGACACTATTACAATTACTACAAGTTTTCCTAGGAGCAAACTTGTCAGGAGAGTAATTGTTTTTCTTGTTGATGCCTATCTTACCATTTCTGTTCTTTTTCTTTTTGCCCTCAATTTCTACCTTTTCATTGTCTGATTTACCAACAGCCTTTATGTTGTGTAAATCACCTGTCTTAGTCTTCCCACTGGATTTGGTTTTGCTGCACTCACCACTAACAAAATTCTTGTTTACTGGACCATACTTGATGTCCAGTTTCCTAAGTTCCTTCTTACCAACAGACTTTTTGTTAGTCGACGGATACCTCTCATCCGTTGACGGTTCATCTGTCAACGGATGATCACTATCCGTTGATTCACAAATAGTCTCTAGATCCTCAAGGCCAGGTTCTAGCTCCTTTTTCTTTTGAGTCCAGGTATCCTTTACAAAAGATTCTATTCCCTGAACTTCTATTATGTTTTGAGAAACATTCCTACTACTTTGAAATTTAGCAATTATCCCTTGTTCTTTTTCAAGCTGGTCTTTTAAAATCAGTTCTCTTTTTAACACAGCTTCAAGTTCACTTTTAGCATTATTGCAATCAACTCTCATTTTCTCAAATTCTAGAAATTGAGATTCTAGAGCAGCATTTCTATCACTTAAAAACAGATTAGACTCTTTAATTCTATTGTTCTCTTTAGTAAGTGATTTAAGAGTAACACTTAAGTGATATAGTTCAGTAGACATTTCATCTATAACACTATTGCATTCCTCTTTTGTGAGCTCAGAGAGATTAGTGGAAAATACCTGATTGCTAGCTGAACTTGCTTCCTGCTCTCCAGAATCAGCCATTAAAGCAAGGTTGACTAACTCAGCATCATCATCAGAATGATTGTCATCAACAGCCCAGTCATACTCTTGGGTCAAGAATGCCTTTCCTTTCTGCCTGAGAAGATCAAAATATTTCTTCTTATAGTCAACAACCTCAGTTGGCTTTCCCTTGTTCTCAGATCTAGGTTTCCTGCATTCACTTATCATATGACCAGCAATCCCACAATTGTAGCATTTAATTTTGGATTTATCCACATAGTTGTTTGTGGAAAAATCCTTGTTAAATGGCTTGGCCATCCCAGAGTTTCTCTTGAATTTCAGCTTAGAGAATCTCCTAGATAGAAAAGCTAAGTGCTCATCTATCTCATCCAATTCATCCTGCTGAAGGGCATTCAATTCCTCAGATACCTTTACCTTGCTCCCGCTTGATTCTGCTCTACCTTTACAAACCTCCCTGTTTGGTGTAGAACTAGCAGTTTCTGTCCTTTCCTCCTTTTGCTCCAAATTGGCAACGAGTGCAACTGACCCACTTTTCTTTTGAGACTTCTCAATCTCTTCATCCTGCTCCATTTCCAGCTCATAGGTCTTTAAAGTTCCATAGAGCCTTTCAAGAGTAAATGTCTTGTACTCTTGAGTGTTTCTTAGAGAAACAGTCATTGGCTTCCATTCCTTGGGCAGTGATCTCAGAAATTTGAGATTAGAGTCTTTAACCTGATAGACTCTTCCATACAGTTTCAAACCATTTAGTAGCTTTTGAAATCTACTAAATGTATCATTCAATGTTTCTCCACTCTTAAAGTGAAAGTGTTCATACTGTTGGATTAGTAGTTGCATCTTGTTTTCCCTTACCTGTTCTGTTCCTTCACACAGGGTTTGAACAATGTCCCATACTTCCTTGGCGGTAGTACAGTTAATAACATTGTCAACCATGTCTGTTTCTAGACCATTGAACAGAATATTCATGGCCTTTTTGTCTTTGTGGACTTCTGCAATATCTTCAAGACTCCACTCAGAAACAGGTTTGGGAATGAAAGTGTCAGGCACATCATCAGCCAGGCCAACTCTTGTTGCTGTCTTCATTGGAACATGAGGACCCTTGTCAATGCAATCCACAAAACCCTCATCAATAGACGAGAGATGTAGACGCATTTTTACTTTCCAGTGAAAGTAATTTTCTCTATCAAGAACTGGAATCTTCACTCCATAATCCTTCTTAGACATGTTGGAAGTGTGTTGATCTTTAAACTTCAAATATGTTAGAAGCTTGCTCTGATACCAATTGTTATTCCCAGATTACACACTTGTATAATTGTAGAAGGGGGGGTTGAATACAATTCTTGATATTTATAAATTTCTGATAAGAACTTCAGAAACTTATGAAGAGATAATTGCAATGTAAGAATTATACACAAACACATATAAAATCAGGTGGTTAAAATGCACCACCTGAAGCTTTTATTTGAAGAAAACTCTGTGATACAAAATGTACACAGCTGCCGTTTTACAACTCTTTGCTTCTAAAGATATTCAAGAAACCCTAAGCAAATATGTCTGTTTTTTTTTTTTTAACCTACAAAGAGTTGCTACACTTGGTTATATATCCCAAGTTTTACAAGTACTACTGGAATAAGATAATACTAATCTAATTCTAGTTGACTTGCTACTACACTCCAAATACATATGTAGCCGAAAGGTTGTCCTTGTGTTCAGACATGTCTCCTGCACCTTTCTTGTATTCATAGTGTAAATGGAATGCTTCTTTCTTCTGTGTTTCCAAAGTATGGCTGCCATACTGCTTTTTGTATCTACTATAAACTCATGTGATCTGTCAGTCAAACATGTCCTTATCAACTGCTAATCTCCAGCTAATCATAGAAAACAGTGTCAATGATTATCCGTTGATGATGTATACTGACATCCGTTGATGATGTATAGAGCAGTATCCGTTGATATTGGGACTTGAGCTGTATCCGTTGATAGAGTGAATTTGAGTTGTATCCGTTGATAGAGTTTAGTCTTCATCCGTTGATACACTTTCACTTAGACAGAATTACATAGCATAGCTTATTTACAATTGGCTACCCTATTCTGCCTATCCGTTGATAGTCAACATGACTGTGGATAAAAACACTATCAACTGATAACATAGAGATACTGCAGTGTGCTACAAAACCTCATCCGTTGATGAGCTACCTGTCAACGGATAGAGTTATAAATCCTCATCCGTTGACAGCTACAAAACCTCATCCGTTGATGAGCTACCTGTCAACGGATAGAGTTATAAATCCTCATCCGTTGACAGCTACAAAACCTTAAACAATTTGATTGATTGTGAAGTTATCATCAAGTACAACATATTCCTAACAATCTATGGCATACCCCAACTCCGAGAAGCGTTCAGTTGGGTAAATGCAGATCGATATGTTCAGGTGACACTCTACAATTCGGCTGGGGCAAGCATCACTTTGGCAATAGACAAAGTCAATGTTAATTTAGTTGGTTATCGTGTTGGATACGATTCTTTTATCTTTCCAAGTCAAGATGGTCCAGAAACATCTAATTTGTTTGCAGGCACTAAGAGCATCTCCAAGAGTCTCTTAGCTCACTCCTAAATATATTATAAACAATTAAGCTCTTAGCAAGTTATTACATTGATTTATGTGTCAACTCCAACAATGTTCTCTATTATGCCTCTTTATTTTATATTTTATCCATATTTCAATTCCATTTGGACAAACAATCAATAGATGAGAGAGAAGAACCACTATTTTACTAATAAAATATTAAGTTAAGAGCTACTAGTTGCTCCTAAAATAGAGGAGAGAGAAGAAGCTCTTAACTTTTTAAAGAGTCTCTAAGAGTCTCTTGGAGCTTGATTTTTATTCTCTCTCCTCATTTTTTGAGTTAAGAGCTACAATAGAGAGCCTCTTGGAGATGCTCTAAGCGGTCCTTAATTCCTTTCATGGGAGAATTAGATAACGCTATTCAGGCTCTCTACGACAAACTTAATTCGTTTTCGATAGCTAGGCGCGCCCTTGAGTGAAATAATAATTAATATTTGAAGTGGAAATTGATGTCAAGTGGAAAAATAATGGAGCGAGAGCATACAGCATCAGTCGTGAGCGCCTTATATCTATAATTGACCTGTGACAAATATTATAAGTCGTGCCCTTAGATAGAGGAAAAAGAAAATGGAGATAATGGAGAATGAAAGGTTTACACTTGTGTATAATATCTCTTGTTTCTTACGCCGAGTTAGCTCATGTAAGCTTAGAGATGTGGTGCATTTGTGTTATTCCTCTATGTAGAAATCAAAACTAGAGTTGCCAAGAAGATAGTTTTGGCAAAAAGAACGAGGACGCGCCCTGAAGAAGAAAAGTTACGAGAAGAATTTTGGGTTTTTAGAGAAAATTCCATATTTCATTTTCAATTTTATATGGAATTGGGGGGTAGTTGTTATAGCCACAATTCGATTCGGGTATTCCAAGATGGATTCGGGTCAAATACGGGTTCAATTTGGGGAATTCTAGGATTAATTAGGGTTTTGGCAGTAAATAAAGAAGTCAGGACGCGCCCTCTCTTCTTCTACGAAGAGGGCGCGCCCTAAATACAAAAACATGGTGACAAATCTATTCAAGTTAATTTTCTGAGAAGACATTGAAGAAATCTCTCCTATGATTCCACTCAAGCGTGGATTCCACTCAAGCTTGGATTCCATTCAAGCTGGAATTCCATAAGTTGAAGAATTCCCTCCTGTCGTATCTCAGGAGGGGGATGTCCGTCGCAGAAGGCCTCCAGGGGTTTGCCTGGATATAAGGACCCTTCTTAAACACTAAGGGCGCGCCCTATGGTGGAAAGATGTGGACTTCTGGTGTGTGCTTTGGGAGCTCTGTTCCTGTAGCCAATGGGCGCGCTCTCATTGGGGAACTTCGGAGTAATCCTGCACTTTGCACCCAAAAGCTCTGGATCACCTGTCCTGCTATATGGTGGGTGCTTCTCATTCGGGGGACAGGGATGCGTTCTGCACTTGGGGTAAACCATGGCTATACCTGCATCCTTGAAATCAAGAAATAGCTGGTAGCGGAAAGGACTAGTCCTCGACGGGGGAAGTTTCCTTATCCATGAAGTCTTGAGATCTTGGATGAGCCTTGGGCCTTTGTTGTTAGGCCTCATAGTGGAACATTCCGGAAGCTGGTCCGTTATCCAAGCCCATTTGGGTTTCTTGTTCTCCAAGAACTACGTCTGGCTTGATCCCCTATAAATACAGGGGTACGTAGGCCGATTGAGGGGTTGGAAGTCGAGAGCTCTGAATAGCCGCCACTAACCCTATCAATCTCAGCCACCAATTATCTACAGCCACCACACGTCACCACTTTTTCCGGAGAAAAACCACCGTCTAAGATCTTGTTTCCGGCGACGTACCTCGAATTTTGTTGTTCCCAAATTCCTCCGTCAACAAAAACCATTGGCAGCCAGAATCATGCACACTATCATAATCATCAACTTATCAAGTATGCAAACTCAAGCATGATGTCTAGTCCGCACTCCGCAGACTGTTCCATTTCTGCAGCAGCAACAATTTGTCTAGACAACAATTTCAATATATAGATATATACTACTGAGAGTCCGATACTTACCCTTATCGACACGAATGTCTTGAGGACTTTCTATCAGAGACGTTTGTATCATCCACTTCAAATGACCCCTTGGAGCCTTTGAACTCCTGTAGTACCTGCATCTTTCTATCATCTTTCTATCAGAGACGTTTGTATTATCCACTTCATACGACCCCTTGGAGCCTTTGTACTCCTGTAGTCCCTGCTTGTCAATATGTATATGAGCATTTGTTTGTCATTATCCTTCTTCCTACATTTCCCAGCTTCATTAATTTTCCAACTTTCGCATTCACCAAGTGTGAATTATCTCAGCTCGCAAACAGCTCTGCGGGATTTCCACAACATTACTATTCTGGATGTGGCTAGATGAGAAAAACTTTTAGTCAACATACTTTTAAATCATCATCTCAGACATGCTCATTGACCAAAGACACATCGCAAAAAATGCTCCTAGGGAGCTGCAGGATCTAGTTGCCATTGTTAAACATATAACATTCTGGTTTAAAAATCTTCACCTAATCAATCATAACAGAGTGATTGGTGCAGCAGCAAATGAATGAAAACAAAATAAAATGTTGGATGAAAAAATGAAGAAGCAACTAGGCATTGTCATTCCAAGGCTGTCTCAGTCCACATTTCTAAGTATATCCTAAATACCAAGTTTTTGTGTAGGATCAACAATACAAAAGGTACAAAACCAAGATTTTAAAGAATGTATCACAGAATTGAAAATGAAATGTATAACTTGATCGAGTACATATAGAATAATGATGTGTAATTCAAAATGATATCTTACAAAAGTCCCTCTTAAAACCTACAAGTACACATACTACATGACATTACTTGACAAAAGCTAATCATACAAATCACAAAGCTCTTTACAATGTTCTTAGGCGATATAAGTTGTCTATTCAACTTTGCTTGAATTTTGAAATCTCCACAAGGTTCCTTCCCCATTTGCAGAAAGTGATATGTGAAATACACAAGGTCCCTGGTATTGCAAGCAGGGGATTTTGAAGTTCAGTATTCCAAATGCAAGTATCCCAAATGCAGAAAGTACACTATGTACTTTTAACTCATGATTTAATTAGGTTTTTAACATTTAGCAGTACTAGCTTAAAGCCGATGCACGAATTTTTTTTATTTTAATATTATATAAATTTTTTCATTTATTTAAATTAATTTTTTAAAAGATGAATTTTGGAGGCTTACATTATTATATGAGATGATTTGATAATAATTATACAAATATGGAAGGATTTTAGTTAGAAAATATAGAAAAGATGTTAGCTTTTAGTTGAAAAAGGTAATTGATGAATTATTGGTAATTATACAATTATTATTTTTATTAAATAGAATGCATGTGATATGATTAAAAAAAGATATGATTTAGTTAGAGAAAATTAAAAAGGAAACATGTTATAGGTGAAAAATATAATTGATTAGTTTATAGCAATTATAATTTAATTACCTTATTTACTAAATACAATTGCATGAAATATTTTTAGAAAATGAGAAATTAATATTGTCCGTGATATTTATATTAAAAGAAGGTTAAGTTAAAAAATATAGAAAAGATGATACGTTTTAGTTGAAAAAGGTAATCGGTTAATTATTAATATTTAAATATTATTAGTTTATTTTATTAAATAAAACCTCCCTTGATATAATTGGAAAAAGAGATATTTTAGTTAGAGAAAATAGAAAGGTAACGTGAAAATTAAAAAGATGACATGATTTATGTGAAAAAGGTAATTGATTAGCTTATATAATTATAATTTAATTATGTCATTTTACTAAATAAAATTGCTCATAGTTTTTAGAAATGAGAAATTAATGTTGCCCGTGATATTTCTAGAAAAAAAAAGAGTTTAATTAGAAAAAATAGAAAAGATGATACGTTTTAGCTGAAAAGGTAATCGGTTAATTATTAGTATTATAATATTATTATTATTTTATTAAATAGAAATATTTGTGATATAATTGAAAAAAGAGAGATTTTAATAAGAGAAAAGAAAAAAGGTATCGTGTTTTGGTTGAAAAAGGTAATCGTTCATGATATAATTGGAAAAAGATAGATGTTAATTAGAGAAAAAAGAAAAGGGAACGTGTTTTGGGTGAAAAAGGTAATTGATTAGTTAATAGTAATTATAATATAATTATGTTATTTTATTAAACAAAATTGCTCGTACTATTTTTTAAAAAAAAGATATTTTAGTTAAATAAAATGTGAAAGATATTCTATTTTACTTGAAAAAGGAAATTGTTTAGTTATTGAAAAATAGAAAAGGTAATATGTCTAACTTGAAAAAGAAATTGATTAATAAAGGAGAAATTTTAGTTAGATAAAATATAAAGGGATATTATATTTTATCAGAAAAAGGAAATTATTTAGTTTTTGAAAAAGAGAAAAGATAATATGTTTAACCACAAGAAGGAAATTTATTGGTTAGTAGAAAAGGTAATATGTCTAACCTGAAAAGGAAATTGATTAATAAAGGAGAAATTTTAGTTAGATAAAATATGAAAGGATATTGTATTTTAGGAAATTAGTTAGTTAGATAAAATATAAAGGGATATTATATTTTATCAGAAAAAGGAAATTATTTTGTTTTTGAAAAAGAGAAAAGATAATATGTTTAACCTCAAAAAGGAAATTGATTATTTAAAAATTGATTGGTTACTAGAAAAGGTAATATGTCTAACCTGAAAAAGGAAATTGATTAATAAAGTAGAAATTTTAGTTAGATAAAATATAAAAGGATATTGTATTTTAGGAAATTAGTCAGTTCTTGAAAAATAGAAAAGATAATATGTTTAAACTCAAGAAGGAAATTAATTAGTTAATAGATTTGTAATTAAGTAAGGGTAAATAAGTAAATCAATAGGTACCGTACCGACCAATCGACCGACCGACCGACTAACTAACCAAACTTTTAATGTTTCGCCTTTTATATAATAGTATAGATTATCAATAGAGATCTTAAAAATGGTAATAATATTTTCCTTTAAGATTCTGAATGTTTACATTTGATAATAATTATTAAATTATTAAAGATAATTTTATAAGTCCAACTAGTAAATGATCCAAATCTGATTTTTAATTATCCAAATCTGATTTAGTAGTATTATAAAATGATATTTTTAGATCTCATAGAGTCCAACTAGTAAATGTAAACATTTATAATACTAATAGAAAACATAAAAAAAATTCAATTCTAATACATTATTTTTTAATTATATTATTTTTAGATTATAATTTTTCTCTAAAATTCAATTCTAATAAACATTTTTTAGTTATATTCTTTTTAGATTTTAGTTTTCTTTTTATTATGATATAAATTTATACAACGAATTACATTACAATCAAACAAGCAAGAGTAAATCTATACTCCTTATTAAAAGCAGAAACCCGTTATTAATGGTATACCATGTATACCGCGGTATGTCACTAAATATTAATTAATTTAATTAATTAAAATAATAATATTTTTAATTATCTAAAATCATAATATTATATATTAATTTAATTTAATAATGAAATCATATATTTTAGGAGTCTATTAACTAAAAATTGAAATAAAATTTGATAATATAGTATTATATAGAACTTAGGGCTCCATTAATTAATATTTAAAAAGTATCTATAATAAATTAATAATAAATTCAATTAATAATACAGCTACTCTTATATTAACGGAGTGAAATTAAATAAATTTAATTATTTAAAATAATAATATTAAATATTAATTTTATTTTGAATATCTATCAAAAATACCACTTTTTCTATTATTATTTTTTAACAATTTACCATCTTCGCAAAATATTTACAAAAATAATTTTTCCAGAAATTTTTTTTTGAAAAAATACCATCTTATTTGTAAAAATATGGTCGGAAACTAGATACAATGCAACGTTGTATTTCGTCGCATATATGATTGCGCAGCAAGTTGCATATATGGATGCAACTAGTTGCGTATTGTATTTGTATTTTTACTACAAAACAAAATAGGTTCTGCACTAGAACCCAATTATTTTGAGAATTATTTTATTTATCATATCATAAAATAATATGATAAATAATTTTATTTTATAAAAATAAAAACTTTAAAATAATTGATCACGATCCGTGTTTCGCACGTGTTGTCAGCTTGTATTAAACTAAAAATTTTAGCAAACGGAGCTTATAATTATAACTATGCATATATGATTGCGCAGCAAGTTGCATATATGGAAAACTTTTAGCAATTAAACGGAGCTTATAATTATAAATATGCATATATGGTTGCGCAGTAAGTTGCATATATGGATGCAACCAGTTGCGTATTGTATTTGTATTTTTACTACAAAACAAAATAGGTTCTGCAATAGAATCCTATTGTTAACACAAAATCACGCAAGCGTACGTGGTCACAAGTAATATATGAATAAGTCAAGTTCGTTCCCATAGAGATCTGATTATGGTTTTAATTCAGTAGATGTACCTATGCAACAATGTATGATTATTACTCACTGCTAAGACAAATAACAAATTGGGTTTAATTAACTAAATTAACTAAGCTTAACTAAAAAGTAAATTAACAACTAAGAATTATCTAACTAACAAGAATTGAAATTGAATTACGTCTACAAGAGTAACATGGGATCCTAACTTCATTAAATACTTCGCTTAGATCTGACGCCTTTAATCACTATATGCAATGGTTATGATATCTGATCGGACAACACGAAACAAGTATACGCTACTTCTCAGTATACGAATACCAAACTAAACATACATCCACAAAAGAGATAGAAGATGAATAGACACCAATTATGCTTAGACCCTATATCTCTATAGAATTTGAAAACATAACGGTTGAAGAACAAGTCATCCATATTGATCACATAGGGCAGCATAATATCTCTATTTACGCCACAAATCATGATGTTAAAACATCAACCTATCCTATGCTAGCATGGCAAGTTCTAAATCTCAAGATCCACTCTCGCTTCACAAAAGATTAACAGATTAGATGTTAGCTACGCATCTAACAATTAAGCACAACCATACGAGGATATCAGATATACATCACACATAGATCTTTAAAGCAATCAAGATACTAAAGCTCCATAAATAAATCCGTTAGAATCCCATGACAACGATTAGTTCATAATCGAACCTCTCGTCATCATGGGATCTGATGAAACCATGATAAAAACAAAGTATGAAAAGATACAAATAAAACTAAGTAATTGATATGTAATGGTGTTCCTAAATTACAATGGTAGGATGTGTTTATATAGTCTCTAGAAGTCTTGTCCACCAAGCAATTGTCTTTTTAGAGTTGGAATAGAAGATTGGCAATTTCCGTTCTTGAATGAGAATGGAATTGCAAATTCCATGTGTAGATTATTTTGAGAATTATTTTATTTATCATATCACAAAATAATATGATAAATAATTTTATTTTAAAAAAAATAAAAACTTTAAAATAATTGATCACGATCCGTGCTTCTCACGTGTTGTCAACTTGTATTAAACTAAAACTTTTAGCAAACGGAGCTTATAATTATAACTATGCATATATGATTGTGCAGCAAGTTGCATATATGGAAAACTTTTAGCAAATAAACGGAGCTTATAATTATAAATATGCATATATGGTTGCGCAGCAAGTTGCATATATGGATGCAACCAGTTGCGTATTGTATTTGTATTTTTACTACAAAACAAAATAGGTTCTGCAATCGAACCCTATTATTTTGAGAATTGTTTTATTTATCATATCATAAAATAATATGATAAATAATTTTATTTTAAAAAAAATAAAAACTTTAAAATAATTGACCACGATCCGTGCTTCTCACGTGTTGTCAACTTGTATTAAACTAAAACTTTTAGCAAATAAACGGAGCTCATAATTATAAATATATAACATTATCCTACGTGTTGTCAGCTTGTATTAAACTAAAACTTTTAGCAAATAAACGGAGCTTATAATTATAAATATATAACATTATCCTATGCAAGGTGCTTTTACCACACATCAAGAGGTTGCAGTGCAAGTCCACTCACAAACCAAGTATCTTCGTAGATTCTCTCCCCATCTCTGCTTAATAATATCCAACGCACTCCTTCAAGATTCAATGGCATCATTAACAACTCCAATATATGTACATTTAAATACCATAGTTACACACAGACCAGGTCTCTCTTTGTTCTACATACACATTTATCATTAATTATAAAAATTCAGTTTCATCGTTCCTACAAAGTTTATTTTTTTTAAGATAGAATGCATGATGGTGATCCTCAGGTTTCTGCAGCAGCACTGCTTGTAGTAATCAGAAGCTTCGTGGGACGGTTAAGTTTGGTAGCGTAAAACCCAAGGTCAGAACTGTGTCATGCTATATGCTCTTATCATGATTTCATTGGTTGAGTTTTGTTTAATTATTTCTTGAATCATTTAGGCTACAAATAGTGATCAAAATACAAAGAAGAATAGTGTTATATGTGGGGACTGCGACGGAAATGGTAAGAATATGTCATTAGTTTTGTGCATCATCATTTTGATTATTTATAGAGTAAATTAAAGAGTGGTGGCTGTATTTTATATCGATTTTCAAAAAAGTGACCAATCTTTCAATTTTTCAAATTAGTGACCAACCTTTCACTTTGTCTTTCAAAACAGTGGTCAGTTTTTCAATTTCTCAAATTAGTGGCCAACATTTCATTCCTCGTTTTAAGAAAGTAGTCACTTTAGAGATAATTAGTCTACTATTGGCCACTTTTTTAAAAGGCGGAGTGAAAGACTGACCACTAATTTGAGAAATTGAAAAACTGACCACTGTTTTGAAAGACAAAGTGAAAGGTTGACCACTAATTTGAGAAATTATAAAACTGGCCACTTTTTTGAAAATCAGTATAAAATACGGCCACCACTCTGTAATTTACTCTTATTTATATGTATAGAAATTGTTGAATCCTTGATGAATGAAGTATTAGGACTTTTATAAAATTGTTAACAAGAACTAGATGTCTAGATCAATGTATGGGAAGGATAAGATGTATCCACACTTTATCGCTATGGTAAAGATAAAACACTCCACACTTTGGCACCCAAGCATAAACCACACCAGACATAACCGAGTGGCTCAACTCTCAACGGAGGCTAAGCTCACCCGGAACCTGTACTTTTTTGTACTACACGGAGGGTGAGATGTACACACACCTTGTCTTTACTTCGTGAAAATAGAATGCCTTGGTATGAATAGAGAGCCTTGCTTCCACAGACCTTAAATCAATACTTGACCTTAGCATTTGATAATTAACTGGCAAGGATATCTATCAGATAACAGGGTATAAGTTCTCTCAAGAAGACTTCAATTGTTTAAAGACCACCCACGGCCCACCCCCTGTTTTCTCTTTTCTAGTGTTATTTCTCTGTTTTAGTTGGCGAGAACATTGATTGGGAACATTTGAGGATACACAGTTCCGCAGGCTTCAAGTTAATTTGGCCATTGCTCCTTGTAAACTGGTGTCCTCAAAGCTTAGTGTGTTATGACTACATCCTAAATTCCTAATATCCAGTATACATCTGCAACTCGTTGACAAAAATAACATACGCAATTCGCTTTGTTTTAGTATAAGAGATGCTCCTCTAGTCTCGGCAATAAGAGGTTGAAATTCCCTGTCTCATGCTTGTCAGTAATTATATTTCTCCAGTTAGGCCATGTTTGAAAATTATGAAATTACACTTTTTCGTAAGGGCATGCTCAGATGAGAACTCGTTCTCTGGGAAAGTAGCATATTCTGTACACGCGGTGTCAATATTTTTGCGCTAATTTATGTGTATTAGAATTTTGTTGAAACAAATTTCAATCTCAGGCGCAGTTTTGTGCTCTCAGTGCAAAGGTGATGGTGTTAACTCCGTAGACCATTTCAACGGCCAGTTTAAAGTTGGTGAATCATGTTGGCTTTGCGGGTAATATTTACAGGGCTACTCACTGTCTTAATTATTTAAAGGGAAGTACAAGTGTTTTTAAGCTTGTCATAGTTGCACAAATAAGCAATAAAGCTTAGAACAAAATGTTTTGATATGTTGCAGTGGAAAGAAGGACATGTTGTGCGGGAACTGTAATGGAGCTGGCTTTATCGGTGGTTTCATGAACTCTTTCGATACATAGAACAAATGAAGAAGGTATATCAAATCTGATAAAGAAGATCGAAATTGACATGATGGTTAAGTGACTGATAAAAGGACGAGATTTGTAAAGAAAGAATGCAAACCAAACATTTAGTGAATTGATATGTATATCTGTTATGTACACTGGAATGTCAGGAGCTGATAGTTGAAGCTCTGTTTAAATGTTTTTCTTGGGCTGAAGTTGAGTATTTTAGCAATGCAGCTTATTGGAAGCCTAATTTGATGAAGTTGTTTATAGATCTCAAGTGTAGTAGGATCAGAAAAGATCACTCAAATTGACGTTTCTCAATGCTTATTACTCAAATTTGGTTTTGTGCATGACAGATCTAAGAAGGGAATACTTCATACTTGTATACCAAATTATGGTTCCATCCAAACGAGGTGAACAGCAGTCAATTGTTGGTGACGCAACTCATATAACAAATCAAATACCTGCCTTTAGTGCTTCACCAGCTCAGTTGTAGGCTACTAGTAAAATTTTTAGTGCTCAGCCTCCGGTGCTATACTGTTGACATCCTATCAGTTGTACCTACAGCAACATCATTAGTTTTTGTTATTTTTCAATAAATATAGGTAAAGCAGTAATTTGGTAACCATTAAAATGACACTTTTAATATAAACTAATAGAAGTAATAGATAGATAGATGGTTTTTGGGGTTTCAATAATTTTCGTAAGTTGTTGTTCAATGTGAATAATTCTATCTGTTTGTAATGGGTTGAACTTTTGTGAGCCTTTGAACTTTGGCTTCGAGCCCTTTTGTTAAAGTTTAATAAATAGTAATAGATAAATGGTTTTTGGGATTCTTTTGGTCTGAATAGTTTTTGTAAGTTGTTTCGAGACTCTTGTATTAAAGTTTAACTAGGCAACTTAATAAAATTTTACTTTTAGTTACTAAAAAATAGATACATTAATATAAAAATTAATAAATTTTTTAAATTTTTTTTATAAAAGTTATTTAAATCAATTTATATGAAATATTAGTTGGAATAATATTATAGTATATATCAAGAATTTAAATAATCTTAAAAATATTATAAACATGAAAAATAGCAATTTTAATATTCAATATAACTAAATAACGTTTTTAAAGCCGACACCCCTCTCATAATATACATGCTAAGTAATAGTATAAGAATTTATATAAATAGAATTTTAATTTATTTTGACAAAATATAATGAAACAACACGTGTATAACATTTTGACACAATTAAAAATGATGCAATATGAACAATTTTAAGTCGTTAATTTACATAAAAATAATCTTAATTTTATACATATAATTAATATTTTATATTAAAATAATAATTATAACGCTCAAATAAAGTTTGTCAATCTTTTATATAAATAATATGACGTAAATCTAATATATTTATTTATTTAATAAGTGTAATTAATTATTATTAAAATGTCATCAAGATGCCATTAAGCTACTACTTAATTTAAAAAAAAAATATCTTAAACGCTTCTGGTGCGTTTCCGATCTTCAGGCATTATAATATATATAGATATAGATAACATTTTGACACAATAAAAAATGACGTAATGTGAACAATTTTAAGTTGTTAATTTACATAAAAATAATCTTAACTTCATAAATATAATTAATATTTTATATTGAAATAATAATTATAATTCTCAAATGAAGTTTGTCAATCTTTTTTATAAATAACATGAAGTATATATATATATATATATATATATATATATATATATATATATATATATATATATATATATATATATATATTTAATAAGTGTAATTAATGATTATTAAAAGGCCATTAAGGTATCACCTACTTAATGCAATAAAAAAAAATTAATAAAAAAAACAAAAAA
The DNA here is from genome assembly GCA_036435485.1 of Saposhnikovia divaricata. Taxonomy (NCBI): domain Eukaryota; kingdom Viridiplantae; phylum Streptophyta; class Magnoliopsida; order Apiales; family Apiaceae; genus Saposhnikovia; species Saposhnikovia divaricata. Next base: position 58,980,335 of record CM071596.1, read on the forward strand.
ACAAAAAATCAAGAAAAATATCTTTTTGATCTCCAGGCATTATAAAATACTAGTTTAAAACCCGTGCGATGCACGGATTTTTTTTAATACTGTATGAATTTTTTTCATTAGTTTAAATTACCTTTTTAAAACATGAATTTTGGAGGCTTAAATTTTTATATGAGATGATTTGATAATAATTATATAAATGTTATCCGTGATATTTTTAGAAATTGAGGGATTTTAGTTAAAAAATATAGAAAAGATGATAGATTTTAGTAGAAAAATGTAATCGGTTAATTATTAATAATTATAAAATTATTATTTTATTTTATTTAATAGAACGCCCGTGATATGATTAGAAAAAGAGAGGATTTAGTTAGAAAAAATAAAAAAGGTACATGTTCTAGGTGAAAAAGGTAATTGATTAGTTTATAGTAATTATAATTTAATTATGTTATTTTACTAAATACAATTGCTCATAATATTTTTAGAAAAGGAAAAATTAATATTGTCTGTGATATTTTTATTAAAAGAGGGATTTTAGTTAGAAAATATAGAAAAGATGATACGTTTTATCTGAAAAAGGTAATAGGTTAATTATTAATATTATAATATTATTAGTTTATTGTATTAAATAGAACCGTCCGTGATATAATTTGAAAAAGAAAGATTTTAGTTAGATAAAATAGAAAGATAACATGAAAATTAAAAGATGACATGATTTATGTGAAAAAGGTAATTGATTAGTTTATAGTAATTATAATTAAATTATGTTATTTTACTAAATAAAATTACTCATACTATTTATAAAATTAGAAATTAATGTTGTCCGTGATATTTTTAGATAAAATTGGAATTTAATTAGAAAAAATAGAAAAGATGATATGTTTTAGCTGAAAAGGTAATCTGTTAATTGTTAGTATTATAATGTTATTATTTTATTTTTATTAAATAGAAATGCCCGTGATATAATTGGAAAAAAAGGTTTTAGTAAGAGAAAAGAAAGAAGGTAACGTGTTTTGACTTAAAAAGGTAACCGTCCATGATATAATTGGAAAAAGAAATATTTTAGTTAGAAAAAATAGAAAAGCTAACGCGTTTTGGCTAAAAAAGGTAATTTCAGTTAATATTAATTATATTATCATTATGTTATTTTATTAAACAAAACTGCTCGTAGTGTTTTTAAAAAGGAAGAATTTTTATTTAGATAAAATGTAAAGATATTGTATTTTTAGGAAATTATTAAGTCATTGAAAAAATAGAAAAGGTAATATGTTTAACCTGAAAAAGGAAATTAATTAATAAAGGAGAAATTTTAGTTAGATAAAATATAAAAGATATTGTATTTTACCTGAAAAATGAAATTATTTATTTATTGAAAAATAGAAAAGGTAATATGTTTAACCTGAAAAAGGAAATTGATTAGTTATGATGGATTTTATCTATAATTGAGTAAGGGTAAATAAATAAAATCAACAGGTACTGTACCGACCAACCGACCGACCGACCAACCAAACTTTTAATGTTTCGGCTTTTATATAATAGTATATATATATATATATATATATATATATATATATATATATATATATATATATATATATATATATATATATATATATATATATATATATATATATGCTAGCGTTCAAATAGAAACCAACCTTAGAATAGAAACTAGAAACCTACACTAAATAAATTATATTTCATTTATTTTAATGGCCCCGCTAGGGGCACGTTCACAAAAAACATTTAAAATTCTTGGCTCTATTCAACAAAAAAAATAAATAAATAAATAAAAAATTAAAAAAAAGTTACTGTTCACGTGCCACGTCATCACGTGAACAGTAACTTTTTTTAAAAAAAAAAAATTTTATATATATATTTTTGTTGAATAGAGACAATAATTTTAAACGTTTTTTGTATTGGAGTACCCCTAATTTGGTCATAATTTGGTCATTAGATTAGCTTGAAATATTTAATTTAGGTTTAGTTTCTAGTTTCTAGTTTCTATTGTAAGTTATTTTCTATTAGAACAAGACCCTATATATATATTGTAATACATAGATGGTTTTTGGGATTCTTTTGGTCTGAATAATTTTTGTAAGTTGTTGCTGAGTGTAGATGTTTTTGTAAGTTTTTGCTGAGTGTAGATGGAGATAGATCTATCTGTTTAAAATGAACAAAATATATGTAAGCCCTTGGACATTGGTTTCGAGCCTTTAAATATTATTGTCCTTCCAAAAAAATCAAGAAGTAATATATATGTGATTATAAAAAGGTAGGAATATATGTATACTAGCTTAAAACCCGTGCGATGCACGGATTTTTTTTTAATAATATATGATTTTTTTCCATTAATTTAAATTATTTTTTTAAAACATGAATTTTGGAGGCTTAAATTCTTTTATTTTTTTTTGAAAAGCAGGGAAATATATTAAGGGACTAAGCCCAAATAAAACGAGTCCAACAACAACCAAGGTAATATCACCACAGCCCACATATTTCCCAATCAGAGAAACCAAACACTACAATAAAGAACTACTACTACGACGAAGCCCAACCAGTTCAAACAGACAATGAAATGTTAATAAAGGAAATACAGAACATGCCCAGAAAACATGCCCAGATCATAAAGCTTCAACTGCAACTGTAAGAGATTACCAATTTTCCATACCTACGAAGACGTTACCAGCATGAAGTTCCTCCTCAATGTTAACAAACCCTACCTGATTCTCCAAATGCTCAACCCGATTAGGAGGATTCTCGACTTCTGCTACCATAGCTTGCACATTCACTTCTTCCTCATGAATCCTATGAAACTCAGGAGCAATCCTTCCTAATCCCATGTCTAGACTCCATATCTCAAACAGACGCCCAAATGACCTTTCAATGACAACCATTTGCTTCCAATTAGCTGCACCATGCTGTGCCAGATACGCAGCCAAAGCATTGTCAGTAGCATCAGTGAGACGGATCTCAATGTTAAAGTTCTTATCAGCTTTCCTAGTATTAAGTTGTTGGATAATTAAGGCATTAGCTGGATTAGCCCCTACATCAATGGAGTCCTTCCACTTCCAATATGCTGTAGCATGGTCTGTTTCAAGAATAGCTTTAGGATAATCATCGTCAAAGATCAGCTTCAAACCTTCCATAAAAGCATGCAGTTCATTACTCCTTCGATTTTCGATTCCCAGAGAACCAGCTAGCGTCCTAATGATTGTGCCCCTGCTATCGCGAACAACCACTCCAATTCCAGAGATGTTTCCATTCTGAAGTCTGTGATTTTCAAAACGCCCATGCACGTTAACTTTAACCACACCTCTGCGAGGCATTTTCCAGCCCGGATTGACGTTCAACATAGCCATGTTTTGCTTGAGAAGTTTGATAGTATTTGGTAGAGTAAAAGATATTAAAAGGAGAGGTAAAAGGGTCTCTATAAAGGGTGTATATTGATGGCATTGCATCGCTCTATAAAACTTAAATTCCCAAAATTGTCTGCACAGATCCCCTAGGCAAAACAGTTACTCCATGTCGCTGCTGAGTAAATACATTGACGCTTCACATTATCTGTTTGGGCCTGAACGAGGTGGGCTTAGCAATATATATACAAAATACCCACACTCTAGTCAACACTCTGCTTTTGCTTATTTGAATGACCCAACAACATACAAAGTCTTGATCACTGTTAGGAATATGTTGTACTTGATGATAACTTCACAATCAATCAAATTGTATAAGCTTTTGTAGCTGTCAACGGATGAGGATTTATAACTCTATCCGTTGACAGGTAGCTCATCAACGGATGAGGTTTTGTAGCATACTGCAAGTATCTCTATGTTATCAGTTGATAGTGTTTTTATCCACAGTCATGTTGACCATCAACGGATAGGCAGAATAGGGTAGCCAATTGTAAATAAGCTATGCTATGTAATTCTGTCTAAGTGAAAGTGTATCAACAGATGAAGACAAAACTCTATCAACGGATACAACTCAAATCCACTCTATCAACGGATATAGCTCAAGTCTCAATATCAACGGATACAGCTCAATACATCATCAACGGATGTCAGTGTACAATATCAACGGATGTCAGTGTACAATATCAACGGATAATCATTGACACTGTCTTCTATGATTAGCTGGGGATTAGCAGTTGATAAGGACATGTTTGACTGACAGATCACATGGGTTGATAGTAGATACAAAAAGCAGTATGGCAGCCATACTTTGGAAACACAGAAGAAAGAAGCATTCTATTTACACTATGAATACAAGAAAGGTGCAGGAGACATGTCTGAACACAAGGACAACCTTTCGGCTACATGTGTATTTGGAGTGTAGTAGCAAGTCAACTAGAATTAGATTAATATTATCTTATTCCAGTAGTACTTGTAAAACTTGGGATTTATAACCAAGTGTAGCAACTCTTTGTAGGTTAAGAAAACACATAAGTTTTGCTTAGGGTTTCTATTGAATATTCTTAGAGAGCAAAGAGTTGTAAAACAGAAGCTGTGTACTTTTGTATCACAGAGTTTTCTTCGAATAAAATCTTCAGGTGGTGCATTTAACCACCTGATTTTATATGTGTTTGTGCATTAATCTTTCTACAGCAATTATCTAAGTATAGATTTCTGGAGTTCTTATCAGAAATTTATAAATATCAAGAATTGTATTCAACCCCCCTTCTACAATTATACAAGTGTGTAATCTGGGAATAACAATTGGTATCAAAGCAAGCTTCTAACATATTTGAAGTTTAAAGATCAACACACTTCCAACATGTCTAAGAAGGATTATGGAGTAAAGATTCCAGTTCTTGATAGAGAAAATTACTTTCACTGGAATGTAAAAATGCGTCTACATCTCTCGTCTATTGATGAGGGCTTTATGGATTGCATTGACAAGGGTCCTCACGTTCCATGAAGACTACAACAAGAGTTGGCCTGGCTGAAGGTGTGCCTGACACTCTCATTCCCAAACCTGTTTCTGAGTGGAGTCTTGAAGATATTACAGAAGTCCACAAAGACAAAAAGACCATGAATATTCTGTTCAATGGTCTAGAAACAGACATGGTTGACAATGTTATTAACTGTACTACCGCCAAGGAAGTATGGGACACTGTTCAAACCCTTTGTGAAGGAACAGAACAGGTAAGGGAAAACAAGATGCAACTACTAATCCAACAGTATGAACATTTTCACTTTAAGAGTGGAGAAACATTGAATGATACATTTAGTAGATTTCAAAAGCTACTAAATGGTTTGAAACTGTATGGAAGAATCTATCAAGTTAAAGATTCTAATCTCAAATTTCTGAGATCACTGCCCAAGGAATGGAAGCCAATGACTGTTTCTCTAAGAAACACTCAAGAGTACAAGACATTTACTCTTGAAAGGCTCTATGGAACTTTAAAGACCTATGAGCTGGAAATGGAGCAGGATGAAGAGATTGAGAAGTCTCAAAAGAAAAGTGGGTCAGTTGCACTTGTTGCCAACTTGGAGCAAAAGGATGAAAGGACAGAAACCGCTAGTTCTACACCAAACAGGGAGGTTTGTAAAGGTAGAGCAGAATCAAGTAGGAGCAAGGAAAAGGTGTCTGAGGAATTGAATGTTCTTCAGCAGGATGAATTGGATGAGATAGATGAGCACTTAGCTTTTCCAATCTAGGAGATTCTCTAAGCTGAAATTCAAGAGATACTCTGGGGTGGCCAAGCCATTTAACAAGGATTTTTCCACAAGCAACTATGTGGATAAATCCAAAATTAAATGCTACAATTGTGGAATTGCTGGTCACATGATAAGTGAATGCAGGAAACCTAGATCTGAGAACAAGGGAAAGTCAACTGAGGCTGTTGACTATAAGAAGAAATATTTTGATCTTCTCAGGCATAAAGGAAAGGCATTCTTGACCCAAGAGTATGACTGGGCTGTTGATGACAATCATTCTGATGATGATGTTGAGTTAGTCAACCTTGCTTTAATGGCTGATTCTGGAGAGCAGGAAGCAAGTTCAGCTAGCAATCAGGTATTTTCTACTAATCTCTCTGAGCTCACCAAAGAGGAATGCAATAGTGTTATAGATGACATGTCTACTGAACTATATCACTTAAGTGTTACTCTTAAATCACTTACTAAAGAGAACAATAGGATTAAAGAGTCTAATCTGTTTTTAAGTGATAGAAATGCTGCTCTAGAAACTCAATTTCTAGAATTTGAGAAAATGAGAGTTGATTGCAATAATGCTAAAAGTGAACTTGAAGCTGTGTTAAAAAGAGAACTGATTTTAAAAGACCAGCTTGAAAAAGAACAAGGGATAATTGCTAAATTTCAAAGTTGTAGGAATATTTCTCAAAACATAATAGAAGTTCAAGGAATAGAATCATTTGTGAAGGATACCTGGACTCAAAAGAAAAAGGAGCTAGAACCTGGCCTTGAGGATCTAGAGACTAATTGTGAATCAACGGATAGTGATCATCCGTTGACAGATGAACCGTCAACGGATGAGAGGTATCCGTCGACTAACAAAAAGTTTGTTAGTAAGAAGGAACTCAGGAAACTGGATATCAAGTATGGTCCAGTCAACAAGAATTTTGTTAGTGGTGAGTGCAGCAAAACCAAATCCAGTGGGAAGGCTAAGGCAGGTGATTTACACAACAAAAAGGCTGTTGGTAAATCAGATAATGAAAAGGTAGAAATTGAGGATAAAAAGAAAAAGAACAGAAATGGTAAGATAGGCATCAACAAGAAAAACAATTACTCTCCTGACAAGTTTGCTCCTAGGAAAACTTGTAGTAATTGTAATAGTGTCAATCATCTATCTTCTAATTGCAAGATTGTCAACAAGGCTCCTGTTCATGTACCTCAACCAATGCCATGTATGCCTGCAATGCCTGTTATGCCTGGTTTGTATCAAAATGCTAGTTTTTCAAATCCATATGTGAACATGCCATATGTGTCTAATCCTTACTTTCAATCTATGAATGTGCCACAAATGTCATGGAACATACCTAACATGAATAATATGTATGCCAACTTTCCACACATGCATGCATCAAATATTCATGCAAATGAGCATTTGTCAAACCCCATCACTCAAGCATCTACACCTAAGTTGAAGAATGCTAAGAGTACAAAGTCAAAGGCTAACAAGAAAGGACCCAAGGAAGCTTGGGTACCAAAATCAACTTGATTTGTTTTTGAAATGTGTGCAGGGAAACAGAAGGAATCTATGGTACCTAGACAGTGGATGCTCTAGGCACATGACAGGAGATTCAACCCTGCTCACAGAGTTCAAGGAAGGAGCTTGCCCTAGAATTACCTTTGGAGATGACAGCAAAGGATATACTAAGGGATATGGCCTGATTTCAAAAGACAATGTCATCATTGAAGAAGTGGCTTTAGTTGAAGGTTTGAAGCACAATTTGCTGAGTGTCAGTCAGATTTGTGACAAAGACTATGAAGTAAAGTTCACAAAAGAAGCCTGTGTTGTTTCTGCCAAGTAAGACAACAATGTGGTATTGACAGGCTTTAGAAAAGGAAATGTTTACATAGCTGACTTCAATTCAGCATGCTCAGAATCCATTACTTGTCTCTTCAGCAAAGCAAGTAAGGATGAGAGTTGGCTATGGCATAAGAAGCTGTCACATTTGAATTTTAAAGTTATGAATGATTTGGTAAGAAAGGATCTTGCTAGAGGAATCCCTCAATTGGAGTTTGTCAGAGATGGGCTGTGTGATGCCTGCCAATTAGGGAAACAAAAGAAATCATCCTTCAAAATCAAGATAGAGTCATCCATTGTTAAGCCTCTTCAATTGCTGCATATGGACTTATTTGGTCCAGTAAATGTCATGTCTATTTCAAAGAAGAAATACTGTCTGGTGATTGTAGATGATTTTTCTAAGTTCACATGGACCTTCTTCCTGCACTCCAAGGATTGTGCAAGTGAAATCATCATCAATCACCTCAGAATACTAAACAATGGTTCTGAAGACAGAGTACAAAGAATCAGGAGTGACAATGGTACTGAATTCAAGAATTCCACAATGAAGATTTTCTGTGAAGAGAATGGAATTGTCCATGAGTTTTCTGCTGCCAGAACACCTCAACAAAATGGGGTTGTTGAAAGGAAAAACAGAACTCTCATTGAAGCAGCTAGAACAATGTTAAGTGAATCAAGGTTACCAACATATTTCTGGGCTGAAGCTGTCAACACTGCATGCTTTACTCAGAATATTTCCTTGGTCAATCAAGCTAGAGGAATGACTCCTTATCAGTTATTAACCAACAAGAAACCAACTTTAGCTTTCCTTCATGTCTTTGGATGTAAGTGTTTTGTGCTAAGGAATCATGGAGATAACTTGGGCAAATTTGAATCAAAGGCAGATGAAGCTATTTTCGTTGGATATGCAGCAGGGAAAGCCTACAAGGTCTACAATCTAAGAACCAACATTGTTATGGAATCTGTACATGTTGTGTTTGATGATCAAAAGATTCTAGGCCTAAATGATGAAGGTTCCCATGAAAAGTTGGAATTTGAGAATGAAGGTGAAGGAAGAATGTACTATGATGATGATGAGGAAAATGAAGATCATGACCACAGAGATCCACCTAGAGCTGTTATACCAACTAGAAGTGATGCTTACACTGAAAATGAAGCATCCGTTGACAGTCATTCTGCAACATCCGTTGACAGTCATTCTGCAACATCCGTTGACACTATTAGAGATGCATCTGTTGACAGAGATTCTCAAGCATCCATCGACAGGCAAAATGATGCATCCATTGACAGTCAACTTCATAATTCATCAAGGACAACAAACTCAGGGAGAGTTTCTCAAGGTCAAAATTCAATGCTAAATCAACATGATCATGCTCATGGAAATGAAGCAACCTCATCAAGATCAAACCTTCCACCTGCAATAAAATGGACTAGAGATCATCCATTTGAGTTAATCATTGGTGAATCAAATTCAAGAGTCCAAACTAGAAGGGCCACTCAAGCAGAATGTCTATACAGTAGCTTCCTGTCTCAAGAGGAACCTAAGAAAGTGGAAGATGCCCTTCTAGATCCAGATTGGGTGTTAGCAATGTAAGAAGAGCTAAATCAATTTGAAAGAAATAAAGTATGGAAACTTGTGCCCAAACCTGATGATAGAAGTGTCATAGGTACTAAATGGGTTCTCAAGAATAAGACAGATGAAAATGGCATAATTGTGAGGAATAAAGCTAGATTAGTGGCAAAGGGCTACTCTCAAGAAGAAGGAATAGATTTTGATGAAACTTTTGCTCCAGTGGCAAGACTTGAGGCAATAAAATCTTTCTAGCCTATGCAGCACATGCCAATTTCAAAGTCTATCAGATGGATGTCAAAAGTGCCTTTCTAAATGGGGAACTGGAAGAAGAGGTCTATGTCCATCAACCTCCTGGCTTTGAGGATCCAGAATTTCCAGGATATGTATATCTTCTCATGAAAGCACTTTATGGTTTGAAGCAAGCACCAAGAGCCTGATTATGCAGGTTGCAGAGTTGATAGGAAAAGTACTACAGGTTCCTGTCAATTTCTAGGAAACAGGCTTGTTTCATGGTTCAGTAAGAAACAAAATTCAGTCTCCACTTTTACAGCTGAAGCTGAGTACATTGCTGCTGGAAGCTGTTGTGCACAGATTCTATGGATGAGAAACCAACTCATTGACTATGGTCTAAAAGTTGAGAAAATTCCAATTTTCTGTGACAACACAAGTGCTATTGCCATCACAGGGAATCCAGTGCAACATTCGAGAACCAAGCACATTGACATCAAATACCACTTCATTAGAGAACATGTGATGAATGGTACAGTAGAAATGCACTTTATGCCAAGTGAAATGCAGCTTGCAGATATCTTCACCAAGCCTCTTGATGAATCCACATTCACAAGATTGGTAGGTGAGCTAGGTATGCTTAACTTGTCATAATTCCTAGTGATATTTGATTTCACTGCATTGAAGCTAGAAATGTGTTTTGATTTACTTGAAAGTTAAAACTTTCAGAAAAATTTTCTGCAGAAATTTTGTCTAAGGCAAAATTAGCTTATCAACGGATATCCTTTTATCCGTTGATAGTATAAACACATTACTAGATTTTCGCATGTCAACGGGTAACAGGCTATCCACGTCATCAACGGATAAACTGTATCTCAACCGTTCATTCTATATCCGTTGATATACATTTTTTTTATTTTTTTTTATAGTCGTTGGTAACCGTGTATATCTAATCATGGCTGTACTTATTTTCTTTTCATTTATTATCTGACAGTTACTTTTGACCAATGGAGTAATTACTTTTAATTATTTTATTTTTAACTCTTGAAAAATATAAAAGGCTGACTTGTATTCTCACATCTCACTTTTATCCATTTTCAAGCATATCAAAAGTTAACTGCATCTTCTTCTCTAAAACTCTCTGTAACCAAGGTTCAAACACTTCAATGGCGCCCATTGTTAAGATGATGTCCTCCACTGGGTTTACCTATGAGAAGAACAATTTCGCGGCCTTTGTTGACACAGTGAATGCTCCAGAAGCTTACCACACTTTGATGAGTTTCGTGAAGAAATGCAAACTGTCATATGCTATGACTGCCACCACTCCCTTAATCCACGAGGTAATTGAAGAAATGTGGACATCTGCTGAGTACAATGGTACAGACGGTACAATTGCTTTTTCTTTAAAGGGTAAAAACTATGTAGTTAATTCTGATGTAATAACTGCTTGTTTAAAATTGCCTGAGAATAACTGTCTGAAAGTACCCACTGATGCTGAAATTGTTGCCATGCTTAATTCTATTAATTATGCCCTTAGTACTGAAAACTTAGGGAAAATTGTTAGGAAAGGAATGGTTAAAGAATGGAGCTATTTCTATGATGCCTTCATTAAAACTTTTTCAGGAAAAATTAGTAATTTTGATGCTGTTACCCAGTCCATGCTAACTATGATGTGTATGCTCTTAAATGATAAATTCTATAATTTTGGCACATTAGTTATGTATGAGATAGCTGCAAAGTTGGGTAAAAAGGAAACTAGGAGCAAGAATATCTACTTTGCTAGATTTTTAATGCTCTTAGCACTGCATGTATCTGAGAATAAGCTATCCATTGCTAACCCGGATAGCAAGTTCCAATGTTTTGTTCAGGAGAAGAGAGTCTTAAGTGACCTAATTCGAATGAACCTCAATGCAGGAGTACAATTGGTATATCTACCAATTGTTCAGGTAACTATTTCTAACTCTGAAACCCCTTTCTCCAACCCCCAAATTTCTTTGCCTTCTAGTGTCACAATGGAGTCTGTAGTTGTGACCAAACAGGCTCCTACCAAAGTGACCAAATCCAGAGTTCCAAAACCACATTCTAAAAAGCAAACCTCAAGTGTCTCTCAAAAGACACCTGTTGTAAAATCTACCAAAACTCTTGAGGGGAGTGTGAAGGTGAGTGGTGAGGGACAGGGTGAACATCAAAGAAGCCCTAAGGATAAGGAAGGAGAGATGAGTGCAACCACCATTTCAGTCTCTCAAAAGACTGCTAATGTAACTACAAGCCAAATTCTAGTTACTCTCTCTCAACAGAGTGTGACTACTGAATCAAGTTCCCCACAAGAAACACTGCACAAGAGGGTTAGAGACACAGATAGCCCACTCTCAAAAACCTATGGAAGAAGAGTGAAATCTAAAACCACAGGGGAATCACAGGGTGCACACACAGTACAGGAAACTGTACCTTCTCAAACTCAGTTTGATGTGGCTTCAATAAATGTGGAGTCACAGCCCCTTGATCTTAACCTTCAAATCGACACACATTACAATCCACCATCACCAACTCCATCTCTTGATGTGGATATGATATCTACATCAATTCCTGATTCTCCATCTTTAAGATTCTTGGAGAAGCCCCACTCTGCAATTGGTGGTCATCATCTTTTAGATGATTTGTTGGACCATCAATCTTCCCTTCCAGAATTCTCAACACAGACTGTGGCCTCGAACTTAAAATCAATCTCCACAGATTCAGTGTTGGTTTTCTCTTCAACGGCTAAAATTATTCCTTCCTCAACGGATATTCTTCATCCGTTGACAAGTGTTTCTCCATCAACGGATGTGCTCACATCAAGCCATCCGTTGACAGCTATAACTACTCTATCAACGGATATCCCTTATCCGTTGATAACTCACTCTACCACTGCTATATCTGACATTCCTGTGTCAAGTGTGGAGGAGTTCTCAGTAGTTGAAACACTTCTAGGATTGAGGGAAGGGAGTGAGAGGCTGCCTTCAGAGCAGGAAAAAGGAGAACTAAATAATGAGAGGCTGGCCATTTCTTCCGGTCAGGCAAAAGGAGAGACTGAGAGTTCCACCTTAGTAGGTGAAGGTGAGGGTGTGAGAGGTGTGAGCCAAGGGGAGCCCTTGATGCAAGAAAAGAGAGATGAGAGGAGAGAAGGGACTACAGGAGAAATAAGGATGGAAGAAGCAGCCATTGCTAGTGAGTCAATGGAGGTTGAGGATGCAGCCAAGGAAATGGAATTTCAAAGAGAATATCAGTCCATGATTGACTCCATTTCTTTGGATGCTGAAACCTTTACTCACCCTGTTCCTGCCTATCAAATTCTGGCACAACAGGGCAATGTGGAAGCAGAGGAGGCAATGCACCTAGTGCACACCTCACAGTCTCTACTTAGAGCTAAGGAATCTTTAGAAGCTCTGCCAACCACTGCTGAGAGTGAAGAATTTGAAGATTCTGAAGATGAAGACAGCCAGAGCCCTGAAGATGAAGGTGATAGCAGTATTCATGATTGGAAATTTGCTAACAACTACACCTATCATCAACTTGATGTGGAAATCATAAGGCACTATAAATGTGCCCTGGCTGAGCACCATGAAGCAGATCCACAGAGAAAGGTTGTTCTTCAACAGGCAATTGACTCCCTTAAGTTACAAAAGATGCAAATGGTGATTCAGAGATCCAACTTAGAGGAGGTCAAACAAGACATCAAGGATGTGAAGATCTCTGTGGATTCCAAGTTAGAGCAACTAGCTCCTACAGCCACTCAGAGGGTGTTGCAACAAAGGTTCATCAAAGAAGACAACCTGGCTAAGTCTGTGCAACTACTCAACTCAAGAGTGGAAAAGATGGAATCCCAGATGGAGCACTTTCTTCACCATCAGAAACTGCAAACCCAACTGCTAGAAAAGTTAGTTGCAGCCCCAACTTCTAGTCAAACCCTTGATGCTAACAAAAAGGGGGAGAAAGTGGAAGAGGCTGTGGCAACTACAAGTCAAATCTTAAATTCTGAAAGAAGGGAAACAGCAAGTGAGGGGGAGCAGCAGCCTACCATAGTGGTCAATCCACACGACTTCATTGTCGAAGCTTCCCCCAGCAAATCCAAACCTCTACAAGTAGCTCTATCTAAAGAGTTTGATTTCTCAAACTTGACAGAAGAGGAAAAGCTAGCCAAGATTGAAGCCCTGCAAAGGAAGAAAGAGGAGAACAATGAAAGAATAATGAGGACAGAAAGATTGATCAATGCATCTATTGTATCAAATCTGTTCTCTAGCCAAACCTCAGCTCCAACAATATCTACCACAATTCTGAAGGTGCTCACTCCAGCAATTGTGGCTCCTACATTCTATTATGCTGAGCCTTCTCATGTTAAAGAATTTGAACCCTACATCAAAGCAAGACCCTACTCACCACCAAAAGCAAATGGGAAGAACAAGTTACAACTGGACTTTCCATTTCCCAAGGATGATGAAGAGAAGCTGATGGGTAAGCAAATCAAGGAATTCAAGGAGAAGACTAACAGTTGTGTAAGAGAATGGATGGCTGTAATCATAAGGAATGGAAAAGTTCTACACATATCCAACAGCCATCCTAGATTTGTTGAAGCCAAGAGAGAAGAGACTTCAAGGCTGCTAAGAGAATCTCAACCAAGCACTGAATTGCAAAATGAAAACTCAGATGAGAAGCAAGCCAGGCTGGCTCAAGAGTTAATGGATGAGGTAGAGGATGAAATGAGGGAACCTGACGAAGTCCCCAAATCCAAAAGGAAAGGGAAATCAGTCCCCAAATCCAAATCTAAGAGAATGAAATCAAAGGCAAGGAGGCCTGTCTCTCCAGAAATTGAAAACAAGGAGACAGTTGGCTCATCACAACCTACTTCTGTAAAAGTATTCAACCCAGCTGTGAATTTCCATGGTGATCCTATAGTACCTAAAGAGGAACCAATGAATCTTGACTCCATTGAGGTTCCTTCATTCTTGCTGAAGCCTCAACAGAAGCCTATACAGAAGAAAAGGATACCAAGGAAGCAACCTTCAAAGGAACCAATTCAAGTTGCTAGGGTACCTGCTATTGTCAGGCAGCCAATCTTGGAAAACAAGGATGATTTTATCTATCAGGCAGATATTGAAGAATACTCTGGCATGAATATTTATCTGGATGAATTGTCAGAAGTAAGAGGAATTGACAAGTATAAACATTTTCCTGAGAGATTGGTCTTTGTATACAAGGGAGGAAAGGAAAGGACATGGCCACTACAGAGGGTTCTTGGAGAAAATTATCTGACCTTAACCAAAGTGTTCTCTGCAATCAAGAGATACACAGGGTTCTCCAAGATAGCAAAAGGGGAGATACTGGACAGAATAGAACAGATAAGGAGGGAATGGAACTCACCATCAAGTCTACCAAGGAAGATGAAGATCCCATACAATGGACAGAAAATCCACCTTCAACCCTTCTGGATGATGGAGTTCAGGGATGAAGATGGTAACAGGAGATTCTTCAGGTTAGAAGATCAGCTATCAAAGGCTAGTTCTCAATACCTAAGATGGTTACAACAAAAGCTAAATCCAAAGGTTGATGAAGAAGATGCCTTCTATAGGCAACTCCAAATTCAGATTGAGTCCAACTCTGCCAAAGAAGGAAAATCAAGGGTGATGCCAACAAGAGAAAAGAAACAGTCTTAATCTGCTCAGTCTAGAAGAGCACTTCTCTGTAAATTTCTCAAACTTTCAGTTTTTAATTTTTGTAGCGTAATACAATTATTGCATTGTTCTATATATATATTTAGGAATGTTTTGTTATCATCAAGGTCCTGAATTTATGCTTTATTGCCATCAAGTATAAATTGGGGGAGATTGTTAGGAATATGTTGTACTTGATGATAACTTCACAATCAATCAAATTGTATAAGCTTTTGTAGCTGTCAACGGATGAGGATTTATAACTCTATCCATTGACAGGTAGCTCATCAACGGATGAGGTTTTGTAGCATACTGCAAGTATCTCTATGTTATCAGTTGATAGTGTTTTTATCCACAGTCATGTTGACCATCAACGGATAGGCAGAATAGGGTAGCCAATTGTAAATAAGCTATGCTATGTAATTCTGTCTAAGTGAAAGTGTATCAACAGATGAAGACAAAACTCTATCAACGGATACAACTCAAATCCACTCTATCAACGAATACAGCTCAAGTCTCAATATCAACGGATACAGCTCAATACATCATCAACGGATGTCAGTGTACAATATCAACGGATGTCAGTGTACAATATCAACGGATAATCATTGACACTGTCTTCTATGATTAGCTGGGGATTAGCAGTTGATAAGGACATGTTTGACTGACGGATCACATGGGTTGATAGTAGATACAAAAAGCAGTATGGCATCCATACTTTGGAAACACAGAAGAAAGAAGCATTCTATTTACACTATGAATACAAGAAAGGTGCAGGAGACATGTCTGAACACAAGGACAACCTTTCGGCTACATGTGTATTTGGAGTGTAGTAGCAAGTCAACTAGAATTAGATTAATATTATCTTATTCCAGTAGTACTTGTAAAACTTGGGATTTATAACCAAGTGTAGCAACTCTTTGTAGGTTAAGAAAACACATACGTTTTGCTTAGGGTTTCTATTGAATATTCTTAGAGAGCAAAGAGTTGTAAAACAGAAGCTGTGTACTTTTGTATCACAGAGTTTTCTTCGAATAAAAGCTTCAGGTGGTGCATTTAACCACCTGATTTTTTATGTGTTTGTGCATTAATCTTTCTACAGCAATTATCTAAGTATAGATTTCTGGAGTTCTTATCAGAAATTTATAAATATCAAGAATTGTATTCAACCCCCCTTCTACAATTATACAAGTGTGTAATCTGGGAATAACAATCACACTCTCACCCTATTTTACCCCTTAGCACCAAGCAAAAAGCATATTATTTCTGAGTAGACCTTGTTTTGCTAGATTGTCAGCCTCTTGATTCAACACTCTATCCACCTTCTTGAACATTAACCTCGAGTTAACTAGGAATTTCTCAACATCCCTGTCAAAATGATGGTCTAAACTTACTCTAGATTTCTGAATTCTTTTAATCAATTCTACCGAATCAGAGTATATTATACTACTGCAATTGCTCCATTTGCTAGATGCTAATTTTCTGATAACAAACAAAAAGGCTTCACATTCACATAGGAAAGCTGTATTAGCTATCACTGGACCAGAAAAGATCAAGACTAAATTCCCCTCAGAATCCTTGACATATCCTCCTATACCTGCTCGAATCACTGAATTATTTTCCATCTTCCAAGCTCCATCTATGAAACCAGTTAATGTTACCTGCTTACTCATCAAAAGCTCTTTTTTCAGAAGACTAGTTTTAAGAACTAGCCCTGATGGATTTGAGTTCCACATATGAGACTTATCAATCAGATTGACTGCTTGACACCACATTTGAGATCTATACACTATCAGAAACAGCAACTCCGACCTTTTTGTTTTCAAACCCTTAAAAACAGCCTGATTTCTACATAGCCAAATTGTCCATAATGTTGCAGCCCGAGTTATTTGCCATGCAGATCTAACACTTGGATTGTTGGAAAACAGATCAGAGAAAACATCAAAACATTCTTGTTTCCTAATACTCCACCAGTCTGAAACAAAATCCCAGGCCCACCTTGCTAATTCACATTTCCAGAAAATGTGAGACTGAGTTTCTTCTTCATTATTACACCATTTGCAGATTCTTGAAATATGAGAGCAAGTACTAATTCTGGATGATAAGAAACCACAAGTTGGTAGAATATTGTGAAAATAATTCCAGAGAAAAATACTAACCTTTGGTGGGATTTTGAATTTCCACATAGACCTCCAACCAACCTCAGATTCTACTATATCCTTATCCATTAAAGCATAACTCCTAGCTGATGAAAACTCCTCATTCACTGGAGCCCAAATCAACCTATCTATCCCAACCTTAAGCTGTACATGATGAAGGATATTCATTAGCTTTTCTACCAGTTCCATCTCCCAGGCTCTAAGGGTTCTACTCCAAAAAACCTTCCCCTTTATAGGATAACATTCCACCAAATCCTTGAAAAGTCTAACATTGACATGTTTAAGATTTGAAATGTTGTATAATTTTGGAAAGAGATCCATTAGTGGTCCTCTCGTATACCAGTTATCTTCCCAGAAAAGTGTTGTTTCTCCATCCTTAATTTTCCACAAGAACTTGTTCCTATCTAGTTCTCTTTTCAAACTTGAATTACCTGCAACCTCCACTATACCTTGAATGCATTCTGAGACTTTATTTGTTTTGAGAATCTTATCCATTGTGTCTCCTTTTGAACAATCGTACTTTGCTCTTACCCATTTGTTCCAAAGATTATCTCTCTCCTTATGCCACTTCCAATGCCATTTTCCTAATAAAGTAGAATTTTTCGTACTAATATTTGAAAGTCCAAGACCTCCCAATCTTTTTGGCTGAGTAATCTTTTTCCACCTGAGATAATGCATTTTTTTATTTCCCTCCGAGTGACCCCAAAAGAAATTTCTTCTAATCTTTTCAATCTCTGCACAAACTCCCTTAGGAACCTTGAAGATGTTAAACCAATAGACTGGTAAACTGTCTAGTGTGGATTTTAGCAAAACAAGTCTACCAGCCTTGTTTAGGGAAGAACATCTCCAATTTGCTAGTTTACTTTCAAACTTCTTGATGAGAGTGTTCCAAAAAAAATTTCTCCTTATTGAAGTACCTAATGGAGCTCCAAGATATATGAGAGGCCAGACACCTACCTTGCATCCCAACAGTTTAGCTCCTGAATCCACTAGATCTCTGTTTTTTCCACAAGTAAACAAACTACTTTTTGAGAAGTTAATCTTCAGTCCAGTAAGCAGCTGGAAACACTGGAGAACACGCTTGATGACCTTTAAATATTCTAAAGAACCTTCTAAGAAAATCAAGGTATCATCTGCGAACTGGAGGTGAGTCAACTGAACAGAATCTTCTTTCAAAGAAAATCCCCTAACCATTCCTGTTGATCTTGATTTGCCAATTAAAAGGTTTAACACTTCAGCCACAATATTGTACAAAAGAGGTGAAAGAGGGTCACCTTGTCTGAGGCCCCTTTTGGGAGAGAATTCTTTAGAAGGTGATCCATTAACAAGAACAGAGATTTTCATCGAATCAAGATAAGCTCTGATCCAGGAAATCCATCTACTTCCAAAACCCATTGCTTCTAGCAGTTGAAAGAGAAAGTTCCAATTGACCGAATCAAAAGCTTTTTCAAAATCAAGCTTCAGTATCAGATCATTACTATTAGACTTCTTCATTGAGTGTATTGCTTCGTTTGCTATTAGTATGCTTTCCGAAGCTTGTCTTCCTTTTATGAATGCAAACTGATTCATGCCTACAATCTTTCCTATGACCTCACTCAACCTGTGAGCTAAAACCTTCGTAAATAATTTAGCAGTACTATTTATAAGGCTAATAGGTCTAAAATCCGATAATAGTTCTGGATTAGGCTTTTTGGGAATGAGAGTTATAAAAGAAGAGTTGAAGCCTGCAGGGAAAGAAAGTGACTCAACAAAGCCATTGAAACTGTTAAAAATTCCTTCTTTTAGCTGATTCCACATAGACTTGATGCAACCCATATTGAAACCGTCTGGTCCTGGAGCTTTGTCATTTGCAGAACTTTCAAGTGCAACTTCGATCTCTTCAATTGAAAAATCCCTTTCCAACCATATTTTCTCAGATTCTGAGATTTTATTTGTTACCAAATTACCAATTCTCAGAAAGCACTGAGCATCTTTCACACCAAACAAGCTTTTGAAATGATGAAAAAAAACATTCTTGAGAAGTTGTGGATCAGAGATCCAATTTGAACCACTAAAGATTTTAAATATTGTGTTCCTTCTCTTTCTTCTCTGAATGACCTGGTGAAAGTATTTCGAATTACGATCACCTTGCATCTGCCATACTAGCCTGGATTCCTGCCTGAGCATATCATCTCTTACATCATAAAGATGTTCTAATTCTTTCCTTTTAGCAATTTCATCCATAGAAAGAACACCACCCTGGCCATCATTGTCTAAAGATTCTTCAAGAATTTTAATATTCCTAGAAGTGCGATCCTTAAAGTTAACTGCCCAACCCTTAATGATCCCTTTAATCTCTCTAAGCACTGACTGAAAATTCTTGTGTTCCAAGGAATTTTGTGACCAATAGGTTTTTAAAAGATCCATCAGAGAATCCTCTTTCAACCAGCAATTGTAGATTTTCATAGGTCTAGGGCCCCAATTAAGAGAAACTCTTTTAAAAATCAACCTTTTGTGATCTGATTTTTTCCTGTGTAAAGCTGTAACTTCCCAATCACCTTCACTACACCATTCTGAGTTAGCTAAAACTCTGTCCAATCTGCTCTTTTTACCTTGAGGGCCAATCCATGTAAACTTTGTATTCGAAGGATCAAAATCATGTAGATTTTGATTTGAGATAAAATTATTGAAATCATTAGAATCTTTTCTCCTGTAGATACAATTTGCAACCTCATTCTTCCACCTTACACAATTAAAATCTCCAACCAAACACAGAGGTTCATTGACAACTAATGACATGATCATACTTAGAACTCCCCACAATGCTAGTTTCCTCTGGGGATTTTGAGGTGCATAAACATTTATCACATTAAATCTTACCTTTGAGATGAGGCACTCCAACTGAGCCCATTGCCAGCCCCCATCCTGAGCTATCCCTGAACCCTTAAAAGATTCTTTTTCCCAGGATAGCACCATACCCCCTGAGTGACCCTTAGAATCTTGAATGAGCCAGCCATGTGATTCAGATTCCCAAATTGCATTCTGCAAACTTTCATTCCATGAATCACATAGAGTTTCTTGTAAACAGATGAAATTAATCTTGTTTTCACTAATGGATTCCCTTATAAATCTGCATACACCCCTACTACCTATACCTCTTATATTCCAAGAAAGCAACTTAAAATCCATAAGAATCAAAAACTATCTTCCAATAAAAGAACTCTAAGTAAGAGTTTAGAGATCCCCTTTATTCAATTTCTCCTCAACAATTTTCTGACAATCAGCCAGATCTCCAGTTACTTCTAACCCCATATTCTGTGCACATTCTAAAATCAAATCTGCCTCTCGGAGATTTTTATCCGGAATTTCCTCTTTATTAGTCAAAAGATCTACATTATCAACACCTTCCAATTTCTGCTTTGATGTAGACTTCTTCTTGCAACATCCTCCTCCAAATTTCTTCTTATTGAATCCTAAATCAAAAGGATTCTTATATAGTCTAGATTTTTTCCTTGGCTTCCCCCTTTTACCACCCATGTTTAACCTCCCAACATTTTTGCACAAGGTGACTTGAGGACTTCTTTGAAAATCATTGGTTATGCTTCTTGAATTTTCCAAAGTGCTTTCTTGATCAGACTGAACACTTCTCACTGTTGATGACTTGTTTGCATCAATAGTGATCCTCTTAGGATCCAAAGCTTCTACCTTATTCCTTTCCACTGTTGATGTCACAATTACCTTTGAGACTATATGTGTATCTGACTCTTGAACTCTAGATACTAAAGAATCTATATGATTTGTATCCCCTTCCAATACATACATCTTATCAAAATCACTTCTTTCTTCCTCAACCTTGTCTTTCCCTGAATTTACTGGGACCACAATCTTTTTTTGAGGGATATCAGAAGAGATAGTAACATCTAAGACCTTCTCTTCTTCAATAATTATAATTTAATTATGTTACTTTACTAAGTAAAATTGCTCATGGTGTTTTTAGAAAATGAGATATCCGTGCGATGCACGGATTTTTTTTAATATTATATGATTTTTTTCCATTAATTTAAATTATTTTTTTAAAACATGAATTTTGGAGGCTTAAATTCTTTTATGAGATGATTTGATAATAAATATATATATGTTATCCGTGATATTTATAGAAAATGAGGTATTTTAGTTAGAAAATATAGAAAAGATGGTAGGTTTTAGTCTTTTAGATGAAAAAGGTATTCGGTTAATTGTTAGTAATTATATAATTATTATTTTATTTTATTAAATAGAATTCTCGTGATATGATTGGAAAAAGAGAGAATCTAGTTAGATAAAATTAAAAAGATTATATGTTCTAAGTGAAAAAGATAATTGATTAGTTTATAGTAATTATAATTTAATTACATTATTTTACTAAATACAATTACTCGTAATATTTTTAGTAAATGAAAAATTAATATTGTCCGTGATATTTCTATTAAAAGAGGGATTTTAGTTAGACAATATAAAAAAAGATACGTTTTAGCTGAAAAAGGTAATCGGTTAATTATTAATATTATAATATTATTAGTTTATTGTATTAAATAGAACCGCTTGTGATATAGAGGGAGTTTGGGATTGCTTAAAATAAGTTACTTTTGACTTAATGAGGGTATTTTTAACTTAAAGGAGAAAGTAAAGTTTTTTGCTTTAAGTTGAATGAAATTGTTTGGGTAATTTTACTTAAAGTTAAATGGGGGTTTAATAATTTTGACTTAAAATGAAATTTGACTTAAAAAAAATTTAAACTCATCATATTTAAGCTTTACAAGAATTGTGAAAAAAAAAACTCCATAAGTCATAAGTCATAAGTCAAAAGTACCTAAAAGGTACTTATGACTTAAAGCAGTTTTTAAACTTAAAATCGGCTTAAAGCCACACTTGCCAAACACTACAAAAACAACTTAAAGCCATTTTTTGCTTTAAGTTGGTGTTGCCAAACGGGCTCTTAATTGAAAAATTAGAGATTTAGTTAAAGAAAATAGAAAGGTAACATGAAAATTAAAAAAGTTACATGATTTATGTGAAAAAGGTAATTGATTAGTTTATAGTAATTATAAGTTAATTATGTTACTTTACTAAATAAAATTGCTCATAGTGTTTTTAGAAAATGAGATATTAATGTTGCCCGTGATATTTCTAGAAGAAAAGGGAATTTAATTTGGAAAAAATAGAAAAGATGATACGTTTTAGTTGAAAAGGTTATTGGTTAATAATTAGTATTATGATATTATAATTTTTTTTATTAAATAGAAACGTCCGTGATATAATTGGAAAAAGAGAGGTTTTAGTAAGAGAAAATAAAAAAGGTAACGTGTTTTAGCTGAAAAAGGTAATCGTCCATGATATAATTGGAAAAAGAGAGATTTTAGTTAGAGAAAAGAAAAAAGGTAATGTGGCTGAAAAGGGTAATTGATTAGTTAATAGTAATTATAATATAATTACGTTATTTGATTAAACAAAATTGTTCGTAGTGTTTTTAAAAAAGGAGAAATTTTAGTTAGATAGAATGTAAAAGATATTGTACTTTACCTGAAAAAGGGAATTAGTTTGTTTTTGAAAAATAGAAAAGGTAATATGTTTAACCTGAAAAAGGAAATTGATTAATAAAGGAGAAATTTTAGTTAGATAAAATATATAAGATATTATATTTTATCTGAAAAAGGAAATTATTTATTTATTGAAAAATAGAAAAGATAACATGTTTAATGTGAAAAAAGAAATTGATTAGTCAGTAGGATGAGTAAGGGCAGGTACTGTACCGACTGACTGACCGACCGACCCACCAAACTGTTTCGCCTTTTATAATAGTATAGATATTTTTTAATATGATGAGAATAACCTTGATCAATGATCACCTAATAATTGTTGATTAACATTTTTATTTTGACAAATATTGATACATGTTTTTAGTTATATGTTTTTAGCTATGAATAGTGCATGATCTATATGACTAAATTTAAGACTTTTTTTTTTAATTTCTCCATTAACTAATAACTATTGAAGTACAATCATGATTATAGTTCATATTAACTCTTTTTTATTCCATTACTAATTAATTTGTTTTGTGCCATCTAATAATAATGTATAATTGTAATAAAAATTATAAAAAAGTTAAAGTAATCATCTTTGACCTTTAAATTTTGTATAAATAAATTTTATCCATAATTTGAATAAAATATTATTATTAGTTTAATTATATATTTTCATATTAACTACATTAATTAGCTTATATTTTCAAATATTTTTTCGCTAATTCCATATTTATAATAATCATCATGTTAATAACTTATGTTCTATTTTTAAATTTATTAGATATCTGGTCAGTGTGTACATATAGATTATTTTATACAATATAAAAAATGAATTTGGATGAATATATAAAATGTTAAAATGGATAAAAGATAAAGATGAGAGACATTTTGATTAAATAAATAAGATAGGGTGTGCAACCATCAATTTGGGGTGTGCATATATCACCCACCCATTATAAAACGCAATCCACTATTACTATAATTTATATTATTTTATTATTTATTAAATGATCGAGAATCAAACCAAAAATCAAAAAATGGTTCGGCTTTAATATAATAATAAAGGCAATCGACTATTACTATAATTTATATTATTTTATTATTTATTAATCGGCGAAAACCAAATTAAAAACTAAAATTTTCAATATATCAATTTTAATAATATAAAATATGTGTTAATTTATTTTTTAACTTATAATAAATATAAATACAAAAATATATCATGTTATAGTACTCGGTTTTATCTGGAGTTTGTTGAACTTCTATTCAAATCGGGTTAAGTTGGAATTTTTGTAAAAACTGGAATAAGCTTAGATTTTTTGTCAAATCGGACCGGATTTACTTTGAAATATATCACTTACATATTTAGAATCATAAATTTGAAATTTTTGTACATCTCTAACCCGCTAAATTATATTTGAAGATAAATTTAATATTTTGTAACTGAGGAAAGATCAAAATCAATCACATATTTATATGATAATTTGACTATATTTTAAAAAATTAAATTAATCATACAAACTTGGAGAAAACTCTCTCCTTATTCCGATTGATCTCACAAGCAAAATGGTACTTCCCGCGTGAAGACAAACATACATTTCTTATTTATTTATTTTTTGCAAAATTATTATATTCTCTGTTTAAATAGTTTCACTATACACACAAAACTTCCTCGAGAAGAAAAGCATTTTCTTTAAATTAAAAAAAAAACATTTTAAACAAAAAGAAAGAGTGGTGGGGCTCGCCTCATTCTTCTTCACTACTCACTGCCTTTTGAGTAGTACTAAAGTATTCTTCTTCTCACTCTCTCAAAAGATGCTTGTGTTTTCTTGAATGATCATCCCCAAGAAGGTATCTTTATATACATTTTTGTGTGTATAATAGTAGGGTTTTTTAATTCTTGAAGTTTTAATGTATGTTTACTCTTTTTGATTTCTTGTTTTTATCTTATGTATGTGTTTTGATTGTTTATGTTTAAAGCTCTGAACTTGATCATTTCTGGGTCATTTTTTTTAAGTTCTGTGATGTGAAAATAATTTATCTTGATGTTTTTTTTGTAATTGACTGAATCCATTGGTAGTTTAAGGGTTTAGATGATTTGGGTTTTTTTAATTATGAAATTTATCTTGATTTTAGACTAATTTTCTTGTTATGATTCATATTATTTACTTGATTTTATGGGTACCCATGAACTGTATTGTTTCGGATATATCTGTTGGAATGTGTTTCTTGGAATAATTTTGGGTTAAGTTTGAATTTAATTTTATCCATGCTTGATCATTTTGTATATGAATTATGTATGTTTGGATCTTTCTTTGATCTTTGTTATGTTTAGATATGCATAATTTTGAAGAAGATAAAGACAATGTCTTGTTGACTATTCTTTTTCAGATTTTCTTTATATTATGTACTCTAGTTGTATAGTATTTACTTCGCGTTATTTTTGTTGTGGTTGATTCCTTCCTGTCATACTATTGTAAGTCTTAGCGACCTTGCGGTGTTATCTGTAGATGTACTATTATAAAGTAATCTAATTTTTATGCTTTTGATAGTCTGCATTGTACTCCCCATCAGTTATTCATCAAGACTCTGGAAATTTTATATAAATGATGTATGTTCTTGTTCCTTCTTTCATGTAAGAAAGTTTTTCTTGCTTATGCTGTATTGAGATTAACTTCTATAAGAAAATTTATCCCCAAGTCCTGTGCTTCTTCTCTTTTGCTTTGGTGTTTAAGTTTATGCCGAACCTTGGGTTAAGTTTTTGTTCTTGATCTCTTACACTATTTCAGTTAAGATAGTTTGGTTGTTTAGTTTGGTGCGACATTACTGTTATTTGTCCTCTTGTATAAATTGAAATGTTTAAATGCGTGTATAAATTAGCAACAAGAAATTGTATGTGTGTGTAGAGAGAAGAGAAAGTAAACATAATTCTAATCTATATATAGTTAGTACCATTTGTGCCAGGTCAAACTAAAGATTGAATTTCAGAGGATCGTGGTTTGTAGTTGCAGAGGTCAAAAGAATGGGCTCTGAAGAAAGTGAAAGGGATGTGGTTGTTACACAAATTAGTGTTGGTGGATTTGATGATTCTATGACTGCAAAGACCCTTCTGGATTACTTTGAAGAAAAGGTGGGGATTGTTTGGAGATGTAGATTAAAGACCTCTTCAACACCTTTTGAAGCGTATCCAGAGTTTGCAGTTGACACTACAAAATTTAAAAGATTAAATTCATACGAGAATGTGATCCCACATGCATTTGTGCATTTTGCAATTCCTGATGCAGCAAGATCAGCTCTCGATGCTGCTGGGCGTGGAGAGCTTATACTGGAATATAATCCTTTAAAGATCAGTTTAGGGCCTGAAAATCCACGTCGCATGAATCAGAGCAGGAGAAACAAGG
This sequence comes from Saposhnikovia divaricata, assembly GCA_036435485.1. Classification (NCBI taxonomy): domain Eukaryota; kingdom Viridiplantae; phylum Streptophyta; class Magnoliopsida; order Apiales; family Apiaceae; genus Saposhnikovia; species Saposhnikovia divaricata. Next base: position 59,006,405 of record CM071596.1, read on the forward strand.
AACCCTTTAAGTTTCCAAATGTTGGTATTGAGATTGGAAGCTGGGTTAGCAAAGATAAGTTTTTTGTTGGTTGGAGAGGTCCGCCTACTGGTGTAGATTTTCTTGTGGACCCCTTTGATGGAACTTGCAAGTTCGTTTTTACAATGGATACTGCTTTTTCTGACCGGAATGTGCGAAATTATGCTGTAATAAAGTGTAATTTTAAGGTTGAGTTCTTGGTCAGAGAGATACAATGGATGAAAAGTTATAGTGATACATCACACTTAATTATATTGCTGTATTTGGAGTCCTCTCCGAAGCTATACTATAGAACTGCTGATGATGATATTGAAGAATCAGTTCCATTTGATATTTTGGATGATGATGATCCTTGGATTCGGACCACAGATTTTACTGCGAGCGGTGCCATTGGGCGGTGTAATATATATCGAATACTGGTCCAACCACGCCACGGCTTAAAGTTGAGGAAGGCTATGCAATACCTGAAAGAGCAAAGGGTTTCTATCAGAGATTTGCAGACACAACTTACTATACAAGATGAACCTGATTTTGGGATGCCCATGGCTGATCCATTATTTTGTATACATTTTAAGGAAGGTATTAACTTTAAAACTTTGTTTTTGGTGAATGCTGTACTGCATAAAGGCATATTCAGTCAGTACACATTGTCGGATCAGTTCTTTAATCTACTGAAATCCCAAAAGGAGGAAGTAAATATTGCCGCACTGAAACATATATGTTCCACCAAGCATCCTTATTTTAATGCATGTGAAAGGCTGAAAAATGTTCAGGATTGGTTGCTGAAAAATCCTAAGCTCTTAAGAACCAGGGAGTTGGATGATATTGTTGAAGTTAGAAGGTTAATCATCACCCCAACAAGAGCTTACTGTCTTCCACCAGAAGTTGAACTTTCTAATAGGGTTCTTAGGCACTATAAATCGATTGCTGATCGATTTTTACGGGTTACCTTCATGGATGATGGCATGCAGACACTAAATAAGAATGTTGTCACCTACTATCCTGCTCCTATTGTGAGAGACATCACATCAAATGTGAATGCCCAAAAAACAGCGGTGTTTAAAAGGGTGAAGGATATCATAAGTGATGGATTCCATTTATGTGGTCGGAAGTACTCTTTTTTGGCCTTCTCAGCTAATCAACTAAGGGATCGGTCTGCCTGGTTTTTTGCTGGGGACCAGAATACTTCCGTGCTTGATGTTTTGAGTTGGATGGGCCGCTTCTTGAACAAGAATATTGCAAAGTGTGCTGCTAGAATGGGTCTGTGCTTCTCTTCCACTTATGCAACTGTTGATGTTCCTCATGCTAACGTTGATTTTGAGCTTGCAGATATCATGAGGAATAACTACGATTTTTCTGATGGAATAGGGAAGATATCACATGATCTTGCAATAGAAGTTGCACGGAGATTGCAGTTGAATGTGAGCCCTCCATGTGCCTATCAGATAAGATATGGTGGCTGCAAAGGTGTTGTTGCCTGTTGGCCAGCCAGTAAAAGTGGGATCCATCTTTCTTTGAGGCAAAGCATGAACAAGTTTAGGTCCAACCACACTATTCTTGAAATCTGTTCTTGGACTCGTTTCCAGCCTGGGTTCCTAAATAGGCAGATTATAACCTTACTTTCAGCTTTGAACGTCAGTGATAATGTATTTTGGAATATGCAGGAGTCAATGATTTCTAAACTAAATCAGATGCTTGAAAGTGTAGACATAGCCTTCGATGTTGTTACTTCCTCGTGTGCTGAAGAAGGAAATACGGCTGCTATAATGTTAAGTGCTGGTTTCAAGCCTCGTAATGAACCTCATTTAAGAGGCATGCTAACAAGTATAAGAGCTGCACAGTTTGGGGACCTCAGAGAAAAGGCTAGGATCTATGTTTCTTCAGGAAGGTGGTTAATGGGATGTTTGGATGAGCTAGCAATACTTGAACAAGGGCAGTGCTTTGTCCAAGTGTCAAATCCTTCTCTTGAAAACTGCTTTGTGAAACATGGTTCAGAGTTTTCGGAGACAAAAAGAGATTTACAAGTAATTAAGGGCCTTGTGGTGGTGGCAAAGAACCCCTGTCTACACCCTGGAGATGTGCGCATTCTAGAGGCAGTAGATGTTCCCAGCTTGCATCATCTTTATGACTGCTTGGTATTTCCGCAAAAAGGAGATCGACCTCATACAAATGAAGCGTCTGGAAGTGACCTTGATGGCGATCTTTACTTTGTCACATGGGATGAGAAGCTTATGCCACCTAGTAAAGCGAGCTGGACAGCAATGAATTACGCCCCTGCAGAAGCCAAAGAGTTGCGGCGCGATGTTGTGCTTAAGGTAATCATATTGCATATGTTGGTAACTTGCTCTTAAGTTAATTTTTGAAGATCCTTGGGAACTGTTGTCTGTGCAAGTTAATCACCAAACAACCTAACTAGTAATTCAGATATATTTAAAGTCTTAACCCTCAAGTTATTTTTTACCCAAACTTTTAATTGTTACGAAATATCCCTGACAGAATAAAATTATCATTCATGTTTAAATTATCGAGATACCTGTTACAAATTCCTATCGTGCATCAAATTTTCAATGACACGACTATTACATTTAAAATTTTAAATATTACCATGGTTAAGAATCATACCTTACTTTATCTATTTAGGAAACATGTGAATGAGTTAAAATGGTTTTAGTGTTTTATGTGCCAATAATAACATTTAGTGTGTAATTTGACTTGCTTATGTCATATAGCTTATTTATTCATACTTTGTGTTTCCAATTTGTGATGTTCATTTTCAGGTCTCATGATTTAAGTTATATGGTCATATGGTGAACATTATAAAACAAAGTTCTCTAAAAAAAGAATCACAGTGATGTGGTAGTACATAATAAAAGCTCTCTAACAAAAGAAGCGCAATGATATGGTAGTACTTGTGGCACAAAACTCTCTATATCACAGACAATAAAATGTAGTACAGTATTATTTTAGTAGTACAATGGATTATTGATTGTATAATTGTCCAGCTAATATTATTATTGTATTTATCACATGTAGAATTCTTGATGATTTAAAAATGTTGCACTGCTAAGAAATTGGTTTGAATTGCTTCTGACCTGGTCACTCAGTGATTTATGCCAAGGACATTTATGTATCCTTTATGATATATAGCAATAGCCTATTGTTGGTCACAAACTCGTTATTGTCGTTATGTTGCTTAGAGACACACAAAAGAAGATAAAGTATCTCTTTATATTTAAAGGGTAGCTCAAATTCTAAATTTTGAAACTACAGGATGTATCAGATTTCTTTGCTAGAAACATGGTCAATGAGAGCCTGGGTACCATCTGCAATGCCCATGTAGTTCATGCTGATAGCAGCGATTATGGAGCAATGGATGAAAACTGCCTTCTTTTGGCAGATCTTGCTGCCAAAGCTGTTGATTTCCCAAAAACGGGAATAATTGTAAACATGCCATCTCATCTAAAACCCAAATTGTACCCAGACTTTATGGGAAAAGAGGATTTTCAGTCATACAAATCTACTAAAGTATTAGGCAGGCTTTATCGCAAAATCAAAGATAATTATGATATCGATTTGACAGATTCTATGGAGATCAATTTTCTTCCTAAAGAAATTCCTTACGACACGGATCTCGAGACACCAGGATCGGCAACTTTCATCAATGATGCATGGGGAATTAAGTGCTCTTACGATGAACAGTTAAATAGCCTTCTAGGACAGTATAAAGTCAACAAGGAAGAAGAGGTTGTATCGGGACACATTTGGTCTATGCCGAAAAATAGTAGCAAGAAGCAAGGTGAACTGAAAGAGAGACTTAAAAATGCTTACAACGCTTTGAAAAAGGAGTTCAGGAGAGTCTTCGAGCATATGGATGCTGGTTTTGATGACCTTTCCAATGATGAAAAGAATGCAGCGTATGAACACAAGGCATCAGCATGGTACCAGGTAACTTACCATCCCGATTGGGTGATGAAGTCACTGGACTTGCAAGACCCTGATGCTAATGACAAGAAGACTGTAATGTTAAGCTTCCCTTGGATAGCAGCTGACTACCTTGCCCGGATCAAAATAAGGCGTGGAGGAATGAAAGATGCGAGTACTCAACCCAACAAGCCAATCAATTCTCTAGCAAGGTACCTTTCCGGTAAGATATAAGTAGAACTTTGAACTTGCTGATTTCTGAAGCTGTGGTGACTTTTGAAGGCCACTTCTAAAGGTTCAGTGCCATGATCTGAAGTATTATTGTTTTAATTCTTTCAAATTCTGCTGGAAGCTTTGTATTTGTAATACAACCTGCATTTGTATAATTATGTCATTGTGTACTTTAATTACATTGGTGTTTATTGATTGTCCTTTCATAATTGGTTGTTATGAAGCAAACTGCATGTAAAAATTCGGCAACACCCATCGGGGCAGCTGCTTTAAGTGTCGGAAAAAAGTTTAGAGAGTTTGATTCCCTTCACCCAATCCCCCCGCGCACATTAAAATTTAAAGCTTTAAAAATCATGTAAAATTATCAAAAAAAAAGGGAGTAAAATAAAAAGCATGTGCTCTTACTGTTGTATGCACACATAGGGCATGTTTGTTTACACTTATTTTAAGGAGCTTATGGTTTATAAGCCCATAAGTGCTTATGAGGGGTGTTTGCTAAAATAAGTTTTTCGCTCAACTTATAACTTATAAATCCGTAAGTTGAATGTTAAAATCCTTAACTTTCAACTTATAACTTATTCTCGATATACGTAATATATAATATCCTTCAAATCTTCAAAACCATATATCTCTCGATCCATTCATTAGAAAATTGATATGTATATATCAAATTTCCCTATTTATCGAAATCTATTCATTGATATCCATTGTTATATATAAAAAAACAAATATTTTGAAAATTATAAAAAAAGTTAACTTATAAGTTTTTTGATTTACCCAAACAATTTACTGATTATAAGTTCTGATTTGCCAAACACTGACTTATAATCTCTGCTCTACTTATCACTTATATGACATAAATAAATGCTTATAACTACTCATTTTAAGATACCCAAAACATACACATAGCCGATATAGAAACAAGTTGAAGCTTACAAAAAACGATATAAACTAGTTTTAGTACTGGAATGTATGGCATTGTTTATTATAAGTTGAAATAACTCACAAAGTAAAATCAAATTTAAATATATGCAGTCGAACTTGGTTATCCACATCAAACAGATTGTGCAACTTATGCGTTAGCTTTGTTAAATTATAGCAACACCAAGGACGCATGCAGTACAAGTTTTATCATTTTTGTGTAATAAATATTTTGATCCTATTTATTTTCTTTTGAAACTGTACTTATAAAAAGTAAAATTGCTCTGTTGCATGATTATCACGAATTTAATTTAGAAGTTCTGTAGGACCTGTCTGTAAATTGTATGTTCTGTAAGATCATTTAAATTCAATGTCATATTTCTGTCAAACAAAAAATGTCAAATTTGTAGATTTTTATTTTTTTTAACAAAAGATTTAATTCATTAATAAAAAGTCATACGGCATCTACAAGAATAATCGAGTCGAACAAATCGTAAAAAGATACAATCGCAGATTAATCCAGTCTTCTTAGACCTCTTTGATATACCATCAAGCGATTTGTTGAAACTGATATATGTAGTACAAGTACCCACTTCGCTGGTTTGAGCTATCGACCATAAATGCAATCCCATAAAAACTTTTATCGCTAAATCAAAATCTTGAAAATTCCGCAAATCTAACATTCCGGACATTAATTCATTGCAGAACAAACTAAAAACACCCAAAGCTCTCACAAGGAGAGAATAAACAAACCCCAAATAAATTGGGAATAAACTCAACAAAGAACAAATTTTTAAACAAAAATCTAACGTAAGGCTCGATTTTATTGAAATTGGAAAAAGAAAATTTAGAAGAATGGGTGGAGGATCGAAGGAGAATTAGAAGGAATGAATGAGACTTTAAACGGAGAAGAAGGTTGATCGAAAGAAAATGAGGAACGGCTATTATGGGAGATGGAAGGAGGATTAGGAGCGGCGGCTGACTCTCATTAGCCCGTCCTCGTTTTAGACTTTTAGTGGATGTGGAGATTCGGATTTCGATATATGAAGGAAATTTGTAGATTTTTATTACTTCGATGTAACAATGATTTCAAATCCAGTTTCACACCATTTAAATTTTTCTAAGCATCTTATCTGTTATATATGTTGACGTATCTCTCCATAAATTTACAACATATATTCTAGGAAATTCCGGGAATTTTTCGAATTTGGAACGGGGAACGAAAAATATTTTTTAAAAAATTCGAGGATCAGAGATTAGGAGATATTAATTCGAAATGTTTTTTAGAATAGATAATTGAATTTAAAATATATATTATATATTATGATTTAGCAAATTAATTTTATTAAAAAATTTATTAGAGAATGTATAAAAAAATTTGAAAATATTAAAAATCCACAATTTCCCGTGGGGATCCCCGATTCCCTGCGGGGATTCCCGTTCCCCGTTCGGGAAGGGGATCGGGGAGCAAAATATTACCCGTTCGGGGATGGGGCAGGTTCGCGGAGGGAGTATGGGTTCGGGGATCGGGAATGGGGATTGCACTCCCCGAAGTGACCCGACATCCATCCCTAATCAAAATGTAAGTCCCAAGCTAAGAAAATACAAACTCAGTACTAAGTCTAAAACACTACAGTAAAATGTAAAGAACCAATGGTGAATTGCTCGAGCAAAGTGAATAATAAGACTTGCTGATATCTTCAAACTGCAAGTTCCAAGCTAAGAACATACAAACTCAGCACTACACACTTCAGAGAATGTAAAGAACCAATAGCAATATACAATTATACATAAATTGCTTGAGCAAAGTGAATAATAATAATAATAATTGACAATCCTAGCCACAAATTGGCAATAGAATAAACTTGCAGCAAGTATAGGTGGAACTGAATTGATCTTATGAGTGATGAAAGAAGTCTAAAGCTTTATTCAAGCACAACTTTGATTTTCAGGCAAAAGAATGTAAAAAGTAAATAGCAGTCGCACTCTATCAGGGGACAATTACGTTGAAATCATTGGTCAAAATTGAGGCGACATATACATTGCTCAAGCACTATAAATATCATGGTATACAACTGTAAACATCAATCCCTAGTACTCTTCAACTGTTTTTACTGTTGACTTTCCCTTTCTCTATCCCCTTTTTCCTTACAAGGAGGTAATGATCAATCGAGCGGATCATACTTCATAATGTGTACTACAAATCAATGATACAGAACCCCTTCGAATGCTCTGTGCCAAAAAAATGCTAAGAAATCCCGCTTAGTGGTACAGATACTCACCAAAATAAGATATACATCCTCTACATAAGGCTGTAGTTCTCCTGCCTATCGTCAGAATGTACCGTGAAAATTGACAAGTTTCAGGAACAGTTGGTCACAATTGCTCTAATTTCTCAGCTAAGCCGCAGCATCTGTTGGAGTTGAATGACTTGTTGCTGTTGATCTGGTGGCAAAGAACTTAGCTGCTCTGGTGTGAGACTTAACACTTGTTGCAGTAAGGCAGACTCCAACTCTGGGGGTAGCTGCAACAGCAAAAGATAAGCAAACCCAAATCAGAAGGAATATAACTAGTTCTAGGTGTATTCTAGGCTAAGAAACCTCACACAAAGATAATTAATTCTCGGTGTTACACGAGCATTCACTAATCTACAGTAGTTCATTAAATTAAATTTACCACCATTCTCAATCCTAAATCATTAATGTTGGATTGGTTTAAAAAGTGGTGGAATACTTTTGGCAAGACTTGTTCAAATTTGATCAATTTCATATAGAATGAAAGACAAGAGTATCTTTGTATCCAACTTGCTTGGTCTCAAAGAATAAGAATACAGGCGGGAACAAATGCTAATGCAACAAATGAAGTTGAGGAATGATTTACTTTTTGTTTTGTCCTTGTGTGGGGGTGAGGTTTTAGAAAAAGTGTTATCAAATCTTGTAACAATTGCCATGTCCAGCAAGATATCGGTCTTGATACTAATACGTTCAATTTTTAGATGCCACAACTCACAAGTGCAACTAAAGCTTAAAAAAAACCATTTCATAAGAACCAAAGGTTGGCTCTGCATTAAAACACTAATGCATATCCGTACAGAAAGTCATGTAAACTGAGACAATCTCATAAGCATAGAATTAGATACTTTTGTAGGTAATCTATCATCTATAAAAATCGGATAGACTAATATATATCTAATCTTAATTGAGCAGAAAAGACAGCTAAAACAGATACATTAAAGGTAAGAATAACCAACTCCTAATTGTCTTATTTATCCAAACTAAAATCTAATAGTAATAGTAATAGATAAGTGCATTTTGATCTATTTCATAAACAAGGACTTCTAAGGATAATGTTTGCTTATCCTAATATCTCCCTCCGTGATAGGTTTCCACACATACATCACATTTATATCTTATACTTAGTTTCTGAGCATCTCTTTAATTCGTGTTATAACAATGTTTGAAAGATCAAGATTGGTTCATGAACTTAGAGGATCAAGATTGGTTCATGAACTTAGAGGATCAAGAGTGAAGTTTTCTGGATTAAATGTGGAAGCCCAGAACTTCAGAAGTACAAATATGGTCAACATCTATCCCTTTGTCTAGGACATTCAAAAGATCAAGATTCATTAAGACATATGTTTAAACTAAATATTAGGAGGCGAGGTCATGCAGGGATTGATGATTGTGACAATATTGTACATGAAGATACCGGTGCCAGCAATGATGCAGAACCAAATATTCAACCACCAATAGATCAACTTAAACTGAAGTGAGTTGTCTTTTGTTCAAATGTGAAGTTTTATAATTGTTGACTGCCACCACACATTGTTCATACTTAATAGGATATTCAACTAGAATACCTAAAGACCACTTTTGATTGAGAACTTGGGATTTAGGAAAATATAGTGTATGGTGGTGGTTAGTAAATGCCTCCATTTAACCATTTACTGTGGTAAAGCCGTAAATCAGTATCTTCTTGAAAGTCCTTGAAAACCAAATGTTAAGCCAAAAGAATATACTCGGTGGTATTTTTGGATAACTAATAAATCAACTTGCATTAAAGGTGAGTTCAAATGTGAAAATTATCGTGGAGGAGCAACTCAAATCATTGATAGGATCTTCAGCAAGAGTAACCTTTAAAACTATGTCCAATGATGGTTAGTACATGGCATATTTACCTCATGTACAATGGTGAGCAGTATCATCTTAAAAGACCTCAAAACCAAATGTCAGAAGCTCAGAGAATTCTCTCAGTGGTATTGAGTCTAGTGCTTAAGAGGCATGTGTCCATTATACAACTGATAGAAATATGTCCTTATTCGATCCAGAAGAAAAACAATGCAGTATGAGCTTACTGGGGTTAATTTAGTGAAGGAAAAAAAACTATTAATTTAGTGTTAGCCTCCTTCTCCTCCTTGGCTAAGAATCAATTGTTTACTATTGTCTGTCGGTTACTACTGATTACAAGTATGTTAGTACCATACAACCCTGTCACAGCTTTAAGTGAATATATTGCAAGTTAATCCATCAGAGTTATCACTTATCACTAATCATGACAAGTAAAAAAACAAACAATAAAATCAAAATGAATACAGGATTCAAACAATATAATGAAATCATGAAAGCTAATCTCCATTCATTTATTGCATCAATTACTAAGTGATACCTAATCAGTAAAACAGAGCTTGCTATTTGTTACTAAAACGGAATGGATAAAAAGTAACAACATATTGTACATTCATTCATACTTTCACATAGCCTTGTCCAAGTACCAGCTTTCTCGATGACCCAATATCAGGCATTAGATTTTTCCTCGAAAGGGGCACCTTTTTGTATTAAAAAGTGTTGGACGTTTGGTTTTAAACATTTTCAGCTATATCCATCCGAACAAGACAGAAATCCAGGATATCATCAAACACATATTCACATAGATTAATCGAAAAGACTCAGCTAGTCCTCCATGCCTTCATAATCATTTCATCAACATTTAACAAAGAAACAGTAAATAATAAACTCAGCAATAACATTTCATAAGAACCATATTACAAGTTCAAGGGGACCTGGTCCTATACAATCAAAGAGGCTTACGATCACAATTCAACAATTATCAATGTGTACACATTAATAAATGTTATCATTGATGGCACTTGCTAAAAACATATGTACTTTTCCTGAATTGAACAAAACCAGAAGTTACCTGAGAAGTTTGTTTTTCAGAAGTGGAGGCTTCTTCTGTTTTAGGATGGCTAATGGACATTCCGGAAACTTGAGATGGCCCAGATACAGAAGTAGACATATTGACATCTGCAGAAACAGAGGTAGACCTTCCATCATTCATTTTTAAAAGTTTGGAAGGATGATTGAATGTATCTTGATCACCATGGATCATGGTCGCCTTTTCCGATAAGCCTCGAGGCAAACGCTGATTGTTGTCCCTATCTGAATTGTTGTGAAGTTGGGGAGGTCTATCATATTCTGCACTTGTGTAATTTGGAACGCAACCCACGTTTAAGGAGCTAGACTGCTAAACAGAAAGAACATCCATTGAACATAGTTTCAACATCTAAACAGATAATTTCAAGGAACCAATACAGCCAGGGAAAAAATTCTTAAGCAACAAAACTCAGAGGCCATAATTTTCAGCAGCAATTATTACGATTTGACGAATCTTTTTATGTTTACCGTGTATACAAAAGCTACACAGTACACACTATAACCAAAGTGGATATGTACACTGTCAAATGTGGGCAACAGGATATCCAACCTTAACAGAAACAACATGACACATTTTTACATATGTCTTTAACGGCTCTTGCTATTATTTCCGGCTATAGCTTAAAAGTTTATATAAAAACTAAGTTACTATATACAGCTCAGTCAAAATAAAATAAAAATTATTGACATTTGAAATTGCAAACCTTGAATTCATTTTCATAAAGAACGACTAGCCATATTGGCTTAGTGAAAAGAAATTCTAAAACATAATTAAAACTTCTAAAGATAATACTAAAGGTTGCTTCCGGAAATATATAATTTCCAGTGACTGCTGTCCAAAGTCTTCTATGTTGCTTCCGAACTACATGACACCTCTGTGCTCCAAAATTAATTCTCTTCCACTGAAAGAACTTGATTCCATTCGGTTTGAACAAGAACCAAGCCTCCCATTATATAAATACACATGCGTGAGCAGAGGATATATGCTTTAACACTAACTTTGGCACATAAGTAAAACAAGTAAGAGTATATTTGGTCTTGCCTGCCCTTAACAATCAGTTAGTAATTAGCCTATGCATTCGCGAATGCCTTTGATACCAAACCCAGGACAGCTAGAACTAGATGGCCTTTCACAATTTAGCATATGCCATTGCTCTTGCCTACTGAACCAAAAGGCAAGCACAGCAATGAAATTGGAAATAATTATCATGTTTGGATTATGTTTGTGTCTGTATGTTCTTGTCTGCCCACACTTACTGCCAGATGTGCGTGGAAGCATGTAATGAACTTTTGCATCATAAAGTGGGATATAAGTAAAATTAGAGTGCACAAAAAGATGGAGAGAGAGCTCCAATTGTTTCATTTTATCAAAATTATTTCATTGATGTAAACTAAATCATAATTCATCTAACAAGGGAAACTCAGAATTAGAACATGAGTTATCTTTAACCATTTATACTCTAATGTGAGACTGAAGCTCCAAACATATAATACCATATCAGGCACAGTAGAAGTGTGCATTATAGTTAAACATGAACGGCAGGTTTCAGGCAATGGTTTCTAAACTATGGAGTGACATTAAGTTAGGTGAAACCTGCATTTGAAGTCGAAAATGTATCAATAATGTAATACTTGTGGTTCAGTAGTAAAAGTAGCGCCAAAATTCAATTTATAATTTCTAACGCAAGAACGTAATCTGACATGTAAACTCTAGGTGACATATTGCACCCAGGCTGATATAAATCAACAAACAACACTGTTAGAAACTTTTGTTTAAGGTGAAAGTAGCAAAATATTAATATTATGGTGGGAGATTGTTTTAAAAAGATAATAAGAACTAAGTTGCTCCTTGTTCCGCACAATGAGATGAAAACTCCTCGTTCCGCACAATGAGATGAAAATTATTTTCGTTTAATATTTTAATCCAACAGATGTTGACATAACAAACTTTGATAACTGAAGGGTCTAATATACAACCATTGATCCAAAAAGTAATAATGGTGGACATACCAAAAATGGCTCACGGGGTCCTTGTGGAAGTACCAACTGACTATTATTCCCCAATTTTGCAGGAGCGGCCTGGCTTTGATGTTGAAACAAATAAGGTTGTGCTTGCTGTTTTGAATAAGGGGAAGGTGCCACCTGTATCTGTGGCCTTACAGACATGTTCATCATATTCTGGGAGTTTACCGGTAAAACTGTTGATGCTCCAGGCAACACTGGTGTGAGACCTTGTTGCTGATAATTGCTCTGGCTTGATATGGGAAGCTGAACTCGAGGCTGCATTGAGGGAAGAGTATAATTATTTTGAACCAGTGGATTTGGATGACCAGCACCTTCTTGCGACTTGAGCATCAAATCAGAATGCAGGTTATTCTGTACAAGAGGAGGGAAGCTAGGAAGACTTTGAACTCCTGACTGCTCACCCTGTCCAGAAGAAAAAGAAGCCTGGCGAATATTTGGCATTTGCAACTACATAAATATAAAAACATTGTCAATTTCTAAAAATATTCATCAACTCAGCTATAAAATCTAAGAAGATATATGATAAAAAAGTAACAAACCATTTGTGGGGTTACAACTCCCAGCATCACCTGCGCCTGCAAGCAGAAACTCATATTATTAAAATACTACGTTGATACATACTGTCACAATATTCAAAATACAGATATTATAAGCACAAGCAAAAATATAATTGTACTGTGCAATTAGAAGTTGAGGGTTTAAGCATCCTATTGGAGCTATAAGACATGCAGAATGCACAGAAACTTGTGGGTTTTATCTTATCTTCTTTTGTATGATAAATGATAGATCATAGGCTCATAGCTTACTGAATCCAAATATTTTGATCTGTACTACATTTAGAGTTTATTTTTTGTTATTTATCAGTATCTTCTAGGCCATGCTTAGTGCTTGTTTGGTTGATTATAGGAATAGAGTTTCATGGGAATTTACATTTCCTGGGTAGTTAATTCCTTGATTAAATTCCTAGGAAGTACAAAATCTTCTTTGGTTGATATGTCGGAAGTTACAATTCATGAGAAGAGTAAGTTATCAAAGGGAAGGTAGTTAAGCAACTTCCCATACAATGTGGGAACTCACACTTCCACGGCATTTTAAGTTTCCATGCAAATGTCAACCAAACAATTTCAATCATCCCCACTTCCTAAGAAGTTCAAGTTCCTGGGAATTAGAATGTCTACCAAACGACCTCCTAGTGTTTTAGCTGAAGGGAAGAGGTTTATTGATGTTTAATGGAGTTCAATAGAGCTTCATTCGAGCCACAATTTTATTTCCGAAAAACTGTCCAGGGGCTGGACCAAAGTGCACAATTTAAAACTCAAAATGTACTGGACCAAAGTGCACAATTAAAAACTTTAAACTTACTGGACCATAGGTATACTAATGTTAATGTATTTGTGATCTTAGGAGACGCAAATTTACTCTTAATGTTTAATAATCACCTGAAAGATTGCTTTAGACAACAATGGGGTCGCAAGTAGTAGTTGACGTGCTTGTTCCTTGTTTTCCGTAGCTAGTACCTGTCATTAAGGAATAAGGCATATTGTGAATACAAATTACTTCATAGTTCATAACTTCATACGGATCATTTGAGCTGTACTTGAAATATACTAACCTTCAGCTCGGATATAATGTCAATCAGCTGGTTTTTTGACATTTTGGACAGGTGCATTGTCAAAGGATCACTACCAAATCCTGGCTGATTTTCCAAACCGACTTGAGTCTGCTTCGTTGCAATCTGAGCGCCACCAAGGGCTCCAGCCATGACGTTTGCAGCAGCAATAGCTACTGGAAGACCAATTGGCTGGTGGAGACCAGAACCTGGCCGGGGTGCTTGGGCCCCAGGTTGCTTTTGAGTATCTGCGGCAAACCAATATATAAGTATAAACACGACTATTTGCGTGTACCAAATGTTCCGCACAAATGACCTGGCAAAGTTCCTAGAGGAGAGTAAGGATTAACAAAACATCTAAAAGAAGAATAAGAATAAACTGACCGCCTATATTTGTATTCATTCCAGGTCCACCATGACCCTGCAAAACAAGAGTCATCCAGCTACTGACATTAATTCAAATAACGACATTTCATAGATAAAAGTAAATTTGACTGGAGATCAAAACAAATACTATGAAATGTAATTGCAAGCACCTCGACTTTGTTGTACAACAATGAATAGATTAGGTTTAGATGTGATTGTCAATCAAACAGATACGAATTAATAAGTGAAAGTAGAAAAGCTTTAACGTGGGCGAAAATGTGGGCCAATAGATGCTGACGCACTCAAAACAGTTCAACTACTCATCCTTTTTAGAATAATGTTATAGAGAATTTGTAACACTCTTAAAGGATAAACATTTACTGAGTGAGTTATAGCCAGCACAGGTCAGGTTGCACATAAAAAATAACACAAATTATATATGTAGTACTGTACTCAAAACTTTACCATTACAGAATTTAGGAAATTGTATTCATTTGGATCCAGAAAAGTGTTGATCCGAATGCTTGGGTAATTTGAGATTGTTTTTAACCACAAAAACTATGTAAATCATGCAAAACTTGCAACAGGACATCAGCAGATCTAGGTAAGGTTTTTGAGGTTGACCTACACATATATCTACTTTTCACATAGAATGAATGTTGGGCATGAAGGATAGAGTTGCTTCAGAAAGTTTCTCTAAAGTTCCCATGTACATACATATACATACACATGATTCCCTCTGTTAAAGAAAGACTGGCCTGTTAAAATTCTGGTCCAATTGACTGAAATTTGAACTAAAATGAACAAATATAATTTTACATATTTACAATCTTGAAGTTGGATTTGTAGTAATTAGATGAAGTTTCTTCAATAGATAATCTTAAATTAGAATCAAAGAATAATTTTTGACAAAAATGGTTAATTTAAAAAAAAAACAGACATGGAAAGCAAGGCATAAGATTGAATTTACATAATTTAATGAAATAATCATGTTTGAGGTCGAATTTCGCCTCGTCTTTCTCAGTTTTTCTTACCTTAATTATCCGAGTGAACTCACAAATTTTTATATTCGGTACGACTCTTATATAGTAACTTAACCATTGTATCTTTGATTTTTCTACAAAAAAAAATGTATTTGTTGTCTTTTATAGTATTCTTTGAATGTTTGACTTAGTATGACATTGTTATGGTAACAGTAAAAACAATGTATACATTTAGTAATTCATAGTAGAATTGTAGCGAACCGACTGTATTTCCTAAAAAGCCATACAAAGATATTTTCGCCAATACATTTTTTTCCCAAAAGTTAAATTAAAAATGAGATGTGTTTCTGGATAAGCAAACTTTAACAGTTGAAAGCTTGTTAAATGATTTAAAGTGTTATCATCTTGGAAATATCTTATAATATTATAATCAGTGATAAACTTTCCATGTCCATGTCAAAGGAGTTTATAGACTTTGAAGTGTTGTTTAAGTTGTGTCTTGTGAATCATACTAATCAGATATCTAACATGGCTTGGAGCCGCAGTATACTTAGTGGTATCATGTGTCTCTATTGTTAAATCAGATAATCTAGCTATTTCGGGACATCATTATGAAACTATTGTACTTTTGACTCTTAGAAAGAACATCCTTCATAAAATTTTCAAATAAAAATGTATATTTACTCTAAAGAAGTAAGATGGTCATTTGAAATATCATATTGGTTATAAAGTGTAATAAGTAAGAAAATAGTGACTTCGAAGTTCAATAGAATCTAGAACAAGACTATGACCAAGGCGAAGCAGAGAATTAAACAGCTTTCTAAGACATAGAAAATTGTCTACCTGTTCTCGGCTTTTATCCGTATTCTTATCATTTTCAGCAAAATCAACTCGCAATTGCCTGCCATTGATCTCATAACCCTGAAGATTTCGGCGAGCACTTAAAGCTGTCTCTTCATCCTTGTATTCACAGAAGCCATAACCTTTTGGCTTCCCCGTTTCTCTATCAATAACTAATCTGAGAGAGTAACAGAGAAATTTAGACTTCTGCTAAAGATATAATTTGGATCATACACAAAATTAAACATGAGTAATCAAAAAGTTTTTTTTCCCAAAGATATTGCAATAAAGAAAGAAGTGTCCATGAAACAGCTAATCACCACTCAGAGCTACAATGCACCATCACTAACTAGATTACAAATCTTCTTTTTGCCATTCAGCTAAACCTACTATTAACTAAACTTACGTATGCATTATGTCGTTGTAGCTTATCGGACAAAAATAGTCTCTAAGTGCAATATATACGATATGAAACATTTTTAGCACTCATGATTGACGATTGCAGCTTGCTTATGATATTCTAAATGCTTATCATTGGTCTAAGAAAGATGGAGCTTATGATATTCTCATAACAGTAAATGGTCAATATTACGTAAGAGATAATAAGGGTATTCGCTGTGCAGTAACAGAATGAAAATGCCAAGGAGATTCTGAAAAAGTTCAAACCCAAAGAATGTAAAGAGATGAGTGATTCTAGAAACTATAAGTAAAAGCTTTGAAATATGAATCTTAAAAGATAGATCATTAGATTATAGCACATCTGCGAAACATGTTTGGCTTCTTGTTATATCTCACAGCTTTGTGCAAGAAAATGGCACCTCAAAGCTACAAGGGTTTCTCAAGAAAGTGATGAAAGCAAAGATAGCCGCAGCACGTCGTGCCTCACTTTCACTATTATAACTAATTAAGTACTTAGTGACGGTTTCCACCTTATGCGAGGGTTCTTAAAAACAAATTATGGTATTCTATTCTCAAACATTATACTCAAATTATATCTAAAATAAAAAAATTAAATTCCATAGCACTCTCTTTGTCAAACTAGTCTTTAATAAAGTTTAAATGGATCACAGAAAACATGCAACTATAGTCTCCTTGTCGATTAACAAAAACTGACCTGAATGAAACAACAGGACCGACCTCCTCACATATACGAATAAGCTGTTCTTCAGTAGCATCATATGGTATATTCCCAACTGTCAAAGGATAAAATTCTGAACTTAGGCCTCAGAAACAATTTTGGAATAAGAGTTAAAACAAATTACCAAGATGTTCTATAGCAATCCTCTTGAAAAACTTGTAAATATACATCTTAGAAAGTTATAGTCACTCAGAAATCAGATAGAAACAAGTACCGAATACACATCGATGCTGAGAAGTAGCCATCTGTATCAACAGATAAAAGAGAATACTTCTCTGTCTCCTTTGTCGTTATCACTGAATTTCACACAATACTTCTTTCTTCTTTATTAGCAGATGAAGAAGAAGTAGCTGAATATCAAACTCACTCCATCTTAATCCTCTCCGTCGCTATCACTGATTTTCACACAATTCTTCCGCACTCAATTTGTACATTTCCACCCTGTTGTCGATAACTTTCTGCCACAATACTAATGCTGTAAAAAAAATTAAAAAAAAAAAAAAAAACATGCTACTTTTAATATCACAAAACAACAGATCCTAACATATAGTGTATTGCATAACAGCTACATACTTACGGGAAGTCGTAAAGCTGGTAAGTATAACATATACATAAAATACAGTAATACATGTTAATCTAATAAGTTCAACTGCTGCTCAATTGTTGACAAATTTCGAGCTTCTACTAGACTATACAAACATATATGCATACATACATGAAAAAAAAATTGCAAGCTTTTATGCCATATAATCTAACAATTACTGTACAATTGTGTGTGTAATAATGTTGTATGAACAATTGAAACCCTAAAATAGATAAATTAAACAACTTTAACATCGTATATACACGAATTGTAAAACCGTAATTGTGAATTCGAGAATAAAGAGGTAAAAAAGAGACCTTTAAGTCGCCGGAAAAACAAGAAGATTTAATCGCCGGAATAGACAATCGCCGGAGCAGTTAGAATTAGGACAAATTATTGAGGAGAGGGGTTCGTCAATGGTTTTAGTTGGCTGCTTTTTTACTAGTTCGATATGAGTTCGGTTTATTGTTAGATTAAAATAGATTAGTGATAAGAATTATAATATAAAGAGTATTTAGAGGAGAGAAATAATAGATTTTATTGAAAGAAATTGTGTATATACAAGTTTAAGAATGGTGTCTATTTATAGGCTTGTAGGTTACATGAATCAAGTACAATGAAAGGTCAAGAGTCTCAATATTAATGGAGGAAAGTTAAAAACCAAAAGTCATCCAATTATTACATAACACTCCCCCTGGATGACTTGTACGAACACCATGCCTCGTTAAAACCTTACTAGGAAAAATCCTGTGGGAAAAACCCTAGTGAAGGAAAAAGAGTACATGTGTTGTACATATATTAAAGTGAAGTGTCTCCCCCTCATTTTAGCATGACTATATAAATCATCATAAATCTCGAAGTTTACGCATTCCAATCTTGTGTACCAACTTCTCGAAGGGAGATGTAGGAAGTGCCTTTGTGAATAAATCAGCCGGATTATCACATGAGCGGATCTGACAGACATCAATTTCTCCCATTTGCTGAAGTTCATGGGTGAGAAGAATTTTGGATCGATGTGCTTTGTCCTGTCTCCTTTGATGTAGCCTTCTCTAGTTTGAGTGATACATGCTTCATTATCTTCGAATAGAACAGTAGGACTTCCTTTATTGACTGAAAGACCACATGATTCTCGAATATGATGGACCAAAGACCTTAGCCACACGCATTCTCGACTAGCTTCATGTAGTGCCAATAATTCAGCATGGTTCGAAGAAGTTGCTGCAAGTGTTTGCTTTGTAGATCGCCAAGATATTGCGGTATCACCATACGTGAATACATAACCTGTTTGTGATCTACCTTTATGGGGATCAGATCGATAACCTGCATCTGCATAACCAACTAATTCTACTTTTGAGTTTTTAGAATAAAACAAACCCATATCCATTGTACCTCGAAGATATCTAAAAATTTGTTTCACACCAGTCCAATGTCTTCGAGTTGGAGCAGAACTATGCCTTACCAATAAATTAACAGAAAAAACAATATCAGGTCGTGTACAATTGGCAAGGTACATTAGTGCACCAATGGCACTAAGATATGGTACTTCGGGACCAAGAAGTTCTTCTCCTTCTTCTCTTGGGCGGAATGGATCCTTTTTCTTTTCAAGTGAGCGAACAACCATAGGTGTACTTACAGGATATGCTTTATCCATAATAAATCTCTTGAGGATCTTTTCAATATATGATGACTGGTGGACAAAAATTCCTTTGGATAGATGTTCGACTTGAAAACCAAGGCATAGTTTTGTTTTACCCAAGTCTTTCATTTCAAATTCTCTTTTCAAATATTCAATTGTTTCATTAAGCTCATCTTGGTTCCCAATGATGTTTAGATCATCAACATAAACCGCAATTATAGTAAACCCCATTTTTGTCCTTTTAATAAAAACACATGGACAAATTACATTATTAACATATCCATTTTTCAAAAGGTACTCACTGAGGCGATTATACCACATTCGACCTGATTGTTTTAACCCATACAATGATCTTTGTAATTTAATTGAATAAATTTCTCGGGGTCTTGAACTACATGCTTCAGGCATTTTTAATCCATCGGGAATTTTCATGTAAATATTATTATCAAGTGACCCATATAAGTAAGCAGTCACAACATCCATCAAATTCATTCGGAGCCCTTCTAAAATTGATAGACTTAGTAAGAATCTGAATGTTGTTGCATCCATTACCGGGGAATAAGTCTCTTCATAATCAATTCCCGGTCTTTGTGAGAAGCCTTGTGCAACAAGGCGTGCCTTATATCTCACAACTTCATTTTTCTCATTTATTTTGCGCACAAATACCCATCTATATCCAACGGGTTTCACACCTGCAGGTGTTTGGACAATAGGTCCAAAAACTTGACATTTTTCAAGTGATTTCAATTCTGCCTCAATAGCATCTTTCCATTTTGGCCAATCATTTCTTCTTTTACATTCATAAATCGATTTAGGTTCATGATCCTCAATTTCTTCAGAAATGTCAAGTGCAGCTGCATATGCAAATATGTCATCCATGACAATTTCTTTTCTATTCCACCTTTTTCCTGAAATGATATAATTTATCGAGATCTCTTCATTGTCCTCAATTTCAGGTGTTTGATCATCTTTTGAAGACGTCTCTTCAGTGATCAATTCTATTTCATTTGGAATGATGTCATTTAATGTACCAGCTTGTTTATCAAGTTTCCTTGATTTTCTAGGATTTTTATCTTTGGATCCAATAGGTCTACCACGCTTCTGGCGTGCTTTAGACTCATTTGCTAGCAAGACTTTATTTTCTTCATCAGGAAGTTTTATTTTACAAGGAACATTGACAGCCGGTATATGTGACTTCGTTACTGTCTTGACATCGGTAAATGAATCAGGCAATTTATTTGCAACCTCTTGTAGGTGGATAATCTTTTGAACTTCAAGTTCACACTGATTTGTGCGAGGATCATAATGAGATAGAGATGCGGCATTCCATAAAATTTCTTGTCTTTCTTTTTCAAATTTTGACTTATCTCCCCCTAATGCAGGAAAAACTGTCTCATCAAACTGACAGTCGGCAAATCTTGACTTAAATAAATCACCAGTCATGGACTCCAAATATTTTATAATTGAGGGAGAGTCAAACCCAACGTATACCCCTAATCTTCTTTGGGGTCCCATTTTTGTTCGTTGGGGAGGAGATATCGGAATATAAACTGCACACCCAAAAACTCTCAAGTGAGAAATATTTGGTTCTTGACCATTTACAAGCTGTATTGGGGAATATTTATGATAAGCAGTCGGTCTTAAATGAACAAGTGATGCAGCATGTAATATTGCATGTCCCCAAGCAGTATTTGGTAATTTTGTTTTCATAAGCAAGGGTCTAGCAATCAATTGTAGCCTCTTAATAAAAGATTCTGCTAAACCATTTTGGGTATGTGTGTGCGGAACCGGATGTTCCACATCAATCCCAATTGACATGCAATAATCATTAAAAGATTGAGAAGTAAATTCTCCTGCATTATCCAATCGAATTTTCTTAATTGCATGATCTGGGAATTGTGTCCTTAATCGAATTATTTGAGCAAGGAATCTTGCAAATGCAATATTACGAGTGGACAATAAACTAACATGCGACCAACGTGTTGATGCATCTATAAGTACCGTAAAGTACTGAAATGGTCCACTTGATGGTGTAATAGGTCCACATATATCTCCTTGAATTCGTTCAAAAAATGATGGACACTCAATCGCAACTTTCACATGCGATGGCTTTGTTATTAGTTTTCCTTGAAAGCAAGCAACACAAGAAAAATCTTTGGACAATGGAACAATCTTATTCTTTAGAGGATGTCCATTTGAATTTTCAATAATTCTTCGCATCATTGTTGAACCCGGATGACCTAAGCGATTATGCCACATAAGAAAATTTTTCGGGTTTGCAAATTTTTGACTCATTATCATGTGTGTCTCTACTGGATTAATAAAGGTATGATATAATCCAGATTTATATGATGGGAGTTTTTCTATTATTTGCTTCCTCCCAGAGACTATAGATGTGATACATAAATATTCATCGTCATTTTCTTTTGTTGTTTCAATATGATAGCCATTGTGGCGTATATCTTTGAAACTCAAAAGGTTTCTTTTTGATCGGGTAGAGAACATGGCATTCTCAATAAATAAATGTGTACCATTAGGTAACACTATACTTGCTCTTCCGGAGCCTTCAATAATATCTGATGCACCCGATATTGTGTTTACATTAGCTTTAGCTAATATGAGATGCGAAAAATATTCTTTCTTTCTCAAAATTGTATGTGTTGTTGCACTATCCGCAAGACAAAATAATTGCTCATCTTTCATAGCACATAATGAGAGATCACTAACCATATTCCTTCGCAAAATAAATATATAAATAAAGATTAGAATAATATCCAAAACAATCCATTCATAATGAAAGAGAATTACACGGACCGCATAAAGTAAAGTCAAATCATTTTATAGTTCAAACAGAAATATGAAATATTCAATAAGCAAAAGCAAAGTTTTAATATATGGTCTAATTATTGCCACCACCAGATATGGCCATCTCATCATTCCCATCTTCAAAGAAATCACCAACTTCCATGTGAGTGAGTCCCGAAGGATCAATTGGATCTGCACCACTAAGGTGTGCTTCAAGATGAGCAATTCCCAAGGGATCATTTTGTTCAGCAAAATTAGTTTCAACATTTTTCAAAGAGGCTTGATAAAGGTCAGCAAAGTGCTTGGAGGTACGACATGTACGTCTCCAATGGCCTTTCATTCCACAACGACTACAAACACTTTCAACCCTTTTCACCATTGTACTTCCCTCGGGTTTCTCTTCCTTTTTTGTCCACTTCTGGTGGTGAGGCTTCCTTTTAAAGTTGGTGAAATTTTGATGATTATGTCCTCGACCATGCCCAAAATTACGACCATGGGCACGTCCACGTCCATATCCACGACCACGCCCACGTCCAAATGGCTTATTATCTCCATATTCATTGTTAGTCACCGCATTCACTTCAGGGAATGGTGTTGAGCCAGTTGGACGTGCTTGATGATTTTTCAGCAAAAGTTCATTATTTTGCTCAGTAAGAAGCAATACAGAAATAAGCTCAGAATATTTCGTGAATCCACGTTCACGATATTGTTGTTGTAGGAGCATATTATTGGCATGGAAAGTGGAATATGTTTTTTCCAACATATCTTTATCGGTGATACTCTCTCCACATAATTTTAATTGAGATGTAATTTTGAACATGGCAGAGTTATACTCGCTCACACTTTTATAATCTTGCAATCGCAAGTGTAGCCAATCATAGCGAGCTTTTTGGAGTATCACCGTTTTTTGATGGTCATATCTTTCTTTGAGATCCTTCCAAAGAATTGATGGATCTTTAATATTTAAATATTCAGTTTTTAGGCCTTCATCAAGGTGATGGCGAAGAAATATCATAGCCTTTGCCTTATCTTGTTCGGAGGTTTTATTTCCCTTTTTTATGGTGTCACCAAGACCCATAGCACTCAAATGAATTTCGGCATCCAAGATCCAAGTCAAATAATTTTTTACAGTAACATCAAGTGCGTTGAACTCAAGTTTCGTAAGATTTGACATTTTCACTAACCAAAATTTTAATCAAAATTAACATACAAGCACATCCATATAATAATATAAAAATCATATTGTATTGCATACATGAGACATGATATAATAATATAATTTGGTAACAATCTGTATAGTAAAATGGTGCAAGAAAGTCATGCATTAATTTAAACAATAAGATAACAATTAATATTGCAACCCACTTTATGCATGCATATATAAATAAATTGAGTATTGCATGACTTGTATTAAAGTAGATAGTGTTCTTCAACTTGGAGTACTAGTAAGCCTTAAATCTGTGATATCAAGCTCAGTTAGAGTTGGTTCGTGCTGATAACGTGATAAGAATTATAATATAAAGAGTATTTAGAGGAGAGAACAATAGATTTTATTGAAAGAAATTGTGTATATACAAGCTTAAGAATGGTGCCTATTTATAGGCTTGTAGGTTACATGAATCAAGTACAATGAAAGGTCAAGAGTCTCAATATTAATGGAGGAAAGTTAAAAGCCAAAAGTCATCCAATTATTACATAACAATTAGGTATTATTATTTTATATTTTTTAGAATATTTTTTTATAAATTATAGAAGTTGTTGTAAATAATAAAATTATGGGGTTAATTATCAAGTTGGTCACTAAGGTGGGCTTAAAGTATCAAGTTGGTCACCAAACTGAAAACGGTCTCAAACAGGTCATTAAAGTCAGTTATAGGTACATTCTGTTAATTAACTTACTTTTCCCGGATGAAAAATACTAATAATAATGTTTTTTTTTTTAATTTTATGATCAACAATCTATATGATAGGGTAGCATATTTATTTTCGACAATAAAATTCAGGAAATCAACATTAATATTAGTATTTTTCGTTCAGGAAAAGTAAGTTATTTAACATAGTGTACATATAACTCACTTTAATGACCTGTTTGATACCGTTTTCAGTTTGGTGACCAACTCGATACTTTAAGCCCACTTTAGTGACCAACCTGATAATTAACCCTAAATTTATGTGGATGTCCTTTCGGGTGAATGTCACAGTGGCACGGGCATGCCAGATTGGGCATGCATGCCTATAGGCATGCCTTTTCATGATTTGGCATGCTTTTTTATTAATTTATTATTATTATTTTATATTATTATATGTAAATAATAAATATAATTTTAATATATATGTCATATGATATGGGCTAAAAATTAACCCTAAAGACACATTTAATGTTGCATTAATTAGACCCAGTATGGTCCAAACGTGGGGCCCACCAACAGGGTCCAAAACCCTATTTTAAGTATTAATTTCGTAATTAATATTGAGGGATAATCAACAGCTGGGAAGTACAAGTCAAATAAGGATATTATCTCTCCAAAGAGTAGCCTCCAAGGCACATTGTCATACAAGGAAACAGACTCCTACAAGAAAGGAGTCTAGAACCTTCCTCAAGGCTGACTTGCCCACTAAGTCACCTAACCCTACTATAATTCTCAGGCTTCTAAGCCTATATAAAGGGTCAGACCCCTCACCCTAGAACTACGTTTTTTGGTTTGATCTTTGATATTTATCAAAGTACGTAGGCATCTTGTGAAGGCAGATTCAGCCACGAGCACAAGAGCAGCCATTAAAGCACGAAGCTCACGTACTCTAGCATTAATTACGCACAAACCCTAGCCGCAATTAAATAACCTAGTTTTTATTCCACAACATTTGGCGCCGTCTGTGGGACGACAACATCAACCATGGTTCAAACACGAAGAACAACACCAGTTGTAACTGAGGCCGTGCCACTCAGCTCTGCTCCACCCCTGACCGAACAGGCTCCCCTAGCATCAAGGGCGATCATCCAACAGGCTCCCCCAGCATCAGGGGCGATCATCCAACAGGCTCCCCCAGCATCAGGGGTGATCACCCAATCTCAAGTTTCTCAACAATCAGGGGCAATTCCCCACGTTGAGAGTACGCTGCCTCAGATCGACCAAGCAGGACGAGGAACCAACCCTCTTCAGATGGTGGTCTCTCCTCTTTTTAATCCTGACAACCCACCACCAGGGGTACAGATCCACACCACGGATCTCCCCTTGAATACTAACCCGAGGTATGGTCTGCCTAACCACCCTCTAGCTGATCGGGGAGCAGGGCCAAGCGGGCATGCCATGCAAATACAGGATCCATCCTATATTAGAGGATTGGGTCCTTATCAGGATGACTACTCTGGCCCCTATTCTGATGATTCGTCATCTGAGGATGATGATCGTGATGAACATCCAAGGAGGCGACGTGTTAGCGGAGAACCTCGAGCGAGGACCCAAGGAATCCATGATGGACCTCCACAAACGGCTGAGGAGAGGATTAAGGCTCATGAGGCTGAGATCCAAAGGCTAAAGGATGACATAGCAAGGGAACAGGCAAGACAGAGTCTAATTCGACCCCCTCCAATCTCAGGAAGGATTCCCGTTATAGATTTGGAGAGGTCCTCAAGAAGACAGAAGAGGGCTGATGTCCCAACAAGAGAAGCTATGAGGGTGGAAACCCCCAGCAGTAACCCCAAGGATCTCATGCCACTTGGAGATCCTGATGATCCCACACCCCCGTTTACTGAGGAGGTGATGAATGCTCATATTTCTAGGAAGTTTAAGATGCCGACAATTAAGGCTTATGATGGAACGGGTGATCCCGCAAATCACGTCAGGACGTTCTCAAACGCACTGCTACTGCAGCCTGCAAGTGATGCCCTAAAGTGCATAGCGTTCCCCCAAACCCGATCGGGCATGGATCAGAGATGTATAGCCGATTGCCTGCGAACTCTATTGGCTCTTTTAAGGAGTTGAGTGCCGCTTTCGTTAGCCAATTCATTAGCGGAAGGGTGCATGAGAAGAGCTCCGCATCTCTTATGTATGTGGTGCAAGGAAAGAATGAAAATCTGAGGGATTACCTCAAGCGATTAACTAAGGAGACCCTGAATATCACTGATTTGGAAAATAAGGTGGCAATGGTAGCCCTGGAACACGGAACCACTGACCTCTTCTTCAAGAGATCATTGGCGAAGCATCCCCCTGAGAACATGGCTGAGCTTCAACGAAGGGCTGATAAGTATATTAAAGCTGAGGATAGCTTGAAGAAAGAAACCACCGTAGGCGGAGGAGGAGGTAACAATGACTCCAAGAAGCGAAAGCAAGACCAGGACTATGATGATCAAGAGTATGATGCTAGGGACAAGTATCCCCGAACTAGCGAGGACTCTAACTCTGCCCCTAAGAAGAACCAAGGGTCAAGGTTCACTGAGTATGCAAGGTTGAATACTCCTAGGAGTCGAATCTTGTTGGACATTGAGAATGATAAGGATTTCAGATGGCCGAAGCCACTCAGGGGTGATCCCGCAAAGAGAAACCAGAATCAGTATTGTAGATTCCATAGAGACGTGGGGCATGACACTGACGATTGCAAGCAACTCAAAGATGAGATCGAGTTTTTGATCCGTAGAGGGAAACTGAGGCACTTCACTAAGGGTGAAGACCGTGGTAATCAGAGAAGAGACTATAATAGAAGGGATGACGATCAAGATCGCAACCCACAGCCCCGAGGGCCAGTAATCAACATGATCTCAGGAGGCCCGACTGCGGCCGGGACAACTAGGAACTCTCGAAAGGCTTATGCCCGAGAGGTGTTGCACATCGTGGGAGAGGCCCCGAATCGTGAAAAAACTGAGGTAGCGGTTAGTTTTGATGACTCAGACTTGGAAGGGGTGAAGTTCCCCCATGACGACCCGTTGGTCATAACTCCTGTGATTGGAAACTCGGAGGTGAAGCGAGTCTTGATAGACAATGGAGCTTCCATTAACATTCTGGTTCATGATGTGTTTGTGAAGATGGGATACACTGATCCTCAGTTAACCCCCAATAACATGCCTATATATGGATTTAATGGAGTAGAATCCAAAGTTGAAGGGACTATTCAGCTGCCTGTAACTATCGGGCAAGAGCCCAAGGAGGCCACTCAGATGTTGGACTTCCTGGTAATCAAGGCGGCTTCAACGTACAATGCTATCCTTGGAAGGACTGGACTTCATACATTCAAGGCTGTTGCCTCAACCTATCATGTGAAGATCAAGTTCCCTACCAAGAATGGTGTTGGAGAACATAAAGGTGATCAAAAGATGGCACGAAGCTGTTATGTAGCCTCGTTAAGGCTTGACGACGTCGGGGGCAGGTCCTTCCGATTGAAGACATGGATGTCCACAGTGGTAAGGCCAAGAAAGGTCAGCAGAGGACATCACACAGAAGCCTCGGACAGCCATTGAGGCTACGGCGTTAACTGACTTTGTGGTTGAGTGTACCATTGGCAACCAAGAAGCGGGGGGCAGGAGGTAGTACCCCAAGCAGGAAGTGAACTTCAGAATAAGAATGAGGAGACCAGAAGGAGTGGTGGGTGCTCTATTTTGATGGAGCATCAAAAACAAAATCAAGTGGTGCAGACCTAGTCTTGCAAAGGCTCGATTAGGCTTAAGTTATCCTAGTAGGACTTAACTTCATATTTATATAGTAGAAGTAGAAATAAGGTTCATTAAAACCATTGCAGAGCATGTTGCTCCGAGTAGGACAGTTGTACTCTATGTAAGGGTTGAACCCATTTCAAGTTATTAATGCAAGTTTGTTTTCCATTTCAGGTTAAGTTCTGGAAAGCCCCGATGGGTTCACACTCGAGTATGCCTTGAAGTTGGACTTCCAAACAACCTACAACGAGGCGGAGTATGAAGCTCTGATAGCCAACTTTGGACTGATGTTAGGTCCGATAAGATTGTAGAAGGGGGGGTTGAATACAATCTTTACCTTTTTATCGAAATTTGTCCGTTAGATAATATTTTAGCAAAGACAAATTTGTGCGGAATTACTTAACACAATTTTTCAAGTTGAATATAACTGTATATTAACTTGATGCGGTGTTACAAAATCAGTATAACAACTTATCAAGATGTTAATAACTAATTAGAAAATTCGACATGAACTTTTCTAATTTAGTTAATAATGATCAAGATAAGAACTAGGAAACTTAATTCGCTAGTAGTACAAGAATCACAAGTAATCAAGTTCTCTCGGATAGAATATTACAAAGATGAAGAACTTGAATTTCTAGGAATTTGTTTAGGCTTTGGTGTTCTTGAGTTTCTTGAGAGAAAATCTGCTGGATAGAATTATATTCTGCTGTGTTTTTCAGTTATGACATAATCTGCTGTCTTTGGTTCTTTTATATCAGCAATAAGTCTTGCTAGCTTTTTGTAGGATATTTAACTGCTCCAGCATGACTTAATCTGCTTCCAAGACTTAATTTTTCTTCATTAAGACTTACACAAACCTCCATTAAGACATAAACCTGGTCGGTATGACTTAATAAAAGTTCGGTATGACCTAAAACAGCTGGCAGGTGGTCGGTATGACTTAATCAGGATATTTTGGCTCGGTATGACATAATCTGAAATTGCTCGGTATGACCTAAACTGCAATCTTCAGTCGGTATGACATAATCCAGAAGCTTAGCTCGGTAAGACATAATGTTGAAGCTTCTCGGTAAGACATAATGTTGAAGCTTCTCGGTAAGACATAATGTTGAAGCTTCTCGGTAAGACATAATGTTGAAGCTTCTCGGTATGACATAATTTAGGTCATACCGATTTTGTCTTCACCAAGACATAATCCAATCCTTTTCCTTTTAAGTCATATTGATCCATTTAATTAATTAATGATTATCCAATTCACATTTAATTGATACAATAATTAATTTATTAAATAAATTAATTTTTCAAGAATTAATTCATTTAATTAAATCAACTAAATGATTTATATCAATTATAAATGAATTTAATTAAATCAATAAATAATTAATTTAATTCTTACAAACCACTGAAGGTAGTAAAGAATTACCACTGACTTGTGTTGACGTTCGATGTACTGTCTGGTTCATGAACGACTAACTTCAATGATGCTTCTTCACTTTTGACTTTAGGTTGTGGTTTATTTCTTCTCTCAATTCTCTTGTACTGTAACTGACATTCAAACTATCATTCGAAAAATCTCTGTCACTGTTCAAATGAATCCATTCGCTTCAATGCTATACTGGGGCTTGATCAGATAACTGAATCGTCTTCCAGTGTACGACATCAAAACTATAGATTGACTTTCTTCTTTCTTCTGACAGATATTGCTTCCTGAGATTCCTGTGACAGATCATACGTATATTTACTTATTACAATTTGGTTTAAGTTGATTAGGATCCTCTAACTACAAATAGGCTGAGTCATATGCCTTTCAATCTTCCCCTATTTGTTTGTTAGACAATAACAACCAAATACCTAGAGGATACCTCAACTAATTCAACTTAACCAAATGAAAGATAAAATATTAAACGTAAAGCAAATATCAAATAGTTCTGGTTTATATTAAACATTTCCAGATTCAAACAAAATGATAAATACAAGATAGATGATCCTTTAGCCTGATCATATTTAACATATTCCTATCTTGAACTATCTAGCTCTAAAGATAATACACGTAGAGCTGATCTTCAATTACTGTCTTCTCGTCTAAATTCTTCTTCTTCTGGCTCATCTGTGACTTGAAGTTTCATGTGTAAATCAGAATCAACAAGACGCACTCTTCTTGATGACAATCCTTGAGGTAAGACTAAAGGAATTCCAAGCTTCTTTCTCAGTTCACCTTGAAATTTCTTGTAATCTTTTATATTCGTTTGTGCATAGGATCGAATGTGATCTGCAGCTATTACCTTTTCTTCAGTCAAGAATCCATGATTTCTGAGAGCATATTCAGCATATACCAAGTGTTTTGCATGATGTTCATATAACTCATCTGTCTGAAGATTGATTGAATGAAGTACCTCTCCCTTAAGAAATTTTACTTGTGGAGGATCCTTAATCACTTCTGGTCCAGCTCTTTCAGCAAATTCTTTGAACTTCTCATGTAACAACACACCTAGCTCAGAAGATGTTCTCACCTTAGGCCTAAGTACCCAAATCTCTGTCAGCGATCTGTCATAAAAGAACTGAATAGATACTCTGAAAGTTCCAACATTATGACAATCCACAAATATTACCAGCTCATCAGATTTGGGTTCAAATGCAGTAGTTATCCTGATGACTTCTACCTTTAAGGCCCTTATATACATATCATGAATTGGATTTGCCAGTTTGAATTCCTCGAGAATTTCTCCAAGACGACGATCTTCATAATCAGAACTCTGAGGTGAATCAATTGCTTTTTGAGCACGTTCCCATTTGTCACCGCTCTCTAGTCTGATATATGTCTTTCTCTTCTCAACATTTATAGCATGTAATCGTTGTAATGCTTGCTGTTCAGCTTTCTGAAGTTCTTCATTTCGTGCAATTTGATCTAATGACTTTTGAAGCTTTTCTTCTCTCATCAGCAAATTAGCTTCCCTCTGAGCAAATAATTCTTCAGATTCTTTCTCTGCTTGTTGAGCTTCATATTCAGATATCACTGGTTCTTCTTCTTCCCAGTGACTTAAATCTGGTTCAGGTAATTTCTCACCTTCATCAGAAAAATCAAAGTCATCAAAAACATCAAGATTATCTGGTTCACCCGTGACTTGATCATCTGCAACAACTTTCTTCTTCCCCTTATTCCTCCTGTCTTCACTGTCTGTATCAGATTTATCAGATTTACCTCCTTTCTCTCCTTGTCCTTTCTCACCACCTTGTGATTTCTGTGCCTGTTGTGATTTCTCCCCCTTAGTTGAGGAATCCTCTACAGATTTATCAGTTGCACCAGCTTCAGGATCTCGTTCATCATCATCACCACCTATTCTTGCAAAGAATTCTCTTTCTTCGGTAGTTGGTGTGCGATTTTGACTGATCAGATGAAATAAATGCCTTAATCCTTTAGCTTGATGTGCATTTTGCTTCTCAACTTGATCTAGTCGAAAATCAGTAGAACGCTGATTTTCATGCACTTCTTCCTGTAGATTGTCAACCTTGTTGGAGATTTCAGTAATGATTTTGTCTTGTGCCACAGTGACCTCACCAGAATCATCAAGAGCTTTTTCATGAGAAAGTTCGAGAGTTTTGATTTAATTAGTGAAGAATGTCTTCAAGTTGTTGATGTCACCCTTTATCGAAGTAAGCTGATTATCAACAGAGGTGGATGGAGAAGACTGTTTATCCACTTGTGCTCGAAGTAATCTAGCTTCAGCTTTACTTGCTTCTAGTTCCCTTTCCAGATCTTGTATTTTTTGTAACAATGAGAGAGTGTATGTGTCTATGTGTGCACTCACCTGAGTTTCACTCTGAATTTCACTCACCTGATGTGCATGTGTATCACTCAATTTTGTGGAAATCCTCACATCACTCCTCTCAATTTCCTTAGCTTTTCCAGAAATGGTACCTGCAGTTAAAATCACCCTAGCCTCCTCTGGGAAGGTCAGTGGTGGTGCAATGGGAGTTCGCAAATCCCTGTCCTCAATCAATTCTACTTGTACATTTGGATTTGTAATCTGAATTGCTTCAGTAGTAGATTGATCAAGTTGCCTTCCACTTTCTTCAGTCGAAACTGCGAGTGGAAACTCCCTTGAGGGATCTAGGAATGTTTCTCCTAGGAGGGGAGATGATGGTTCCATTAAAGTTGGCAGGGAACCAAGATTTCCCTCAGAAGTCTGTGAAGACTCTTCTACCGTAACTATGGTAGGCACTGTTTCAGACTCAATGTGCTCTCCTGTCAATGTGTCCCTATTTTCATCATATTCTATCTGTTCTCCCATTGTTAGTAATAACAAAGGGGTTGTGCCTGACACATTACAGGATGCCATGGCCCTATGGCGAATTTCAATAGTATCATCCTGTTGAGAGGATGATCCTAGTAACTGTTGCATGGCCATATCAGCGTCCATATCTTGTTGGGAAGATACGGATGGGCTTATAGTTGCCTCTGAATCAGCTCTACTTTTCTTTTGTAGAGGCAGAGCTGTGGGTTCACTCATTATATTTCTTCTTTTCTTTGCTCTTTGAAAGGGAATTTTCTTTCTGGAGTGAAAGGTTTTAAGTGATGTAGATTCAGTGTTTGGCTCTATGACCGGGGTTAGAGATTGCGGTCTTACAATCCCTTGGTCAGCCATATCAACCACTTGGGTTCCAGAAATAGATTGAGAAGTAGAAGTAGTTTGAGGAACAAAAGACAATACCTGGTCAGCTGATTCTGCGATAGTCTCTGATAAGATTGGTTGATTTAATTCAGGTTCAGGGACAGATGCAGTTTCTTCCACTGGATGTTCAACAGCAAGTGCAGATGGCTGAGGAACAATTTGCTGAGCAGGTTCAACTTGTTGATTGCCTTGATCTTCATGTTCAACAAGTATGTTTTCCACTGGTGGTTCAGGGTTTTGTTCAGGTTGTTCAGGTTCTGGTACAGGTTCAATGACAGGTAGTTGTATATAGTTTGACATGTATTGGGTGACAACTACAGGTATGTTTGTGAATTTAGGCTTGTTGCTGTACTCAGTGAACAATCACTGGTGTCAGGTGTTAGGTCCAAAATAGTTTGTAGAAGGGGGGTTGAATACAAACTATGTCGTTTAATCGAATTTGCTCTTTTCTTAAAATATTAAATCAGGAACAAATTGATGCGGAATAAACGAATACCGATATTCAAGTTAAATATAAAATTTATATTAACTTGATGGGGTGTGTCTAAATACACGGGTACAAATTACAAGGTTTGATGACCAAACTAATTATTACAAATTCTATAGAAAATTCGACATGAATTTTTCTATATTTGTAAATAAAAAGATCGAAATTTATTATTACAAATTCTATAGAAAATTCGACATGAACTTTTCTATATTTGTAATAAAAATATCGAGAGGTTCTAGGGAACTTAATCCGCTAGATAGTTCCACAAGTACAAGTAAACAATTTCTAGTGGTTTAGATTTAGCAATACAAACTAGAAATAATTTACAAGAATTTATTTGATGTTCAAGGAACCATTTTCTCTCTTGGTCTCTCTCTGCTGTGATTTTTCTGGAGTGCAGAAGTGAAGATTTTTTCCAGAGTAGTTCTGTTGTGTCCGCTGGTGTATTTATAGCCATTTTAAGTCTTGTACTGATCTGGTATGACTTAAACTGCTTCAAGACATAATAAATCAGCTGTCAGCATGACTTAAACTTGCTCCAAGACATAATTTTCCTTAGGTATGACTTAAATCTTGGGCGGTATGACCTAATCATGTGTCGGTATGACCTAATTTCTGAGCAGCCTTTGGGTATGACATAAAGCACTTTGTCGGTATGACCTAATTTGCTTTTCAGAAATATCTTCAAGTCGGTAAGACTTAATCTGCTCGGTATGACCTAATCAGTCTGAGTATTTTCGGTATGACTTAATCAGTCTGAGTAGCTTCGGTATTACCTAAGGATAAGTCATACCGACCTCCATTAGGTCATATTCGCTGAGCAGAATTGTTTTAAGTCTTTAAACACTTATATTAATTCTGATTTAATTAATTAATTGATTAATTTAAAAAATAAATTAATTCTGATTGAATTAATTTATAAAATAAATTAGCCAACTAATTTAATTTAATTAAAAGAGAATTAATATGAAGTCTTTTTATAATTATATTAATTCCAACTTAATTAATCTTTTAATTAATTTATTGAATAAATTAATTCGAATAGAATTAATTTATCAAAAAAATAAATCAAATGACTTAATTAATTAAGAGAAAATTAATATACCTCCTTGTTTGATAATTATATTAATTCTAACTTAATTAATCTTTTAAATAATTTATTGTCAAATAAATAATTCAAATGACTTAATTAATTAAGATAAAATTAATATACCTCCTTGATAGCATAACCCTTGTGGTCTTCTATGTCTTGATAAATTTGATCCTCCACAAAGATTATTCCTTAGCAAGTCTTGATTACAAAACCATTGTGGTTAATTAATTTAGCACCTCTCTTGCTTGCACAATGATTTCTTCCATACCAGTCATGATAGCTTGAACCACTGAAAATAATAAAGAATTACCACCGAATTTTTGTTGACGCTCGATGCACGGTCTGGTTCATGAGCGACTAACTCCAACGGCTTTTCTTTATTTTTGACTCTATGGTTTGGTTCCTTTCTTTTCTTAACATACCAGTCTTGACAGCTTGAACCACTGAAGTTAATGATAAACAACCACTATTTAATGTTGACACTCGATGTACTGTCTGGTTCATGAGTGACTAACCGCAATGACTGTTCTTCATATATTGACTTTAAAGTTGTGGTTCATGTCTTCTTTTTCTTCACTCCTTTTCAAACCTTTATAATCTGTATTCTGCCACTGTAGGAACCTCTTGTCACTATAAATAGAATCCACTGTCTTGATTACTCCATTGATGCTTGATCAACTCAATGAACTTCTTCAAGTGTAGTATACCTCAAAACGGTAGATTGACTTTGTCTTCTTTCTCTTGACAGATAATACAATTGAGATCCCTGTGACAGTACATATACTATTTACTATTACATTCTTGTTTAAGTTGAGTTGAATCCTCGAAATACAAATAGGCTATGTCATATGCCTTTCAACTGACAAGAGCCCTGAGGGTCAAGAACTTGAAAGTCTGTGGAGACTCAAAGCTGGTAGTCTCATAAGTCAATGGAGAGTTTGAGGTTAGAGAAAAGAATATGTTCAAATATTCAAGGATACTTCCAGGTCCTGAAGACCCGACCATCAATTCGAAATTGGTAGCACCAGTTGATGTAAGCTGAAGGATAGACCCTAAAGCTCATCTTGAGACTGGTTGGCCCCTTGATAATGCCTTGAAGGTACAGAAAATAGCCTACCTTGGACTGACAAGAGCCCTGAGGGTCAAGAACTTTAAAGTCTATGGAGACTCAAAGCTGGTAGTCTCACAAGTCAATGGAGAGTTTGAGGTTAGAGAAAAGAATATGTTCAAATATTCAAGGATACTTCCAGGTCCTGAAGACCCGACCATCAATTCGAAATTGGTAGCACCGGTTGATGTAAGCTGAAGGATAGACCCTAAAGCTCATTTGAGACTGGTTGGCCCCTTGATAATGCCTTGAAGGTACAGAAACTGTTAATGAGAGTGTTGAGATAAGAGGTCCTTTACAATTCCACACTTGAGGTCTTGAACTTCAAATCTCAAAATTCAAGCCTTGATAGCCAACAAGGTTATCTGCCTCCAAACGAACCTGACAAGAGGCATCAGGCTACTTAAAACCTAGTCAAGGTTCTACAAGTATAAGAAGAAGGTTGGAAACCTAGAAGTAAGATAGAGGATTGGCAACCAGCCAAGGCACACCAGACTTAAAGTTGAGTGCTTAGTGGCAAGTGAACTTCTTGAGCGATCAACCGAGAAGCAAGACCTCCACTATATGAAGCAAGGGGGGAAAGAACTAAGGGACTCCAACACCGAACGAGTTCTCCTTTTTAAATCAAGAACAACAAGTAGTAAAAACTATGAAAGCCACGGTGCCAAACAAGGTTTCCAAGAACTCTAGCTTGACTCCAATGCAAAGAATTTGGGCTCAAAAACAAGGAACTCGGGAACTTAAGAAATTTCATTCGATCTAACCGAGGCCACAAGGCCGAGGCACCTCAAGGAAGCCTCAAGGCCGAGTAGCCCTAACCAAAGTCCCTCGCGAAGGGCAACAGCCGAGCTCGCCCGACCGAGCACCTCCCGAAAGACCATAGGCCGAAGTCACACAGTCGAAGACACCTGAAAGCCATTAAGAGGCCCTTATTTCGACCAAAATCCTGGTCGAGACGACCAAGAATCCTAGTCGAAAAATCATTCGACCAAGCGAAAAATTGGTCCTTATTTCGACCAAGATCCTGGTCGAAACGACCAGGAATCCTGATCGAAAATCCTTTCGACCAAGAGGCTGGGAAGGCCCTTATTTCGATCAGAACCCTGACCTAAGGGTCAGCATTCCTGATCGTAAATCCTGACCTAAGGGTCAGCATCCAGATCAAAAATCCTGACCTAGGGGTCAGCATTCCTGATCGAAAATCCTGACCTAGGGGTCAGCATCCTGATCGAAAATCCTGACCTAGGGGTCAGGATTCATGATCGAAAATCCTTTCGACCAAGAAGCTAGGAAGGCCCTTATTTCAATTAGAATCCTGACCTAAGGGTCAGCATTCCTGATCAAAAATCCTGACCTAAGGGTCAGCACCCCTGATCGAAAATCCTGTCCTAAGGGTCAGCATTCCTGATCGAAAATCCTGACCTAGGGGTCAGAATCCTGATCGAAAATCCTGACCTAGGGGTCAGCATTCCTGATCGAAAATCCTCACCTAGGGGTCAGCATCCTTATCGAAAATCCTGACCTATGGGTCAACATTCCTGATCGAAAATCCTGACCTAGGGGTCAGCATTCCTGATCGAAAATCCTGACCTAGGGGTCAGCATCCTGATCGAAAATCCTGACCTAGGGGTCAGCATTCCTGATCAAAAATCCTGACCTAAGGGTCAGCATCCCTGATCGAAAATCCTGTCATAAGGGTCAACATTCCTGATAGAAAATCCGTTCGACCAAGCCAAAAGTTGGCCCTTATTTCGACCAAGATCCTGGTCGAAACGACCAGGAATCCTGATCGAAAATCTGTTCGACCAAGAAGCTAGGAAGGCCCTTATTTCGATCAGAATCCTGACCTAAGGGTCAGCATTCCTGATCGAAAATCTTGACCTAGGGGTCAGCATTCCTGATCGAAAATCCTGACCTAGGGGTCAGCATTACTGATCGAAAATCCTCACCTAGGGGTCATCATCCTGATCGAAAATCCTGACCTAGGGGTCAGCATTCCTGATCGAAAATCCTGACCTAGGTGTCAGCATCCTGATCGAAAATCCTGACCTAGGGGTCAGCATTCCTGATCGAAAATCCTGACCTAGGGGTCGGCATCCTGATAGAAAATCCGGATCTAAGGATCAGCATTCCTGATCGAAATCCTGATCTAAAATACCACGAATCCTGGTACAAAAAAAGGGGGTTATATAATGAAAATTTTTATGTGCCTTGAGTCATGAATGACCTCAATTCGGGACGAATTTTAAAGATTTGGGAGCCAATGAGGCCAAAAATGCGATCTTAAATTACGAAAATATTAGGGCTGAGGACCCCTCTAAAATTACAAAAATTATTATTATTATTATTAAAAATAATAATAATAAAATCCGGGTCCGATTTTATTCGAGTGAAATTTTATCCAAGCGGGACACCTCCGATTCGGGGATCGAAATTATCCGGGATTCGAACAAAGAAAATATTATTATTGAATAATAATATTTTAAAATAAAAGAGATGAAAAGCAAAAAAAAAATTGGAGAGCAAAAAAAAAAATTGATCTCATTTCTGCTCGAAACGAGCAGAAATCCTCCTCGCCAATCTGTTCGACCAGACAAAAAATGAGTGCTTGTTTCGACCACAAACCTGGTCGAAATCGACCAGGTGAATACTTTTGGCAAAAATGCAACTAGGCCACCAAGGTTCTGACATTCCTGCATCTTGATCCCTGTAGTTTACGAACTGACAGAAAGAATACCTTAGTGTATAATTTTGAAGAAAAGACCCCTGCTGTTTATATTTTTACACAAAGGTCCCTGTACTTCGCATTTTGACAAAAAAAATACCTGTTGGTACATTAAAAATTCCTGAATTATTAGGAATAATTACGAAAAATACCTGTGGGTAAATAAAAATTCCTAAATTATTAGGAAAAATTACGAAAAATACCTGTGGGTACATAAAAATTCCTAAATTATTAGGAAAAATTAAGGAAAATACCTGCTGGTACATAAAAATTCCTAAATTATTAGGAATAATTAAGAAAAATACCTGTGGGTACATAAAAATTCCTAAATTATTAGGAATAATTACGAAAAATACCTGTGGGTAAATAAAAATTCCTAAATTATTAGGAAAACTTACGAAAAATACCTGTGGGTACATAAAAATTCCTAAATTATTAGGAATAATTAAGAAAAATACCTGTGGGTACATAAAAATTCCTAAATTATTAGGAATAATTACGAAAAATATTTGTGGGTAAATAAAAATTCCTAAATTATTAGGAAAACTTACGAAAAATACCCGTGAGTACATAAAAATTCCTAAATTATTAGGAATAATTAAGGAAAATACCTGCTGGTACATAAAAATTCCTAAATTATTAGGAATAAATAAGAAAAATACCTGTGGGTACATAAAAATTCCTAAATTATTAGGACAAATTAAGAAAAATACCTGTGGGTACATAAAAATTCCTAAATTATTAGGAATAATTACGAAAAATACCCGTGGGTACATACAGATTCCTAAATTATTAGGAATAATTAAGGAAAGTACCTGCTGGTACATAAAAATTCCTAAATTATTAGGAAAAATTACGAAAAATACCTGTGAGTACATAAAAATTCCTAAAATGTTAGGAAAAGTACAGAAAAATACGAGAAAAATTATAGAAATATTTTCTCGACAAATTGAGCAATACTTTATGCTAATAATGCATAAAAGCTCTATGAAAGTGTCGAAATTGTTAAAAGCAATCACCACGTAAATGTGTAGGTCGCTCCACACTTTACAATTAAGACGATACTCGTGAAACACTAGTGTAAACCAAAATTCCCATATAAGGGTAGGAAAATTAAGAAGTCCCAAGTAAGGGATAAAAACAACCCCGAGTCTCGATTAAGGCAAATATAACTTCTACGAAAACCTGATCAGTTTTCCTAGAAGTTGGGGGGCAAATGATATGGACTAAAAATAAGCCCTAAAGACACATTTAATGTTGCATTAATTAGACCAGGTATGGTCCAAACGTGGGGCCCACCAACAGGGTCCAAAACCCTATTTTAAGTGTTAATTTCGTAATTAATATTGAGGGATAATTAACAGCTGGGAAGTACAAGTCAAATAAGGATATTATCTCTCCAAAGAGTAGCCTCCAAGGCACATAGTCATACAAGGAAACAGACTCCTACAAGGAAGTAGTCTAGAACCTTCCTCAAGGCTGACTTGCCCACTAAGTCACCTAACCCTACTATAATTCTCAGGCTTCTCAGCCTATATAAAGGGTCAGACCCCTCACCCTAGAACTTGGCTTGATCTTTGATATTTATCAAAGTACGTAGGCATCTTGTGAAGGCAGATTCAGCCACGAGCACAAGAGCAGCCATTAAAGCACGAAGCTCACGCACCCTAGCATTAATTACGCACAAACCCTAGCCGCAATTAAATAACCTAGTTTTTATTCCACAACATCATAATTTATAGATGAGTAGAGTTTTGAAGTTGGGCCAAGATATTATAATTATATTCATATGTAATAAAAGAATCAAATTAAGCCCAATTGATAATTAGGCAAATAGGAATCAGCCCAATAACTAATTGACCTAGTTTCACTTCTCAGAATCAAGAATCGATACACACACTTCTCGCTTCTTTGTGTCACTGATTGACTACTTCATATCTCAGAATATATCATTTTCATCATATACACACACTTACATATCTTATAGCCTCCATATTCATATCCTATATAATCTATGTCTCAATCAAATTCTCCAAGT
Organism: Saposhnikovia divaricata; assembly: GCA_036435485.1. NCBI lineage: Eukaryota > Viridiplantae > Streptophyta > Magnoliopsida > Apiales > Apiaceae > Saposhnikovia > Saposhnikovia divaricata. The sequence continues at coordinate 59,046,465 of CM071596.1, forward strand.
AAGTTGTATACCGTTACTTTTCAATATTCCTTCCATTTTGATGTTTATATATTGTTAACTAACTTTTGATATCTTGATAATTAAACGATTTTGTGGTAATATAGGAACACAACTAAAACCCCGTCCTGAAGGATTTGGTGATCCTCTGAATACTCATGGCAGCAGATGGAAATTTTTTTATCCCTCTTTGGACAAAAAGGGGGGAAATCGATATGAAGCAAAATGTGGTTTTTGTTTGGTTATAATCGAAGGAAGGCCAGAACGTCTCCATAATCATGTTCTGCGTTGTAGACAGTGGCCGATTTTGGAGAAAACATTGTACATTCAGGAGGCTAGTAAAGATTCAGCAAAAAGTGTCCAAACAAAGCGTCCAAGAGAAGAAGTAAGTTCTGTTAATGCTCCTCAACAAAAAAGTATTCTAGGATGGGTTTCTAAGCCTATGTCTTCGGACGCACAAAATATTATTGATGATTTCCTCTTAGAAGCAATCATATATGGAGGAATTCCCATATATGCCTTTCGAAGCTCCTTTGAGGTGCTACTTCTTATGAGGGAGCTTATTAATTATAAAAATGGAGATGCTACTTTTGATGATTTAATCGAGACACATGACCATTCTCCTCGTACGTTCTGGAGTAATTTTTCTGGTGCTTCACCCATGGTATTTTCTATTGTTCCTCATAGTGGTCCATGTGAGCGTCTTTTCTCCACACTTAGTTTAATTAAAACAAAACCCCGTAATCGCTTAGAAGTAGGTAGTTTAAATATGATTGCACAAATAAAGTGTGATTTGGCGACTCAACTTCAAACTAAAAGCAAGCCTTGCAAACCTGATTCGGAAAACATAGATGGACTATCAATGGCTGATTTTGATATAGAAGAAGATTGTGAGCATGGTGGAGAGGATCTTCTCAATGAAGAAATTGTTGATGTCCAGGTTGAAGATCTAAGTTCAACTATTGGAGTAATGGAAGACTTCTTTGATTTTGATGCTTTTGAGCAATATAATGTGCAAGTCAATTCGGGACCTGTTAATGTTGCTGCAGAAGATGAAAATTGGAGAGTTGAAGCACTTTTCAGTGAATATATTAGATAAGTTACTAATGTAAGTTTGTATTATAACGGTGTTCTAATATTAATATCAACTGATTTTGGTTATATTTTAAGTTCAGTCTACTGTTAGTATTGCAGTTTAATTTTTGTCATATTTGATCAAGAATGGCATGCCTTTTGGCAAAAAGCATGCCTATAGGCATGCATCTTAGGAGTCTCGTGACAGGTACCCTAATGTCCTTAGGCCTTTCATGTATAAAACTTTTGGCCTTTCACTTCTAGTCTTTTGTAGGGATGGCAATCGGGTCGGATCGGGTCGGGTTTGGCAAAATCCAAATCCAAACCCGATTTTTTGGATAAAACCCGAATCCGAAAAATACCCGAAAACTGAAACTCGAACCCGATCCAATGGATTTCGGGTATACCCGAAACCCAAAATTTTTTGGATTTGGATAATACCCGAAACCCGAAACCCGAAATCCGAAAACCCGAAATTTTCAATCAAGTTTTATATAATACACACTTTAATATTTTATACATTATAAAAAGTATTATTTATATTATATAAATAAAATATATTCTTTGCATTAATTTTAATATTTTTATATTTAATTTTGTTATAAAATTTTACATATACTCAATTTTTAAATTAATTTAAATCATTAATATAACCAAATAGATTTGATATGAAATACATCCTAAACACTTAGAGTCTAAAATTGTTTTAATATTTCGGTTTTAATAATAAAAGGTTATTTGTTATACGATGCACCAATGACTTTTACGTAAAATGTATTACATTATGAAATATATTATAGTATAAATTATATTATATATATATATATATATATATATATATATATATATATATATATATATATATATATATATATATATATATATATATATATTCGGGTTTTTTTCGGGTTTCGGGTTCAGATCGGGTTTGGATCGGTTTTCGGGTTTCGAATCGGGTTCATAATATCCAAATCCAAAAATTTTCGGGTCTGAAAATCAAATCCAAAAAATCGGGTTCGGGTTATCCAAAATTTCGGGTTTCGGATCGGACATCCGTCGGATCGGATTTTTTTGCCATCCCTAGTCTTTTGGCTTTTCAATTCTAGAATTTTAGCATTCTAAATTCTTGTAACTTATGTCATGTAAAGCCTATAAATAGGCATTGATCTTAAGGATGTAAACACACCAATATATGAATGAAATAGAATGATATTCCTTCTCTCTTCTATCTAACTTTCTCTCTTGCTCGCTTACTCTCACTATGTTATATATTATATATAACACGTTATCAGCACGACTAGCTCTTTCGCTCCGTTAATATGATGGTTGATTATATTCAAGATGTTCAAGGTGATCAATCTAAACTTTAGAGAATTGTTCATCACACTTTAAGATTATAAGGTACACATCTTCATTATCATCTTCATTTTCAAAGTATTGTTCTAAATCCATATGTTTTGAGTTATGTTAGTTGATATTTCTCGTAAAAGTCATATACTATCATTTAAAATCAAAATAAATAATTTTAGTTTTTCTAGAAAGATCTTCTAATTACCTACAACTTTTAACCTTAAACATGTTTCAAAATCCTCTCTTTAATATGCCAAAATATGCAATGTATAAATTATTGGTGTGACTTTGGTATTAGTACATCTATACTTTGAAAAATCATATTAAATTCGTTTTACATCGGAATCAATATGTTTTCGATATTTCGGAATATTCTCTTGATTTTCTAAAACTTTGATTGTTTAGCATTTTTGAGATTATACATGTAAATTTGTGATTCTACCATATGTATGAGTCGTTGGTATGATTTCAGTAATACGACACTATGACTTTATAAGATCTTATAAAATTGAAATTACATCCGAAAATTATGTGCAATACCAATTTGGAAAGATCTTCTCGAGAGCTTTAAATTCTGATCAAAATTTATTGCCCTTTAGCACGATTACTATCTCTATAAGTTTAAATTAAAATCTGATCATGGGCTAATTTGTATTTTGTTGCTGCAGTCCGTGTTTTATTTAATTATGATATCGTTGCATCTTTGTTTTTCATGTGCTTTAGCATCTTGGAAAGATTATTGAATTGTCTACAACTTTCGTGTTTTACATCTTTCTAAATAAAGTCATTTAGATATTGCAAATTGTCTATCCTTCGGACTAGTTAAATCTAATATTGTTATTGTGCATTGTGTTATTTTTGGAGTAAGATAATGTTTTGTGTTTTGACATTGTCTGTACATGCAGTTATGTTGATATGTTCGTAAGCGTTGAGAATTTTAAATCTATATGTGTTTTTAACGTGATTATTATATTATTAATATGTGAACCTTCATTTGTGTGTATCATTTTATGCATTTATAGAACTCATATGAAATTATTGTTGCAATATGATTTTGTTCAAAATATATGTAGTGATGGTATGGTAGATTAATGCAATAAAAATGGTAGAGTAAAATTTAATGAGACATCTTGTGACACAACTACACACAAAATATATTTATTATACCATGTCGGCATACCCACATATTAGAATGTTTTACGTGTTATGCATGATTCCGATAAATGATAGTTTTATATTATAAAAAGAAAAAAAAATTACGAAGTTCTACTTGTGATGTATGTGATACATGGTAGTTGTACAATATCATTTAATGATTTATTAACTTGAAATAAATTAATATTATATGTTACTATTTATAATTGTGAGTTGTACCAAAGCTTGACTTCAATACTTTTTATATCCAAAAAGAAATTTGAATAATGGCAACTAGAAGTTGTGCAAATATGATGACACGTTTTTTATGTGTTTGGTCCCATAAAATTCCTGAAGGATGTATTCATACAAATGATAATAAATTTTTTAATTTTTGTACTGTATCCTGAAGATACAATACCTTGGAAAAGATTATGAATTAACAAATTGTGAATTGATGTCCTGATTTTTATGGTTAGTTAAGATATTAAATATTAGTAAAAGTTTATGAACTTCCTCAAGTAGTATCCATTCCATTCCCTGAAGCGAATGTGATAGTATTAAGAAATTAAATTTTATAAACCTTGTATTGTTATGATCTTCTAATGTGAACTCATTTAATTGTATTAATATATGCATAAGAAATGTTTTCTTGTTTAAAATAAAGTTGACTTGTGTCAGTAATATAAAACAAACATGAGTCATCCAAAGGGGGAGTATTGTATATATTGGATGTCTCGTTACATTTTCTATATTAAAGGCTCTAGAAGAGCATGTATATTATTATCATGGTATTGAGTGGAAAAATCTAACATTATTGATGTTATTATACTCTTCCAAGTGAAAGAGAATCGACTATGCGGTTATGATATTTCATATAACAAACCGTTGAGATATGTATTAAAGTAAATAGAAGTTTACTGATAACTTTATAGTTGGTATGACTAAGCCATGCCGATTTTATAAAAGATGTGAATATTAATTGAAATTTTATATGGACATTTATCGAAGAACTAGAAGATTCTTCTCAAAATATATGTTAATAAGGCAAATTGATCATGAACTATTTGGTTACATGTCTGGTTGTTATATACTCACAACCTGAAGTTTGTGAGTCTGATAAATCATGTTAGTCACAGAGACATGCCTGTACACATCTAATAACAAGCCTAATTGTTTGTAATGATTTCCATTACTTACATGACCTCTTAACTGAGGGAACCTCTAGTTGTAGAGTTTCTACTTGTATTTAGTACCTGCAATATGCAAAAAAATTCTATATGTGTAAACTGTAAATTAAGTCATGAAATAATGCTTGAAAGAAGATCCAGAGATCATGTCTCAAGCTTGGAGAACAAGGCTGTAAAAATAAACACAGTTGGATTTTGAAGATTGAAGATTTGCCTAAGTACTAATTCGAGAAGTACTTTGTTCTATTCGAGAAGTCTAGCATTCGAGAAGTCAGGGATTCGATATCTCAAAAGACGTTGTTCGATATCTTAAGGAGTCAACTAGTCAAAGTATCATTCGACATGTCTATAACTCTATTCGAGAACTCAAGAAGTCAACAAGTCAAAGCATCATTTTATTTCTCAAAGAGTCAATAAGTCAAAGCTACATTCGATATATCAAGAACTTAAGAAGCTATTCGACATCTCAAGGATTCCATAAATTGAAAGCTCTATTCTACAAGTCAAGGATTCCTGTAGAAAAGGCTAATTCGAGAAGTGATTCGATATGTCACTTATACAGTATTCGAGAACTCAAGAGTTATCTATCAAGTCAATTCTGTTTCTCGAATCAGTCTCTTGGTTACTTCTCGAATGCAGTCTTGGAGACAAAATACTGAAGATTGTACAAGTCAAAAACCTGCAGCAAGCCAAAACAATTTCAGGACCACAATACTGAAAAGTGCTTTTGGAAAGTCTACAAGGAGTTTAGAGAGTTGTTACGGGGAAAAGCTGCTAAAGAAGTGGATCTGAGCAGGTTAAAGAAAGTCAAATTACAAGTTACTTGGATGTTTACTCGAATAGGGATAGACAAATTAGAAAGTAATTTTGTCTGTCACTACATTTATAGTAAGTAGGTTGTTCACATGTTCTATAAGTGAACAACCTCACTTCTCTAGCAGTTAAGAACTACAAAAGAAGTTTTTCACACATTCATAGATAACATCTCTCTGAGAAAAACGAAGCTGAGAATACTAACATTTGTATTCCCAGATTGTAGCAAAATCTTGATCTAATAAAATATTAGATTAAAGTGAGTATTATGTTCTTGTGCTTCTTATTTCCGCATTCATACTCTGCTAAACACACAACACATACCTTGCTACACAATCACCATAAACCAGATTCAAAACAAACGTTCATAGAATTTATATTCGAAGAAAAGTTTGAGAATACATTCACCCCCCTCTGTATTCTCCTATGTGTATTCCATACTCAACAAGTGGTATCAGAGCAGGCTGTTGATCAAAACATAAAAAGATCAAGAATACACCAAAGACAACAGAAACGGTGAAGGTCCCTAAGTTTGACAAAGAAAATTTCAATCTCTGGAAAATAAAGATGTTGTTGTTCATCAAAGACTCAAACCCTCTCTATCCTGAGATTCTCAAGAATGGTCCCTTTGTTCCACAACAGGAGATTGCTGAAAAGACTGTTGGAACAGTAACCATTCCAAGATCATATGTGGCCAAATATCCATCCAAAATGATAGATACAGAAAAGGAGAAGGTTGCCCTGGATAGTCATCTCATGCTGTTGATCATAGATTCCAAGGACATGTCAATGTTTGCAAACATTGCCTCTTGTACTACTGTTAAAGATATGTGGGATCATATTCAGGTTCTCTGTGAAGGGACAGAGAAGGTCAAAGAAAACAGAAAATAGATACTGGTCACACAGTATGAAGCTTTCATGGCACAGTCCAAAGAAAGCATCAATGACATGTTTGAGAGATTTCACAAGTTGGTTACTGAGTTATAGATGAATGGAAAAATCTACAGCACCAAGGAGCTTAATATGAAGTTTCTACTCTCTTCACTAAACCACCTAGAGCAGAGGGTAATTTCTCTAAGAGAAAGAGATTTGAACAAAGTCACATATGATGTTCTTTATGGTGTGTTAAAGACTCATGAGCTTGAGCTGTTACAGAAGAGGGCCATTCAAACAAATCAAGGTAAAATGATAAACACATCATGTGCCTTGATTGTGAATAAATCTCTTCAAGAACTTGAAGCCTCTACAAGCCAACTGAGAATTGAAGAGATAGTGGATGAAGAACCAGTAGTGGAGCTGCCTGAGATTGTTGTTGAGGAACAGGAAGAAGAAGAGGATGAGTTCTACACTCTTGAGGAGCTAGATGGAATGGAAAATACCTCATATACTTTCATGGCCAGAAAATTTCCTAACATCAGATTCAAGAGAAAGCAACCTTTCAAACCTAGACCTCAGAATCATTCATTCAACAAGAGTAAAGCACCTGTGAAGTCAAACAAGAATAAATTCAAAATCGACTATGTGGATAGGTCATTTGTGAGATGCTATCGATGCATTGACCTAGGGCATTTTTCCAGTTAATGCAAGAAGCCTAAAAAGAAGGATAAAGAGTTTCTAGAGCTTGAAGCTAAATATGAGGCCCTTCTCAAGAAGCAAACACCAGGCAAGGCCTACATAGTTGAAGGGAAGTATTGGGATGATACTGATAGTGATGGAGAGGAGCAAAAATTTTGCAACTATGCCTTAATGGCTGATTCCAAGGAAGAGACATCTTCATCTGAACCTCAGGTACCATCTCTCACTACCATAGACATGTTTGTTTCTGAATACAAGGATATGATTGAACAATTATCTGTTGAAATATTTAATATTCATACTAGTATGACTGCTGCTAATAAAGAGATTATTAGGTTGTCTGCTAAGAATGAAATATTAAACAAAAGAAATGAGGAATTAGAGCTAGCTGCCATGCAAGTAGAGAACCTTAAGAAAGACATTGAATATCTAGAGAATAAGGTTTCCTGTGCTAGCCAACTTGAAAAAGCTCTTAGGGATGAATTAGCTGAAAATGAGTTTAAACTAAAGACCTTTAAGAACTCCACCAGTCTATTACAGTCCTATCATGAAAAACATCAAGAAAGTGCAAAGACTGCTATTGGTTTTGACTATGACACTCTCAAAAAGAGGAAAGGCTATGCTATCATTGAAGATGATGAGGTTGTTCATGAGAGAGTGCCTCATGTTTTGAAAAGAGTTGAGATACCTATCTTTAAACAATCAACACTTGAAATTGATGAGGAAGCCTTACTCATTAAGCAAATGTTGATTGATGAGGATGAAGCACAATCAAGTGAACAACCAGCATCCTCTAAGAATGAGAATGTCAAAGTGAAGACCAAGAAGCCTGTAGGAGATGGACCTAGAACTGAAAAATCTGTTAAGTTTGAATCAGCTAAAAAGAATGAATCTGTGAAGAATGTGGCTAAGAAGAAACAAAATAGAAATGGCAAACTAGGGATTAACAAGGATAACAATTATGCTTATGTGCCTAATGCCCCTAGGAAAACGTGCCAAAACTATTTTAGTACTAATAATTTAACTCATGCTTGTAAGAAGATTGTGGGTAGTGCGCCTAAACCTTTCTATGATTGCTCTGTGCCTTTAAGACATAGAGATTCTCCATTTTGTGATAGATTTGACTGTATGCCATGCAACGTGAATGTTATGACTAGTTGTTTCAATTTGAGAAGACAATTCATTGATGGTTGTATCAGTCACAATTCTCACACACACTACACAAGGGCAAAGTCTTCAAGTCCTCCCAAATCTAGGAAGGTACCTCTGTCACCTAAGTCTGAGAACTCAAGTTCTAAGACTGCTAGTTGTGACAAGAAGACTAGTCCTAAGAAAATTGATAAGCATGCTGTTTATGATAAAACTGTTTCTAAGCCAGGTGGACCCAAAATTGTTTGGGTACCAAAGAAGAAGTAATACATTTGTGTTTACAGGGCAAAGTGAAAGAAAAGAAAGTCGTTTGGGTGTTGGACAGGGGATGCTCAAACCACATGACTGGTGATATGGCCCTGCTATCACAGTATGAAGAAAAAACTAGCCCTATGGTTACTTTTGGAGATGATAGCATTGGTAACACATTGGGATATGGCAAACTGAAAGTTGGTGATGTCATCATTGAAGATGTAGCACTGGTCAGAGGGCTCAAGCATAATCTACCGAGTGTTGGTCAGTTTACTGATAGAGGTTTCAAAGTGGATTTTGACAAGGATGAATGTTTGATCACTCATAAGAAGACTGGTGAACTTGCTCTATCTGGAGTAAGAAAAGGGCATGTTTACAGCCAATATGGATTCTATAAACAAGGATAAAATTTGTTGCTTTTACTCAAAGGCATCAAATGAAGATTGCTGGTTTTGGCATAAGAAGCTATCACACCTGAACTTCAAAGCCATTAATTCTCTGGTCAAAAGAGAGTTAGTGAGAGGCATGCCCACACTTGAATTCTGTCAAGAAGGAGTGTGTGAGGCTTGTCAAAAGGGAAAAATGAAAAGGTCAAGCCATAAGTCAAAGACAGTGACATCAATAACCAAGCCCCTGCAACTAATTTATATGGATTTGTTTGGGCTTGTCAACATTATGTCACTTGCAAGAAAGAAGTATGCCTTGGTAATGGTTGATGACTTTACAAGGTATACATGGGTGGAATTTCTAGCATCAAAGGATGAGGCTCCACAAGTAATCATTGTGCACATAAGGAAAGTTGATAAAGAAGCAAAGGCCAACAATACAAGTGTGATTGCATTAAGAAGTGACAATGGAACATAGTTCAGAAATGCCATACTTGAGGCATTCTGCAAAGAGAATGGCATTTTACAACAATTCTCAGCTCCAAGAACTCCACAAAAAATGGAGTTGTTGAGAGAAAGAATAGAACTCTGATTGAGGTTGCTAGAACAATGTTACTTGATGCAAAGATGCCTACATGTTTTTAGGCTGAGACTGTGAGCACTGCATGATATATCCAGAATAGAACCCTCATCAACAACAACACTGGGAAGACACCTTACAATTTGATGACTGGAAAGAAGCCCTCTCTTAAGCATATTCATGCTTTTGGAAACAAATGTTTTGTGTTGAAGGATAATTCAGAATATGTTGGAAAATTTGATGCAAAGGCATTTGAAGGAATATTTCTTGGCTATTCATTGGAGAGAACAGCTTAAAAAGTTTATGTCATCAGTCAAAACAAAGTTATGGAAAGCACAGATGTGACATTTGATGACAGCAAGCTACCTGGGCTAGAAGAAGCCAATGATGAAGATAGAGATCCATTAAGGTTTGAAAATATGGATGATTCTGATGAAGAGATTGAAATTGAAGTTGAAGCTACAGCTCAACAAACTTCAGTGAGTGATGAAGTAAGAGAAGAGTTTGTACCAATCAACAGTGAAGATACAAGCATCCAAGACACACCTGTGAATGAGAGCACATTCACAGGGGGAGGAAATGAATTTGATCACAACTTGGATGATGAAGCAACATCAAGGTTGAGAAATCAAACTGAGCATTCAAGGAAATGGGATAGATCACATACTGTTAAGCAAATTATTGGAGATCCAAATGGAGAAGTAAGAACAAGGAGAGCAACTCAAAATGAGTGTCTCTTTGGTTGTTTTCTATCTTAAGTTGAACCTAAGAAACTTGATGATGCACTGTTGGATCCAGATTGGATTATTGCTATGCAAGAGGAGCTAAATCAATTTGAAAGAAACAAAGTATGGGAGCTTGTGCCTGCACCAAAGGATAGAACCATTGTTGGAACAAAATGGGTTCTGAAGAATAAGATGGATGAAAATGGTGTGGTTGTAAGGAACAAGGCTAGGCTGGTTTCAAAAGGTTACTCTCAACAGGAAGGCATTGATTATGATGAGACCTTTGCCCATGTTGCTAGATTGGAGGCCATCAGAATTTTCTTGGCATTTGCTGCACATTCAAACTTCAAAGTCTATCAAATGGATGTCAAGAGTGCATTTCTGAATAGAGAGTTGGAAGAAGAAGTATATGTGCAACAACCTCCTGGCTTTGAGGATCCACATTTCCCAAACTTTGTCTACATATTGCTTAAGGCATTGTATGGACTTAAGCAGGCTCCAAGAGCATGGTATGACATTCTATCACAATTTCTTCTTGAAAATCAGTTCACCAAAGGCACATTGGACAAAACACTGTTTTACAGAAGCATGGTAATGATATTATCCTAGTTCAAATCTATGTGGATGATATCATATTTGGCTCTACTAATGAGAAACTGTGTGAAAAGTTTTCTAAGCTCATGCAAAGCAGATATGAGACGAGCATGATAGGAGAGTTGACATTCTTTCTTGGACTGCAAGTTAGTCAAAGGAAGGATGGTATCTTTATCAGTCAAACCAAGTACATCAAAGATCTATTGAAGAAGTATGAATTGGAAGATAGCTCACCTGCAAAAACACCCATGGCCACTGCCACTAAATTAGATGAAGATGCTAAGGGCAAGAAAGTAGATATCTCAGTCTATAGAGGCATGGTTGGTTCTCTACTCTATCTCACTGCAAGTAGGCCAAACATCATGTTTGCTACATGTCTATGTGCAAGGTTTCAATCAAATCCAAAGGAATCACATATGATTGCTATCAAAAGGATCTTTAGATATCTAAAGGGCACTCCAAACTTGGGTTTATGGTATCCTAAGGACATAGGGTTCAATCTGGTTGGTTATTCTGATGCTGATTATGCTGGATGTAGAGTGGATAAGAAAAGCACCTTAGATAGCTACCAGTTTCTTGGAAAAAGGTTAGTCTCTTGATATAGCAAGAAACAACAATTTGTGTCAACTTCTATAGCTGAATACATAGCTGCTGGAAGTTGCTGTGCTCAAGTGCTTTGGATTAGAAATCAACTTAGAGATTATGGACTTGTGTTGGAAAGAATTCCTATCATGTGTGACAACACAAGTGCAATCTCTATAGTTGCAATCCTATCAATCATTCTAGAATAAAGCACATTGACATAAGATATCATTTTATCAGGGAACATGCAACTAATGGAACCATTGAGTTACATTATGTTCACACAGATAAACAATTGGCTGATATATTCACTAAGCCATTAGATGAAGCCACCTTTACAAGGTTGGTTAGTGAGATTGGAATGCTGAATTCTTCAGAATCTAGCTAAGTGAAAATATCAACTAAATTGTTGCAGCAGTAAAAACCTACTTTATATAAATGCTCAATATTTTTGAAGTAAGTGTTGGCTGAAGTATGATTTATAAATATTTCAAATCTGTTGCACATGTTGAAAAATCATATTTTATGAGCTTGAAATTTCTATGAAATTTTAAGAAAATCACTATTTAATTTGTTAGAATATTCTTCATTGAATATTTCTGGTGAATTTTAAAAGATAGTGAAAATTGAATTTTATGAGTGAAAAGAATATTTCGATAAGTCATACTTATCTAATGATTCATTTCATGTCAATGCTCGACTTCTCTAACAAGTCTTTTTAGAGCACTCTCGAGTTCTTGAATAGAGTCTTTTGGAGATATCGAATAGAGAAATGCCTGAGTTCTCGAATACTGTATTTGAGTTCTCGAATCATTTGAAAAGGCTGAATTTCAACTGTTTTTGGATTTTTGTCTAAAATTTTAATTCACTCATAAAACAAATTTTATTTAATTTAGAATTATTTTTAAGTTAGATAAATTGCCAGCTGTGGGTTACTACCTGCTTGAGTTATCGAATAAGCCTTTCTTGACATATCGAATAGTTGTTTTACACTTCTCGAATGCTTGACTTGTCGATACAAAACATATATCTAATCAACAATTCAAGTGTTTCATAATTATACAATTCCACAACTATTCTACTCATTTCATTCGATTTCTCAAGCATCCAATTTTTCTAAACCTCTGAAAACCCTAATCACAAAAGCTAAATTTCTTCTTTAATCTCTATTCTCTTCTCTTATACTCTGTAACAATGGCAAACACCCAACTCACCATACCCAAAAATACCAATTTCATTGCTATGACAAGTGATGTGGAAGCACCAAATGCAAATTACAAGTGCTTTGTTCGATGGATGTCTGAGTCATACATCAAAGATGCGCTCTCAGCCAATCCAACTCTGTATCTAGATATTCTGGAACAGTTTTGGAGGACAGCTACTGTGGAGGTTGTTGCTCTTGAGAATGTTGTTACCTCCTACATAGTCTGCTGCAAGATTCAAGACAAAGAAGTCACTATCACTACAGAGGACATGAATCGAGCATTGGGACTCCATCAAGAAACATATCACCTTCTAGTATCTGAAATAAGTTAATTGAGTTCTTTGACTTCATCAGATACTCAAATACAATCAAGATTGGGCTTTTGAACAGGAAGAATCTAAGGAAGGAATGGAGCTATGTCTACTTTACTCCATGTGTTCACTGCAAGGAAATCAAGTTTTGATCAGATCAGTGCACCTGCACAGCAGATAGCATTCTCCTTGGCCTATGACAAGAAAATTGATGTTGGAAATCTGATAATGCAATAGCTGTATGGGAGACTTGGTAAGAACGCAGCCAAGAGAGGTAATGAAATTTTCTTTCCTCGCTTTATTCAATCTGCACTCAATTTTGTAGACAATACTTTGATTGAATTGCCTGGAATAGATAAAAGTAGATAGGCTATCCTAAATCCATGACCAAACTCATTTTTGGTATTTTGGAAACTAAGAATGATGTGGATGTGAGACTTGAAATAACTCCTCATATGAAGAGTTTATTTGAGTCTTACCCCCACAACATGCCAATATTTGATTCAAAATCTGAGTTAGCAAAGCCCAAGCTAGTAGAACAAACAGCTAACCCAGGGCCTGCTAACCAATCCTCTCAACCACACACTCAACTAAACACTGTGCCAACTGCATCATCCTCTTAACAGGGTGTTGTTAGTAAAAAGGAGAAGAAGAGGAAACAAATAGTTGCTGAACCTTTAAATATCTTATCTGAAGCAGCTTTGGCTGTAGAATTAGGTTTAGAAAGTGAGGAAACTTAGTCACCCTTACAGAGGCCAAAGAAGAAGAAAGCAAATAAAAACCACCTTTTTCAGTCACACAAATGGCTGAAGTTGTAAAATCAGGGGCACACAGCTCACTAGATGTACTCTCTCAACAAGGTGCATCTATAGAATCAAGCATTCTCCCTAATGCACCTTCTTGTAATGAGTCAGCACTTGGGAGTGATAAGGCTGGCACAACACTGAGGGGAGAGCACATCATAATTGAAACTCCACCTATTTCTCAGGGGGAGTTGCCAAAATCTATTCTAAAAGACACTTCTCTTCCAGAATCTACAACAGAAATTTCTTTGCAGCCTACAACTCAAGTAATTGAGGAGCAAGGCATTGATCATCAAGAATTTCCTACTTTTGATGAGCCAATGGACTCAAGTGACTTAGTGCAAGACACTTTGCTCACCACCCAGGACCCAAATTCAAATGGTGAGGAAATGCATGCTGGGGCATCTCCTAATGACATCATCAAAAACACAGAGGATTCACTAGTTTTTACTAAAAACTCTGTGCCTGTGTCAACAACTGTTGTAACCCATCCCACTCCTGTGGAGACAACAGTGGTAGAGTCATCCCATCCGGTTGCAAAAGTTGTATCTGTAACTGAGGAGTCTAGCTTGCCTAGCTCTAGCTCTGACTATTGGTCACAATGGCTGAAGCCTGTGCAACATGACAGTGCTTCAGGATCAGGGCCTGTTCCACAACAATTGATGGTTGAAGCACTTCAAGCTTAATTGTGGATCAGATTCCTGAGTTCACTAAGATTGCTCAAAATCTCCTCATCTCCAACATGCCAAATGCAGACTATGAAGCTATTTTACTCTGCCACAAACAAGATGTTGAGCAACAGCAAGAGAAGATAGCAGATGAAGCTGAAAGAGATGGTAATGTTGATACATGGTTTCAAGGGTATGGCAGCATCTCTCTCAGTGAATCTCTTCAATATATAAGGGAGGAATATATCACTTCACTAGGGTCAAATGCTAAATCTCTAACTCTTGGTGAAGTATATGAGGCCGTCAATGATGTTTATAAAGGAAGCTTGAAGGCTGTTCACTACCTAGGCAAGGGAGTTAAATATGAAATTGAAGAAATTTGCAAAGCCACAACAAAAGTAGTAAGAGAGCTTCAAGGTCAATTTACTAGAGAATTTCCCTCTCTGGATTCTGTTCTCGGAAACATTAAGGAATGCAAAGCCACCTGCATTAAAGTGGATGATAGCCTCCCCTTGATGAAATCTTCCATCACCAATATCTCTACTCAAATGGACATACTCAGAGAATAGGCAACTACTGCCAATACAGCTATCAACATTCTATTTGCCAATCAATATGGAGATAAAGCAGTTACTGATGTCCCTGTTCATGACATGACAAAGTATGAGGTAGAAAGGCTCAAGCAACAATCATTATCTGGTTTCAAGGCCACAGAGTTGTTCACTAAGGTTGAAAGGCAGAGTGTGTAAACTTGTAACACTATAACTAACGTAACTCAAACTAAAGGAAAAGATACTTAACCAGAAGACAATCAAGAACAAGAGGTCACAAGAAATCAACACTAAATGAAGACAAGGTAATTGATACAATTCAACATGTTAACTATGATCAATCCAAGAAGAAATCATTGAGAGAAGTTCAAGTCAAAGTTGTTCATGCCTCAGTGATTTGAAAAGCCAAAGATCAAGATCATAACTATCATATGATAATTTATTCAAGAAGCAAAAACCCTATCAAGACTAGTCACTTATGAACCAGACCGTTGTATCAAGTGTCAGGACATTGATAGCAAGTTTATGTCAGTAATAAAGATCCATATTCAAGAACTTAGTGAAGAACAAAGAAGACATGAAAATATCACAAGTTCAAGATGTGCATTGAAGTTTCAAGTTGAAGACCAGAATATTTTCTAAGTACTAAATATTCTAGATGGCCAAGTAGAAGTTTCTAAGTAGAAGTTCTACTTAGAACTTCGAGATGACTAAGTAGAAATTCTCAAGTAGAAGTTCTACTTAGAGTGCAGCTTCAACATGACACATGGCATCTTCTGATTGGCAGATTTCCAAGCTTTCAAGATAAGGCAAGATTTATGTGGACATCATTGGGCCACGTACATCTTAGTCTTTGAAGACTACAGGACATAGATTACATGTAGTATAAATAGAAGTACTTGTGTAATGTTTTAGTTAGTGAGCAATTCTAGAGAAAAACACAAGAGAAAAAGAGAGAGTGCATTCACAGAGCTTAGTATCATTCACTTCTCTCTCAACTTCTGTTATACTTTGTAATGAATGTTGTAGCAACCCTTTCAAGTTATATATAAGACATATATTCCTTGAATCTGTGTGTTCATTTATTGCATCGTATTTATTGCTTCTCATATTCGAAAAGTTGTATTCACCCCCCCTCTACAACACATTTGGACCTAACAATTGGTATCAGAGCCTATATGTTTAACATACAAAACATAGATCCTTGTGTTGAGTAGAAGAATCGTGAGTTTTCATTTTTCAGATCTACTTTTCATTTTCTCGAAAAGTGTGTTTTAATTCGTTGGTAGTGAAAACTCATCTGAAAAAATTATTTAAATACTCCAGGTGTGATTATTTAGCTTGGGTGTATTTTAACTAATTTTTGTGAATTTATCTGGGTTCGTTCATATTTGGTGTTCTTGAGTGTTCATCATCTGTTCTTATCAAAGAAGACAACCCAACAACTTTTTGATCTCCTTTTCAAAAGTAAAAGAATAAAAAAAGGTGGTTTTGGATTTTTTAATTTGCTTTATTCGGCCGAAAGTATACAGACATACTCAGTACCTAGCATGTGGGTTAGGTGGGTTAGGTGAGTAAAGCATTCAAAGTCAAAAGGTGTTAAAGAGATAATATTGTTTATTCAATATTAAAGTAATCTGCAGAAAAATTATTCTAAGGACAAAAGTTCTACATAGAATTTCTACTTGAGAATTTCTACATAGAATTTCGACTTGGACAATTTCTACTTGGTGATTTCGACTTGAGCAAAATTTCTACTTAGAGAAATTTCGACTTAGGCAAAAGTTCTACATAAATATTCTACATAGCCTAGTCTTGGGTACTTAGAAACTTTTAGTGACCAGAATTGAGATGGCTCCTAAAAATGCATTCAAGATCCCAATGTTCAACAAAGATCACTATGAAGAATGGGTTTTCAGAATGAGACTATATCTAGAGACTGTTAACCCTGAACATCTGGAAGTCCTTGACAAGGGTAAATTTGTCCCAATGGTAGTTATTCCTTCACATACGGAAGGAGGAGTGGTTATACCACCTCGGTCTGAGCCTAAAAAGGTCTCAGAGTTTTCGGATGCTGATAAGGAACAAATAGCTTGTGATACTGCCGTTCGACAAACCTTGATGGAATCTCTTGATCATAAAATGTTCAACATAGTCAAAGGTCTGACTACAGCGAAGAAGATTTGGGACAAGATAGAAGTTGTCATGGAAGGATCTGCAGAGGTCAGAAGCAACAAAACACTCATACTCAAGATGGAGTATGACACCTTTAGAATAAGGAAAGGAGAAGGCATAACAGATGTCTACCTACGATTCAGTCAGTTGGTATTGGATTTGAATCTGAGAGGTGTAACTCTCCCCATGGTTGAGACTAATACGAGATATCTAAGGAACCAGCCAAAAAGCATTGAACATAGGGTCTACGCAATAAGAGAAACCAGAGATTTGCATACAACTTCTCTGGAAGAATATTATGGAATATTAAAGACCTATGAGCTGGAAACTCTTCAAGATCAAGCATGGGACAATGATTCAAAGGGAAAAGAAAGTGCATCAGGATTAGTTGCTGATGAGGAAGAGTCTAAGAAGGCAATGGTTGCAGCAAAGCCTAAATCATCACTTGCACCACATCAAGTTGATAATGATGACGAGTGCGCATCTGACAGTGATGATGACTACTACACCCAAGAAGAGCTGGACAACATGGACGATAGTGTCGTGGCATACATGGCAAGGAAGTTCAGCAACATGAGATTTAGAAAGAGCAACCGACCACAGAGAAAATCTTCATCTTATTATCGGGCTGCTAAGGGTGGTGGTAGTTCGTCAGGCTACAAAGGAAAAGGCAAGAATACCAGCTACAAATCTCCTTTGGATTTCAAAATGAAGTTTAAATGCTATAATTGTGGTGAAGCTAGACACTTTGCCTCGGACTGCAAAAAGCCTAAACAGACTTATCCAAAAGAGACATTTGAAGCTCTCAAAAGCAACTATGAAGCACTATTGAAGGAAAGACATGGAAAACGAGCTTTATTGGTTACAGAAGGAAGAGCTTGGGATGATTCAGATGAGGAAGATGTTACTCATGTAGCGAACTTTGCCCTCATGGCTGAGACATCAGAGGAACCAGAGGTACCAGTTCTGACTCTTAAAGTAGAAATGTCTATTGATGATTATAAAGAACAGAACGGGGCTCTTAGTGAAGAGATCTATATGTTGTGCAAAAGCCTAGACTCTTCTCAAAAGGAACAGAAAACACTTGTTGCCAAATACAGAATGCTTGAGGCAAAAGTGGAAGAGCTAGAGGCTGCTTGCACTGTAGATACTTCTCTAAGAGACTTTATTAAATCTCTGGAACACAAGCTCGTCCTTAAGGAAGAAGTAGAAGCATGTCTTAGGAACAATCTAGCTGAGTTAGAAACTAAATGCGAAGCATACAAACTAGCTGCTAGTAAAGTATATGTAGATAATGACACATTTAAGAAAATAACTGGAGTAGGTATAGGACTTGATTATTCTGACCTTCCTAAGAAAGAAGGAAAGAGACCTATTGACCCTAGTTCCAGTGACCTTAAACAGGAAACACCTAGAATTCTTAAATCGGCTGTCAAACCTATCTACAAACATCTTGTTCCTAGAATAGAAGAAGAAGAGACTGAATTGATAGCTAGATATGAGATTGAGATGGAAGATCTCCAGAAAGAACAACCTATAACTCCTATCAAACAAGTGAAAATCAATTTCCCTAGAGATGAATCTAGACTAGGATTAGGAGCTAAGGCTGTTAAGCAACAAGGAAAGAGAGAGAAAGACATAAAAGAGGTTAAGGCTGAACGAATAAAGAAAGCATGTTATCATTGTAAATCTACTGAACATCTTTCTTATGCATGCAAAGCTAACATGAATGTTCCTGCTGCACATGCCATGCCTGCTACACATACAATGAATAATCTGCATCAGAATCATGCACAGTGTGGTCAACCTAATTGTATGCCATGCACTTTTAACATCATGCAAACTTTTGTGCATTTAATGAATGCATCTAGCCAGTCATGCTCAAATACTGTTGCTAGTTCAAATATCAAGAAAAAGTATGGTAGAGCCAAGACTGTCAGTCCTCCTAAAGTTAGGAGTGACAAACCTTCTCCTAAGACTGACAAATCTGTCAAGTCTGAGAAAGGAAAGGAGATAGTCGAAAGCTCTAGTAATGTGAAGAAAAGTGCATCTCCTGTTGTTAAATCTGTTGATTCTCGATCTTATCGAAAAGCCGGGCCCAATCAAAGTTGGGTTCCGAAGAATGTCTAACCAATCTGTCATTGCAGGGCATTAAGCAGAATAGAAATAAAGTCATATGGGTGCTAGACAGTGGAGCATCGAGGCATATGACTGGAAACAAGTCCCTGCTTACAGAGTTGGTTATGAAGGTTGGCCCTTATGTTACCTTTGGAGATGACAGCATAGGTGTGACTAAGGGATATGGCAAACTGAAAACTGGCAATGTCATCATTGAAGATATTTCCTATGTTGAGGGACTAAAGCACAATCTGTTGAGTATAAGTCAATTCTGTGACAAAGGTTACGAAATTGTCTTCAACAAGAAAGGTGTCTCAATCACTCACATCAAGGAAGGCTCACTAGCTTTGAGAGGAGTTCGAAAGGCAGATCTTTTTGTTGCAGATATGGATTCAGCAAATCAGGATGAGGTCACCTGTTTCTACAGCAAAGCCTCGGATGATGAAAGCTGGTTATGGCACAAAAAGCTATCTCACTTAAACTTCAAAACGATGAATGCTCTCGCGAGGCGAGAATTGGTGAGAGATCTAACTCAAATGGAGTTCGCTCCGAAAGGACTCTGTGAAGCTTGTGAAATGGGAAAGTCGAAGCGAGCATCGCATAAAAGCAAAGAAATTTCTAGTATTACTGAGCCTCTGCAACTTCTTCATATGGATTTGTTTGGCCCAGTGAATGTCCTATCTTTGTCTAGGAAAAGATATGCTTTAGTAATCGTGGATGACTTCTCCAAGTATACATGGGTATTGTTCGCAATGACGAAAGACGAAGTACCTTTCTTAATCATTGATCACATCACTCAAATTGAGAATGTTTCAACACTTACTGTGAAGACGATTAGATCAGACAATGGCACTGAATTCAAAAACGCAGTGCTAAATGACTTCTGTGTATCTAAAGGAATACGTCGTCAGTATTCAGCCCCAAGAACTCCACAGCAAAATGGAGTAGTTGAAAGGAAGAATAGAACTCTGGTTGAAGCAGCAAGAACTTTGTTGTATGATTCAAAACTTCCTTTGTATTTCTGGGCCGAAGCAGTGAGTACCGCTTGTTACACTCAAAATAGAACCTTGATCATAAAAGATAAAGAAAAGACACCATGTGAGCTAATGAACAACAGAAGACCAACAATCAAATACTTTCATGTCTTCGGAGCAAAATGCTATGTGCTTATAGATGATGAAAATCTAGGCAAGTTTGCAGCAAAAGCTCGTGAAGGAATCTTTGTTGGTTACTCTACAGACGTGGTGGCAGCTTATAGAGTGTTCTTGGTGAATGATCGAAAAGTGACTGAAAGTTACAATGTCAGATTCGACGATACCAAACTCTCATCAATTTCAAGAGATTCTAGTGAACCTGAGTCCCTAAAATTTCAGAATCTGGACTTAGAAGATCTTGAAGATGAACCTGAGTTGGTTGTTCCATTAAATGTTCCAAGTGTACATGAAGAACCTGAGTCTAGTGAACAAGCTAATTCTACAAGATCAGGAGAGACTTCTTCAGTACCAACCGGCAATAACTCAGGGGGAGTAAATAGCAGCTCAAGGACTACTGTTCAAGGCTCGAGTCGAGTTGACTCTAGTTCTGTAGGAGCTGGCACTAACTCAGGGGGAGTTAGTGAAAATAATCAAAGTAGTCAGCACCCCATCTCAGAAAGTCAAGCTGAATCATCAAGACAATTTCCAGGTGAACGGGTATGGAATAGAGACCATCCGTTTGAGTTAATTATTGGTGATCCAGATGCTGGTGTGACTACTAGAAGAACTGCAAGAGCTGACATGGCTAATATCTCCTTATATTCTGGGTTCTTATCCAAGCTTGAACCTAAAGAAATAGAAGAAGCTCTTGGCGATGCTGATTGGGTGATTGCAATGCAAGAGGAACTCAATCAGTTTGAAAGGCAGAAAGTTTGGAAACTGGTACCCCGACCAAAGAACAAATCCGTAATTGGAGCTAGGTGGGTATTCAGAAATAAACTGGATGAAAACGGACTTGTAACACGAAACAAGGCTCGTTTGGTTGCAAAAGGTTATTCTCAGCGAGAAGGAATTGATTATGATGAAACCTATGCACCAGTTGCAAGACTTGAGGCAGTCAGGATGTTCTTGGCATTTGCAGCACATAAGAACTTCAAAGTTTTCCAGATGGACGTGAAAAGTGCCTTCCTGAACGGAGAGTTAGAAGAAGAAGTGTATCTGGAACAGCCGCCTGGCTTCGTTGATCCAGAACATGCAGATTTTGTGTATCTACTCTTCAAATCTGTCTATGGCCTCAGGCAATCCCCAAGGCGATGGTATGAAACCCTATCCTTATTCTTAATTGAATATGGTTTTGTTAGGGGAGTAATTGATAAAACATTGTTCTATAAAGTTGTGAGAAATGACTTAATACTTGTTCAAGTATATGTGGACGATATTATTTTTGGGTCATCAAATGAGCGCTTGTGCGAGAAATTTGCCAAGCTAATGCAGGAAAAATATGAGATGAGCATGATGGGAGAGCTGTCCTTCTTCCTTGGATTACAGATCAGTCAGAGAAAAGATGGTATCTTTATCTGTCAATCCAAGTACGTCAGAGATTTACTCAAGAAGTATAATCTAGAAGATGCATCAGCAGCTAAGACTCCCATGGCAACAGCCACGAAGCTTGATGAAGACAAATCAGGTAAATCAGTTGACATCACAAGCTATCGAGGTATGATTGGCTCACTCCTCTATTTAACTGCAAGTAGACCAGATATAATGTTCGCAACTTGTTTATGTGCAAGGTTCCAAGCGGATCCTAGAGAATCACATCTCGTAGCCGTCAAAAGAATTTTTAGGTATCTCAAGGGCACACCAAATCTAGGGATTTGGTACCCAAGAGATACAGGTTTTAATCTTATTGGCTATTCGGATTCAGACTATGCAGGTTGCAGGATTGATAGGAAAAGCACATCTGGTGCTTGCCAATTTCTTGGCAGAAGATTGGTGTCCTGGCAAAGTAAAAAGCAACATACAGTATCTACTTCTACTGCTGAAGCTGAGTACATTGCTGCTGGAAGCTGTGTAGCTCAAATACTGTGGATGAGGAACCAATTGAAGGATTATGGCATGGAGCACAAGAAAATTCCAATCATGTGTGATAACACAAGTGCCATTGCCATAACCAACAATCCTGTAGATCACTCAAGAACCAAGCATATTGACATCAGGTATCATTTCATAAGAGAACATGTCGAGGAGGGGACTGTGGAGCTACATTTTGTGCCCACAATGCAACAAATTGCAGATATATTCACCAAACCTCTTGATGAAGTAACATTCAATAGGTTGGTTGGTGAATTGGGAATGCTTAACACAAGTTAGTAAAGCCCTCTATCTGTAAAATCCATATTTATGTTTGTATGTGCAAGCTACTCAATCATTATGTGCTTAGACTTTAATATGCCTAATCAATGATTGTTATAGGTTGCATATAGTGTGTTTTTGCATGAATTCATTGTGTTTTAAGTGTCTTTTATAACACAAATCTGTGAATTTATGCTTGTTAGATTGCATGATCATAGGGGGAGTTAAATTCATAATATTCTAAATATTGCATGATTTTTAGATGAATTTACCTTTGATTTTCATGTAATTAGAGGCCTTAGAATTGAAAAACTTCAAAATTTCGAGTTAGGTTCTATCTCGAAACTCATCTAGAAATTCGACTTGAATTTCGACTTAAGCTGTCAGAGTGAAGTTTTTGAAAAATTCTAAGTCTGGGAAGAATTTCGAGTTGGCTATCTCGAAATTCATCTCGAAATTCGACTTAGAGTTCGAGTTCGAGTTACCAGTGTGCCTAGTTCTATCTTCAAAATATTCAAGATAAAGTCTATCTCGAATTTTATCTCAAAGGTTGAGATGAGGTTTCC
The DNA here is from genome assembly GCA_036435485.1 of Saposhnikovia divaricata. Taxonomy (NCBI): domain Eukaryota; kingdom Viridiplantae; phylum Streptophyta; class Magnoliopsida; order Apiales; family Apiaceae; genus Saposhnikovia; species Saposhnikovia divaricata. Next base: position 59,069,588 of record CM071596.1, read on the forward strand.
ATTAAGGGGATATTTTGAAAAGAACTGAGAATTAACTTCGAGTTAGTCTATCTCGAACTTTATCTCGAAGTTCGACTTGATGTTCGAGATAGAGTTCTTAGTCTATCTCGAAACTCAACTCGAATTTCGACTTGATGTTCGAGATAGAATTCTCAGTTAAGCTAAAGGGAATTTTTCGAGTTACACTACTAACTCGAAACATATCTTGAATTACCCTGTACTTTTTGCTTCAAGGGGGTATTTTGGAAAGAATTTGAGATTAACTTCGAGTTAGTCTATCTCGAAACTCAACTCGAATTTCGACTTGATGTTCGAGATAGAGTTCTTAGTCTATCTCGAAACTCAACTCGAATTTTGACTTGATGTTCGAGATAGACTTCTAACTCGAAAAATATCTTGAATTTTCTTTTTTCCAAGTTTACTACAATTCAATAATGTTCAAGATAGGATTTCCCTATAGTTTCTGCTGTATAATTGGTTAAAGTGCTTATAATTGTTCGAGTTAACCTCTATCTCGAACTTTATCTCGAAGTTCGACTTGATGTTCGAGATAGAGATGTTCGAGATAGAAATGTTCGAGATAGAGTTCGACTTAGATGTTCCCTGTATGGACTTAGTACTTTTCACATTTTTTAACAGGGACATTTTTGTCATTTTACAATCTTCTATATATACATCTTTAACCCGATGCCTAATTCACTTTACCTAATTCTAATTTTCACAGCAGCCTCTTCACAAAACAAGGCGATTTCATAACTTCATACCGTTAACCCGTGTTTTTGTGATTAAACTCGTACTAATCACGAATTACTGCCAATTTTTGGACTAATCTTGACTGTGTTATCCTTAATCTTTGTGTGGGTGTGTTTTGTGTTCATCAATATACACGCGCATATACATACACACGAACATATAGTGTTTGTGTACTGTTCATAAAACGCAATTCCATATTCACCATTCATAAACACACACGATTTCACTGGTACACACGAATATTCATCTTCTTTGAATATTCAGATTTGGTCATTGGTTTTTGATTGTTCATCCCGTAGTTTAATTTTCTCTAAGGGACTTTTGTTCTTTTTGATAAATTAAAAGGGATACATCATTTAATTCGTAAATTATTTGTTTTTCAAAATTAAACAAAAAAAAATCACATCTTTTTAAAGAAAAACATTTAATCAAAATGGCTCACCAATTTTCACTTGCTAAAAACAATTTTTATAATATTTCTACGGAAATTGGTGATCAACTCCCGCGGTTTAAGTTTTGGATACGATTTCTCAATTTGTACTCCAAAGCTAGCCATGCTTTTACTGCTAAACCTACACTAGTACATGATGCTTTACAGCAATTATGGACTAGTGCGGTTACTTTTGGGGGTAAATCAACCCCCTACGGTTTCAGGTTTACCTTAGCGGGTCAGGAATATGAGGTGACCGAAGAAATTGTCAACAGAGTTCTGGGATTCCCAATTAAAGATGCCTATGATCCAGAACCTACTGCTGCAGAACGCCTCGGATTCTTTGAAGAAATTGGATGTTATCATCCAAAAGGCCCAATCACGGGAAATATCCAAAAGCAATTCTTCCATGCGGAATGGAATTACTTTTTCGAGGCCATCACAAGATGTTTTCGGGCACGCGAAAAAGACTTTCATCAAATTCCAATTCCAATGCAAACCTTTGCAGTTGCCCTAGCAAGAGAACTGGATATAAACTATGGACGCATAGTTCTCTCTGAGATAGTGGCCTCAATGGGATCCCTTGCAAGCAGAGACCTCACTACAAATGATGTTGTCTGCTGGTTTCCTCGGTTTCTTCAAATGCTGATCAATGACTTAATACCGAAGGATGCTCTTGCTATTAGACAGGGATTTGCCAGAAGCCCCACATCTGAATCGCTAGGGATGGGCACTAAGTCACTTTCAACCATTGCTAATCAGGATAAACATCAAGGTAAACCAATGTCTACTCCTGAAAATATTCAAATGTGGCTTAGATATGATGCAGGAGTTACCAATTTGGAGGCATCATCACAAGTCTCATCACATGCTCAAAATCCATCTGTTCATGCTGAGGCATTTGATGAGATTCCTGATGAGGAAAGCGATGATGCACAAGGTAATCAATCAGGTAATCTCTCTCTGCATACTATTCATTCCTCCTCCTACGTATCTGATTCCGCGACCCAAGAGACTGCTAACCCGCAGGATCTATCCCAGGGTGATAGCCATATTTCTGACTCTGAGTCTGATACACATTCCTATTCTCTATCACCCTTGTTAACGGAAGTCAGAAAACCAGCACGTGTCTATGTAGAAACTGATGAGGAGATTGAACCCGAAGAGCAGCAACTTATTCGAAAGAAACCCAAACTTTTCCACGCTGCTACTTCACAACCACAGTCAAACCCTAGAGTGTCACACGCAACCACTCCACCTCACGCGAGTGGTTCACCCCTTGAACAATCTGCACATAGGGATTTTGATTTTGGTGAGGATGATGTACCTCTTGAAGATACTGTTGCTTCAAGAGGACATGAAGTCTTAAGAACTTCAGCCGTACCTTCACCGGTACGTACTGATGCTGCAAAGAGGATCGGTTCTGATGTCGTACAAGGACACTTTGCAGCCTCTCAGCCTGAGATTCCAACTCAGGAACAAACAGAATTTGATCCCATAACTGTCAACAACATTTCTTATCAATTTTCTGCAGGTACTGCTTCACTATTTGGATCAATCATTGAAGACATACACGAGCGTGAGATAGGGAGTGTGTGTGAGAGGTTAGGGAGAGAGGGACCTTCATTTTTAAGGCCCGAAACCGAGCGCCAAATACCAACAGAACGAGTATTAGAGCGAGGTCACCTAAACCAAACACCGTCCCTTAATATTGAAAATTTTGATACTCGTATGACTTCAATGGAAAATCAGATGAGGCAGTTCGGGCAGACAATGGGGCAGTTCGGGATTAATATTGGAAACAACCAAAGGGCTCTAGACGACTACGCAGCAAGAATGGCAAGTCAAGCTACAGCTTTTGATGATTTGACAAATAAGGTCAATGACTTGGGCCATGCTGGTGGTGTCTTAGGAATCACTCTCAATGAGAGGATGGGGGCATTGGAGTCTACAATGCATACAATGGCTGTGGAAATCAGTAGATTGATGTTCGCAGTCAGGAGTTTTGTGCCCCTGGAGTGCTTCGAGTCATAACAACCTCCCCCCGATGCTGGTGCAGGTGGTGCTAGTGGAGCGGGAGCCTCTGGTTCTGGTTTTGGAGGTTCCTATGCAGCTGGTGGATCTGAAGACCAAGGTGGAGCTCAGGATAACTCACCTAAGGGGGAGAGTGGAAAGGAGACGAGACAGCAGGTAGTTCACATCGAAGAAATTGAAGAACCCGCTGATCTTGTCAAGGAACCAGAAATTGAGCCGTCTGTTGATGAAGAGGCTCTGAGGATGAGGAAGGGTAAGGCAGTAATGGTTGATGAACCATTTGTTGATCTGAGTCATCAGGAAACAGTACAGGAGGTACTTGACTCAGATTCTGACATGGAAGACGTACCGTTGGCACACGTTATAAAAAGATCTTTGAAGGAACAAGGTGGAGGTGCTGGGATGTCTTCCGGACTGCCTGAAGAATTTCCTGTTGATGAGGAAACCCTTAAAGCTCAACAGTTAGCCTTGGAACAAGCTCAGTTCCATAAAATGAAGATGATGCAAGAACATGCTGCGTTCCTAGAACAGAAGGTGGAGCTACAAGGGAAGCAGTATGAGTATGAGCTTGCAAGGCTAGCTAATCCTCAAGTTGATCTGGACAAACGAAGGATAGGGCAGAAATGGGATGAAGCAAGGAAGATAATGATGGGACCCTGTGCAAAAGGAGTTCATAACAAGGATGCAGATGATCTGTTCTACAACTTGAATTTGCAGAATCCAATGACTGGGGACTATATAAATGTTTTGAAGAGATTAATTTCTAAAGTCAGGGTTGGATACAATGCAAATCTTAAGGAGTGGTAGGTTATCTTGTCTTTGGTAGAAGGAGTTCCAACATCTTTCTTATATGTGGATGATCAATTCATAATGAGAAGATCTGCGTCAGAGTTGTTCTTGCTAGCGACTAAAATTCAGTACTCTCAATCTGAGGAGCTAAGCATTCTGTACAGGGATCAGTTAATGCAGCTAGCAGAGGACAAGGGTCCAGAATTCTCAGCTTATCCAAATTTTGTCCGGATGGTAGTTGATGGAAAGATGAAGAGGGTTAGCATGGAGGAAAATGATCTGATGGAGTTTTCAGTGGAATCTCTCAAAGCTGTCTGTAGACAAATGATGAGTAAGGGATTCGCTTCTGAGCTTAAAGATAAATCCGTGAAGATCATTGAAAGAGTTATATTCAAGAAGAGCAATGAGGTGTGGAAGTGTGATGTCATTGCTCCAAACCCTCTTGATGACGTGAAGATTGAGCCGGAGCTGATAGAGAAGAAATGGAATATTCTTCAAGCCATGAAGAATGTAGATGAAGCTCTGACTCTTCCTTCTGGAGCACTAGAACAAGGAGAAATAAGGGAGGCTATTGGTGTTCCAGGAAGTGAAAGTGTATACTGGATACATGCTTATGTTGAAGATACAGCTGATGCCTTAGTATTCATAGATGCAGACCAGAATCAAACAATCTTGCATATGAGTAGACAATGGCTGCTACGGACTCAAGATACTGCATTTCTGGAGAGAGTATTATATGTATTCAAATGGGGCGAAGTGGAAGATAAGTTTGTTGAAGAAAAGCAGAGACTCATGAGTTACCTGTCTGAAGTAGTGGTGGAAAAGAAGCGAATGGAGCGAGATGCGGCCAGTGTCCACAATACTGACCGTGTCAAGGGCTACCCCAAGATGATCTATTGTCAGTTTAAATCTGATAAATCTCTCTGGAAACCTCAGCTCATCATGAAGAACTTTGAGGATATTCCAAAGATCAGGACTACTCAGGAGGTGGACAAACTCAGAAGGCTTTTCAAACATCCTTATCCAGAGCCCAAGAACCCTCTAGAAATGGAAGCTGTGAGTCTGTTGAATGCTAGGTGGAAGCAGCTTAAAGATCCAGTATACAAGAAAGAAAAGCAGCAGAAGGAGAAGCGCAAAAGGCAGAAAGAAGAGAGAGACCAAGCTGCTGAAGCTAGAAAGAGGAAACGGAATTAGGGTTAAAGGTCAGAGTGGTGTGAACTTGAAGTTGGAAAAACTTCATGTCTTTCGGTTGCTTTAACTCACTTAAGGAAAATTCACCTTAGAGTGAATCCAATAAGGTGATACAAGTTTGACTAAAAGATATGAAATAATCCAGGTGATAGGAATCACTCAAATGATCTTTAATTCGAAGTTCGAATTCTGTTTCTAGTTTAAGTTCTTTGTATTGTTTTCATGTAAATTTCAATTGTAAATTATTCAAGACTGTAATGTTAATTATCTTTTCTCGTCTCATTGTTTAGTTGAGTTATCCTTCATTAATTTGAATGTCATTGTTAGAAAATCAAATTGGGGGAGATTGAAAGGCAGAGTGTGTAAACTTGTAACACTATAACTAACGTAACTCAAACTAAAGGAAAAGATACTTAACCAGAAGACAATCAAGAACAAGAGGTCACAAGAAATCAACACTAAATGAAGACAAGGTAATTGATACAATTCAACATGTTAACTATGATCAATCCAAGAAGAAATCATTGAGAGAAGTTCAAGTCAAAGTTGTTCATGCCTCAGTGATTTGAAAAGCCAAAGATCAAGATCATAACTATCAGTATCAATAAGACCAATTGATTTCAAGTGAACAAGAAGGAAAGCAAATATTGGAAAGCCACATTTCTAATTGGATATGATAATTTATTCAAGAAGCAAAAACCCTATCAAGACTAGTCACTTATGAACCAGACCGTTGTATCAAGTGTCAGGACATTGATAGCAAGTTTATGTCAGTAATAAAGATCCATATTCAAGAACTTAGTGAAGAACAAAGAAGACATGAAAATATCACAAGTTCAAGATGTGCATTGAAGTTTCAAGTTGAAGACCAGAATATTTTCTAAGTACTAAATATTCTAGATGGCCAAGTAGAAGTTTCTAAGTAGAAGTTCTACTTAGAACTTCGAGATGGCTAAGTAGAAATTCTCAAGTAGAAGTTCTACTTAGAGTGCAGCTTCAACATGACACATGGCATCTTCTGATTGGCAGATTTCCAAGCTTTCAAGATAAGGCAAGATTTATGTGGACATCATTGGGCCACGTACATCTTAGTCTTTGAAGACTACAGGACATAGATTACATGTAGTATAAATAGAAGTACTTGTGTAATGTTTTAGTTAGTGAGCAATTCTAGAGAAAAACACAAGAGAAAAAGAGAGAGTGCATTCACAGAGCTTAGTATCATTCACTTCTCTCTCAACTTCTGTTATACTTTGTAATGAATGTTGTAGCAACCCTTTCAAGTTATATATAAGACATATATTCCTTGAATCTGTGTGTTCATTTATTGCATCGTATTTATTGCTTCTCATATTCGAAAAGTTGTATTCACCCCCCCTCTACAACACATTTAGACCTAACAAAGGTGGATAGCTTGGAGAAGGAAGTGAGCTCTCTCAAAGAATATAATTCTGAGCTGCAGAAATCTGTCAATCTACTAAATGAAAAGTTGGACACTCAAGCCACCACCACAACTGATGTTCTCCTTAATCAACAACAGATGTTGTCTGCAATGATGAAGCATATGGGACTACATCTACCTGAAGACTCTGTCAAACCTCCAACCTCTTCTGCAAACCCAAAGGCCCATCAAAGACCCCTGTGCCTGAGAACAATCCTAATGGGGAGAAGAAGATAACCTCAAAATCCTCAAAATCTAAGGTGGTACAGAAAGGTATTGTCATATCTGATAATCCAAATTCTTCAAAATCTACTAATCCTCAAGTTCATGTCCAAGGCAAAGGCAAATCTAAAGCCATAGAGACTCAAACCTCTAAACCTACCAAGCCTATCACCTCTCTACCAACTGTCACCCTACCAACTGTGCACATCACTACTCTAAGTGGTTTACAGTAATCAATTACCTCTACAGTGGTGGCAGGGTCTATGCCAACTGACCAAGCTAACCTCTCCAGACATGAAGAAGATCAACCAGTTGAAGTAAGTGTAGTCACAGAGGCCAAGCTGATAGAAGTAGCAAATTCAGAGACTTATCATGATGCTGCCTTCTTGAAGTTTCTGCAAGCCTCAAAGGCAAAGGTTGGAGGAGATACATTACTGTACAGGAGGAATCTCAAGGAACATATCAAGTACTTGACAGTGATCCCAAGGAAGCTTAGTCAAATCTTTCTCAAGGAGATTATGATGGTGACCAATGGCAAAATATGGCATCTATCTTATGACACCTTCAAGGTCTTAAAATTCACTGAGATTGATGCTATCTTGGAGCTAATTGAGAAGGTGGGAGAAAATAACAAGAGTCTATATACTGATCTAACGAATGGACAACATGCTAGACTACCTGAAGTGTGTACTTTTCCAAGAACCATTCTCTATCAGTCTGGTACAAAAATTGAAGATGTTAGTCAGCTGATCATTCCCAAGGATCTCACTCCTCTGAATCACAGGATTATCATTGCTATCATTGATCAACTACAAAAGAAGAATGGACTAAGAACTGTTGAAGAGTCAGAGGCATTAAGGATTCTCAGAACCTTCATAGCAACTGGCATTGTCCCAGAAATGGCTAAAGCAAGGAGAGATAAGGATGATGATGACAGTGAAGATAAGAGTGATAGGAGAGGAAGACATCACAGGAGTGATAAGGATGATAAAGAGCAGAAGAAGAAAGATGACAAGAGCAAGAAGGGAGATGATGGTAAAGATGAAGGAAAAGTCTATGAGAGAAAGAGTGGAAAACAGCAAGCCCTAGGCATTACTAACAGTAACCTCACCACAACACAAGACTCTATGTCTAGGGTGAATGCAGTTAGTAATGACCTACCAAAATCTACATCCATGGCTTCTGCAACTGTTTTGCCATCTAAAGAAAAGAAGATTCAAATCAAGAAACCATCAGTATGTCTCCAAAAGCAATCTGCTAATGGTGTACTACAATGGTCAAGAAACAAAGGCTTTAAACTTCTTCCTATTGACAGAATGCAAAAGCTAAAAATCAAATCTATGGCCAGAAAGGCAAGGAAGATGAAGACATCTGAATCTCAAACCATCACAATAGTACCCAGACTAAACTTGCCACTCTAGATAAAGACTATGATGAAGAACAACTGCAATTTATAAGGGCTCAAAGAATCAATCATGTTGCCATTGTTGATGATTGTCTTGAATTCAAATATACTGATGAGAGAGAGAGAGATAAGAAGTTCAAACAAGGGATGTGTCAGCATTGGGGTAAACTATATGATATTGAAAGGATAATTGCAATGATGAACTCTGAAGACAAGGTGGAAAGAATGTGGAAGCTAGAATTGGCAGACTTTGTCAAAATGAAGAGAGATCATCAGGCAATGCAGAAAAGAATTGCTGAAGAAACAGATGGAGGAGCTAGATGCACTTGAATCCAAAGCAGAGGAGCTAAGGGCAAAAGGATTGTACAGAGTCCTCCCTATGTTGTGAAATATAGGAGGAGAAATGGTAACAAAGTAAATATCAGAATGGACCTGGTCAATCATTACCCTACAAACATACTAAAACCAATACTTGAAGATTTTACGGATTCACCTATGATTGAAGAGCTAAATGCTATGGTGGATATCTTGGATGCATTGAAAGAAAATAAAAGGAAGGCAAAAGAGAAACAACAGGAGAAATTAAATGAATATCTGGCTAAGACTCAAGGGAAAAATGCTAAAGGGACTGGTTAATCTTCAACTGTAAGAATGTCTACTGCTTGTATTCAAGATTAAATCAATTTAATACCTGTACTGTTCAAAGTCTTATCTTTATGTATGTTAGGCTTGTTATCAGACATGAAATTGTGACTAAGGGTCTTACTCACAATTTGGGGGAGATTGTTAGTCACAGAGACATGCCTGTACACATCTAATAACAAGCCTAAGTGTTTGTAATGCTTTGCATTACTTACATGACTTCTTAACTGAGGGAACCTCTAGTTGTAGAGCTTCTACTTGTATTTAGTACCTGCAATAGGCAACAAACTTCTATATGTGTAAACTGCAAATTAATTCATGAAATAATGCTTGAAAGAAGATCCAGAGATCATGTCTCAAGCTTGGAGAACAAGGCTGTAAAAATAAACACAGTTGGATTTTGAAGATTGAAGATTTGCCTAAGTACTAATTCGAGAAGTACTTTGTTCTATTCGAGAAGTCTAGCATTCGAGAAGTCAGGGATTCGATATCTCAAAAGACGCTGTTCGATATCTCAAGGAGTCAACTAGTCAAAGTATCATTCGACAACTCAAGGATTCGACATGTCTATAACTCTATTCGAGAACTCAAGAAGTCAACAAGTCAAAGCATCATTTTATTTCTCAAAGAGTCAATAAGTCAAAGCTACATTCGATATCTCAAGAACTTAAGAAGCTATTCGACATCTCAAGGATTCCAGAAATTGAAAGCTCTATTCTACAAGTCAAGGATTCCTGTAGAAAAGGCTAATTCGAGAAGTGATTCGATATGTCACTTATACAGTATTCGAGAACTCAAGAGTTATCTATCAAGTCAATTCTATTTCTCGAATCAGTATCTTGGTTACTTCTCCAATGTAGTCTTGGAGACAAAATACTGAAGATTGTACAAGTCAAAAACCTGCAGCAAGCCAAAACAATTTCAGGACCACAATACTGAAAAGTGCTTTTGGAAAGTCTACAAGGAGCTTAGAGAGTTGTTACGGGGACAAGCTGCTAAAGAAATGGATCTGAGCAGGTTAAAGAAAGTCAAATTACAAGTTGCTTGGATGTTTACTCGAATAGGGATAGACAAATTAGAAAGTAATTTTGTCTGTCACTACATTTGTAGTAAGTAGGTTGTTCACATGTTCTATAAGTGAACAACCTCAATTCTCTAGCAGTTAAGAACTACAACAGAAGTTTTTCACACATTCATAGATAACATCTCTCTGAGAAAAACGAAGTTGAGAATACTAACATTTGTATTCCCAGATTGTAGCAAAATCTTGATCTAATAAAATATTAGATTAAAGTGAGTATTGTGTTCTTGTGATTCTTATTTCCGCATTCATACTCTGCTAAACACACAACACATACCTTGCTACACAATCACCATAAAACAGATTCAAAACAACGTTCTTAGAATTTATATTCGAAGAAAAGTTTGAGAATACATTCACCCCCCTCTGTATTCTCTTGTGTGTATTCCATACTCAACAAATCAAATCAAGAATATGCATTTGGTGAATCTACTACTCAAGTGCTCAATGAAATTTATCGTCCATTGAAAACTGTCGAATATATTGTGGCACATATTGATTCACATCTAGCTATCTAATTATCATAATTTCTCCCCGTCTTAAATAAATTTTTGGTCAGCTCGGATTGTTCAACACCGAAATCGATGGTTAAATTGGATATACATTATACATGAGTGGTAATTATTTTGGTACCATCTATGTGTATATGCTTATGACTCGGTCTAATGTGTTTGATTTCAAAAATCAGGGGGAGAAACTAAATAGCTGGTGATATATTAGTTATCTTTGCCTCGTCTTGATCCTCATAGTAAAGAATATGAACCAGAAGTTCATAAGATAATTTATTTACATGTTTTAATTATTACCAGATATATATATATATATATATATATATGTGTGTGTGTGTGTGTGTGTGTGTGTGTGTGTGTGTGTGTGTGCGCGTGTGTGTGTGTGTGTGTGTGTTGACCTGAAAGAATGACTATATTACATATACCAGCTACATATGCTCCAAATGAATATGTCCCAGAAGGACAATCTCAAGAAGCTAATCTGTCTAAAAAATGCCTGAAGCGTGATAGACCAGCGGGTCCCATAACAAAACTATACATATCCTTAAAGGTTAAACGGAGCAGTGATTGATGATGGCTAAATCGAATAGTGAATAACTTTTGAACGATCTCTAGAAGATATTTAGACATGAAAAAAATGATGAAGGTACATGAAAAATTGTGAGATCTCAATATATTATGTCATGTCCAGAATAAAATGGAACCATTAATTAAATTGACGTCGATAATATGATTGGCCAAAGATATAAGAAAAATGATTAAATCGAGGCAAAATCTCTTGCAAAGAGAAAAATTATTTGGACCAGAAGTCCGCACACCTGAAGTTGTGAATGTGGCACACTATAAGAAATATTATCTCTTAAAAGTAGAGAAAAAATTTTAGAACTGCAGTTTACACACCTAAAGATGTAATGTCAGTGGGATATGAGTAGTTATACGTGTGGAAACGAAAGAAATTATTTACAAAAGATAAGCTCGTGTAGTTGTACAATGATCTTGTATTGATTACAAAGAGATATTATCTTGTGGTGGATATAATTACATGGTGTGTAAAAGTCTGGCAATATAAATTGAGTATATGTACATTTTATTAGACCCACTTGACATAATCCCAGAAGGATTTAAAATGCTAGAAGCAGTGAAATAAGTTCTCGAGAACTAATCCCATCAAGTTATAAATGGATATGGACCTGAAGTCCAACATTAAATTATTCCGGAATGAGATGTTTTATGTATTCTAAGAGTATAGGTGATAACTCATAAAAATCTCTGGCCAGAGTGGATGGAAATTAGAATGTGTTTCTAATTGACATTCGAATGAGTTTCACCTCATGAACAAAATACATTGAGATTATTAGATTGTTTTCTAGGTTGTGAACTGTACCTATTACTTTAGAATTTTTATGAAGCAATACACATTTTGTGGGAGAATCATAACTTCTTCCGTGAAGGAAGATTAGTCACCTCTGTGAGGACTTGAAAAGTGAATTATTGGTCCTGAAGTACCACATATCATAATGTAGTAAGATACTAATTTCTCTTACTAATTTACATGTCCCGATATAATTATTTAATTAATTTACTAGAAAATTTTAAATCATGTCCAATTTGAAGGAATGAGAATCTTAAAGGTACATAAGAAAATTTTGATCTCCACTAACCTAAGGGTTTAAATTGATTTTGCAGGAGCAAAGTGTTTATTCTGATTCTCATAATTTGATCTCATATTGAATACTAGCATGGATGCCCGCTCCGCAGGGCTTTGATTCTTACTTACAATATAATGACGACCAAGTGATTACGTAAGTTTTAGTTAAAAATTCCCAAAAGTACAGTCCTTGATTACCAAACTACTTGCTCAGGAATTACAGATTTTGGCGGATACTGAAACAGAGTTTACTGCTGATTACATATTGGTGAACAAAATAAACTTTACAAAAATGTAGTGGTGGTTCTATCTTCTTGTCTTGATTAATCCATGATTCTTTTGATGCTGACTGGTGATTGGATGTTGAGTTGCGACATTCCATCCAAATGGTAACTTGAACTTGATGCATGTTCCAAGTTTTGCAAGATTTGAGATAATAATTATGAGTTAGTGAGTTTTTTTATTTTGTTAGAAATTTCTAAACCTGTGTTGTGCTTTGCTGCATTGAGGTACATGTTTCTTCCTTGTTTTCATTAGGATCGATGAATCCTTTGCAAATGTTTGTTGCCCAGTACATTGATGCGTTGTTGACGACGTTAACTTCCTTGATGAGTAGCTTAATTGTAATTTTCTGTTTTGCCAGAGCTGTAATTGTTGTAAGAAAACTTGTACCTTGTTCCATCTGTTTTCAAGTTTTTACTACGTTAATTCATGTAACAATACATGTAAAGTGTAAAAGCAAAGTGTTCAACTTTTTTAAACCTCTTTCAGAATTTGCACTGCTCTTTTTCCCACCAATGTTCGAACTTGTCGGTCCCCCAATATAAGATCAATGCCAACATTATGATCATAAATTTATAACTACCAACAGAGTATGTAAGGCAAATAAATTATGGTCTGAATCACTAACCTATTATATCATATGTTTCACTGCCTTCATTTGAAAATCTTCCTCAATTAAATAATCTCCATCTTCGTCCATGCTCATTTCTATACGTTTAAAATAATCATATAACAATAATATAATAAATTGGTATAATATAGACATTAAGAGAGAATTTGCTCACCACTGGATTCATAATCCAAATCTTCATATTCAGCGCTAGAAAGTTTTTCACCACTAACAGGACCTATACAGAATGACAAACTCCATTTATAAAAATACGATTTCATGGTCATTAAACTATAATCAATTTCAACCGTGACCTATTGAGATTTTTAATAGCAAGAGTGAATAATAAGAATAGTACACATGAGAGACATAGTCACCTTTATCAAAATCATTACTAGGACATAGTAATAACTTGTATTTTGGACATGAGCAATGGTGGATTTGGGACTGGTTGAAACGTTGGTAATATTGTAAAAAGGAGTTCGGTAGGAACGGTCAATAGGACAACAAACAGAGGCACTTGTGTTGGCAAAAAAATTGGCAAAACAATTCAGTCTCCATATAATAACTGTGTTCAATTAACGTCAAGTAACTTACATTCATTCTCTTTGTTCACTTCTGAGCAGAGTTGAGTAATAGCTGATGAAAAAGGATCACAACATTAAAAGCTTTGTCCACTGATGACCTCTATTAACTTCACAAAATTAAATACTTACATTCATTATGGTTTTCAGAAAAAGAAAACACGACCCACCAACATTCGTTGTACTCTGCTTCGTTCTGAAATCATTGTCTTGGTTTACTTTCTTCATGTGTCGACTTTGAATTGCTAAGCACCATTTCAAGAAAAGCATTATAACCCAAAATAACTGACTTGTTTATGTTTATTTGTTTATAAACAAACAAAGATTAAATAACTTACATTCATGTCCAATTTCGGCAAAAGGCAAAGACGATCCAACAACATTATTGGATCCACCAATGTTCGTTCTGATTATATTCCTTGGAATTTCATTCCTCTTTTTTTTTGGTCATCGATTTTCTGCCTTTCTCTCGATCATATCCTTTTATCATATCTTCGCAAGTAAAAAGATGCCAAGGCTTCTCACCATCCATAGCTTTCTTCTTCGTTAAAGTTACAATTCGCTAGCTTTCTTCTTCGTTAAAGTTACAATTTGATCTAACCTAGGAGTGACAATAGAAATGGCCTTACAATAACCAAAGAAAAGTAACAGAGAAAAACCTGACAATGATTTAGCAAAAAAAACAACAACCTGACAATATTTTTGGACCTTGACAAAGAATCTATATATTTACTTTTAACTATTAGTTTAATAGAACAGTGGGCAGATAAATTAAAAAGAAGAAGAAATTTGACCTGTGAATGAGATAGAAAACTGATGCAAGCTCCGAATCCAGCGTAGACAACCAGTACTCTAGGGTCAGTAATTAACATTTTATTACCAAGTGGATGTTTAGCAGAAGCCAAAAAAGAATTACTATTAATATTAGTTGTTGTTATAGTGAAAAAGGTAGCAAGTGGCATCAGCACGTGAATAGGCTGGTAGATTTGTAATAATGTTGAAAAGTAATGGCAAAGAGCTAAAAAAGGAAAAGTACTGTTCATAGTACTGTTCCAAATAGGCCATAGGAACTATATTATACATTGATAAGATTGTTTGCTACTACTGGGCATTTGAATGATAGAAATTTGCGAAATTTGTGATTAATAAAACATAGAACACAGTGCTATATTCCATTACATGGTTAAAATATAAATTTGGAAAGCAAGCCTTTATTGCAGTTTGTGATTAAACAACCCCACACACATATCAGACATCTTAAAATAGGTGTACCGCTTTCTAAAGTTCTGCCTCTTCTGGACTAACATCAACAATATTTAATGTTTTTTCAAGACCTCATGTTGAATAATAAATTACATGATCAGCAAAATTTTAAGATGTATATATGTATTCTTAGGATACTTCAAAGTTTTACGGTATGTTAGATTCATTAATATATCATTATTACTAATATGAATATAAATATATCTTTTTATAATAATTATTCAATAGTTAATAAAAAAACTCCTCTCGGCCCCGCCTTCGGCGACGCCTCGAATCCTACAATAAAATAAACAATATTATAAAAGATATATTAAAGAGACCTGCTGAATGTCATTGTAAGTAAATTAAAGTAGATTATCATGATGATTTATACAATTTACACAATTCTATGAACATCTATTAACGACTCATCTAGCAAGTAACACATAAATTCTAAGATTGATATTCTCGTGTCATTCAAAGACAAATTTGTTTGCACCTGGCCACTTGTGATAAAAATGAACTTCTTAAATGACATATACAGCCAAGCCCGTATAAACTGTACCAATTTCATATCAACATAAGTTCATGTAAATATATGATTGTAACAACAGCTCAAAATTTAATTTTCAAATCACTACTGGAAATACCCCCTACAACATCGGTTTTTGACCGATGTTAAAAGTCTGCCAGAACCGATGTCTTTGTCGGTGTAGATAAAGGGGGGTCTTTAACATCAGTTTCTGACCGATGTCAAAGATGTCGATAGACATCGGTTCCCGCGAAGAAACTGATGTCTTTCCTACTTTTTAACATCGGTTTCTAAATAAGAACTGATGTTTAATACAGGCTTAGACATCAGGTCAATAACTAAACGATAATTAATACAATCTTTAACATCGGTTTTTATAGGATAACTGATATTTAATACAACTATTAACACTAGTTTTTGTTACAAAACCGATGTTTAATACTTGTATATGTACGAACTTTAGCATCGATTTATTACTCAGGGCTCAATAAATAATATACCAAAAACCAGATAAATAATATACCAAAATTAAAAAACTGATATACCAAAAACAAATATGCATTCAATCGGTCAACTACATTATCCAATTCATCAAATATCGAAACTAATTACATAATTCAAACCATCCAATATAAAACTACATTGATATAATATCTAAAATGAATAAGTATAAGCACTCGGACTTCGGACATGTTATCCGAAGAAGTTCCTTGTTGCTTCACGTCTTTTTCCTTTTTGATTAGGTGTCATATGAGCTTCGCCAGAACCAGAACTATCGGTAATCATCCCAGAAAAGACTACCGATAGTATCACCTGATACAATGTTGAATGAATCAAGAGATACGTAAATAATATTTTAAACACCAATGACCAAGAAAAGTGACAAATTACAACATAACAGATCAAAAAGACTACATAATTGTAATAACCCTAACTTTAGAAAGGCTACAGTGCCCAAATGAATAGTGATCTTGAGGAATCCAGGGAAATGGTGAGTATGTACTCTATATTAGGGATGGAAAATGAGTAAACAGAAACCATATTAGTATTGTACATTAAAAATAAGTGACTCGAAATGACGATGGATTTTAGAAATTCCTGAATTTTGATTTTGAGGATTTTGAGCTCGAACGAACTTCTATATCTTGGATATTAAGGAGTATAGAAGTACTAAAGGAATTATATATTGAGGAATTGTTGAATTTAAGTTAAACCAAGGGATTATTAAGTTAAGAGAATACCAAAGGAAATTGGTTTTGTAAATGATTTCGGAAACCACTGAGATAATGAGGTATACTCGAAACGAACCACGATTAGACGAGTTTGGAAACCAAGCAACCAAGATTAATAAAATAACAAGGATTATATCACATTAGTAATTACCAAGATTATTAGCATTTTACCTAGGAAAATCAAGAAAGGAATAAAAGGATGCATCCAATGACATCATCCTTTGCATCATCTTCCAGTAACACAAATTAAGGGCAAATTAGTCTTTAAACCATGGGATTTTTCTACTAAACTCTAGAACTCTAAAGATTAGATGACAAGATGAGATAGGATCAAAACAAACAAAAAGAAACTCTCCCCCATTTCCAAAAACTCCATTCGAATTTTTACAAAAAAAAAGAGAAAACAAAAATCAAAACCCTAGCTCTCTTCAATATTAAATCAAGGGATAAATCATGGGTGTTCTTGGAGGTTAGGAAGGATCATATACAAAGTTTCAAAGCCAATCATCATCATCTTCATAGGTAATAAAATCATTCAAGTACTTGATGAATAGTAGTGAATAGTAGAATCTTAGAACTAACTTTGTTTTTATGGATCTTTTAGTTGATTCAAGCTAAGATAAGGTTGTTTAAGGATATACCAAGGTTTATTAAGGATCTTTAAAGCTTCAAGAAGGTATAAACACTCTTGCCCCTTTTTATATTATGATGGATATTGTTGGTTTAGTGATTAAGTGATGTAAAGATCAAGATTATGATGTTATATGTGTTTGTAAATGGTTTGAGTTAAATATGGAAGTGTTTGGAATTGTAACCATGGCTGGTGAAGAAGACCACATGGTGTAGGTGATGATTGTTATGGTTGATAATTGATTTGGAGGAGTTGGATTTATGGAAAGTACGAAAATATAGCCGTTATAATGTCCGTTTTTCGTTAGAACTACAAACTGCCCTGTTTTGTGACCCCTGTATTCGTACGGTACCTCACTGCCTAGGTTACCAATTGACCATGAAATGATAGAGCTTAGTTCATAGATCGTTTTGATATAAGGTGCGTTAAAATCTGATGAACGGTTTAGGAGAAAAGTTAGTTTTAGTGAAAGACGTTCGAAAACCGAGAAACCGTAAATGTATCAAACTTGAGGTTACAATTACCATACTTTAACATTGTTAAAAGTCACGAAATTTTGGGATATGGTAGTAGTGTGGTCAAAGAACTATTTCCAGTTGACCTTACATTAAAATTCGAAATTTAAAAATTATAAGAAATTCTGCAGTCGAGTGTGGTCGTTAAGGGAAATGGTGAAAACCCCTGAAACTTCGATTAAGGTTTTAAATGGCTAAGTTCTTGAACCTTTGGGGTAATAGGAATACGTTAAACATATATTAAAGTCTCAAAAGGTAATATTATACAAGAGTGTAGTGAGTAAGAGATGTGGTTCTAACGACGGTCCTTTTGTGTTTATAGAAACTCCGGAAGAGGGACGAGCCATACCGTCAGGATACCGAAACCGAGGCAAGATTTCTTCTATCCCTACTTGTAAAACTACTTATCTTCACAAAGAAACTTGATTTCATGGAATATATATGTGATGCTATTATTACTATACGGTGAAGAAATTGTCTTCTTTGAGTATTGATATTGAAAAGAAGAGTATACGAAGATGTATATGAATATGACTATGAGTACGAAAATGTATATGAATATGGATATGAGTATGAGATGGATATGTATAGAGATGATTATGCATGAAGTGAACATGCCTTATGATTAAAAGTAAATAAAAGAATGGTATCAGTTGTTATCTAGGGTTATATGATTTATAATATTTTGCTAAAGATATTCTTTCCAAATATCAGTGGTTTAATAAATAATAATTGATTATTATTTACTACTCTTAAAATAGATGGAATATTTTATGAGTATAAAAGTATATTTGATTTTTGAATATGAAAGAGAGGTCTGGATCATAATCAAAGCATTATGATATATATATATATATATATATATATTTATTAGAAGTAATGTGCGAGAATGGAAATGATATGAGAGAATGATATGTGGAAATGAAAGCGAGAAAATGGAAATGTGGAATGATATTTTGAAAAGGGAATAATGATGTGATAAAAAGGGGGATTGCAACAGACTTGCGTAAGTGGCTGTGTCAGGGCTGTGTGCGACACAGTCCAGCATTTATTATTTTTATTACGGCACGAAGATGCCAAGGGAGGATGTTAGCAGGTGGCCTTCCTCCAGGGATGATCTTCATTCCTTCTACCGGTAGTAAAAAGAGAGCAGGTACGATTAGGCGACTGATCATCGTCCTAACGTATCAGGCGACAGCAGATATCCCCAATGTTTTTGAAAAGAAAGTGTAGACAATGGTTTTCAGATTTCTATACTGAAAACAGAATAATGATACGAGATGATGGAATGATAGTTACAGATGAAGAAAAACTGATATTATATTATTTCAGATTTCTATACTGAAAACAGAATAATGATATGAGATGATGGAATTATGGTTGCAGATGAAGAAAAACTTATATTATATTAATTTAGATTTCTTTCTTATAATAGTGAGTGGATGATGTATTATTAAATAAGAGCTTTATTCTTCCTTAAGGATTTTAATTGTTCCCTGCTATTACATATGCATATACATATATGTATACCTGTTCACATTTTAAATTTTAGTTACAGTATTATCTTGCTGAGCTATTATAGCTCACTCTTGCTACTTATGTATATAGCAGCTAGGTCCCATGCCGATACTACGTACCACACCCCGCAAGAGGGTAAGGGAAAGGCGACCTTTTGAGCGAGTGCTGGCGACCATCCCCGAGGTAGCGACAAGCGAAGGGGCTTAGTAGATTTATGTAAATTAAGTGTGTAAGTTTGTAATAAACTTTAGTTGTTGAAGTGCTTCCTGTAGAAGCTTGTAGAAGCTTTGTTCAACAATGTACTTAGTAAATTCTGGGCTTGTAATAACTGTTAACTTTAAAACTTTTAAATATTGTGGATGTTGTTCTATGAGCATATGACTGGTGTGTGTGTGTGTGTATTAGTGTGGGGTCAACTGCTTATTTACCAAAAAAAAAGACTACAGAGATATTGATATTGATCGGAAATTGGACTTTGACGGCCCGGATCCTTGACCCCGGATCTCGGGGGCTTAGTAGATTTATGTAAATTAAGTATGTAAGTTTGTAATAAACTTTAGTTGTTGAAGTGCTTCCTGTAGAAGCTTTGTTCAACAATGTACTTAGTAAATTCTGGGCTTGTAATAACTGTTAACTTTAAAACTTTTAAATATTGTGGATGTTGTTCTATGAGCATATGACTGGTGTGTGTGTGTGTGTGTATTAGTGTGGGGTCAACTGCTTATTTACCAAAAAAAAGACTACAGAGATATTGATTTTGATCGGAAATTGGACCTTGACGGCCCGGATCCTTGACCCCGGATCCCGGGGCGTCACAGATGGTATCAGAGCTAAGAGTCATAATGCTCAAGAACAAAAGTAATAATAATAAATGTATCAGTTATAATATAAATTGTGAACTTCCATCAAGTTCAGGGGTGGTATATCGCAGGTAGTATTTACTTTAAGCATATATTATAATTTATTAGACTGTTACTAATAGAATTTTATGTTTTATTATAGGGAGCGGAGATGGGTGAGCCGAGTCAGGACCCCCAGTGGCTAGGGATGTCAGAGCAGGAGCTATTAGATCTTCAGCTGGCCGGGGTAGAGGTCCCAGAGTATGCAGTTGAGGACCTCAGGGAGAGACGTCGGGCGGCGGCTAGAGAGCGATTAGAGAGAGAGGAGGCAGAGGAGCAGAGACGGAGAGATGTTGTGGCCATAGTGCCATATATGGGTAGACCTTCTACAGGATCTGATGAGGCAGGTCCTTCCAGAGTGAGATGGGAGATTCCGGAGGAGGAGAGGCCGTTACGTAAGAGGCCTAGATTGTCAGTTATAGCTGAGGAGGAGGAGGAGGAGGAGATTGAGTGGACTGATATCCATATGATACCTACCCCTGCCTTGCCTGTTCCAGTACCATCACCAGTCCCATCTCCCTCACCGAGTCCTGGCCCTCTAGAGGATCCAGATGAGCCATTCACTCCGCCCGGACATTTTATCTTCTCAGAGGATGAGATTGAGGGAGATCCATCTGAGGATGCAGATACCGAGTCTATTCCTCCATCCCCACCATTTGCACCTCCATCACCTCCACCTGTACAGGCACCTGCCCCAGCTGCTGTGCCCCCTCAGGAGGCACCCTTGCCGACAGGTGACTTTCTACCAGCCATTCTTTTGACGGAGTACTTTGCCCTTCAGGGACAGTTGGAGGAGTCCCGCAGGACTATAGACACCCTTCTACAGAGGTTAGAGAGAGGGAGGGGAGGGGTTATCCCGGATGGGATGTCTCTGGGGATGATCAGTATTGAGCTACGAACATTAGGAGATATTAAGAGGTTGTTGGGTGATAGAGGAGACCCGGCATGGAGGGCCCAGATAGTTGATACGGTTACTACCATGGTAGTCCAGATCCGGGATGTTGTCAGGGCAGGGCTGTGAGCCGGGATAGTAGTTTCGTCACTAATCAGACTAGTCATCTTGTTGATGTCATTTTGGGGATTAGTTTAGTTGTTCACTGTTTTAATCCCGGTCTGATTAGAGGACAGTTAGTAGTCCTTTTGTGATATCGGACTAGTATGTACGGCTATGTTTTGGGTTTCGAACCTTGTATTAAGATGATGTATATTATTAGCAGTAAAAGATGTTGTACCCAAATTGTAAAATATTTATGTACATTAATGAAGTTTGTGCATTTCTATCTAAATTTTTGCTGCATTTTTTTTTATAAATGTTGAGACTCAAAAATATTGATGTATAAAAGGTGATTGACTTAATGAAAAGGCTATCGTGTTAAGGGCGATACAACTACCTACTAAAGTTATGGTATAACTAGATGCAAATCGCGTGATAAAGATATTGTGATGTGCAAATGAGTTAATTAATGATATAATTGTGTATATAGAAATGATGTATATAGTAACCCAAATTCGAGTAATTAATAAGGACTATTGTTATGTACAGAACTATGCCGCCTAGACGTGATAGTAGAGCGAATGCAAGGGGAAATGAGAGAGACGAAAGAAGTCGAAATATAGAAGGTACTAGACTGAACGAAAATGCTCATAATGAAGAAAATCATGAAGAAGGAGAAGAGGAATCAACTGGCCAACAAAGGAATCCGGGAGGTGATCCCTTTACCCAATTCATGGACTTATTACGACAGAATTTGGCTAATCCACAGAATCCCCAACAACCACCTGTTCTCCCCAATCAGGCAGCTAATTCCTTTCGTGCCTTTAAGTCATTAAAGGCCTCAGAATTTGAGGGAACCACTAACCCAGTAGTAGCTAGGGCATGGCTAAAAGAAATGGAGAAAGCTTTCGAAATACTGAGGATAGAGGAAGATTAGAAAACAGTTTTTGCAGCCTATCTCTTAAAGGGAGAGGCAAATTACTGGTGGGAAGCTAAGAAGAACCTAGAAGAAGCGGGAGTGATAACCTGGGAGCGTTTCACTAGGGTGTTCCTAGAAAAGTATTCTCCTAGGTATTTAGAAAACCAAATGGAATTAAAGTTTCTGGAGTTAAAACAGGATAACCTAACAGTGGCAGAGTATGAAACTAAATTTACAGAACTGTCGAGGTTTGTTCCCGAGTTTGTGCGTACTGAAGAACAACGAGCAAAAAGGTTTCAACAAGGGTTGAAACCCTGGTTACGAACGAGAGTGGCCCCATTTGAGTTGACTGATTATGCTGCAGTGGTTCAAAAGGCATCAATTATAGAGGCCGAGAGTGAGCAGGCTCAAATAGGTCGAGAGAATAAGAAAAGAAGATTTGAGGGCCCAAAAGGAGGTTCAAGTGAGGGAAGCTACTTTAACAAAGGAGGTAGAGGACAAAAATCTCAATTTGTGGGAAAGTCGGGGGGTAACAAGACTACTAGTGAGACGGTGAATCAGGGTGGTAAATCTTCAGGGACATTTCAGTCCAATCAATCACGACCACCATTACCAGATTGTGACACGTGTGGTAAGAAGCATATAGGAGTCTGTAGAGTGCTGGGAGTAACTTGTTTTAAGTGTGGACAAAAAGGACACTACCTTAACCAGTGCCCATCAACTGATACAAACCCTAAAAGAGATGTTAAGTGTTACCAGTGTGGGAAATTAGGACACATTGCTAGAGATTGCCGTTCAGGTGGGTCATACGCGCCAGGACAGAGTGGGGCTGCTTCAAATAGGCCTACTGCTAGAGTGTACAACATGACCTTAGGGGAAGCGTTGACGAAACCAGATGCGGATACAGGTACTTGCTTTCCGATTTAAATTTTGTGTGTAAGTCTTTGGTTAAGGATCGACTTAATCAATTAATGGAATAAATAAGTTAATAATATAGATAAGGAAAATCAGTATCTGTTAAGGGCTAGGAAACGTTATGAAAAGAAGAGTAGGAGTGTTTTGGGAAAACACAAGCTCGTTGAGATGAACAGGAAATATATATTATAGGTGGTATTTTCTTACAATTGTTTTAAAGAATATTATTAGAGTTTATTTTCTGGAAAATTTTACAGAGAGGAGCTATAGGAATATTGAGGAGTTAATATTTATGTCATGATAGAGATCAGAAGATGGTCAAACCATAAGTGAGATACACTACCATTCAGAAAAGGTCAATGTGGTGGCGGATATCTTCGTCAAAAGAGGAAGGAGAGACGAGATAACATGGAATGACTGGAAACAGGAGGAGATTTGTGAGGAAAAGACAGTAAAAGGACTGCTATTGATAAACTAAATGGCATGTTGATGAATGACAAGGAAGTTATGTTAGTGTATTTCTGCGCAAACAAGATAGAGATATTACAAAAGGAAAAGGATAAAGGAAATAGTGTGGAAGTTAGAAGGTGTGAATGAAAAAAAAAAGATACTTATAGACATTTCCAACATGATTCCGGGACGGAATCCTTTTAAGGGGGGAAGACTGTAATAACCCTAACTTTAGAAAGGCTACAGTGCCCAAATAAATAGTGATCTTGAGGAATCCAGGGAAATGGTGTGTAGGTACTCTATATTAGGGATGGAAAATGAGTAAACAGAAACCATATTAGTATTGTACATTGAAAATAAGTGACTCGAAATGACGATGGATTTTAGAAATTCCTGAATTTTGATTTTGAGGATTTTGAGCTCGAACGAACTTCTATATCTTGGATATTAAGGAGTATAGAAGTACTAAAGGAATTATATTTTGAGGAATTGTTGAATTTAAGTTAAACCAAGGGATTATTAAGTTAAGAGAATACCAAAGGAAATTGGTTTTGTAAATGATTTCGGAAACCACTGAGATAATGAGGTATACTCGAAACGAACCACGATTAGACGAGTTTGGAAACCAAGCAACCAAGATTAATAAAATAACAAGGATTATATCACATTAGTAATTACCAAGATTATTAGCATTTTACCTAGGAAAATCAAGAAAGGAATAAAAGGATGCATCCAATGACATCATCCTTTGCATCATCTTCCAGTAACACAAATTAAGGGCAAATTAGTCTTTAAACCATGGGATTTTTCTACTAAACTCTAGAACTCTAAAGATTAGATGACAAGATGAGATAGGATCAAAACAAACAAAAAGAAACTCTCCCCCATTTCCAAAAGCTCCATTCGAATTTTTACAAAAAAAAAGAGAAAACAAAAATCAAAACCCTAGCTCTCTTCAATATTAAATCAAGGGATAAATCATGGGTGTTCTTGGAGGTTAGGAAGGATCATATACAAAGTTTCAAAGCCAATCATCATCATCTTCATAGGTAATAAAATCATTCAAGTACTTGATGAATAGTAGTGAATAGTAGAATCTTAGAACTAACTTTGTTTTTATGGATCTTTTAGTTGATTCAAGCTAAGATAAGGTTGTTTAAGGATATACCAAGGTTTATTAAGGATCTTTAAAGCTTCAAGAAGGTATAAACACTCTTTCCCCTTTTTATATTATGATGGATATTGTTGGTTTAGTGATTAAGTGATGTAAAGATCAAGATTATGATGTTATATGTGTTTGTAAATGGTTTGAGTTAAATATGGAAGTGTTTGGAATTGTAACCATGGCTGGTGAAGAAGACCACATGGTGTAGGTGATGATTGTTATGGTTGATAATTGATTTGGAGGAGTTGGATTTATGGAAAGTACGAAAATATAGCCGTTATAATGTCCGTTTTTCGTTAGAACTACAAACTGCCCTGTTTTGTGACCCCTGTATTCGTACGGTACCTCACTGCCTAGGTTACCAATTGACCATGAAATGATAGAGCTTAGTTCATAGATCGTTTTGATATAAGGTGCGTTAAAATCTGATGAACGGTTTAGGAGAAAAGTCAGTTTTAGTGAAAGACGTTCGAAAACCGAGAAACCGTAAATGTATCAAACTTGAGGTTACAATTACCATACTTTAACATTGTTAAAAGTCACGAAATTTTGGGATATGGTAGTAGTGTGGTCAAAGAACTATTTCCAGTTGACCTTACATTAAAATTCGAAATTTAAAAATTATAAGAAATTCTGCAGTCGAGTGTGGTCGTTAAGGGAAATGGTGAAAACCCCTGAAACTTCGATTAAGGTTTTAAATGGCTAAGTTCTTGAACCTTTGGGGTAATAGGAATACGTTAAACATATATTAAAGTCTCAAAAGGTAATGTTATACAAGAGTGTAGTGAGTAAGAGATGTGGTTCTAACGACGGTCCTTTTGTGTTTATAGAAACTCCGGAAGAGGGACGAGCCATACCGTCAGGATACCGAAACCGAGGCAAGATTTCTTCTATCCCTACTTGTAAAACTACTTATCTTCACAAAGAAACTTGATTTCATGGAATATATATGTGATTCTATTATTACTATACGGTGAAGAAATTGTCTTCTTTGAGTATTGATATTGAAAAGAAGAGTATACGAAGATGTATATGAATATGACTATGAGTACGAAAATGTATATGAATATGGATATGAGTATGAGATGGATATATATAGAGATGATTATGCATGAAGTGAACATGCCTTATGATTAAAAGTAAATAAAAGAATGGTATCAGTTGTTATCTAGGGTTATATGATTTATAATATTTTGCTAAAGATATTCTTTCCAAATATCAGTGGTTTAATAAATAATAATTGATTATTACTTACTACTCTTAAAATAGATGGAATATTTTATGAGTATAAAAGTATATTTGATTTCTGAATATGAAAGAGAGGTCTGGATCATAATCAAAGCATTATGATATATATATATATATATTTATTAGAAGTAATGTGCGAGAATGGAAATGATATGAGAGAATGATATGTGGAAATGAAAGCGAGAAAATGGAAATGTGGAATGATATTTTGAAAAGGGAATAATGATGTGATAAAAAGGGGGATTGCAACAGACTTGCGTAAGTGGCTGTGTCAGGGCTGTGTGCGACACAGTCCAGCATTTATTATTTTTATTACGTCACGAAGATGCCAAGGGAGGATGTTAGCAGGTGGCCTTCCTCCAGGGATGATCTTCATTCCTTCTACCGGTAGTAAAAAGAGAGCAGGTACGATTAGGCGACTGATCATCGTCCTAACGTATCAGGCGACAGCAGATATCCCCAATGTTTTTGAAAAGAAAGTGTAGACAATGGTTTTCAGATTTCTATACTGAAAACAGAATAATGATACGAGATGATGGAATGATAGTTACAGATGAAGAAAAACTGATATTATATTATTTCAGATTTCTATACTGAAAACAGAATAATGATATGAGATGATGGAATTATGGTTGCAGATGAAGAAAAACTGATATTATATTAATTTAGATTTCTTTCTTATAATAGTGAGTGGATGATGTATTATTAAATAAGAGCTTTATTCTTCCCTAAGGATTTTAATTGTTCCCTGCTATTACATATGCATATACATATATGTATACCTGTTCACATTTTAAATTTTAGTTACAGTATTATCTTGCTGAGCTATTATAGCTCACTCTTGCTACTTATGTATATAGCAGCTAGGTCCCATGCCGATACTACGTACCACACCCCGCAAGAGGGTAAGGGAAAGGCGACCTTTTGAGCGAGTGCTGGCGACCATCCCCGAGGTAGCGACAAGCGAAGGGGCTTAGTAGATTTATGTAAATTAAGTGTGTACGTTTGTAATAAACTTTAGTTGTTGAAGTGCTTCCTGTAGAAGCTTTGTTCAACAATGTACTTAGTAAATTCTGGGCTTGTAATAACTGTTAACTTTAAAACTTTTAAATATTGTGGATGTTGTTCTATGAGCATATGACTGGTGTGTGTGTGTATTAGTGTGGGGTCAACTGCTTATTTACCAAAAAAAAAAAGACTACAGAGATATTGATATTGATCGGAAATTGGACCTTGACGGCCCGGATCCTTGACCCCGGATCCCGGGGCGTCACAATAATTATCAAATACCTCATCCATTACAAGCATTGCACAATTCTGTAAGTTACAAATACCCTTCTTTGCAGGATCTAGTATTCTTCCAAGAGTACCAACTAGTAAATGAACTAGCTGATATAAACGCATGATATCATCTTTCAAGCTAGTGCCATCAGTTGTAACCATGACTTCAATATTCAAGTATTTTCCAAGCTCTTTACAGACTTGTGAAGTCTGAAGAGCCAATTCCCGTGTAGGAACAAATTTAACCACTGCAGCAAAGCAGCAAAGACAACATAGGTAAACTTGCACAAATAGTTCCAACAAGGTTAAGTTAAATACTCAAATTGCCACCTAAACTGGATGGCAGATGTCAACACTTTAATATTCATAATATAATGAGGTAGACAAGATTAGGCTATTTTCTTTGATATATCACTGCAACAGTTCTTATGCTTCCAACCGCATCATTATAACAATGGAAACTATTTCTTAATGTGTATCATTTAAAAACTCATTTTTATTCCTTTTATGGTGAAGCGAGAACAATGTGACAGTGCTTGTGGCAAGTACCTGAAAGAAAAATTGCATTAGACTGATACATGTAGAACTACTGCAATTCCTATGTCTGCTATCTTTAATGCAGGGGCATCATTAACTCCATCTCCTGTCATTCCAGTAATGTGCTTTCTGCCTTGTAAAATTTTTACTATCTCGAACTTGTGCTCTGCAAAAAAAAAACAAGTGCTAGAGGTGTATGCAAGAATATTCAATAGTCCACGTTAAAACTAACATCATATGTACCAGGAAAGATGCCAGCAAAACCGTCAGCTTTTTCAATAAGTTCTTCGACTGATAAAGTTGCAAGTGAAGAATCCTTATGATCGCCAAGCAAAGATGACGATGGATACATGTTTGTTCCCATGCCAAGGCGTCTCCCTGTTTCCTTCCCAATTGCCAACTGGTCACCTAAACAATGATGCACGAGGGTTGGTATATCACAAATACACTAATATTACAAAGTAAGTGGCAAGTGATAGCTTAGAAACCATTAAAGGCATAAAAAAAGTAGTAAAAAAATCTAAGCAAAGGCTAAACGGCTTAGTAAACTGGAAGTTTTGTAGGCAAAGACCGATAAACTCCCAGGGCCCACCAGCACTGTCCTTGGTGTTCTCGGGTACTTGCTACACCAGTATAAAGGATGCCTGATTTACATTATAGACTCAAGAGTTCAGGGGAATGCATATACAAGGCAAGTTTTATTTACCTGGCGAGCAACTGCCAGAGATCGAAGTCCACGCTCAGCAAAATTGTCTATAACTGCATGTACTCTTTTTTCAATTTCTGATTTGTTCCATGCTAGATTGAGAATCTAAAATAAGAATGAGGTAAATAAATTAACAACAGATGATATGATTACACATATGCGAATACTTGGCTCTGCAAGTTCTAAAACATGAACATATAGACATTTAACTTGTTAGTAACTTAGTATATACACACATATACATAGATATTTCTTTAAAGACTTTCATCAAACACTTAACAGAATTACTCAACCCTTACTTAAAACCCATCAAATACCCAAAAACAAAACCTGGGTATTCTTATTTACATACACAACAACATCAAAACATAAAAAAAAACATCAAAGATTTAACTGCCCCAAAAAATGAATTCAAGAAAAACATATAATATTTTGAATTTATGAGGAGATGGTTGTAAATTAGGGTTTCGGATTGTTGGAGAGAGAGAGCCGTGAGAAGGAGATGGTGAGAGATGGAAATATTTCCAACCCAATAGAACAATTTCCAACCCAATCAAAATAGTAAAGCTTAATTAGGGTTCATGCTTCCAATTTGTAAGTTAGGGTTTGACAGATGAAAGAATGTTTGGGTAAATTAAAGTTTAAGATGTGAGAGAGTTGAGAGAGGTGAGAGAGATGAGACAGTTGAGGATGAGACAGAGAGGAGAGAGTTGTTTTGTGAAAGGGGGAAACGGGACTATTTTGTTTAAGGGGGGAAATAATTTTTTTTTTAAAGGGGGAAAATTTTGGATAATAGGGGGAAAACTGATATATGCATGTTTTTCAATTTTTTAAAATAGATAAAAGACAACGGTTATTTTACAAAGTGATGTCTAAAATATACTTTAACATCGCTAAAAAACTTGCTGATGTTAAAAACACTTTTAACATCAGTGACATTTCTAACTGATGTTAAAGGTGTGATGTTATATCTACCAATTCTAGTAGTGAATTGTCATCCAAAGAGATAGCATAGAGCAATAGAATATCATCACATTAACTACTATGCATTATAACCAATCCTTATTCAATAAACCAAAAAACATACCATCCTGTTGCCATGGAAAGCATGGTACAACCCCTGTTCCTTACATCGTGGAAAGTAATCATCTCCCACTTTTGGCTTATCTAAGGCCTGCAATATAAAAATAGACCTATTATCTAGGCCAAGTCAACTTCGAATTTTGCCACAAAAACAGTAGGGAAAAACTCATTTCACAAAAAAAAAGGTGTTACCAATTTCACATATTTCGATTATGTTGTTGTGAGAGGGATCTGAGAGCATCAAATTCATACTTAGGATCATTAGATTCCATAAAATTGCTACCCTCATTGCATGATATATTAACATGTTTGGTATATCCTTGTTTGGTTTGTCACCAGTAGGAGCAACAGACACGAATGATGGTAGGGGCATCTCTTTTACAGTACGTGTCGTAGTAGATGGTTGGAAGTTCTACCTCTGAGATGTCGAGCTTTTGACAGCACCATCCTGCTTGACATCTTCAAGATTAAGAAAAATGGTTTGCATGTTGCGCTTCTAACCAAGCATAACTTCCTTGTGCTGATCAACCTCATGCCTCTTTCCAGAGTTATTTACAAAATTAAGTGCACAAATTGCTTCACAACCTTTAATCTCTCTTTGTTTAGGTACTGAAGCAGATTTTTCCTAACTGTTTGTTGAATTATCAGGCTTACAGTTGGCCTCCACATTTGAAATAAGTTTCCACTCATTACAACCTGTATATAATCCAGATATATGGCAAGAGAGAGAAGTTTACATGTTTATAAAACAAAGTTTTACATATTAAATAAATAAAAGTTACTACTAATTCCTACTAAATATATTAAATAAAGTAAAGGTAAATTTAGATAAATTGTAGGTCTTCAAAATATACTGATATCTACCACATAATTCAAATTTTAACTTATTATGCATTTTAATTTTCATAAGTTTTTCTATGTATATACTACCTCCATGCCTCTATATATAATAAGATAGTTTGCTACTGGACATTTGAATGATAGAAATTTGCGAGATTTTGTGATCAATAAAATATAGAACACAGTGCTATATTGTCTGTAACCACTCTAAATACAAACAACATTTATATGATTATCTTAATCTAAGAAAGATGTAATCAAAATAAGAACCTGCAAACAATTAATGCAGCATTAAACAGATGCGTATGCTTGCATGTAACATTTTTTTTTGAAACGATTGCATGCACTCTTAAATATACTCACCAGCATATAACAGCGAAGACTTGAAAATCAGAGTAGTATAAAATAACGAAGCTTCTGACAGCACCATGCTTGACATCTTCAAGATTAAGAAAAATGGTTTGCCTGCTGCGCTTCTAACCAAGCATAACACTCTTGTGCTGATCAACCTCATGCCTCTTTCCAAAGTTATTTGCAAAATTAAGAGCGCGAATTGCTTCACAACCTTTAATCTCTCTATGTTTAGGTACTGAAGCAGATTTTTCCTAACTGTTTGTTGAAATATCAGGCTTATAGTTAGCCTCCACATTTGAAATAAGTTTCCACTCATTACAACTTGTATATATTAAATAAAGTAAAGTTAGTGAAAACATGTTAAATGGTTGATTAAATAACTTAGCTTACTTGGTAATTCATCGTACATAACATATATAGACTCATGTATTCAACTAATGACGCCTTATGTGAATTCAAAAACTATAATTATCAAAGCTTTGATTGCTTACAATTGGTTTCTTACTGCTCCTTGTAAATTCTTATTATGCCTTAAATCTGTTTGAGTCTTCCAGGAACCTGTCATGGGATGGTGAACATTTAAGCCTCAGTACGTTAACATAAAGCAAAATGCAACAAAAAAATTACAAAAATTCAGTCTCAAAACCTAGAATATCAAATACTTAAATTCAAGACTCACAAAAATGCACCGCAGATGTATTGCCTTTTAAAAAATGAATGTACAATATATTATATACTTAGAACATTTATGCAGTTCCATATAAGTCTTTTTAGGAACCTTTATACAAATTACTTGCAACAAATAATATCAATCTGTAAGTTACTTGCAACAAAATTGCATACTTTTGTACCTTTATTACATTATTCTTGTAGAACTTTGATCAAGCAATTAGAGTGCAACCAACTACAATTAACAGATACCACATCAAGGGAACATCTTAATCATCCAAATAAATGTCAATAATACATTCTAGAATAAATCAATCCAAATATAAACTATTACCTAATCTCGTTGGTGTATAATTCAGATGTCAAAGTGAACTTGATGTGATCATAAATATCAAATACAACCTGCAAAACATATTTTAAAGTGTCAAAAGATAAAAATGTTGAATAAGATCGAATTCAAAAACACATATCCACGTAATAATAAAGGAAGAACAATGTAAATAAACAAATTATTCTCAAAGATTTCAGATATATATACAACCTGATTGATTATAAGAAGGATAAGAAAAGATAAAAGAGAAATATACCGAGAATTTGAGATTGAAATGGGGAGAGAATAAGAAGAGACTAATCGAATAGGTAAAAATAAGTTATATTCAGTTGATTTGAATTTAAATTCTTGATATCAGTGTTTTAAAATCAAGCTTTCTCTGAAAGCTTCAGTGTGTATTTGATATTAGTATGTAAGAAGCCGAAATATTGCAGATTAATCGGTGGCAAACTTGGTAATAATAACAAATAATGGGGTAAAGACTTAAAAAAGGAAAAGAACTGTTCATCAGTACTGTTCCAAATAGGCAATAGGAACTATATTATACATAGATGTATACTAACATATTGTGGAGATATTATTATTTTGCATGCTATGAAATTGACGATTGCAAACACTTATTGAAATGATTATAATTCTAGTAACTCATGAGAATGGTTGTATTGGAGTTTCGATATAGCACAACAATATGCTGTTTTTCAGGATTGAGGCTATACAAATTTTATAATGTGCTGGCTACCCAACTCAACAAAAAATACACTAAGGATTTATTGGTCAAGGCATTGCGAATAACTACATTTGAGAAGTTTTTAACCTCATCAACTCAAAGATGTTATGCAATATTATCGTGAGGGGGAGACTACGTGCGCTGCACTCTTTTTTCCTTAACCATGGTTTTTCCCACAGGGTTTTCCTGGTAAGGTTTTTATCGAGGCAGCATCACGTGCGCATTATGAAATGATGTTCTTGTTCCTTCACTTGGTTTTTTACCCCCAGGGTTTTTCCAATAAGGCTTTAACGAGACATTATTTCATATTACGGACATCCAAGGGGGGGTGTTGTAAATATAAAATTATGTGGATGTCCTTAGGCCTTTCATGTACAAGACTTTTGGCCTTTCACTTCTAGTCTTTTGGCTTTTCAATTCTAGACTTTTATCATTCTAAATTCTTGTAACATATGTCATGTAAAGCCTATAAATAGTCATTGCTCTTAAGGATGTAAACACACCAATATATGAATGAAATAGAATGATATCCCTTCTCTCTTCTATACGACTTTCTCTCTTACTCTTTTACTCTCACTATGTTATATATTATATATAACAGAAGTGTGAATTTTTAGATTTAAGAAGTCACATTAAAACTTAATTTTAAAAATGTTGTTATCCTTTTCATAAAAATTAATATCAAATTTGTGAAATAAGTTTTCTGCAAATGTAATTGATTACAATTTCTTAAAAATAATTTTTAAATCAACAATATATATTTTCCAAATTTTTTCATTTGGATGAGCATACTCTAGCTCAATTCAGATTCAAAAGCAGGATTTGACATGGGTTCTCATATAATATGATATTAGAGTCAATTTTGAAAATTTGATTTATCTCTGATTCGAAAGCGAGATTTGACTTAGGATATCATATATGTTATTGGATTTGATTATGAAAACTTGATTTCTTTAAATTGTTAAAGGTGAGAACACAAAGATTAATGAATTTTTCCATAATGACGAAGGTTCGCAGGTAGCCCTTTCATAACATGTAGCCAACTTAATTAATGAGATGGTAGGCTAAATATTCAAGTTTCGCCAATTTATCTTGTAAACTGTCTAATCTACTTTAATGAATATAGTTTTTTTGTCAGGTACCTAAAAGTTTCTGGGTGTAGTATCTTGGAATAGAGTATTTGAGGTTGACAATCCAACACAATAGTTCCCCTTTCCCCGGGGGATTTTTCTGAACAATTTTTTAGAATTAGTCATCATTTGAGTGAAGAGTTCATCCATCTATTTATCATAGAGCGAAATTACATCATATGTATATCAGAGCAAAAAAGGGTTAAAACGTATGATATTTTCTACTTTTTCAGCTAATAATTAATCTATTACCTTTTTCAGCTAAAACGTATGATATTTTCTACTTTTTTTTGTTAAATATCTTTTTTTCTAGAAATATTACGACCAACATATCTATACAATTATATTAAATATTGTATATATATATATATATACACACTATCTATACTATTATATTAAAACAGAAACATTCAAAGTTTGTCAATTTGGTTTTTAGTATGATTATCCTAATTATTTAAATAAATAATACTAATATAATGGTAATTAGTTGATTGTCATTTTCTAAAGCCGAAACATTGAAAATTTTGGTTTTCGATTTGATTTTTGACCATTTAATAAAAAATAGAATAATATAAATTATGGTAATAGTCGATTGCCTTTTATAATTAAAACATGTTATTTTTTAATTAAACATATTACCTTTTTTAAACAAACCTTTAAATATTAGGTATACTATATCTTCCAATGCATATTCTAATTAAAACACATCCTTTTAATTAAAACACAATATCTTTTATAAATACACCTATAAACACCAATTATATTATATCTTTCAATATTTAATATACACCCAAAAATAACATACACTATATTCACTATTATATTGAAATTGAAACATTTTTAAGAAACAAATTATATTATGTATTTCAATATTTAATATACATCCACAAATAGCGTATACTATATATTTCAATTTTTAATAAAATATATTTTAACAGTATTGAAACAAATGTTACCTTTCATATTTTTTTATTAACTAATTAATTTTTTTACAAGTAAAACACATAATCTTTTGTATTTAATCTAACTATCATTTTTCCTTTTCTAAACACAATATGCAATTCTATTTAATAAAATAAAATAATAATATTATAATTACTAATAACTAACTGATTACTTTTTTTCAGCAAAAACACGTTACTTTTTTCTATTTTTTCTAACTAAAATCTCTTATTTTTCAATGAGAAATTCTATTTAATAAAATAAAATAACAATATTATAATTACTAATAACTAACCAATTATCATTTTTAGCTAAAACACTTTATTTTTATCAATTTTTTCAAACTAAAAGTTATTTTTTTTCCAATAATATCCTGGAGAGTTCAATTTAATAAATAAAATAACAACTAGCATGATAGCCCGTGCGAAGCACGAGCACCACTTAAATTCGGATAATTCAGTTGTTTTGTTTTTCGAAATAGATGACTCGTAATTTTTGAAATTTTATACGTTATTAGAATGATACATTTGACAAAATATATCTTTTATGAATATTGATAATCTTGAATTTTAGCTGAATTACATATATGTTTGTAACAAATTACTCACATTTAAGAACTCATATGAATTTTTATAAATAATTTTAAAAACATAACTTAATTAAAAAGACTAAACAATACATTGAAAAATATACCCTTAAATTAATAGACTCACATGTAGACATATATAGGCAAGTATTCAAATGATAACTTTTAATATTATAATGAGAACCGGGAACTAACCTCACGCTCTTTTGTTTATACATATATTTATATATAGCCGCACATTTTTACATCTCCACCTTTACTCTCATGTCTCTTACATTTCTAGAAACATTTTTGGCAATACACCCACGTTATCACCATCTATCCTCCACTTGTACATCTCCTTCATCATGACCGTTCATGATACATACATACACAAATGTATAGCGTGTGTGTGTGTGCGCGCGTGCATATATACACCTCCATCACTCAGTCATTTCTTTGTGTCACCAAATCGATCGTCATTCTAGCAAAAACTTACGAATAATTTTGTCACCGAGTTCCAGCCACATTTCCGACCACACCTTCGATAACTCATTCATCTCATTTTTCTTCCTCTCACAATAAAAATAAGTATATAAATCCCCACTAATGTCGTTTTCACCCACTCTACCACCGTCAACACCATCACTGACACCTTCAAACACTATCAGAATTTTAGATCTGGAAATATTTAGTAATTTTTGTTTAAAATTATTTGTATTATTTGGATTCAAATTTTGGTGATTCGGGTTGAATTTTTTGTGATTCTATTTTGATTTTGGTGGTGTAAGTGGTGGTGCACATTCAAATATAGAGGGTGTTTGGGATTGCTTAAAATAAGTTACTTTTGACTTAATGGGGGTATTTTTAACTTAAAGGAGAAAGTAAAATTGTTTGCTTTAAGTTGAATGAAAGTGTTTGGGTAATTTTACTTAAAGTTAAATGGGGGTTTAACAATTTTGACTTAAAGTGAAATTTGACTTAAAAAAATTTTAAACTCATCATATTTAAGTTTTACAAGAATTGTGAAAAAAAAAAAAACCATAAGTCATAAGTCATAAGTCAAAAGTACCTAAATGGAGCTTATGACTTTAAGCAGTTTTTTAAACTTAAAGCACGGCTTAAAGCCGGTTACACAAACACTACAAAAACTCCTTAAAGGAGCTTTCTCCTTTTAAGCCGGTTAGCCAAACAGGCTGATAATCTACATCTTACACTCCTACCTTTGCTATTTTTGGTGACTATTTACACCGTCTTCAACAAATACACCAACGTTATTAGTCACACAATCCTTCCTTCATGTCACCGAATCGGTCACTACTCTAAAATTATCTTGCAAACACGTTTGTCACCGAATTCCAATCACATTTCTAAGCACACCTTCGATAACTCATTCATCTCATTTTTTGTCCTCTCACTTCTGAGTAACTGCTAAAATATCTATATTTCATCAACATAGCCATACATCTTAATGTTATAATTATTTGTATTATATCTATAATATAATTTATAATATCATGTTCTACCCCAACAACGCTTTTTTTATTTAATTGACAATCAATACAATGTTTATATCTCCTATGTAAATAATTTAATTGATCACAAAACCATGTTTTAAATTAGTATAAAGGATATATTAGTCTTTTTATAATTGGTCAAAAAATTATGTTGGCCTATATCTATTATATATATAATAGGCCAACACAAGATAAAAATGGTGAGATTTTTTAATGTATTGTAATTACCAATTTATCCCTCTATTCTCAAATTTTTGAAAAAATGGTTGTTGGTGGGGATTGAACTTGGGTCTTCCAGTTATTTAACATATCTTTCTACCACTAAACCACTCAATCACATATGTTGTAAATCATACACATTATAGATGTATGTGTGTGTTGTGCGAATATAGTATGATTACTAATTTATCCCTCTATTCTCAATTTTTTGAAAAAGTTATGGTTGGTGGGAATTGAACTTGGGTTCCAAGAGTTAATTAACAAATCTTTTTACCACTACACTACTCAATCACATGTGTTTTAAATCATACACATAAAAGATGTATGTGTGTGTTGTTTTAGTGAAAAAATTTTCTAATATTATAATATTACGACATATTAGTAATTTTTTGTCATGTTGCATTTACATTTATTGATTTAAACTATAACATATTAAATTAAAATATAAATTATTGATACATAATATATGGTTTGATAATATTATAAAATTGTAATAACAATAATAATCAACATAATAATAAAAAAATTACTATATAATTATTCCCTTAAACAACCTAAGCACTCATCTATACGTGTTTTCAATAATACACATGATATCTCTATGTATACCGCTTAAGCGGGGCAATATTTGGTTTTATATAAAGAAACAATATGAAATGCATAATGTATTTTTTATGAAAAATATTACATATATGATCAAGTCAATAACTAAAGTACTTTATTACTGTTTTGAAAGCACCAATTTACTCCTAAGTTCCTATTAATATATAGAAGTATTATTCTTAATGATATTCAAACGTGGATCACCGAGTTAAATTATGCATATTCATACCATTAGATCACATATTCACATTTATTTTAAATTATACACACAATATATATGTGTGTGATATTGATGAAATGTTATTAATTAAATGTTACTGCATTTTAAATGAGTTTTGGACTATTTAATGATTATCATTTATCGATAAAATAACTACGTAAAATACACAATTGGGTTATAAACCAATATTATAATTAATATGATTGATATTATCTAACAATATATTAGAGTAAAAAATATTGAGGTGTTAACGTAAAATGAAAATTTTATATTACTAAATAAGATATATATACTGATTTATTAGTCAAACTATTTGGGTCATAAAAATGTTTGGCTTCAAAAAGACGAATTCTACAAATAAAACATTACTTTTTATATACAAATTAGTTAATGTTCAATTTAAAATATGACATTTTATGGGGAAAAAAGACCATATATTATATATTATTTACGAAGGTAACTCAATGAAAGTCAGGCGGAAATCGGAAGAGAAATAAAGGCAAAGAATTCTTAAAATGAAGAAATTAGAAGAAAACAAATAAAAGAGTTAGAAATGTAGTTTTAAGAAGTAAAAGCGCATGACATGAGAAGTTTTAGAAGATTTACGAAGGTTTTTGATTGGAATCAGGACTAAAACCTACATTCTCAGAATGTAGCATCTTGAAGACTATTAATTTTTTACCTTGAATATTATTGGAGATCCAGCTAAATGGATGCATCATTTTTGAAGAAAATTTAGGAATGTAGGTGCTCTAAAAAATCGTCTTAATTAATAATTAGACAACACCTATAAAACACTCAAATTATATTCTATGACCCACAATAAAATTAAAACCTGACATGATTGCTATCAATACTACTCATATTAGTTTTCAAAGTACAAATTTGAACATATTTAAGTAAGTACACAATAACCACATAGGCAATTAACAAGATTAAATCTATGAAAATCAATTACATGTTTCAAACGATACAGATCATGAATAGTTTAATTAAAAAATACAATTTAAGCTAGCGACCCGTGCCTCGCACGGGTTTTTATGCTAGTTAAACATAATAGATAGACAACATAATTTTTTTGAATAAAAGTTTTAATTATTAGCAAGGGAGTAATATTTGAAAATTTTAACTTGATTAAATCTTAAAATAAATAGTAAATATAATAGAGCATGTGAGTTATTTGTGCATGTACTTAACGTTTTTTAGAATGTCATCATAACTTTCTTTGGTATAGCGGTTGGAGGTGGGAACATAATTCATTCCTAAAACTTGATGGACATAGGTTCAATTCTCATGAGTAACATTTTTTATACATTAATATAATAGAGGGATAAATGTGTAATTTATTAAATAGCTTAAAAAGCCTTGTTAGCCTATAATAAATATAATGGATGGATATCATAATTACTAAAAAATTAACCTATTACTTTTTTCAGTTAAAATGTATCATATTTTCTATTTTTTCTATGTAAAAAATCTCTTTTTCTAGAAATGTTACGAGCAACATATCTATACATTTATATTAAATGCAGTACATCTATATTATCTATCTATACTATTATATTAAAACCGAAATATTGAAAGTTTGTCGATGATTTTCGTTACGATTATCCTAATTATTAAAATAAATAATACTAATATAATAGTAACTAGTCGATTACCATTTTCACGTTACTTTTAGTTAAAAGATTACCTTTTATAAACACCTAAAAACATCCATCATACCTTATCTTCCAATCATTTATATTTCTTTCTAACTAAGACACGTTACCTTTGAATTTAAAACTAATCTTGCAATCATTAATATATACCCAAAAATATCACACTATAATTTCCATTAATTAATAAAATATATTAAAAAATCATATGCATTTACCGAAACACTGAAAGTTTCTTAGTAACCGAAACATTGATAGTTTATCGATTTGGTTTTCGGTATGATTATCCTAATTATTAAAATAAATAATACTAATATAATGGTAATTAGTCGATTACCATTTTCACATTTACTTTTAGTTAAAGAAATTACCTTTTACAAACAACTAAAAACTTTAATCGTAACATATTTTCCAATCATTTATATTTTTTTTAATTAAAACACATTACTTTAAATTTAAAACTAATCTTGCAATCATTAATATATACCCAAAAATATCATACTATATTTTCCAATTATTAATAAAATATATTAAAAATTCGTAAGTTTGTCGGTTTGGATTTCGGTACGGTAATCCTAATTATTAAAATAAATAATCAAATATAATAATAAATGATAATTAGTCGATTATTTTTTTCACGTTTACTTTTAATTGAAAATATTACCTTTTATAAATACAAATCCATATACCTTGTTTACAATAAGAAAACATGAGTATAATCCATAAACATTAGTAAATTAAATTATATTAAATTCAAATCAGGAAACTTATTGAAAATAATGATTATATAAAAATATAATTATAATATTAAATAAAAATTATTATGTATAATAAATTCAATGAATCGCACGGGTTATAAGTTAGTACTAATTAAATAAGGATAGTTAAGTAAAAACAGTTATTACCAAAATATGAGTAGTGTACCGATCAAATTTTTAATTAATTAATATAATATTGATAGATAGAATTATATTTTTAATCAATTATATAGAAGTAATTATAACATAAAAAAGATAGATCGATAGATATATGTTTTCAATAAATTAATAAAAATAATTATAACATAAAAAATATTATAATATATTTAAAAAATGAGTCATGGCATGGGTGTTGTTAACTAAATAAACATATAAAAAAGAGATTAGGGATATCTATATTATACTATTATATAAAATCCGAAACATTGAAAGATTTGGTACCGGTTATTTGGTAATTCATGAATTTACTTATTTACCCTTCATTACAAAGAAAAGTAAATACATCTAAAATAAATAATAATATAATTAATGGTAATTAGTCGAGATATTACCTTTTATAAACACCAAAAAACATCAATGGTATCATATCTTTCCATCATTAATATTTCCTTTCGAATTAAAACACGTTATAATTAATGGTAATTAGTCGATTAACATAACAAAATTAATGGTAATTAGTCGATTGCCTTTTTCACATTTACTTTTAGTTGGACATATTACATTTTATACACACCTAAAAATATCAATCCTATCATATCTTTCGAGCATTAATATTTTCTTTCGAATTAAAACACGTTACCTTTTTAATTTAAAACAAATCTTACAATCACTAATATATACCTGAAAATATCACACCATAATTTTCAAGAAAAATATAACACCTAAAATAAATAATAACATAATATAATTAATGGTAATTAGTCGATTGTTTTTTTCACATTTACTTTTAGTTTACCCTTTATAAACACCTAAAAAGATCAATTTCTTTTATAATTAAAACACGTTACCTTTTTAATTTACATCAAATCTTACAATCATTAATATATACCCGAAAATATCATAACATATTTTTCAATTATTAATAAAATATATTAAAAATCGTATACGTTGTTTATAATAAGGAAACATTAGATTAATCCGTAAACATGAGTATATTAAATTATATCAAATTAAAATTAAAAAATTATTAAAAATAATGATTATATAAAAACATATTTATAATATCAAATAAAATTTATAATATAATACAAGAAACCGTTATAAAAGTCGAAACATTGAAAGTTTTGGTACCTATTTTTTGGTACTTCGTGAATTTAATTATTTACTCTTCGTTATAAAGAAAAGTAAATACACCTAAAATAAATAATAACATAATATAATTAATGGTAATTAGTCGAGATATTACCATTTATAAACACCTAAAAACATCAATCGTATCATATCTTTCCATCATTAATATTTTCTTTCGAATTAAAACATGTTATAATTAATGGTAATTAGTCGATTGCCTTTTTCACATTTACTTTTAGCTGAACATATTACCTTTTATAAACACCTAAAAACATCAATCCTATCATATCTTTCGAGCATTAATATTTTCTTTCGAATTAAAACACGTTACCTTTTTAATTTAAAGCAAATCTTACCATCATTAATATATACCTGGAAATATCACACCATAATTTTCAAGAAAAATATAACACCTAAAATAAACAATAACATAATATAATTAATGGTAACTAGTCGATTGCCTTTTTCACATTTACTTTTAGTTTACCTTTTATAAACACCTAAAAAGATCAATTTCTTTTATAATTAAAACACGTTACCTTCTATCCATCTATCTATCTATTATCTATTATCTATTATTTTATTATCTATTATATAAAGGAAATTCCCCAGGAGTTTGGTGGAGCTCTAGAATTGCTCTATCCATATTTATCTATTTTTTTAGAGCTCCTCTATTTTAAATAATTAAAATTTCCTTCTTTAAACCCTATTTTTTAGAAAAGAAATCAAAACTTCTTTTTCTTTAACATTAATATAAACATTAACGTAAACATCTTTGAAATAGAAAAGGTTCTCGAATTTGTAGGGAAAAGAATTCAAATTACATATTCGAAATAGAAAAGGTTTTTGAATTTCTGTAAGAAACTACTGATATAATTTTATTTATGCATTAGAATTTTATGTTTGAACTATACAGTTTTCACCATGTCCGTCTTCACGTAAAAAGAGAAGAGAGATCGTGCTAGGTGATTATGATCAATTGATATCTGTAAAATTTTATGTTTACTTTTTGTCTTTTCTTTTAACCACTCTTCGTTTTTGTGTCTATTTTGATCATAAATTTGATTTATATGTATACGTTTGTTGAAAGAGTTTTGGTGATACAAGCATCAAAATAGTTGTTATTATATGTGTATTTTTCTTTAAACACTGTTAGCATCATACTTTATAATGATTTTGCACTTTCAAATTCTAATTACACTAATATTCTTATAGCTTTTTTATGTTTCTTAAACCGAAATTAAAGTGAAAAAGAATTTTAATATTAATTTTTTTATTATTGTACATACTTGGTATTTTTAAAATATATGCAACGGGCGTCGGCCTAAAAATTGTGAGGCAAAATCGATAAATCAAAGTCGAAGAGCATTTTAGTATTTAAATTTTTATTATTGTGTATGCTTAGTATTTTTATAATATATACAACGGGTGTCAGCCTAAAAAATTGTAAAACAAAATCAGTATAGAAAAATATATTAATAATTTATCTTATTATCTATGTATATTTAATTTATACAGTATTGTGTTCACGAATTTATAATATTATAAAAATATTTTTGTCATTTTTTTTCTTAAATCATCTTTATTTAAATTTTTTAACAAAAATTATTAGGCCGCCGCGATGCGCGGCTTAGTCGACTAGTTTTAATTTACAACAAATTTTACAATCATTAATATATACCCGAAAATATCACATCATATTTCTCAATTATTAATAAAATATATTAAAAATCGTATACGTTGTTTATAATAAGGAAACGTTAGTATAATCCGTACATGAGTATATTAAATTATATCAAATTAAAATTAAGAAAATTATCGAAAATAATAATTATATAAAAACATAATTATAATATCAAATAAAATTTATAATATAATACAAGAAACCGTGCATTACGCGGGTTATAAGCTAGTATCTTATTAAGTTCCATGAGATATAAAGGATTTTATTTGTAAATATGGGAGGGGTATTTTTGTAAAATTAAGATTCATTTAAAATTTTAATTATATACTATTATTTTATGCTAAAATCTTAGGAAATTATGTATCTTGGTGGGACGTTTTCTTACGGAGAAAGGTATCAACGTTCGTGTAATGAAATCCAAGATGGCTGACGTGTGGAAACCAGCCATGGGTATTAGTATAAAGGAAATTGAAGGAGGGATCTTTTTGTTCCAGTTCTATCATAAAGAGGATGTTAATTGGGTTGTCAAAGGTGGACCTTGGTCTTTTGATAACTCGATGCTTGTTATTAAGGAAATTCCAAAAGGTGAAGAACCTTTACAAATTCCGTTGTGGAGTTTAAACTGCTGGATTCAGATTTACGATCT
The DNA here is from genome assembly GCA_036435485.1 of Saposhnikovia divaricata. Taxonomy (NCBI): domain Eukaryota; kingdom Viridiplantae; phylum Streptophyta; class Magnoliopsida; order Apiales; family Apiaceae; genus Saposhnikovia; species Saposhnikovia divaricata. Next base: position 59,113,229 of record CM071596.1, read on the forward strand.
TCCCACAGGGTTCATGTCGGAGGCGGTAGGGAAGCAGTTGGGGGATTTCTTTGGGAGATTTTTGGAGTATGATAGTAAGAATAATGCTAGTATATGGAGGGAGTATATGAGGGTAAAGATTGAGTTAGATGTTCGGAGGCCATTGAAACGGAAGAAGAAAATCGTAAGAAGAAATGGGACGGAATTTATGGTGTCGTGCAAGTATGAAAGGCTGGGTGATTTCTGTTTTTCCTGTGGTTTGGTAACGCATACAGAGCGTTTCTGCAGACGGTCGTTAGACAGACGGGGGGATGAGGTTTCTAAAGAGTGGGGGAGCTGGTTAAGGGCGCCACCGCGTAGGGCAGCCGGTCAGCCGAAGAGTAAGTGGCTAAGGGAGGAGGGAGATACGGAGTGGGAGGAGAGGACGAACAGAGGTAACAGTTTTCCGAGATTTGGGGCAGAGGTCGAAAATCCCGGGGGAAAGGAGGTTAGTTTGAGGAGTGAAATCAGGAGATCAGATTTTGCAAATCCTAACAATTTTGCTAATTCAAATTCTGGCGCCCAAAATAAAAATTTTATGGGCTCGGGTTGCTTAGTAGAATTTTCTGTTGGGCCTGAGGAGGAGGAACTTAATGGGCTTAATTTAGAAAATAGTAAGAGGAGAAGGGGTGGGGAAAATACGTATGAGACCATGGATACAGAAGGAAAATTACAGGTTGCTGTGAGTACTAGATTGGTTAATCCTGAAATGGGAGTTTCATTTTCTGAAATGGATTGTGTTACACCCTCGAGTTCTGATTCGGCTCCGCTTGCAAGGCAAGCGAGCCGGCCACAATGAATTTTCTAAGTTGGAACTGCCGGGGGTTGGGGAATCCTCGGTCAGTTCGTATTTTGGGGGACTTGTTAAGGTCTCGTAAACCCGATTTGGTGTTTCTTTCTGAAACTTTGGTGAATGCTGATACTATTGATAGGTTGTGCTCTAAGTTTAAGTTTGCTTATTCATTTTCAGTTGATAGAGTAGGTCAAGGTGGTGGTCTAGCCATTATGTGGAAGAAGACTGTTCCTGTTAGAGTTATAGAATCGTCGAGCAATCATATTGATATTCATATCTTAAAGGGGAATGATCCTTGGTGGAGGTTGACGTGCTATTATGGCTTCCCTGAAAGGTCGAGAAGGAGAGATGCCTGGGATTTTATTCATCTGTTGGCTGCGAAATCTAGTCTCCCATGGTGCATTATGGGGGATTTCAACGACATGCTATTTGCGTCGGAGAAGAAGGGTAATCATTTACATCCAAGATGGCTTCTTGATGGTTTTAGAAAGGCTGTGGAGGATAGTATGTTGGTAGAGGTGGAGCTCACGGGAGGTAAGTTTACCTGGGAAAAAAGCAAAGGGACCAGTGATTGGGTTCGAGAAAAGCTTGACCGAACGTTTGCTACTGATAGTTGGTGGCAATTATTTCCTCTGTGTAAGCTTTCGCTTTTTCATACTACATGTTCTGATCATGATCCGATTAATTTAGAATTGCTAAGTACCTCTCATTCGAAGAAGAATTTTAGATTTAAATTCGAAAATACTTGGCTTAAAGAACCAGGTTTTCATGAGGAAATTGTGGAGTTTTGGAAGAAGTTGTCTCCAATTCATTTTTTGCCTAAGTTACTCGCTGTTTCTTCTTACATGGCAAAGTGGGGGCGTAATTTTTTTCATAAGTTTAAAGACAAGATTGATAGGCAAAAGAAGGAGGTGGCTAAGTATGTGGACTGCACTGATGGTGATAGTGTGAAACAGTACTTTGTTGAAAGAGATAGGCTTAACGAGATGTTATTACAGGAGGAAATATATTGGAAGCAGAGGGCAAAGGTTTTCTGGCTTGCAGAAGGAGATTCCAACTCGAAGTTTTTCCATGCTACAGCAACAGCTCGTAAAAGAATAAACCTTGTGTCTCAACTGAAGAGGGAAGATGGTACTATGGTTAGTGAGCAGGGGGAGATGTGTCAGGTGGTGAGAAACTACTTTGAGAAGGTATTTAGTAGTCCTACTCGGGTGAATCTTCAGGAGGATATAGTGGTGGAAAATCTGATCTCTAATAGCCAGAACGAAGATTTGACCTCAGATTTCAGCTTTGAGGAGTTCACGGATGCTGTTAAACAGATGCATCCGGATAAAGCATCCGGTCCGGATGGTCTCAATCCGGCTTTTTTTCAAAATTTCTGGCAGGTTCTAGGAAATGAAGTGTTTATTTGCTGTAAGAATTGGATGGCAGACATTGCTTTTCCGGCGGAGTTAAATGACACCAATGTTGTTTTGATCCCAAAAAAAGACAATGCAGATGAAATGAAAGACTTAAGACCCATTGCTCTTTGCAATGTGCTTTATAAGATCATTGCAAAAGTCTTAGCTAACAGATTGAAGCGGATTCTCCCAGGAGTTATCTCAGAGAACCAATCCGTGTTTGTGCCGGGAAGGAACATTTCAGATAATGTTTTAATAGCATTCGAAGTTCTACATTATATGAGGGGAAAAAAGAAGGGTAAGGAGGGAGAGGTGGCATTGAAGTTAGATGTTTCTAAGGCCTATGATAGAGTAAATTGGCATTATTTGAAGCATCGTATGAGAAGTATGGGATTTAATGATAAGTGGATTCGTTGGATAATGTTGTGTGTAACCACGGTGTCGTATTCAATCTGCTTCAATGGCGAACAGGTAGGTCCTATTTTACCGAAGCGTGGTCTCAGACAAGGTGATCCGCTATCACCTTATCTTTTCTTATTTTGTGTGGAAGGAATGTCGAAGGCCATTTCTAGTGCTACAGTAGAAGGGAAGATCACAGGGTGTCGTGTTAGTCCATCTGCGCCAACCATTTCGCATCTACTCTTTGCGGACGACAGTTTTCTGTTTTTCAGAGCAAATAATGAAGAGACGAATGCAGTTAGGTCTATCCTTCATGAGTATGAGGTGCTATCGGGTCAATCTATTAATTTCCAAAAATCTGGAATTTTCTTTAGCACTAATGTGGACACGGGTACTCAAGAGAGTATTAAAAATTTGCTGGGGGTGTATGCTGATTTAAGTCAAGGGAATTATTTGGGGTTGCCATCGTTGATAGGAAGATCGAAGAAGGCGGTTTTTACTTTCTTGAAGGAGAGGATGTGGAAGCGTATTCAAAGTTGGGGTTCGAAACTCTTATCTCGGGCTGGTAAGGCTGTCTTATTAAAGAGTGTGGCTCAAGCGATTCCATCTTTTTGTATGTCCTGCTTCTTAATTCCTAAATCGTTATGTAAGGAGATGGAGAGAATTATGAATGGGTTTTGGTGGAGCTCTAGTGGCGATTGTAAGAAGGGTGTTAAATGGTTATCGTGGGAGAATATGAGCATGCATAAAACCAAAGGTGGAATGGGTTTTCGGGACCTTCACGGGTATAATCTAGCCCTGCTAGGTAAACACTGTTAGAATTTCTTAAATAATCCGGATTCTCTAGTGGCTAGGGTGTACAAAGCTCGTTATTTTCCTACTTGTAGTTTTCTAAAGGCAGGTAGAGGAGGTGGGTGTAGTTATCTGTGGTCTGGTATTTGGCAGGCTAAAGAGGAGTTTAAAGACGGTTTCCGGTGGGTTGTAGGGGATGGGGAAGACATAGAGGTGTTCAACGATGCCTGGCTTAGGGATAAGGGTAACTATCGAGTTGAGGACATTTATACTAACAGAAGTAGTGCTATGAAAGTAAGGGATCTTTTTATCTCTGGTGAAAGAAGGTGGGATTGTCAAAAGGTAAGCGACTCTTTTGTGAGCTGTGATGCTAGTGCTATACTAGCAGTACCTATCCCAATAAATCAGTGTAAAGATCGTGTTGCTTGGGTGCACGCTGTTGACGGTTTGTATAGTGTCAAAACGGGTTACAGGGCCTGGCAGGATGCTCATGGTGGTAGTATGAGAGTTGAGGAATCAGATGGGTGGAAGAAGCTTTGGAGGGCTGATGTCCCGAATAAAATTAAAGTGTTTCTCTGGAGATTCTGTCGAGATAATATCCCAGTTCGTATCTTACTTAGAGGGAGAGGGGTGCAGACGTCTATAAGTTGTTCAATGTGTAATGATATCGAACATATGTTTCACCTTTTTTTTGACTGTCCTTTTGCAGTTGAATGTTGGAAGTATATGGGGCTGCAGTACAATTGGGCTGGTGAGGAATCAGCCTCTGAATGGCTTCTAAAATTTCTCAGTAGTGCAGACCAGGGGGTGGTAGTAAGAGTGGCAACGATTTTGTGGGGCATCTGGAGGGCTAGAAATCTGCTAGTTTGGGAGAAGAAAACTATGTCGCCAAGTGTTGCTATGGGTTGGGCTTCAAATCAGGTGACAGAATGGAGAGATGCAAGATCTTTGTTTAAAGAATCTGGGAAGGGTGCGAGGATGGGGAGATCAAAGGCGATCTGCAGATGGCAAGCTCCACCACCAGGCGAACTTAAGGTAAATGTAGATGCTTCTCTCCAATCTGGGGGGAGGTTTTTTCCTCTGGGAATGGTAGTACGCGATCATCTGGGTTCTTTCTTACAAGCTCGTACTGTTAAAAGAGGGGGGGAGGTCCCGGTTTTTGAAGCCGAAGCTAGAGGAGTATTGGAGGCTTTGCTGTGGTTACAAGATATGAACCTGGGGAGAAGGTGACATTGGAGTGTGACTCTCTACTCGTGGTTAATGCTGTTTTGCACGGTATCAACTACAATCTGGAAGTGGGTAATGTGTTGAACGATTGTCGTGAGATCCTTCGGAACGAAGCAAATGTCGTAGTTAGTTTTGTTAAGAGACAGGCCAACAGGGTAGCTCACTTGTTAGCTAGAGTACCCTGTATGGTGAATTGCTCTAAAGTCTTTATGTCTCCTCCACATTCTGTGTTGGAGTCGGTTGTAAGTGACTCTCGTATTTCTTAATGATAGTTATTTCATTTTCAAAAAAAAAAAAAAATGTATCTTAGGTTCCTTTTTAAAATTTATAAAAAATAGTAAAATAGAGAGAGAGAGAAACCTAGAAAATAGTTAAAAAAAAATCTATAGAAAACCTAGAAAATAGTAAAATAAAGGATGAAAAGAAAAAAAAAATATAGAGAGAGAGAGAATGTCTGTATATAAAGTCATGACCGCTCCTAAATCCTAATCTCCATCCAAATATACACACGCATCCTCTAAATCTATATTTCTAGGGTTTTACACACCTCAAACCCACCCACCCAAAAATCAATGGCGGACGAAGCACAATACGATTCATCAACCAACAAGCGCAAGTACGCCGACGACATCCCCACGCCGCCATCCACCGGTCGAGTCACCGGCTTTTCCTCCGGTCCAATCGCTTCTCAGTCGCCGGATACAACCGCTCCGTCGTACAACAGTGTGCCGCCGCCGCAAGATGCGTTTCTTATAGCCAAGCAGAAAGCGATGGAGCTCGCTGCTAAGTATACGGCTAACGCACCGCCGGAAGCCGAAGCGAAGCGCCCGAGGTTCGAGAATGGAGCGGAGTATGAGGCGAATAAGAGTTTTGCTTCCGGATTTAGTTCTGCTCCTAACGGTTTATCTCTTCGCTTTCCTGTTTTGGTTTTTTTGGTCGTTTCGATTATTTTGTTTAGTTTCAATTTGTTTATTGTTATGAAGCTTTTTATTTGTGCATTTGTGTCAATATATGTGTTTATATATGTGTAAAAGTTTAAATAGCTTTATTAGGTGTATTGCTTTGCGGTACTTGTAGGTCTTTGTGAAATATCTATATATTGCCTGTTATTTAGAAAATTAGTGTTGAGTTTTTGATATCTTCGTGTTTTCAATAAAATTTGTTTATTGTTTAAAGATTTTTATGGTTTATTGCCATGAAGCTTCTTATTTACTGTATATATATGTTTAGATAGCTGTAGTAGGTATTTTTGCCTTGTTAAGCGAGTGTTAGATATCATATATTGCTCGTTTCTTAAACGAACATGTTGAAATGTATAATAACTGAAGTTGTATCATGTAGCTTGTAATTTCTGATTTGGTTCAAATATTTGTATCATGTTGATTGATTTAAATTATTTGATATTTTGATGCTTAGTTTTTTGAACTGATTTAAATTATAAAATTCAGTTTTGATATGTTAATAGCTCGGCAGCTTTTGTTCTGCGTTTGTGTGTGTCTGTGTTATATGGTTGTACCAGGTATCCTCATTCTAGCATAAGGTGTGTGACTTGACTATTTACTCATACACAGACTTGTGTGTTTGTAACTGTGTATGTAAATGTATTTTCCAGGGTTGTCACACGTCCATTTGGCGTCCATATGGCGGCGTGGCATGAAAAAAGCATAAAACGTCCACCTTGACTTACGTACATGCAATAAGGCGGGTCGGACGCCATATGGACGCCACGGGATGCCACGAACGCCATATGGACGCCACAAAAATTTATAAAAAAATAACATAATAAAGACTGACCCATTGGGCTTTACCTGATCCAGTGATCCAGTGTTGTTAAAAGTGTTGAATTTGCCTAGTTGTTGAATTTGCTAGTTATTGGTTTTACTTCGTGCTACTACCCCACCTAGTTAAAAGTGTCATGCTTCAATTTTTAAGACCTGACTTGTGATTTGTTGTTATTTTAAGTACTTACGTTTACATTTTAATATTTTATAGTGGCTGTGTTATTATTAGTTAGTAATTAGAGTGATGTACTAATTTATATTACGAATTTATGATATATATATATATATATTTAGAACTCTATCTTATATATATGAACGTTTGGGCGCCATACGGACGCCACAACGGACGCCACGATGCCATATTGTTGTGAAGGTCCTCGGGCGCCGCGACTCGCCGCGGCGCCGTAACAACCTTGGTATTTTCTCTTGAAAAATTCGTGATTATGCACAAGTAAATGTGGTTTGCAAGTCCTGAACTTATTTTCAGAGTTAACAGTATTGTGTATTGTGTAGTTGAGTTTTGCGTTTTACATTGATTTCGTTAGGTTAATTGCTAGCCTGTTTTTTTTTTTGCTGTCCTCGTGTATATATGTAGATGGATTTACTAGGTATTCAAACTACATCATAATTGTTGGTTAATGCGGCTTGAATGTCAGATATGTGCTCAAACACACACACACACATGATTTGCCTTACTTAAAAAAAAAGGCTTAATGGCCTTTTAACCCTTAAAGTTTACTACGAAATACCTATCAGCCATCCATGTTTCAAAACATACCTTTCAGCCCCTAAAGACCCGTAAAGGTCCTATTAGACCTTATACCGATATAGAAAAAAAAATATCAAACCGGTATAAATCGGAGGGGCAAAACAGACATTACACATTAGGGGCTGAAAAATATCAAACCGGTATCTTTTTCGAATTTAGGGTTCTTGATAAAAATTGGGGATTTTCATTGTGGTGATTGTTCAGTCCTTTTGTTGATGTTAATAGCTTCATATGATTGCTATGAGTCTAATTCTATGTTTAATTTCATTCTTCTTTTCCGATTTTGCCTAATTCGATTAATTAGGGTTCTTGGTTTAAATATTTGGGGCTTTTTGATTTAAGGTTTGTTAGTGAATTGGATGATATGTATAGCTTCCTGAGGTCATTTGCAATCAATCCATGTAGTCAATTGACGTGTTTATGTTCGAATATGTATAATTCGAGTTGCAAGTTTTTGACTGATTTTAAAATCATTTGTTCGTACATATGTGCAATTGTTCGTGTAATCTGAGACCGTGAGTGGACTGTACATGTCTTTCGCTTCATTTTGATATATGAACCTGCGAGTTTCGTTTAGAATTGAGCAAAGTCGGTTGTTGGCCGGTGTGGGTGTCGAGCTCGCCGGAAATGGCCATTCTTGGTCGTTTTCGGTCGGGTTTTGATGGTTTTGAGGTGGTTAATTGCATGGTTGTATGACATTGTTAGTAAAGCTGTTAAACTACAAAAAAACGAGTGTGTGCGTTGTGATTTGTGTTGTTGCCGGAGTTTGTGTGCGTCGCCGGAAATGGCCATTCTTGGTCGTTTTCGGTCGGGTTTTAATGGTTTTGAGGTGGTTACTTGCATGGTTGTTGTATGACATTGTTAGTAAAGCTGTTAAAAACAACAAAAAAACGAGTGTGTGCGTTGTGATTCTGGGGAGGTTGAAGGTGTTCTTCATTTTTGCTTTTTCTTTTTATTTAATTCATCTGGGTAATGTCTGTTTTGCCCCTCCGATTTATACCGGTATTTTAATTTTTTTTTCTATACCGGTATAAGAGTTCATAGGACCTTTACGGATAGTTCAAGGGCTAAAAGGTACGTTTTGAAACATGGATGGCTGGTGGGTATTTCGTACTAAACTTTAGGGGTTAAAAGGCCATTAAGCCTAAAAAAAATAATTAATCATAAAGAAGTAATTGGTGTGTTATAATGTGGCTTGTAATTTATTGAACTGATTTAAAATGTTTGGACTATTATGTCTTGGCTATTGGCCTATTGCTGGTCGAGCCATTACCGATTGAGCATTACTTATTACCGATTGACAGGTGTAATGGAGTTTGGATGGTATTGGCTTAATGTAGTAGATATTATTGCTGTAACTTATATGGGCGGTATTTGGCAGTTATGTGAGGATATCTTTAGCTAATATTGGAGTTTGTGACTGCAGATATAGGACAAAAGCCGTTGAGTTCAGTGGCTTCGATTCCAGCTTCTTATGGTTATGGCACCAACAGCAAAAAAATCGAGATTCCAAATAACAGAGTCGGGGTCATTATTGGTAAAGGTGGAGAGACTATTAAGTACCTTCAGCTTCAATCTGGAGCAAAGATACAAGTTACCAGGGATACGGAAGCAGACCCAAATTCCCCAACTAGAGGGGTCGAGCTCATGGGTAATCCTGACCAGATTGCCAAGGCCGAACAGCTGATTCATGATGTTCTCAGTGAGGTAGATATACAATTTTTTCACAGAAATTAGTAACATTTATTGACAACCAAGGTAATGCAATATCTTCCTTGGGTAATTTGTGGTTGTAACTTAGTTGAAATGACAAGTACCGTTTCTTAAAAAAGCATTTTCGCAAAGTAGGTATAGCTGATGGCTACAGTAGAAAATGAGTACTACAACCAACTACAACCATTGTGATTCTTGACCCAACAAACTCACAAAAGTGAACTGTTCTAAAATATTGCAAGGGCTTGATATCACTTAATGTTTTCATAATCTTTATCGATGGACACAGGCCGAATCAGGTGGTGCTGGGGTACCTTCTCGCAGAACCGGACAGCAGGGTGGTACTGAGCAATTCAGCATGATGATCCCCAACAACAAGGTAAATTTTTTTCTTTAGCTTGATGTTATTGTTGTATTTTGTAATTTCTAAGTATGTTTAGGTCTGATGTTTTTACTTTCAGGTTGGTCTTGTAATTGGTAAATCAGGCGAGACAATAAAAAATATGCAAAGTAATTCAGGTGCTCGTATTCAGGTATATCAAATCTTATACTCTTGTCAATAACTAGTTTCTGTATCCGTAGAACAAATATTATTTCCTAGTTTGCTAAGGACTAACACTAATTATATATTTATAGTGCTTTGGCTCTCATTTTGCCTTTGTATACTTTGTAGGTCATACCTCTACGCCTTCCCCCTGGTGATACGTCCACTGAAAGGACCTTACAAATTGATGGGACAAGCGATCAAATTGAAGCTGCAAAAAATTTAGTCAATGAAGTAATCAATTCTGAGGTATGTGTATGTATGCAAAGAAATTATGGTTTTGTTTGGTATGGAAATGATTTGTGCGTATGGTTTCTTATTGTTTACCATGAATACATATTTCCTTCAAAGTGTCTTTATTGAAGATCACATTGTAAAAGTTTTCTTGTACATATCTCTTGCAATCTTCATAATTTTCTTTGAGCATTTACATGTATATTTTCTTTATCTTTAGGCATGTGACTATTGCAGATTTGTTTAATTGATTAATTGTTTTTAACCAATTGATGCGTATTGTTGGTATTCATGACTTCGGTTTTAAATGATATTGATCTTCTTGTTCCCCAGTTTATGTAAGGCTTGTTTTGGTTTCACCTATTTTGTTCCTTGAATCTCTAACTTGTAATATATCTCTTGTCACCAAGCCTGTTCAGGCTTTTGAATTCTCTTATATATTGTGTTTATTCGACACTGTTTATATATGTGAATGAGCTAAGAGGACGAAGAATCATATTGCGTGGGGTTTTGACTTTAGTACAGGTCTTGGTATGTGATATACAATCTTCTCTTGAAGATATAATTATTTGTTGGCTTTATGGCAATTTTTTCCTTACAGAAGCCTGTTTCAGATGTGCTTTAGGAAGCATAATACATAAATAAGATGGGACTATAAATTGGTCGTAATGTGTATAAATGTGTATACCTGTAATTGATGGATAGTGTGTGTATATATATTCAGACTCCCCCTGCAGGGCCATTTGGCAGCATACACATAATTTTTGCCGTTGGTATCTTCTATTTATATCAGCTGGGAGATGAATTGGTGATATAGTTGAGGATTGGTCAAGAGCTCTAGTTGTTGACATCAGGTTTAAATATATCATGATAAATTTTGATATCTGTGATAAGTGCTGGATGTTGAGTTTTCTGAGGCAAATTATACAAGTTGTATGTTTTGACTTTATAGTGATTATTAATTAACTTGGCAATTAAGACAGTTTATTTTCAATATGTATTATTGGATATATTCTATTCTAATTTCAAATATCACATTTTATAGAACTTGAAATTGGATGTAGATAGTCGTTGTTGATAATGACCTAATATTGAAAATGCTATCTACATATGTACTCGCAATTGATATTGCAATCCAGAACTATTGTAGGGTTAGTGGGTAATGCAAACAGTGGCCACATAAAGAGTTCCCCGGTGGCTTTCTCTGTCCGACTATATCAGACTGTTCTGATCATCATATTGGCAATTTTTCTGATAACTGTGATCATGGAGGAAAATTGAAGACCTTTTTGTGGATCAAGTGTATACGATGAGGCAGGCCTTTCTGAATTTTGCGATTGAGTTTACATGTGCTAGGGTCTAAATTTTTTCTTGAAGCAAACATAGGCCGTTTCATCAAAATCTATTATTCGGTTGTGAACTTGCTAATTTTTTCTTTTTTTGAAAAACCATTGTTTGCGTTACCTAAATCTTTGAGCCACGAATCTATTATATGCATATGTTTCTTTTGTTCGATCTTGTGCATTTTTCCGGGGAATTTTTTGTTTTGGTACCCATTCACTTCGAGTAGGTAGAGGATGGGACTGCTGGCATAGCAATAGTGCCTCTCAACAAGAACCGGTATGTGGGTACCTACTTGTTCTTGATACAGTTTTGTATTATCTCTGGCACCTAATGTGGTAAGCTGGTATTTGTGTTATTATGTTATTTACCCGGCATGTTACTAGCTAGCTATGAGTGCATACGTGATGTTTTTCCCTTTTCAATTGTATTTCCCATGGTAATCGGAAAACTGGATTAGATCAGTTGGTTCATTTGAGATAATATCTTTGTGCAGAATCGTCTTCGAAACCCTGCAGGGACAGGATATTCTCATCAAGGTTACCAGGCTCGACCTCCTGCTTATGGATATGTTCAGCCTGGAGGGTATACTGGACAAACACCACAGTATAATATGACTCAACCACAATATGCTGCGTATCCTTCACAGCCCAGTTCGGGTGGATATGGTACTGGCTGGGACCACTCCGCTGCTGCAACTAATCAGCAGACTACTCAAGTAGGTGTCTATGATTACTACAACCAGCAGCCAGCTCCGCCTCAGCAGGCTCCTGGTGCTCCTGGATCTGTAGATATGGCTGGCTATGCTTATAGTCAACAAGCAGTCCCTGGTTACAGTCATCAAGGTCAGAGTTACAGCCAAGATGGCTATGGTGGATACCATGCATCTGCTCCTCAAACTGCTTATGGTCAGGCCCCGCCAGTTTATGATCAACAAGGATATAATACTACACCTGGATATGGTAATGTTGCTAACTCGACACCAGATGGGCAAACTCCATCATATGGAGCTCAAGGTGATGGCACTCAAGCACCTGCTTCAAGTGCTCCAGGACAGCAAGGATACCCTAGCCAGCAGCCCAGTCCTAATTCTGCTTACCCGCCACAGCTTCCTACTCAGCCAGGTTACGGTGTACCACCAAGTTCACAAACTGGGTACGGGTCTCAACCACCTTCAGGGTATGCCCCGAGCTATGGAGCACCTCAAACTCAGAAACCCACAGCCACTCAACAAGCATATGGGCAGGCACAGCAGTCCCCTACTGCCCAAGGGGGTTATGTTCAACCTGCTCCGGTGCAGCCAGGCTATTCTCAGCCACCACCTTCTCAAGCTGGTTATGCCCAGCCAGATTCTGGTGCTCAGAGAGTTGCAGCAGCTGGTTATAGTGCTCCACAAGCTTCAAGTTATGCTCCACCACCATATGGTGCACCTCCTGTAACTCAGTCAGCTTATGGACAGCCTCCACCGGCATATAACAGCACATATGGAAATGCTTATTCCCAACCTGCGGCATATTCTGCTGATACAAATGCAGCCCCAGCTTCTCAATCTGTTCCCCCGAGTGGGGGTGCCAAAACGTCACCGCAAAACTGATAGGTCGATCATTTTGCTGATGTATTCCCTAGTTCGTCTTATTATCTAGGTTATGTAGGGTGCCAGACTAGAGTCGGGTATTTTTGGTTAAGACTTAAGTGTTTGATTGCTTTGTTCTTGAATTAAGACTTATTGTATTTAATAGCATATTTGCATGCCCCTGTCCTGCCTGGTGTTTATGGTTTTTAAGTGTTTGATTGTTATGTTCTTGAGCAATGAAACTGTTATTGTGTTAGCATTTGGACTTGTTGCATGCCACCTTTTATTCCAAAGTTTTCTGTTCAAATATTTTAGCATTCAGAAATACTGGAATTTTAATATATGTAGAATAGGGGTGTCAATTTCGGGTAATGGGTCGGTTTCGTGTCGGGTTTGCTGTACCAGGTCCTGTTTTTGGGTCAACCCGAACCCGAACCCGAAATGGGTTGAAAATTTCAATCCGAACCCGACCTGTTATGTACCCGGCCAACCCGAAAATGACCCGTTTTGATCCGAAATAATAAAAAATAATTATTTTTATTTATAAAATAATTTTTATTGAAAATATATTTAAAAAATATAATAGCAACTTAAAGAGATGAGATGTAAACTAAAATTATTTAAATAATAAATAAATATATCACACATGTATACAATCCTATAATGTAAATTTTAATATTATGTATAATATATTATATAAATTAAATTTTCGGGTCGGGTTCGGGTATTTTGGGTTAACCCGAAACTGACCCGATTTTTTCGCGTAAATTCTTACCCAACCCGAACCCGACCCGAAACTCAAAACACTCGACCTAAATTTGTACTTTTCCGTGTCGGGTTCGTGTCGGATTTCGGATCGTGTCAAATTTTGACACCCCTAATGTAGAACTGTTCAACTTGATAGGGCTGGAGCCTGGAATTCATGTTGATAAACGGGCTCCAATTCTTCTCGATAGATGGGCTAGAACTCAACTTAGAATCTGTTCTCGAGCTCAAGTTCGAACATATTTCTTGATAAAAACTTGGTGGAACCTAGTTTTATTAACATATGGGTTTATGTGTCAACAAATAAGATATTTTTTATAGAAATGTTAGAGTATTAGATTAGTGATAAATATAATTTTGTAATATTAACCGAGTTGCAGATTTTTTTTTTTTAAAAAAATAAGGTGCAATCTCATTTGCTATCCCAAATGCAACTCTTACAATTGCTATATGCTGTGTAATCAGATATGCAACTTTTATCGTTTTTTTGCAAATAAATTTGAAAACATAGGTATTTTTGATAATTTTGCTTTGTTATTATTTTGAATAATTTTTAATTGATAACACAATTTGATCGATTCGATCTTTTGAATTTGTTACAAGTTACTATACTACCATGGACTATGACCATGTACGCACCTTTTGGCCGAAGCTCGTCCATGAGGATGAGACCAAGCCAGGAAAGCAGATGGAACTGCGCATATCGCTAGCCCTAAAATTAGGGGTGAGCAAAAATCCGAATTGAAATCGAAAGTGAACTGAAATCGGTCAAAATCGAATCGAAAAACTGAAATCAAAATCGAAATGACGGTTGCGGTTTTTGATTTTTAAAAACCGAGACTTCCGGTTCCGATTATAGGTTAAAACCGAACCGAACTGATTATTAAAATAAATAAAGATATAATTTAAATTAATTTATATGTATTCTTAAAATTAATAAATATATTATATCTTGAATTATAATTAAGCTTCAAAACGATGTCGGATGAGAAAAGGGAAGATGTCTGATCAGGATATATGTCATAAAATTCTTTATCTTAAATTCTTAATTATGTATTGAAATACTGATTTTTCATAGCAGGAGCGGCTTAGTATCCGAGTTTTAGCTCAGGCATGCTCTTCGCTGACGATATCGTGCTAGTGGCGGAGTCAAGGGGGGAGGTCAACGAGAAGTTGGAACTATGGAGATCGACTTTGGAGTCACAAGGCTTGCGGGTGAGTAGAACTAAAACCGAGTATCTTTGGTGCAACTTCAGTGGCGAGGCCATCGACGAAGGGGTCGAGGTTAAGATCGAAGACCAGATCGTTCAAGTATCTGGGGTCGATCATCCAGAAGGAAGGTGAGGTTGAAGACGATGTCAAGCATCGTATCAATGCTGGGTGGCTAAGGTGGAGGGCAGCGTCAGGGGTGATGTGCGACAAGAAGGTTCCTTTAAAGTTGAAAGGGAGATTCTATAGAGCGGCAATCCGACCTGCGTTGTTATATGGTTCTGAGTGCTGGGCAGCGAAGAAGACCCACGAAAGCAAGTTGGAAGCAGCTGAGATGCGGATGTTGCGGTGGTCGTGTGGCCGCACGATGCTAGATAGAATCCCTAATAGGGTGTTTAGGACCGAGCTCGAAGTGGCGCATCTTTCTGCGAAAGTTAGGGAAGGGAGGTTGAGATGGTTCGGCCACGTCCGTAGGAGGCGGCCGGAAGCCCCAGTGAGAAGGGTCGAGAGTCTTTCGGTTGTTGGGGTGAGGAGGAGAGGCAGACCGAGGAGGTCATGGGAAGAGCAGCTTAGGTTGGATTTGAAGGCTATGAACCTAAGTGAGACCATGACCGCTGACAGGTGTTCGTGGAGGCGGCAGATCAGAGTGGTGGACTCTCTTCTAGGGGACGGCTCTGTAGTGGAGAACCTCAGAGTTGGGTTGTCTCGGATGGCCTTATCTTAGGAGTTCGGCTTTTTTCGCTTTCTTTTTCCAGTTTCATTCTTTTATTTTTATTATCATATGTTTCCCGGTTGTGCAGGTGCAGGGAGCTTCGCTTGGTGGTATCTAGGGGCATGGTAGGTAAGTCCCGTGTGGAGAAAGCCATGGGTGCAGGTATTGCTGTGAACTTTGTCACATATCTTTTAGATTCCTTTGTATATTTCACTCACCGTATATGTCGTGCACATAGCCGAGGGTCTTCATGGAAACAGTCTCCCCACCCTAAAAAGTGGGGGCATGGTCTGCGTACAACCTACCCTCCTCAGACCCTGCTCTGAGCGGGATATACAGGGTATGTTTGGTTTGGTTTGGTTTATTTTGTTTAAAAGTCGAGAACGTAAAGTCTTGCAATATATTTATGATTTTTTCGTTCAGTTTTATAACCGAAATCGAACCGAGCTTTTTAAAATCGAAAAACCGACGGTTCGGTTGCAATTTTCAATTTTTAAAATCAAAGACATGCGGTTTCGGGTTCAGGGCAAAACCGTCCCAAACCGAACCGTGCTCTCCCCTACCTAAAATACACCAACACACGAACATTACAGGTAGGGCTGCTCAAAGGTCCAAAACCGGACCGGACCGACCCGGATTGGACCGAAGACCGAATTTTATTGAATTCATGGACCGGGGACCGGACTGATAAACGGTCTTGAGACCGGACCGGACCGAAAAAACCCGGACCGGACCGGAACCGGACCGGTATGGACCGGTTAGTTAACATTTTATAAAAAAAATTAATTTTTATAATTTAATTTTCATTTTTTGTTGATAATTAAATTACTTGGTAAGTTAATTTAAGTTTAAGAACATGTAAATGTCATATTATTTGTAAAATAATATTAATTTATAAATGTAATTATAAATTATATAGTATGAAATATGAAATTTAATCATTTATATTATAGTGTTTATATATACTATTTCATAAATTTATTATTTACCAATTTGGATCACTAAAATATGTTATATGTTAATATTTAATCATTAAACCATATAATTTAAAAGAAAAAATAGTATAAAATTAACTATATACATAAAATCCGGTCCCATCCGGTCCGGACCGGGTGTTTTTCAGGGTTTGGACCGGACCGAATCGAAGACCGAATTTTTTTGATTTTATGGACCGGGGACCGGACCGATTATATTCGGTCCGGTCCGGTCCCCGATTTTATTTTTTTAAAAAATATATATTTATATATGTATATAATTAAATTATTATAAGTAAATATATATATATATATATATATACATATATATATATATATATATTAGTGCTTAAAATTTTTAATTCGTTTCACATATTCAAAATTTTAATACTAAACTTTAATATAATTATACAGTAATAATTTAATTATATTTTTTAGTACAAATAAAAATTAAATCGAAATATTTTTTAGAGTAGGTCATTGAATTTAAAATATATATCAAATATCATAATATAGCAAATTAATTTTATTATGAAATTTGTTAGAAAATATATAAAATTTATTTTTTTAATAAAAATAAAAATCCCCGATTTCCCGCGGGGATCCTCCTTCCCCGCTCGGGGCGGGGATCGGGGAACAAAATATTCTCCATTTGGGGATCGGGGCGGGTTTTAGGAACGGGTAGGGGTTAGGGTGCGAAGATTGCACTCTCCGATCCCGAAGTGACCCGACGTCCGTCCGTAATTACAGGATGCTATTAAACTAAGAAAAATGTAATATTTAAAATCATTATGCTGTCTATTATGTGCATATATGAAAATATAAAAACTATATCATCATCATCATCATCTCAATCTCAAGACACATAACTTGAAAAAGGAAATAAGTGTATCGTAAAATAGTTATAAATAGACAAGATTTTTAAAAAGCAAACTAGCAGAATGCATTAATTGATATACACTTTATATTTTGAATTTATTGAAATGCAAAAGTCTATAGGTTAAACTTCAAACGAAAATATAATACTTGGTTAGTTTTATTTTTTGAAATCAAGTTAAAAGTAAAGCTCGAAAACTTGTTAAACTCGAAAACTAATAAAAAACTCGAAAAAAATTGAAAATTTGTCAAAAATACTCGAAAACTTCTGAAAATATTCGATTAGTTTAAAAACTCGTTAACAGCTCAAACTCGATTCGTACCATGCAAATCAAGTCCGAACATAATTTTTATATTCGATAATTCTTAGACTCGACTTGAAAAAGAACACGAATTTGAATTTGTAAGTACAAACTCGACTCGTTTAAACTCAAATTACAGCCGTAGTTCAACCATTTTTTTCTTTTTGAGTTCCTTTTTGTTTCCTGGTTTACTGTCGATGTCTTTGTGCCTGTAATATTCTCTTTTTTCTTGTCTAGGTCTGTTTTATTTTACCCTGAAATTAAGAACCAAAAATTAGTTGGCAGAAATTGCTAGGTGGTCCAGGACGATTGGGGTACCGCCTAGCGTCTAATCGGGTATGCGGGAATTAATCGGATGGATTAATCGGAGCATTAATCGGTTGTATTTAAATATTATTTTTAATATTTTATTTATTAAAATTTTTTGCCAAATACTTTTGTCGATTTTTCAATTTTTCAATTTTTCAACGTTTTTTGCCGATTTTTTACTGTCTAGGCCGCTTTTTGATCGCATTTCAACCGATTTTTGACCGTCTATGCCTTTTTTTGACCACCTAAACCAATTTTATCCGTTTTTTGATCGATTTACACAAAAAACTACCTAAATCTCCGCCTAACCCCGCCTCGGGGCGTTTTGGTGACGCCTAGCGCCTAGGCGGCCGCCTAGGCGCTGTTTCAGCCGATTTTTAGAACACTGCTTATTAGCTGTTTTTGATTTCCCTTTCATATTTACTAGATCCCTTCTCACCTTCCTCATGCCGACTGCAAATTAGGCATGCTACACTTGGTTTATATCTGCCGAGCAGGCATTTGGTGTGACTTGTTTTAAGTTGATTATACCAATAATTATTTAATTGTTCGAGTTCCTTCGTTTACTGATGGCATGTCAATGTACTTATAAAGCTTCCATCTTTAGGTTCTGACATATCATTTCACCACTTCACATGTATTGTGCATGCAAGGCTGGCTAGTGGCTAGTATAGTTTGTTTGGTGCTACTATAGCTTCAAATTTATTGAAGATAATGATTATAAAGTTTTTTAGATGGGTGCAGGGGATGAAGGGAGTAGAATTTTGGTAGGTTGTTGAAGCATTAACCTTGCGCAAACCTTTTTTACCTCGGATATCTCTGTCATCCCAAATTATGGGTTTGATTTTCGCTTATTAGAATAGATACTCACTTGTAAGTTATATAAGCCTAATTACTCAAAAAAAAAAAAAAAAACATCTATATGATTCATTGCTCATCCGCTATATTTTATTGCGAGTGAGTTTTTTACGATGCTTCATTTCGGGTGAGTTTAATTTTTACCGCCAAAATTCAAAATCGAGGACCCTAATTTGTTGGTTGTATAATTCAAAATCAAGGATCCTATATCAGAGGGTTTAGTTATTTAGGGATGTTTTCTATAAGAAAAATGAAATGAGTGAGAAATGAAAAGGCTTTTTTTTTTTTTGTTTATATACCTAGATTTAAAATCGACAAATTATTCTTATTTTCATTTATATATATTTTTTTTTGCTAAAAAAATGAACTTTAATAGATTGTGGAGAATGTGTGATTCTTGACTAGTGGCCAAGTTCCAGGAAGAAGTTTCAGAAGGCTGAGGAGACGTCCAAGTTTAGCCAATGCGCTTTTGTATTTTAGATTATCTAGTCTAGGCTAAGGATTGTTTACTTTGCCCTAATCTTCTGCATGACTGTACAAATAACCTTTTAAGATCCAGAGTGCCATCTAAACTCTTCAAAAATTCATATTCAGTTACATTTGTATGCAAACCTACTTGTATGCAAAAATTCATATTCAATTATATTCTTTCCTGATACAATTTTTTTTTTTTTTTTGAAATTACAATAAATTTCCATTGATAACCTTATGATTGCTATCCGACATCCATGTGGGTCATTTCAGCCCCCTCCCCCTTGGATACCAATTAAAACAATACAAGTTCCATCTAACATATATACACCTAGTTCACAAGACTCTCATAAAAAACAACACATTTCTAATCAAGGCCTCACAGAAGAGAAGTCTTTTCTGTGAGGATCCCTTACAGTAATGAGAATGATTTCTGCAAAAACACCCAAACCGAACAATATCAGAATATCTGGATTATGTGTCCATGACCGATTCATTAGGGCGTATACAGTTTTAAAGCACACTAAATTTCACAGAAAATGTTGATATCACTAACTAAAAAAAAAAAAAAAAAAGTCACAAAGTTATCAAACCTAAGACTCATACATCTTGACCACAAAACTGGGTTGAGAAAGTTATAGTCTCATAAGAGAGAGATGTCACTATCAGAAACAACAGTCACAATCAAATGGGCATAATGGGGTACCTCCGGCGTCTGACTTGCCAAAGCCCAATTCTTCCTCTGTGTATACAACAAGCCCATCTTTTGTTCTCTTCCTTTGTCCAGCAGGCATGTCCAACGGCCCTTTGATATCTTTGGTAAGTTTATGTTTAACATGAGATTTCTTTTTCTTCTTCGGCACTGATATTTCAGCTTTGTTTTGTGCCACTTTTTCTGCAGTCTCGGGATTCTTCCTCTTCTTGCTAGAAAATATTTCATCAATCTCAAAACCAAAAGTTTTAGGAGCCTCGGCTTTTCCCTCACCAACGGGATTCTGTTTTGCAGAATATGATTTATCTTTTTCTACAACAACATTCTTATCAGGGCTTTGAAAAGCTCTTCTTGAGGACGAAGAACCCTTTTTTGCCATCTAGAGACTCCCTACTCTGCAAAAATTACAGTTAGACAAAGACATCCAAAATTTTAATAACTGAACAAAACAGTCAAATTTTTACTTGGCATACAGAGAAAATACTGAGAATATACACTATCTAGCATTAGTCAACAAAGGGGTTCACTCAAAGTTTAAATATTGGAACAAAACAGTCAAACGTTTACTTGGTATACAGAGATTATACTGACAAAATACACTATCAAACAACAGAGCTCAAGACAAAGCAAAATTGCTAATTGCTTGTACTAATAACAAATACACAAACAAATTAAACTTTTAAGATGAACATAAAATCACACATATGAAGCCATATGTCTTCACTCTTCAGCATGAAACCAGTCTGTACATTTCTTGAATTTACATGCATTAATTGAGCAGAAGCCTTTACCCTAAATATATTTCCTTTAATCACTTCAACCCTTTTCCTACATCATTTTTTGTTCATCAAATTGATTTTAGATCCATGCTACAATTACACAATATAAAACACATATTTTGGCCATTAAATCTGGGTCAAAGGATCGATTCAGGCCCTCATATTCCTTTATTTCTTATAGCAAATTAAAAGGTACCCAATGAGTGTATAGCACTCAATAAGCAACACAAGTAGTATCTCTATAACCCTTCTAAAATGAGGCATGAGAATAGAACTCTCACAGATATAAACCAATTTAAATGAGTTTAAAAACAACCTTTAAAAGATCAGACAGATAATTTCCATATCCTCTGAGATTCACTCTATTTTGCATGCTGCTCATTATGTTCAACCATGTTAAATTATCTGTAAAGTCTCCATTATTAAGCACATGGCACAGCACACCACAAACACCACTAGCAATTTCATCATTATGTCTATGTACTTTCATCATTATGTCTATGTTTTATTTCCTATTAAAAGAGGAGTTCTCCTCCTACTGTAATCACAATCAATCAATATATCTCTCTATATTCAGTCTAATATACACAAAATGTGACATGGTATCAGAGCAGGTTGTAACATAGGAGAAGAAAAGAAATCAAAATCAGAAGCTCCAGAAACCAGGAACCAGTTCTTCAAAATCAAACCCGAAAATCAAAACACATGGAAACAGAAATCTAAACATACCACAGAGTAGTACACACACAGAGAAGCCACCAGAATTTTCCAGATCTCAGAAACAGCAATTTACGCGCCTCCACGCGCGGCAGGCCGTCGCTACGCGCGGCACGCGCCGGAGCGTGGGCCCACCTCCGGCTATTTTTTGGCGACACTCCAGTTAGACTTCTTGATCGCCTCTCATTGCGAATCCATCTGTGGTACTCTTTCTTCAATCTGAGAACTTTCAGTTTATGCCTAGTCTTGGTTCTATAGCTTCTGCTGACTGTTATTGGTGGGCTGGGCTTGGTGAATACTAAGGTATTTGTTGGTCCTTTTCTAATATATATAGCAGTCTTGTTTGCAGTTTGAGATAATACTTGTTGGTTCGAATATATAAATAATGTCAGATATTGTGGATGATTCGATTACGAGTAAAAATACTACTCAAGGAGGTGGTAAATATATTTTTCATGGTACTCCGTATGTAAGTCCCAAATTTGATGGAAAGAATTTTTTAGAATGGTCGGAGTCTTGCATACTCGTACTTAAATCCCATCGGTTGATGAATGAAGTATATCAATGGGAAGGCTAAGAAGCCCTTGGAGAGTGATGCAAGTTTTGATGATTGGGATAGCGAAAACGCCTTGGTCGTCATGGTTGTTTAACTCTATGGAGTTACAAATTCGTAAAAGCTATCTCTTTCTTGATACCGCAGAAGCGGTTTGGAATTCTATTACCCGAACCTACTCATATTCGGGCAATATGGCTAAACATTTCGAGGTAAAGCAAAAAATATGGTCTCTAACTCAAGGGGGCAGAACACTGACCGAATATTATTCGGAGCTCACATCTCTATGGCAGGAGTCAGACCACTACACTGTGTTCGAGTGTAAACAGGCTGCAGACCAAGAGAAGTACCAAAAATTGGTACAAGAAGAAAGAGTGATGAAGTTTCTTGCTGGGCTGACAATTGAGTATGATTCAATTAAAAATCAACTCATTGGTCAGATTCCCTTTCCTACAGTTGAAGAAGCACATGACCGTGTGCAGCTCGAAGAGAGTCGGAGAGAAAGCATGGCTCCGATTGATACTGTGCCTGATCGATCTGCACTTTTTACGGGAAGTGTTCAGAATCAAGGCAAAGTAGAACAGGTGATTGAGGCTTCAAAGGGTGAAAAAGATGTTCTCCGATGTGACTATTGTAATAAGTTATACCATTCTCGTGAAGAATGCTATATCTTACACCCACACTTACGAGATCGTGGTCGAGGAGGACGCAACCGAGGTAGTTCATCCGGTAGGAGCTCAGGAAGAGGCACTCACTATAGTGCTCATCTAACGGCATCAGAAAAGCATGTTGACTCTGCTACTTCAGCAACGGGGGAAATGAGTGCAACTGAACTCAAGACTATCCGTCAGCTATTATCTCGCATGGAGAGTGATTTAGGACCTTCAGCTGCCAATTCTGCTCATGCAGAATCAGGCGACAAACAAAATGCATGGCAGTGGTAAAGGGGTTGAAAACCCTTTAATAAGGTGGGTATCTGCTATAGTGCTAATAAGCAAATAGCTTAAAGGATTTTTTGATATGGCCTAAAATGTACTGCGTGGTCGCGAAGTCGAGTCCCGGTATTCCCAAAATGATCAATTTCAATCCTAGAGATGGGTCTAGTTGGAAGTTTAGGTTATGCACAAGTGTTTCCAAGTGTTCCACTCTTCAATCCCAAGATAGGTATTTCATCCCAAGATGGGATTTCGAGTGAGGGGGCGTGTTAAATTATCTGTAAAGTCTCCATTATTAAGCTCATGGCACAGCACACCACAAACACCACTAGCAATTTCATCATTATGTCTATGTACTTTCATCATTATGTCTATATTTTATTTCCTATTAAAAGAGGAGTTCTCCTCCTACTGTAATCACAATCAATCAATATATCTCTCTGTATTCAGTCTAATATACACAAAATGTGACAAACCATAATTTTCTAAGATAGATGTTTAACATGGAGTAACATTTTTGCAGAATGGGCGAATCAAAGGTGAGGTAAATTTATCATCACAGTGGTATAATGGTTATGTGGAAGATATTTGACACATCTTCGGTCATCCGATTTACAGATCAAGCCCGTTACTACCAACTTCAAGTACAACCGTGGAACGAGATGATTATTGATTTTCCCGAATAACTCATTTTGGGTAAAAGAAATAGCAATATATGAGAAAACATCAAGAAGAATTTAAGCAAGGAGATATGGTGTGAACTAAGACGAGGAGTAGGAGTTTCACCGAAGGCAATGTACACTTGCTTTGGGTTTGTTGAATATGGGCCGAACAAGTGACCAAATATAAGTTGCAGATTTCTTTCCAAAAGTGAGTACAGGGACTGACTGAATTTATGTATTTTTCCATGTACAACCAATTAAACTCCAGTGTATGAACCATAAATTTTAGTACCTTAAATACCTGCACATCTTGCTGGAACTAATTAACAAGTGGCAGCTTCTCTTACCTGTCTCTACCTATCCAAAGTCTATGTAAGCTGAGTTGCTTCTCTATTATTCTTAGTTTTACTGAAGTACTCACCTTTATGATTGACCTATATGTTAAAATTACATGCCTGCACACACACTCATGTTTGTGTGTGTACACACACATATAGATCCATTTTGTGCCTCTGAGTCTTGGTCGCATCTGTGTTAAATCATTAATTTAAGCTCACCAAAGAACGCAAGGAAGTGCCTCTTAAATTTTAATGGGAAGACAAACAGTAAGATATACATATACTACATAATTAATGGAGTGCAAGGAAATGTTTTGTCTTCTATCATAGTTTAGATGCTCCAACCTTTTACATTGAGGTTTGTGTTGCCTTCTAAGAAGCAAGAATACCGGTGCAATAATACACAGATTCGACAAATATGAAAATACGAGGATTCGGGTGCAAGAGATATGGCAAATAAAAGATATTATAAATATTTATATAATGTTATGCATCATAAATTTCCTCAATTAAACTAAAAAAATTTCATTTACAATGTACCAAGTAGCTAAACACAATTCATCATACTTATTTTATGCGATGAAGAAAATCTTAGTAAAGAAGGCTTCACAAATTGTCGGGAAATCCTACTTTGAAATGCATAGGAATAAGGATAGTCTTTAACACGGGAAAGAGGAAGTAGCTAAAATCCAAATTGCACTCGTTGTGACTATTAAACCATGCAACAATCCCCTGCCTCTATCTTTTGAGGCAAACTATGAAACACATACACATAACATGGACAGAAAATATAGGAGTAGAGGAAGAAAGGAGTATAACTCTAACTCTCAGTAAATGTTGTTCACATATAGAATGTAGAGAAGCAAAGAAATATCATGACAAAACCTCTATTTTTTTCTTTTATAAAACTTCAATTTATTTTCAATTTTTGCCACTGTCGCCCCTCCCTCACCGAAGAACGCAAGGAAGTGCCTCTTAAATTTTAATGGGAAGACAAACAGTAAGATATACATACACTACATAATTAATGGAGTGCAAGGAAATGTTTTGTCTTCTGTCATAGTTTAGATGCTCCAACCTTTTGCATTGAGGTTTGTGTTGCACTGTTGCCTTTTAAGAAGCAAGAATACCTGTGCAATAATACACAGATTCGACAAATATGAAAATACGAGGATTCGGGTGCAAGAGATATGGCAAATATAAGATATTACAAATAATTATATAATGTTATGCATCATAAATTTCCTCAATAAAACTAAAAAAAATTCATTTAAAATGTACCAAGTAGCTAAACACAATTCATCATAATTATTTTATGCGATGAAGAAAATTTTAGTAAAGAAGGCTTCACAAATTGTCGGGAAATCCTACTTTGAAATGCAGAGGAATAAGGATAGTCTTTAGCACGGGAAAGAGGAAGAAGCTAAAATCCAAATTGCACTCGTTGTGACTATCAAACCATGCAACAATCCCCTGCCTCTATCTTTTGAGGCAAACTATGAAACACATACACATAATATGGACAGAAAATATAGGAGTAGAGGCAGAAGAAGAAAGGAGTATAACTCTAACTCTCAGTAAATGTTGTTCACATATAGAATGTAGAGAAGCAAAGAAATATTATGACAAAACCTCTATTTTTTTTCTTTTATAAAACTTCCATCTATTTTCATTTTTTGCGAAAAAAACCGGAGGCATGTCATGTGGTGTATCCTGAATGCACCCAGTACAAATCTCCTCACTTCTTGCATGCAGTTCTTCACATATGTCAAGTGCCTGCTTCATAGGTTGCCTCCTTAAATGTGTGAAATAAGAGTAGAAGTGCAATTATATTACTTGTACTTTTGCTGACATACGAATTGCAATAGTACACTTTTGAAACTACTATTTGCAATGTCACAGTTCACATTTCGTTACATTCATGCCAATTTCATCTATTTCACTTAAATTCTTAAGCACTTTTTCGTCCGATTCTTATTATAACTAAAGTTTTTGGTTTGGGCAACTTATATCATACAAACATAGTCGCAGAAATGTGAACTGGATAAAAGAAAATGTTGACAGAAATTAACTAAAATAGACAAAATCTGAACTTCGATATCACAAGTGGTAGTTTTTACAAGTGTAATATTGCAAGTGGTGCGTCTGCAGTTTAGGTACACATAATGCACCTTACTCGTGAAATATTTACAGTAGGAAATTTTTTATTTATGTTAACAAATTCAAACAAAATAACACAGAAGGTATCAATACAAGCAAGGTTACGGATTCCAGGGTTGTGGGTGCATAGTCTGGGATACACAAATATAACAAATACAATAAAATGGGGTTTGGGGTAGATGATATGACTTGTATAAAATAATACAAACCTATGTATATGTCAAGTACCACTATACCGGTAATAAAATAGATAATGTAGTAATTAAATAATTACTACAGGAAGTATTTGTTAAGTAACCATCCATCTAAAACCTTAAAGTGTTAGAGGGAGGCCTTGATCTTATACTTATATTCTAACAGTATTAATAAGAGAATAATGACTATTATAAATATATGTTTAGTTACCATAGTAGTATCAAATGTATATGGCATCTTAGTCTAGCATATAAGTTTACATTACTAGAATCTATTTCTAGGCAGTAATTTTACATATTGTTTTATAAATAGATGCCTTGCCTCATTGTAATATTAGGAGAAGTATAAATACAATTCATTTCTATAAAATTCTACCCCAACTTCTCCCTCTTCTCTCCCTATAACCTAGCATTTATTCTTAGTTTGTAACAATATATGAGTACATGATGCTACGTAAAGCTATCAACAAAACTAAAAACTTTACCCATATTGAATCAAAGGTATAACTTACTCATTTAAAATACACAAAATTAAGCTACTCCTAGTATTTTGTTTTTCGCAAAAGTGAATTTAAACATCGAATCTTTGTATTCTTAAATTTTAATGATTTATAAATTGTTTTTGCAAAAGTAGTTGCTCAACAGTCAACACATATTTGAGTACAATTTGTGAAAAGAAAAACTGAATATGGGATTAGGATTTTGCACGAGGATATGAGTGTCCTAGTATCCAACACGGGAATGCATTGGGTTAACAAATCATCTATGAACCATAACAAGCTCTACTAGACTACTCCACAACACTCTCCTAACTCTAAACGACAAATTTTATTTTACTAAAACAAGAAACAGGTAAAAAGTATGCGACTGGCAGCCACAAAAAACAGAAACGGCCTCCTGAATTCTAATCAACAACTTCCGTCACAAGAAAATCAAGAAACTCGAGCATTTAACTAACCAATAAGTGTGCAACATTTTGCACACGCACAAAATTATAAGTGGGGTATTGAGTTCTCAGGGGACATTTATCAAACACTAAGCATGCTTGTCTAAAACATAATACGCAACCAATAAATAGTGTCAAAAAACAGAAAAAGGGATTAAAGGGCATACTTAAATTTCAATACACGGCATCAATTAACAGCAAGAAATTAAAAATAATTTATAGGACAAGTAATCGGACAGTAAAATACGTATATTGTAGTCATATAAAAGAATGAAGTAACCAAAAATGTTACCTAATGTTGAGGGTTGAGCTGGGTAACTTGAGAGCTAAGCACAACAGACTCGTCGGTTCTTGCCCGTGTGCCTAAACAGATATTTCTTATTTTCCGACAACAAACATAGGCCAAGAATATGTGACCGAGTCCCAGGGAAATGTTAAGAATTTAATTTAGTGGGGAAGTGGGGACAGTCAGTCTGGGGAGATGTTTTTAACTTTTGGGAAATTCTTAATCCCTTTTATTTTTTACTTTTCCAACTCGGGTCGTTTTATATTTTTAATTTACGAATGATATTCTTGTATTTTAGATTTTTTATAAATTATATTATTTTGTAATCCAAATGTTAGTCAGACATTAAAAAAATAATGATATTATTTATAAAAGTTAAAAAATTAATGGTATAAAAAAGTTAATGGTAAATGGTATTATAAAAAATATTTTACCGAATACTTTTTGAATTTTAAAATCCTGTTTTGTCTAAATATTTTGATAGATTATATTTTTAGATGTACTAAACTGTTATGGGATGTTAAAAGTGCGAAAATTTTAAACAGTTAACAAAGGCAATTACTTGCTTAGCAAAAAAAAAAAAAAACAAAGGTAATTACTTAAATTTTAGTGTTTGGTTAACATAAGGGCATGATAAAGATTACAACTTACGAAAAGAGTTACAAGAAGATTAAAATAAGAAGTAAAGGATACAAGAAGTATATAATGAACATACAAGTTTATTGCTTAGATATATGTTTAAGATTAGGATGCCTTAAACCATTACAACCAAATCCTATTTATAGTAGTCCCAGAGAAGACAACTAGATGTGACGTAATCTTACAAACCAATGAGATACACACGCGTGTAAGGACATCTTACACGCTAAGATAAGAATAATGATCTTCTCAAATAAGCTTACAAATCTTCCACTACACACCACACACTTTATTCTTTAACTAGTTGATAAAGCCGCGCTTCGCGGCGGCATTACAATATTTTTAAAAAAATTCAATACATTTACGTTATATTATAATATTAATATTAAATTTTAATAATTAAATAATCTTCTCTAATGAATCAATTTCTTGTTAAATACGATTCTTTCGATTGAGCTGCTCTCGTTAAAACCGAAATCCCAACTTTTTAACAACTTATATAATATTTTTTATCTATAAAATCGAACCGTAAAAATAAAAAAAATTATGACTTCAGTATCAAATTCTAATAGCAAATACAATCTTTTCTAGCGAGCCGTCTTCCTGTTAAATACGTTTCGAGCCGCTCTTATTTGAAACCGAAATTCTACTTCATTATATAAAGAGAATAAGTTCCAATTTTTATATTCTTTAAACTTTCTAATATTTATGGAGTTTTAAAAGATGAAAACACATCTTATATTTTTTGTATATTATAGATATTCTTGTATTTATTTACAGTTTCTGCATGGGAATGTCTTTCTGTTATGTTAACATATCAAAAAAAAATTAAAATACGAAGACTTTTTGTTACGGGAATAATATTACATTTATGGATATATTTTTGTAATGCAATTATAATTAACTTGTATAAAAAAGTTAAACTAAAAGATTTCTAGGAAAAAATATGTATAGTTTTAAAAAATCGT
Organism: Saposhnikovia divaricata; assembly: GCA_036435485.1. Classification (NCBI taxonomy): domain Eukaryota; kingdom Viridiplantae; phylum Streptophyta; class Magnoliopsida; order Apiales; family Apiaceae; genus Saposhnikovia; species Saposhnikovia divaricata. The sequence goes on from CM071596.1 coordinate 59,142,178, forward strand.
ATAAGATGTCTCCAATAAAAAATTTTACTTCCAATAAAAAATTTTATTTAATGTATTAATTATATATTTAAACATCTTTTATACGGTCTTATCTAATGAACCGCTTTCTTGTTAAACACATTTATTACTATTGATTCGCTTTATCGTTAAGACCAAAAACCTAAGTTTTACATATATTACTTGTATGATAATGTTTATCCATAAAAATCAAATCCCAAAAATAAAATAAAATTTATAACATCATATGATATTTTAATAGCTTGTACGATCTTTTATAGTGAGCCGTCTTCCCGTTAAACACGTTTTGAGCCGCTCTCGTTTGGGATCGAAATTCTAACTTCATTACATATTATTGATGATACTTATCTTACACAACAATTTTTTTCCTTAAAATCAAAACCTAAAAAATAGAGTGAATTCCAATTTATACTTTCTCTAGATTTTCTAAAATTTTGGAGTTTTAGAAAATGAAAACACATCTTATTTTCTCTTTATATTATAGATACTCCTGTATTTATTTAGGATTTTTGCATAAGATTGTTCTTTTACTCATTGTTCTTTTATTACTTAAACACATCAATTCTTTTCTTTTTAAATACGGTGACTTTTTTCATGACAATAGTATTGGATTTATGAATAAATTTTCCTAATATAAGTATAATTAACTTATATAAAAAAATATATAATTTAAGAAGATCGTACTTTCTATAAAATATTTAATTATATGTTTGCTCTATATATTCAAACACCTATTCTAGTTCTAGTAGAACTTTTATTTATATACTTTTTCTATAAAATCGAACTCTTATTCTTTATAAATTCGAACTCCTATTCTACTTCCAATAGAACTTTTAATCGTATGCCTTATAAATACTTATTATACTTCCAATAGAAATTCTAATCATATATCTTTCCTATAAATTCGAACTCTTCTCCTTTATAAATTCGAACACCTATTCTACTTCTAATATGCTAATTGATATTTTTATATTTGTTAGTGTTTAAAATTCTAGAAAATTAGAAAAATCGATTGAGACGATATTAGAGCGCCACCTAAACTCTCGCTATCCTCCTTTATATATATATATTGATGATTGATTTATATTTGTTAGTGTTTAAAATTCTAGAAAATTAGAAAAATCGATTGAGACGATATTAGAGCGCCACCTAAACTCCCGTTATCCTCCTTTATATATATATACTAGTTGATAAAGCCGCGCTTCGCGGCGGCATAATTTTTTTTAAAAAAAAAAATTAAATATGTATTTATGTTATATTATATTATCAATATTAAATTTAATAGTTACATAATCTTCTCTAATGAACCGATTTCTTTTTAAACACGATTCTTTCAATTGAGCCGGTCACTTGTTAATATCGAAATCCCAAACTTTAACATATATTATAAAGACTTATATAATAATTTTTGTCCATAAAATCGAACCCTAAAAATAAAAAAATAATAATTATGACATCAATATTAAATTCTAATATCTAATACAATCCTTTCTAGTGAGCCGTCTTCCCGTTAAACACGTTTCGAACCGCTCTTATTTCGAACCAAAATTATAATTTCATTACATATTATTGATGACACTTATCTTATAAAATAATTTTTTTTTTCTTAAAAATAGAGTAAATTCCTTCTTCAAACTTTCTAATATTTATGGAGTTTTAAAATATGAAAATACGTCTTATATTTTCTATATATTATAGATATATTCCTGTATTTATTTACAGCTTCTGTATGGAAATATCTTCTGTTATGTTAACATATCAATATTAAATTTTAATATTCAACACTGTTTTCTCTAATGAACCGATTCCTCGTTAAAAATGGTTATTCCTATTGATCCGCTCTCTAGTTAAGATCAAAACGCTAGCTTTTACATATATTAATTGTATAACGATGTTTATCCTAAAAAATCGAATCCATAAAATAAAATTTATAACATCAATATCAAATCCTAATAGCTAATGTAATCTTTTATAGTGTGCCGTCTTCCCGTTAAACAGGTTTTGAGCCGCTCTCATTTGGGATCGAAATTCAAATTTTATTATATATTATTTATGATACTTATTTTATACAATTACTTTTTCTTAAAATCAAAAGCTAAAAATAGAGTGAATTTTAATTTTTAATTTCTATAAACTTTCTAAAATATATGGAGTTTTAAAAAATGAAAGTACATCTTATTTTCTCTTTATATTATTGATACTCCTGTACTTATTTAGGATTCCCACATGTGAATGTTCTTTTATTATGTTAACACATCAAGTCTTTTCTTTTTAAATACGAAGACTTTTTTATATGAGAATAGTATTAGAATTATGAATAAATTTTCTTTTTAGAAGATCGTAAAAGATAACACCGCCGTCCTTGTATTCTATTTTCAATAAAATATTTAATTATATGTCTCCTTTATATATTCTACTTCTAATAACATTTTTAATTATATGTTTTTATATAAATTCGAACTCCTATTCTACTTCCAGTAGAACTTTTAATATGTCTGATAAATACCTATTCTATTTCTAGTAAAACTTCTAATTATATATCTTTCCTATAAATTTGAACACTTCTCCTTTATAAATTCGAACACCTATTCTAATTCTAACATGTTAAAAGATATATATTTTTATGTTTATTCACGTTTAAAATTCTAAAATTTTAAAAAATTAAAAAAATAAATTGAAAACTTCTAAGAGGCGCCACCTAACCTACGTATTACATGATATATGTTTATATATAATATTTGCGGTGATGCATGTGTGCCTTTTAATTTAAATAGATAATATACATGATATATAGAGTAAGTTACTTGCATGTCTTCTTTTATATGTTTTTTAGGACTTTATACCGTTAAGGTTCCGTGATCACCGACTGCTCAATTTCATGGATCATAGAATTGGATAATTTTTTGTAAAAAAAAATATTGGATATGAAACTTTCGTACATAAATATGAATTTTTCAAATAAAAAATATAATACATATCATTTGAAAACATATTTAGGATCCAATCTAGATATGTAGCACCACTCTTTATAAAAATCATTTGCTCAAAATTTTGTGTGATATATACCTTTTATATGGACAACATTTAAAGAGAAACATTCATATAGTAAAAAAATAATCAAACAAAATATCTAAAGATAGAAACAAATATGCAAAAATTGACAAAAGCTATTGAAAAGTGCTATAAAATTAAAATTTACCTGGAATCTTGTCAGAAAGCATCCATTTGACCAGAAGCATCCATTTGACCAGGTCATTAAACTGTGACATATAAAAAACAAAATCAAAGGTAAGTGTTAATGTTTAGAAATATAAAATTCCAGTTCACCAATACACGAAACTCAAAAAGCTCTATACAATATATCTAAATATAAAGTTCGTGATAGTTAGCTTGAAGACAATTGTTTTTTTTGTATATATCCAGGATTAAATACTATTGCTTTTTATTAGATTAGAATTAGAATTCTTCTTTTAGAATATGTTTTCTACTACGATGATTATAGATTCGGATGTCTATTCTACTTCAAATAGGTTGGAGGAATTTTTCAATTTTTTTATTTTTTAAAATTACAAAAAAGTTAGAAAATTAGAAAAATAAATTGAAACATTATGAGAGCGCCACCTAAATTCCCGCGTATCCTCTTTATCGTATGCCTTATAAATACTTATTATACTTCCAATAGAACTTCTAATCATATGTCTTCCCTATAAATTCGAACTCTTCTCCTTTATAAATTCGAACACCTATTCTACTTCTAATATGTTAATTGATTTTTTTATATTTAAAATTCTAAAATTCTAGAAAATTAAAAAAATAGATTGAGACGATCTTAGAGCGCCACCTAAACTCCCGCTATCCTCCTTTTTATATATATATATATATATATATTGATTCTTTAGATATTATGATTACAATCAAACAAACAACTTTAATAAAATATAATATTCCAAATAACTTTAATAAAACATAATATTCCAAACAACTTTAATAAAACATAATATTCATGAAACTTAAAACATAAGGTACCAGTCGTAAGTCAGGATTAAAAAAAGTATCATTTGAAAGAATTAAAAATAGAAAATTGGTACAAATTTATAATTTTTTTTGTCCAATACATATATAACTTCGATTCTATATCATTTATTAAATAATAACTAAATTTTATTGAATACATATAGTTGGAAACGAAAACATATTTATAACATATTTATAACTTATTTATAACATTTTATAATTTATTAAAAACATTTTTGCAATATTATTTACAAAAACTGAAATTCTTTGATAACGGGTGTTCAACAGAATTCAACATCATTTTTGAAGAGAAATTGACACTTTGCATCCATTAAATTTGTCACTTTTGTCAAAATGGTCCTATACTTTAAATTGTGGCACTTTGCATCCCCGATCTTATAATTTCGCTTCGATTTACACTTTTTTTGTTAATAATTATTAACTCTGTAAAATTTGATTTTTTTTTCAAAAATTGACAGGGGTATTTTCGGTATTTAGAAAATTGTTTTTCAGAAAAAATGAAAAAAATTCAGAAAATTATATTTGTTTTAAAAAAAATATTTTTTCGGTTTAAAAAAATATTTTTGTGGAAATATTATATAATTCTTTTGGGAAAAAAATTTCAAAATGAAATATGGTTTTCGGTATTTAGAAATTATATATGGTTTTCTTAAAATTCAAAAACAGAAAATATTTTTCGGTATTTAGAAATTATATATGGTTTTTTTAAATACAGATTTTTTTAAAAAAATTGAAAAAAATTCGGAGAATTATATATGTTTTCTGTTTAATAATGAACAGATTTGAAAGTCATATGTATGTACGTATTCAGAAATATTCATAAATTACTTTAAAACAAATTTTTTTTAAACGAATTATAATTTCATTTGGCAAAAAATGTACGAATTTTGTGTTTCTAAAAAAAATATTCAGAAATTATTTTTTTTAAACAAATATAATTTTTTGAATTTTTTAGAAAATATTCAGAAAACTATTTTCTGAATATTTAAAATAGAAAATTAAAATATTCAGAAAATATAGATGATTTTTTATATAATTATATAAATTATATTTTGAATTTTAAAACAGAAAAATTATGACTTCAACAACAAATATTTTATGTTTTTGAATTAAAAAAACCATATATATTTTTAAACACATAAAACATTTTTATAAAACAAATATAATTTCTGGATTTTTTTAATTTTTCTGAAAAATAATTTTCTAAATACCGAAAATACCCCTATCAAATTTTGAAAAAAATTCAAAATTACTGGAGTTAATAATTATTAACGAAAAAAGTACAAATCAAAGCGAAATTATAAGATCAAGGATGCAAAGTGCCACAATTTAAAGTATGGGACCATTTTGACAAAAGTGACAAAAATAATGGGTGCAAAGTGTTAATTTCTCTTTTTTGAACAATAATTATACTCGTACTAATTTCAAATATATAACATAATTTTACATTGGTATAATTAGGAAAATTGTATTAAATTAATAATATTTTATATTTATTTATCCTAACTTGTTATTGGAGAACCGCAAAATGATAGTTGAGAATTATATAATATTTATTCAACAAATTTTTAAATACGATTCACTAGACCATATATTAAACAAATAAAATTCTATATGTTTATACCTGTTTTGGTATTGTTGAACCCTAAAAGGATATTGAAGAATTAAATTATATATATTTAATAAAATTTTAATTATATTTTGATGAATTATGTTGAATCAAAATTATGAAAAATAAAGTTTGTAAATTTATATTTAAGAAAAGTTTGAATTTGATTATGGGTCATGTTGTATTTACAGTTAAACCTGGATAAATGAATACGGTCGGTACCAAAAAATTTATTCATTAATTGAGATTATTCATTTATCGAGATCAAAAATACACTGTCTCTATTATGTCGGGACCGAAGAAATTATTCATTTGATGAAATTATTCATTAATCGAATATTCATTTATCCAGGTTCATGTTTCATAAAAACGTTACTTAATTTTGTGCCTTTCTTAAAACAAAATTTGAGTAGTGTTATCAATTTTTTTTTGCACAAAAATTATTTTTATAAAAGTTGTATACGGAAACGTCATATTCACGTTTTTCTAGAACATTACTTTAAGTTTAATGTACTACTAGTTTATAACCCGTGCGGGTTTTTTGTATTATGTTATAAATTTTATTTAATATTACATTTTTTTATATAATAATTATTTTAATAATTGTTTTCATTTTAATTTGATATAATTTAACATACTCATGTTTACGGATTATACTAATGTTTCTTTATTATAAACAACGTATATGCTTTTTAATATATTTTAGTAATAATTGAAAAATATTGTTTGATATTTTCGGGCTATATTTTTCTTGAAAATTATGGTGTGATATTTTTGGGTATATATTAATGATAGTAAGATTTGTTTTAAATAAGAAAGGTAACGTGTTTTAATTCGAAAGTAAATATTAATGATCTGTTTTTAGTTATTTATAAAAGGTAATATCTTCAACTAAAATTAAATGTGAAAAAGACAATTGGCTAATTACCTTTAATTTTATTATGTGAATGTCAAAAAGATAATCGACTAACTATCATTAATTATATTTTTGTTATTATTTATTTTAGGTGTTATATTTTTCTTGAAAATTCTGGTGTGATATTTTCGGGTATATATTAATGATTGTAAGATTTGTTTTAAATTAAAATGGTAACGTGTTTTAATTTGAAAGAAAATATTAATGATTGATTGTTGTTTTTAGGTATTTATAAAAGGTAATATATTCTAATAAAAGTAAATGTGAAAAATGCAATCGACTAATTATCATTAATTTTATTATGTTAATGTGAAAAAGACAATCAAATGTTATAAATTTTATTTAATATTACAATTATGTTTTTATATAATCATTAATTTTAATAATTTTTTTAAATTTATATTTGATATAATTTAATATAATGATGTTTACGGATTATACTAATGTTTTCTTATTATAAACAATGTATATGATTTTTAATATATTTTATTAATAATTGAAAAATATAGGATGATATTTTCGGGCTTTATTTTTCTTGAAAATTATGGTGTGATATTTTTGAGTATATATTAATGATTATAAGATTTGTTTTAAATTAAAAAAATAATGTGTTTTGATTTGAAAGAAAATATTAATGATCTGTATTTAGGTATTTATAAAAGGTAATATCTTCAACTAAAAGTAAATGTGAAAAAGGCAATCGACAAATTACCATTAATTTTATTATGTTAATCAACTAATTACCATTAATTATATTATGTTATTATTTATCTTAGGTGTTATATTTTTCTTGAAAATTATGATGTGATATTTTCGGGTATATAGTTTTAGGTGTTTATAAAAGGTAATATCTTCAACTAAAAGTAAATGTGAAAAAGGCAATCAACTAATTACCATTAATTACATCATGTTATTATTTATTGAGTTAATGGCAGGAAAGTGGCCTAAACTATTTTGTTTTTGCACGAAAATGGCCGAAGTATGGAAACAAGCACTTTAATGGCCGAACAATTTTTTTTAATGCACCCGATTGCATTCCGTCAACTGGTGTTAACAGACGTTAAAAATTGATGGGTAAAAATGTCATATTACTTTTAACCCCACAATACATGCTTCCTTCTTATTTTGTTTTTGCTCTTATCTCTCATAATCTTCTGATTCTTTTCTTCAATCAATCTCTCAATATATATATTCCTTCCAGATTAGTATCAGCTCTGGGTACCAGATTAGTATCAAAAACAGAATGTGTACTAGAACTGATGTGATCGGATTTTTCCAGTGACAAACATCCCCAAACCATCTGTTCACAGTAAACAACCCCGACAGAAGTGACATAATCCTAAAGAAATTAGCTTTGCTTCTCCTCATGCTCCACATGTGGGAATCTACATCTAACATGTACTCCACTACCTCCTTTCTTAGAGGTGGCTCTGCTCGTCCAAGCCTTACTGCAACAATATTCATTGCTTGGTACCGTAGGTTGTCGACTTGGTTCACTGTGAAAGGATTCAAGTAATGCATTTTGGGAAGTAAGGGATGCCCATACAAATATATTATGTTAGCGACAGACAAGTTAGTAAACCGGATGGCAAGCTGGAGATCACCCATATTTTTCAGCCCAGAGGGATGAAGAACAAGAAGAGGATAGGAATGTTTCTCATTTCCCAAGTGGCAATTGTCGAAAACTCCCAATGTTATCACCGTGCACGGATCATAAACTTCCCAGGTGTACTGCTCATTCCATTTAGGACTAAAGGTGTCAAGAATTGTTCTTGTCCGAACCCATTTCTGTCCATATTTAGCAACACGGCAAGCATCTGTACTTCCATGGCCATCCTTCATCTTCATTGGTAAAAGCCCTTTTGCATTCAATATTCCCACTTCTAGGATTCCAATAGGCTGCTTCCAGAGCTGTCTTGCAGTAGGCCTTTGATCATTAATGTACATACTCGATTCATCCAATACATGATATCCACCTTCCAGACAAACTCGCAGGTGAATCCTACTTGAAAACTTGAGCTCTTTTCTCCGGTCGACTTCTAAAGCACCAAATCCGAATTTCTCGAGGTTGAACCAGCGAGAGTGAACTGGCCTGTGGTCCAGCCTCTTCTCGAACATAGTCAGTGGTAGGCTAATCATCCCCAGAACATCATCTCTAGTAGGGTGAAGTCGGTCTTCAACTGTCAGAACCAACTGCTCCTCAAAAGGTTCAGCAGCAACAAAAATTAAATCTTCATCTTCTTTCTAAACTCCATTGCTTTCTTCTTCTTATTTTGTCGCCATTATTATTGTTGTTTGTTCTTCCGTGCTTTCGATGGGTTGAAGAAACTCATTGACGCCGACGAGACACTTCATTGGTGTTGCTGCGGAAGGTGGTGCTAGCAGGTGTGGTGGGATGAAGGATCGGTGGGAAGTAGAGAGAACGGAGCTGCAGGTGAAAGAAGGTTGGGAAATGGGGCGATTGCAGTGGTGGTGTTTGAATTGAAGGAGTGAACGGAGGCGGTGACGAGTTGGGGAATGAAGAAGAAGGGCGAAGGCGATGAGAAGATACCGAGGCTGTGATAAGAGAGAGGTTTGGCGGAGGTTGTTGCAGAAGAAGTGAATTGCAGGTGGGGAAGAAAGGAGGTGATGTGGGAGAAAGGGGGTGAAGGGAGAGGGAGATGAACGGAGCTGGGAGTTGGGGATTGAATGTGGTGGTTGCACGAATTGAAGGAGAGGTGGAGTTGGTTGAAGAACAGAGCCTTCATGACATTTTTACCCATCAGTTTTTAACGTCTGTTAACACCAGTTGACGGAATGCAATAGGGTGCATTAAAAAAAATTGTTCGGCCATTAAAGTGCTTGTTTCCATACTTCGGCCATTTTCGTGCAAAAACAAAATAGTTTAGGCCACTTTCCTGCCATTTTAGGTGTATTTATTTTTCTTTATAGTGAAGGGTAAATAAGTGAATTCACGAAGTACCAAAAAACAGGTACCAAAAAATAGGTACCAAAATTTTCAATGTTTCGACTTTTATATAATAGTATAGATGTTTTAATTTGAAAGAAAATATTAATAATTGAAAGATATGATACGATTGATTTTTTTAGGTGTTTATAAAAGGTAATATCTTCAACTAAAAGTAAATATAAAAAAGAATGTGAAAAAGGCAATCGACTAATTACCATTAATTATATTATGTTATTATTGTTTTAGGTGTAATATTTGATTGATTTTTTTAGGTGTTTATAAAAGGTAATATCTTCAACTAAAATAAATGTGAAAAAGACAATCGACTAATTACCATTAATTATATTATGTTATTATTTATTTTAGGTGTTATATTTTCCTTGAAAATTATGGTGTCATATTTTTGAGTATATATATTAATGATTGTAAGTTTTGTTTTAAATTAAAAAGGTAACGTGTTTTAATTCGAAATAAAATATTAATGATCTGAAGATATGATATATGATACGATTAATGTTTTTAGGTGTTTATAAAAGGTAATATCTTCAACTAAAAGTAAATGTGAAAAAGTCAATCGACTAATTAACATTAATTGTGTATCTTCAACTAAAAGTAAATGTGAAAAAAGGCAATCGACTAATTACCCTTAATTATATTATATTATTATTTATTTTAGGTGTATTTATTTTTCTTTATAATGAAGGGTAAATAAGTAAATTCACTTAGTACCAAAAAACAGGTACCAAAACTTTTAATGTTTCGGCTTTTATATAATAGTATAGAGTATATATATTAATGATTGTAAGTTTTGTTTTAAATTAAAAAGGTAACGTGTTTTAATTCAAAATAAAATATTAATGATCTGAAGATATGATACGATTAATGTTTTTTGGTGTTTATAAAAGGTAATATCTTCAACTAAAAGTAAATGTGAAAAAGTCAATTGACTAATGGGGGCCGGTCTACAGCAAACGTATGCTACAGCATATCGTACCGCAGAAAGTTTCTGCGGTACGTGTACAGTAGGATTTTTGGTGTGAAAATAGGGAGTCCATCTCTCTATGTAACGCAGAAAGTTTCTGCGGTACGGATGTGCGATACGGTATGCTGCAACATACGTATGCAGTTGACCGCCAGCCTTGACTATTTACCATTACTGCAACATACGTATGCAGTTGACCGCCAGCCTTGACTATTTACCATTAATTGTGTATCTTCAACTAAAAGTAAATGTGAAGAAGGCAATCGACTAATTACCATTAATTATATTATATTATTATTTATTTTAGGTGTATTTATTTTTCTTTATAATAAAGGGTAAATAAGTAAATTCACTTAATACCAAAAAACAGGTACCAAAACTTTTAATGTTTCGGCTTTTATATAATATTATAGATTTGGTTTCATTTTTCTGAATTGTGCTATTTGAAACTAATTTATTTAAATTTACGACAGAGAGGACCAGCACAGCAAGTTAGCAACCCTTATATCCTTGATAAATTTGCTTGCTAATTCAGAGGTTATCACCTAAATAATAATAGTACAAAATTTGAGATAGTGTAGATAGAAGATACACATTCTACCGACAGCTACAAATTATGTCAAGTAATCTCACATTCGATTATAATAGTCTAGCACGATTACAATACGGTATAGTATCCCAAGCTAACTTATATAGAAATAAAATTATATATAAAAAGAAAATCATCTTTTATGTATTAGTCAAACAAATTACTGTCAAGAAGCTTGCGACTAATTTATAAAATTAACTAAAAGATAACAGATTTACAATATTATTGTATAAGTCAAACAAATTACTGTAATTTTGCAAGGGCCAATCTTGGCCTTCTAAATGGGATGGCATAAATTTGAGAGTTGAGACCAGAAGCATACATTTGACACCGAAGAGCTGAGACCTTGAAACCTTGTAACATTACTTTCTGTCTTCCTGGATACAATATCCTTCAGGTGCCAAACCTCAAATATGAATACATACTTATCTTGGTCTCCTCGGGGCAATAGCTTTGGAAAAGACCACCACGGTTGATTACTAAAAAAACTGAAAGATCCTTCAAATATAAGTGAAAATGAGATGTGAAAAGACTAACAGTTTACATTATATGACAAGTTCTCTTGCATTTAGCAAAAAAAAAAACATAGAGAGAAAAAGACAGGTTCTTTCGCCAAACGAGAAAAAGAATGCTATTTGCTAATTGCTTGTCATCACCTTGTAAAAATGTCGTTATCTAAAAGAATAATGAGTGTGTATATTGCAGCATGTCTACATGCTCAGAATGCATATCTGTAGATTGCATCAGCCACTCCATCTTCATCGTTGCTGGCACCAATGATGTCAGCAACAGTTTTAGCTTTGTCAGATCCATTACTGAGAGCTACTCCTAGAGAAGCTAGCTCAAGCATCTCAACATCATTTTCTCCGTCACCTATAGCCATTACCTGATAACAAAAATTTTAGAAACATCATAACTTCACAATTGCCTACTTCCACCCCACCCCACCCAAAAACAAAAATAAAAATCAGAAACAGCTTTCATGAGCTTTACTCATCAAGTGACATTTACTGTTCATTTACCCTGTGTTTCCACTACCATCATTCTATTCAGGTGAAGTTTACTGCTCATTTACCCTGTATTTCCACTTCCATCACTCATCAACAAACACTTTGTTTTAAAAAATAATGAACACGATCTCTGTAAAACAATAGTTTCTGGGGGATTTGTTGAAAAGCTAAAAGTCTAGCAATAATATTGAGAAGGAAACCCAGAACAGTGAGAGAAAAGGAAATAAGAGATATGCCAGGTCTATGAAATTTGACGCCTAAACCCCAGTTGATCATTATTGCAGATATTCGAAGTTTAATAGCTGCCGTTTATACTAAAACTTTTTGGGGCCTTCTAGATTAGTATATAGTATTTTCTTTAGGTAGAAGACACCATGTTTATTTAATCTTGAAAAAATATTTTTCGAATGATTTAGAACAAACTCGAAATTTATCAAAGACAAAGATGGGTCGTCAACTAATGTTCCCTATTCCCTAATCCTAATCATTAAAATCCTTAGCTAGGGTTTGGTTGGTAGGAATGGAGTGAAAAAAATGAAGGAAACCAGATGCATACAAGGATGCAAGAGATTACAAGGAAGTAAATTTTATACAGGCATAGGATTCTTTTTTAAAATTTATGGTAAAAAAATGACTTAAAGAAAGAGAAGACTATTCACTAGAGAGAGTGGAAGGAACGGACCTAGTACAACGTGATGAAATTGAACAAGGTAATAACTGGATATTCCTTGAAGAGGACATCTGCGATATAACGTACAAATATTTTTTGGTGCAATACATAATATGGTGGATTATAACAACCAATGTCCAGTGGCAGATTCCCAACCCTTATGGTTATTAGTATGTCACAATGTTTAACTCAAATTACACTATTTCGGTCGGGTCTGTTTGGATTTTGGAACCAAGGGTAATTTAGGAAAAACTGGAAAAGTTTACAGGGAGATCTTAATAGTTAATACTTATAGCCCATGCAAAGCACGGGTTACTTTAAATTTTTTATAATTTGTTTATAGTGTAGTAAAGAATTTGAACCTAACATTTTTGTATATAATAATTTTTAGTATTAAATATATATTAATATGTTGGCGGGAATTGAACCTTAGACCTCTGTATATAACAACTTTTAGTATTGTTGTATCTAACGGTCATGATCTATTTGAGTTGAAGATCTAACGGTTGTGAATGAGGGATAACCAAAAATAGGGATTAACCAAACTACAAATTATACCCCATTGCGCTTATTATAGTATAATAGTATATAGATAGTATAGATGACAAAAGTAAATAAAATAGCCTCAAATATATCTCATTCCTTCCTACAAGACAAAAATAACCTTAGCTTCCCACCATTTTTATATCATTAGTTTCTAGAACCTGTAATCATTGTTATACATCTCAACTGATATCTACCATATATCTAGCATTGATACTATGTTGGATGACCAACCTTCACAAAACAAGGTCATGTTTGTTTCATGGGATCGTAACCCCGGACTATGACCGTTTTTTAACTTAAAGCCGGCTTAAAGTCACACTACACAAACAAGCCAAAAATGACTTAAAGCCATTTTTAGCTTTAAGCCAAGTTTGCCAAACAGTCTGTAAATGAGTCATTGAGTTCTCTCCTTAACTAAATTATTTACTTTCCGGTGTTTTATGGGGTTGATTAATAATTTATAATTTATACTAGGGAGATGGTAGATTAATAATCTCCAAAAAAGAACTATACAGCGATCACAATGTCTGTAAGATTATTTCAAAGAATGAAGTACGATAACGAGTGCAAATTCTAGTAGTCCAGGGAATATAATACTTGCAAACAAAGCCTAAAGTGTTGAAGTGCCAAAATAGCACAATTTTGGGGAAAAATGCCCAAAATGGCACTTTCTAGAAAGTGTACCCCGCACTGGCACATACATAACGCAAGTATTGTCTGCGTTAGGGGGTAACGTCATGTATTTTTCACTCTTCCCAGCTGATTCAGTGCTAATAACGCATCTAACACAAGCGTTACGGGTGTAACGCAAGTGCGTGATGCGTTACAAGTGCGTTACACCCGTAACGCTTGTGCTAGATGCGTTATTAGCACTGAATCAGCTGGGCAGAGTGAAAAATACACGAGTAACGCATTCACAGTATGCGTTACCCACTAACGCATGTCATACCTGCGTTATGTAAGTGCCAGTGCAGGGCACACTCTCCAGAAAGTGCTATTTTGGACATCCAACCCCATTTTTGTGCCATTTTGGGCATTTTCTCTTGGAAAAGCCACTACATGAAACTCATATTTTGAATACATATATATCATACATACGTTAGTTATATAATATACATCTAGTCTATTCAGTAACTTTATATACTCTGTTCTTTTTACACATGTGTTTTGCTTACTTTATAGTAGTTTACTCTTAATTTCCTGACGTGGTTGATCTAGTTCCTCCTTGTTCAATTTTCAATGTTTGTTAATTACCAACTCACAGTTGATATCCTTTAACAATAGAATAATGTTGGGCAGCACAAGTAAACAGAAAACTCAACTCATATTAATAATTACAAGGTTTAATATCTACTCTGGAGAAAATTGATGTAAATTATTGTTTCATATTTTGTGGCGAACTAATATTAGTTGGTAAATACCACCAAGAGATAAGGTAGTTTAGTCATACTGTATCTTATTCTTCATCCAACCAATTTGTTGCGATGATGTAACACCACTACTTCGTATGTTTACCGGTTTGGTCACTCAACATTACCACATATGAAGGTAGTTTTTCTAACTCCAAATTTCAACATTTCACATATTTAGAACATAGCTCAATCAGTAGTTTTACAAGGCGTCTAGGGAATCAACCACAAAATTGTCTACCCTATCAGACAATTTTTCAGAAAGGACAGATATTAGTAAAAAAATAAAGCTACCAAATAACAAATATGATGAAAATTTGAGTTCTGGTGATGCTGGGCCTTCCATAAGTGGAACAGGTGTTAGTGTGAGTCAATTAGTATAAAGTGACAGTGGCAGCCTTCAGTAAATAATATTGTACAGTACACTTGCTAACGAACCTCCTTAGCGGGGACACCCAAATGATCAAGCAACATCTTTACGCCGCTCCCTTTGGAAGTTCCTAGGGGGACAATTTCCAGCATGTCATCCTGCGCCTGGACAACGGAGGCACGATTGGTTGTGACTTCTGACCAATATGGCCGCAGTGTAGTACTCACCCCCTCAACAGTATCTAAGAATAACACCTTCTGCAAAATTTGAAGTAATGTTTAAGCTTGAGCAACAAAAGACCATCATACTACAAGAGGACAAGTGACTATATGTCTATACTCCCTCTTTCCTAATATGTGTCTACTTTTTAATATCCAAGGCTTTCAAGAGCAACAAGACCAGTTCCAGATTAAAACTTACTCAAGCAAAAGTTGGTTTTGTTATAATTGGCAGCCTAATTTTGGGATATTAGTTAAAGCAGAAATAGAACTTGACTGCTCAATTTTTTACTAGTTTCGAGTTCTGCACTTGATCAAAATAGAACGGTATTGGCCAGAAAGAGAAAATGAAGTTTCTGGATATATGCTCACTTATCAACAGGACTCTGCTATATATAGGCTTGATGATGGTTCTAATGGGCTCATGCAAAAAGATACGCATACATTACATGCTAGTGAATACGCTTAACATATGTTATACTACTAACATACATGTTATACACACCCTACATGTTTGTTGAATGTTCCAAAAAGACTAAGAACTTGAACTTTTGATTTTACAAAGATTGAATGATTTCAACCCCTAGGGTTGATCCCACTTGCCACTACTTCATTTGTTCTAGCTATCTTGTGGTGTTTATAAATGTAATTTTAACGCGTAAACAACAAAACATTTGTAAGATACCTGTATGTCACCACTAGCCAAGAGATGCTCCACAGAAGGCATGATCTCTGCCTGTTAAAGGATGGTATGAAATATGTAAAGAACACCTAGCAAACAAGTACAATGGTTATGCTACCAGAAAACAACTATAGGGAAAGGCACCTTTGGCTCTTGATATACAGTATGAAGTGAGTCGACAAGAGGGTGATCTACTAATGTTAAGCAACGGTCCTGGCTGAATGCAATAAGTGGAACTTTATGCTCAAGAGAATAACGAAATGCCTGCAATTTTGGAAAATCAAGATACTGTTATTATATAATAAAGAAGCTACCAAAATTAAGTATGTCATTGCAATCATAATCTAGTATTTTCTCATGCAATAGGAATCAGAATCTTACTATACTTTAAATCCTCACCACGAGGATTATTTAATTGAAAACTATGTAATTTTAAATCAAAAACATAATTAAAACGGATGGAGCAACATATAGTCTATCCAGAATGAAAAAAATTTCCATATCGTCATCCCATCTGCTTACATGCCGCCTGAATATATTAATTTATAATACAAAGAAGGAAATACAAGTTTCTCCTAATTTTTTTTATAAAACAAGCAAAAAAATTGACTGCAGAAGCTACTTTGATTTGGTTTGCATTGAAAAAAAACAGAGAATATAATACAATAAGAATGGGGAATGGACAGCTGAAGGGCTACAGGGAACTGCTACAAAAACAACTAAGATGTGCTTAATGCATACATGTCAGTATGCCACCCTACTGAGCTAAAATTAGAATTAAGCAACACAAATATAACATTCCCATGTCAGATAATTAATAAAGTCTTGCATCAGGATGATCAGTTTACTCCACAAAAAGAAAGAAAACCAAAAGGGCACTACAAAAAGAATGGAGGACGAACATCTGAAGTACTACAAAGAAATAGTATAAAAACTAAGTGTCGATGCATACATGTCAGCATGCCACCTTATTACGTGCTATAAATTAGAATTAAGCAACACGCATACAGGATTCCATATCGGATAATTAACAGAGTCTTACAGAAAGATGATCAGCTTACGCCACGGAAAGACAGGACCTCAAAAGGGCACTACTTTTTACCAATATTAAGGACCAACCACAACCCTCAGATCAAGAGGTATCATTGTTATCAGCTCACTAAGAACTCAACTTAACTAAACTGATTCAAAGAACACAAGTGACCTATGGTCCTATTAAGGATGGTCTTCAAAGATTATCACACAATAAACAGATAAGGAAGTACCTCTCTGCAAACATCTGGATCTAAATTCCTTCTACAAATCTCACGGCCTTGGCTACCATAAACAAGCAATCCCTAAAATACAATAGCAAATTAGGATGAGATCAAATTTAGCAAATCAATTAAAGCATAAGAAATTTAATGAATACAAAAAGATACATACATACAAATCTAATATGATGCAGAAAAGGTGTCTCGAGATAATTACTTGTTAGGATATAAAAAATTTTGTAGGACATATATTTAGATGACAAGTAATCAATCAAGATTTCGATCAATCTGCAATCATGGATCCTAATCGACTCTGTTTTGCTCCTAGGCTACGCTTTCTAAAGCTGACAAGGACCTGTTATCTTATGTATCACTTTTATTGGGCAATAATAGATAACTTATCACATGGTGATCATTCTTCTTTTCTACATTTTTAACAAATATTTAAGCAAAAATATCAACTTAATAAGCTAGTAAAAAAATTCAAACTTAATACATATTCCTTCTTTTTTAAATCTTTTCCTTGAAAGTGATGAGCTGTTATAAACGGAATAGAACATTACACAACTTTAAAGCTTACTAGATTGACCTTTTGACGGAAACTTATTTTCACCACCCCACCTGTTATATTGAAAATAAAATTATGATGCTTAAAAGTCCATAACATTTGAGGATCGCCGTTAGTCATAGCTTATAATAAAGCATTCAAACTTATGCAGTCAAAATTAAAGAAAAAAGACAGAGATCGGTATCCTTTGTCAAAGAATTATCAGTTCCTGTCAGGTAACCATAGACCAGTAAAGAGTACTGTAACTCTGAACAAAGAACTACTGTACAGTGCATTTGAGTTTTGAAGAAACGGGAAGCCACAGTCTGTAACTAATCATTTCAATCATGTCTGAAAGGCCTGTTTAAACAGTTTTTAAAGAGAATTCCTGAATTTCTCATAAGGAATTCCTATACAAAATTTTGGGAGTATACAGTCCCAAAGCCTGATTCACTATGACTCTCCGCTTTACTCACTGTTAAGTAGACTTTGATTATTGTATGTCTTAAAAATCATTTAAGTTTGTAAATTTAACATAAACTACTGAAAACGATCAGAATCTGCAAAATGACAAACCCTTTTAGATAAAACAAAATATTATTTAGGACTGTCAAACTGGCCCTAATGTCATGAGAGAATGCCAAATTAGGAAAGTTTTTTTTATTTAATTTTGATCCCAGTAGAGTATATGGCATTTTAGCAACGGACATCCTCGAAGACAAAGGTATAGCACAAAGAACAAACCTGAACAAAAACACCGGGAGAAGAATCTGAAACAATGCCACCATCCCCTGCCAAATCTACCATCTTCAAAAGACTGATGACAGCTGGGCGGGTCTGTTTAAAGTTTACTCAATAATTTAACATCCTGAACTGCTGAAAGAATTTACGAGAAGGAAAGAAAAAGAAATTAAAAAGAAGGCCAGTAAACCATATGCTTACTTTTCCTGTAGCTATCACCACCCTTACACCCCTTGATATAACCTCCCTCAAAGCTTTTGCTGTTGCTTCAGTAATTCGACTTTTGCTGTTTAGCAGTGTTCCTTGCATTCAAAATACTCACCATAAAGCACTGAAAGCTGATTAATACAAATCAAGTCACTGTAAAGAATCAAATAAAGAATACTCACCATCCACATCGCAAAAGATATGACTATACTTTGGTCTGTAGAATCGAAGACCGCCTTCTTTCTTTCTGTCTTTAAACAATTCACTGGTTAAGATCCTATCAAGTATCCAGATCTATGATATAGCAAAAGCAGCTAACAAATTGATAGAAGATACCATCAAAAAAGGGTGGTGCCAAAGGGAAGAAGATATATATTGATTTCCATGGGCTAATGACAAAAACTTCCTCACTGGAAATAAAGGTGTCTCGATCAATTTGGTCCAACTACATGCATATCTAGACTACATGCATATTTCTAGACTAACTTGAAGTTTTAAATAGATACACAGAAATAATTTACAAGACAAAACCGAAAAAATCATGTACTTACTCAGATATGCAAGAGAAACAAAGTATATACGTAACCAAGATTCTTGTTACGTGATGGTCTCAACAGTGGTAATGACAGAGGCAATAGAATTGCTTCTCATCTGTCAGCTTTTCTTCTACTATATATTAATACTTGTGTTTGTCTTATTTTCTCTTTGTGTTTGGCTTATGTTTTTTCTTTTTTCTGCATATAGGATTACTGTTAATATATTAAACAACTGTTTCTCTAAATTCCTAAAGATGAATGTGTGCATTTCCGATGTATTCATGATGAACCGATAAATGCCTTTCCTCTTCCAATCTGTTGGCGAAATGTTACTTTCACAATATTATAATGGAGTGCATTATTAAGTTTTCATTTATTCGAGTTTGTTTTAGTTGCTGGCTTGAGTACGACCTTTGTATCAATAACAAATAAAACTATGACTTACTGCTAAACTAGAATTTGTATTTCTGACTAATTGGCTAAGAATCTTAAATATTTTTTTTTAAAAAATAAATAGGCTTATATGCCTTGCAATGAGTATCTCTTCTCAATAAATCTCGGGGCGAGCGAGAATCGAACCCAGGACGTGGGACGACAAGAGATAAGCTCTAACCACTTGAGCTATCTCATCACGCTCGGCTAAGAATCTTATATATGCATATGATGATTCAATACTAAGGAAATTGATAGCATGAAAGGTGGTTGTGATAGCTAAATCATAAATCTCAATTTGTTTTCAGGAATAAATAAACTGTTTAAAACTAATTGTCACTCATATTTCCTTTTTCAACAGAAACTGGGATTTGTCACATAAGCATCATATTCTAGGTGCAAACCTCGAGGCAAAACAATATTGTGTTAAGGTTAAAAAGACAACATAACGATTAAGAAGTTTATATATACATATTTAAAAATTTAATCCTAGTAAACAGCACTTTATCTTCTAATCTTACTTAAATAACTTAAAGTTTAATCTATTGACACACGTAACCTTTCAGCAGCTCGCTGGACATATAGACATAAAAGGGGGAGAATCAAACTTAAAAAAGAGGGAAAGGATTGGTGGGGAATGAAATTTGATGGTCTCTGAAGAAGGGATAAGAGTGTAAACTTTGCCAATGTGGATATAGGACCAAGGCTCAGCACTACTGCCTTAAATGAAAATTAATAAAATAAAACATTAAAGATAGGAAAGAAAATGATTCTTATAATATTTTGAACAAGATGAATATTACCAGTTGAAACATCTATATGAGAGTTATCATTATCTTCATCGGCATCATTGGCGCTCTGAATTAATCCTTTCCCTTTCCATCCTAGACTCTTCAATAGAAGTTCCTCTTCTTTCTCCATTTCTGCTTCAGCCTCATCACTGAGCTCATGATCGAACCCCAAAAGATGTAGCAATCCATGAACCTGAAGGGATAAAGCATTTAAGTATCTAGTTTAAGCTGAAAAGAAGAGTCTTATACCTGGCCTTGAAACACTACATGGTCTTAAAGTTTCAGTTAGCCGAAAGGGAATCACAGAATCACACACATAGAGAGAACAGAAGAAAGAAGAGTGATTCTAAAACTAAAAAAAAACACTTAGTTATGTATGCCAGCAGATGCTCTAGTGAGTATCAATATTTTCCTTAAGCCAAATATCTATTAAAATAAAGTATTAAAAGATGAAGACAAACCAACATCTCCCGGACATCATTTATAATATTCTAATCTTCTGAAAGTCATTTCGTATGAACAGTGACTAAGTGAGTATTTATAAAGAATCAGTGGCAACATATGCACTTAGTGAGTATTTATTAAGAATCAGTGGCAACATATGCACCATTTGTTGTGGTAGAACTTTCCCTCCCAGTATTGCATATTATTTCTCATAAAAGATAGACTTATCATCTTCCCACCTGCATTTATAAAACAAATTACAAGGAACAAATATTTACTGAATGTAAAGGAAAAAGAAGCATCGCTTTCAAAGTCAAGAGTCCAGACACTATACAAAAGTGAGGATAAATACTTCAGAATATCATATGATAGACACTGAAATTAAAAAAAAAAAAAAAACATTCCGTTAACAAGGCTATGAAACCAACCACAAGTATGCGTATCTCATCAAGAAGAGTGTGCCCTCTTTCTGCTGCTTGCCGTGCCGCTGTCTCAACAGAAATTACAATGTCACCCATCATAAGCTGCAAAAGAAGAAAAGTGTAAATATACAATTTGTGCAATGATGATGTGAGAGACAAGTAAAAATTTCATACAATTGGAAGCTTTAGTTCAGGAATATGTTGGGACATGGAGAGAACATCAGTTGCATGATCCTCGCCCCTCCAGTCCTTGTTAAGTTTGCGAATAAATTCGTCATTGCAAAGAAGTACGGACAATTCAACATTCTCAAAACAACCAACATCATCAATTGCAGGATCTCTCGTTTTATACTGTGAATCTTTCAGACCATCAAATGCTAATTTCATGGCCATCGGGACATTTAGACGTAGAACTTCTGCAATATCCTGCGCCGAGTGAGGAAAGTAAAAACATTCAACTATCGGTGTAATGTCTACAATCTAACAACAGTAGTCACTTAGAGGAGAGTTATCAGTTCTGGTGATCATGTCTCAATATTTAAATAGTGGCAAGAGATGAAATTTTGAATGATGTGAGGGCATTTCAGAATAATCAATTATTCCGGGTAACTTGAAAACCAATGTTGTCTATTAAAATAATTAATAAAGACATCAAAAGATACATTAATTTGACAAAATTCAAAGATACAAATTAATCTAACAGAACAAAAAGAGATTATCTTGTTTCTGTAAAAGACAATAATTGCCTATTTAAATGGTATCGAATGCAATTTATTACCAAAATTTGTCACATACAAAATTAGGATTAAAGATACAAATTGTTATAATTTCCCTGAGGGTCCCTTGGCCACATGTATATGCTTGTATAACGCCACATAGCATTTATTTTATCGAACAAATACTTTGACACGGTTGGGTAGCCAGGATTCAAACTCAAGGTGGGCAAATATACACCTATCTATTCGTATTTTTGGTATTTTAGAAAAATTATTTTTAAGAAACATTATTGTATAATTATTATTCTCAAAAAATAGTTGTTACAAAAATTCAACTATGATAAACAAAACTTGAAGCTGTTGTAGAATTCTTTGTTATTATCCGTCACAAGTAATACACTTTTATATTTACCTAACACAAATTGTGTATTAAGAAATATAATTTTTGCTAAAATAGTTATTAAATCATCAGATAATAAGGAACAAAACATTTATGAATTTCACTTTATTGTAGTTTTATATTTGCATGTAAATCTAAATAATAAGATGGAACTTATAAGATTTACTTTAATTTTTAACATGCAAAAATAAGTAAAAAACATCAAAGAAAAACTGTAAAAATTCTAGGGAGTGGTAGCCTACCCTGAGGGTGGCTCCTTCGGTTTTCACATATAATTAATTATGAGTAACTTCTTTTTTTTTTTTTGACCTACCACAATGCTCCATCTAGCTGATGCTCGGAAAAGCGCTAGTGTATCTGTGCAGGATTCAGAAATTTTTTAGTGCTTTTGATGTGTGTAACTGTACCAAGGGGTTGCTATCTATATTTCACCTCTATGAACATATATCTGGGTTAAGGATATCTCTGTGCAACCTCAATGGCCTAGAAAGGTGGTCCAGTAGTTCAGAAAACAAAATGCCTAGACATATTCTACTGCTATCACAGGCTACAAAGCAGCCATGAAATTTTTGTGACCTTCTACACCTAATTGTGCCAATTCACCACAGCTTGACCAACACTGCTTTATAGAGAAATGCATGCAGAGATTACAAAGAGATTTGGTAGTCTCTCTCCGTCTTGTAACTAGTTATATTGTTCCACAAAAGGAAGTATACCATTAATTAAAAATTCTGAATCAACAAAATTTGAAGTTTTTTCTCGTAAGGCATCTAAATGCAACAGTAGGTAGGGGAAAAAATAGTAATCAAGGAATAAGAACTAAACCAAATACTTGGTACTTTTTTGTTGCAAATTGATACTCAGTACTTTTATCTATATTGTCATATAAACTTTAGCACATTTCCATTATCCTAATTATGAAGCAGAATGTACACATCATTGTGGTTACAGATGTGTAAGGTACATTTCCCTGGAACTGAAAACATACATGCTATCAAACTACAAGATACAATTCCACGACGTACTTCATTATACCCCCCATTTATCACATTTCAAGGAGACGACACATATCCGTGTGCGAGACTTGAAATTTTGGGACAAAGGCATAGGGACCCGGCATAAATTATTAACAAATAACTATAATAGTAAAATTTTGTAGCAAAACTTAATAATGAAAATCAAATTAAGTATGAATTCATAAAGGATTATGC
Organism: Saposhnikovia divaricata; assembly: GCA_036435485.1. NCBI lineage: Eukaryota > Viridiplantae > Streptophyta > Magnoliopsida > Apiales > Apiaceae > Saposhnikovia > Saposhnikovia divaricata. The sequence goes on from CM071596.1 coordinate 59,165,882, forward strand.
ATATTAGGCATCTTTATCTCCTATTCTTCATTTTCTCATTTCTCCTTTTGTTCTTGTTATCTATTTTCTTTTTGCATCCTATTGCCAACACATACTTGGATTTCTCCAAGTGTCCAACTTAACATAGGTTGTAAGTAGCCATTTATCTTTTTAAAATTCAGTTATTGATCACTATAGTTATTGATCACTATATTTGTATTTCAGTTACACACTTAAAACGCTTCCTCTAAAAGCTTGTCATGTATCTTCAAGTAGTTGCTGTAGTCGATTTGTGATGTCTACATGTAAAAACACTAACATTTTCACAAATATCCCAATATATCAGTACAGTTTCAAAATTTCATAGACCTTCCCATTGTTAATTTGCAACTCTTTGCAACCTGCTATGTGACATGTAGTAATCTCTCCCATCTCTCTCTACTCCAAATTTCAAAACCAACCACTTTCCTCATCAAATTTCAATTCATTTCACCAAACAATCACACACAACAAAAAAACACATTCTCAACCCTAACAAACAAAAAAACAAAACACACACACACATACCAGAGTTTCAGGATCATCAGGCAACTCCTCTTCAACACAAATCTCAACACAAAGCTCCAACTCCTTCTGTTTACTCTTCACCGCACGTCTTCCCAACTTCCGATACCCTCGCTGCTCCGCGAAAAATCCTTTCTTTACACTCCACTCCAAGCTACACCTCGGTGCCTCGGTTAAGCATCGCCGGCGCCGGCGAATACCGAACAGCGAAGAAATCGAGGACGAAAATGACACCGAGAATCGGTTAATTGAGAGAGGAGAGAGAGATTTTAAGTGCGACGATGAACGGAGGGTGAAGAGAGATGAGACGGGAAGGACGCGTGGGAGTATACGCGCCGCCATTGAGTGGAGTAGAGTGTGCGGCGGAGATTTTGGAGAGATGAGGCGGAGATTTTTTGTACGCCGCAACAAATTATAAAAGCTTGGAGTGATTATGGGAGAAATATTTGTAAAATTATTATTTTAATTCATCTTAAAATTTTATTAATCATATTTTTAAAAATTTAGTTTTTACTTGTTATTACGTACTATAGTTTAGAACCCGTTCATCAAATCCGTGTAATGTATGGTTTTTTTAATATTATAATTTTTTAATATATTAATAATTTTGAGATACAAATTTTATAGATTTTAAATTTTTAAATGATATAATTTAATTATAATAATTATATGTATGTTCTCCGTAATATTTTCGGAAAATTTAGGGTTTTAATTAGAAAATAGAAAAATTAATATATTTTATCTGAAAAAGATAATCGATAAATTATTAGTAATTAAAAAATTTTATTAAATAGAACAAGTAAATTTTACCTGAAAAATAAAATTGATAAAATATAAAATGTAACATGCTCTACGAAAAAAGGAAATTAATTAGTTATTTATAATTATATTTTTTTCATATCTTTCAATATTTTGGCTTTAAATATAATAATATAGATAGATATAGGTAAAGTTTTTTTTTTTAAAGGAGATATAAGTAAAGTTATTTAGGTAAAAACATACTAATTTATAAATAAGGATAATTAAGTAAAAATACGAAGTATCAAAAAATATGTACCAAAATTTTAATGTTTTGACAATTATAAGATAGTATAGATTCTACTTAATATAAATAAAAAATACTTTTTTTAAGAAATATTTAAGTTTAGAATCTTTTTTACAAATTTTATGACCATATTTACAACTCATATTAACAAAATTAATTACAAATGTAATTTCAAAAATTTAATATTTGAAACCATTTTTTGTTGCATTATTTTAATCAAATGCAATCTTATATGTGATCAAAAGTAACTTCAATCATTATTCTAGAAAAAGTCAAATTAAGTTGAATTTGGTTGTTTTGTTGAAAATCATATTTTGCAAATATTTTCAAAAAAAATTAAAATTTTAAAAAAGCTTAGAAAGAGATTTTTTTTTGATAAATAATTAATAATATTATGTTTTTTCAAATACTTTACGAAATGAAGCGTAATTAGTGTTATTCAATAAAATATAAAAAATAATATTTAATTTGTTTATAGTGTAATAAAACAAATATATTTACATTATTATTTAATATATAAAATTCAAAACTAAGTAGATCAATAAATATTTAATTAAAATTTTAAAAAAAATACGTTATTTATATAATCTAGTAGGTTTTAAGAACTAGCTTAAAACCTGTGCAATGCACGGATTTTCTTTAATATTATATGATTTTTTTCAATAATTTGAATAATTTTTTGATTATACGAATTTTGTAAGTTAAATTTTTAAATGATATGTGTTATGGAATAAAAAGTAGGGTGTGTTTATTGCGTATTAACTACTAGGGTTTGAGAGAGCTTCGAGCTTTAATGGCTGATCAAGTGTTTCGTGACTCAATCTGTCCTTACAAGATGCCTACGTATCTTGCAAATATCAAAAATCAAGCCAATAAAACGTAGTTCTGGTTGTGAAGGATCAGATCCTTATATAGGCCTCGGAGACCTTGGAATTAGGGTTTGGTGTCTTGCTGGACAAGATACCTATTTTATATAGACTTCTGGATCCTTCCATGAGGAAGGCTGATTCGTATTGGACTCATATGACTTGAGGACTACTCCTTAAAGAATTTGGGTCCTCATCGGGCTCAACAATGGATTCCTACATTGGTTGATTATTTAATTACGAATTTATTATTATAATTAGGGTTTTGGGCCTCATGATTGGGCTTTGACCTTGGACCATCCTAGGTTCATTTAGTGTATCATTAAATGTGTCTTTAGGGCTTACTTTCAACCTATATCATTTGCCCCCCAACTTCTAAAAAAACTGATTAGATTTTCATGGAAGTTAAAAGGTTTATGTACACTAGTGTTTCACAGGTGTCATCTTGAATGTAAAGTGTGGAGCGACCTACACATTTACGACGATTGGCCTTATTCGAGGCTAAACAATTGTATTTGTGTCTTACAGAAAATTATAAATAATTTTCTTGCATTTTTCTCATACTCACATGTATTTTTCACTATTTTTGAATTTGTTTATCAAAAATATTTTGGGCATATAGCCTTTGGAAGTAACCATGTAATTTTCCTCCATTTTTCTGGAATTTTTAGGAACTTTTCTTCCCATATTTTCTCAAGAAATATCATTTTTACTAAGTTTTTCACATTTTTTATGAAAAAATCCAATAAAATTGAATATTTTCGACCAGGATTCCTGATCGAATTCGATCAGGATTCTGGTCGAATAAACTATCATTTTGACATCCTGGTCGACGACTTTTCGACCAGGAATCCTGGTTGAATTCGATCAGGATCCTGGTCGAATTAAGGCCTGTTTTTGCATCCCGGTCGAAGGCTTTTCGACCAGGAATCCTCGTCGAATTCGATTAGGATCCTGGTCGAATTAAGGCCCCATTTTGCATCCTCGTCGAAGACTTTTCGACCACGAATCCTGGTCGAATTCGATCAAGATCCTGGTCGAATTAAGGCCCCCTTTTGCATCCTCATTGAAGATTTTTCGACCATGAATCCTGGTCAAATTCGATCAGGATCCTGGTCGAATTAAGGCCCCTTTTTGCATCCTCGTCGAAGACTTTTCGACCAGGAATCCTGGTCGAATTCGATCAGGATCCTGGTCAAAACTAATATATTATTTATTTTCAAAGATTTTCCCCGGGCCTTGACATTTTATTGGGCCTCTTTGTTCTGATAGATTGGGCCCAATTATTTCTAGGCTAAACTAATGTATTCTTTGGATTGGGCCTTGACATTATGGATCCTGGTCGAATCGACCAGGATTCCAGTCGAATTAAAGTCCTTTTTGACACTCTGCTCGAAGGCTTTTCGATCAGGATTCCTGGTCGAAATCGAGTAGGATCCTGGTCGAATTAAGGCCACTTTTGACGTTTTGATCGAAGGCTTTTCGATCAGAATTTCTGGTCGAATTCGACTAGACCCCTGATCGAATTAAGGTCATTTTTAACACTCTGCTCGTAGCATTTTCGATTAGGATTATTGATTGAAATCGATCAAAATTCTCATCGAAATTCGAATATCATAAATCTTATTCTTGGATTTTGGTCCCTTGGGTCATTGGGCCGGATTCATCATTTTTCTAAGTTTTTTTTTGAATTTATGCACAAATTTCTCATTTCTATGGTACGTTCTAGCTTATTCTAGAACCTTCTTCCTTTTTGGCCATTGGGCCTTAGATGGGCCTTCACCGACTATCACCGGTTTCAAGGAATTTTAACCGGTTGTTAACCGGCTAAGAAATTCCTATAAAAGAGTGAAGTGAGATTTCACTTCTCATTTCATTCTAATCACCCACACTTTCTTTCTAAATTTCTCACAAATCTCTCTAAGGCGATTTTCGGCATTTTTTCAAGGATTTTCTCTACCTTTTTCGGCGGAACTTCACCGGATTTTGGGCTTGTTCTTGCATCTTCATCTTCTACTTCTCATTTTCTGGGTTTAAGGATTCCTCCCTTGAAGATTAATGGCGGATAAAACAGCTCAACGTTTGGCCAAAATGAACTTTGCTTCAAAAAGAGGTAATGAAATCGAAATTCGATCCTCCTATATGAGCTTAACTGAAATGATCAATGTTTGTGGGGATGAATATCCTTCCTTAGCTAAATTAGATGCCTACAACTTCTGTAATAAATTTCACGAGGACGATATTATTAGGAATTAAAATAAAACCTATAACGTTAGATCTCCCCTCAGGCTTGTCATAGATGGGCCTGGCGACAGGCCTTGCCATTGGAGGCCCAACGCTCTTTGCGTTTTTAGGGATGCCATTATAACTGGGCTTAGGTTCCCCTTTCACGAATTCATTCCCCGCTTATTAGCTGATGTGCAAATAATCCCATGTCAACTTCCCCCTAACGCTTGGAGGTCCATACTCTGTTTCATGGTCCTTTGTCTTAGAAACAAATTTCCACTTTCCGTTCCTTTATTTAGGAAGATATTTCAGTTTTATAATAGTTCTTCTGTTCAACCGGGGTGGGTCTACATTAGACAACGTCCCAAGATTCCCCACATTTTTAATGGTCATTCGGTAATAGACAATAACCTCAAATGGAAAGAAGAGTTCATGTATTTGCTATGGGAAGGGGGTGATTGGGGCACCCTCTTTAGAAAATCTTTTAGCAAGGTGGTTGATGGAAGCCCAAACAAAATTACTTTGAACACGGAGGAGCAGGCTGCTTATGACTTCCTTATCAAGGATAATGGCCAGTCTTTATACTGGGACCTCATCAACGAGGAGTCTTTGAGGGCCGTTGGCCTTTTTAAAGTTTCTGATTTGGGTAATTTCTTATACCTTCGTGATTTTCTTTATTTCTTGTCTTATTTATACCAACGTGTTTTGTTATTGTGTTTGTAGTTGTGAAGAAGATTATGGATGCTACAGAGCCTGTGGAGGAGGCAACCTCCCGCATGAGGAGGGCGAAGAGGGGCTTAGACCCTCGCACTTAGGGCCTTGAGCCTGCTTTCTTGCACCCTCACAAGACTTCAAAGACTGATGTGGTTGCTGTGGACTTAGACGAAGGCCCGTTGTAGGTAAAGGTCCAGTCTTCGGTCTACAAGTCCCCTTGGGGTTTTAGGAAACAAGATACGGTGGTTGGATCCACCAAGCATTCCATGGATTGGTTGCTCAACTCCATTACTCCCTGTGATTATAAAGATTTGGTATCTGGGGTACCATGGAGCAGTCAGAGCACCTGGGCGCTCAGGCCTTGGCTACGGTGAGCTTCTAACCGTTTCGTTTTCTTTTTGTTTTACTTTTGATTTTTTGTTAATTCTTCAAAATAACCCCTTTTGCAGGCCAATGTTCATTTTCAGAGCATGATCCACCAGGCCAAGTCCTGGAAGAACCATGCTAAGTCTTTTGAGACTAAGTTTCAGAAGACTAAGATTCAAGCTGAGGAAGCTGAGAAGAACCTAAAGGGGGGGAAGGAGGAGGAGCTGGCTGCAGCCCAGGCCGAGTTGGTGGACTTAAGGGCAAAGAAGGAAGAGGTCATCGATGCTTACATGGACTCCAGTGATTTTCAGACTCTGATGGAGCAACATGATGGGGTTTTTTTTCCCTAGCCAGTATACAAAGGGTTGGGATGAGGCTGTAGAGGCTGTGTTGAAGAAGCACCCCGGGCTGTTTTCTCCTACTGACTTTTCTAGTCCACACCCTCCTGTTCCTACTCCTGTTGAGGGGAGTGAGGATGAGAGCATGGGGGAGAGAGATAGGATACTTGACCCTTCTGCTACATCTCCTCCCCATAGGACCTCTCTTACGGCTACTGCTTCTGCTACATCCCCTTCTACAGGTGCCTCGAAGACCAAGGGAGATGAAGAGAGATCGGCATCCTCTAAGGAGGCTGAGACTTAGCTATTAGCCCTGCGTGGCTTTTGATTTATGTTTCTATCTCTGTTTTAGTTTGTGCTGAACTTATAGCCTTCGGGCTTTTATTTATGTCATTCCTGGTTTTCTTTTACTTCGTTATTTTTGCCAATTGTATTTGGCCGTTCTAAGCTTGCAATTTAAATATGCATTGATACATGTCAGACATAATAAGAATGAACAAAGAGAATACTGAAAACCAAGTTGCATAAATAAATCTTGAAATGGGTCCAGTCCTTACATAATACTCTACTTCCTACTCTGAGTTTACAAACTCTGAAATGGTTTCGTCGACCTTATTTCTACTCTCCTAATAATATTAACTATGTCATGCTTAGGATAATCAAACATAATTGTAATAACCAAGATTCTCAGAATATATTCTGTAAGTTTTCTTTTATAATATAAGTCGTATTAATATTTGGATATTTATCTGGAGAAATTCTTGAGACCATGAGATTGAGTAATCAAACATCGAGACATTAAAACATCCACTTGAAATTATATTTTTTTTATCTTGAGAAAATCTAAACCAATATCTAGGAAATTCGTACGATTAGTGCTAATATTAATTATTTTGAGTACCTGAGATATGGTTATAAATTATGGAGAGCGTATGGGCCTATGAGATCTTGATGGATTAGTATATTTTAGCATTTAGATACAATTTTGTGAATATTGAGAATTTATTTGAGAATTTCTTCCAATTATTCCAATTTTTGAGAAAAATGAGTTTAATTAGAGATTTAATTAAGAGAATGAGTTTTAGAGCATGAGAATATTATTTTAGACTCGAGAGAACTAGAGTTTAACTATGTTAAATTCGAGTAATTTATTTAGGAATTTTGGGATTATTTATAGAATTAATATCATTGGATTTTTATTAGTAATAAAAATAAGTGAATAAAAGAAAAGAAAAGTGTGGAGAAATCTAGAAGACTTGAGATTGGTGGAAGTGGTTGATAAGATGAGGACATGTGTCCATTTTATATTTGGGTAAGTATAAGTAGAAGGAGTAAAGGAAAAAAAAAAAGAGAAATAGAAGAAAATTCGGCCAAGAAGAAAAGAGAGGAAGGAGAGAAAAAGTGTGAGTTTTGTGTGCTTGTTATCTACTAGAAATCAAAGGGCAAACTGTTGGGTTTGTGAGTCTAACAGGTTTCAGAATTGGATTCTGATTTGGGTTAGAAATTCCAGAGTTGGACTCTAATTAGAGTTAGGAATTTCAGAATTAAACTCTGATTTGTTTAGACCCAATTTCTTCTATTATAAATACTCATGTAATTGTAACACAACACAACACAATTGTGAGAGATCAATACAAAATTAGTGCAGCTTATTTCCGAACCACGTAAATCTTTGTATTGTGTGATTGTCGTTTATTTTCTTGTTCTTGTTTATTCGCTTTGGTTTTACTTTCGTTGTTGTATACTCAACACAAACATATATACATAATGGGTTAAGCTTGAATTGAAGGTTTAGCTAATTTTGTGGTGGTTTGGAAAGGAAGAAGCTTGGAGAAGAAAGTCAACAGTAATTTTGGTGGAAAAAGTGAGAGCTTTGCTTGGTTGAAGATTTGTGGCTGTTTTTAAGCTTGTAAGAGGTATGATTCTTGATTCTTAAGCTTAATCATGGCTGATTATGTTCATTCTTACTTAGGGTTTGAATATGTTAATTAGGGTTCTTGAGTTAGTAAGTTATTTATGTGTTTTGATCATTGTTAAGCATGAGAAGAAAAAAACTGTTATAAAAATAGCTACTGCCCTATTTTTGCAAGAGGAATTTGCACGGGTTGTGGTCTGTTCTGGTCAGTGGTTTCTTAATGAAAGTTGTTCTATTTGGAGTCTATTTTATGTACGCGAAAACCGTGTGTCGACAGAGTAAATGAGCTAAGAGTTCTGCACATTTTATTGAATGTTGCGCAAAACAGAAATTTCAGTGTCTCTGTTTGAGTTTGTTCTAATTCATTTTATATGTTAATGAAGTGATTTAGAGGTGAAATTTTTTTGGAAGTTTGGCTTGATATTGAAGTTGAAATCTGCCAAATTTCATGATCAAAAGATTATTTTTCAAATTACTAAAAATGTTTGATTAAAGTATGCGCGGTAGCATTTTATATTTTCGATTTGGTTGCCTTGTATGGGAGAGTCATTTTGCATGGGTTAAATACCTTATTTAATATTGGTCAAAAGATGAAAGTTGTTTGTCTTGGTCTTGTCTAGTTGGATACCAAATATGGTATGCATTATATTGGTGGTTAATGTTGTGACTTAGAAATTCAATGGAGTTATAGTTGAAAATGATAGATGAATTGTGGTTGGAGATGGTGTTGAGTATTGATTAATGTTTGGAGATTGGCATGGGTCTAACATGATTTCTTGGTATTTTTGGATAGTCCGTAAAACGAATAGGTCGTGCCGACTTTTCGTTAGAAATAAATATATAAACAAGGGCTATTATTAAAAATTAAGTTTAAAAGGAAGTTGCGTGGTATATAAGATAGGAGTTATTGATATAAGATGGAGACTAAGAAATTAATTAAGGAGCAAATTAGAGACAAAGTTGTCAAATAAAATTGCAATAGTAATCGTTTGACTTAGAACCTTACTTGAGATACACTTGGGTTGAGATTAAATATATTACTAACGTGAGATATATTGTTATGTTCTTCTAGTGCCTAATCTATTTGGAGGACTTTCACACTGAAACGCGAAAATAGACTTACTCTTTGTTGCTTTCTTTTAGCTAATAGCTAAGGACTCCAGGCAAGTCTACTATCCCCTTTCTACTGAGAGGATGTTCTTCTTATTTATTATTGTGATATTTAATTTTGCAGTTGAACACTCTTGAGTTGATCAGTTATTTATCCAACTTCCTTCAAGATGACTGAACTTCTATACTCTTTTATATTCATAAACTTTCATAAAAATAAAGATTTCAAGTAAATTACTCTTATGTGAGCATTTTCCAAGAAATATAAATTATTCAAATATCGAAGATTCTTGGTGTATTTTGCTGATCTTATTCATTCAAGACAGCACCTCAGTCAATCATAACGAGCTAACATCATTTGTTCAAGTTAGCTAAGAGTGATTCTATTTGAGAGCCATCTTATATTTCAACTTGTATGAGAAGCAAAATACTAATCTATTGATTTAGATTAGTATAATTCCATTTAATTCTATTGAGCGGGTTCATTGAATCGAACCAAGTAGATGATGACTGTGACTTCAACATCTTATGATGAATCTTGAGAAGTTATTACACAGTGGTCTCAATTGTTCAGGACTACAAACAAATGTTCGGAGACATAAGCTAACCTCAATTGTTCGAGTTAGCTAATCATGTTTATATTTGAATACTTTTATTCTTATAAATGAGTTTGTGTTGTAACTTATCAAGTGCATATTTTCATCTTATACTGGTCAACAGGAGTATTCGAGAAATCGAGTCCTGGTAATAATTTTGTTCAAGAATTCAAAATACTTGAACAAAGGTGAAATATGGCTCATGTGTGGCCTGGGTGACAAGTGCATCCATCTGCTAGCAGTAAAGTAGGTGCCATAGATCGCCTGATCACCGACTATGGGGAAAAAGGTGACCTAGACCAGTGATCCTCAAGTTCCTTCCATCTTTAATAAATGAGTTTCACATACTAGAGATGTGACGCCCTCCCGATCAGGGGCCCAGATCGGAGAGTCACTGACACACATCTAGATGCAAACAACCTAAAATATAATATAAATATAACATGCTGACTGGCCCCAACACTACTATCCAAGATCTTTCACAGGTAATGGTATGAAACAAGCAAGCCATCGTCTAACTAATTATTAATACAAACCTGAATTCAAAATATATTATTATTACAAACCAAAGTTCTCAAAAGTTCTACTGCCAGTTCTCATATCTAACTAAAGATCTCCTCACTGAGCTGTTATTGCATCTACCTCGGGAGCTATCTCAAAACGGACCAACTCAGGGCCACGGTAGGTGCGCTTCCTTGCGGTTTGGATTGTACGAACCATGATTCTTAGATTACTGTCAAAAGGGTTAGACAAAATAATAATGAGCCAAAACTCAGCAAGTAACTAAAGATCTCAACTGAAAACAATATAACGGGGTATCACTGAAGATGACAGTAATTCAAAATATGATATAAATATGCTGGAAGCAGTATAAACAATACTGGTATTTAGAAATGATAGGATAACAACTGATAATCGGGATAGCAATAGATATTTCAAAACTGTGTAAAGTAATTAACATTTCAATCGTTAAACCAATTTCATTTCATGGTAAATAAAAGTAATCATCACTTTAAGAAAACTGATTGGAGGTTTTTATCTTATAACAGACAATACGGGTGATCAGCCCATAAAGTCCCCATACCGGACACAAAGTCCCTCTGGCCATCATTTCCTTTCATTAGGATAGCTTGGGTTCCCAAGAGGCAACACATTGGCCTATAAAGGTGTCGAACTGGATAGACCAGAACTACACTAATACATACTCAAACCGACGGAACCAGCATTACCCGTTCGCCCCGTCTCTCCAATCGTCAGGAATCCGTGGAAACCATTTAAACGGAGTTCCTAACATTTTTATTAAAAATCTCATTTTAAAACATTAGGCTTTGTAAAACTCTTTTAACTTTATAAAACATTTTAATACTTAATCTTTTCGAAAACCTTTTACTTCGAGGTACCTTCGACCCTCTGATAACAGATCAGCCCAGTCTAAGTAACTTCAAAGTATTTTAAGAAAACAATTCATTTTGATTTGCAATGATAAAAGTCAAAGGGTTTGACTAAGTTTTCTGACATCAATGAAATAGGGACATAAGTCTGGATCAAGAAGATGTAGACTCAAAGGCATCAAGGTAAGTGATCAGATTTCAAGTTTAAGATTTAATATTCAAGGCAATTAAGTTCTTGGATCAGTGTTTAGCTCATGAAGAGGTTTATGTGTTTTAAGGTCAACATAAGTTAAACTGGACACGGACATAGGTCAAGTAGAACACTGATTTATCGGTCAGTCAATATGATATGAATATAGCAAACTGTAGGACATATATGGTCAAGAAGCAATTAAAAAGAATTAGTATTGTTTAACTCTGGGTGACAGTATGGTCAAGAAGCAATTAAAAGAATTAGTATTGTTTAACTCTGAGTGACAGTATGGTCAAGAAGCAATTAAAAAGACTTATGCTGGTCTAGGGTTTACATGTGTTGAACCAGGGTTTATCAATAAAGATTTTGGATACATGCAAAGGTAAGTTTACAACAGGAGTATGATCAACATGGTATAGAATAGGCATGCTTGAATCAACAAGATATAACAGTTTCAATAATATGAACTTTCAGAGGAAAGACAGAGTTACTTGCCTCCGGTAGAATGCAACAGCTAACAGCTCAGTCACTGGTACTCGACCTTAGCCTTTCCTTTATCGCTAGGTCCTACGTCCTTCTTATCTACATAAACCATATCACTACTTTAGAATACTATACTTCTAAATCGTCTAATCCTAATCTACCCAATCGCTTCTTATAACGCATTATACTTATCATATATCATACGTACCTGATAGTACACTAAACCACCTTGTATACAGATAATCATTTAAATACTTAGCACATAGCACAGGCATTCCACATAAGCCTTATATACACTTTAGCAGATAATTCTAACTCATAAGCAATCATGCTATTCTGGCTTACATTTTACTATTTATAATTTCCCGAAAATCGGACAGAGTTTCCTCTATAATATAGACTATCCCGTCGGAACATAACCGACTAAATTCATAACCAAATACCTACAATGGATTTAAAATCCGCCTACACTCCCAATGGATTACATATATCATATCAATCATACACTTTAAATTCGAAATCATCAATCAAATATCAATAACTAATGATTCAATCAATTATCGAATAAAATCACTAACTTGTATTTCTAGACCACAAAATCACTTAATTCATATTTATAATCAAAATTCGAATTTAACTCATAACATAATAATTCTAAAAATCACACTTAGCAATTAATCAAAGATCATCTAGCCTGAATCAAGAATCACAATTTAAAATAAATCGAATAATTCATATAATTACATATAAATTCGAATAATTCCAATTAATTCATAATTAACTCCCAAAATTCGAATTGTTCAATAATTAAATAAAATAAAACATATATGCAGCTCATATAATTCTGATAAATTAGAGTAAACAATTAACGAATCAAATATTTCATCTAATTCATATCATTCGAATATAATTATCAAAGAATTATCATAAAAATTCTCAAAATGCAAGTAATAAATCGTAACAAACAGAATTTATAACAATTTTTGTAGGCCTCAAAGATCATCATTGGCCACCACCGGTTCACCGGAGTTCATCACCGGTGGCAGTGAACTTTCGGTGGTACCCCTTATTGGAGCCTCCAACCTCAAGTCCTCCGATTTAAACTTATTAACACGGTATTCAGCAAGAATCATGACTGCACAACACGAACTCGATCATAATAACTCAGAATCAATCATAACCCGAAGTGGGTTTGCAAATTTCTTCATCAACATCGAACATATACATACGACAACACAAATATATACGAACTATCGCAACCCAGCACAATACCAACACAAAACGAGCACAAAAACAAGTACTAGTAAACATGGGCATCGTTATCAAGTATAAATCACTGCACAGAAGCTATAATCGAGACAAAACCGAAATGGGTTTTATAACTTTCATCATAAAAACCGCATGCAATGATAGATATGGATAGAGGAATGAAAAATAGGAAGAAACCCGGTCTCAGATCATAAAACCGGTCAAAAATTGATGAGAGATGGAAGGGAGAAGTTCAGTACCGAGAGAGAGAGAGTAGAGAGAATTGATACAGAGAGAGCAAAGACAGCAAATGAAGAAGAAGGCTGGCGGTGGTGATGTGAACTTGCAGGGGCAAAAATGTCTTTTGGCAATTACTAAATACTTTCCTGAAAATTTTGATTTATAATCACTTTTAAATCGAAATAAAATAGGAAATGGGGAGAAAATATTTTCTAAATTTTTTTAAAATAAAGTTCATGAAATTAGGAACATTCCCATATTTTTAAAATTATATTTGGCTAAAAAATGATTTATATATGAATTTTTGAAATAAAGGCTCTTTAAAATAAATAAAGCTTTTTAAATAATTTTAAAATACCAAACCACACAATTAAATATCCATATTAATTTTACAAACTAAATCTTGTCTCAAAGATGACAATGCAAGAGATTTCATAATTTAAATCAATTCCAATGATTTTATATGATTTTCGAAAGATTAAAAATGCATTTTAAAAATAGTTTTAATGCTTTAAAAAATATAAATAAAATTCCACGAACATGTACGACACATACCAATCATCATATAATCACATAAACATGATTTCACATATAACTTGACTTCATAAAATTTATCCACCACATAAATCACATAATTTCACATTTAACAATTAAATAACCATTTAATAAATTGCGAAAAATTCTAAGTCGTTATAAGAGATCATTAGAGTTCGTGAATTGTGAGAAAACGAGTAAGTGGGAAATTTGTTTTTAATCAAACCCTTTCCATTCTTTTATACTTACTTCATTAATAAATATGTCATTATAAATGGGAATTATCTGTTGCATCTTGCTACTCTAGTAGTAGCCTTGCTGAGCGTTTTTGTCGCTCACGATATTGCTTGTTTATATTTTACAGTTAAGGAAGAAAATCAGGAGACCCACCCCTCTGTAGGAAAAGGGAAATCGAAGATGTCTTAGTAGTATTCACCAGACTAGGAGTTTTGCTGGCATAGTTATAATGCATTAGTATTGTGTTATAACTTTAGTTAAGGTCCTTATATTATATTTTGTGTTGTAATGATGATAATGAATTTGAGGAATAGTTTGTAATATTATTTTGGTTTAAGTTGTAATATTATGAAGCAGATTTTTAGGGATGGGAATCGGGTCGGATCGGCTCGGGTTCGGCAAAATCCAAATCCAAACTCGATTTTTTGGATAAAACTCGAACCCGACCCGAACCCGAAAACTAAAACCCGAACCTGATCCAATGGATTTTGGGTGGATTTCGGGTATACCCGAAACCTGAAAATTTTTGGATTTGGATAATACCCGAAACCCGAAATCCAAAAATCCGAAATTTTCAATCAAGTTTTATAGAATACACACTTTATATATTTTATACATTATAAAATGTATTATTTATTTTATATAAATATATTATATTCTTTGCATTAATTTTAATATTTTAATATTTAATTTTGTTATAAAATTTTACATATAATCAATTTTTAAATGAATTTAAATCATTAAAATAACCAAATAGATTTGATATGAAATACATCTTAAATACTTAGAGTCTAAAATTGTTTTAATATTTTGGTTTTAATAATACAAGGTTACTTGTTATACGATGCACCAATGACTTTTATATAAAATGTATTACATTATGAAATATATTATAGTATTATATATATATATATATATATATAGTTATATATTCGGGTTTTTTTCGGGTTTCGGGTTCGGATCGGGTTTGGATCGGTTTTCGGGTTTCAGATCGGGTTTCAGATCGGGTTTCATAATATCCAAATCCAAATCCAAAAATTTTCGGGTCTGAAAATCAAATCCAAATCCAAATCCAAAAAATCGAATTCGGGTTATCCAAAATTTCGGGTTTCGAATCGGGTATCCGTCGGATCGGATTTTTTTCCCATCCCTACATATTTTGTATATTATTGTATTAGGTGACAGGTGTTATGGTGAGATGGCGTGACGACTCAAATTGAAGTATGTCTGCTTTGGGGGCATTACAATAATAGACCTTGAGGTTTGATGCATGCAAAGCGCGAGGCACCTCGTTCCCTTCCAAAGTCTCCAACTTGTACGATCCTCATCCCAATGTTCCTTTGACCCGATATTGGCATTCCCAATTCGGGGCCCGCATCCCCTTCTGTCCAACTCCGGATGCTTCAATCTTTCTGAGTACTGGGTCTCCCTGACGGAAGAACCTTTATTTTACCCTTAGGCTATAGTAGAAGAAGGCTTTCTTCTGATGTTCCGCATTCCTTGCATGAGCTTCATCCCTTACCTCATCTATCAGGTTGAGAGCCAGCTTCATTCCTTATTCGATGGTGTCAGGTTCAAAGGCTTCCACCCGTGGAGATGCATGCCTGATTTCCACGGGTACCACAACTTCAGCCCCATAGGCTAACATGAATGGAATCTCCCCAGTTGTCACCTTACAGGTGCTGCGGTATGCCCAGAGTATGGGTAACAGCTCGTCCACCCAAGTGTTCCTAGAGCGCTCCACCCATTTTTAAGTCCATCTAGGATGATTCGATTATCAACTTCAGCCTGCCCGTTGGCTTGAGGATGGGCAACTGAGGTAAACCGAAGTTCAATTCCATTCTCATCACAATACTTTCTGAATTCTTCATTATTAAACTGACGTCCATTATCCGTAACTAGGATTCATGGAATTCCATACTAGCACATAACACTCTCCCATAGGAACTGCGCAACTTGTTTGGTTGTGATTTTAGCCAAGGGTTTGGCTTCAATCCACTTAGTGAAATAGTCAATAGCTACAATCAGAAACTTCCTTTGAGCTGTGGCTATAGGAAAAGGCCCAAGTATATCCATCCCCTACATAGCAAAAGGAATGGGGGAGCTGATGGATGTCAACATCTCTGGTGGTTGCCTAACCACTGGTGCGTGTTTCTGGCACCGATCACACTTTTTCACGTACTCATTGGCATCAACCATCATCTCAGGCCAATAGAACCCGAGTCTAACTATCTTGTGAGCTAGGGCCCTGCCCCCCAAGTGCTGTCCACAAATCCCCTCGTGGACCTCTTCAATAGCTGATTTGGCCTCCTCGGGTCTTATACACTTTAGGTATGGAATCACAAAAGACTTTTTATAGAGTACCCCTTCAATCAGTGCATACCTTAACGCCCTTACGGACAATTTTCGTGCCTCCATGGCATTAGTCGGGAGCCAACCGGTCTCGAGGTGTGCTTTTATGGGATCTATCCAACATTCCTTGACTCCAATAGGTGCAACCAACTTTGAATCGATGGTAGGGGCTCTCAGAACTTGAAAGTAAACACTTCCTAAATAATTCTTTATCTCGGAGGAGGCGAACTTGTATAAGGCATCGGCCTTGATGTTTTCCTCCCTAGGAATGTGCTCTATGTAGCACTCATCAAACTGAGTCATTACTGCCTTCACAGGCCTTAAGTACTTGGCCATGGTTTCATCCCTTGCCCCAAACTCTCCATTGACTTGGGCCACAACTAGCCTTCAATCTCCACAAACTTTAAGATTATTGACCCTTAGTGCTCCTGCCCGACCAAGTCCGGCTATCAAAGCTTCATATTCTGCCTCATTGTTGGTTGTTGGGAAGTCCAACTTCAAAGAGTATTTAATCGTGAATCCATCGGGACTATGCAGAACAAGACCTGCACCACTTGTTTTTGTTTTTGATGCCCCATCAAAATAGAGCATTCAGTATTCCTTCTCCTCAAGCACGGGTTCCTTATCCTCTTTATGCGGTTCACTGCCTTCCTGAGGTATTATCTCTTGCCCCCCGACTTCTTGTTTGTCGATGGTACATTCAACCACGAAGTCATCCAATTCCTGGGCTTTAATGGTCGTCCTTGGCTTGTACTTAACATCAAATTCTCCCAACTTAATTGCCCATTTAATGAGCCTACCAATGGCTTTAGGGCTATGAAAAATATTCCTCAATGGCCGTCCTGTAAGGACCTCAATCTTATATGCCTAAAAATAGGGTCGTAATTTCCTAGAGGCAGTCACCAACGCTAAGGCAAACTTCTCAGTGGTGGAGTAATTCAACTCCGCTCCGTGTAAAATCTTGCACACATAGTATTCCTTCACAAGCACATCGCTGACAGCTTGATCCGAGATTGCCAATTAAAGATAAAGGATTTCTCCCATACTTGGCTTGGCCAACAACGGGGCTTCAACCATATACTTCTTCACCTGCTCAAAGGCCTCTTAGCTCTCCTCTGTCCATTCAAAGTTTTCTACCTTCTTCAGAGTTTTAAAGAACGGTAAACACTTATCCCCGGATTTGGAGATGAATCTCCCCAATGCAACAATTCTCCCGGTTAATTTTTGTACGTCCCATATGGAATGTGGTGGTTCCATGTCTAGGATAGCCTTGATTTTGTCGGGATAAGCCACGATTCCTCGTTTCGAGACCATGAGACCCAAGAAATTTCCTGACCCAACATCAAAAGCACACTTGGTCGGGTTCAACATCATCTTATGGTGCCTCAGCACTTCAAATGCCTCGTGCAAGTGTTCAATGTGATCTGCCATGTGTAGCCTTTTTTACCAACATGTCGTCCACATAAACTTCCATAGTTTTCCCAATGAGATGGGCAAAGATCTTGTTTACCAGCCTCTGATAGGTAGCTCCGGCATTCTTTAGTCCAAAGGCCATGACCAGGTAGCAATACGCACCAAAGTCAGTGATGAATGATACATTAGGAATGTCGTCCTTATGCATCTTAATTTGGTTATAGCCACTGAAGCCATCCATGGAACTCAGCATCTCATGCCCAGCCGTGGCATCTATCAACATATCGATCCTTGGCAAGGGGAAACAGTCCTTTGGGCATGCATCATTTAGATCAGTAAAGTCTATGCACATCTTCCACTTTATATTGGCCTTTTTGACCATTACAGGATTTGCCAACCACTCTGGGAACTGGATTTCCTCAATGCACCCCGCCTCTAGGAGTTTGTCAACCTCTTGTTTTATGGCTTCTTGTCTTTCAGGTGCAAAATTTCTCTTCTTTTGTTTCACCATCTTCTTTCCCGGATCCACATTCAAGTTATGTGTTATGAGTTGGGGATTGATCCCTGGCATGGTTGCTGCTGTCCATGCAAACACGTCATTGTTGTCTTGTAAGAAGGCAATCAGATTGTTTCGTAGAGGGTTTTTCAGAGATGCCCCGATGTAAGTAACTTTTTCAGGATCCCCTATCTCCAAGGGTATGGGAACCAAGTCCTCTGCCGGCTTTCCTCGTCGCTCTTCATCCTCACGGACGTCCATATCCTCAATTGGGAGGACCTGCCCCCAGTTCCGTCAGGCCTTAGAGCGGCCACATAACAACTCCTTACCATCTTTTGATCTTCTTTCTCTTCTCCCACTCCGTTTCTAGTTTAAAACTTGATCTTCAGGTGATAGGTAGAGGCAACCGCCTTGAACGTAAGAAGTCTCGTTCTACCTAGGATAGCATTGTAAGTAGATGTAGCCTTTATGACTAGGAAATTCAACATCTGAGTGGCTTCCCTCGGCTCTTACCCGATAGTCATGAGTAATTGAATTGTCCCTTCAACTTTTGATTCAACTCCATTGAACCCGTATATGGGATATTCGAAGGTGTCAACTGGGATTCACCATATCCCATTTTCAAGAAGGCATCATGGAAAAGGATATCCACTGAAGCCCCATTGTCTATCAAGACTCTCTTCACTTGGGAGTTGCCTATCACAAGTAAGATAACCAGCGGATCGTCGTGGGGGAACTTCACCCCTTCAAGGTCCGAGTCATCAAATCCAATTACAACTTCTGTCTTTGCATGCTTCGGTGCTTCCCCAACGATGTGCATCACCTCTCGTGCATACGCCTTTCTAGAATTTCTGCTTGAACCGGCCGCTATCGGGCCACCAAAAATCATATTTATTACCGGCCCTCGGGGCTGAGGGTTACGGTTACGATCATTAGGGCTGTCAAAAAATTCAAAAAATTTGATATCCATTCGAAATATCTGTATTCGTATTCGAAATAAATCGGATATTATCCGTATACAAATCCGATAACTTCGGATACGGATATGGATATAGGCACATCCGTATCCGATAATATCCGAATCCGAAATTATACCTATATATTATAAATTTTATATTTATATTCATATAATTTAGAAATTATTATGTTCTTTATTCATCAAATAATGTATTTATATGAGATAAATATATTTGTACACATAATATAAGTATAAATTTATATAAATATCATATAAATTCAATAGTTTAAGATTAACAAAAATTTACGTATGAAGTTATATTGAAATTAATATTTTTAAATAAACAATAAAACATGTCCAAGTAAATTTATTTTTTTATTTAGTTTTAGACAAGTTAAAATCTATTTTTTAAATTAAAAATTGAATTTAAAATAGAAAAATCTGACTGAAATTCGGATTCCGATATTATCCGGATCCGGATAGTATCCATCGAATTCGAATTCGGATATTTTTTCAAAAATATTTTCGGATCCGGATATGGATTCGAATACGGATTCAGATTTTCGAATTCGGATTCGGATATTGGCAGATCCGTATCCGAAATATCCATTTGACTGCCTAACGATCATAATCTTTCCTATCATAATACCGTCGTGGGTTCCCTCGATCCCCATCTTTACAAAATTTATCCAATTATCCTCTCCGGATTAGGAATTCAATCTCATCTTTCAGCTGTCTACAGTCCTCGGTGTCGTGTCCCACGTCTTTGTGGAACCGGCAGTACTGGTTCTTGTTTCTTTTCTCAAGATCAGTCCTTAGTGGCTTCGGTCATCGTACGTCCCTATCCTTCTCTATATCCATTAGGATTTGACTCCTCGAGGCGTTCAACCTTGCATTTCTGTAAACCTTTGTCGTGGATTCCCCTTTTTAGGAGCCGAATCAGAATCTCTGTTCACGCGTGGGTATTTATCTTTCCCATCATATTCTTGTTCCGCCTTTCGCTTCCTAGAATTGTCACCATTCCAGGTGTTTCCCGTTGCTGCTTCCTTCTTTAGACTATCTTCAGCTTTGATGTACTTACTTGCCCTTTGTTGGAGCTCAGTCATGCTCTCGGGGCGGTGCTTAGCCAATGACATCTTGAAGAAAATATTTGATGTTCCATTCTGTAAGGCTACCATGGCCACTTTGATTTCCAAATCGGTAATCGAGAGAGTCTCCTTGGTGAACCGCTTGAGATAATCTCTGAGACTTTCATTCTTCCCTTGTATGACGATCATAAGGGATGCGGAATCCTTCTTATGAATCCTTCCGCCAATGAACTGGCTAATGAAGGCAGTGCTCAGCTTCTTGAAAGAGGCAGTAGAGTTTGGGGGTAGACGACTGTACCAACGCTGCGCCATGTCCGCAAGGGTTTAGGGGAACGCCCTACACTTCAAAGCATCGCTGACGGGTTGCAACAGTAGTGCGTTAGAGAATGTCCTTACGTGGTTAGCGGGGTCTCCTGTTCCATCATAGGTCTTTATGGTGGGCATCTTAAACTTCCGAGATATATGTGCATTCATTACCTCCTCAGTGAATGGAGGGGTCGGATCATCAGGATCTCCTGGTTTGATCTGGTCTTTGGGATCTCCTTTTGGGATCTCTGCCCATGTAGTTTCGTTCCTAGGACCCTCGGTCCTCTTTTATTTCCTTGCTGGTCCTTCTAAGTCTACAAAGGGAATCTCTCCTATCCTTAGAGGGGGCGATTCTGCCTTAGCTGCTCTCTAGCCATGTCCTCCTTTAGTTTCTGAATCTTGGCTTCATGAGCCTTGATTTTCACCATGGCAGTCATGGGTGGCCGATCTTGAGCTCTTCGGGAACGCCCATTAGGTTCCTTGCTAGCGCGTCGCCTCCTTGGGGCTTCATCGCGATCATCATCTTCAGTTGAGGAATCGTCAGAATACGAGCGGGAATAGTCACGGTACTCTTGGCCTTGGTCGGGTCTTAAACCCCTGGTGTACATGGGACGGTATGGTTCATGTATTTGGAGGGTGTGCCCGCTTGGTTTGGCCTGGTACGGGGGGTAATTAGGTAACCCATACACCAGATTCGTACTAGCAGGAATCACGCTGGTAGAGATTTGGGCTATAGGGGGAAGAGTGTGGCCTCTAAGAAAGGATATTATCATTTGTAGGGGATTCGTCCCTTGACTTGAGGGATTCGTCACTAGGGGCAACGATCCTTGAGTATGAGTTTCAGACCTCGGGGGGTCCGTCCCTTGGGACTGAGTAACCAGAGGTTGGGAACCCGCTCCTGGTGGTACCTGTTCCGTAGTTGGGGGTCCGGTGGTGCTGGTAGTTGTTTCAGAAAGTGTTGTTGTTCTCCGAGTGGTAACCATGGTTGATATACATTTCCCACAGACGGCGCCAAATGTTATGGAATAAAAAGTAGGGTGTATTTATTGGGTATTGACTACTAGGGTTTGAGAAAGTTTCGAGCTTTAATGGCTGATCAAGTGTTTCGTGACTCAATCTGTCCTCACAAGATGCCTACGTATCTTACAAATATCAAGAATCAAGCCAATAAAATGTAGTTCTGGTTGTGAAGGATCAGGTCCTTATATAGGCCTCGGGGACCTTGGAATTAGGGTTTGGTGTCTTGCTGAACAAGATACATGTTTTAGATAGACTTCTGGATCCTTCCATGAGGAAGACTGATTCGTATTGGACTCATATGACTTGAGGACTACTCCTTAAAGAATTTGGGTCCTCATCGGGCTCAACAATGGATTCCTACATTGGTTGATTATTTAATTACGAATTTATTATTATAATTAGGGTTTTGGGCCTCATGATTGGGCTTTGACCTTGGACCATACTAGGTTCATTTAATGTATCATTAAATGTGTATTTAGGACTTACTTTCAGCCCATATCATAATGATTTGATAATATATATATATATATATATATATATATATATATATATATATATATATATATATAAAATAGTTATATATATATTGGTCATATTATTTTTAAAAAAGGAAAAATTTTGTGTAGATAAGATGATACATTTTAGCTGAAAAATGTAATCAGTCAATTATTAATTATTATGGTATTATTTTATTGAATACAATTATCATGATACAATTGGAAAAGAAGAGGTTTAATTGACATAAAATATAAAATGTGACGTGTTTTAGCTGAAAATGTAATTTGTTAGTTATTACTTATTAGTAATCATAATAATACTATTTGATTTTATTAAATATAGTTGCCCGTAGTATTTTTATAATATAAAAATGAAATCAATTAGTTATTTAAAAATAGAAAAGATAACATGTTTTTACCAATAATAAATATTTAAGTAAGGATAATATGATTTGATAATAATTATATAAATATATAAACTTAATTATAAATATATTGGCCATATTATTTTAAAAAAGAAAAAATTTAGTTATAGGATAAAGTAAGGTTATACGTTTTAGCTGAAAAGGTAATCATTCAATTATTAATTATGATAGTATTATTTTATTGAATATAATTATCGTGATAGTATTGGAAAAGAAGAGATTTTAGTAAGAGAAAATATAAAAGTTAACGTGTTTTAGCTGAAAATGTAATTTGTTAGTTATTACTTATTAGTAATCACAATAATTATATCCTTATATATAATAAGCGTAAGATGGATCTTATCCTTAATTTTGGTTTGGTAACTATAGTTTGGTCACTGTACCGCCAAAATAATATCAACCGTCGAATCTAATATTTTTAAAAATAGACGATCAAGATTATATCATATTAAAAAGAAAATTATAATCTAAAAAAGATAAAATTAAAAAAGTTTGTATTAGAATTGAATTTTAAAAAGAAAAATTGTAATAGGAAAAGGATATAATTAAAAAAGTATACAATTGATTTTTTTATTAATATTAAAAAAAGTTCATATTTACTATTTGGGCTCTATCCCGAGATCTAGAAATCAGATTTGGATGATTTTACAGCCTACGCGAAACTCATAAAATTATTTTTAATTTAGTGATTATTTAATAATTAATTATAAAATGAAAACACTCAGAATCTCAAGAGAAAATATAATTACGATTTTTTACATTAATCATATTCGTGTAGAAGATCTACATTGATAATTATATTTAATGTAGAAAATTTAATTATATATGATTTAAATTATTGACATATACTTATTCGTATTTCAATATAAATGGCAGCAATATTATACAAGTATATGAAACATTGAATATTTTCTATTCAACCCAAACAATTCTACACCGAACCATAGTTAATGTCTTTCTCATAACAAGATTTTTTTATTTGTGGCTAAGTTGATCAGTTTCCAGCAACCTAAATACTCGATACCAGGTGTACTCTTAATGTGAAAAAAGGAGAAGAGAGATTTTTTTTAATTGTTTGTTAAAAATTAGAAAATTATTCATTACAGGGAGAATGTTCTTTTGCTCATAAGATATTAACATACTGCAGAGCTTTTTACGTTAATTAAATCATTCAGAATTTTGTTTATTTTATTTAAATTACAAGAATGATACTTTTTTTAGAAAAAGTTTTTCTTTTCCGAGGACAATTCATAACGCGGCGGCGACGAGTGGGAGTACGCGGGAGAGGTTAGGTGGTGATTCTTGGATTGTCTCAATCTATTTTTTATAAAAAAATTTAAAATTTTAAATACTAATAAAAAAATATCTTCTAACATATTAGAAGTAGAATAGGAGTTCGAATTTAAAAAGGAGAATAGTTCGAATTTATAAAGAAGACATATAATTAAAAGTTTTATTACAAATAGAATAAGTGTTCAAACTTACAAAGGAAAATGTTCGAATTTATAAACTTACAGTATTTGTTTGTTAGTAGAACTATCTTCAAATAATAAAAAGGGTATTTTGATAATCAAAACGAAATATAAGTAGATTTCATAAGTCGAATAGAATTTTTAACGTAAAAAATCGTCAATTTCTTCTCTCTTTTGTTTGTGCGTAGTTTTAATTGAAAAATAATTGTTAAATTATCTCTAAATTAAAGATTATTTTACTAATTTCACGTGAGCTGTAAAATCGTCCAAATCAAATTTTAAGAATTCAAGACAGAGCACAAATATTAAATTGACTTGTAATCTCATATATATCAAATTTTAACAACAATTTGATATATAAATTAATAACATATAATATAATTATATATATATTAAAAAGGGAACCGTGCATTGCACGGGTTATAAGTTAGTATTATTTAATTTTATTAAATATAGCAATTTTAGAATATAAAAATGAAATCAATTAGTTATTTAAAAATAGAAAAGGTAACATGTTTTTACCAATAATAAATATTTAAGTAAGGATAATTAAGTAAGAAAAGAAAGTTTGAAAATGAGATATTTTAGTTAGAAATATAGAAATATATCACATTTTAGCTAAAAAAGGTAATCAATTATTTATTAGTAATTATAGTTTTATTAGTTTATTTCATTAATAGAATGACCCGTGATATTTTTGGAAATGAGAGGTTCTAGTCAGAAAAATTTGAAAAGATAATATGTTTTAGCTGAAAAAGGTAATTGGTTAGTTATTAGAAATTATAATGAGATATTTTGGTTATAAAATATAAAAAAGATATTATATACCTTTAGTTGGAAAAGTTGATCAGTTAGTTACAACCTGGTTGTATTGGCAATCGGGGGTTTGTCCTGCCTGTATTCTGGTTTATTGAATGAAAACCGCTTTATTAGTAATTATAATATTATTAGTTTATTTCATTAATTAGAACACCATATTTTTGGAATGAAGAGATTTTAGTTAAAAAGTTAGAAAAGATATTAGCTGAAAAAACTAGTTGATTAGTTATTATTTAGGAAAAAATGAGATATTTTAGTTTGAAAAGATAGAAAAGATATTACCTTTTAGTTGGAAAAGATAATCGGTTAGTTATTAGTAATTATAATATTATTAGTTTATTTCATTAAATAGAACGGTCATATTTTTGGAAAGAAGCGATTATAGTTAGAAAAGGTAATAGTTGAAAAAGATTATTGGTTAGTCATTATTTAGGAGTATAGAAAAGATATTATCTTTTATCTGGAAAAGGTAATCAGTTATTAGTAATTATAATATTATTAGTTTATTTCATTAATTAAATCCATCATATTTTTGAAAGATAATATATTTTAGCTGTAAAAGGTAATAAGTTAGTTATTATTAATTATAATATTATTAGTTTATCTCTCTAATTAGAACGACAATATTTTTGGAAAAAAAAGATTTATTTTAGAAAAGTTAGAAAATGTAATAGCTCACAAAGGTAATTGGTTAGTTTTTATTTAGGGGAAGTGTTGAGAAGAGTTGTGTGTAATATTTTAAGAAAAGATTGTGTTTTGTTTTTTTATAATTAAGTTAAATAATTAATGGCAATAAAGTAAAATAATTAAATAAGGTAAGTACCGTACCGTACCAAAACTTTTAATGTTTCGTACCAAAACAAATTTCGAACATTTCTATTATTTTACTAAAAATAATATAGAATTCGACGGGAGTTACGAATCAAGGGATATTACGAAAATAGGAATAAAATCAAATATGATATCAAAGTACCAACGATATTTATTGAGAAAGGTTATTTTTTTTATTGGATGAAATTGCAAATTACTCATATTTTTATATTGAAATCCCAAAATACCCAGGTGCGCGAAACTGAGCCAAAATTACTCATTGTTTACATATCACAAGAATGCGTGGTCAGAAAACACTCATTTGATTCATGCGTGTATACACTTTTAACAAATCTATCTATTATCTATTATCTATTATCTATTATCTATTATATTTTTAATACATCAACAGGGGGTTTTCCTGAGCAAATTAATTCATAGGTTTGGTCCCTCCGAACCTCCAAACCCACACTCCAAACCTAATTCCTTATCGATCCATATTAAATTACCAATATTTTGATAAGAATCGAACCTATGACCTCCCTATACATATATCTTTATGTTCGCATGTACAACCACTACACCAAATCCTTTTTAGTGACACATTTTAAGATCATTAACTACATTCTTGAATAACTCTTAACTACATTCTATGTAATTTTTATTTATTATCACATATACAACAACTAAACCAAATCACATTTTGTAACACATTTTAAAATCATTGACTACATGCTCGAATAATCCACTTGCCGCTATCAATGTAATATTTATTTTATAACTTATTCAATGACTATAATTTTGATTTTGAGGGGAATTAAACCCATGACACCCATATACTCAAAAAAATTATATTCATGTTTATTTTATAATTTATTATGGATAAAATCATTGGAATATTTTTTACTCTAATATATTGTTAGATAATATCCTTTATATTAATTATAGTGTCGTTTTATAGCCCAATTGTGTATTTTACATAATTTTTTAATCGATAAATGATAAAAGAGTCTAAAACTCATTTAAGATTCAATAAAATTTTATTAATAAAATTTTATCAATATCTGAAGATAAATTAATTCATTATAAAAGCATAAATTTCAAAATTATTAGTTTTACATTTTTTAAAAAGTAATCTATTCGAATTTGAATATCCCCTTGTGCTAGTATATAGTAATCATAATTAATAGGTTATCAAGCCAATAAGTATGTGGTACAATCGGAATTTACATACTGGAAGACAACAGAGATTTTAAAATTTGATTATAGTATACTCATATTAATGTAATGTAACTGTGTATGATATACTATTAAGAATATGTTTATCAAATAATGCCGCATCATAATTAAGTATAAAGTACAAATTTTATATATCTAGTATCACATCATTAGGTCCAGAATCTGGCATTACTTTTAATAGATAAGAAAGAAAAACTATAATGCATTCGACACAAGAATCTATACGAGAAACATAAACGAGAAACAAAAGAGATCTTACCTTGGACAAAATTATCTAATTTCCAGTTTTGTTGCAAAATCCAAGACCTATATAAAATAGAAGAAAAATAAAGTATTGACCAACTAGTTGTCGAAATAAAAAAAGATTGCTTATAAATTGAACTTTCTGGTGATATTTCCTTGTGTGTTTGTTAAGCATTATAATTTAAGTTATTGTATTAAGTATCAAGTAAGAACTCAACTCACTTTAAATTATTACTAGGTAATAAAGCCGTGCTACGCGCGGCACGAAAACATTTTTTAAAATCGTATATATAACATCATTGTTTGTTGAGTTTTATTATTTGAAATTAGATATGATGAATTGAAACTTGTGTAAAATGTAACTAAATTTGAATGTTAAAGAATTATAGAGAAAAGAATTAGCCAGAAAGAAAACATGGTTCAGTTAAACTCTTAAATATTAATAATAATATTTTCGAAAATATTGACGACACCTATTTTGTTACATAAAAAAATGTTTTTGAAATCCAATATTTATAAACATTTGTAAAGTTCAACAATGGATACCTAAAAGTAACATTTTTGTATCATTTTTGCTGTCAGTGGCATTATGAGAGACGTGATTGCTTAGTTTGTTGATAAATTTGTTTGTATGATGAAAAAAAGAAGCAAAATGTAAATGTGATAAAAGATGTGATTGACGTACGCCCATCTCATAACATACATGCATAATGAATTCTCGTCTCATAACATACATGCATGATTAATTGATTAGTAATGGTATAAGAATTTGTGTAGTTAGAATATTAATTTAATCCAACACAATATATTGAAACAACGAATATATAACTTTTTCATTGATTTAATCAGTAAAGAAAAAGGCTGGATTGGTTCAATTTAATCGAGTTGATCACACTCCATGTGTAAATTGTTCATGTGTAAAAGTAAATTATACAATATTGCTTGTATTTAAATTGTGGATGTTAATTGAAAATTTTATATGCTTCCGTATCTTATCATGATTCTACCGGTCACATATTACGAATTAATCGAAAAGTTAAAATCGTCTATTTATTATTGCCAAAAAAATTGCATCAATTTTGAATAAGGATTAGAAATGGACGATATAAATAAGTTTATTTTATCGTTTTACCTTGAAATAATTGTACTTTTAGATAGATAATTAATATTTTATATTAATATAATAATTATAATATTCTAATAAATATTGCTAAAATTTTATATTAAGTATAAAATAAAGTGTATTTAATATTAGTTTAATAGGTACAATTACTGACTAATTAAAATGCTATTAAATGCAATAAAATTATTTTAATAAAAAAATAAAAAATGTGAAAATCAAGAAAAATATTTTGTAACTTGAGTGAAAGCCTCTCCGATCTTCTAGTTTATTATTACTCCACAATCATTGATAATAAAGAATGCTTGAGAAGTTCAGGTTAATAACATTTTTTAAAGCCGACACCCCTCTCATAATATACATATTCAATAATAGTGTAAAAAAATTGTTTAATTAGAATAAAATTTTATTTCGACACAATGTAATGAAACAATGGATGTATAGCTTTTTTATCGACTTTTCTTCTGATAAATGGCTGGGTTTGTTAAATTTAATCGATTTGATCATAACTCATGTATAATTTATTCATGTACAAAATTAAAAATTTGTCTGTATTGTTTTTATACAATTCCAGAAATTAAGTAAATATCTTGTACTTCCATAATTTGTTATGACTTTCACAATCATTGATAATAAAAATTGCTTGAGAAGATAAGGCCGTCTACCCTATAATCATCCGAAAAGAAAATATAATGATCTGGAATAGGGAATAAAAAATAACGCAAAATAAACAATTGTTAGTCGTCATTTTACCTAAAAATAAACTTAACCGTATATAATTAATATTTAATATTGAAATAATAACTATATTGTTCAAATAAAGTTTGCTAATTTTTAAACAAATTAAATTGAATAAATTGAATAGATGTTTAATAGGTGTAATTAATGACTAATTAAATTGTCATTAATAGTTATTTAATGCAAGAAAATAATTTTAATAAAAAAATCAGAAAAACGAAAATTCAAGAAAAATACCTTAAACCGTTCTGGTGCATTTCCGATCTCCTGTCATTATAATATATATAGATAGAAACAAAGCTAGGACGTATATAACTTCCTTTTTTCCTACGCTTACACCCTCCCTCTCGCACCTTGTTAAATCCCACATGTGATCATCTATAAATTTACAGTAAACAATAGGGAAAATATGGGTAAAATAAAGAGATGAGACATGTTTTATATTGGTGATTTTTATAATTCATTTTAGTGATTACTATAACTGAAATTAGTGATATGAGTAGTGTAATCTGGTGATACGAGTAGTGTACAAGTGATTTAAATATGATAGTGTTTGGT
This sequence comes from Saposhnikovia divaricata, assembly GCA_036435485.1. NCBI lineage: Eukaryota > Viridiplantae > Streptophyta > Magnoliopsida > Apiales > Apiaceae > Saposhnikovia > Saposhnikovia divaricata. Next base: position 59,195,481 of record CM071596.1, read on the forward strand.
GAGTTTTTTTTCTTTACCAGAACATTAGGTACTCTGTCATGGTACATCTTTGGATCTTTTTCCCACTTTACATTATCAATGATCCAGGTATGCAAGGTTCTTGAGATTGTGAGAAACCAATTAGTAGTTCTTGTGCTTGTGCGCATAGGAAAAAGCACCCCTGAAGATAAAAATAACAAATGTACAAATATTTATGTAAAAATTCCTGATAAAAAGTAAAAATCTTTAATTTTAAATTTATAAAGTAACTTGTCAACTTATCCAGTAGAGAATCATATACGAATAGCTCATAATTTGTAGTCAGAGTTAGAAAGAAATTTATTTTAAAAGTATTAACATAAGTTAATTTGAACTTGAGTACATGAATTAGTATCTTAAATGATAACTAAGATAATGAAGTTTTTATTTATGTATGATAAGTTTATGTGTAAAAGGCATACAGTTCTTAGACAAACAGAGTATACCAACAAATGAATTGAATATTTACAAAAGAATATTGGGCTCAAAAATTTCCCACAAAAAAGAATTCATCAAGTGGAAATTACAAATTAAATTGCACAGGTAGAAATAGCCATATATCTCACACATGATAAGTACTATAGCAAAATGCTCCTTTCAATTTGGCATTCAATGACGCTATAAACTCAATCTTTGCAGAAAATTACACATGTTAATTGTAAAAAAAAGTCAAATTCAAAATAAATAGAAATTAGACGGGACAGAAAGAAGTAACTTAAATATATAAGCATTTTCTCATGTGTTAAGTGACTAAAGTAAAATCACAAAAGCGCACAAACCACAAAATAAAAAACAAACATAAACATGTATCTTAACCACCAACGAGACAAGGTTCAAACGAGCTTGTACTTACAATGCTACACAATAAGCACATATCACTACTCATTAATCATAGTATCACCATTATCTAATATCCGAATCTAGTGAAAATTACTACTCTGCCTATAATGAAATCTAAGCCAAGTTTCTGATCTACCAAAATAAATAAAAATTCATTTTAAATAAGTTTTCTCTATTGCAAGTAGATCCAACAAATTACTGCCATTATGCATCTACATCAATCACTAAAACATATCAATAAATTATATTATAATGACTTATCACTAAATCATAGTGACCTAAATAAACTCTCATAATAAATCATATTGACCTAATTTATCAGAATCACTAAAAAAACCCTAAAACATATGTTTATGAGTAATTTAGCATATGTGCATAGAATTATAAATAAATAATTATTTATTTTAAGAAGAAATTACTATGAAACCCTAAAACTCACAAAAATACTAACATTCATCAATCAACATACATTTATATATAGAAGATCATAGGCGAAAATAACTATATACATAAATTAATGTACCTTCTCCAAAGTACTATTGATTTTTGTGTTGATTCAACTTGTAAGCTTCAAATTAACCTGCTTTATTGTTCGCTATCTTCTGAATCTTTATGTATTATAGCTCAAATCTGTAAAATTCCTAATGGAAAATAGATGATTGTTCAAATATTTAGTGATTTTATCGTCGGTGAGAATTGAGATGGTGAGTTCCGTGTATATATGAGCTCGTGTATATTGTATGTATATGTTGCACATTTTTAATTTTCAGATTTCGTCGAGCTATTTTTGAGTTTTGGGCCGGACTTTTTTATTTTGTTGGATTGGGCTGTTACTTTCTAGAGTAAAATGTGAATTGCAAAACACTAAATTTTGCAAACATATATGATCTCCAAGTCTCCAATAAAATACTGGTCTCTATAGAACTTAACTCTCTCTCTCTCTCTCTATATATATATATAGGGCTATTCTAGTGAGACCCTCTTATTGTGAGAACTGCATATTGGGCTCCAAACCAGGCCCAATAACCAATGGCACGCAACAGAAAAAGAACCTGCCCTCTCCCCTTCTTTTCTGCTCTTTGTTGCATCCAATCATCCAAAATTACCATTCTAAACTGTTTCAATTACCATCATTACAAGTCACCAAAATTAATTCGAGAATAACTAAAACTCAAATCACCACTTATGTATTGTTATTGCACAACCTTCAAAATCACTAAATTACAATCTGAATCACCAAACTTTAACACAAATCACCAAAATTTATTTCAAAGTGACCGAAAATTAAAACCATAAATCACTAAAAACAATAAGATCCAACTTCGTATTGGTACGAAATTACTTAGATAGAATTATCAAAGCTTTTCGCCTTTTAAAATCAACAATTTTATATTTTCATCTCTTTCTTTCACATGAAATAAGAAAAAGATGATAGCAAAGAAGTAGAGAGAGATAAGAAATGAAGATGTTGCCACGCCTATATAATTTTGTCGTCAAGCCGCCACTAGCACGACCAACATTGTCACCACTTCACTACCACCACCACAATAATAACCGCTTTGATTAACTGTTGTTATCACCATTTCCATCATATATGAAATCATTGTCACTATCGCACATACAGAATCACCAAATTTAAGCATAATTTACCAAAAAAACAACACAAATCACCATATTTCAACACGAATCACCAAAATTTTTCAAAGCAAATCACTAAAACACTCTCTTTTCCATACATACCACTACCATAACCACCATCTCCGATATAACCTTCATCCTAATACTTCCATAACCACCTCATCTACTAAAATTATTAGATCTGGAGAGTTACTTTTCTGCAACATATATACAATATTACACTATATGCGTTTCTGTTTTGACTACATCGATTGGAAATAGGAACGAGAAGCAAATCCGATAAGAGGAGCAACGATGATAGATCAGAAAGGATACAGATCAAAAGTGATGTAGCGGATCAAAAGTGATGTAGCGACGGTGCTGGGAAGACGATGGTATGATGACGAGGTAGAAGGAATGATGGTCGGAGACGGAGAGAAAGAGAGGTAAGGAGAAAGTGGTAGAAAGAATTGGTCGGAGATGGACAGAGAGATGAGGAGAGAGATAGAGAGACAGAGTGAGAGAGATGAAAATGGGTGGATAAGATAACGAGAGAGAAAGTTTGAGATTTAGATTTTTTGTTTATATGGCTAAAATTCAATTAGATATAAAATATGTAGGGCTAAGATTTTGAAGGTTCTGCAATAACAATATGTAAGTGGTGATTTAAGTTTTAGTTATTATCGAATTAATTTTGGTGACTTGTAACTATGGTAATTGAAATAGTTTAGAATGGTAATTTTTTGGATGATTGGATGCAACAGCGAGCAGAGATGAAGGGAAGAGAGCAGGTTCTTTTTCTAGTGTGTGCCATTGGTTATTGGGCCTGGTTTGTGGCCCAATATGCAGTTCTCACAATAAGAGGGGTCTCACTAGAATAACCCTATATATATATATATATATATAGTCCCCTTCTAGAGAGGACCTCCTTATATTGAGAATATGAGAGAACCATATATTTTTTCTGATTCTACAACAGAACCAATTTTTTTTTATTTCTTTCCAAAAATATGTTCCAAAAAAATTGACATCGCCACGTCACTGCTGACATGGCACTGCCACGTCATCATTGCTGATGTGGCACTGCCACGCCATCACTACCATATGGCAACTACACGTGGCAGTGCCACGTCAGCTGCCACATCATCACTGCTGACGTGGTAGTGCCACGTGGCACTGTCACGTGACATTGCCACGTCAGTAGTGATGACATGGCAGCTGACGTCAGCAGTGCCACGTCACCATTGGTTCTGTTATAGAATCAGATTTTTTTTTTATAGAACCAAAAAAAATTGGTCTTTTTTTATAGAATCAAAAATTAAAACTTTGATTCTATTATAGAATCATATACAATTAGTAGTTCTCTCATATTCTCTATATAAGGAGGTGCCCTTTAGAATAATGGCCTAGATATATATAATATGATAAAAAAGGATCACAACATAATAATACAATACATGAAAATAAAATATTAATTATATTAAAACTCGTGGGGTGGTGGTGGGATTGCAGCATAAAAATTGTACAAAACTATGAATTGAATGGATAATTCGGTAGAATGGGAATTGCTCAGATTGAAAGAAAATGTAGACAAACAATCTGGGAATCGGTCATCGGAGGTCTCATTCAGTTATGTTCAGCTACAAACAAATGACATGCCTCCTAAATCGAACTTATGACATTCGAGTATTTTGTAATATTTATTAAAATTAATTTCAATTACCGAACGTCCTAAATGCTAAGAACCTGATGATGAGACAATATAACTTATAAGATTCGGGCATAAGATTATGACGGCCAAAACGTCAAGCAACAATAATCGTTTTTGTCCACGGTTCATGCATCTATAATTGTACAGTATACCATCCGGTTTAAAATAAGTATGATTTTAGTGGTTTATTTTTTCTCTCTGTATGAGAGGTCATTTTCTCTCTGTATGAGAGTCTGTTAATCATTTTTTAGCCATCATTTTAAAGATACTCGAGTTACAAGACAGAGAACCAACACTCTTCATTAAGCGACCTATATGCAAAATTAACACTTGAGGATGAAGAAGAAGGAGGCGTAATCGTTGGGCATGCGGAAGGTACACAGGCAAAAGAGTCATATGTGTTGATTGGGCTATTCCTTACGGAAAAGAATATAAACTTCATGGCAATGCAGAATGTCTTAGCATCTATATGGCGACCAAAAGAGGGGTAGAAATCCATGATTTGGGGGGAATGCGTTACTCTTTTCTGTTCTATCACCCCTTAAATGTACAAAAAGTTGTGGAGGGAGGACCCTAGTCATTCGAACAAGGTATGTTGGTGTATAAGCAGATTGCAGGGGAGGAAGATTCACAAGTGGTCTCTTTGAATGAAGCTGATATATGGATACAGATTTATGATGTTCCAAAAGGTTTTATCTCGGAATCCATACTGCAGAGTATCGCTAACTCAATAGGTCATTTTGTGAAGTCTGATCCGGCGAATCTTGATGGCTTATGGAAAACTTGCTATCGTATCAGGGTTCAAATAGAAGTCAACAAACCTCTTAAGCGGCGAATGAAGATTAAAAGGGAGGGTGGAGATTGGAGTTGGATAAAATTTAAATACGAAAGGCTTAGCACCTTTTGTTTTGTGTGTGGGCGAATTGGACATTTAGAAAGGGAATGTAGTGTGGTGTATGCAAATCCGGGGAAAGAGCTTGAAAGGGCCTACGGTACATGGCTCCGGGCACCAAACAAGAATGTCAGAACTGGTACTGGTTCGAGGTGGTTAAGAACAGCAGAGGGACAGAGTAATTGGGCAAAAATCGGGGGAAATTCAAAAATGCAGGTAGCCGGAGGGGGGCCTGTGACGATGGGTGCAAAATCCATGGAAGATGGGCATTCTACTGCTGCAAATCCGGATAGTAATGAGGGGATCACGGTCATGGAGAAAAATCCGGAACCAATAACTTTTGGCGGGCAAATATTAAATGAGATAAATATAAATGAAGGCAATCCGGATAGTAATGGATGTGGTTGTTTGATGGAAACGGGGAATTTACTGTTAGAAGCTGCTACCGTCACCTGGTTGGAGAATGTAGTAAACCAGATGCTGCCTTCTGGAAGAAAGTTTGGAGCTTAGAGTTACCTGGGAAGATTCGTTTTTTCTTATGGAGGACTTGCAGGTTTTGTTTGCCAACGAGCACTGCTTTGGCTGAGAAAAGAGTAATTGTTGACAGTATCTGCTCTTGGTGTCGAGCTGGTAACGAAACAGCAAAACATGTTCTCTTTGAGTGTAAACTTGCAAAAGAAGTGTGGGAATCTTCAAGTATGGCAGTATGGACTCAAACTTTACCAGGAGAGACGATTATGGATAATTTCAATATGCTATTTCTGAGTGGATCTAAGGAACAATGTGTTTTGTTAACCCTTCTATGCTGGAGTATTTGGAATCGACATAATAATTGGATGTGGAATCATATTGCAGCCTCTGTCTTCGGAACGACAAGTGCAACAATGAGCTTCATATTCAGTTGGAAGACGAACCAGGGAGCAAATAATAGGTGTAACCAAGCAATAGAACGATCAGGCCTACAGAAATGGCAGGTTCCACAACGTCATTGGGTGAAAATTAATGTTGATGCAGCTATCTTCATGGATTTAACTACCATAGGTATTGGAGGTGTAGTCCGAGATGAGAATGGTATGTTTATGCGAGCAATGTGCAAGAAGAAGGGAGGGGAATGGACACCTCGGGAGGCTGAAGCACTAAGTCTCAGAGAGGTTCTGTCTTGGCTGAAAAACTCGAGTTTCAAATAATGTGTGTTTGAAATAGATTCGAAGCTGTTAGCAGATGCATGTAATGGTGGTCCAGGAAGATCTTATTTTCATTATATTGTTAGTGAGCGTGTTGACCTGTTTAAGAAGTTTGAGAATGTGCTAGTGTGTTTTGTTCCTAGGTCTGCGAATGCAGTCGCTCATTTGTTAGCTCGAGTGTCTCGTTCTATGCCAGGCCTGCAAGAGTGGGATAGTAATGTTCCCAATTTTCTTTCATATGTACTTTTAAATGATTTGAATTAATGCAAGTACAATTATTGTCACAAAAAAATTCAATTACCGAATTGTAAAAATGATAATTTAAAAAAAAGAAAATAAAATGAAATGAAATGAATGGATCGTCGATTGAGTAGTAAAAATAAGGAATTTAGAAGTCTGAAATACTCTGAATAGAATTGGAAAAAAGGGCTCATTTCTCTCTCACTCCAATCAATTAAACCCCAAAATCGAAAAACCCTAACTGGAAACCCTAGAATCATGGCGAAGAAAGCGAAGAAGAAGAGGAATAATTAGGGCTGTAAATGAACTGATACACTCGTGAACGGCTCGGCTTTCGGTTCGAAAAAAGCTCGGTTCAGGTTCGGTTCGATTCAAAAACGAGTCGATCTTGAACATGATTTTAAGGATCGATTTATAAACGAGCTGAACTTGATCATCGTAAAGTTTGACTCGATAGCTCGCGAACAAGTTCGATTAACGTGCTCGTGAACATAGTTCGTGAACAGGCCCGTGAACATAGCTCATGAACATGTTCGTGAATAAGTTCGATAATTGAGCTCGTACATGCTCGGTATATGAGTTCATTAGCGGTTCATAAACAAATTCGATAAATAATCTCCTATATATAATATATGTTTGATTATTATAAAACTGGTGCAAGCTTCAACATTTTAAATGATTAAGCTTTAATAACTTAAGTTTATTTATATCAAACAATTACGTTTCTTTGCCCTTTATTTTTAAATCAAACTTTGTTTGTTTTTTGGAATTGGAGATGTGAGAATTTTATTGGTTGATGATTTATTATTATTTCTAGTGTTGTGACAAAAATTTAATTTTTTGATTTTGGACTTTTTGATTTTTTTTAATATTAGATTTTTGTATATAAAAATAAGGAAATAAACTTATGAGTTCGCGAGCAATGTTTACGATTTATTCGTGAGCATAATTACATGAACAAACTCGTGAACAAGCTTAATGAGTTGTTCGAAAGCAAAAGTTCGTGAGTAAGCTCATGAGACATGTTCGTGAGCTGTTCGTGAACTGTTCGTGAACAACATTTTATCTTAACGAACCGAGCTCAAACATATTTTTTGGCTCGATTCAAGTTCGAGCTCGAGTTCGATAATTTCTTAACAAATGATACATGAACATTTTAGGGCTCGGCACGGCTCATTTACACCCTTAGAAATAATATAGTAAGATCGAGAGATCCTCGTCCTCCAGTAGCTGAGCTTGGGTTTAGGGAAAAAGCTGTTAACTGGTGGAGTTGGTTTCGCCGGCAAGCTCCCGCCGTTGCCGGAATTTATAATCAAGATGCCTTCGATGATAATTCCTTCATTTCAACCTCTACTCAACCTTCTCTCGACCGCTCCATCGCCTCTCAACCACCACTCGACCCCGACCCCGACCCCCTCATTGTCTCTTATTTCGCTGGAGATTCGTCCCTTAACCCTAATACTCAAAGTTCACTCGACCCCCACATTGTCTGTGAAATCACCGGAGATTTGTCCCTTAACCCTAATACTCAAAGTTCCACCTCACAATCTCAACCTCCCCCGAACACCCAAAATCCTCCTCTCAATTCCAACACTTCCCAATGTCAACATGCCCCCCCCCAAACCGATACTTCCTCTTCTCAAACCTCCTCTCACTCCGACGAAATTGAGAAATTTTATGATGCCGACGAAGCCTTCTCCATTCAGAAGCCAGGTTATCCTTTTCTGGATCATACAATTGCAGGTATCTTCCATATCACTGAAGAACCTTACTATCCTCCTGTTTCCCATATTGTTACCATAAATCATGAATATCCTCTTCATTGTGTCAACACGAAATTGGATTTCTGTTTAATTTTTCGTAAGTATGATAATAGTTTCAAAGATTATATTCGAAGTAAAGGTCATCAACCGGTGAAAAAGTTTGTGAAAAAAAATGGTCTTGAAGCACTGGTTCCGCTTGATTATGCTAGACAGTTAGCCCGAGGAGTAATTAATGCTTTCATTGAAATAGGTTCCGAGGAACACCTTGGTCTAAATTTGATTGACAATTATGTCGTCACTAACCACCCTCACAAAAACTCCTTGTTGCATGATGATTATGATCAACACATTCAAGTCAAGATTATTCGCAACAGTTACCGAGGAACTTGACTAATAGGCCTCCCTCAACCCACTTCTCCTTTTCAATATTTCCTCCGTAATTACGGCCAGGTGGGGTGTAAATATATGTAGAGACTTTGTTTGACATTTCAGTTTCCTTCTTGGTGTGAAAATCTAGTACTTGCTCTAAAGGAGGGTGCCCATGAATCTTTTGCTCCCATGTATCCGTGTACAATTGATTCATGGTGCATTCTGTCATAGCTTCGTAAACCATCTCAGCAAGGGCACCACCCCGATTGGAAATCATTGTGGACAGCTTCACAAATGATAGCAACCTCCGCTCCCATTTTTTGAGGCAGGGATGTCCCAGACAGTATTCCAATTTGCCATTCTTGAGAAAATGAAGAAAATCTTGCCATTCTTCATTCAAATGCTGCTCTGCCAATATATGCTTGAAAATAATAAGCATAACCGCCCTGTTACGCTTAGCTTGTGTATTTGTGTGATGACGTTTGATGGGATGAATAACATTATTTTCACTACCACAAACAAAATAACGAAAATTAAAGAGATAGAGAAAAGGAGGAAAATGAATTTTTTATTCATTAAAATGAAATAAATAGTGGCTAGTAATTATTTATAAATAAGTAATTATCGTGATGATTAACATACTAGAACATTGTTGGAGCATTTTTTGATATATTATTTATATTTGGACTTAGCATATGTTATAAGTAAGGTTTTGGATTTGCTCTAAACTGGTATAAATTTGATTAGTTTAGGATGAATTTATTTAATTTAAAATATAATTGATAACAATTTTTTTCCTTTTTTAATGTTGCCTATGTACAGCTTGTGCTGCTACTACTAATACTAGCATAATAATCCGTGCGAGCCATTGATCATCTTTTAGCAACCGATATATATTCGTGCATTTTTACGATTTAAAGGATATTTTTGAGTACCGTTGCACATTTTATGTACATACATATTATAATATCACTACTTTAGTTTATGGATAATTTTATTTATGCATAGATCATATGAGCACTAAAAATAGGATGTTTTGTAGCATATAAATATAGTGTATAGGCTATAACACATTGTTTTTTAAAGTAATGATAAAATGACATACCATCAATCAATGTGAATAATACTCATCATAAACCTATAAATATTGCTTAACAATGATAAGCAATAATGCATATTTTAGTAAACGTATGCTACTTACTCATCATAAATCTATAAATATCTTGGCGAGATATTTAAAGAAATACATGTTCTTGTCATAAATCTCAAAATATTGCTTTAAAAGATCATTAATTATACCCACAATATCCCTAGTTTGATATTTTTTCCACGATTTTGAGAATCTTTCTATCGTTAAATAGTAAGAATATAGCATTCATAATCAAAATATAAAAAATGTAGAGTCATTCTATCGTTAAAATAATAAGATTGCAGCTATAATCAAAAGTATTCAAAAATTTGTATGTCTCACAAACAAAATCAAAGGAGTGAACATAGTTTATAAATAGTTTCATCAAACCACTACTTCGCCAAATTTTATGCGAATAATTTAGATGATATAACATAATTTGACTAATTCGCATAATGTGTACAAAGTTATGTTACATGTAGAAAGTGTATAATAATTTGTACTTACAATAATTTTGGGTCTTAATATTTTAGTCGAAGAAAATAAAGAACTGAAGTTAAGATAACATAAAGTTCAAAAAATAGGGGTGTGTTTCTTTTTAATTCTCCTTAAAGATTTCCATCCACAAAATTCAAATTCTAAACTCAAAATTGTTCAATACTTTATCAAAATTAGTCTACTTCTACTAAAATATTCAGTAAACACATGTGAGTGAAGAATAAAATTCTTGATTTCATCCTTTTCTATTCAAAGATATACTCGAGAATCTAGTTTAAGTGTTAGTTGCATAAGTATGACATAATTATTTGTATTTAAGTTATATTTTGAAATTCTCGGTATCACAAGAAACGTAAAATTTATCTACGCAATGATGAAAGTGTTTGAGGTGATGTATAATCTATATGTGAAAAAAAATTACGTATCCTAAAGTTTTATCTTGTTAGGCTTACAATTTGGAAAGACTCGAAGTGTATAATGTAATTGATCGATCCTAATATTTTTGTCTACTTGAATGTTATGCAAAATCCTTTGTTAAACAATATTGACTTTTATTAAATTGACTTTGGATTTTAATCCAATCCTATTTTTATACAATTTATTATTAACTTTTGAATATTTATTATTCAACTTAAGTTTCTGTGAGTGTATCATCTCACGTTTTAACCAATTTAAATACGAAGTAAACCTAATATTTGATATATAATTTATGATCCTACTTTTGAAGAAAGTTTTTTTTTATCTTGGCTATTTTATTAATTTAATTTATTTTTTAGTTTTATATATTATTTTTCAAAATCTTATCTTTTATTTATAAATGTATAATCTCGATAATTATCATAGATGTCAAATAAACATGTTACCAATACATGTTATATGATACTGATTATTGTCTAATTTTAAAATTATTTTAACTCTAGTTTTATTAATTTCAAAATAAATAAATAAATAAATAAATAAATAAGTAAACTACTTGTAAAACGTTATTTATGTCGTATAAATTTATATATCATGTTTTATGTATTAAATATCTAACTAATTCAAATCAAATATAATAAAGAAAATACTTTTATTTAAGGATATAAATAATATATTTTAGTTAATAAATATTATACGTAAAAAGTATTTACTTAAGTAAAAGAAAGATAAATGTACATCACATAAGATACTGTTATCAAAATTTAATATTAAAAATCTTTAAAATTTGTTGTATACATAATCATTTTTGATATTTTTGATAATTAAAATACAAAGTTTTATAGACAATATAAGCCATTAACATATTTACTCAAAAGTTAAATTAATAGCAAAAATAAGAAAGTGGAGAGATCGGGTTTATGTTATACGTTTTTTAGTTCAAACTCAAAAAACTTATGTATGTTATAAGGATGAATTTATTTGAAGAGGATATGAGTTCAATTTCCTCACAAAAACATAATTTACTCAAATTATTTTTTTGAATAAGGGAGTAGCCATATCTTCATGTAATTTTCTAATATCTAAGGATAAAATTGTAATTTCACGAGGGGTTTCTTGGGTCAAAATATCCCTAAAATATCTCTATATTCTCCTATTATTTCATATTTAAATTATTATACTTGGGAGTGATATAGGTTATCCAATTAACCAAATATTCATATATCCCCGCAGATATCTATACTATTATATTAAAGCCGAAACATTGAAAGTTTTGGTTTTCGGTTTGGTTATCCCATTTATTTTGGTTTTCACAGATAATTAAATTATAAAAATAACTTAAAAAGCTAATTACTAAGGTTAACGTAATTATATTCAGATTAAAATTCCTTTATCCATATTGAGCTTCTACTTGGACTCTTTTTTCAGCTCCAATAACTCAATTACCCATTTTTTCTAAAGATTTTACTTCTAATTGAAACACTTTACCATTTAATTTAAAACTAATATTACAATAATTAATATATATCCAAAATATCACACCATATCTTTCCGTAATTATTTCAGTAATAATTTTTGTAATTAAAACAAGTTACTTTTTAATTTAAAATTAATCTTGCGATAACTAATATACACCAAAAAATATCTCACCATATATTCAAATCATTATTTTTTTTTTTTTTTGAAATAAACGTACTTGCATTAATCAAATAGCTTCCAAATCAAGGTTACAAATGAGAAAATCAGGAGCAGTATTAACCCACTCCTGTAAACCAGACATAGAATATGCACCCTTTGCTAACAAAGAATCATTATTAAACCAAATCATTATTTTTAGTAATAAATAAGAATCGTTAGATCTAATAATAAGATATATTATATGATTAATTTACTAAAAATTCAAAGTTAGAACCCGTCAACGACACTTTTAATTTAGAATTTTACAAAATAAATTTCAAACCATGCATATCATTATATAAATTTATATTAAATTAAAATTAAAATAAGGATTATATAAAAACATAATTATAATGTTAAATAAATTTTATAACCTATCAAAAGAAACCCGTGCTTCGCACGGGTTATAAGCTAGTAAAATATTATAATAGTATGTGAGTTCTTTCGTCTAATTCTAAAAACAGCAAAACAAACAATGTAGTAGTACTTCCATATAACTTCTGGAGCCCATGTATACTCATACCAATGCACGCACATAAGCAAAAATAAATACATACGAGAAAGCACAGCAGACACAAGAAAGCACCGAGTTACATGCGACGTTTGCCAAGGAGATTCATAGCTCGTACACCAAATTACTAAATTAGCAATATCAATGCACCTACCTCAGAGTATCCGAGTTGTGTTTAAGACCGCCAGATTACAAATGCAATTAATAGAATAAATTATAAAACATGAAATTTCGTTGCTGGACACTCAATAAGAACCAAATTCAGTGTCCAGCTTTGGTCAAGAATCAGATTTTAACATGTCGACAAACATGTGTATCATCAAACAAGAAGATAGCAACCAAGTAGCAAGACTTGCAATAATGGATTCATAGTGACCAAAGTGGCAAAACACTTGCTGCGATGCTTCTTCACAATAAACACATTTTAGTACTTTAATTAAAGTTTTCCATCAAAAACACAAGGTATTGCTGAGCCAAAACCTAATTGTTACCCTGATCAATAATCACACACATTTAAATGTACTGATCTAAAACATAATAGCATGGAAACAATCTACTTTCTACAACATTTTATAACTGAAACCTAACAGAAAAATAACACAATAAAGTGCTGCATAATTGTCATATCACGAACCAGTTCCACAAATTCAGTGCGTGAAAACCATTCATTAAGGGCTTTATCCAGAGAACGATACCGCAATATAATTAGGAAGTCACATTAACCAGGTATAAAGAAGTTCAAAAGCAGCAGAATTACATAAAAAGTGCAACCTTACAATAAACAGGACATCCATAATACTCGAGTAACAAGTATCACTATGTAAAACAAATCATCCACAAGTAAATCAATCTCTCATGTCATCCTCTGGAGCACCTGCATCCTTTACATCAACACTGAAGCTATACTCCTGATCACAGCCCATGTAAGAATCACACATGAAATAGAGTGTGTAGTTCTTTCTACCTGTTTCCGCAGGAGCAGCAAAATCAAGCTTCACCTTTGACTTCCTCTGCAGGGGCACCCTTTTGATGGCTAGCAATTGATTACTTTTCGTATCACCAACCACCAGCCACCATCCTTCCTCTTTGGCTTTGGGGTATTTGGGAGCATCAACTGGTCCCACTTCAGTCCTACCCTCAAGATCCCGTTCTAGAGTTACCTGCAAACTAATCTCTTCCCCGGCCCTGATGTTTTGATTATCAAGTATATCATACGTCAAATCAATGTTTGGGAAACGATTGCAAAATTTTGCAATTTCAATTAACTGAGCATCATTCATTTGCAGCAGCTCCCGCCTCTCGTCATCCTTCATATCCACCAAATCAAACACTGTTTCTATGCTTCCTCCAGGATTCTCTTGGCATCTTTTAGCCAATTCTTTAGTGAAGTATGGAAGCTGTAGAAGCACCGAGTCACGCTCCCACATGCCTTGTGTCACCATCTGACTCACTTCCATTGCAAGAAGTGCCAGGCTAAGCCATCCATTGCTAGAGATGACGTCAACCATCGCTTGAAGAAGCCTACTGGCGGAAAGAAGCACCTCTTTCTGATCAGCAGCCAGGTTCCCACCAACCAGTTGCCTAGAAAAGTGGGCTTGTAGTAGAGCATTTGCCTTTACATGTGGATCTGTGCATTTAGGATTATCAAAGGAGAATCTCTGGTGGTTAATTAACCTCCGTATCAGCTCTTCCTCTCCTGGCCTTATTGGAAGTTCTTCAAATTCGGAAGCTGATGCCAAAATCTCCAAAAGACCTTTCAACTTTGTTTTAACAGTCAAAGAAGAGCTAAAACGCTCTATTGTTGTGTAACTGATATAATAATAGGATGCTATCATCCCAAGATTTAGAGGAGAGAGATACAGATCATCCTCTATAGCTACACACTTACTTGTTTCCAGATCGCTAAGTGTATTCTCAACAAGCTCCGAAAGGTGATCAGAGAGATGCCTTTGACTAACTCCCTGAAGGTTATAGTAGTTTGGATTCTGTGTAAGCCTCCTGTACATGAATGTCCAGGTAAGGTAATCCACAGCATCTTGCTTGTTTGTAATGACTTCAACCACCACCTCCGCATTAAGATTATCATGCAGAAAATGGTGCAGGTGGCTTTCAACTGGGAATGCTTCATACAAAAACTTTTTGTAATATTCCTTTCTTGGTGCATGGCAGAAAATAACACACTTTCCAGCATTATCTACAAGTGGACGACTAGCCTGACCCATCATTTGCAGAATATCGGTTACTTGATAGTCACTATGAGCATTTTCCCTCCCGTCATAATACTGTGTTCCCATAATGATTACCAGATGAGCACGCAATGGCATTCCCCAGCACATTGAACTGGTCATTACACACACTTGGATCCAACCAGTTTCAAAAAGGGTTCTTACAATATCTTGATCAGTGGGACTTAATCCTTCATGTAAATATCCCACACCATACTGCAGTGTCTCCCGCAACATTGGTTCTCTGATCCTGTCAATAAAAGGCTCAAGTTCTGTTACAGACTGTAGTATAAACATAGGGTTTTCACCACCCTCTACACTAGAGTATGTCACTAAATCCACAGCAGTGAGCCGAGCATGCTTCCTTGTAGGAACAAACACAATGGCAGGTTTCCCATTTTTAGCATGTTGGACGATTGCTGTATATGTTGGCTTTGTCATTGCTTGCATTCTGGCTTCAAAATTAGCAATGTCGACACCCTGAATGTGAATTTCCAAGGGCACTGGCCTGACACCAGGCGGGAAATTGAAAAGACCATGAGAAGTCGCACCTATCCATTCACCCAGATCCTTGGCATTTGCTAGAGAAGTGGATAAAGCAACAATTCTGATCTTGTTATCAATTTGACTTCCTATATGTCTCATCCTAGAGACAATGACTTCCAAGATAGGACCACCTTGACCCCCAATCAAATGAAGTTCATCAACAATGAAAAGACTAATTTCCTTAACATGCTTCCTCTGCTTCCAGCGGCGAGATAGAGCATCCCATTTATCAGGAGTGCTAACTATCAGTTGACCTTTCTCCAGCAGTTTGAGGTCCACAGCAGTTTCACCAGTTAATTCTACCACTCTCATGCCAAGACCTTCCCCAAATTTTCTCTTCCAGTCATTATAACGTTCCTTCGCAAGAGATTCTACAGGAGCAATGTAAACAGCCCGCATAACACCATCAGGAGTCTTTTGATGATTCCTCATAATTGCGAATTCCGCACATATGGTCTTTCCACTCCCGGTTGGTGCAGCAACCAAAACATTATCATCTGTGTTGTACAAGACTGTGAACACTTGAGTCTGGACAGGGTTAAAGTGCTTAAATTCTTGGTACAGTGATTCGTAAGACGGATTCCTCAGTGCAGTTACCGGTAATGGTTGCAAGTCAAGTAACTCGGTGGGTGGAGGGTATTTCTCCGGTAAAATAAGGTGCCTAAATGAAACAGGCAAGACAGTCTGCGACCCAATCCATTTATCTGACACCACACGGATGAAATACTGAGGAGGCAATGGTTCATAGATTGGAACAGTGAAACTTAAAGTGTGGTCCTCATCAATATATTGCTTCTTCAACAAGAAATACTCATGATGAAGAATGTGTTCCCCATCATTATCTTCCACAAAAACCCAAAATGGCTCTACATATCCATGGACCTTATCTTCCCACATGAAGTCCGGGGTAATTGTGAGTTCAACCTTCAATATTGTGCGAGTAATGGGCTGAACATGGGCAGCCAGAACAAGTTTTGGAAACTGATGAACACATTTGTGCAACGCTTTTCCCATCTTACTTTGCCGAATCAGCTCTCCAAGCTCATGCGAAGAGAGATCATAATATCTTTCCCAAGCCAAATCTTTCTTCTCCATTTTCATCAAAACATCATTTGCAAATCCGTGAAATTGACGAAGAGGTGTTTGGACACTCCACATTCTCTTGTTCACTGTTTTGCACAAGTTTAAGGCCTTCTCAGTCAACTGAGCCCATCCTCGTTTCAAAACAATTTCAAAAAGAGCTCGCATTAGACGTCCAGCACTCTGCAATATGAAACCAGACAATTAATCAAACTAAGAGGGCGTTTGGGGTAGCTTAAAATAAGTTACTTTTGACTTAATAGATGTGTTTTTAACTTAATGTAGAAAGTAAAGTTATTTACTTTAAGTTGAATGAATGTGTTTGGGTAATTTTACTTAAAGTTAATTAGGGATTTAATAATTTTGACTTAAAGTGAAATTTGACTTAAAAATATTTTAAATTCATAATATTTAAACTTTACAAGAGTCCTGAAACAAAAAAAAAATTAAAAAAATTGGATAAGTCATAAGTCGTAAGTCAAAAGTACCTAAAAGGAACTTATGACTTAATGGAGTTTTTTAACTTAAAGCCCAACTTTAAGCAAGTTACACAGAGCAAAAGCTCCTTAAAGGAGCTTTCTCCTTTAAGTGGCTGTTGCCAAACGGGCTATAAGACAAGAACTTGTTATATGTTAAAAATGCATAAATAATAGGTCCTTCAGAAGTGCAAACCTGGGTGATATAAACCATGTCAGACGTTAGAGACAATCCTTCAAGCTTCAGCTGTGAAATATAAGCTTGTAACAAGACATTAATCTTGGCACTAGGTTCTTCAAGGCTTTCCTTAACAGGAATGGGAACGCGGTCCAAAAGTTTCGCCAACTCCATCTTCTCGTCTTGTCTCACAGTTACGTATTTAAATTCTTCACTGAGGGAGAACAGACGACAAAGCTCAATGTCCCCCATTGTTGGCTTCAAATGCTCATTGTAGGTAGTTATCGTCCCATGAGTTATGTAATAGTAACTTGCAATGCGACCCAAATCAGTGACCTGAAAGTATCCACTTTTTCTGTCATACTTTATCAGATTGTTCTTGTCTAATGTTGTGGCTGCTGTATGAACCTGCAAACCATGAGACTTGAATCAAATATTTATAAACAAATAATAGTGCACCTTAGAGATAAGTGTGCACACATACAACTTAAGATTAGAGTAAAACAAGTTGGAAACTTCTGTTCAAAGTATGAAAACGAATTAACAAGTCAAAATACTGAAATGATTAAAAAAACAAATCCTAAACACAGAAGCATCACAATGCTATCTATGCCAAAACGTAAAATTAAGTGTAAAAAATGAACTGTCTATGCATTAAAATGATCAAGATCTAAACAGTTGAGGCATCAGCATGCAATTTAAGTCAACATTTAATTTGGTATAGAGAACCCACAGTTAGCGCTAAATATGGCGAACACCACAAAAGAACAACATAAAATCACAAGCCACGAAGTTCTTCTCCCTGCACTCCTGTTCTATGTGAGCTATACTTTTTACACACTTTTAGATCTCTCTAGACAATTTTTGTGCATGATACTATTATTCTTGTTTTTTTATTCTACCGTTTTGAATATTAATGTCAACCTCAATTTTCACCTAACACAAAAAGGACGGGCTAGTGTTTATACATCTAAAATGTGGACCATGTATGGCTCGAACGAAAGAGCCAGAGGTAGTATTATATACTTAAAAGCATACAGACTCCCTTATCTAAAGGATGTGATGTAGCAATATCAGTTGATAAAGCACATTTTCCAATCAGGACCATATCTTTTACTCACTCCAACAGGTACATTTTTGCATTTATCACACAAATTACGATCACTATTAATAGCAGGCAACATACACCGTATGTTAATATTAACATACAGTAACAATAACACGTGCATATAGTAAAAATTCTGCTTCTGTTTTACAGCCAAAATATGTTTTCTTGACAAATACACAGAACACAGAGATGCAGTTGAAACAAAGATAAAAGGCACTAACCGTGAGATGTATAAAGGAAAGTGCAAAATTCTGCTAGCAAGAAATGGAATCATTCTTAGTCTAGAAAAGAAGCACGAAATCTAAATCTAGCATTACACATCCCATCGATTAGCATGGCATTGGCATGTAATTCCAGAAAAGTACAGTTTATAAGAAATCAGAGGAACAATGTAGAAAAAAGCATAGAGCTAAAAGTTGTTATACTTACCAGATCAGCTCTTCTTTCTTCCAGCAGCAAGTCCTTGCTCAAAGCATCAGGAGCCAAACCGTACAGAGTAGGATTACGTAACATGCGAACATACAGGTACGTATAACTAAGCCAATTGCAGGCTTCTTTGGCATTCTGCACAGTACCAAGCACAATCTCTGCATTTAGCTGATCGGCCAGTTTGGACACAAACTGGCTCTCGATGGGAAGCTGTTGATTCATTAAAGAAAGATAATACTGCAATTCACTATGTCCGGTTATTATTATTCCCTCCCCATAAGTGTCATACTGAGGCCTTCCTGCTCGACCAAGCATCTGCATAACATCCAAAGGACTTAGTTCAGTCCATGCCCCTTTTTCCGGATTGTATACCTGGGTACCTTTAATGATGACAGTATGAGCAGGTAAATTGACACCCCAAGCAAGAGTTGCTGTAGAAACCAGCACTTGCACATGACCGTCAGCAAACAGCTCCTCAACAAGCTGGCGGTCAGCCCTACTCATACCTGCGTGATGAATTGCAAAGCCATATGGAAACAGACTCTTGAGATCATTGCTCTTAACAAGCTCAGTATGTGCACTAAGAATTTCGCGAGACGCACTTTCCTCTTTGATAAATCTGCTAACAGTGTCATTAGCTAGTGCGGAATCTCGTATCGCACGGGCTGTTTTTGCTGTTTCTTTCCTTGAGTGGACAAAAATTAGAACCTGATGCTTACCAGCTACACTAATTACCTTCTCATAGCATATGTCATTCATCAACTGAAACCTCTGCAATGGTTTTTTCACAGTGATACCAATGTATTGTTGAGCAAGAGGGCAGGGTCGATAACTATTGTCAAAATGGAACAGGCCTTTCTTCAAATCAACTCGAAGGAACAGAGCCACATCTTCATAATTGGGGAGTGTGGCAGATAGCCCAACAAGCCGAATGTGTTCCTTTGTGGTCTCAATCTGCCTAACTGTCCTCGCAACTATGCTTTCCAGAACAGGTCCTCTATTGTCATGTAAAAGATGGATCTCATCGATGATAAGAAGTTTCACAAGCTGAGTGTAGGTGCGATCGCCTGATTTTCTGGTTACAATATCCCACTTCTCTGGTGTGGTGACAATTATCTGAGTTTCTTCAATTTGCTGGCGAGTCAACGTCTGATCTCCACTCAGCTCTTTCACCTTAACATCATAATGCTTCAAACGATTAGACAGGTTTCCAACAACTTCAGCCACAAGTGCTTTCATTGGTGCCACATAAACAATCTTGTAATTGCTGTGATTGAATGAACCATCTTCATTCCTATTCAATGCAATTTGCTGAAGTATTGTAAGCATTGCAACATTTGTCTTACCTGCTCCTGTGGGAGCACACAGTAAAAGATTTTCAGCTGAAAAAAGAGCTGTGTCATAAACTCTGCTTTGAACCCTGTTCAACTGGGACATTCCTTCAAAAGCTGGTCGAGCCCAGTCTGGCATTTCAGATATCTTAATAAGCTTTTCACCATCAGCAAGCGGTTTTGGTTTCAAAGCTGGCACATGAACTTCTTCATATCCCTTGTTATGGTTCCTATAGGAACCCAGTGGAAGCTCACACTTTCTATTGGACATCAAAAGACCACCTTGGTTAAATGCAAGGCTTTCCAGATCAAGCAACTGACGCTGACCATTCAACCACCCACTATCTGCATCTCTATCTGATACACTCCTTCGACCCCGATCCCCATCACCACCACTCTCATCCTTTAACCTCCGAGCTTCTTCTCTGATGCTTTTCTCCAAGTTCTTTTGTCTCTCTTTTGCAGTTGCCCTAGTGGCATGCAGCTGCTCCAGAATAGCAGCCAATTCTGCGCCCAACTGCATCATTTCTTCTTCAATTTTCTTCCTTTCTTCTTGGTCTTCTGCCCTCGCCAAGCGGGTACACCACACTATTTTCATCCGATTCTTCAATAAATACTTGATCAGACTAAACTTATCAAACTGGAGATGCACCAATAACTTGGTCTCAACTTCTCTATCATCACCTTCAGCTAGGATCTTCAACACGTCTTCCGCAAGCTTTTGGCTCTGCTGGGGATCAATCTGCTGCTCATAAGCCTGAGAAATCTTCCTCTGAAGCCAATAGGCATCAATGTCCTGAACATTCAAAGTCATTCCCTCATTTGCTTCCACCCCTTCATCATCATCAATCCCACCACCCATCTGCATAGCCCCGGATCCATGCCCATCTGCCAAATCATCCTCTTCATCTTCATCATCCTGTACCATATCAAGATCACTCTCTTCTTCCTCCTCTTCATTCTCCTCAAACTCAACAGCCACGCCCACATCATCATCCAGGGCATCATCCCCATCCGCAGCAGCACCACCACCCCCAGCAGCATCACCACTAGCATCTTGATAATCCGTGATAAGCCTCCCAATCGACACCAACTGATCAAACATATTACTCGGAATCTCATTCAACAGCTTCTCAATCTCCTTCTTCTTATCCACATTCTTAAACGTATCATTCTTTAACACAGCCAAAATCTCATCTGCCGCCCCACTCACAATATTCAAAGGCTGCCCACCCAACTGCTGCTGAATAACACTAAGCATGGCCTCATAAGCCGCCCTAGTCTCCTTCGTCTTTGGTTGATAAACACCCTCATCCGTAGATGTCAGAACACTCTCCTCCTGAAGCCTCCTCCTCTTACTCTGCCTAGGAACAGCCTCCGCATCCAACGGCTCCCTCTCCTTCTTCTTCTTCGACTTCTTCATCTTCTCATCAAGCTCAGTAGGTCTCCCCCTAAACGCCCGATCCCCAAAACTCTTTGGATCAATCTTCCCATACAGCGACTCGGGTTCCCCAGTAGGCTCATGAGTATCTCTAGGCCTCGAGTCAGTCGTCAAAACCAAACTCGAATTAGCCCTATATTCATACTGCTTAAACCGTGCGTGCGCTTCCGCACCACCACCCAAATTCGCCATACCCCCGACTAAACCAAAAAAACAACTATTCTCTCTCAGACAATTCGTCGAACACTTAGCATACAAACTCTCCTTTCACCAATCCAACAACAACCCTTTTATCTGTTTGCACAAAAACACAATACCCACAATCAGAAACCCTAAAATCGAATCAAAACATAAAAATCTAGGGTTTCTACAATACAAACATTATACATACGCATAAAAACAAACGTAGAGTTAAAAAGAATAAAGACGAACAAATATAAAGTTACAAGCATGTATATATGAAAATGATGAATACTTACAGGAGTTTATGTATGTATATGAGCCGGAATCGCCGAATAACGCCACCGACTGCTCCGAGATTTAGAAGAGTGATAGTTTTTAGAGAACCCTAGAAACTCCGCGATGTACTGCCCCTTTTATCTTGTTATTTAACCGACTTATGTTTAAATATTATAGATAAAATATTTTATATTATTAATCCTACTTTGATTAGTTTTAAATCAGTTCTAAAAATTGGTGATTAATCCGATTATTCAGTTTATATATTGGGGGAGGTATTCAAATGAGACCCTCTTATAATAAGAACCTGTCTTATAATGAGTCCCCTCATATTTTATCTATTCTAAAGGATCCCGCTAGGGGCACCCGATACAAAAAAGTCTTATAATTCTACCCTCTATTCAATCATCAAAAAAAATTTAAAAAAAATAAATTGCTGCCACGTCATCATTTTTTAAAAAAAATATTTAATTTAATTTTTTTTTGAGGAATGGATAGAGGGTAGAATTATAACTTTTTTGTATTAGGTGCCCCTGGCGGGCCCTTTAGAATACAAGAAATATGAGGGGACTCATTATAAGAAGAGAGGGTCTCATTATAAGAGGGGTCTCATTTGAACAGACCTCTATATATTGTTTTTTCTTGTCAGGCAGTTTTTATATTGTTAATCGTACTTTAATTAGTTTTAAATCACTTTTAAAAATTGGTGATTATTATATCCTATATATAATTGGCGTAAGGAAGTTCTCGTGGTCGTCTGATAGTCATGGGTAATATACTAAATTCAAGTTATAGGAAATAGATAAGTCACAAATTAAAATAGCAAAAATCATAATTAAAATAAGTCACAAATTCATTATTTATATATAATAAATAAGTAAACAAAGTATACAAACAGAATTTCAATTCAAAACATAAATTTTCCAAAAACCAAGAATTTACATTTAATTACAAAACAAAATTTCTTTAAAAAAAACATATGGCAAAATAAAATATTAAAAAAGTAATAAAAAAAACATGTCATAATTGGAAATAACACCAAAATTCAACAAAATATAATCTACAAAATACACGCTAATTCAAAAAAAAATATCTAAATTTAAAAAACTAAAATCAACAATTAACTTTAATATAATGCACTTAAAACAAATAAAGACCAACACAAAAATATAAAAGATAATACAAACTTTCTTTTAAAAAAAAAATACAAACAACAAATAAGCAAATTCTTACTTTGCAAAGAAAAAATTTAAATTAGAAAAAGTGAACACAAATTAATAAACGAACATATTTTAAATTAAAAAACAATCCAAACCCCATAAATTTATATTAATATCTAAATATAATACAACAAGAAAACCCATAAGATTACTCCAAACAAAAACACATAATAAACACCACAGATAGCAAAAATATAAAATTAATATGAAAAAAATAATCAATATACAAGCAAAATAAAAAAGTTTAATACTACGCATATTTCCAAAAAAGTTAAAAAAAATACCTTTAAAAATTAAAAACGCTACAAAAGATCTAAAAATTTTAAGATAACCATTAAATTACATAATCAAAAAGATAAAAAAAAATAAAAGAAATTGTTACACGAATATAGTATCAATATGTTTCAATTATATATCATACGTAATCTAATAAAATAAAATATAATATAATATAATTATGAAATACTAACAAATATGTTAGTCTAAATATGAAATCTAAATTATAAAAAGATCATTTACAAGAAAAAAACAAATATATATTACAACCATATGTATACTACGAACAATATACTGTAACTTATGTATTATTATTATTAAAAGTAAAAATAAATTAACCAAAATGCTATAAAAGTAATTTTACAAAAAAAATATTATAATAAAAAAAATACTATAAAATATTAATAAAATTACCCGTGCATCGCACGGGTATAAAACTAGTTTGGATTAATAGGTCGATTAATCATTAAACGGGTAGATCCCATCTCAATAAGAATCGGCCGGGATGGTGATTAATAGATTAAAACAATCAAAAATTAGTTTTAAATAAATGTTTTTTAAAAAATTTCATGAAAGTAAAGTATACAGGGCCATGGCCTTATGTGATTTTAAAAGTTCTTCCAATTTCAATTAAATTCATTTGAAATCATTAAATATGAGAAAATTGAGTAGCCTATAAATGCAAAAGTTTTTACTTGTTCTTACAAATTTTGTATATAAATTCCATGCTATTTAATTTATTCTTTTATTATAATTTATTTATTTTTGAAACTGCTTTTGATATTGATGTATGTTTATAATAAGTAAATTGAAATATTACAAGAGGTAATTTTTTTTATTCTTGTTATAATATACTAACTACTAAATATATCGATCAATGAAATATAATTTCTTTTATATTGTTTGATGATAAATTGTTTGTCGGTGTGTAAATATAATCGTATATTTATTTATAAATTGAATTATCTCCGATTAATATTCCAATTATTCGATTAAAACTACAGTAATACAAGGTAACGTTCACCGACTAATGTTGATTCCCGCTTTTTAGAACACTTTTAAAAAGGGTTTTTGCTAAAAAAATTTCAAAACAAATAATTATCTCGACCAGAAAAAGATATCGAACGTGACTTTTTGTGATATTATGAAATAGGAATAATCACTTTCTATATATTAAATGATAACAAATGATAGAAGTTATAAAAAAATTGGTTGTGAAAATATATATATAACCCTATTATTTTAAAAATTACAAAATATGTTATTTTAAAATGTAATTATATATAGAACCTCATTTATTGTGTTTATATCTAAATATATAAACCCCTATTTATCATAAAATTATACATACTACTGCTTAAATAATTATTAATGCAAAAACTAAATATATAGATCTTATCCGTGAATTTTAATTCACTTTTTTAGAATACTTTAATTTTAATTTTAAGGTTGCCATGCAAACCAAACACGAAACTGAACTAGACAACGTTCATAGCCATTCCATGGTGCACCCCTCCGTTACGGTAGTGGTGTCATGGTCATCCAATTAAGCCATAATCCCCAATCCCTCGGTAAATTAAGCCATTAACTAGATTTAATACATAAAACCCGATTTGATTTCATGCTGCCACATCCTAAATTAACATGTTCTACCAAACTTATGTCTTATTGCCATTGATTTAACAAGCATCATATAACGATTCTCACTAGATCTAAAAGTTGGGCTTCATCTCAACTCTATAAGTAAAATTAGCTACTCATGGTAAAAACAAGATAACACAAGAATAATAAACATGGCATAAAACATGATTATAAAGTTGGTATTGTGGAGCTTTATATGATTTCTTTGCGTTGTCGCGGAGCGTATCGTCAGCCAATGACAAATTTTGTTTATCCACCAATCCTTCTGGCCTGATTCCAAAAAATGTCATTCTCGAACTCCTTTTCTCCCTTGCACACCAACTATGCACCTTGCTCAATTTTCAATATTTTAACACTCTTTTGCTCCAAAGCACCATCGAAATGCGGCTTACGGGAAATTCGACTCTTTAACTGGAAATATAAATAAAATACATTAAAAAAAGCAATAAAACTTGAGTCCAAGCATCAACTTTAAGCCAAAAAATATAGCTAAAAGGGTACAAAATAGCATTCATCAATAGACTAGTGATAAAAAGGAAACCATCTTAAAAATAAAAACTAGAAACGAATACATGCCGTTGATACGTTATTGGTCAATTTCAATCTTAGCCGTTCATTTTATCAATTAAAAAAAGTATAAAAGACAAAGATATACGTATTCAATATGTCATACTGTTTTTCACTTTCTCCCTCGACTTGGTGCAAGTCGAAGCTGAAGGCCATCACGCATCACTAATAGAGATTGGTAGTAGGGGGTATCCCACCATGGTTAAACCTTCAAGGCATGTGTGAGTTGAGGCACTAGGCCAGTTCACATCGCTTATATAGACATAAGACGAAGGTGCATCAAGTAATATGGGTATGGTTTACAATTCCAAAATAGACGAAGGCCATCAAGTACTATCGGTATGGTTTACAACTCCAAGATAATATCAGATGTTCTAATATTCTCAAGAGACAATGTAGACATGACACAATAATATATTGTAGGAGACTGGTTTGGGAAATAAAATTATGGACTTTAAGACTGATGGCCTTACTTTATAATGGACTTGGGCTCCGTGGACCTAAAAACTCTATCCCAACAGGTAAGTCTTTCCCCCAAGAACTATGTATGTCTTAACACCTATAATTATAAACAAGGTATATAGGCAACCAATATGAGGGGAGTGACGAATTGGAAAGAGCAAGATAAGTTTGAATTTTCCCTATATTTCTTGTGACATCACTAAACAAGTTCAGGCACAACCTGTGACAACCCGGGTCAAATCCCGAGCCTTTTTTCAAAAATTGGGTCAAGTCCCGATCACGAATCTGAAGTAAGCCAAAGTAAACTGGCCCAAATGCAGGCAACTTGGGTAATCCACAAGCCCACCACAGGCCCCCAAAAGATCATGATTTCTTGGTACAGTTAGTAGCTGTATTTTGCCTTATAAACTGAACAAAAATCCCAAATCTCCTCGATGTGGGACTGGGGTGTTACAAACTACCCCCACTTAAACTCATGACATCCTCATCAGGCCTAAACAAATATCTAATAGGTTTAAGATCGTTTCTCCCTAGCCATTATGGGATAATACTGGCTCATTTCGTGTCCCCACCTTCGGACCTCTATCCATTGTGGGATAATACCACCAGCCTTTGTGTCCCCACCTCCGGCAACTTGACGAATCAAGCTTTCGAGAGTCGGCTCTGATAGCATATGTGACAACCCGGGTCAAATCCCGATCCTTTTTTCGAAATCAGGTCAAGTCCCGATCACGAATCTGAAGTAAGCCAAAGTAAACTTGCCCAAATGCAGGAAACTTTAGTAATCCACAAGCCCACCACAGGCCCCCAAAAGATCATGATTTATTGGTGCACTTAGTAGCTGTACTTTGCCTTATAAACTGAACAGAAATCCCAAATCTCCTCGATATGGGACTAGGGTGTTACACAACCACCTTCTTCTACCATCAAATCATTTTATCTTCATTCTCACAAGCAACCACAGAAACATTGTTAATTTTTCTACCGTACATTGTTAATCGTTTCTTTGATTGTAATATTTGTATTTTTCTACCGTATGTGCATATGAAATTGTAGTTTGATTATATTTTGTTAATGTAGTTTATCATTTTTTAACATTTTAACTTTTTAACTAGTAATAGTTTTTTGTTTAGGCCTTCTCATTTGTGTGATATATGTTTTATTTATCATTTTGTTTATAATATCAAAGAGAGCTATTTTCTTGAGTGATCAGCAAGGTGGTATAGGCTGTTGTATTGTTATTACATGCTATTTAGTTTGTAAATGTAGCATGTTTTATTAGATCAAAGATTTACCTAGCTAGCAGCCTTTTTGCTAATGTATTTATTCAGATGCTCATGAATCTAACTTGTTAGATGTTTTCAAAAATACTATTTTGCCAAATTTGGCTCTTGGAACTGTATTTGATCATTTATGTAGTCTGTGATCTAATAACAGAAACCTACATAAATCATATTAAATCGATCCAAAGTGATAAGAAGTAATCAAAGTAAGCATGTCTATCTGAGATAAATAACTAGGCCAAAGAAGACTTCAAATATATGTCAGCTAAATCACAATAACTTTTGTTAATATCCCGTAGACCATCATTTTTTTAATCGTAACATACTCTGCATCTTTTATTTTTGAAAATTTTATAACAAATGTTAAGATGGACATTAATAATTTTTTTAGCATGATATAAAGGTATTAAATATTAAAAATTAGAAATCGAACAAAAATCGAAACCTGATAAACGGTTAACCGAACCGAAAAAAACAGTTCCGAACGGTTCAGTTCTGATTAACATGAACCAGATGATAATTGAATTTTATATCCACTTGGAGCATTCCATATCGGCTTAAATTGATTCACTTGGCCTCAAGTTTGTTGTAGTTTGATGTGTTTTTGTTTAGTTGTGCAGGTTCGTGATTTGTCAACTAGGGTTGTTGTTTTCGTCAATTTTGGAGTTGAATTCGAGCATAGGAATGAAGAATGGAGTCTTGCTTTAAGCCACCATGAAGATTTGAAGTCAAGAGAAGAGAAGATGGAAGCAAATGCAAAAGAGACGGACTAAAACGGAGCAAGAACGAAGAAAAGAGAGCAGAAAAAGCAAACCAACAGAATCTGCCAATGCTGAGAGCGCCAGAATAATAGAGTGTCGTGCTGAGAGCGCCCTGCCAATGATGAGAGCACCCGAACATCTTGAAAATTATATTTTTTTATTCTATTTCGAATCTAATTGTATTTTTGGGATTTTTCTTGTTGGGCAAGACTTCTAGGGCCTATATAAACACATCCTATCATTGTAATTCATATCATTACTTAGCATAACACAAAGAGGGAGCCGAGAGACGGAGATTCAGAGTTGAAGAAGGATATAATAATTCATATCTAGATTTACTTTTTGTTTTCTTCTTTTAAGCGATACTCTTAGATATTTTTGGGATTTGTTTTCTTAAACTCCTACTCTAGTTTATTCATAATCTTTAATACTTTGTTTATTATCATGATTTCATCAGATCCCATGATGACGAGCCGTTCGATTAAGAACTAATCGTTGTCATGGGATTCTAACGGATTTATTTATGGAGCTTTAGTATTTTGATGCTTTAAAGATCTATGTGTGGTGTATATTGATATCCTCGTATGGTTATGCTTAATTGTTAGATGCGTAGCTAACATCTAATCTGTTAATCTCTTGTGAAACGAGAGTGGATCTTGAGATTTAGAACTTGCCATGCTAGCATAGGATAAGTTGATGTATGATTGACATCATGATTTGTAGCATAAATAGAGATATATTATGCTGCCCTGTGTGATCTTAATAGACAACTTGTTCTTCAACCGTTATGTTTTCAAATCTTATAGAGATATAGGGTCTAAACATAATTGGTGTCTATTCATCTTCTATCTCTTTTGTGGATGTATGTTTAGTTTGGTATTCGTATACTAGGAAGTACCGTATACTTGTTTCGTGTTGTTTGATCAGATATCATAGCCATCGTATACATTGATTGAAGGCATCAACTCTAAGCGAAGTATTTAATGAAGTTAAGATCCCATGTTTATTCTCTTATAAGTAATTCGATTCCAATTCTCATTAGTTAAGTAATTCTTAGTTTGTTAATTTGCTTCTTAGTTAAATTTAGTTAATCAAAACCTAATCTTGTTAATTATTTTAGCAGTGAATAAAAACCATACATTGTTGCATAGGTGCACTAACTGAATTGAAACCTAAACCAGATCTCTGTGAGAACGAACTTGACTTATATCTATATTACTTGTGACCACGTACGCTTGCGTGTTTTAGTGCAAACACCAGAACCGACATCTACGATTTTGTAACGATTTTAGCAAAAAACCGACCCGTGCACACCCCTATTCGTTAGATAAATACGTACCAATAAACACGGAGTCATTGATTGTAAGTGCTTTACAAATTGTAAGTAAAACAATTATTTTGGATTCTCTAACCTCATATAAAAAGGTTTAGTTGATGAGTTTTAGAAAGCTGATGTTCTGCAGAGGTTATACACTGCCATAAAATGCCTTATAAGCTAAAAACAAATAAGAATGCTTCTATGCTCATTTAAGTGGATGTATGGGATCTTAAGCTTTGAACTCCAGTTTTTGCTTATAAAAAATTTAGCTAATGGATGTTGCTGATTTGCCTATCATCATCTATATTTGCATTATATGTTTGTGTTTCTTTCTCATGTGGTATTAGATGTGACTGTGATCCATGTTCTTGAATGCTACATCGTTAACTTTAAGTGTGCTAAATCTAATAAAATAGATAATGCAGTTGATAGAAATAAGTGACTGTGTTTTCAACGGGTCATGGTGCACAATTGCGAGTCTGTCTTTCCTAAAAATCAGAGGTTCTGTCATGCCTCTTTTTGGCATGATGCATACCTGCTTTTGAGCTTTGAAAGAGGGTAGAAAATGCAAATAAATTTCTTCTCTTATACTTATTGTGTTGTTTTTTGTTTGTTTAGAAGAGTACTGAAATAGAGAGATAGTAAGTCTAGTGTACTACTGCCACTTTCTTCCTAATTTTACTCCACTTAGGCATTCACTAATACTATTCCTTGCTTAAGCATGCCTTAGACTCTCCTATTATGATGTGATTCTATAAAATCTCTGACAATTTCTTTTATTATGCAAACATTGTAATAAGAGAGAGAAGACAGAAAATCCTCAATCTTATACTTTGTCAATTAGAGGTCTTTGCACCATCAAATTCATACTTCGCATGATTTAACTGATTTTCCTAGCGTGAAGATACTTTCGTCTTCCTAATCTGTACATACTCTCTCCAAATTATGTTGAAAACATTCATGTCCATTAGCATTTGCGCAGATCAATAAATTCCTGAACTAAAAAAGGAATATATAGAAGTGATATATGAACAATTATTTATATCTCTCATCCTTGTTTATAGTGTATGACTAAATGATATACCATCATATGTACGCTTTATAGTGATAGCGATTGGGTGAATATTGTACCGACTATTGTAACAAGATACTTCGTCTAACTTTAGGGTCTGTTGGAATCTTTATTCGTACAATGCCAAGAGAGTACATTCACTTTAAACTAAGTCTTCTTAAAATCTTATAACCTTATAAGAATTCGTAAGTGCTCCTCAACATCGCAACTAAACTCTTCAAGATCCTTCTAGCTATGACTTCGATTATGCTCGTGCATATTTGTTTTCTCTTTTCTATCATTCACATATGCTCATATCCACTTGTATGATTTTATGATGTATTGCCGAGTGTTTCAAGTAAACTATTGTAGATTTTTGTTGGCAAGTTTTGTTGGTTTTCTGAAATTAGTAGTAAACTTTTGATTTAGCTTGCCAAATGAGGTTGCATTCAGTACTCTTTCACAGTTACAATTTTAATTAAACAACAAATAACAGGGCAGAAGATTAAACAATAAAGCATAACTATTAAACTCAGTAGCCTACTCCTTCAATTAGTGAATAAGAAATATAATTAAGATCATAATAAAATTACAGAAACTATTCAGAGGATTCAAGAGGTGTAAATAGTGAATGAAAATTACAAATTAAGATCAA
This sequence comes from Saposhnikovia divaricata, assembly GCA_036435485.1. Classification (NCBI taxonomy): domain Eukaryota; kingdom Viridiplantae; phylum Streptophyta; class Magnoliopsida; order Apiales; family Apiaceae; genus Saposhnikovia; species Saposhnikovia divaricata. Next base: position 59,226,854 of record CM071596.1, read on the forward strand.
TGAATCAATTTTCAGATCCTTTTTTCTTCAAATCATCAAAAATGTTTTTCTTAGGTTTTTTTCCCATTTTCTTCACTTTATCTTTTACCATGTTCTTCATCTCAATTTTGAAATCGAGAATCGAAGCTTGCGCCCTCTCCAATTATTGTGCGCTTTTCTCCAGAATATCTTTGTATTCTTTTTCAACCCTTTTTCATAAAAGCAGTGATAACCAAAATATATATGATAAATCCCAATAACACCACAAGATTGTAGAAGGGGGGTTGAATACAATCTTGATCAAATTCTTTTCGAAATATGAGAGGCTAAACAGTTGATATTAAAACTGAACAGAGAAATAAAACAAGTGTATCAAATGTAAAGTAAACACACAGCACTTATAAAATTTCAGGTGGGTTTTTCTAGTCCACCTGAGAATTATATTGAAGAAGTAATCTGTGTAAAAGATACACAGCTGCAGTTACAAAGCTTTAGTGTTTATAAGAGAACCTAAAAATCTCAATGTGTATGCTCAGTATTCTCTCTAATTAAAGCACAACTACACTTGGGTTATATATACCCCCAAGTTTACAAACCCTACATACAATACGAATATTACAAAGTTAAAATGTTTGCAGGTTTGCTGCCACTCCTTGTCTTCATGTGATGCAATTTGTCTGATTGTATTGGACAGATATTTCTGGGTTTTATCATCCAAATTGCTTGCTAAGAAAAGTAATGTTTCTTTTTCTTCTTCGTTTCCAATACTGGCTTCCATGCTATTTTGAAGTCCATCAACCCATGTGATTTGTCAACAATGTTAAGTCACTATCAACTGCTAGCTCCAAGACATTATTGTAGATTATCCGATGAAGCTGAATATCCATTGATGAGTTGTATGTTATCCGTTGAAGCTATTATCCGTTGGTGTAGAATCTTTATCTGTTGATATATCATTTCACTTAAACAGAATTACAAAGCACAACCTATATACAATTAGTTAACCTATTCTGTTTATCCATTGATAGTCAACATGACTTAGAAAACTATCAACTAATACTTCAACTGATAACTTATCCGTTGGAGCTTCTAAGCATGATACCTACTTATCCGTTGATCAGGTACCTCATCAACGGATGCTGATAAGCATGTCATCTGTTGATGAGTTACAAAAAAACTTATACAAATATGTTTTTAGGTGTTTTGTAAATATCATCAAGGACAACATAATTCCTAACAATATCGACAAACCCCGTTCGATCTTATGCATGGTTTATCTGCCGAAATCCTACTAAGAAAATGAGTTATACATTATATTATAAAGGGAAAGAGATAGTTAGAGAGATAGAGAAGGGGAGAGTGAAAGAGAGTGTTGACTTGAGAAATGAGCTCTCTCTCTCTCTCTCTCTCTCTCTCTCTTCGTTCTGTTTCTTGTTAATACGAGGAATCATTTATATAACTGTTTATGGATGTCCAGAACAAAAATCCTTGTACCAATAACATGCCTTCAAATAATATAAACATAGGTTAATTTGTCATTCCTCAACATAAGCTGTACATGCACGATCATGGGAAAGTAACTTATTATAGATACAAGATGTTACTTTCTAGCTAGTAGATATTTGAAACAAAACATGTTAATGATCTACAAAAATAGAAAACACCATATCCATTTTCACAATAGAGAGAGGGAGAGAGCGGGGGAGGGGGGACAAGAAAAAGTAGCCCCAAGCCTTATTCATTCGACGACCACTGGAATCAGGGATAAAATTGAATTTTGCAAACTTTCGGGCAAATTCCATTTATCTTCACTATATTTCTGTGTTTAAAGTGTTTTCTGATGATAAGTTCGTGTTAGAAATTATGTTGTCCTTGATGATAAGCACACAAAAACACCTTAAATATATATTTATATAAGTTATGTTTGTAACTTATCAACGGATATTCAGTTTATAAATATCCGTTGATGAGGTAGTTTATCAATTGATAAGTCTGTAACATACTATTTTAAGTCTCAACAGATAAGTTGTTTGTTACTGCCATAGTTGCTAGTATTCCTAAGTCATGTTGACTATCAATGAATATGCAGAATAGGGTAGCTAATTGTATATAAGTTGTGCTATGTAATTTTATATAAGTGAAGTGATGTTTCAATTGATGAATTGAAGATTCTACGACAACGGATATGACACTCCAACAAACAACATTCAACCTATCGATCGATGGTAGCTTCAATGGATAAAATGTTGCAACCACTAATGTCTTGATAATTGTGGTTGACAGCGACTTGACATGCCTAACAGATCACATGGGTTGATAGACTTAAAAAGGGTATGGAAGCCAGTATTGGAAATGAAGAAGAAAAAGAAACATTCCTTTTTCTCACAAGCAATTTAACTGGTAAATCTAGTGAAAATCTGTCCAGAACAATCCAGACAAATTGCATCACATGGAGACAAGGAGTGGCAGCAAACCTACATAATACTTTGACTTTGTAATATTCGTTTATTTTGTAGGGTTTGTAAACTTGAAGTATATATATATATATATCTTCAAGTGTAGCAAGGCTAAGTAAGAAGAAAACACTGAGCTTAAACGCATAGAGCATTAGGTTTTCTTGTATACACTAAGTCTTGTACTTGCAGCTGTGTAATCTTTTACACGGACTATTTTCTTCAATACAACCCTCAGGTGGACTCAACAAATCCACCTAAAATTTTTAAGGTCGTGTTGTATGTTTTCATTTCTGTTATCTTACTTATCTGTTCATCTTAAATCCATTTGAGAGTCTTTTAATTCAAAAGAATTTTCAGTCAAGATTGTATTCAACCCCCCTTCTACAATCTTGGTGTACTTCTGGGAGATAACAATTGGTATCAGAGCAAGCTTCTAACATAAAAGAAGGTTAAATATCAAACACCATAGGAAAGAAGGACACAGGGGTAAAGATTCTGATGCTTGACAAAGACAACTACTTTTACTGGAAAGTAAAGATGCACCTTCATCTTTTAGCTATCGACGAAATCTATGTAGATTGCATAGAGAAAGGCCCTCATACTCCAATGAAGGCTAACTCTGGAGTTGGTGAAGCTGCTGGTATTGCAGCTGCTGAAAGGCCAGTTCCAAAAACTCAGGCTGAGTTCACAGACGAAGACTTGTAAGAGATACACAAAGATAAGAAAACCATGAACATCCTGTTCAATGGTATCGACCAAGATATGTTTGATAATGTTATCGACTGCACCACTGCAAGCAAGTGTGGGACACTATCCAAACAATCTGTGAAGGAACTGAGCAGGTCAGAGAAAATAAGACACATCTCCTCATACAACAATATGAACATTTTCACTATGTATCTGGTGAAAATTTAATAGACATATTCAGTAGATTTCAGAAGCTACTAAATGGTTTAAAGTTGTATGGGAGAAAGTATGAAACCAAGGACTCCAACCTAAAGTTTTTGAGATATCTTTCTAAGGAATGGAAGCCAGTAACAGTCTCATTGAGAAACTCTCAAGACTATAAGGATTTTACACTTGAGAGACTGTATGGCATCTTGAAGACTTATGAGCTTGAAATGCAGCAAGATAAGGAAGTCGAGAAGATTCAGAAGAAAGGTGGAGTTGTTGCCTTGGTGGCCAATGTTCCAGCAAGCTAGAATGATGAGAAGATGGAGTGCATAAAAGCCACACCAAGTCCAAGGACTTGTGAAGGTGGAGCTGAGACTAGCAGAGGGAAAAACAAGTTGATTGAAGAACTTGATGCATCTAGTGAAGATGAATCTGATGACTTGGATGACTATCTGGCATTCTTGCCAAAAATATTCTCGAAGCTTAGATTCAAGAAGAATCCAGCAGGAGTTAGGAAATTCAGGAAAAGTTATCAATCATCCAAAGATATGGTTGAAAGGTCAAAGTTCAAATGCTTTAACTGCGGAATTGCTGGCCATTTTGCCAATGAATGCAGAAAGCCTAAGGCTGAGAATGAGAAGAAACAGTTTGGAGCTATTGACTACAAGAGAAAATACTTTGATCTTCTCAAGCAAAGGGAGAAAGCATTCATGTCAAGAGACAATGATTGAGCTACTGGAGGAGACTTTGATGCAGAAGAAGAGTTTGTCAACCTTGCCCTCATGGCCAATGAAATTGATGAAGAAGCTAGTACAGCAAGCAACCAGGTATTCTCTATAAACTTAACTGATCTTTCTAAAGCTGAATGTGCTAGTACAATTGATGAAATGTCTGTTAAATTGTACAATATGCATGTTACCTTGAAATCGCTTAACAAAGAAAACAAAAGGATCAAAGATCTAAATAAAAAGTTAAGTGATAGGAATGCTTTAATAGAAACTCAGTTAATTGAATTTAAGACTATGAGACGAGATTGCCAGGATGCTAAAAATAGATTAATCGAAGTTCTTAATAGAGAAGAATCTTTAAAAGAATAGTTAAAGAAAGAACAGGATCTAATTGCTAAGTGGAAAAGATCTAGGGCTACTACTGAAGAGATCTAGAGTCTCCAAGGGATTGATTCTTTTAGCAAGTTAGAAGAAGCAAAGTTAGGAGTTGATGGTGAGATTGCTTCACACAGTGTGTTAACGGATAATGAGGAGGATTATTCATTGAACATTGAGCGATCGATGGATACTGATCAAAATTATCCATCGAAAGCCAAAGTTGTAAGTAAAGCAACCCTACTTAAACTGAACAATCAATATGGCCCCATCAGCAGAAACTTTGTCACAGGTGAATGTAGGAAAACAAAATCAATTGATAAAGTGAACATAGGTCACTTGTCCAATAAGCAATTGAAAGACAAGTTAGAGGAAGTAGAGTCAAAGGCTAAGGGTAGAAAAAAGAACAGAAATGGCAAGGCAGGGATTAATAAACACAACAATTACACACCTGATAGGTATGCTCCTAGGAAAGAATGTGTGAAATGTGGTATTGTTAATCATCTATCTGCTAGCTGTAAAATTTGAAAAATGCTTCTGTGCCCAATATGCCTATGCATATGCCTTCTATGAATGTTATGCCTAATATGTATGTCCAACCTGCTCATGCATCTAGTCAATATGCTAACATGTCATTCATGATAATCCATACTATCATGCTTTTAATATGCCTCAGATGCCATGGATGGTGAATAACATGCATGCACAAACTATGCCCAATTCTGCTATTTACAATGCATATGAGCAAATATCAAATCTTGGTTTTCAAAGGCCTACACCTAGAGTTAAGATTGATTTAACTCAATCTGAATACTTGGGTGGAAAGGATTTGAAGGGCAAGAAAAAGGCTAACAAGGCAGGACCCAAGGAAACTTGGGTACCAATATCAACTTGATTTGGTTTTGATATGTGCAGGGAAACATAAAGAGTCTTTGGTATCTGGATAGTGGCTGTTCTAGGCACATGACTGGAGACTCTACCCTACTCACTAAGTTCGAGGAGAAAGCTAGCCCTAGCATTATCTTTTGAGGCAACAACAAAGGATATACTAGAGGATATGGCTTGATTTCAAAAGGAATTGTTGTCATTGAGGATGTAGCACTAGTTGATGGTCTTAAACACAACTTGCTTAGTATCAGCCAACTGTGTGATAAAGGTCAGAATGTGTGGTTCACTTCTGAAGCTTGTGTTGTTTTCAAAAAAAATGACAACAAGGTAGTGATGACAAGTAACAGAAAATGGAATATGTACACAGCTGACTTCAATTCAACAAGTGCAAACACTGCTACATGTCTTTTCAGCAAGGTAAATGTAGGTGAAGGATGGCTATGGCACAAGAAACTGTCTCACTTGAATTTTAAAGCAATGAATGAGTTGGTCAAGAAGGATTTGGTTGAAGGTATTCCAAAGTTGGATTTTTCCAAGGATGGATTGTGTGATGCATGCCAAAAAGGGAAGCAAAAGAAGGCATCTTTCAAATCCAAGTCTATGTCATCTATTGATCATCCCTTACAGCTACTGCACATGGATTTATTTGGACCAGTCAATGTATTGTCTATCTCAAGGAAAAGATACTGTCTTGTGATTGTAGATGATTTCTTAAAATTCACATGGACATTCTTTCTGCACTCTAAAGATGAGGCAGGGGAAATCATTATCAACCACATCAGGACAGTCGTTAACAATCTTTCTTTCAAAGTGAGGAGGATGAGAAGTGACAATGGAACTGAGTTCAAAAATTCTGTGATGAGAGAGTTTTGTAAAGAATAAGGAATCATTCAAAATTCTCTGCACCTAGGACTCCTCAACAAAATGGTGTAGTAGAAAGGAAGAACAGAACTCTCATTGAAGCTGCAAGGACCATTCTTGAAGAATCAAAGTTGCCAACATACTTCTGGGTTGAAGCTGTTAATATTGCTTGCTACACTCAGAATATTTCTTTGATCAATCAAGCAAGAGGCATGACTCCCTACCATCTATTCAAAGGAAAGAAGCCAACAATTAACTTCTTACATGTCTTTGGATGCAAATGTTTTGTCTTGAGAAATCAAGGTGAGAACATAGGAAAATTTGAAAAGGCGGATGAAGCTATTTTTGTTGGATATTTATCTGGGAAATCCTACAAAGTCTACAACCTAAGACTTAACATTGTTATGGAATCTGTACATGTTGTCTTTGATGATAAGAAAATCCAAGGGTTGGTAGATGAAGGTTTCCATGAAGAACTCTTATTTGAAATTGAGATTAGTGGTGAAGGCAGTGAAGATGATGAAGAAGCAATATCTGGTGTGAGAAGGCAGCATGCTCTAGGTGATCCATCTAGTGAAGAGCATGGCACATCATTTGTCGAAGCTGAGGAAACTCCATCTGTTGGAAATCACTTTGAGGTACCTGTTGAGAGCCAAAGGGAACTATCCATCGATCACTCTGTTAGAGCTCCAACCTCTAGAGCCACACACTCAGGGGGAGTATCTCAGAGTTGTCACTCAAAAACTAATCAGAATGATCAACATAGGGAGAATCAAGCTACATCATCTAGAATGAACCTGCCACCATAAAGGAGATGGACTAAAGATCACCCATTTGAACTCATTATTGGTGATTCAAATGCAAGAGTCCAAACTAGAAGGGCAACTCAAGAAGAATGCTTATATAGCAGTTTTCTATCTAAAGAAGAACCTAAGAAAGTTGAGGATGCCCTCCTAGATCCAGACTGGGTTTTAGCTATGCAAGAAGAGCTAAACCGTTTGAGAGAAATGAAGTGTGGAAGCTTGTACCCAAACCTAAAGACAAATCAGTGATTGACACTAAGTAGGTATTCGGGTATTCAAGAACAAGATGGATGAAAATGTCATAGTCACAAGGAACAAAGCTAGATTGGTTGCAAAAGGATACTGTCAAGAAGAAGGGATTGATTTTGATGAAACCTTTGCACCTGTAGCAAGGTTGGAAGCAATCAGGATTTTTCTGGCCTATGCAGCCCATGCCAATTTCAAAGCCTATCAAATGGATGTCAAGACTGCTTTCCAGGTTTTAAAGATCCGGAATTTCTAAAGTATGTCTATTTTCTTCTCAAAGCACTCTATGGCCTGAAGCAAGCACCAAGAGCCTGGTATGACACTCTCTCGCAGTTCCTCATAGAGAATCACTTCACTCGAGGTACTGTTGATAAAACTCTCTTTTATAGAAATGTCAATGGCTCTATGATACTTGTTCAAATTTATGTAGATGATATAATATTTGGCTCTACTGATGAGAAGCTCTACAAAAAGTTTGCCAAACTTATGCAAAGTAAATATTAAATGAGCATGATGGGTGAACTAACTTACTTTCTTGGTTTACAAGTAAAGCAAGTTAGTGATGGTATTTTTCTGAGCCAATCTAAGTATGTTTATGATCTTTTTGAAAAGATTTGACTTATTAGATTGTGCTTCTACAAAAACACCTATGGCCACTGCCACTAAACTTGAACTGAATACCATGGTTGGCTCACTTTTAAATTTAACAGCAAGTAGACCTGATATTATGTTTTCTACTTGTTTATGTGCTAGATTCCAAGCTGATCCTAGGAAATCTCATTTAATAGCTATTAAGAGGATTTTCAGGTATCTCAAGGGAACACCAAACCTTGGAATTTGGTACCCGAGAGATTCTGGTTTTGATCTAATTGGCTATTCAGATGCAGATTATGCAAGTTGCAAGATTGATAGGAAAAGTACCACAGGTACCTATCAATTCTTAGGGAATAAGTTGGTATCTTGGTTTAGTAAGAAGCAGAATTCAGTTTTTACTTCTACTGCAGAAGCTGAGTACATTGCAGCTGGGAGCTATTGTGCACAGATTTTATGGATGAAAAATCAACTTCTTGACTATGGTCTAAGGATTGAAAAGATTCGAATTTTCTATGACAACATCAGTGCTATTGCTATATCTGAGAACCCAGTGCAACACTTAAGGACCAAGCACATAGACATCAGATATCATTTCATCAAAGAACATGTGATGGAAGGTATAGTGGAACTTCATTTTGTTCCAAGTGAGAAACAACTTGCAGATATCTTTACCAAGCCACTTGATGAATCAACATTCACAAGGTTGGTAAGTGAGCGAGGTATGCTAAATTTTTCCTAAGCTACTTTAGATATTTGTTAGTTATATCGTAGCCAGGAGTATGTTGAACTTTTCTTATGGAAAGCGTAAGGATTTTGTTTAAGTCAAAATTTACATATCAACGGATATCTTTAGCCGTTGATATTTCAACATATATCTGGATTTTATGCTCCGACGGATAACAAGTCACCTTTGACTGTATTAGTACAATAATGCATGTCAACGGATATCTTGTACTTTAAGGGTTATCCTATTATCCGCTGGGTATTTTGAGTTTACTTTTTAACTATTGATTCAATTATCATCGTATACATACACCTTTTGTATGTATATAACTGACACGGTTATCCATTACTTTTCTACCCACGATTCTGAGCAGTTCCTTTATTCACAAATAGAGTAATTTTCTTTATTTGAGAGTAAGTATAAAACCCATCTCAATTACTCTATTCTCTTTTATCTTACGCTTAAATTCACCAAGTCAAAACTTCTTCTTTTCTATCTCTCAAGAACTCAAAACCCCTTTTCTAGTTTTTCAATATTTTTCAGATATAATGGCTCATATTCTTAAAATGAAGTCTGAAAACGGGTTCACCTATGAGAAGAATAACTTTGTTGGCCTCGTGGATACGAAACACTCGCCGGCGCAGTATCATAAAATGATGGAGTTCATCAAGAAATGCAAACTGGCTTATGCCATGACTGAAACTCCACTGCTATATCATGAAGTTGTGGAAGAAGTTTGGACATCAGCCGAATTCGATTCTTCAGATAACACCATTACCTTTTCTCTCAAAGGTAAGGAGTATGTTGTTAACTCTGATATTCTGACTGCTTGTCTCAAACTACCTGAGGATAACTGTACTTCTATGCCTACTGATGATGATTTAGTTACCTTGCTTAACAGTGCCCTTCTAGATTCTCTTTGTGCTCCATTCAAGATTCACTTAGAGCCCAGAAGTATTCACTTGGTTCCCCAATAATTTTCATGTATTCACCTAGTGCCCTTATGGATTCTCTATGTGCCCGTATAGGTTCACTTAGAGCCCAAAAGGATTCACTTGGTGCTTTATGCATCCACGCACATTTGTTTGGTACTTTGATGGATTCTCTTTGTACCCTTTTAGGGATTCATTTAGTGCCGAATTGGTTTCGGTTTTTGCCCTTAGCAGAGGTTCACATAATGACCAGTTGGATTCACCTTATGCCATTACAAGGATTTGCATAAAGCCCAGAAAAATTCAGCTTGAAAAGCCCTATGAATCATAGGCACACATTCAAAAGTCCCATAAGCATGTGGGCACCTAGTTAAGGGTTTTGGGAACCTAAACATGGGTAACCTAACCTAGAGTTCAATTGTACTTGAAAAGCCTTCAAAGGGATTCATCTTGTGCCCTTATGGATTCACTTGGTGCCCCTAGCATTTGAAGGGATTCACCTTGTGCCCTTATGGATTCATTTGGTGCCCCTAGAATTTGAAATGATTCATCATGTGCCCTATAGATTCTCTTTGTGCCCTCTTCAGGATTCACTTATTGCCCAACCGGATTCTCTTCGTGCTCTTGCCATGATTCACCTATAGCCCGGATGGATTCACTTCGTGCTCCCAAAAGCCAAAAACGATTCATTTGACGCCCAGTCGAATTCTTTAAGTGCCTTTCTCAGGATTCACTTAGAGCTCAACTGGATTCCTCTTATGCCCTACCAAGGATTCATTTGATACCCGGTCGAATTCTTTAATTGCCCTTCTGAGGATTCACTTAAAGCTCAACTGGATTCATCTTATGCCCTACTAAGGATTCACTTAGCGCCCCAATTGAATTGTCTAATTGCCCTTCTTAGGATTCACCTAGAGCTCAATTGGATTTGCCTTGTGCCCTCATCAAACTTTTAGCATCCTTGATGATCAAAAGCTTCCAATTACTAGCTTCCAGTTCAACCCATAGTTTATAGCTACAGCTTCCAAGTTTAGTGATATTCAGCCGAAACAAGAAATTTTCAGTCAACCGCTTCAACAAGCTAAAGGAGGTTCACGCGACATGACGGCTAGGGGGTAGCTCAATTCCCCTATGTAAGCTTGCACAGAGAAGAGCTTCCATCTTCTAGGTTCAGTAACAGAACTACCTCAATCCAAACCGGCACAATGAAGCAAAGATAAGTTCTACTTTTATGCCTTTATATCCTTAACTATCATGCACATATTCTGTCAATGAGATCTTATATTTTGTCATGCTTAGATACATATAGCTTTTAATGTTCATATTTCATGATCCTTAGAAAAGAAATTTATATGAACTTATACTTAGGACATTATCATGCCAAATAGATTTATTGCTGACACAATATATATTTAGATTATAATCTCGAACTTGTTAGTTGAATCAGTCAAGTAGTTAACCGATATACCATTTGAAAAGGTAGAAACATATATAATGTAGATAATTATTCATACTTGTATACGTGCATCACTTATATGTGAGCTATTCAGCTCGTATTACTAATCTATTTTTTCTAGTTTTCTTAGTGTTGTGCCCAAAATAACCATGGGCTAGATTTAGACCCATTAAGTCATAGGGTCCTATCCCCAAGCAGTGTATAAGCCAGGAGATAGATCCAGTACCAGATATGAGGACGAAACATGGAGAAATGAGCACTAGCTGAGAAGATAGTCAAGGGTTCCTGATGAACCAGTAGCTGAGCAGATTACGAATGGACAAGACTAATATATTTGTTATTTGTGCAGGTAGAGTTTCCTGTAGAGAGGTTCCTGAGAAATAGGTTCAGAGATATAGGTTCCTGAACACCAGGTTCCGAGACATAGGTTCCAAAGCACCAGGTTCCATGACGTAGGTTCCTGAGCACCAGGTTCCTAAGCATAGATAGCAGAAAGATCTAGAAGCCAGTCAGACAGAGGCAGACTTATTATTGGAGAGTACTCCTAGGACACAGCTTATCCTAGATTACCTCTAATAGACAGACATTACATAGTCAAACAAGAAGCAGCTTAAAAGACGAAGCAACCTCTCGAGCAATCAAGTTATAATTTTCAAGGTTAACCTCGTGCCCTTTTAAGGATTCATCCAGTGCCCTATTGGAATCGTTTTGTGCCCTCAAAATAGGTTCACATAACGCCCAATTAGGTTCACTTCATGCCCTTATTTGGATTCACTTGGTTCCCTTGACAATCTTAAGATTCACCTTAACCCTTTTAAGGATTCATCTAGTGCCCTATTGGATTCATTTTGTGCCCTCATCATAGGTTCACATAACTCCCAATTAGGTTCACTTTATGCCTGTTATGCCTAAAATCTCCATGGGCTAGATTTAGGCCCATTGGGCTTAAGGATCTAATCTGTATGATTAATATGGGTTATGATTGAGGTCCCTTAAGTTAAATGGGGCTAAATAGCATGTGAAATGGATCTGGATAGGTTCAAGTTCCCGAGAGACAGGTGCCTGAGAGACAACTTCTTGTAGACAGCTTCCCGGGAGACAGGTTCCTGCCGGTAGGTTCCTGAGAGACAGCTTCCCGTACGAGAACAGATTTATGTCAGCAGATTTATAGTATGATTAAGCCTCCTATTCTTTAGGAGCAAGTTATGAACATCAACTACTTATTGGAATGTATTCCTTGGGCGCAGATGATCCTTGAATACATCTAATAGGACTAGAACTAGTAAAGACACTCCTAGTCGGGCTAGAACTTGAGTTCTACTCGACTTACATCGCCTATTCGTGGCTGAATCTGGAGAAAAGGAGTTCCCCACGAATTAGGAACCTAGAATATTCCTGCCTAACCAAACTTCTAGTCTACAAAGAACTACGTGAACTTGATCCCTATATATACAAGGGTACGTAGGCACCTTGAGAACATGTTATTTATAAGCCTCGCAATACACCTACGAGATTCTTGAGAACACACGACACAAGCCTCAGGGGAACTCGCGAGATTCTTGTAAACGCTCTCGAGCTCAGTTCAACTACCACAAAAACCTCTATTCTCCATAGATTAGTTGATCGTTAGCATTTACAACTCACCATAAACCTCTCAAAAGTTGTTACAAAATCCACTCATCAACATTGACGCTAGAAAGAGGGCAGAGTTATCATATTAAGAGTAGAAAGATGGCAGGCAGTTCTGATAGCGAAGCAACGTAATCAATAGAGAAGGAACCCCAAAGAAAAAAATCAAACCCCGAGAGCAAAGAAAATTACACCTGCTGACGTCCTAGAGAATCTCAAGTTGATTGGAGAGAGGCTCACAACTTTGAACAAACAACACATAAGAAGAACAATCCCAAAGTAAGGATGATATTCATGGTGGTCAAAAGAAGCAGTATAGTTAATAAAAAGAGAAAAATAGGGGCTTTACACTAACCCTACACAAGCTATACATGGAGTTTCAAGCACAAAGTAACAGAGGAACCAAAAAGCACTGTAAGGAAGCTTTGGATGGATTACTTGCGTGAGGAAGATGTTTGAAGATAAGGAACCTAATGCAGAAAATCAGAATTCTAAGGCTCCAATTTTTTATCCAACTTCGCAGAATAAACTGCTTTGATCTGGAAGGTTATAGGTACAATATGATATACCGTTAGAAAGGTATCGGAGTCTAGTTTTCAGCAAAATTCATGGCTCGTAAAAATACTTTTTCTACAAAAAGTTATCCCACTTTTAGTAAGGGGTGGTCAAGCTGTCCAGAATGAGCTTTTCTAAGTAAAAATTCTGTATTAAGATAACAAAGCAAAGAAGGTGAAGCTCGAATTGAAGAAAACATGCAGTACTCAACTTCCCGAATGAATATTCAATGACTTGTTAGAGATTAATGAAGAATTGTGAAGCTTCCCGGAGTTAGTTTTTCATTAAAGACAAGCTTCCCTGAAGAACTGGGGGGTAGTATAATTACAATAGGACGTGGTAGTTTGAAAATTGAGGATTTCAAAACATTGAGAATTCAGGTCCAGGAACCTCACCATCAGGTCCAGGAAGCTCATGATTTGGTTTGGGAACCTCGCGACTAGGATGTAGTTTGGGAATCTCACGGCTAGGATGCAGTTTAGGAACCTCAAAGCTCATATTTAGTTCAGGAACCTTACGGATTGATGTGGTCTAGAGTATCTTGAGGAGCAGCATGCTTGCATCATGAACATGTCAATGATTTTTCAAATCTTAACGGAGGCTTCCACTTCACATCTGATCAGTCTACAGAAGATCCAGGTGATACATCTCCTTTTATGCTTACATATTCGTAGAAAACCTCCCAGGTACGCGCAACAAACTCTTATTATTCATAAAGCATGCTTAAATATTTATGTTGTGAGGTCTTATATGCAATAAAGCTATGATTATGTCTTGATTATATTTCTTGAAGTTAGAATGCATATGTACCTAACAGATTGTAAGTTCCTTGATATTTATCCGCATCTCGCATGTTCTAGATATTTACTTATAGCTCATAGGTTCCTTGATATTTACCAGTAGCTCACATGTTCCTTGTTATTTACTTGCACGTCGCAGATTCCTTAATGTTTACCTGCAGGTCACAGGTTCCATGATATTTGCTTGCATCTCGCAGGTTCCTTGATATTTACCTGTAGTTTCAGGTTTAGTTATATTTACCTGTATCTAACAGGTTCTGCGTTACTCATATGTTGATTTTAGTAATAGTTTCCAGGTTTAGTTGTTTTACCAACATCTAGTAGATTATTTGCTATTTTCTTGTAACTGACATGTTGCAGGTTCGTTGATATTAACCTGAAGCTTGTTTGTAACAACTTCCAGGTTCATTGAAATTTGTTATAAGCAAATTGTTGACAGTTTCTGATAAGCAGCTTCTTCCTTGAAGTTCCCAGCCAGCTGATACCTGGATAGAAGAAATTGTACTTATATTAAGAGCTCCATGCATTTAGAGGATTAATCTAGTGCCCTTATGGATTCTCTTTGTGCTCCATTCAAGGATTCACTTAAAACCTAGAAGGACTTACTAAGTTCCCTAAGCATATCCATGTATTCACTTAGTGCCATTATGGATTCTCTATGTGCCCGCATAGGTTCACTTAGAGCCCAAAAGGATTCACTTGGTGCTTCATGCATCCACGCACATCTGTTTGGTATCTTAATGGATTCTATTTGTACCTTTTTAGGGATTCATTTGGTGCCCAATTGGTTACGATTTTTGCTCTTAGCAGAGGTTCACATAATGACCAGTTGGATTCACCTTATGCCCTTACAAGGATTTGCATAGAGCCCAGAAAGATTCACTTTGAAAAGCCCTGTAAGCTGCAGGCACTCGATAGCCAGAAAAGATTTTCAAGCACGAAAGATTCACTTTGAAAAGCCCTATGAATTGTAGGCACACATTCAAAAGTCCCATAAGCATGTGGGCACCTAGTTAAGGGTTTCGGGAACCTAAGCATGGGTAACCTAACCTAGAGTTTGCTTGTACTTAAAAAAGCCTTCAAAGGGATTCACCTTGTGCCCGTACGGATTCACTTGGTGCCCTTAGCATTTGAAGGGATTCAATTTGTGCCCTTACGGATTCACTTGGTGCCCCTAGAATTTCAAATGATTCATCATGTGCCCTTGTGCCGTCAAAAGGATTCACTTGATGCCACAAAGGAATTCACTTAGTGCCCAACCGGATTCTCTTCGTGATCTTGCCATGATTCACCTAGAGCCCGGATGGATTCACTTCGTGCTCCCTAAAGCCAAAAGGATTCATTTGAAGCCCAGTCGAATTCTTTAAGTGCCCTTCTCAGGATTCACTTAAAGCTCAACTGGATTCGTCTTATGCCCTACCAAAGGATTCATTTGACGCCCAGTCAAATTCTTTAAGTGCCCTTCTCAGGATTCACTTAAAGCTCAACTGGATTCGTCTTATGCCCTACCAAAGGATTCATCTGACACTTAGTCAAATTCTTTAAGTGCCCTTCTCAGGATTCACTTAAAGCTTAACTAGATTCGTCTTATGCCCTACTAAGGATTCACTTAGCGCCCAATTGAATTCTCTAAGTGCCCTTCCTAGGATTCACCTAGAGCTCAATTGGATTTGCCTTGTGCCCTCAGTGAAGTGATAGATAGATGAATATTCTCATAAAGTTATATATGATCGAAACAGCTACATCTTCCAAGTTCAGTGATATTCAGTCGAAACAAACAGTTTTCAGTCAACCGCTTCAACAAGCTATGGTGTCATGACAGCTCGGGGGGTAGCTCAATTCCCCTATGTAAGCTTGCATAGAGAAGAGCTTCCATCTTTAAGGTTAAGTAACGGAACCTCAATCCAAACCGGCATAATGAAGCACAGATAAGTTCTACTTTCATGCCTTTATATCCTTAACTATCATGCACATTTTCTGTCAATGAGAGCTTATATTCTATCATGCTTAGATACATGTAGCTTTTAATGCGCATATTGTATGATCTTTAGAAATGAAATTTATGTAAACTTGTACTTAGGATGTTATCATGCCCTATAGGTTTACAGCTTATGCAACATATATGCTTAGTTTATGATCTCGAACGTGTTAGTTGAAACAACCTTTTATATAATTGATATACCACTTGAGAATGTAGCAGCATATATAATGTATATAATCATTCATACTTGTATACATACATCACTTATATGTGAGCTCTTCCGCACGTATTATCAATCTATTTTTTCTAGTTTTCTTAGTGTTATGCCCAGAATCACCATGGGCTAGATTTAGGTTGATTAAGTCATAGGATCCAATCCACAAGTAGTGTATGAGTCAGGAGACAGATCCAGTGCAAGTCATGAAGATCAGACATGAAGAAATGAGCATCAGAAAAAGATATTATCAAGAGTTTACAAGAATCAAGAGGTTCCCGAAGAACCAGAAGCTGAGCATATTACAAGAAGACCAAGTTCTTCCCTGCAGAAGAGCCCGAGTCAGCCTAACAACAGCAATAGAAGCAGAAAAAAGTACATGGGAACCATAGAAAGGTTCCTCAGACTAATATATTTGTTATTTGTGCAGGTATAGTTTCCTGTAGAGAAGTTCTTGAGAAATAGGTTCCTGAGCGTAGACAACAAAAAGATCTAGAAGCCAGCCAGACAGAAGCAGACTCATTATTGGAGAGTACTCCTCGGATGCAGCTGATCCTAGATTACCTCTAATAGATAGACATTAGATAGTCAACCAAACAGTAGCTTAGAAGATGAAACAACCTCTCGAGCAATTAATTTATGATTTTCAAGGTTAACCTCGTGCCCCTTTAATGATTCATCTAGTGCCCTATTGGATTTGTTTTGTGCCCTCAGCATAGGATCACATAACGCCCAATTAGGTTCATTTTATGCCCTTATTTGGATTCACGTGGTTCCCTTGACCATCTTAAGATTCACCTTAACCCTTTTAAGGATTCATCTAGTGCCCTATTTGATTCGTTTCGTGCCCTCAGCATAGGGTCACATAACGCCCAATTAGGTTCACTTTATGCCCTTATTTGGATTCACGCGGTTCCCTTGACCATCTTAAGATTCACCTTATCCGTTTTAAGGATTCATCTAGTGCCCTATTGGATTCATTTTGTGCCCTCGGCATAGGTTCACATAACGCCCAATTAGGTTCACTTTATGCCCTTACTTGAAGTCACATGGTTTCTTTGACATTCTTAAGGTTCACTCAGTGCCCAATTAGATTCGCTTTGTGCCCTTGTCAAAGGATTCACTCAGCGCCTAATTGGATTCACTTTGTGCCCTTGTCATGATTCAAGCAAGAAGATAAAGACCTGCATGGTTCACTCAGAAGAAACATGGGAGCATTGAAGGGATTGGACCTTAAAATATTAGGCTATTTAGGTTTCTCTCGCATCCTATGACTTCGAGGAACCGGGGGTAGTTGTTGTGCCCAAAATCTCCATGGGCTAGATTTAGGCCCATTGGGCTTAAGGATCCAATCCGTATGATTAATATGGGTTATGATTGAGGTCCCTTAAGTTAAATGGGGATAAATAGCATGTGAAATTGATCTGGACAGGTTCAGATTTCTGGGAGACAGGTTCCTGTAGACAGGTTCTCGAGAGACAGCTTCCTGCAGACAGCTTCCCGGGAGACAGGTTCCTGCCGACAGGTTCCTGAGAGACAACTTCTCATACGAGAACAGATTTATGCCAGCAGATTTATAGTATGATTAAGCCTCCTATTCTTTAGGAGCACGTTATTAACATCAACTCCTTATTGGAATGTATTCCTTGGGCGCAGATGATCCTTGAATACATCTAATAGGACTAGAACTAGTAAAGACACTCCTAGTCGAGCTAGAACTTGATTTCTACTCGACTTAGGTCGCTTATTCGTGGCTGAATCTGGAGAAAAGAAGTTCCCCACGAATTAAGAACCTAGAATATTGCTGCCTAACCAGACTTCTAGTCTACAAAGAACTACGTGAACTTGATCCCTATATATACAAGGGTATGTAGGCACCTTGAGAACATGTTTTTTTACAAGCCTCGCAATACACCTACGAGATTCTTGAGAACACACGACACAAGCCTCAAGGGAACTCGCGAGATTCTTATAAAAGCTCTCGAGCTCAGTCCAACCACCACAAAAAACCTTCATTCTCCATAGATTAGTTGATCGTTAGCCTTTACAACTCACCATAAACCTCTCAAAAGTTGTTACGAAATCCACTCATCAACAATGCCCTTATTTGGATTCACTTGGTTCCCTTGACATTCTTAGGGTTCACTCAGTGCCCAATTAGATTCGCTTTGTGCCCTTGTCAAAGGATTCACTTAGCGCCTAATTGGATTCACTTTGTGCCCTTGTCACGATTCAAGCAAGAAGATAAAGACCTGTATGGTTCACATAGAAGAAACATGGGAGCATTGAAGGGATTGGACCTTAAAATATCAGGCTATTTAGGTTCCTCTCGCATCCTATGACATTGGGCTTAAGGATCCAATCCGTATGATTAATATGGATTATGATTGAGGTCCTGTAAGATAAATGGGGCCAAATAGCGTGTGAAATAGATCTGGACAGGTTTTGGTTCCTGTAGACAGGTTCCTGAGAGACAGGTTCCTGCAGATAGCTTCCCGAGAGACAGGTTCATGAGAAACAGCTTCCTGTACGAGAACAGATTTATGCCAGCAGATTTATAGTATGATTAAGCCTCCTATTCTTTAGGAGCAAGTTATGAACGTAACTCCTTATTGGAATGTATTCCTTGGGCGCAGATGATCCTTGAATACTTCTAATAGAACTAGTAAAGATACTCCTAGCCGGACTAGAACTTGAGTTCTACTCGACTTAGGTCACCTATTCGTGGCTGAATCTGGAGAAAAGGAGTTCCCCACGAATTAGGAACCTAGAATATTGCTGTCTAGCCAGACTTCTATTCTAAAAAGAACTACATGAACTTGATCCCTATATAAACAGGGTACGTAGGCACCTTGAGAACACGGTTACAAGACTCGCAACAAACACCTACGAGATTCTTGAGAACACACGACACAAGCCTCAAGGGAACTCGCGAGATTCTTGTAAACGCTCTCGAGCTCAGTTCAACCCCAACAAAAAAACCTCCATTCTCCATAGATTAGTTGATCGTTAGCCTTTATAACTCACCATAAACCTCTCAAAAGTTGTTACGAAATCCACTCATCAACAAAGGTTATATGTTCAATTTTAGAATAAATAAAAATTATGTTTGTGTGAATGTAGTTAATGATTTAGAAGCTGGTATCAAAAAAGTGAAATGATTGTTTGTACAACCTGGGTTATAGGGTTTGATTCCCACTAAACACAATCTTTTTTTATCATTAATATAATAAAAGGACATATTACAAATTATTAAATAACACTGAAAACCCAGGAGATCGGAAAGAAGAGTTTAAGATAGTTTTCTTGAATTTGCTCTTTTTTAATGTTTTTATTAAAATTCTTTTCTTGCATTAAGTATCTTGTTAATGACATCTTAATTAGTCATTAATTATGTAACACCCCCAGATCCGGGGTCCGGGATCCAGTCGTTACGGTCTCCAATTCTGTCCACAATACTTGAACTTACCTCAACATAAAATAATATACATCTTTATGACCCAACACAACAATATAAAACACACTCGTTATAGTCCCAGAGATGAAATCAGAGTAACAATCAAATTTTATTAATCACATTATGAGTTTTTACAATCCAAAAGAATTTCAATATAAATACATACTCTTTGCCATCCAATTACATAAGTCATACTAGACCATATACTTGGTACTGAAAGAATAAATCTATCCTACCAATAGCTGTCTCTTTCGCTCTGGTAGTCTCATCGTCCTCGCCAGCGTCGAGTGCGCCTTGTGCGAGTCATCTGGTCTAGCTGTTGTTGTGATATAATAATAAAGCAAGGGTGAGCAATAGCCCACCAACAATAATATATAACTGAACGATAATATATAACAGTTCAAAAGTATCTTTCAAACCATATGCCATGCATTTACGGAAATGATGCCATTATAATATGAACGATGAAGTTACGAGGTAACTCAAAGTATTTGTTTGTAGAAATATCTGCTACATCAAAAGTAAGCGAGATATTCTCATTGCCATTAAAAGAGGAACTTGCATGAAAAGATTGCAATTCCAGTTATGAACACTTTTCCAGCTCTGCCAACAGTAATCATGTTGCAGGAAATAAATAAGTTTGGATGATGAACCAATGATGGAGTATTCACCGCGCCCGCTGTTCCAATCTTGATGATCAGTCGAGATCGTACAGCTCAAATTAGATTTACTACCGGTAGAAGGAAGAACTGACGGCTTTACTTGTCTACCGCCTTACTAGCTCTCCCCGGCCAACGGTTGGGCCAAAGGGGATGGACCGGCGCTACTCGGCCTCTTACACGACTCCTAGTTCAAAAAGAATTCATGATTCTGAATGTAACGTTCGTCCCCCTTTCCCCAAGTATAATACTTGTTGATAAGACTCCACAAAGTAGTCGTATCTAGTTGGAAAGGAAAATTCACCAATAACTTCCAAGCTATTGCTTGGTAACGAATATCAACTTGTTCCAACCATCTTACCCCTCGAAAGATGAGAAGGTAAACAACGACTTAATAAGTCAATAGCACCCGAGTTGCGAGTGAAGAGAATACTTTATGACCGGGAAGTCGACAAGATAAATATCATTTTCCAAGTAAGGTTCCCTTATTATTAGGGAGATAGACTCAAAGAAGAATGATGTCTGAGAACCTTTCTTGATATAAGATTAATAATAATATGACTCCGAAATATTTTCCGTAATAATCGAAGAAGATAAACCTTATTGAGGTTATTCTAAGTAGGGAATAAATATTCAGAGAATATTTATTGAATTAAACATATTTAAAGAATATTTAGGAATATGAAAGAATATCTTTAATCAGAGTATTTCCCAAAATAATCCTTGAAGAAATATCAGAAGAATATTTATTGAATAAATAAATATTTAAATGAATATTCAAAATAATATTCATTAATTAATAAGACCTAAAAGGAATATTTAAGATAATATTCATCATTAATTAGGAATTTAAATGAATATTAAGAAAGTAATATTCATTTAATGAATAATATTCTAAATGAACATCAAGTAATATTCATTTAGTAATCCAAGCTTTAAAGGAATATTCGAGATAATATTCGATAAATAAATCAAGCTTCACATGAATATTAAAATAATATTCATCAAGTAATTAATATCTTAAATGATTATTCAAAAGTAATATTCATTTAATAAAATAATATTCTAAATGGATATTCAAATAATATTCATTTAGTAGTCCAATCTTTAGAAGAATATTCGGAATAATAATCGCTAATCTATTCGACTCTTAATGAATATTGAAAAATATTATTCGTCGAATGGTTACGTTCAAATAATTATTTGAAGTAAGGATCGTTAAATAAATAATCTCGAACGAATATTCAAATAATATTCGTCGCCCAAATAATGGAAAATATTTACTTAAATATTTTCCTCCGAGGTAATCTCGATATGTCAAGAAATATTGACTCCCGGTCTATATTTGATGAATAAGATGTATACGCCCTTCTATGAGGGTCTTACAATAACCGGCTTATAATTGATACGTTAGCTATCTAATTTATATGCCAATAAACAATCAGGGAACAAGCATAACGATATAACTGGAAAGTAGGCATGCATGCTATGGCATATGTATAACAGAAAACATATATATATATATTCAATCACAACAACAGCCTAAAAGAAGGGAATTGAAACTTGCCTGGTAGTCGAGTATGGTAAGGGGTAGTGGTAGCGGGTCCCGGGTCAACTTGGTGATCTATAAATAGCCAAGGCATTCAGGATTAATCACTTAACATCTTAAAAGTTAAGTTATACTTAAATCGAAACACGTTCTCGAGTTATCTCGTTATACCCCTTTTAGTGGATTCCTTTTATCATCGATCCGACCCGACATTCGTTCGTTAATACGACATGTCACTGTACTTACACTTGGGACATACTTAAGTCATACAAGTTCTAAAGTCGATAGTTACGAATCAATATTATACTCCGAGTTTTATCGCCCGTTTTTTAAGTGTTTTACCGAAGTTATAATCAAGCGGGTTTTTAGGGGTTCGTTCGCGTTTAACTTTGATTCCAACATTTTTATAAAATCGGAAAACGATCCGTTTCACATGAGGTTTTCTCTCACACCTTCCTTTTTACCTATAGTATTTAATTACCAATACCCATTTCTCTTTATGATTCCAGCCAAGAAGACTCGTAAAAAGAAGGATCAATCATGTTATATATTTCAGGAGCTAGATCAGTTGCCGAGAAACAAGTCAGAATTGCCTCAACAAAAATGTACGGAATTGGGCAGAATGGCACGGGCACGTCCAAAGTAGAAAGTATTTAATTACCAAGATTCGCCACTGACTTACGTATTTTACGAGGGTTCAATTTCAGTTACGAATTCTCGTTTACGGTTTCGAACTACTTTTCGTAATTTGACCATAACTCCTAAACCGTAAGTCGGAATGTTTCGATTCTTGCTCCACAACGATCTATGACTCGAGAACTATAAGGTCAGTCCGTAATTTCACTAAGGTCAGGCATCTATCCTAATTGTTATGCTCAAATTTTAAGAGTTTATGAAATTTCAGCATTACGACGGCTATAACTCGGATATTTCCAAAATCAAAACCCTCCAAATAATCATTCAATCCACCACCAACACTCATGGGCACTATTTATCATCTCCCTCACTGTCTCAACAGGTCTTGGAGCCACAAAACATATATAAATCTTTTTATAACACCCACACAACATACATGTTCTAAATCATGAATACAAGCCATAAACATTATCAAATCTCATCTAAAACTCCATTAAAACTCAAATAAAAGACTAGGGTTCTTGAAGTTTATACCTTCCTTGGAGTATGTAAGACCTTAATAAACCTTGATCAATCCTTAGAACACCTTAACAAAGCTTGGATCATCCAAACAAAACAAGAAATCAAAGATTAGATCTTGAAAACACTATTCATCATCACTTTGATGATTTTTGAAAACTATGCTAGAGATGGAATTTGAAGCTCAAATTTCTAGGAGATCATGTTGATATAGTAAGGAACTTACATGATTTATTTCATGGCCATTGAAGGTCAAGAGGTTGGACTTTGATTTTGCTAAAAAGGAGCAGATTTTTTTTTGCTCTTCATGGAGTTCTTGGCTTTGCTTCCTTTGTTTTGCTTTATGCCTAAATAATTGTAATACTTGGCATATATCTTGGATGCATCCTTTACTTTTGTGTTGTTAGCTTGCTAGTGGTCCAAGTGTTGCCCTTCTATTGGTCCACTTGTTGGCACCACATTAAGCATACCTTTTTTGGCACAAATGCAACTTCATCACTACACTTGTAGTTGACTTACATGAAAGTCACTTTGCTTACCCATACTCCATCCACTTGCACATATTTGTCTCTTGGTTCTCTGCTTGCTTCTTTGTCCAGTTATTACTCAATTCATTGATCGTTCGAAGGAATATCTCGAAGATTTCTAATTAGGGTTTTACCGGAAACCATCTTACTATTTATACTATCATTCTCAATTCTCTTTAATAATTCTTGAATCCAAATTCCTTAAATCTCTTCAATAAACCCTTAAGTCTTTATGTGTCCAGGAAATTCTCGGGGAAAATAAAAGTACTATTTTTCAGAATCCGACAGCTTTTACATACACTTATTTTCCCCCTGGATCACTAATACGAACTCGGAAATCCGTTCCGAATACTTCTATATAGTGTCGTCTCATAATATTCCTAAATCCATCAAAATCACTATTCATCCATTTTTCTTTACTCATCCTTTTAGGGTTGTACAATTGTCCCTAATCTCTTTCAATCGTTCATTAACATTTTTACGGACCTACTGGACCAATAACAGATATCGATTTGGAAGACATATGAATAATCTTCTCCTTTAGAATTATCAAATCTCAACTCCCTAGGAGATAGATAATTCTTATCTAAATTTTCAACCAATAGTATTCTTCAAGACATATAAATATTTAAATCGAATTCCATTCCTTCCATTCATTATCTCAATCGTTACATCGTAGTCGTAATCACTATTCACCATTACCTCAGTACATAATAAAAAGGTTTTAATTATATCCAAAATTTGGGGTTCTTACAGTCTCCCCTCCTTAAAAGGATTCCGTCCCGGAATCAGGTAGGAAGCAAAGAGTCGTTTGTCTGTTGTTTACTTTTTAGCTTCCCGGTCAATTCTTAGTCGTTCTACCCTTTCTCAGCACATCTTCTAGTGCTACAATCCATACTTTATTCTTTTTCCATCAACTTTGCTACTTTTCGTACAACACACTATCCGGGTTATGATCTTACTCAGTCTTATCCTTATTGATACCTGCAGTAACATTGGTATCACTATCACCCTGCGAATTCGGAGGTAACCTCGCTCGTACTGTGCATTTCCTGATCGCTTTAATCTTCGCAATCTCGATCAATATAGAGAAGTGGAAAGATTTATTGAGAGATCACTATGATCAATTGAACATTTGTTATATTGCATAGTTAGTACAGAAGGGGGCCAGCCTTTAGTACTTGACAAGAAATTAAACAAGTTATGGTATTCCACTTAGACTTCTATCACATAGACAGATAGTCACGTAGCAGTACCTCCCCTTCTTAAAGGGTTGTTCTTCTCAATTCATAAAGAAGATGAATAAAAGAGAAGAAAACAAAAGAATTCTAAAGGATTATAGAAAGTTTTCATGATTGTAAAATATCATACTCAGAATTTACCTCTGAACTATAGAGGTTCATTAAGGAAGAAATTAATCATAATTATATCCAATACTATTTGATCGTAACCTCACGTGTCAACATATCTTGCTGCTTTGTCCACTATTCTCTGGACCTGTACTCTGGTTCAACCTTAGCAACACTTACTTTTGGAAAATCTTTGAACCTCTCATATTAAATCTTAGTTTCTCGCTTGACACCATTGTTACTAACATTCCATGTCACGCTACTAGCTTTTTCATATCTATAATATTAACACTATCAGGTTGTCATCTCGAGAATTCATCAGAAAACCCATGTATTAATCCATTCATAACATTCCTTGCTTTATATTCCGTAGTTGCTTTCCCCGTCTTTTCTTTATCAATCACATCCTTCTCATTATCTGATTCTTATTTACTTCTGTTATTTACTTTCACCTTCATCTCTTTATTGAGACACCTTTTGCACTTGGTACCTCCTTATCGGTATTCCGTGACATTTACTCTATAATCATCACGTTATTCCAATTTAAACTTTCCGAAATAAATCTGGCCCGATCTTTTAAATATAATCTACTTCTGCCAACCTTGTTTCTCATCACTTGTTCTTTTCTACCCGTGGTTTTCCACAGGTTGTTCTTCGTAAGTTAGACCAGGTCGTATATCTACTTGCTCGTACTCTTATCATCTATGGAGTATCTGTATTTTACTGGCGTAGCCTTGCCACATGAAAACCCGTTATGACCGTGCTATAAGTTTTGGGGGTAGAGCTGGCTCGAATGCCACCTTTCGAACACTTTTAAACTCTCAGATGGCCCAACAAATCTCGGGCTTAACTGTCCTTAATCCTTTTTACGGGAATACATTTAGCATCATGAATCATCAACCTCATATTCTCTATCTTGTCTGTGCAGAAGTACAGTAACACAAACTTGCTTGTCATTCACCAACGTGCCATTTAGCTTATCAATAGCAGCACTTTATTTATCTTTACGTTGTCATCTACTTTCTTAGAAGAAACGCCATTGCTTGTTATTTACGTAGTGCGTTAATAGCTAACCATACGGGTTTCAATCCTTTAGGGAGACAAAGTAATCACTATTCCTTATCCATAAGGAACACTTCCTGAACTTGATGTAGATATTACATGAAGTAGATAAAATTGCAGAAGGGTTTCAAGCATCGCAGCTATGTCAAGTTGATGAAACTACCACTCATGCAGCTTCCATAAAAGACTGGAAACTTAACGGTTTACTTTGTCAATTTTGTATCATGGTCCCAGTTTGCCTCAAAACGGGACCTTCTAAGGTACGTAATATGCTTAAGACCCATCAGGAATCGAATCTTTACTTAAACTACTATTACCGTCGATTCTTGCACAATCATCAGAAGGAATGTAAATTCCTCCACTCTGATATGACCTTCAAGGTCCTTCCAAATATCATTCTGTTTCTTCGGTATGAACATTTGTAATTATTCCTCTATACTTAGACTGTCGACCACCTCATTGGCCTTTCCTGATAATACTAATTTCTGGTAATCCTTGTTCTCTGGATACATTTCAATTCAAATTTTTCTACCTCATTCTCATCACTGTTGGGTGAAAGCATTCTCCCTTAATGCTCTGCTGAAGGAGAAAAATATAACTATCAGTCTTTTTCCATAAGTCATTGCTTCCACCTTCCCGTGGGAATTTTATCAAAGTTACCCTCAATCATGCCTAGGATATTTGTTTTCTTAGTTCTTTCTTGTACTAGGATAATCTCAACCTTCTTTGGTTCCATCCATACCTCATCATGGTTTCATACATGCCTCATCTGGCATTATTGTTATTGTGTCTTACATTCTCTTCCAAACTTCTGGTTGGAAACTCAGAATATTAACTTTTCCTTGTAAGGTTTCCTAGGTCGTCCTCATCATTCCTCTTGTATTTTCTAGGTACAGGGTATATCAAAACGTCATTGATCAATACTCTAATAATTCTACCTATGTCCTTTCCAGAACTCTTTTTAATAATCCTTACCGGTCATTGTTGCCTTAGCAAGTCCAACTCATATCATCTGAATTCATAATGTCTTTATTAGGGTTAATGCCATCCCTTATGCATTCCCCAGGGTTTGTCTTAATTTATGGATATCCTATCCTTAATTCAACTGCCAAGGAATTCTTGCATCCTATATTTGGCAATCAGATCATGTATCCCTAATAAGGGTGTCTTTTCAATCATTCTCATTTGATAATCGATTGGTAACTTAATGCCACCCTCTTCTTTCAGATAGTTATCAGCCTATTTGGCCTTCCAAAAGGCAATGTATGCCTATATGCTCTCTTACAGAACTTGGTAATGGTAGCAAGGATGTTTTGGAAGATATTGGTCGAGTTCAACGTGAATCTTTTAGTACTCATCGTTCTTCTCAAAGGTACTTGCCTTAGACAAAATTTCTACAGCATACTGATCCATCTCTGACCATTTCTATACTCTCTTCATAAACCTTCGTTGTTTACTTTCCTTAGTCATAATATATTCATGGTATTCATGATACCCTAACATCATACATCTCAAGTCATTATACTTCTATTTTTTTTTCGTAATCTTGGACGATCATATACACATGAATCACTTTAGTACGGGTGACCCCATTCCAAAAGTCTAGTAAATTCCCAATCCAAACATGGGTTGCAAAGGGTTCAGTAGAAGATTCCTACAATCTCATTAATATTTCCGTCATATCAGAAGCCCTTGCAGTCGGTGCTTACTTAGAAGCAACCCTGCTTTGTCCTTTTATTGCTGGTCTAGTCACTTGATAGTCCTTTGTGACTTGGCCTCAACTGGCCACACTAAAATAAAAATATATGATTTTAGGGGTTGGCTAATAGCATTACTTTTCTAGCAATTGCTGGCATAGTGCCTTCTTCTTTGATACCTTTCTACCTTTCCAAAATTTACTTCATATAAGTCTTAATCGGCTACTCAGCGCCGTCTCCGGTCACCTTTCCTCTATTTTTATCTTCTCAACTATTCTTATCACTCCCACGTGCCCCACAAGCTTACCATTCCTGGCATAACAGCCTTTTCACTTAAGTCAATCCCGGAATTTCTCAGTCCGGCTGGTTTCTTACTTACATTTCCTGTTTTCGTCCAATCTCACTTCATCATTGTATTTCTACAATCAATCGCGATAACCAGGGTCTGTCCACCAACCCATATAGCGGTTACTTTACCCAATTCACGGGGTTCGCCCCAGTTTCTACTCTCTTCCATGATGTTCTCTGATAATCAGAAAGACAAGGTTTGGCAAAATTCGTTGAAATTCTTCCCAGAATTAGGGAAATTTTGGTCAATCTATCCATCTACTGGTAACATTAAGGAAACCGATTTCGAAACCTGGAGAATAGTTTAATGAACCTCCAAGCAGGTAGAACCGTAGGCAGTCATAATTAACGAAATAATCATCATCAGGTTGGAAGTTTAACCCCTGGAGAGGAACCAATTATATATATCCCTTAAAAGGGAATCAACAGTTTTAAACTGAAACTTGTCGCAACGTCCTGATGCCTATATGTCCTGATACCTATACGTCCTGATATTCAATATTACCAAATGTCAGTCTACCTGACTACTAGTCTCAGAAGGAACATTACCGTCGGAGTTGGTTGTCCCACAAAATTGGCAGTACTAAGGCCATCCGATCTGCTGGACCGCGCTGTTCGAATGCATTCGCAAGTACTTTGTCGTGCTGCGCAAGCACACATCATAATCCTTTATGCGAAGCGTCGTTGGAAGCACAAAGTCTCTTTTTTTTTCCATTAAGCAATGCCAACTCTTGGTCATTACCAATTTCATTTTTTTAGCTCGAGGAAGATTTTCTCACATTTTTCTCTTTAACTACTGATCATATTACTTGATCCATTATAATTCCGCGTCGGAGTAAACTTAAGGTAACTACTATAATTCATTCAAAGAAAAGAAAGAATTTAATATTCCTCTGAATCACATGCATCTAACATTTCTGGTTCATCATTTTACTGAGTTGAAATTAACCCTATACTCAGTCTCTGGCAGTAGTCTCATTACGAGTTCATCTTGACCCACTGGTCTTATCTTCCAGTAGGTTCTGAGATCATTGTCTTGCTTACTACTTCCTTATATGACTTTTTCCAATCATGCTATCACTTCCCAATGTCTTTACTTTCTAACTGATTCATTCATAAAATGAACATTTCCCTGAATAAAACCACTTCATCAACCTCAATTTGGTTCCATAAATTACAACCTATGACATCTGCCTTCTCATGGCGAATTATTATTGACAATATTCATACTTATTCATTTATCAAATGATATGGCACTTACTGCCTCTTCTCAACTATTCCTAGGGACTCTGCTCCTCGTCTTATATCGATGCCTTTGATAATCATACATCCTTCTAGCACTCTTTTCGTTAATATGAAAGTCTCTAATGATTCTCATCTATTCCCGTATAAGATCTCAAGTAATTCTTCCCATCCGTCTTACTTGCTGGTACTACCTCCAGTAGTCTGGCCACGAATCCAACATGAATCTTCAGTTCTCTTGCTAATAGCTTAGTTCTTTATGCCCACTTTTCTGTGTACTATACCTTAATCATCTCAGTCTTTCTGGCTACAGCCTTCATTCCTCGAGGGTAAGCTCCTTATCCTAACAGGATTTTTCTTATCTGCTGGAACCTCTTCCGGGTATCCCGTAGGGTACTCCATCGAATTTACCCGCTGATCTTCAGCACATAAAGCATCATCGCGCTGCTGCTCTTATGCCTCAAGGTTTGTCGCCTTATTCGTCGATACGATATCGAGCTAAGTTACTATCATGATACTTAAGAGTTCCCATAAGGGTTTTATACGTCATCACAACCTTAAGTAGTCCGACTACGAACTTGGCAAGAGTTCTTATTATCTTAGTGAATTTATTGTTTTAACGTCGCCTCATCTCTGGGGTTTATAACGTACGCTCTGATACCACTTCTGTAACACCCCCAGATCCGGGGTCCGGGATCCAGTCGTTACGGTCTCCAATTCTGTCCACAATACTTGAACTTACCTCAACATAAAATAATATACATCTTTATGACCCAACACAACAATATAAAACACACTCGTTATAGTCCCAGAGATGAAATCAGAGTAACAATCAAATTTTATTAATCACATTATGAGTTTTTACAATCCAAAAGAATTTCAATATAAATACATACTCTTTGCCATCCAATTACATAAGTCATACTAGACCATATACTTGGTACTGAAAGAATAAATCTATCCTACCAATAGCTGTCTCTTTCGCTCTGGTAGTCTCATCGTCCTCGCCAGCGTCGAGTGCGCCTTGTGCGAGTCATCTGGTCTAGCTGTTGTTGTGATATAATAATAAAGCAAGGGTGAGCAATAGCCCACCAACAATAATATATAACTGAACGATAATATATAACAGTTCAAAAGTATCTTTCAAACCATATGCCATGCATTTACGGAAATGATGCCATTATAATATGAACGATGAAGTTACGAGGTAACTCAAAGTATTTGTTTGTAGAAATATCTGCTACATCAAAAGTAAGCGAGATATTCTCATTGCCATTAAAAGAGGAACTTGCATGAAAAGATTGCAATTCCAGTTATGAACACTTTTCCAGCTCTGCCAACAGTAATCATGTTGCAGGAAATAAATAAGTTTGGATGATGAACCAATGATGGAGTATTCACCGCGCCCGCTGTTCCAATCTTGATGATCAGTCGAGATCGTACAGCTCAAATTAGATTTACTACCGGTAGAAGGAAGAACTGACGGCTTTACTTGTCTACCGCCTTACTAGCTCTCCCCGGCCAACGGTTGGGCCAAAGGGGATGGACCGGCGCTACTCGGCCTCTTACACGACTCCTAGTTCAAAAAGAATTCATGATTCTGAATGTAACGTTCGTCCCCCTTTCCCCAAGTATAATACTTGTTGATAAGACTCCACAAAGTAGTCGTATCTAGTTGGAAAGGAAAATTCACCAATAACTTCCAAGCTATTGCTTGGTAACGAATATCAACTTGTTCCAACCATCTTACCCCTCGAAAGATGAGAAGGTAAACAACGACTTAATAAGTCAATAGCACCCGAGTTGCGAGTGAAGAGAATACTTTATGACCGGGAAGTCGACAAGATAAATATCATTTTCCAAGTAAGGTTCCCTTATTATTAGGGAGATAGACTCAAAGAAGAATGATGTCTGAGAACCTTTCTTGATATAAGATTAATAATAATATGACTCCGAAATATTTTCCGTAATAATCGAAGAAGATAAACCTTATTGAGGTTATTCTAAGTAGGGAATAAATATTCAGAGAATATTTATTGAATTAAACATATTTAAAGAATATTTAGGAATATGAAAGAATATCTTTAATCAGAGTATTTCCCAAAATAATCCTTGAAGAAATATCAGAAGAATATTTATTGAATAAATAAATATTTAAATGAATATTCAAAATAATATTCATTAATTAATAAGACCTAAAAGGAATATTTAAGATAATATTCATCATTAATTAGGAATTTAAATGAATATTAAGAAAGTAATATTCATTTAATGAATAATATTCTAAATGAACATCAAGTAATATTCATTTAGTAATCCAAGCTTTAAAGGAATATTCGAGATAATATTCGATAAATAAATCAAGCTTCACATGAATATTAAAATAATATTCATCAAGTAATTAATATCTTAAATGATTATTCAAAAGTAATATTCATTTAATAAAATAATATTCTAAATGGATATTCAAATAATATTCATTTAGTAGTCCAATCTTTAGAAGAATATTCGGAATAATAATCGCTAATCTATTCGACTCTTAATGAATATTGAAAAATATTATTCGTCGAATGGTTACGTTCAAATAATTATTTGAAGTAAGGATCGTTAAATAAATAATCTCGAACGAATATTCAAATAATATTCGTCGCCCAAATAATGGAAAATATTTACTTAAATATTTTCCTCCGAGGTAATCTCGATATGTCAAGAAATATTGACTCCCGGTCTATATTTGATGAATAAGATGTATACGCCCTTCTATGAGGGTCTTACAATAACCGGCTTATAATTGATACGTTAGCTATCTAATTTATATGCCAATAAACAATCAGGGAACAAGCATAACGATATAACTGGAAAGTAGGCATGCATGCTATGACATATGTATAACAGAAAACATATATATATATATTCAATCACAACAACAGCCTAAAAGAAGGGAATTGAAACTTGCCTGGTAGTCGAGTATGGTAAGGGGTAGTGGTAGCGGGTCCCGGGTCAACTTGGTGATCTATAAATAGCCAAGGCATTCAGGATTAATCACTTAACATCTTAAAAGTTAAGTTATACTTAAATCGAAACACGTTCTCGAGTTATCTCGTTATACCCCTTTTAGTGGATTCCTTTTATCATCGATCCGACCCGACATTCGTTCGTTAATACGACATGTCACTGTACTTACACTTGGGACATACTTAAGTCATACAAGTTCTAAAGTCGATAGTTACGAATCAATATTATACTCCGAGTTTTATCGCCCGTTTTTTAAGTGTTTTACCGAAGTTATAATCAAGCGGGTTTTTAGGGGTTCGTTCGCGTTTAACTTTGATTCCAACATTTTTATAAAATCGGAAAACGATCCGTTTCACATGAGGTTTTCTCTCACACCTTCCTTTTTACCTATAGTATTTAATTACCAAGATTCGCCACTGACTTACGTATTTTACGAGGGTTCAATTTCAGTTACGAATTCTCGTTTACGGTTTCGAACTACTTTTCGTAATTTGACCATAACTCCTAAACCGTAAGTCGGAATGTTTCGATTCTTGCTCCACAACGATCTATGACTCGAGAACTATAAGGTCAGTCCGTAATTTCACTAAGGTCAGGCATCTATCCTAATTGTTATGCTCAAATTTTAAGAGTTTATGAAATTTCAGCATTACGACGGCTATAACTCGGATATTTCCAAAATCAAAACCCTCCAAATAATCATTCAATCCACCACCAACACTCATGGGCACTATTTATCATCTCCCTCACTGTCTCAACAGGTCTTGGAGCCACAAAACATATATAAATCTTTTTATAACACCCACACAACATACATGTTCTAAATCATGAATACAAGCCATAAACATTATCAAATCTCATCTAAAACTCCATTAAAACTCAAATAAAAGACTAGGGTTCTTGAAGTTTATACCTTCCTTGGAGTATGTAAGACCTTAATAAACCTTGATCAATCCTTAGAACACCTTAACAAAGCTTGGATCATCCAAACAAAACAAGAAATCAAAGATTAGATCTTGAAAACACTATTCATCATCACTTTGATGATTTTTGAAAACTATGCTAGAGATGGAATTTGAAGCTCAAATTTCTAGGAGATCATGTTGATATAGTAAGGAACTTACATGATTTATTTCATGGCCATTGAAGGTCAAGAGGTTGGACTTTGATTTTGCTAAAAAGGAGCAGATTTTTTTTTGCTCTTCATGGAGTTCTTGGCTTTGCTTCCTTTGTTTTGCTTTATGCCTAAATAATTGTAATACTTGGCATATATCTTGGATGCATCCTTTACTTTTGTGTTGTTAGCTTGCTAGTGGTCCAAGTGTTGCCCTTCTATTGGTCCACTTGTTGGCACCACATTAAGCATACCTTTTTTGGCACAAATGCAACTTCATCACTACACTTGTAGTTGACTTACATGAAAGTCACTTTGCTTACCCATACTCCATCCACTTGCACATATTTGTCTCTTGGTTCTCTGCTTGCTTCTTTGTCCAGTTATTACTCAATTCATTGATCGTTCGAAGGAATATCTCGAAGATTTCTAATTAGGGTTTTACCGGAAACCATCTTACTATTTATACTATCATTCTCAATTCTCTTTAATAATTCTTGAATCCAAATTCCTTAAATCTCTTCAATAAACCCTTAAGTCTTTATGTGTCCAGGAAATTCTCGGGGAAAATAAAAGTACTATTTTTCAGAATCCGACAGCTTTTACATACACTTATTTTCCCCCTGGATCACTAATACGAACTCGGAAATCCGTTCCGAATACTTCTATATAGTGTCGTCTCATAATATTCCTAAATCCATCAAAATCACTATTCATCCATTTTTCTTTACTCATCCTTTTAGGGTTGTACAATTGTCCCTAATCTCTTTCAATCGTTCATTAACATTTTTACGGACCTACTGGACCAATAACAGATATCGATTTGGAAGACATATGAATAATCTTCTCCTTTAGAATTATCAAATCTCAACTCCCTAGGAGATAGATAATTCTTATCTAAATTTTCAACCAATAGTATTCTTCAAGACATATAAATATTTAAATCGAATTCCATTCCTTCCATTCATTATCTCAATCGTTACATCGTAGTCGTAATCACTATTCACCATTACCTCAGTACATAATAAAAAGGTTTTAATTATATCCAAAATTTGGGGTTCTTACAAATTACATATATTAAATTTATTTTATTTAATTTATATAAAAGATTAGTAAATTTTATTTGAGCATTATAATTATTATTTCAATTATAAATATTAATTATATATATACAATTAAGATTAATTTTAGGTAAATTGACGAATTAAAATTGTTTACATTGCATCATTTTCTATTCCATATTCAAGATCGTTGCCTTTTCTTTTCAAACAGTTGTGGGACATTCGATCTTTACTTCTTCGTTATAAGTTATGTAAGTAAAATGATCTTTCGGTTAAAATTTAGAATTTGTATACAAATCATAATGACAAGTTTTTACTTTTGAACAAAAAAAATGAACCATTTTCTTGACCGATTTAGTTGATAAAAAGTTATACACATGTTGTTTCGTATATTAGGTTGAAATAAATTAATATTGCGATTAAATAAATGTTTATACTATTAAGAGAGTATGTACATGTTATGAGAGGGGTGTCTGTTTTAAAACACGATACTTTTATATTTAATAGTTATAATTTTTTATTGTAAAGTTTACGTTCGTATTATAATTGCTATTTTTATGTTTACTTTTTTTAAGATTATCAAAATTCTAGATATTTAATGAGAGTATTATTTCAACTAATAATTCATGTAAATTGTTCTAAATCAATTTTTTTAGAAATTATTTTATAATATCTTTTAATAATTTTTACATAATAGGAATTAATTTATCTATTTTAATATATAAAATGAAAATTTATTAACTACGCGAAGCGCAACTAAGTCGCTTAAACTTATTGAAGAACAAATTAAATAATTTACATAATCAAACTATCCCAAATTTACTAAACGTAAACACTTAGAAATATTTTTTTAAATATGTTATACATGTGTTGTTTATTATATTATGTCAAACTAAATCAATATTCGAATTACATAAATTCTTATATTATTACTGAGCATATCGACTTTAAAAAATATTATTTAATTATATTTAATATTTATAATTTTTTGTCATAATTTTTACGTTCGTATTGTAGTTGTTATTTTTCATGTTAATGATATTTTTAAAATTATCAAAATTCTTGATATATAAAGAGAGATTTTAACTATTAATTCATGCAAATTGTTTTAAATTACTTTTATTAGAAAATTCTTAAAATACCTATTAATTTTTTTAAATAATAAAAAATTATTTATTTTTAATATATAAAAAAGAAATGTATTAAACCCGTGAAGCGCGATTAAATTTTCTAGTATATAATAATGGAATAGTGCCATGGTTGAAGGTCAACCTTTGTTTCTCTCTATGAATATTCTTGGGATTACTCAGTTAATTTTGACCATTATTATTGTTTTTTTTGAAACAAAAACAATTGTATTCAACTCAAACGATCATAAGAAAGAGCCTCCAACAAACACGTAGGAGGAGACGTGAAATAAATATGGGAATTAACTAAACAAGGGATTCTAGCCAATTCATGAGCTACCCTGTTAGCAGTTTTCCGAACAAAATGAATTGAGGTATCAATCAAATTACTTAGCTTCTGTTTGCACACCTCAATAACCTCACCAACTTCTAGTAAATTCACCCCTGCACCTGTGATGGCCTTCTCTGTAAGGCTTGAATCTGTCTCCACTATTACTTTATTAAGATGAAGTTGTCTCTCCTGAATCCAAAAAAAAGCTTCTCTTACTCCTATAGCCTCCACCTCAAACACAGACTCCACCATAGTAAAACAAAGACATTTGCCTGCAATAAAATCACCCCGTTGATCTCTAAACACCATGCCTCTATTGAAGGTCTGCGCACCTAGGAAAACTGATGCATCCACATTCACCTTAAAACCTCCTATCTCTGGGGCTTGCCATTTATTGTTTGCCTTCACCTTGATCTTGCTTACTCCACTATGTTGAACTGCTTGACTTTTCTTTGCATTTTGCCATTCTGAGAGCATGCTGAAACTACTGTCCATTGCAAACGCAGGAGTAACAACTTTTGAGTCCTAAACTTTCTTGTTTCTCCACTGCCAAATCCCCCAAAGAACAATACATATTTGTACTATCTCCTCCGAAGGAGCAGTGTTAAGTTTTTCAAGAAGCCACTCGTGAGCATATTCAACTTCACTCCAATCATACACCAAATTCACATGACTCCAGCACTCGACAGCAAAATCACATCCATAGAAAAGATGTGCCATATACTCAACATCAGCCAAGCACATAGGACAGGTTATTGGGAGTCTCACCCCCTTCAGGCTTAGCCTTCGTCTTACTGGGACAACATTACGACAGAAACGCCAAATGAAAACATTAACTTTATGAGGTAACATATGATGCCAGACTCTACTCCACCCTTTACTTTGAGGCACACCATTCGTTCCAAAATTCAGACTATACCAATAGTGATAGCCAGACTTCGAACTATACATTCCATTATTCGATTCCGTCCACACAACCTTATCAACAACATCCCGTTGAGGAATAGGGACTTGCAGAATTGCGTCTGCATCAACCTCAAGAAAACGATCTCTAACAAGAGTAGTATCCCATCTCTTTTCACCAGGTACAAATAGACTAGATACCAACTCGTTTCTTCCTTCATAGAACGGGTTTTGTTTAACACGAAAATCATTCTTTCTCCTCAACCAAGGATCTGTCATTGCAACAATGCTGCTCCCATTACCAATCACCCATCTAAAGCCTTTACATAATTCTTCTTTTGTAGTCCAAATACCTATCCAAATGAAGCTAGAACCAATGCCCTTAGCTGTTTTTAACACATCTGAGTTCGGAAAGTACCTCGCTTTATACAATCTGGAAACAAGTGAGTTAGCATTATGTAAAAAAAATGCCAAACATGCTTACCAAGCAGGGCGATATTGAAACCATAAAGATTTCTGAAACCCAGACCCCCTTTTCTTTTTGCAGTGCTCATATTATTCCACGACAACCAATTTAACCCCTTCTGATTATTAGCATTCCCAGACTTCCACCAGTAATTGTTAAACAGCTGCTTAATCTCATGACATAAGGTTTTAGGGATAAGAAAACACGACATACTGTATGAAGGTATAGCCTGAGCTACATTCCTGATTAGAATAGATTTACCTGCTTGAGAAATAGGTTTAGATTGCCACGTTTGGATACGCTTACTTGCTTTCTCTTTCAAATAACTAAACACACGTTTCTTCGATCGCCTTACCAACGAAGGCAAACCAAGATATTTCGTGTTCGTTATCCCATTTTGCACTTCCAAGATATCAGAGATTGCTCTTTGCATATCATGCTTGACATTTTCTCTGAAATAGATACCCAATTTTTGAAAGTTAACCGACTGGCCAGAACAATTCTCATAGTTAACAAGCAGACTTTTGATATTTGAGGCCTCCTCAACCGTTCCCTGAAAGAATAAAAAGCTGTCGTCAACAAACAACAAATGAGACACTGTCGGAGCTTCTGGACAAATCGTACAACCATGGATAAGACCACTTCTTGAAGCTTCATCAATTTAGAAAGGCCTTCTACACAAAGCAAGAAAAGATAGGGGGAGAGGATCCCCCTGTCTCGAGCCTTTTCTCGGAGAAATTGGTCCTATTATTGAGTCATTTAGACAGAAGGTATAAGTCACTGTCTTCACACACATCATCATCCAATCAATCCATGTATCACTGAAGCCCATAATTTTCATTCTCTTTTGAAGGAAAGACCAGCTAACCCTATCAAAATCCTTGCTAATATCCAGTTTTAATGCAACCTCTCCCACACTTCCATGTCATTTCTTACTCATGTGGTGAATCACCTCGAATGGAACTAAAACGTTGTCTGTTATACTCCTGTTCTTAACAAACGCAGACTGATTCTCCGAAATGATACAAGGTAATACCTCCTTCAACCGATTGGCTAAAACTTTCGAAAGAATTTTGTAAAGGACGTTGCACAGGGCAATGGGACGGAGGTCTTTCAAGCATGATGCATTTTCTTTCTTCGGTATAAGGACCACATTGGTACTGTTAAGTTCACCAGGGAAACACTTCGTTTGAATCCATTCTCTACAGTAATCAAAAATCTCTCTACCCATGATTGACCAAAAGCTTTGAAAGAACGCAGGATTAAGTCCATCAGGACCCGAAGCCTTATCTGGATGCATCTGTTTAATGGCTATAGTGAACTCCTCGTAAGAAAATTCTACTGTTAACTTGCTATTCTGAATATCAGTTATCCGTCTGTGACTTACCATATCCATCCCCTCTTCGTTTCTATCTACAACTGTGAACAACTTCGAGAAATATTCATGAACCACACCACACATTCCCTCTTGGTTCTCCACTCTAATTCCATCATCATTAAACAAGAAATTATTCCTGTTTATTTTCTTTCTTGCAGAAGCAGAGGAGTGAAAAAACCTCGTGTTCTCATCGCCTTCATTGAGCCAAAAGAGTTTGGCTCTTTGTTTCCAGTAGCTTTCCTCCTGAGCTAAAAGAATATTCAACTTTTCTTTTTCCTCCAAGTAAGCTTTCACACTTTGTTCATCTACACAATCCACCAATCTGTCCAACATCGCTTTGTGCTCATTCACTTTCTCTAAAAATTTATGAAAAAACGATCTACCCCATCGAGCCATATACAAAGAAACATCATTCCGTTTAGGCAGAAGATGCACCACTGGAAGATTACACCAAATTCCAGACACATCTTTAACAAAACTCGGCTCCTTCAAGTTTTCAAACCGGAATCTAAAGGCCTTCTTCGAAATATTGACTTTAAATAGCTCTAACAAAATCAGTTCATGATCAGACACTGAGGTATGTAAGACTTTCAAATTATGCAACGGAAACTTACTCCACCAACTCATAGTAGCAAAACCACGATCAAGTTTTTCCCTCACCCAAGCATTTGTTCCCCTACCTTTTTCCCAAGTATATTTACCCCCATTTAACACGAGCTCAGATAACTGACAGTCTTCAATAGCAGAACGAAAACCATCAAACAGATACTGAGGATGTGGGATGTTCCCTTTTTTTATCTGAATCAAACAACAAGTCATTAAAGTCTCCCCAAATACACCAAGGCACAGGAGATAGACTAGCCAGTCTACGAATCAAATCCAAAGATTCTCTACGTCTCGTACGAACCGGGTAACCATAGAAACACGACAGACGCCAAGCCACATTATCCTTCTCCCTAACCAAAACATCAATGTGATGTTGAGAATACCCAATAATCTGACATTGAAACGGAAATTTCCAAAGCACTGCTAAACCTCCACTACGACCAATACGATCTACTGAAAAACAATGCTGAAAAGCAAACCTTACTCTAATCTCTTCTATCTTATTAGCAAACGAAATAGTCTATGACAAAAAAAGAAAGTTGGGTTTGTGATCCCTAAGTAGGTCACTTAAAACTCGAACTGTACGAGGATTCCCAAGCCCTCGACAGTTCCAACTAAGGCAACTCATTGTGACTAGCCAGCTTGCCCTGCAAGCTTAGCCAAAAAAAGAAGAAGAGGTCTCCATACAATCAATTTCAGAAAGAGTAGAGTCCTTATTTGTTTTATCACTTATGTTCACTTGGGTTACCTGGACGTGAGTGTCACTTCTTTGTCTTTTCCTCTCATCCAATTTAAGCCTATATAACTCATCAGAGTCTAGCCCAATGTCTCCAATTTTTTTTGAATTCCCCCCCTTCTGTTGAGGGTCAATAGATACAAATTTTGAATTTCCCGAGTTTCCAGCTCCATCAGTTGCAAACCCCCGTTGACTGCGCAAGCCCATCTCAGATTGCGAGAAATCATGGTTTTGAAATCCCTGGTTTCCTTGTGAAGGGTTATCTTTCCCAGATTCTCGCCCCCAATCGTCGTCGCCCTCCTTCCTGAGCCACTTGCTCTTGCTTCCACCTCCCATCCTTCGTGGTTGTGCTCGAAGCCACTGCCCCCACTCCTTATTGATCACTTCCTTTCCAGCATCAAGATTTTTCTTACAGAAACGTTCTGTATGTGATAGTAACCC
The DNA here is from genome assembly GCA_036435485.1 of Saposhnikovia divaricata. NCBI lineage: Eukaryota > Viridiplantae > Streptophyta > Magnoliopsida > Apiales > Apiaceae > Saposhnikovia > Saposhnikovia divaricata. The sequence goes on from CM071596.1 coordinate 59,267,192, forward strand.
ACAGACAAAACAAAAATTGCCCAATTTCTCATATTTGCAGTTCATCACCACCTCTGACTTATATTTCTTGCATATCTTTTTCTTTCTCTTCAACGGCTTACGAACATCCACCTTGGTTCTTAGACGCATAAACTCACGCCATATACTCGAGTTATTCTTCGAATCATACTGCAAAAACGTACCAAAAAAATTCCCAAGTTGCTTCCCTACCACCTCAGTCATGTACCCAACAGGTAAGTCATGAATTTGAATCCAGAAATTGACCTCAACCAGTGGAACTTTAGTAGGATCCTCCCCTGTTTTAATGATACTCATGACCAGTAAAGCATTATCGAACGTCTATGGCCCGTTCCTTAACACCCAATTTAAGTCATCCTTATGGTAAAATTGGAACAAGAATAGACCAGGCTTCAAATCCTTGATATTGATTCCCATTACAGGCTTCCAAAGATCGGCTAATTTTGATTTCATCGCTCTCACATTGATGTTCTTCTCCGCCAAGAACCTTCCTACTATGCATAACTCAAACCTGTTAACCTCCTCCTCCAAACCCTCCTAGAACACTAATTCCTCATTCTCCTCATTCTCTATATCGATCTCAGCCATTTGCATTTCAATATCATCCATAGTTAAACAAGAAACAAACTCACACAATCTTTTAAATAAAAGAAAGGAGAAACAACTCAACAGCTCTCACATAAGGAGAGAAAAAAAAATTCCTTTTTATGTCTTATTGGAAATAAGAGACTCACCATTATTATTGTTATGTTGTACATGAAAATATGAATTCTATTAAACTTAGTATAAAATAATCATCTATTGACAACTAAGATTCTTCTTTTTAATATTTTTTTCTATGTACGTACTCTATATTTTAGATAGTAAATCAAGAAAAACATGTAGAATATATTGAAATGAATGTTAAAATACATATTACGGGGTGAGATTCAAATTAGAAGCATACATTAAATTAGAAGTTATGACTAATCTATATCGTAGATTTTGTGTAACAATGATTGAGATTTATTCGTCGTGTATTATTTTAGTTTTGCTGCATCACACATGTATAATTAGAGAGTATGGTGTGTACACAATAGTTTATTTTCTAAAATTCATAATTTTTTTAAAGAATAAATTATTTTTCATGTAACCCATCTTGTACTTTATCATTATAATATTCTTTAAAAAATTATTATGACAAAAAATAATTGATAATAATTAAAAAATTATAAAAATATATAACGTTCAGCAACATAATATATTAAATAGTAATAAAAATTTTAATTTTAAATGATTTTATATAGAACCTAACCAAATAAAAAAAATATTGAATTTACCATCAAAAAACAATGTAATTGTCGAATGATGTTTTTTATAGTCTATCTATGTATCTATCTATTACTATATATTAAAATGGCAACATAAGGGCAAAAAGTGCCAAAAAAATATCTATAAAATTACTAAAATGCCCTTATTTATCAAATAATTACAAAAACGTCACTATACATTTATTTTTTTAAAAAAAAATTAAAGAGGGTGTTGGGAGTTGAACTCATGTCCTTAAACTTGAAAGTGATGATTTCAACCACTATGCTACATGTTAATTTTAGTCAAATTATGAAATTCATTCTCAATATGCGCAAATATTCCACACGTTATATTTCATTTTGGTCTCTTCTTGTAATCTATTTTACGAGTTAGAAAATTTATCTATACGAGTACCTTAAAATCATTTTTTAATGATTCTTTTGCAAATCTAACTAAACTTGAAAAAAAGTTGCGTAAGAATAAGCAGATACACAAAATTTAAATTGAAACTGGTCTATTAAAATCATAATTACATATTTTAAAAAAAGGATAACATTAATATTTTGTAAATTTATTTATCTATATTTAGTATATATTATCTCAAATTTATATGCCATTAGACTATAAATTGCATCGTCTATTGTACCAATTTCTATGTAATTTACTATACTCAACAATTTTTACGTAATATTTTTATCTATATGAGTTTTATTTAATAAAAGAATGTGAATTTAAAGATATTTAGGTCAATAAAATTTATAATCGAAATGAATGATATGATATTTAAATTTTGAACTCTATATCAATTATCACTTGAGTAATTAGATAAAATCCATATACATAGTCAAGTTAAAATACATTTACATTAATGTAATCAAGTAAAAATGATGATAATACATTAAAAAAATTAAAGTAAAATTTATAGTTGTATGAAATAATGTCCAGTATACTCAATTAATATTATCCATTGGTCCAATAAACTTGTTGACGGTGATTTGGTACAAACTAGCGTAACAGCCCGTGCAAGGCACGGGCCTCGATATAAATATCTCTAATTTTGTTCTAAGAAGAAGGTAGCGGTTGGTTTAATAATTTCTGATCTGAAAACTCGTAATTATGAAATTGTAATATGAGTAGTGATATGTGTTAATAGTGAATGCCAATACGGACTGTATATAGACGCCAATAATAATATTTTGGGTATGATGTACAAGTTTGATTTATGAACAGGGAGTTTGTAATTATAAATTTGAGAGGTTAAGATGATAATTTTTGTCTTTCCATAGTGATAGACACTGCTTTCCATATCAACACGATTACAACCGTCCATAATTAACCGCAAGGGGTAACATATTCATTAAAATATGTTAAGTAAAAATGACGTGATTTAACTATAAGATTTTGCTTCCCTTAAAATATGTCAATGTCATCTCTATTGCAAGTCTATAATGCAATGTTCTCACACGAGTCTTGAACCTGTAAAATCAAAATCCCTATAGAAAATAGAATGAGGTTGCAAAGAAAAATTTTAAAAAAATGACAAATAAAGAAATAATAAAATTATAGTTCATATCATTTTACATCAGATCAACTTGGAAGAACCATATTATGTTAGTTATATTTATCTTATATCTAAAAGTAGATTAGAAATTACGTAATATTCCGCTAAACAATCACATTCTTTCAAGATAAATGTAAATTTGAATATATATATATATATATATATATATATATATATATATATATATATATATATATATATATATATATATGGTTAACCAATTTTTTTTTTAAAACTAAATTGTATTTCATTTCAATAATTTAATATATACATAGAGATAAATGTTTGTAAGTTTTTTTTAATCCAAACTTAGAAACATTCATGTATAACCAAGAATTTTATCTTACCATTTTATTTTTCATGTTAATCATTTATAATAATAAAGAAAGTGTAGAATGTGTTTATTTTAGAAAATATAAACAAATGAAGTGTACATTCTAAAAAGAAAATTATTAAGAAACGGATGCGATGAATGTATAAACATGATTATTGTATAATTTAAAAATAATTTCAAAACTAATTTTCTTAATTTAGAATGATATAAGTAATGAATAATGAATACATTGCATATACTATATTCCATATATCGCATCCAATTTCACTATTATTTTTTAGGTATCTATTATCAACTAATTCAAATAAAGTATGATCAGTGATATAATGTAATATAAATATATGAATTATAAATAACATAATTAACGTAAATTGAATCAAACATATACATGTGTAATAAAATTTATAAGATGATTGAATATATAGATAAATAAAACTACGAAAATTGAAAAAGCTGAATTATATAAATAATATAAATTAACATTTTATTTACCCAAAACTGAAAATAAAAAAGAAAATAAGTTAAGTGAAAGACGTGATTTATCTTTTAAGATTTTTAAGGAAACTCGGAAATTAATGTAGTATAGTGGCTGTATCATGAATCTCTTAAAATGAAATTTGTGGCTCGACTCCGAAAGCTAACACAAATTCTTCCATTTTTTACATAGAGTATAAAGGGGATGACACAATTGTTACTTCCAAAAAAATGAGGATGAAATAGTAATTTTACAAATAATTTATTTGCACTTTTTACACTTGTATTGAGGTTTAATATATAGTTGAAATAAAAAAAATGGGACAAAGGGAGATGATGTGGTTTATCTAGTAAGTTTTTTTAAACATATTCAAAATTAATTGTAGACTAATGGTTATGGCATGAGTTTAAGTGGGGAAGGTCAAGGGTTCGATTCTCAACATTAACACAATTTCAACTATTTTTCACAGCCAACCAACCTGACCCAAGAGTTCACAACCATCAAAATTATGTGTATGTTTTTTATTTTTTACTCGCTATAAATAACAAAGAAAACTCGATACTGCAATATTCGTGGTTCCAACTATAAGACAGTAATATTCTTATTTCTTTATTTCTCATATGAACATGTGTCACTATTCATATTACAATATCAGAATTACGAGTGCAGTTTATAAACATTAATAAATCAAACACCAACATCTTTCTTAAAATAAAATTAGAGACGTTCATATACTCTATCTTTTTTTTACAATAAATTCAAGATTTTTTTTAAGAAAAAAAAGATTTTGTTTTTTCTTTTATGAGAATAGGGGACCTTGGTAAATTCCGGATATTGAATAGAATCATTTCATATCACAAAAAATTGAGCATATTAAAATAATATCTAAAAACATTATCCATTTAAAAAAAATTATATGTATTAACGATACAATAATTTTAGAGAAAAAGGATCCTGAGATTGATCTCAGGATCAATCTTTCTTAAAATAAAATTAGAGACGTTCATATACTCTATCTTTTTTTTTTTACAATAAATTCAAGATTTTCTTTAGGAAAAAAAGATTTTGTTTTTTCTTTTATGAGAATAGGGGACCTTGGTAAATTCCGGATATTGAATAGAATCATTTCATATCACAAAAAATCGAGCATATTAAAATAATATCTAAAAACAATATCCATTTAAAAAAAATTATATGTATGAATGATACAATAATTTTAGAGAAAAAGGATCCTGAGATTGATCTCAGGGAATTTTTCCTGAGATATCTAAAAAAATATACTTTAAATTTGAATGTGCCGCAGGGCTAATTAAAATTTTTTGATTTTATAAAAATGCCCATCCCATTTTTAAATATAAATCCCATGTATAACAGGTAATTTACCTAAGATATTCCCTAATCTCATAATTTTTTTCATATCTATATGTATCTTTTGTTCATTCGATAAGTTAAAATTATATTTATCTTTTGTTCATCGGATAAGTTTTGTGTTGGAGGCATCTAAATGATTTCAGTTTTAGATTTGGCCACTATATCTCATTTATACTGGATATTCTTATTTATTTGATATTGGATTTTGACCATAATCTTTTATTTATAGTGGATATTATTATTTATTCAATATTAAATTTCGACCATAGTCTTTCATCTTGTGGTGTATTTCTTGCTTATTTGATGTTCTTTATAGTCAAATTTGTAGTCTATATTGCTTTGGAGGTGAAGGTTTTCAATTTGAAGAAAATGGAACACACATTAAATTTGAGTGACAAGAAATACCCATTTCTTGAAAATAAAAGAAATGTCAAAGAGATGTGAGTTATATTTACATGTGCACATTATCAATTTAGTCATCTTTTATGATTTTAATTTATGTTTTTAATTGATTGTTTTAATTTTTTTGACTTGAAATTTTTAGACTGGATCTATACATTTACGATTACATGACAAAACGTGACCATACTAGAGCTGCAAGAATTTTTGCTGAAAAGACCAACATTCATATATCACAATGTAAGTGTTTTTTGCTCATTCTATATTCAATTATTTCGTGTCTATTTTACTTTTAATTGAATGAATGAATTATTTGAAAAAATAGTAATCGAACCTATGTCTCTTCAAATATAATTATATATTTGTTTATACTTTTACTGTGTCATTTTTATCATTATAAAAATTAAATTCTGGATGTTTTTTTTGCTAATTATTCGGGATGTTTTTTAGATGTTTGTAAAAATATATTTATACTGTATGCATCATATGAAAGTTTATATGTGATATACAATTATTTAATAAATTCATCATAATATAAAACTGAAAAAAATAAGAAAAATTGATCAACTTCAACAAAAGAAAAATAGATCTAGAATTTTAGTCCGGATCTTTTAGTGGCCTAATTAAATGGAGCGTCTCATTTGAATTGGAAATATGGCGGTATATAATAGTTACACGTATTCATTTGATAAGAATGGAATATGTGAAGAAGGAAAGTATGTATACAAATTTTGTACTAAAATTGTATACAAAATGATGAAAAGTAGAATGGATTGGAATGATGAACGAACTAATAAATATAAGAATCATGCATGTTAAGGAAATCAATTTTTTTTTAAAAAAATTCTCCTCTCCCAAATAATTTGAAAGTTTTGATTAGTGTGGCTGGATTTAGTTCATTTTATTTATTATGTTTACAATCAATCGTAACGGGACATTGGAAATAATTTTTGAGAATAATATTGAATTCTCAAACATTTTTCAAATTATAAACACTTTTCATAACTCTTCCCAAATGAAAATGCAATTTTCATTTCAATTTTCCAATTCCATCTCAGTAAACCCAATTAGAACCCCTCTTCCATTTTACACCATGGGTTCAACTTTGCAATGTACCCATTATTTGTTCGTTCATTCCCAACTAACCTAATTTATTATTCAAATTCATCTCATCCTGTATTCTAATATTAAGTAATTTTCTTTATTATCTATTCATTTTGATTTTTTTTAATGTTAAATGATTTATTTTTCATTTTCACCTTTTTTTATAATTGTAAAATTTACTTAGAATTAATTTTATTATATTAGAATGTAATCAATTTAAAATTTTATATGATAAGCCATTGATTTTTAGAATAATATATTATTGATGTAATTAAATATTATATTGTAGTATAAAAATTAACTTGTACAAATTATGGTAGATAATCCCCAAGATGAACGCTTAGGACCTCTTAAAGACTGAGCAAGTCCTATACATTTCTTAAAAATACTAGGTTATAACCTGTGCAAAAAGCATCGATTATTTTTAATTTTTTATAATTTGTTTATACTATTGTTGTGGAATAAAAACGAGGGTTTGTATGTATTAAATACAAGGGATGGTGAGCTTCGAGCTTTAATGGCTGTTCTTGCGTTCGAGACTAAACGGTCCTCACAAGATGCCTACGTATCTCTGTATTGCTAGAGAATCAAGCCAACGTAGTTCTAGGAATGAGGGGTCAGACCCTTTATATAGGCTGAGAAGCCTTAGAATTAAGGTAGGAGTTGGAGACTTAATAGATAAGTCACCCCTTGAGGAAAGTTCTAGACTCCTTCCTTGTAGGAGTCTGTTGCCATATCGAATTGGATGCCTTGGAAGCTAAGTCTTGTAGAGATAATGTCCTTATCTGACACTTATTGCTGAGCTGTTTATTACCCCTAATATTAATTACGAAATTAATATTAAAAATAGGACTTTGGACCCTGTTGGTGGGCCCCACGTTCGGACCATACCGGGTCTAATTAATGCAACACTAAATGTATCTTTAGGGCTTATTTTTAGCCCATATCAACTATAATATGATATTATAAATATTAACTTTAATATATTATTTAAAGAATTTGAACCTTATATTTTTGTACATAATAATTTTTAATATTAAATATAAATTAATATATTGTTGGCGGGAATCGAACTTTGTATGGTTATGAATGAGCAAAAAGAGGTTAACCAAACTACAAATTATACCCCATTTCATTTATTATAATATAGTATAGATTAAATTAATGAATTCTAATAATTTTGAAATTTTAGTGTTTGTCAACCCAAACAACATTATACTTTATACTCTAGTATTATTACATATTATAGTATTGTATTTAAACTCTACGCTACGCTACGCATGTACAATATTTGAAGTGGGCTAGAAGATAAATCAATATTTTAGCATTAAAATCAAAATAAGAAATAAATTTTGGTGCATCTTGTTTAGCTAATTTATTGAAAATGCTCTAAGGATCCCAAATTATGGAATCCCCTAAATATGAGGTTGATTGTAAGATACAACCCCAAAACATGATTTTGCCTAAGTTCCCCTAAACAATCAATTATCATTTGACAAAATTGTTTAAATTTTATGTCTTTAGTGGCAGGTTACGATGAAAATTTGTTGGAGGATTGGTGGGCGATGTTCTGGCCACAGTACAAATCATCCGCACAGGTCTTATAGTAGTAATTTCATGAATGAAGTTTAATTATCATAAATGTTTTGTTTTCTAAATACATTTTACTGTTATGCATGTAAAGGGGCCTCTCGAGCTTCCCAGTGAAGTTGCACTTGAGCCACATTCTAGCAATTCGAGGTAGTTTCTGTTTTTATTGTGAAAAATACATGTTAGCGCGCGATCCTTGTTAAGTTTTCATTCTTTGCTTGAATTGTATATGATTAATCAGCTGTTCGAATTTCTTTCATATGAAATTTTTAGGTTGCAGCAATATATTTACGGTTACTTGATGAAACGAGAGCTTTTCGAGCTTGCATTTATATTTTCTGATAAGCTAAATTTTGACATATCAGAAGGTAAGTGTAGGTGAACGGAAAAAAATGTTAATGATACCGTGTGTCTTCAATTATAAATATATAATTTTTTCAGTTGTTTTTGTGTGCTTTATACTTTTTTGTGTCACTTGTATTTATCATCATAAAAATATAGATTTTGGATGTGCATAAAGATATAGTTATACAGTATAAATTTGAATGGACATTTGACAAAGCTGTTGAAATTGTTGTCATTTTTGGCTTTAGTGGTGAATTATGATGGAAATTTGCTAGAGGATATGTGGACAATCTTCTGGCCTCAGTACTACTCTGTAATGACAAACCAAGTAGGAGGAAATTCACAATCCACACAGGTCTTAAAGTAATTTCATGAGTGAAGTTTAATAATCATAAACGACTTATTTTCTAAAAATATTAAATGGTTATGCATGTGAAGAATGTTGTGAGACAGACACCACCACCAGAGGGTATGATCCAGCCTCCTCCGGAAAATAGCCAGCGGAGAGCTGGCAAGCGTCCTCTGGATATTGACACTGATACTATTCTAGGCCTAAACAAAAAAGAAAAGGGGCCTCTCGGGTTTTCACCGGTGAAGTTGCATCCATCTGAAGTCACATTTGTGCCACACTCCAGCAATTTCGGGTAGTTTCTATTTCATTTTAAAAGTCACATGTTAGCTCTTCTGACGTTTTCATTCTTTTCAATGCGAGTCAAGGGCGTTCTGATTGGCACTTACATTTGGCAGTTACTTACCTTTTTTGTCTTCGTATGTGTGTCACAGCAACTTACAGATGCCTGGTACTATTCAGGCTCCTCTACAAGTAGTCGAGGTATGATTATTATATTTTTAAACATCGTAACTGACTGCATAAATGAATGGAGGCTAAAACATTTTAGTTCTGTTGCAGGTTGATCATTCCGTTCAACTCCAGCACTCTTATCAACCAGTTCAGAATTTGGCATATCCATCAACAACACCTATTACCGGTTTGTCTGCGCCTTTAAATATTTTTTTCAGATTAAAAATGGTATGTTTAAATTGTTGTAGTAAAATCTACTCTGTTGGCCTTAATTGTTCTTTAATTAATAGCGTTATCATATTATAATATATTTTTTTCAACTACGAGGGTTACATTTGAAAATTAGACCACTTGTCAGAGCCAAATATCCATAAAGAGTCAATTTTAGTTTTGTGTGTATTCTCCTTGTTGTTGTGCTTTAGTAATGAGCAATATGTTTGGTGGTTAACTTAGCAGCACCTGTTTGTTTTAGTTATGGGTGAGAACTATCATACCATTTGCTTTGACAATTTGCTCTCATTATGTTTTCCTTGAAATCTTTTCACCACTATTTCAGTTTTCTCCCTAGCTGTGTCATTCTGATATGGTCTTTTCATGTAAACTCTGTATTATTAATTTCTTGTGTCCTCGTAGTTCATGATACTAAACGATAAGTGACACGATGTGTTAAGGGAAATTTTTAAGCAATGTGCGGTCTCAGTCAATGTAATAAAGGAGTGAAAGCTGATGAGCAAGCTATAGCCTCAATCAAGATCCTAATCAGTTTTATTTGTAAAATCTAAAAAAAAAGGAAATTAAGGATGTGGAGATTAATTGGTACAGATCTAATTATGAGATTTACCTGATGTGTGCCAAGCTAAGAGATACATAAAGAGACTTAAAACAATTGACATTTTTAGACGACATATTTAAAGAGAAAGTGCATTGAGTGCGAGCACAAAATTTAAATGTGTCCAGCCCTTTTCGCACTATGTCGTGCATTGTGTGTAGGCTATTATTTTGCACGGACGCACAATGCACATGTCATACCTTAACTTTCATTATGCTTTGACCGCGCATGGCGCGACTTAGCTAGATACTCGATGGGAAACTAGTTGGAGCTCAATACAAGATTCTGCAAGGGTCTCATACTCAGGTGTCCAACTTCTTAATGATATATCAGTTAGGAAATTATCAGAGTTATAGTAATGATAATAAATTAAACAAGAAACTATATTCTCTAATCTAGCCTGTACCCAAGAACCTCCCTCTAGTTCATTAACTGTTAAATAACTTTCTCTTCATTGATTTTAGTGGAAACTAAGTTACTAAAAATGCAGTTACATATAAACTTAATATGAAAATGAATCCTATGTCTTAAACTTCAGCCTGTGAAATCTGTGTCAAGATCCATGAATTTTATATTTTTAGTATTTTGCCAATGTACGAGATTATGGATACGATTTTCCTTTGTAGGAATCTTGTTGTGAGATATAACCCTGAATTGTCCCTTTCTTCGCCCTTAGGTTCCAGTTTTATTCTACTCCTTGGAGATATTTATTGTTGCTGTATATATTATTGTTGGTCACATTTTATTTATTTTTAACAGCGTAAGGAAAACAATTTGTTCATAGCATGTTGTTCTGTGAAATGTGCTAGATAACTATTCCTCTCTAGGTGGCATCATAGGACATACAAGCAAATTCCCTTTTTTGTCATGGTGTTAGGTGTATAATAACAATGGAATGAAGAAGATTGTAATGATTATATATGTCTAGGGCCTACTCCTTCAATAATTAGGAAAGGATGAGTAGTATATTTGAATGGAGTAGTAGTTAGCTGGCTGATTACTTTTGAGCAAGACACACTCTCGAATATTTTGTTAAAATTTATTTAACTTTCAGGTGAAAACACTCGGAACGACCAAGGGTCATCGGCAGGAGGCAGGGTAAATGCACCAGATGTAAGTGACCTACATATCTTAGCGAAGCTAACATGTTATATTTAGCTGTTGTTGCATGTTGTGGTCTCCATTCACAACTCTGTATATCTTGCCAGGGATCCCGCCCTAGATCAATTAGGAATCAGATACCGGTTGCATATTTTGAGATGATGCAGCAAGAAGCAGAAGAAAGGAGAAGGGGAAATTAGTTTTGAAGCCATCTCCTGACAAGTTCAAATTTTACAAATGTAAAACTATGTCCTCAATAGGATTTTCGTCCGTTTGATCACTTTTTTCTTTTATTTGTTCTCACAATATTCTTGTGATGAATTCATATCCACTCTATTTAGGTGGAAATAATTTGTTGTGGCATGGATATCCCTGTTTGCAACATTGTTTTGGCTCAGATTTACATTAGGGAATGTGTCTTCTCATATTGGAAAATCATGGGATTAGATCTTACTTGATTTGCATAAAGCCTGATCTGCATTTATTCTAGGCTCCCCCATAATATAGCACATATGATGTTTTTAGGTTGTTTATGCAATCATGCTGTCATGGTTCTCTGTCTTTGTTTATCTTACATATGTTCTCATTTTAAGAACGATATGTTGTAATTTATGAATTCAAAAATTCTCTATGTTTGATCGAATGTGTTTACGTTGAATTTTAAATTTGTATTATGTGTAAATTCCTAAGTTGATTTTGTATATCTCTTATGTAATCTCTCACATGTGTGTTCATTTAATATTTTTTGTCATATGAATTCAAAAATTCATGTGTGTGCTGTATTTGTGATTGTGTTGTTTTTGCGATCTCAGTCATTTTCAGAAGGTTAATTGAAAGAGAATTGGAGAGATACTGAAAATTATGAGTGTATCAGATGAATTTTTAGTGGGGAGCCCTTTCCACATTAAATTTACTCATCTATAAGAAGCTTTGGGGTTGTACTAACTACTACATCATATGAGTTTTTGGTGGATGGACCTTTTTATACCAAAAGCTTACTATATGCCTTGCATTTAAGTACAAGGATGATCTTCATATGTGTATACGTCCCGGAAAATGTGAAAAATGATTTTTATAGACAGCTATCTTCCAAGTTATTGGGGTTAATGGTACTCAATTTCATTAAGGAGGTGTGGTATGCAAGGTGGACTTGTCGTGGTTTAGTGATTGTTGATGTTTTCATTCAACACAAGGATTACCTTGGCAGATGAATTTTTAGTGGAGAGCCCTTTCCACATTAAATGTGCTCTATATGTGGTTTATTTTATTTTCAGAATGACAATTATTTGTCTCTATGCTCTTGCGGGAGTTAAAAACGATTTCTACAGACAACTTGTTACAAAATTGATAGGCCTATGTGGTCATAATCTGTTGAAAAAGTACTAGTCCGCTGAAAATCCATGAACTACTTTTCCCAAAATCAGCTGACATCTATTTAACTCGGCCAAACTGTCCAAGGAACTATAACTCTCACCCACTTGAATAACCTCCATATTATTTTTACTTAAACTTAATAAGTACTTTTGTACACTTCATATGTGTAGTTTCGGGAGGAATAGTTGATGGATTGAAAAAAGGAGGGGTGCATGCTATTTTATCAAAATATAATGGAAAAAAATCCACGAATTAATTATTTTTTTTACTACCGGTGTATATGCTCTAAGTAGTTATCAGATGACTGATTTATTACATGAGTGTGTTGTTCCGAAATATAGAGGGCGTTTGGGATTGCTTAAAATAAGTTACTTTTGACTTAATGGAGGTCTTTTTAACTTAAAGGAGAAAGTAAAGTTGTTTACTTTAAGTTGAATGAATGTGTTTGGGTAATTTTACTTAAAGTTAAATGGGAGTTTAATAATTTTGACTTAAAGTGAAATTTGACTTAAAAAAAATTTAAATTCATAATATTTGAAGTTTACAAGAATCGTGAAAAAAAACAAAAAAAACTCGATATGTCATAAATCATAAGTCAAAAGTACCTAAATGTAACTTATGACTTAAAGCAGTTTTTTAACTTAAAGCCGGTGTACACAAACAGAGCAAAAACTACTTAAAGCCAAAAGCTCCTTAAAATAGTAATCGAACCTATGTCTCTTCAAATATAATTATATATTTGTTTATACTTTTACTGTGTCATTTTTATCATCATAAAAATTAAATTCTGGATGTTTTTTTTGCTAATTATTCGGGATGTTTTTTAGATGTTTGTAAAAATATATTTATAATGTATGCATCATATGAAAGTTTATATGTGATATACAATTATTTAATAAATTCATCATAATATAAAAATGAAAAAAATAAGAAAAATTGATCAACTTCAACAAAAGAAAAATAGATCTAGAATTTTAGTCCGGATCTTTTAGTGGCCTAATTAAATGGAACGTCTCATTTGAATTGGAAATATGGCGGTATATAATAGTTACACGTATTCATTTGATAAGAATGGAATATGTGAAGAAGGAAAGTATGTATACAAATTTTGTACTAAAATTGTATGCAAAATGATGAAAAGTAGAATGGATTGGAATGATGAACGAACTAATAAATATAAGAATCATGCATGTTAAGGAAATCAATTTTTTTAAAAAAAATTCTCCTCTCCCAAATAATTTGAAAGTTTTGATTAGTGTGGCTGGATTTAGTTCATTTTATTTATTATGTTTACAATCAATCGTAACGGGACATTGGAAATAATTTTTGAGAATAATATTGAATTCTCAAACATTTTTCAAATTATAAACACTTTTCATAACTCTTCCCAAATGAAAATGCAATTTTCATTTCAATTTTCCAATTCCATCTCAGTAAACCCAATTAGAACCCCTCTTCCATTTTACACCATGGGTTCAACTTTGCAATGTACCCATTATTTGTTCGTTCATTCCCAACTAACCTAATTTATTATTCAAATTCATCTCATCCTGTATTCTAATATTAAGTAATTTTCTTTATTATCTATTCATTTTGATTTTTTTTAATGTTAAATGATTTATTTTTCATTTTCACCTTTTTTTATAATTGTAAAATTTACTTAGAATTAATTTTATTATATTAGAATGTAATCAATTTAAAATTTTATATGATAAGCCATTGATTTTTAGAATAATATATTATTGATGTAAACAAATTATGGTAGATAATCCCCAAGATGAACGCTTAGGACCTCTTAAAGACTGAGCAAGTCCTATACATTTCTTAAAAATACTAGGTTATAACCTGTGCAAAAAGCATCGATTACTTTTAATTTTTTATAATTTGTTTATACTATAATATGATATTATAAATATTAACTTTAATATATTATTTAAAGAATTTGAACCTTATATCTTTGTACATAATAATTTTTAATATTAAATATAAATTAATATATTGTTGGCGGGAATCGAACTTTGTAGGTTATGAATGAGCAAAAAGAGGTTAACCAAACTACAAATTATACCCCATTTCATTTATTATAATATAGTATAGATTAAATTAATGAATTCTAATAATTTTGAAATTTTAGTGTTTGTCAACCCAAACAACATTATACTTTATACTCTAGTATTATTACATATTATAGTATTGTATTTAAACTCTACGCTACGCTACGCATGTACAATATTTGAAGTGGGCTAGAAGATAAATCAATATTTTAGCATTAAAATCAAAATAAGAAATAAATTTTGGTGCAGCTTGTTTAGCTAATTTATTGAAAATGCTCTAAGGATCCCAAATTATGGAATCCCCTAAATATGAGGTTGATTGTAAGATACACCCCCAAAACATGATTTTGCCTAAGTTCCCCTAAACAATCAATTATCATTTGACAAAATTGTTTAAATTTTATGTCTTTAGTGGCAGGTTACGATGAAAATTTGTTGGAGGATTGGTGGGCGATGTTCTGGCCACAGTACAAATCATCCGCACAGGTCTTATAGTAGTAATTTCATGAATGAAGTTTAATTATCATAAATGTTTTGTTTTCTAAATACATTTTACTGTTATGCATGTAAAGGGGCCTCTCGAGCTTCCCAGTGAAGTTGCACTTGAGCCACATTCTAGCAATTCGAGGTAGTTTCTGTTTTTATTGTGAAAAATACATGTTAGCGCGCGATCCTTGTTAAGTTTTCATTCTTTGCTTGAATTGTATATGATTAATCAGCTGTTCGAATTTCTTTCATATGAAATTTTTAGGTTGCAGCAATATATTTACGGTTACTTGATGAAACGAGAGCTTTTCGAGCTTGCATTTATATTTTCTGATAAGCTAAATTTTGACATATCAGAAGGTAAGTGTAGGTGAACGGAAAAAAATGTTAATGATACCGTGTGTCTTCAATTATAAATATATAATTTTTTCAGTTGTTTTTGTGTGCTTTATACTTTTTTGTGTCACTTGTATTTATCATCATAAAAATATAGATTTTGGATGTGCATAAAGATATAGTTATACAGTATAAATTTGAATGGACATTTGACAAAGCTGTTGAAATTGTTGTCATTTTTGGCTTTAGTGGTGAATTATGATGGAAATTTGCTAGAGGATATGTGGACAATCTTCTGGCCTCAGTACTACTCTGTAATGACAAACCAAGTAGGAGGAAATTCACAATCCACACAGGTCTTAAAGTAATTTCATGAGTGAAGTTTAATAATCATAAACGACTTATTTTCTAAAAATATTAAATGGTTATGCATGTGAAGAATGTTGTGAGACAGACACCACCACCAGAGGGTATGATCCAGCCTCCTCCGGAAAATAGCCAGCGGAGAGCTGGCAAGCGTCCTCTGGATATTGACACTGATACTATTCTAGGCCTAAACAAAAAAGAAAAGGGGCCTCTCGGGTTTTCACCGGTGAAGTTGCATCCATCTGAAGTCACATTTGTGCCACACTCCAGCAATTTCGGGTAGTTTCTATTTCATTTTAAAAGTCACATGTTAGCTCTTCTGACGTTTTCATTCTTTTCAATGCGAGTCAAGGGCGTTCTGATTGGCACTTACATTTGGCAGTTACTTACCTTTTTTGTCTTCGTATGTGTGTCACAGCAACTTACAGATGCCTGGTACTATTCAGGCTCCTCTACAAGTAGTCGAGGTATGATTATTATATTTTTAAACATCGTAACTGACTGCATAAATGAATGGAGGCTAAAACATTTTAGTTCTGTTGCAGGTTGATCATTCCGTTCAACTCCAGCACTCTTATCAACCAGTTCAGAATTTGGCATATCCATCAACAACACCTATTACCGGTTTGTCTGCGCCTTTAAATATTTTTTTCAGATTAAAAATGGTATGTTTAAATTGTTGTAGTAAAATCTACTCTGTTGGCCTTAATTGTTCTTTAATTAATAGCGTTATCATATTATAATATATTTTTTTCAACTACGAGGGTTACATTTGAAAATTAGACCACTTGTCAGAGCCAAATATCCATAAAGAGTCAATTTTAGTTTTGTGTGTATTCTCCTTGTTGTTGTGCTTTAGTAATGAGCAATATGTTTGGTGGTTAACTTAGCAGCACCTGTTTGTTTTAGTTATGGGTGAGAACTATCATACCATTTGCTTTGACAATTTGCTCTCATTATGTTTTCCTTGAAATCTTTTCACCACTATTTCAGTTTTCTCCCTAGCTGTGTCATTCTGATATGGTCTTTTCATGTAAACTCTGTATTATTAATTTCTTGTGTCCTCGTAGTTCATGATACTAAACGATAAGTGACACGATGTGTTAAGGGAAATTTTTAAGCAATGTGCGGTCTCAGTCAATGTAATAAAGGAGTGAAAGCTGATGAGCAAGCTATAGCCTCAATCAAGATCCTAATCAGTTTTATTTGTAAAATCTAAAAAAAAAGGAAATTAAGGATGTGGAGATTAATTGGTACAGATCTAATTATGAGATTTACCTGATGTGTGCCAAGCTAAGAGATACATAAAGAGACTTAAAACAATTGACATTTTTAGACGACATATTTAAAGAGAAAGTGCATTGAGTGCGAGCACAAAATTTAAATGTGTCCAGCCCTTTTCGCACTATGTCGTGCATTGTGTGTAGGCTATTATTTTGCACGGACGCACAATGCACATGTCATACCTTAACTTTCATTATGCTTTGACCGCGCATGGCGCGACTTAGCTAGATACTCGATGGGAAACTAGTTGGAGCTCAATACAAGATTCTGCAAGGGTCTCATACTCAGGTGTCCAACTTCTTAATGATATATCAGTTAGGAAATTATCAGAGTTATAGTAATGATAATAAATTAAACAAGAAACTATATTCTCTAATCTAGCCTGTACCCAAGAACCTCCCTCTAGTTCATTAACTGTTAAATAACTTTCTCTTCATTGATTTTAGTGGAAACTAAGTTACTAAAAATGCAGTTACATATAAACTTAATATGAAAATGAATCCTATGTCTTAAACTTCAGCCTGTGAAATCTGTGTCAAGATCCATGAATTTTATATTTTTAGTATTTTGCCAATGTACGAGATTATGGATACGATTTTCCTTTGTAGGAATCTTGTTGTGAGATATAACCCTGAATTGTCCCTTTCTTCGCCCTTAGGTTCCAGTTTTATTCTACTCCTTGGAGATATTTATTGTTGCTGTATATATTATTGTTGGTCACATTTTATTTATTTTTAACAGCGTAAGGAAAACAATTTGTTCATAGCATGTTGTTCTGTGAAATGTGCTAGATAACTATTCCTCTCTAGGTGGCATCATAGGACATACAAGCAAATTCCCTTTTTTGTCATGGTGTTAGGTGTATAATAACAATGGAATGAAGAAGATTGTAATGATTATATATGTCTAGGGCCTACTCCTTCAATAATTAGGAAAGGATGAGTAGTATATTTGAATGGAGTAGTAGTTAGCTGGCTGATTACTTTTGAGCAAGACACACTCTCGAATATTTTGTTAAAATTTATTTAACTTTCAGGTGAAAACACTCGGAACGACCAAGGGTCATCGGCAGGAGGCAGGGTAAATGCACCAGATGTAAGTGACCTACATATCTTAGCGAAGCTAACATGTTATATTTAGCTGTTGTTGCATGTTGTGGTCTCCATTCACAACTCTGTATATCTTGCCAGGGATCCCGCCCTAGATCAATTAGGAATCAGATACCGGTTGCATATTTTGAGATGATGCAGCAAGAAGCAGAAGAAAGGAGAAGGGGAAATTAGTTTTGAAGCCATCTCCTGACAAGTTCAAATTTTACAAATGTAAAACTATGTCCTCAATAGGATTTTCGTCCGTTTGATCACTTTTTTCTTTTATTTGTTCTCACAATATTCTTGTGATGAATTCATATCCACTCTATTTAGGTGGAAATAATTTGTTGTGGCATGGATATCCCTGTTTGCAACATTGTTTTGGCTCAGATTTACATTAGGGAATGTGTCTTCTCATATTGGAAAATCATGGGATTAGATCTTACTTGATTTGCATAAAGCCTGATCTGCATTTATTCTAGGCTCCCCCATAATATAGCACATATGATGTTTTTAGGTTGTTTATGCAATCATGCTGTCATGGTTCTCTGTCTTTGTTTATCTTACATATGTTCTCATTTTAAGAACGATATGTTGTATAAGATTTGTGATGCATCAGGTAATTAAAATCGCTGAAGTGCTGAATGCCGAATCCTCATAATTAAGCACAGAATAATGTTTCTATGGTTGTTGCTGTCATGGTTCTCAGACATGTCCATTATTCTAAAAAAACTCATTTAACTGACCACTAACTTATAAATGGCATTTTTGAGTTTAATGATCCAAATGCAAGTTGTTTGTAGTATCGTGATGCAATTGTAAGCTTTTTGAGTACGATGACCTAGTTGCAAGTTAAGGGTTAGTTGAGTGAACAAATAGCCAATTAACCCCTTACATATGTTCTCGTTTTAACAATTATTTATCACTATACATGATCTTTTCTATATGGCACTGTGATTAGATTGATTTAAACAAAAAGAATGATCTGTTGTATGAGATTTGCGGTGCATCAGGTCATTACATTGCTTAAGGAACATCACTGTTGGGAACCAGATGTGATTGTATGGACTTGGATGATCCTATAGATTGGATAATAATTATATCGGTAGATAATTATTTTATATGGTATGTGATCAAGTGTATCATAAGCATGGGAAGACCAAGTATGCTAAGTCATGGTGACCAAGTTTTGCAGGACTATATATACATAATTGTTTATTTTATATGGTATGTGATCAAGTCTTGTATAACAAGCATGGGAAGACCAAGTATGCTAAGTCATGGTGACCAAGTTTTGCAGGGCTATATATACATAATCGTGTACATCAAGTATGGTAAGTCTTTGAACTAAGTTTTGCAGGGCTATATATACATAATTGTATTGTATTTGTTTGATAATTAAATGCTTAAAATATGTAATCGTCTTAGGTATTGTTCGGAAAATGGACACCATTGAGGTTATTATTTGGATGTATTATTGATACTGTTTTGATTAATAATACAAGTTGGGACACGTCAAATTTTTGTGTGCTCTTATTTAACTTTTACTTATTAACTTTTACTTATTATTTATAAAAGTAGAAGTATTACTTGAATAATGTGTGACCTTGCTTTGATGAATCATGTCAATTAATCGACTGTGTGTACTCTGTAAGAATCATTATGTTATTATATTTTTAGGAATCATTTAAGGAGTTGTTGGACTTGCTCTTAGGAACAAGTTCAACAGCTACTTAGCTAAAGATTCCTAGTAATTAAGAGCAAGTCCAATAGCTTCCCTATCTTGGTTCTTAACTTAGAATTTAGGGAATTTGACATAAAATGAGGCTCCAACAGTTTCTTAGTGATTCTCTAAATCGCCAAGAATCCCAAGCCATTCCTTAACTTTATTTTCATCAATAAAAAATTGTTTCCTTCCACTTTTCTACTAGTTGTGGCATGAATGAGTTGGCAAAATTCTTTAGGGAACCATTAATACACTATTGAAATAATGTTTTGTACTAAATTTCTTAAATCTTGACTTAGAAACCAATATAGGGAAGATATTGCACTTCTCTTATTCTATACTTTCAAAATACCTTTGAACTAGGATGTTTCTTTGTCCAACTTAAAACCTAGCCAACCAACATATTGTAACTCATTTAGATATCAAGGTACCTGCAGTAACATGAAAGAAACGAACCATTTTGTTGTGTGCTCTCCAACTACATGTTCTCTTATCCATCTTTAAAAGAACGGTTTTTCTAATATTTGTCCAAGAATACACAATAAACATTTAGTTACTCCCAAGCTAGTTCATGCGTTCGGACTTCAGTGGGGGACTCCCGTTTCTTCCCTGTTGAGATGGGGCTACATCAGGGGTCAGCCCTAAGTCCTTTTCTATTCGCCCTTATCCTTGATGTCATGTCGCGGGGGATTCAAGATGCTGTCCCTTGGTGCATGCTTTTCGCGGATGATATCGTGCTAGTGGCGGAATCGAGGAGGGAGGTGAACGAGAAATTGGAGCTTTGGAGATCTACTTTGGAGTCCCAAGGGTTACGTATGAGCCGTTCTAAAATCGAGTATCTCTGGTGTAACTTCAGTGATAAGGCCAGCGAAGAAGGGGTGGAGGTTAGGATTGAAGACCAGATCGTCCCGCAGACGGATAAATTCAAGTATTTGGGTTCGATCATCCAGAAGGAAGGTGAGATTGAAGCCGATGTCACGCATCGTATTAAGGCTGGGTGGCTTAGGTGGAGGGCAGCGTCAGGGGTAATGTGCGATAAGAAAGTCCCTTTAAAGTTGAAAGGGAAATTCTATGGAGCGGGTATCCGTCCTGCGATGTTATATGGTTCTGAGTGTTGGGCGGAGAAGAAGGCCCTCGTAAGCAAGTTAGAAGGGGCTGAAATGAGGATGTTGCGGTGGTCTTGTGGGCGCACGATGTTGGATAGAATCCCGAACTCGGTGTTTAGGAGCGAGCTTGAAGTGGCGCCTTTCTCTGCGAAAGTTAGGGAAGGAAGGTTGAGATGGTTCGGCCACGTCCGTAGGAGGCTGGCTGAAGCCCCAGTTAGGAGGGTCGAGAGTCTTGCGGTTGTTGGGGCGAGGAGGAGAGGCAGGCCGAGGAGATCGTGGGAAGAGCAGCTCAGGATGGATTTGAAGGCCTTAGACCTAAATGAGACCATGCTCGCGGATAGGTGTTCTTGGAGGCGGCGTATCAGAGTGGTGGATACCCTTTTAGGATGTGGCTCTGTTGTCGAGAGCCTCAGGGTTGCATTGTCTCGGTTAGCGATTTTTTAGAAGTTCGGCTTTTTCGTTCTCACTTTTCGTTTTTAGTGTCTTCTGTTTTCTGGCTTTGCAGTTGCAGGGAGCTTGGCACGGTGGTATCTCTGTGCGGGAATTTTCGTGTGGTTGGAGAGCTTTAAGCTAGGAGTATCGTAATTCCTCGCAGGTATGTGTGCCCCATGTGGAGAAAGCCATGGGCCTCAGGTATGTCATTGTCCATTGCCGTATCATTTCCGTTGTATTTATCACACTCTTTGTATGTCGTGCACTTAGCCGAGGGTCTCCATGGAAACAGCCTCCCTGCTCTAAAAGTGGGGGTATGGTCTGCGTACAATCTACCCTCCCCAGACCCTGCTCTGAGCGGGATATACTGGGTATGTTTGGTTTGGTTTGGTTTTATTATGATTGGCTTATTTTTATTAATAATAATGACTCATCCTTCGTATACAAAAATCTCAATCAATTCATAAAAAAAGTGGTTGTCAAAGTGTGTCCTTGGCACATAAAAAAACCCTTTAAAAGAATGTTTTAAAAAAAGACGGTAATCTGACTGAAAACGAGGTTCAAACTCAAGGGCAGTTTTCTATGTCTCAGAACATGATCCTTGCAAGAAAACAGTCCTATAGAGATTTGATTATGTATTTTCTGTGCATATGTAACTTCATCTCTAAAATTTTCTGTGCATATGTAACTTCATATCTCTAAAACAAATTTATTCATCTGCCTATTGACCGACCTAGTCCCATTTATACTCAGGGTCAGAGATATATAGGTTTCCAGCAGTTTCAACTGTGGCAACTAAAGGTCAACATTTCAGTGAACTGGCATCTTGCTCCTAAACTATCATGCAAGCTTGTTTTTTTTTGATGGACCTCGCGAGTTATCTGCTTGGGCATCGGAGCTGCTGCTGCTATTTCGTCTAAGGATGAATCTTCAGTAGCTAAAAGTTATAGCTACTTAAGTTAATAATAAAGAGCTACAATCTATATTAGTTATCATGGACATCTCATGTGATTATTTAGTACAAGTTTTCTCAACAGCCAAGGAGCTAATAACTTTTACGATCAAAAACCTAATCAACCTGCAGAAAAAATATAGTATAAAATCCATTTTCCATTTAAACAATGGATAAGCATTAAAATTCATATATAACTAGGGATACCCTTTCCAAAATCAACCTGCAGAACAAATACTGTAAAGCTATTTAAGTACTGAGGATCGCGGACAAAGCCAAAAGCACCATTGTGAAGGATATTGTACTGTGTTTCCATCTTGGCAATGCAGAGTCCATTATGGTAGACAAAAGCTTCTTCTTGTCAAAAATCAAAATCGGAAAGAACTTGCAACAGAGAAACTGAAAGCTGACTTTGAGAACCAACACTTCTATCCCCGTTTAACACAAACATCAGGTCAGTAAAACTGTAAGACTGAAATTCAAATTAGACCATCTACATGTCAATCAGGATATTTACTCCTAACTTCGCTCCACATTTGCTACCTCACTCTACCACATTTCACAGATTTTACATAAAAACTGGTATACTACTGCATACCTAAAGAAAATCAAGAACATAAACCAACACAAAATACCATAAAAATCCCAAAAATAATCTCCATCAACTTTTTCGTGCTACAATCTCAAACATTTAACCGAAGAACATCCATAAATTATACAAGCAAACTACAAAACACAATCATGAAGCAAAAGGGATCAACTTCACACCATAACCCACACACACACACACACCTTCACGTGTATGTATCTGCACTTCAACACAAAAAAAAAATCCCCTTAATTCTCAAATAATCAAACCAAACCCACATTGTTCCATTACACCAATTCTCAGAAAAATCACATACTTAACATTTTAACAAGGGCCACTCTTAATTTCCTCTTTCGTTTTCTGAACAAATTCACCACACTCTTTCTTCCTCTCAAGGGTAAATACACCAATTTTAAAACATTTAATCTATAAACTAAAGGAAAAAACCCACAAAACACAATCTTGAAGTTAAGGGAGTAAATTTGATACAATAAAAACAAAATACAATTATAGATATATAGTCTAGGCTATTTAAGCTAAAAATAAAGAGCTACAATCTGTCAATATACATAGATTATTGTAGACATGTATGTGATCTTATAGTACAACAGTTGCCTTAACAGGTACGTATCTATAAAGTTTTACATTTAAACACCGCAAGAAAGCCCTAAATCCTCTGTACCTTGCATTCTCTAGAGCATAACAGTTCATTTTCCAAAACACATGGTAGGTTAGCATTAAAATTCATATAAAACTAAGGATACACCCTTTCAGCACACCAAACATAGTTATTAGATCAACAGTTAACTAAAGTACCTATGGGAAGGAATTTGTACTTTCCTGCTGTTGGCAAAGCTAGACAAAAGCTTCTTGCAAGAAACAATATTAAAAAAGACTTGAATCAAAAACTCAAAGCTGACTCTGAGAGCACACAAAGTTCAGGTGAGCAAAGCTCCTATACTTAAATTAAAAGTACATCATCTACAAGTCCATTGGGATATCTACCATATATCATCCATAAGAATCAGTGCACAACTACTTACTTCTACATAATTAAGAGCTAATTATCCGCAGAGTACCAATGTACCATAAACATCACCAAAGTAACCCATTAATCAATACATACATGCAAAGATTTCAGATATCTAATCCAAGAATATCCATCCTTAAAATTAAAAACAACAGATACTCTTGAAGAAATATATATGCATCGATATTTTGAGAGAGTAGATACCCATTAATTATTTTAACAAAATAAATCACTGTACTAGCATTTGACAACTTCTTGAAACAGTAAACCTCATTTAAAGAAATTATTTGACAAGGGCTTGTAAATTGCTCTTTCTGGTTCTAACAAACTCACCAAACTCCTTTTTCTTCTCAAGATAAACCTTGGAAGCTTCGGCGAGAGTTGGATAAGTTCGAAGACAGTATTGGCGTTTAGTACTTGGAAAACGATATCAGCACACCATTGCCTTATATAAGTACCTGGGTATTTTAAGCTTATTTTGTTACATGGACTTCACTATTCATCTGCTTCGGCACTTCAGAAGTGCGGCACTTCTGATGCCGCTATTTCGTGAAGGGATGAACCTTCAGTAGCTAAAAGGTTATAGCTACATAAGTTAATAATAACGAGCTACAATCTACATAGATTGTCATAAACATGTCATGTGATCATCCACTACAACAGTTTTCTCAACAGCCAAGGAGCTATTAAATTTTTGCAATCAAACACCAAATGTAAGCCCCAAAATTTTGCAATCAACACTTCCACGCAACAATTTCAAACATTTAACCCAAGAACATCCAAAAATTTAACAAGCACACACATGTGCACATGTGTATGTACTATCTACTCTTTAACACAAAAACCCCTTAATCCTCAGATAATTTAAACTAAACCCCTATTCGTTCCATCACACCAATTCTTAAGAAAACCTAAATTTCACTTTAAAACAGCAAGGGCTACTCTTACTTTACTCTGTCGTGTTTCCAACTAACTCACGACACTCTTCCTTCTTCTCAAAATTAAACACAACAATTTCAAACAATTAATCCATAAACTAACGAAAACAAACCAACAAAACACAATCTCGAAGTCAAAGGGAACAAATTCAATACCATAAAAAACCAATGTACAATCACAAACACACATTCACATGTGTGCAACCATATGTCAACCACAACAAACATCCCCATGACACCAATTAATAAAAAAATAACAAATTAATCAACATGGGCTAGTCTGAATTTTCGCTTTCGAGTTTTTAACAAACTCACCAAACTCCTTCTTCTTCTCAAGATACACCCTAGAAGCTTCTTGAGCAGTCGGGAAAGTTCCAAGCCACTGTCTTCTTTTAGTAATAGGGTTTCTAATTTCAGCGCACCAGTTTCCCCATTTCCTCAAACGAGCACCTGGGTACTTTGAGCTTGTTGTTTTCTTGTAGTAAACTTCATGGATTACTTGTTTTGGAGAAGACGACGTCGTTTCATCGGAGGATGAGTCGTCTGTTGCGTCAGGGTCCGTGTACTTGATTCTCACCACTGACACTTTGCTGGGCTTGGGTTTTTTCCGGCCCTCTTTCGTGGGCTTGGGGTTTTTCCGGCTGTTTTTTGTTGTATTTCCGGTCGCTGCTGTCTCGTGTTGCCACTCCATCGCTGTTGTGTGTTGTTGTGTTTGTGTGTGTATCTGTGAGTGTTTTATGTTCGGGCACAGGGACGGAATTGTTCTTCTTACACAACTGGAATATGCTGTCTGTTTTATTTTACAAACGTTTTATTTTACAAACGTTTATTAAAAAAAGAAATTTTCAAAAATAACATATAGAAGTACGATTTTTTTGCACCTTAAAATACATGTAAAAAGTCAAAGCGACTATTAAAAAGGAACGGAGGGAGTAGTTTACATTTGGGACCAATTTTCGGCATGGATTTTAAGGTACATTTTAAGGATAAATCTATAATTTATTTTTAATATTTTTTTTGTATAAAAATAGAACAATCCTATTTTTATACAAAAAAAGAAAATATCAAAAATAAGTTATAGAACTCTCCTTAAAATGCATCTTAAAATACGTGTCAGATACATAATTTTTTATGTAAAGAAATTGGTGGGACAGAGAAAATAATATATTTGTTATTTTTGCTAAATATCTTTCCTGGTTCTACTGATATTCTTTTTTGGCGAAATAATTTTCGATTGTAACATGTGGTAGACATTTAAAATTTTACATGAGTAACAACTTTTGTATAAACACAGACAACCAGTACCTTCTAAAAGAACATTCGAGGACATGTCCAATTTGTATTTTCGAAGATTATTTTAGATTTCAAATCAAACATAAATAAATATATATAATGTACACGACAAACCGAAAACAACGGCAAATTAGTGCAGGACCAGATTACAAGACCCCTCCATTTAGGGCTGTCAAAAAATTCAATATCCATTCGAAATATCTATATTCGGATTTGAAATAAATTGAATGTTATTCATTTTTGAAATAAATCGGATAATATCCATATTCGCATCCGGCAATTTCGGATACAGATATGGATATTGGCACATCCATATCCGAATAAAAAATTATGCATATATATTATAAATTAATATATATATATATATATATAAATTAATATATATATATATATATATATATATATATATATTTATAATTATATTCATATAATTTAGAAATTATTATGTTCTTTATTCATCAAATAATTTATTTAGATGAGATAAATATATTTGTACACATTATATAAGTATAAATTTATATAAATATCATATAAATTCAATATTTTAAGATTAACAAAAATATACGTAAGACGTTATATTGAAATTAATTTTTTTAAATAAAAAATAAAACATGTCCAAGTAAATTTATTTTTTTTATTTAGTTTTAGACAAGTTAAAAATCTATTTTTTATTATTTTTTTTATTTTTTAAATTAAAAATTGAATTTAAGATGGAAAAATCTGACTGAAATTCGGATTCGGATATTATCCGGATCTAGATAGTATCCGTCGAATTTGGATTTGGATATTTTTTCATAAATATTTTCGAATCCGGATACGAATTCGAATACAAATTCAGATTTTTGGATTCGGATTCGGATATTGACAGATCGGTATCCGAAATATCCGTTTGACAATCCTACCTCCATTCTGCTTGAAAACACAGGGCAATAATGAGAATTTTTCAGAAGTTCTGGTACCAATGTAATTTTAATTGAATATACACATATATAATTAAATAATTTAAGTGAAAATAATATAGGAGATTTGTTTTTAGAATTCTAGAAATGCCTTGATCATGCTCTCTATTCTTCTTCCAAGAATGTTTTTTCTTTTGGTATAAACCACTAAATGTAGGCTTTTCTAACACAAGCATTATGCCTGTATTATATACACTTTAGTAAAATATTATTTATTAAAATAAATTAGATATTAAATTTATATTTTAAATTGAAAATTTGAAAAATTCATTACACACGTGTTAGAAGAATCATAATAAAGCATACAAAATAATAAGAAAAAAAAATTCCCATCTATTTATTTTATATTTCAGAAGAAGTATATTGACTTCTAAGTAAGAATTACTAATTTCAAATCTTTTTGTTAAATTATTGTATTATTTACATATTTTTATTCACCAAAAAAATCTTAAACATAAAATAACAAAATCTACTATCTACTATATGTATAATAGGGTAACATGTCTTCATGTTGTTGGGAATTGAACCCATGACATTTAAATCATAATTTTAATAAATTTAGTTCACCGCTACAACCACTATACCAGATGCCTATTTGGTTAAATATTAGAATCCATTAGTTTTATCTAATGGTGCTTTTTAAAAAAAATCAAGAAAATATAACTGTTTCGCTCAGGTGCCCCATATTATTCATATATCATATGTCAATTAATTTTTATATCATAATTTTAATAAATTTAGTTCACCACTACAACAGCTATACCAAATGCCTATTTCGTTAAATATTAGAATACATTAGTTTTATGCAACAATGCTGTTTAAAAAAATTAAGAAAAAATAATTGATTCGCTCAGGTGCCCCATATTATTCACATATCATGTGCCAAATAAATTTTATATAATTTTATATATCTCTATACACATACAAGAATCATATATTTATTCTATTAATAAAACTCGTATCATTTTATTTAATGTAAAAGTTAAAAATTGAATGTAAATATTTATAGAATATTTAGAGGGTCGTTTATTAGAAAAAAAAATCTCATTACTTTAATTATTTGCAAAAACACTTAGGCCCCGTTTGAAAAATCTTATTTCTTAGAAATAATTTACTTATTCTGGAAAAAAGTACGTAAATATGTACTTTTTTTTTGAAATATGTAACTTATTTTTGCAAGATAACGAATATTAAACTCCCCATACACATTTTTCTCTAAAAATATTATGTAAGTACAAATTTTTTTCTGAAATAAGTAACTTATAAGTCGAGTTAAGATTTGTCAAACGGGGCCTTAGTATTGTGAAGTCTGTCCAATGCACGCATATGCATTTAAGTAAATTCTTTGTATCTTTGTCATGTGTGGTCCTATTTCAAAATCAAAAATTGCACGAGTTGTTTGGGTAAGGTGCTATTTGTTTTTATATAGCAGGGATTATAGAGTATGAAACTAGCAAAATTTATCGAGTCTCTCATGTTACTCATACCTAAAATGTGGTGAAAATTATAACGAGAATTAAAATTGCACTTCAGGGCTTCTTACAATTATTTAGATGACATTGCCAACTTAGAGATGGAAGAAAATATAAACTGTTAAGTCATATATGTTTTTAGATGATGATAACAAATACCACAATGCAGAAAATGAATCAAGTAAACGAAGCTGACAAATAAATCAGGAAGCTAGCTGAAATGCAGATCAACAAAGGCTACATCTTGTGAATGAGACTCTGAAAACAGTTAGGAATTATTTCTGTAACAAGCCACAACATGCTACAATCAGATATCTGTAATCAGAAGAGAGTTTGCCATAACCATGCAGGCACATTCGAGAAGTCAAGAAAAGATGAGTTCGAGAAGTCATTTGAGAACTCTAACAAAAAGGGTTTATTCGAGAAGTCCTAGTTCGAGAAGTTAGATTGTTCTGTTCAAGAAGTTTGTAACAATCACTATTCGAGAAGTCTATTCAAAAGGCTATTCGAGAAGTCATTCGAGAACTCATAAAGGAACTACTCGAGAAGTCATCATTCGAGAACTCAAGTTTCATCTGTTTGAGAATTCAACCTGGCTTCCTAATAATGCCAGAGTTCTCTAAAGGAACATATCGAATGAAGATTTAAACTCAGACTTACTTTGCAACCCGTGACTTATAAGCAGTGATCAATTACACAGAGGATGTTACGAGTAGAGATTCAAATTGTAGATATTTGAAGGCTCAAACTCTTTCAAGTGAAAAGTGAAATCAGTCACTGTTTATTCGACTTCAAGGGCAACAATAATAGTGGAAGCAATCTCCAACATGATTACGCTACTATTAAAGAATTCGAAGGATATCTTTATAAATGCATAAAGATCAGCCGTTATATCTGGGAGGTTTAAGCACAGCTCAATAAGTAGAAAGCTTATTGACTTTCAAAAAGATTATCTTTTTGATTAAAGCTACTTTCAGAGACAAAGATCCAAAAGCAGAAAGATCTTTTGCATAAAGCATCACGTTGGCTTGGAAGTAAGTCATTTCAAGAACTTAGTAACTTTTGAAGAAAGAAACATATACTGACTTGAAGCATGCTGGGATTGTCCAAATCAAGGAGAGAAGACTTTCAAGATAATTCCAGAAATGGCTACAACTTCGAGCATGTGTGTGTGACAAGTTATCCCAGAAATGTATCATCACATTTCACGTAGTTTTACTTATCGTCATATAGTTTAAATAAGTTGTATGAGTAGCATAGTTTTAGTAGAGAAGAAAACACTGATCACAAGGATGATAGCTTTAGGTTTTCTTGTAAACACTAAAACAGTGTAACCCGCAGCTGTGTATTTTTACGCAGAGAATTATCTTCAAATACAACCATCAGGTGGACTAAACAACCAAGCTAACGCACTTGAGATTTTTTATATCTTGTGTTGTATGTGTCTTAGATAATTTGTTTATCTTGTTTTCTTAGTGTTCTTATAACAATCTGTTTTAGACCTCACCAGTTTGAAAGAATTTAGTTGAGATTGTATCCAACCCCCCCTTCTACAATCTCGTGGTGCTTAACTGGGAAATAACAATTGGTATCAAAGCAAGCTTCTAACATACAAGAAGTCTAAAGATCACCACCATGGGATTGAAGGATACAGACGTGAAAATACCAATCCTCGACAAAGATAATTACTTTCACTAGAAAGTAAAGATGCATCTACATCTCTCATCCATTGATGAAGGTTACATAAACTGCATAGAGAAAGGTCCTCATATTCCTATGAAGGCCAACAATGCAGTTGAAGAAGCAGCTGGAATAGGAGTTGCTGGAAGGCCTATTCCCAAACTACCAACAGACACAGATGGAGACAAAGAGGAAGTCCAGAAAGATAAAAAGGCCGTGAATATACTGTTCAATGGTATTGATCAAGACATGTTCGACAATGTCATCAACTGCACCACTACCAAGCAAGTGTGGGACACTATTCGAACACTCTGTGAAGGAACTGAGCAAGTCAGAGAGAATAAGAAACAACTTCTCATACAACAGTATGAACATTTTCACTTTAATACAGGTGAAAACTTAACTGATATATTTAGCAGGTTTCAAAAACTGTTAAATGGGTTAAAGTAGTATGGAAGAGTGTATGAAACCAAAGATTGCAACCTAAAATTTCTGAGGTCTTTACCCAAAGAATGGAAGTCAGTGACAGTCTCTTTGAGGAATTCTCAAGACTACAAAGACTATACACTTGAGAGACTGTATGGTATTCTAAAGACCTATGAGCTCGAGTTGCAATAAGATGAAGAAGTTGAGAAGAGCCAGGAGAAAGGTTGAAATGTAGCTTTGGTGGCCAATATTCCATCCAACAAAGATGGAGAGAAGATGAAGGATGTAGAAGCCACACCAAGTCAAAGAACTTGTGAAGGTGGAGCTGGAACTAGCAAGGGCAAAAGCAAGAAGATTGAAGAACCTGATGCATTGAGTGATGATGAATCTGAAGACCTTGATGAATACTTGGCATTTCTGTCAAAGAGGTTTTCAAAGTTAAGATTCAAGAAGAATCCAGCAGGAGCCGGGCAATTCAAGAAAAGCTATCAACCTAACAAGGGCATGGTTGAAAGGTCAAAGATCAAATGTTATAGCTGTGGAATTGCTGGCCACTTTACCAATGAATGTAGAAAATCCAAAGCTGAGAATGAAAAGAAACAGTTTGAGACAGTCGATTACAAAAAGAAATACTTTGACCTTCTCAAGCAAAAGGAAAGAGCATTCGTATCTAGAGATGATGATTGGGCAGCTGGAGGAGACTCAGATGTAGAGGAAGAGTTTGTCAACCTTGCACTTATGGCAAATGGAAATGATGAAGAGGCTAGTTCAGCAAGCAACCAGGTATACTCTACGAATCTAACTGAGCTTTCCAAAGATGAATGTGCTAATGTTGTTGAAGAAATGTCTAATGAATTGTACAACATGCATGTTACATTGAAATCACTTAACAGAGAAAACAAGAAGATTAAATATCTGAATGCTAGGTTAGGTGATAGGAATACTTTGTTAGAGACTCAATTAATTGATTTTGAAATAATGACAAGAGATTACCAGGATGCAGAAGATAAATTACATGAGGCTTTGAATAGAGAAGATTGTTTAAGAGAACAGTTGAAAAAGCATCATGATTTAATTGCTAAGTGGAGAGGATCAAAGGCTAAAATTGAAGAAATTTGCAATAAGCAAGGAATTGATTCTTTCTACAAAATAGCAGAAGCAAAGTTAGAAGTTGATGGGGAGGTTGCATCAGACAGTGACTCAATGGATGAGAAATATTCATTGGAGTCCAAGCCTGTCAGCAATGCAACCCTGATCAGATTAAATAAGAAGTATGGCCCTGTCAACAAAAACTTTGTATTGGGAGAGTGTAGCAAAACCAAGTCAATTGAACAAGGAAACATAGGCAACTTGTCCATCAAGAAATTGAAGGATA
Source organism: Saposhnikovia divaricata (assembly GCA_036435485.1). Classification (NCBI taxonomy): domain Eukaryota; kingdom Viridiplantae; phylum Streptophyta; class Magnoliopsida; order Apiales; family Apiaceae; genus Saposhnikovia; species Saposhnikovia divaricata. Next base: position 59,299,380 of record CM071596.1, read on the forward strand.
AGTTAGAAAAGACAGAACCCAAGCCTAAGGCTAGTAAGAAGAATAGGAATGGCAAGGTAGGAATTAACAAACACAGTAATTACACTCCTGATAAATATGCTCCCATAAAGGAATATGTGAACTATGGAAGTGCTAATTATTTATCTACCAACTGTAAATCTGTTAAGAATGCTTCTATGCCTAGTATGCCTAAGTCTGTGCCTGTGCCTGCCATGAATGCTATGCCAAATATGTTTGTCCAGCCTGCTCATGCATCTAGTCATTATGCTAACATGCCATTCATGCATAATCCATATTACAATGCTTATAATATGTATCAGTTGCCATGGATGATGAATAACATGCTTGCACAGACTATGCCTAATTGTACATCTAGATTTAATGCATCTGAGCATGTGAAATAACCTATTTTTCAGAGACCTACACCAAGAGTTAAGGTTGATTTAACTCAATCTGAACCATTGGACGGTAATGGTTTGAAAAATAGGAGAAAGGCTAACAAGGCAGGACCCAAGGAAACTTGGGTACCAAAATCAACTTGATTTGATTTTGATGTGTCCAGGGAGACAAAAAGAATCTTTGGTACATGGATAGTGGTTGTTCTAGGAATATGACTGAAGATTCTACCCTGCTCACGAAGTTTGAGGAGAGAGCTGGCCCTATCATTACCTTTGGAGACAACAGCAAAGGATATACTAGAGGATATGGCTTGATTTCACAAGGAAATGTTGTCATTGAAGAAGTAGCACTGGTTGATGGACTTAAGCATAACTTGCTGAGTATCAGTCAACTATGTGATAAAAATAAAAATGTGTGGTTCACATCTGAAGCTTGTGTTGTTTTCAAGAAGAACGACAACAAGGTAGTGATGACAGGAAATAGAAAATGGAATGTGTACATTGCTGATTTTAACTCAACAAGTGCCAACTCTGCTACATGCCTCTTCAGCAAGGCAAGCATGGATGAAGGATGGCCTTGGCACAAAAGACTGTCACACTTAAACTTTAGAGCCATGAATGAATTGGTCAAGAAGGATTTGGTCAGAGGCATTCCAAAATTGGAGTTCTCCAAGGATGGACTATGTGATGCTTGCCAGAAAGGGAAGCAGAAGAAAACCTCTTTCAAATCAAAGTCATTGTCTTCAATCGATCAACCCTTACAGCTTCTGTACATGGATCTGTTTGGACCAGTCAATGTATTGTCGATAGCTAACAAGAGATACTGTCTTGTAATTGTTGATGATTTCTCCAAGTTCACTTGGACCTTCTTTCTGTCTTCGAAAGATGAGGCAGGTGAAATCATTATCAAGCATATCAAGACAATCAACAACAATCCAATCTTCAAAGTAAGAAGGATTAGAAGCGACAATGGAACTGAGTTCAAGAATTCTGTGCTAAGAAAGTTCTATGAAGAAGAAGGAATCACTCAAGAATTCTCTACATCAAGAACACCTCAACAAAATGGTGTGGTGGAGAGAAAGAACAAAACCCTTATTGAAGCTGCAAGGACTATGCTTGAAGAATCAAAGTTGCCAACATATTTCTGGGCTGAAGCTGTTAATACTGCATGCTACACTCAGAACATATCTTTGATCAACCAAGCAAAAGGGCATGACACCTTACCAACTATTAAAAGGCAAGAAGCCAACAATTAACTTTCTGCATGTCTTTGGATGCAAATGCTTTGTATTGAAGAACTATGGTGAGAACCTTGGGAAATTTGATTCAAAGGCAGATGAAGCTATTTTTGTTGGATACTCAGCTGGAAAATCTTATAGAATCTACAACCTAAGACTTAACATTGTTATGGAATCCATACATGTTGTCTTCGACGACAAGAAAATATCTGACCTTGTAGATGAAGGTTTTCATGAGTCTCTTTCTTTCGAGAATGAGACAAGTGGTGTAGAAAGTGAAGATGATGATGAAGAAAGGATAACGATGGGTGTAGATAACAAACATGGACCATCAAGTGAAGTGCAGAATGGACCAACTGTAGAAGAGCAACTCACACCATCTGATGAAGATCATGTTGAAGCATCTGTTGAGGATCAAAGAGAAATATCTGTTCACAACTCTGTTAGAACTCCACTTTACATGAGGACCATACACTAAGGGGGAGCTTCTCACAGTCAACACTCAACAACGAATCAAATTGGTCAACATCAAGAGAATGAAGTAACTTCATCTATATCAAGCTTGCCACCACAAAGAAAATGCACTAAGGATCACCCTTTTGAGCTGATAATTGGTGACTCCAATGCAAAAGTCCAAACTAGGAGAGCAAGCCGAGAAGAATGCCTGTACAGCAGCTTTTTTTCTAAAGAGGAACCTAAGAAGGTCTAAGATGCTCTTCTAGATCCAGACTGGGTTTTAGCAATGCAAGAGGAGCTAAACCAGTTTGAAAGAAACAAAGTATGGAAACTAGTACCCAAGCCAAAGGACAAATCAGTGATTGACACTAAGTGGGTATTCAAGAACAAGATGGAAGAAAATGGCATAGTTACAAGGAACAAAGCTAGACTTGTTGCCAAAGGCTACTGTCAAGAAGAAGGAATTGACTTTGAAGAAACCTTTGCACCAGTGGCAAGGTTAGAAGCAATCAGAATCTTCCTAGCCTATGCAGCTCATGCCAATTTCAAGGTCTATCAAATGGATGTCAAGAGTTCCTTTCTAAATGGGTTTCTGGAGGAGGAGGTGTATATGAGTCAACCTCCTGGCTTTGAAGATCCAGACTTTCCAGAAGATGTTTACTACTTGCTCAACGCACTCTTTGGCCTGAAGCAAGCACCTAGAGCCTGGTATGACACTCTTTCACAATTCCTTATTGAGAATCACTTCATCAGAGGTACTGTAGATAAGACTCTCTTTTATAGATCTGTCAATGGCTCTATGATACTTGTCCAAATTTATGTAGATGATATAATATTTGGGTCTACAAATGAGAAGCTTTGCAAAAGGTTTGCCAAACTTATGAAAAGTAAATATGAAATGAGCATGATGGGTGAATTAACTTATTTTCTTGGTTTACAAGTTAAACAAGTAAATGAGGGAATCTTTATAAGTCAAACAAAATATGTTTTTGATCTATTAAAGAGGTTTGACTTAGCAGACTGCTCTTCTGCAAAAACACCCATTGCCACTGCCACCAAGCTTGAATTGAATACTAAGGAAAAGAAGGTGGACATTTTAAGCTATAGAGGCATGGTTGGATCTCTTTTATATTTAACTGCTAGTAGACCTGATATTATGTTTGCTACATGTTTATGTGCTAGATTTCAAGCTGATCCTAGGGAATCTCATTTAGTAGCTATTAAAAGGATTTTCAGGTATCTCAAGGGAACACCAAACCTTGGCATTTGGTACCCTAGAGATTCTGGTTTTAATCTAATAGGCTATTCAGATGCAGATTATGCAGGATGTAAAATGGACAGGAAAAGTACTACAGACACCTGTCAATTTCTAGGAAGCAGGTTGGTCTCTTGGTTCAGTAAGAAGCAGAATTCAGTTTCAACTTCAACAGCAGAAGCTGAGTATATTACAGCAGGAAGTTGTTGTGCACAGATTCTATGGATGAGGAATCAACTGCTTGACTATGGAGTTAAGGTTGAGAAAATACCAATATTCTGTGAAAACACTAGTGCAATTGCAATTTCTGAGAATCCAGTGCAACACTCAAGAACCAAGCACATAGACATCAGATACCATTTCATCAGAGAGCATGTGATGGAAAGTACTGTGGAACTACATTTTGTTCCAAGTGAGAAACAATTAGCAGATATCTTTACTAAAGCTCTGGATGAAGCAACCTTCTCAAGGTTGGTAAGTGAGCTTGGTATGTTAAACTTCTCATAATCTTCAATATTTGCTTAATTTGTTGCAGCCAGTGAATTTTGTTCTCTGGATTTTATTTGTTTTATTTGCTTATTTTCACGATTATTCTGGAGATATCGAACACTTAATTTCCTAGAGATATCGAATGAATATGTGTATCTGTTTGAGTTGTCGAATGGATATTATGCTTGAGATATCGATCAACTAATCTTCTACAGATATCGAACTAGTCTTCTAACTAGAGATATCGACTAGTCAAAGGTAGCGAGATATCGAATCAGTAAATGTTCAGACAAATCGAATGGTCATTATTTGAGATGTCAAAAGGAATAATTAATTGTTGATATTATTTAATTGTTTTATCTTTCATCCAGAATACTCGAATGCCTTGTGTGATCTATACTCTAAAATTATTTGTCTCGAGTTGATTAGACTTAAGCTGTCAGACTTAAATGATTTTGGAACAAATAGCACATATAATATTTTACTTTTTATCTTTTCCAAATGATCTGTCAGGATTAGTATAAGACACCGTGTATCTCTTTTGCATGCGTTAGTGTGTATTAAAGAGGTGTGACCTTTGCTTAACCTTGCACCCGATTATTTCCTAGATATTAAGTCGTGTCTTTAGGACTTCTGGGCTTATAAATAGGAAGGGGTATGTTAGGTCTGGAATAATGTAGAAGGGGGGTTGAATACGTTATTTAGCAATATTTCGATTTTTGATCTGAATATGAAATCAAAAAATACTGAATCGAAATAACACAATTGTTTGAAAAATATCTTTGAATAGATAAAACCCGGAGGTTTGCTACACAATTTAATCCTATGGATTAGCTACAAAATCAAACACTCCTAAGGATAGTTTAGGCACGAGGACCTTCTACCCGACACTTCCTGAAAGTGGGCTAAGCCGACTTTCCTACTAGATGGACTGTCTAGCAGCTTACACAGAAAATATATGAGAGAGAAGAGAGAGTTGTGTGTTGAGGTGTGTTTTGAAATGAAATACAACAGGCCTATTTATAGACTTTAGAAAGTTACTATGCTGCTTAATATAACGTAACTGATGACGTTTTATCAGTCTTCAGCCGCCTGCTGCCTTTGATTTTTCAAAACATTCTGCACGAAGATTCTTTCAACATTTATATTCATGTGGGCTCCACCTGATGAATAGTACTTTTGGATATTATTCATGAATAGTGATTTCGGTTACTATTCATGTGAATAGTGATTTTGGTTACTATTCATATGAATAGTGATTTTGGATACTGTTCATTTTCCTCTTAATTTGACATCCTTAAATATGCAGCTTCCAAAATGGAGGATATCAGTATTGCTCTAAACTCAATCATACCTCTTAACAGTTTTTCTGAGTGAGATACTTTGATTCCTTTGTGAAGTGTTGACGCCTAGTGCAATTGGTCTAGTTCACAGACGACTAACATTCACTCATGGTCTTCGTATCATGTCTTTAAGAACACTGCTAAGAATTGTGCAACCATAAAAACTCTATCTCTGGAATCTTTTGGCCCTTCAACTGAATCATCTGTACATCTTATTTTGTCACTGAGGCTTGATCATGTTAATGAACTTCTTTCAGCAACTTGATCCTTGTTGATGCCTGTTCTTCAAATTTCACGATCCCTGTATATAGTTAATATTATTTATCTTTTATCCTAGTTGAGTTATATATGTCCTCTATTACATATTACATTACATTATGCTTTACAATCTCCCCCTATTTGATTGTTAGCGTTTGATTAGCAAATTCCTAGAGGATAACTCAACTGATACAAATAAAATACAAAGATAAATAATATTAAAGCGCATTCTGGATCATATATACATTTTCCAGATTTCTAAAATTTGAACAAGTGCAAGACAATTGTTCCTCTAGACTGAACAAATCTTCAAGTTTGCCTTGCTTTCTTTCCGCATAGCACTAATACTCCCATTAGCTTTTCCTTTCCCAAAAAAAGTTAATTCCGTGTCAACAACCTTTTCCTTGCCCTTACGCCTAGTAGATTTTTCTTGATCATCCACCTTCTCCCCCTCAGTTGGATTATCCTCCAGAGTAGTAGGATGTGGAGTTGGTAAATTAGACGAAGATGGATTTACCAAGGAGTTGATTGCATGACTAAACTGGGCTGTCATGGAACTTAATTGAACCTGGAATGCATCATGTTGAATAAGTTGCAAATTTTTGATTTCTGCAATGGACTTACAGATATTTGACAACTCTTTCTCCATTGTTTGGACCCGTGTAAGGATTCCGTTGTATTCCTTTCTGGTTACAGGTGCATGTGGTTGAGTAGGTTGCTCACTCGTACGTTCTGCAGGTGTTTCACTCAACACTCTATATTCACTCGGTTTAGTGGTTTTGGTGACACTTACATGTTTTGTTCGTGTTTCCCTCAACTCTCCTCCAGAGCTTCCACCGATATGTGTACCTGCAAATGAAATCATCCTAACCTCTTTTTCAGAGGTCACGGATGGTGCAATGAAAGTTCGTGAGCTTCCATCCTCGCGTGAAGCGAGTTGCCGATCACTGGTAAATAGTGGTAAATCTCGAAAGAGATCCAGAGATTTTTCCTCTGGGAGGTTAAACTTGAATCGATTAAATGGCACAAAACCCAAGTTTCCCTCGTATGCCTGTGAAGACACTTGGTTCATAAAAGAACCACCTACCGATGGATCTTTCCGTAAAATGGAAGATTCACCGGCAGTTATTGAGGTAGGTAATTCCACCTCGAATGCCTGTGAAGGCATTTGATCTTTAGAAAGATCATCAACCATTCTTATGTTCCGTGAAATGGAACTCAAGATAGTTGCTCCCGTCAATTCATCCTCATTTACATATTCACTCATTTGAAAAGGAAGAATTGTTTCACTAACAGTTACAGTTACCTCAGGTTCATTTGGTTTACTTCTTTTAGAATGAGGTAGAGCTGCTGATGTAACTAACTCCTTATGTGGTGCTGCTGAGGCACTATCTCCCTCAAAAGTGTTGATGGTTGGTCGTTTAAGTGACAATTGAGGTGTAGGAGTTTGTTGTATCTGTGTTTGCATTTGTAGAATGAGCTCTTCGACCTGTGTTAGAGTCGGTGGGATTTCCTTCTCTTGGTCGGGTAAGATGGCCACTGGGGGCTGTAGAAACTGTATTTCCTGTGACACAACAGGGAATACAGAGGTTGGAATAGCAGGGATTGAAATATTACCTTGTCGTATACCTGCTCTCACTGGTCTTGGTAACAACGGAAGTGGGACAGTCTTTAGATATTCAGTTAGGACTGTAGGCACATCCGTATATTTCTTTTTGCTTATGTAATTAATTACATTCGTCTTTATGGAAGAACATTCCACCTTTTGACCATTTTCCAAGCGTACCCTGTCTTCATCATTCAAAAAATCATTTAATATTAGCTGTAGAAACCTTGGATATAGACATTTGACATTTTGAGTCCGAACATCTCTTGTTCCTAAGTGTTTCATCTTTAAAATGATTTGACCAAGCACTATTTTTCCAAAATTATTCCTCAAATTATTGGCGACCGCATACCATATTTTCTGAATAAATTCAGGTATTCGATCTTGATTTGTTCTATCTGAGGAAAAAACATGGTTAAGAGTGTGAAAGAAGAAATTCCAATATTGGGTTAGAAACGTTCTATAAAGATTACCAGTATTGAAATTGCCATCTTGGTACCTTATAAAACGAAAGAACATTTCAATCTGTTCAGGTGTAGGATCAGAAACGAGATTTTCCATATGAAAATGAAGAATTCGATTAACATCTCGTTCAGTGACCCTAATCGACCTACCAAATAGTCGATATGTGAATGCACACCCGTCCTGTCCAGAAGTGTTAACCGCACTGCAATATAGTTCACGCAATGCATCATGGTTAAGCTGCACTGGTGTAACTAAAGCATAGCGAATTAATGAATGTTCATTCAAAAATTGTGTCCAAGCCCGAAATTGCTCATCCTGAATGGTTTCGATTTGCTGAATGGAAATAGGATTAACTTTAGCAATTTAAAAGCTTCCCTGCAATGCCATTTTCAAAACTTCGAGGAAATTCAAAAACAAGGGTTAGTTTTTATAAAGGATGATGTATAAAGCAAGAATATAAAATCCGATAAAAACCACCAGGTAGATTGAGAGATCTTTTCGATCAATGCTCGAAATATTCAGCAATTGTGTGGATATGCTCTGTATATCTGAAAAATGATGATGTTAAACACAATCAAAAACTCATCATTTATAAGGTTTCAAGATTTAGAGGGTTAGGTGTGACAAAGACAGGTTATGTTTAAAGTCTAACACCGCTCAATAATTTCTCACCTAACACCCTAATTAGCCGAAAAACATCTTATCACCGAAACCTGTCAGCTGAAAAACATCTTATCACCAAAATCTATCAGCCTATATACACACACACACACATACAATACTTCTAATTATTATGGATTTTAAAATCATCACGCAGTAAATCAAGAATTAATCCACAATAATCAGATGAACTCACAATTAAATAGATATAAAATTAACAAAATATCATTAATTGATATATGTCAATAAAATATTTATTTAATTATGCTACAATTAACACAATTATTCACTAACTAATTACCATAAAAGATAGCATTTTTAAGCATGGCAATTAATATAGAGATAACTGTAAGATGAGGACTGGATGCAAATAAATTCACAAGTCCTAAACATATGGAAATTTAAAATACATGTGAACTTATAACAAATTGCAGTTATTGATTATCCAAAATTAATTAGACAGATTTAACATCCCAAGTTCACCAACTAACCTAGAGAAAGTGGATTCATCCAGTGGTTTAGTAAAGATGTCTGCAATTTGTTGATCTACGGGAACAAAATATAATACCACAGTTCCATTCATGACATGCTCTCGTAAGAAATGATACCTGATATCAATGTGCTTAGTCCTGGTATGTTGAACTGGATTATTGGCAATGGCACTCGTGTTGTTGTATAGAATTGGAATTTTGTCCAACATGAGTCCATAATCCTGAAGTTGATTCCTCATCCACAGGATCTGAGCACAACAACTACCTGCCGCAATGTATTCTGCTTCGGCTGTCGAGGTAGATACTGAGTGTTGCTTCTTGCTGTACCAAGATACCAACCTTCTTCCTAGAAATTGACAGCTTCCAGAAGTACTTTTCCGATCAATCTTACAGCCTGCGAAGTCATAATCTGTATAGCCAACTAGGTCAAAACCTGTTCCTTTAGGGTACCAAATCCCAAGATTGGGGGTTCCCTTAAGGTATCTGAAAATACGTTTAACAGCTATAAGATGTGACTCTTTAGGGTCAGCCTGGAATCTAGCACATAAACAAGTTGCGAACATAATATCTGGTTGACTAGCAGTTAAGTATAAGAGAGAGCCGATCATACCTCGATACTTCGTGATGTCAACTGACTTACCAGATTTATCTTGATCAAGCTTGATAGCGGTTGGCATCGGGGTCTTGGCAGTAGCTGCTTCTTCCATCCTATACTTCTTTAGAAGATCCTTTATGTATTTTGATTGGTAGATGAAAATACCATCAGGCTTCTGAACAACTTTAAGTCCAAGGAAGAAGGACAACTCACCCATCATGCTCATCTCGTACTTACTCTGCATTAACTTAGCAAATCTCTTGCATAGCAAATCATTAGTAGAACCAAATATTATATCATCCACATATACTTGCACCAGAATTATATCATTTTTATGCTTTTTATGAAAGAGAGTTTTGTCGATGATACCTCTTGTAAAACCATTTTCAAGTAAGAACTTGGAGAGAGTATCATACCATGTTCGAGGGGCTTTCTTGAGACCATAGAGAGCTTTAAAGAGAAAGTACACAAAGCCTTCAAAGTCCTTGTCTTCGAACCCAGGGGGTTGTTCAACATAGACTTCTTCTTCTAGATCTCCGTTCAAAAATGCACTCTTCACATCCATCTGAAAAACCTTAAAGTTGGAGTGTGCAGCAAATGCTAAGAACATCCTGATTGCTTCAAGCCTTGCAACTGGAGCATAAGTTTCATCATAATCAATTCCCTCTTCTTGAGAGTAACCCTTTGCTACCAATCGAGCCTTGTTCCTCGTAACGATACCATTTTCATCCAGTTTATTCCTAAACACCCATCTAGTGCCAATTGTAGATTTATCTTTTGGTCTTGGCACCAACTTCCATACTTTCTGCCTTTCGAACTGATTGAGTTCTTCCTACACTGCAGTTACCCAATCTGGATCATCAAGAGCTTCATCAATCTTTTTAGGTTCAATTTGAGATAAAAATCCAGCGAAATTGCACTCATTCTGTGTTGCTCTTCTAGTCTGTACACCCGTGTCCGGTTCACCAATGATCTGTTCAAAGGGATGCACTCTACTCCATATCCTTTGTCTTGGCAGATCTGATCTTGATGATTCCCCGGGTTCATGATTGTGTTGAGTGTGATGACTAGTAGATCCAAAATCATTGTTTGCTCCCCCTGAGCTGTTGCTTTCAGAGTTTAAAGAATCATTAATAGCAGATGTTTCTTCACTTGATTGGGGTTCATCGTTCACTTGCTCCCCCTCAACATGTGCTGCTATCTGATCTACTGGTATAGATTGAACAATAGAGTCTGAAAAAGTATCAGAATTTTGTAGATCAGCATTTATTTCTTCATTCTCAAATCTCAGCTGGTCATGTTCATCAAAATCTTCAAGTCTTGTTATATTCTTATCATCAAAAGACACATGGATAGATTCCATGACCACTTTTGTTCTTAGATTGTAGACTCTGAATGCTTTTGTGGATAGTTGGTATCCAACAAAGATTCCTTCATCACCTTTTAAATCAAATTTGGAAAGCTATTCTGGATGAGTCTTAAGAACAAAACACTTACATCCAAACACATGAAAGTATTTCAGGTTCGGCTTCTTATTTTTCACCATCTCATATGGTGTTTTACTATGCTTGTTTATGAGTGTAGCATTCTGTGTGAAACAAGCAGCTTGCACAGCTTCAGCCCAGAAGTAAGTTGGCAGCTTTGCTTCATCAAGCATGGTCCTTGCAGCTTCTATGAGAGTCCTGTTTTTTCTCTCTACTACTCCATTTTGTTGTGGAGTTCCAGGTGCAGAGAATTCTTGCTTTATTCCATTTTCTTTACAAAACTCTTCCATGACTGCATTCTTGAACTCAGTGCCATTATCACTCCTTATGATTTTCACTGTATGCTTAGATCCTTTGTCCAGTTGTCTAACATGCTCTGTTAAGATTGATGCAATTTCTTCTTTCTTGTGCATGAAATATACCCTGTTAGGCCGAATATACACTTATAATCAACTAAGTATGAGAGAATAACAATAAGTTCTTTAAAAGCTTTAAAAACTATTTGAAATTAACTTCTCTCTCAGTGATGTAAAATATCACAGAGAGCTGCTTAGGTTACAATGAAAGATATTGTGTTACACGATCGATACCCTTCTAGGGTTAACCTAACTGTATTTATAAAGATATACAGCTACGTACAATCGATAATTGATTCGCCTATAAATCAGCTATACAAATGTTATCAATATGATTGCTACACATCTCCTAAGTCAACTCAATCTCTTTAACAGCTTTCCAATCTATAAAGATATTGCTTCCATAATTATCTTCAATTAATCTTTAATCACTGTTGACTGGAGACGCGCTGCTTCCTCCAGACAGAGTTTAACTAAACTCTATCGAGCTTCTAATGTCAGCGTATAGCAAACTCTGTCAAGCTTCCAACTGTCAGAGTTTAACTAAACTCTGACTGCTTCCTGTTTCAAGTTAAACTCTGTTTTTCCCTGTAAAACTTAAACACTGATATTAACCATATCAATTATATTTAACAATCTCCCTCAACTTGTTCATTAGTAAAAATGCACAAGTTAACAATAATTGATGATGTCAAAACAATTTCATACAAACACAGTGTTTATTCAAATAAGCAGAGTTTAAACTTGACTTAACAAAAATCTACAGAAAACAAGAAAATTCTTACAGACTTTAATCTCTAATCTCCTCAAGATCTGGTGTTGTTCTGAGATAATCTTTAAGCAATCTTCTCTTTGTATTCTCAAGTTCAATCTTCATAGCTTCCTTGATCTCTCTCAACTGAGAATCACTCTCATCAGTTTGATAAATAGCAGATTGTAATAACCCAGATTTTTGGGTAGAATTAAAACTTTTTATTATGTATTGATGTAAGAATGAATAGGGGTTACAACTAGAATGTAATACTGGTTTTAATGAATGAATAATGAAAGGATATATATTCCAAGGTTATATGGCCTGAAGGATGCTATTGGGTGATAACTAAGGTTAGAATAATCTATCTCCTAGAAAGTTAAGATAAGATTCCCTAGAGAGAAATAGATACCCTCATGTCATCCAAATCAATATCTATTATAAGCCCAGCGGTTCCGTAAAAAGGTTAAGGAACACTCGAGGGTGAACCAGGTTCATTTTCCCAACTATAGGAATTAAATAAAAATAAGTGATGAATAGTGATTTTGGTGGAATTTGGAATATTATTATAATAATGTTATACCCGGTATTCGGAACGGATTTCTGAGTTCGTATTAGTGATCCAGGAGGAAAATAAGTGTATGTAAAAGCTGTCGGATTCAGAAAAATAGCACTTTTATTTTCTCCGAGATTTCCCTGGACACTGCAAGACTTAAGGATTTATAAAAGAGAATTAAGGAATTTAAATTCGAGAAGTATTAAGAAAGATGAGGAATAGTAGTATAAATATTAAGAAGGTTTTCGGTAAAACCCTAACTAGAAACGAATGAGTTAGTCCCTCGAACGAGCAACGAATTGAGCAATAACCGGACAAAAGAACAAACAGAGGATCAAGATGCATGCATGTACAAGGAGATAAGACCAAGTAACTAAGTAGTTACATGAGCAACTAGTATACTTAGCAAACATAACCAAGTACTTAGCTTCTTGTCATCATCTTACCATTACAAACCAACACTTGTCCATTTAATTACATCATGCATGACCTAGAACTTTATTAAAGCTACTTTATGGACAAGATATTATCCAAAGACATTCAATAATTCACTTTAGATAAGATGAGAGCAAGATCAAAGCCAAGCAAACACCACCTCTCCCCCATTTTTCCAGCAGTTGCATTTTCCAGGGCAGGGGTCTTTGCCATTTTTTTTCACCTAGATCTACTCATCTAAAAATCATGAAAAAATTCATGGAACTTCTACACATCAAGGTGAAGTTGGGGATTTAATTTCATAATTTTTGAAGATCGTTTGAATGGGTAAATAAATTCGAGAAGTTCACTATTTTTCCCCCAAAACCAAGGCACTTCGAATTTTGGAGTTTTAAGATTTCAAAATCCACCTTCCAACCATTGTTTGATCTCCAAATTTTTATGGTGAGTCCTATATTTCATAAAAATGATCTCCTAGAAATCTTAGCTTCAAACTCCATGTTTTCCATTTTCAAATAAATCCTCAAAGATGAGGGTGAATAGTGTTTTCAAGAAACTAACTTTGATTTCTTAGTTTCTTTGGATGATTTAAGCTTTGTTAAAGCCATACAAGGACTATATAAGGGTTATTATAGCTTGTACACTCTCCAAGGAAGGTATAATTCTTAAGAACCCAAGATCTTACTTTGAGTTTTATATATGTTCTTGATGGTTTTAGATTAGTTAAGATTATGGTGTTGTTATATGCATAAAAGCATGATTATGTAGTTAGTAGTGATGATTTAAGAGTTTTGATGATTATGATGGTTAATTGAAACCTTCTTGGACTGGTTAAGATGAAAACCATGTATAGTATGCCCGGTGTGGCTTGGATTGATTGTTATGAATTTTAGAACGTTCGATTTATAGCCGTCGTAATGCCGAATTTTCGTTAGACTATTAAACACCGAGCATCACAGTAGCTATAACTCACTGTACAGCTTCATTTTCTGCCATGATAGGATAGATTATGTTTCAAGCTTCGTTTTGATATAAAGATCGCATGAAACGGACTTACGGTTTAGGAGTTACGGCCGGTTTACTTAAAGTATATCGAAACCGTAACCGAGAATTCGTAACTGTAATTGAACCCTCGTAAACTATGTAACGTCATGGCGAATCTTGGTAAATAAATACTAGAGGTAAAAAGGAAGGTGTGAAAGAAAACCGTATGTCAAAAGGATCATTTTTCGATTTATTAAAAATGTTCGAGTCGAGGTTAAACGCGAACGAACCCCTAAAAGACGACTCTTTTATAACTTCGGTAAAACACTTAGAAAACGGGCGATAAAACTCGGAGTATAGTATTGGTTCGTAACGATCGACTTTAGAACTCATATGACTTAAGTATGTCCCAAGTATAAGTACAATGACATGTCGTATTAACGAACGAATGTCGGGTCGGATCAGTGATAAAAGTAATCCACTAAAAGGGGTATAACGAGATAACTCGAGAACGTGTTTCGAATTAAGTATAACTTAACTTTTTATATGTTAAGTGATTAATCCCGAATGCCTTGGCTATTTATAGATCACCAAGCTGAACCGGGACCCGCTACCACTACCCCTTACCGTACTCGACTATCAGGCAAGTTTCAATTCCCTTCTTTTAGGCTGTTGTTGTGATTGAATAAATATATATATATGATTGCTGATATGCATATGCCATTGCATGCATGCCTACTTTCAAGTTGAATTGATATACTTGTTCCCTGAATGTTATTGTTGGCTTATAAGCTAGATAGTTATATATCAGTTATAAGCCGGTTATTGTAAGACCCTCATAGAAGGGCGTATACATCTTATTAATCAAAAATAGACCGGGAGTCAATATTCCTTGATATATCGAGATTACCTCGGAGGAAAATATTTAAGTAAATATTTTCTATTATTTGGGCGACGAATATTATTTGAATATTCGTTCGAGACTAATTATTTTAACGATCCTTACTTCAAATAATTATTTGAACGTAACTATTCAACGAATAATATTTCTCAATATTCATTCAGAGTCGAATTGATTATCGATTATTATTTCGAATATTCTTCTAAAGATGAGACTACTAAATGAATATTATTTGGATATTCTTTTAGAATATTATTGTATTAAATAAATATTACGTTTGAATATTCATTTAAGATATTGAATACTTGATGAATATTATTTTAATATTCATCTGAAGCTTGATTTAATTATCGAATATTATCTCGAATATTCCTTAAGGCTTGGATTACTAAATGAATATTACTTGATATTCATTTAGGATATTATTCATTAAATGAATATTACTTTTGAATATTCATTTAAATTCCTAATTAATTATGAATATTACCTTAAATATTCTTTTCAGGTCTTATTAATTAATGAATATTGTTTTGAGTATTCATTTAAATATTTATTTATTCAATAAATATTCTCCTGATATTTCTTCAGGGATTATTTTGAGAAATACTCTGATTAAAGATATTCTTTCATATTCCCAATGATTCTTTAAATATTTTAACTCAATAAATATTCTCTGAATATTTATTCCATACTTAGTATAACCTCGATAAGGTTTATCTTCTTCGATTATTACAGAAAATATTTCGGAGTCATATTATTATTAATCTTATATCAAGAAAGGTTCTCAGACATCATTCTTCTTTGAGTCTATCTCCTTAATAATAAGGGAACCTTACTTGGAAAAATGTTATTTATCTTGTCGACTTCCCGGTCATAAAGTATTCCCTTCACCCGCAACTCGGGTGCTGTTGACTTATTAAGTCGTTGCTTACCTTCTCATCTTTCGTGGGGTAAGATTACTGGAACAAGTTGATATCCGTCACCAAGTAATAGCTTGGGAGTTATTGGTAAATTTTCCTTTCCAACTAGATACGACTACTTTGTGGAGTCTTATCAACAAGTATTATACTTGGGGAAAGGGGGACGAACGTTACATTCAGAATCATGAATTCTATTTGAACTAGGAGTCGTGTAAGAGGCCGAGTAGCGCCGGTCCATCCCCTTTGGCCCAACCGTTGGCCGGGGAGAGCTAGTAAGGCGGTATACAAGTAAAGCCATCAGTTCTTCCTTCTACCGGTAGTAAATCTAAATTGAGCTGTACGATCTCGACTGATCATCAAGATTGGAACAGCGGGCGCGGTGAATACTCCATCATTGGTTCATCATCCAAACTTATTTATTTCCTGCAACATGATTACTGTTGGCAAAACTGGAAAAATGTTCATAACTGGAATTGCAACCTTTTCATGCAAGTTCCTCTTCTTAATAACAATGAGAATATCTCGCTTACTTTTGACGTAGCAGATATTTCTACAAACAAATACTTTAAGTTACCTTGTAACTTCATCGTTCATATTATACTGGCATCATTTCCGTAAATGCATGGCATATGGTTTGAAAGATACTTTTGAACTGTTATACTTTATCGTTCAGTTATATATTATTGTTGGTGGGCTATTGCTCACCCTTGCTTTATTATTATATCACAACAACAGCTAGACCAGATGACTCGCACAAGGCGCACTTGACGCGGGCGAGGACGATGAGACTACCAGAGCTGAAGAAGAAGCTATTGGTAGGATATATTTATTCTTTCAGTACCAAGAATATAGTCTAGTATGACTTATGTAAATGGATGGCAAAGAGTATGTAATTATATTGAAATTCTTTTGGATTGTAAGAACTCATAATGTGATTAAGAAAAATTTGATTGTGACTCTGATTTCATCTCTGGGACTATAACGGGTGTGTTTTATATTGTTGTGTTGGGTCATAGAGACGTAATTTATTTTATGTTAAGGAAAGTTCAATTGTTGTGGACAGAATTGGAAACCGTAACCACCGGATCCCGGACCCCGGATCTGGGGGTGTTACACAGATCTTAGATCATAGATTTTGTTCCTCCTCATCTCATTTCCCAGTCTGATAAATTTTACTTCCTCTGACTGTGAGTTGAAATCAAGTACTGTGATTCCCAGATCAGTCTTCAACTTTGCAGTACCCTTCTTCATTTCAATGATATTTCCATTCCAGTCTCTGTACTTAGGAACATATCTGCTGTTATACTTCATTCCTCTAATTACCAAAATTTGGAGCATTTTCTGTCTGAGCACATTTGCAACTGATTGAGTCCTTCGACTATTCACCTTGAAAAGATACAGAGCATGTTCTAGTTCTTCCCAATATTTCAAGCCAATATCATGCTCACCAATTTTAAATACTATCCCATCAGCCATAAAGTATAAAAGAAAATCTTTCTTTAAACTCTTCTGATAAACTAACTGTACTGATTCCAGTCTGTCCAAACTCTCTTGAGTGACACCACGACCTGGAATAGCAGTGAAGAAGGATCTCTAGGACCAGTATGTTGCCTTTTATCTCTATGTGAGCCTAGACCAGCTTTATTGTTTCCAATCTTACCAGACAAGGCTCTTCCATCAGTAAAGTCCATAGGAGCTCCAGATACTAGATTTGGATCATGAAGTGTTCCTTTACCAAAGACTGATTTCAACTGAGAAGATAGTGGTCTAGACACAACTTGTGTAGCAACAGAGGTTGTGTTTTCTTTCTTCTGTACAACTTGTGTAGAAACAGAGGTTGTATCTTTCTTCTTTTAATCTTCTCCTTCCATAGCTATGCCTTTTAGCTTGAGTTTAGCTTCAGCTTCTGTTGGTTTCTTAGATAAATGTGATCTTTGATCAGCATCAACATTTTCCTTAATCACAATGCCTTTAAGAACAGGCCTAGGAGCTTTTTCTTTCTTTTTAAACTTTCCAGACTTTAAAGCTTTCTGATGTTGTTCTTGTAAATTCTTTTCTTCAGCTTTAATATCTTCAATAGTAGCTCCTTCTTCATTTTCTTCAATAAATAACTTAGCAGCCAATTCCTCATCAGTCATTGAATTTTCAGTGAATAATAAACTCTTGGTGTTGGAAGTTGACTTTGACTTGGAAGACTTGCTAAATTTCAGACTTTGATCAGCTCTTAATATCTTCTTCTCTTTGCCCTTTCCTCCTGCTCCTCCATCTTCAGTATCTTCATCTTCTTTAGTCAGAGTTTGAGATTGCTTGCATTTAGGCTTAGCAACTCTCTCCCCCTTTTTGACATCATCAGGCATGAGAATAGATGTGATTAACTCTAGAGAGGTAGCAATAGAATCAATCTTTAAAGACATGGCATTTTGATTTTCTTCAACTTTGCTCAGCCTGTGAGACAAAGTTTCTTGATTCTGGGAAAGATATTGAAACTTGTTCTTGCTATCGAGTTTAAGCATATCATCTCCTCTAATAACTTCACCTTGAACATCAGAAATGGCCTTTTGACAATGATCAAATCTAGAATTGAGAGTCTTCACTTGGACAACAGTGGCCTTAAGACAGGATAGAATATCTGGATTTGTGATTGTTCTGGATGTTCTCTTGACAAATTCAGCTGCTCTTGCAACAGGAAAGATGCAAGTTTCTTTGTACCAATCAGCTGAAAATTGTTCAAAGTAGTCTTCTTCAACATCTGCTTGATTTGAAGGGCCAGCAAAATCATTAACTTTAGCAGAGGTCTGTACTGGTAAACTCTGAGAAGAGCTTGACTCAGTACTCCCTTCAGTTTCAATTTCAGTTTCAGCTTCAATATGGTCAGTTGATTCAGGAATTGGAAAAGACTCATCAACAGTGTCTGTAGTACGTTCAACATTCTCTGCAACAGGCTCTACAACATCCTCTGCAGGTTGTACAATAGGCTCAGATATTATCTCCATGGGTGGTTGATCAATTTCCTCACCCTATTCGACATATTGATGAGCATCAGAGATTAACTTAGTGTGAGAAGCCACTGTTTCTTCAAGTACTACAGTGGTTTGATTTACTGCATCAGTTTCTTCAGAGAAAACAGCAGGTGAAGAGATTGGAATGTCCATGTTCTCAGAGAATGGGAACAATGGCTCAAGAATTTCATCCATTGTAGCATCAGCATTACCATCTCTGTCTATCTCAACAGCAGGTATTTCCTTAGAAATATCCTCTGGAGCTTCAATATTCAATTCTTCATCAGACTCTTCAATAATCAGTCTCCTCCTTTTAACTTGAGAATTCACCTCTGTTCTCTCTTCTTCTGAGATAGAATCATCTAGAGTAGATGGAGATTGAGGTCTGTTAGCCCTTTCCTTTCTAGCTCTCTTTGGCCTAGAAGCTTCAGCAGTCCTGTGCTTTCTTGGTGGCCTTATAGCCCTGCTTTTCTTTGGCTTTCTTGGTTTGGATTGTAGTTGAGGTTGAGAAGTAGTAGCAACAATGGGTGGAGATGTGAGTTTAGAGATTGGTTCAGTGTTTATGGTTATGTGAGCTTCAATGTTTGTGGGTTGAGGAGGTTCGGTGTTTGTGGGTTGAGGAGGTGACTGTGGAGGTTCAAGTATAGGTTCAGGTTCTGGTGCTTGTGGTTCTTGTGGTTGATTGAGAAAGTTTCTGAGGGCAAGTGGATAGATAAACTCTGGAACTTGCTCCTTGTTTGCATCTTTATTTGTCAAGTCAGAAAACATTCTCTTATGGACTTGAAAGGGTTGAATAAGATCCTCATCAGAGATTACCAAATTAGGCAAACAAGCAGAGAATAAACATTGACAAAAACGTGAGAAATAAACAGTTGTATTAGACTCTGCTAGTTTTTCACCTAAATTTATAAGAACTAATCTACCAAAATCAAAGTTACTCCCATTAAGAAGAGAATACCCGATTTGAAGACTATCAGTGGGAATTGCATCCCAGTTGGTGACTTTCTTTCCAAATGCTCGAGTGATTCAGTCAAAGAAAAAGCTCCACTCCTTCCTGAGCCCTGCCCTTTTAACATTCCCAAGCTTATCCAAAGGACCATAAAACCGTAGTTGCTGTAACATTTCTTTCAATTCATTCTCACCAGCCACAGCGTATGAGGTGTGAGTATCAAAATCCATAACATCTCGAACAGTTGCAGGAGTGATTACAAACTCTTGATCTTCACGAGTAAACATAATAGATGGAGTCCCATTCTCTCTACCATCATCATAAGCAGAGTTTCTCCAGAAAGTAGAGATTTGTGTGGCAGAGAGTTTTTTTGGTTGAACAAGAGCTTGACCAATTTCAGAATCTCTTAAGAAGTTCTGAATCAAATGAAATGATTCTGGGGCTTTATCAGTGTTTAGTATTGCTGCATAGTTGTTAGGAACGAAAGATAATCCCTGAGCCACAAAAGTCTTGGTTGCCATTAGAACAGATTGTTAGAAAAGAGAGTGTGTGGAAAAGTGTTTTTGAAAATGCTTAAGTGAAAGTAACAGAGAAATTGTGTGTAATGTTGTGTGTTCGTGGGTGTAAAAGTGAGAAAGTGAATAATGAAATGAGTTTGATTAGATCTGTAATTGAAAATTAAAACCCAATCGTTTTAGACATTAAACACGCAACCAATTTCTTGTTATGTGTGTGACTGGGACACGTGTCACGTAAATAGTGGAACAGTTATTTACACGCGCAGTAATAATGCCTATTATTACTGCCATTCTCTCTCCTCTTACCAAGACGCTTTAACTGTCTGACACCATTAAACAGTTGGCATGTATCACATGCAAATTTCAAAAACTCTTTGTACTCCAAGTATATGCTCTAACTGAAATAAAATATTACCTTAGAGTACTCAACAGAATCCAACAGTGTTTATCAATTCTCCAATTTTATTACTGTTATCCTTTCAAACACTGCACAGTTGTGAATATGAGTGTGTGTATAGTAGAGTTTACTAGATTAGTATTTAGAGCATCTAGTATTTCATAAAATCCATAAAATAAATTAGTAAACACTGGATGCACAAACTCTCATAGTAAATACTGAATGTATGATGAATGCTAAACTCTGTAGTAAACAGTTTATATACAGGAATATTTAATTAATTTATAACCCCCTAATTTTTTTTTTTGGTTTTCTCCAGTAATCAGAGGTTGGAACTAGTCACCAAAAATCCTATAATTTTAGCCCTTATCAGTTTGATAAGTTCTTGGATATTCCTAGTTTTCGACTAGTCACCAAAAATTAGAGAATTTTAGCCCTTACTATATACCAGTAAGTTCCTGGGTCGTCCTAGTTACAAACATGATCTCAAAGGAGTTCTAACAGTCTATATATATAAGCTTTGGGGTTATTCTAATAACGGAATCTAATTTAACAGTGTATAACTAACAGAGTTTAGAGCTCATCAACATCAGAAATTATTTATGAGAGTTAATGCACACAGTATTTACAGACTCAAAGTTTAGGATAAATAAACTAAGAGATGCTATAAATATGGAACAGTATCATACTGTGTTAACTTTCTGCACAGTTTAAGATTAGATCACAGATAACTTAGAAGGATTCATGACTAATTACTAAGAATAATGTTTCATACATGTATCTTCATCGGTGTTTATGTTCAGAAAGAAACATTATCAGAGTATCTCAGAGTTTATCCAACAGTCAACAGTGTATGACTTAAAGAGCATGCTAACAAATTTTAACAGACATTGAGCAGAGTTTGCATAACAGAGTTTAACATACCACAGAAATATGAGCAACACAGTACATAAGTAGAATTTTGAGTCTAACCAATATCTCTAGTCAAAGCCAGAGACCATCCCTAGTTCATTTACCAGCCTTGTAAATACAGCTTCACTCAATGGCTTGGTGAAGATATCTGCAAGCTGTTGTTCTGTAGACACAAAATGAAGCTCAATATTCCCTTCCTCTACATGTTCTCTGATAAAATGGTATCTTATGCTGATGTGCTTGGTCATTGAATGCTGTACTGGATTACCTGTCATAGCAATAGCACTTTGATTATCACAGTAAATAGGTATTTTACTGTACCTCAATCCATAATCCAGTAATTGATTCTTCATCCACAAAATCTGTGCATAACAGCTACCAGCAGCAATATACTCTGCTTCAGCTGTAGATGTAGAGATTGATTTCTGTTTCTTGCTGTACCATGAAACAAGTCTATCACCAAGAAATTGACAACTTCCACTGGTACTTTTTCTGTCTATCTTACAGCCTGCAAAGTCTGCATCAGAGTAACCAAGTAGCTTGAAGTCTGATTCTCTTGGATACCACAATCCTAAAGTTATGGTTCCCTTAAGATATTTGAAAATTCTCTTCACAGTTGTTAAATGTGGTTCTCTTTGATCTACCTGAAATCTTGCACAAAGACATGTTGCATACATGATGTCAGGTCTGCTAGCTGTTAGATAAAGAAGAGACCCAATCATCCCTCTATAGTTTGTCATATCCACTGGTGAACCTGTGTCTCTATCCCACTTTGTTGCTGTTGCCATGGGAGTTGTTGCAGATGAGCAGTCAAGCATGCCAAATTTCTTGAGAAGATTTCTGGTATATTTTGCTTGAGTGATAAAGATTCCATCATCTGTTTGCTTCACCTGTAGCCCTAGAAAATAACTGAGCTCTCCCATCATGCTCATTTGATACCTGGACTGCATGAGCTTGGCAAACTTCTTATAGAATTTATCATTAGTAGATCCAAAGATTATGTCATCTACATATATTTGAACTAATAACAGATCACTACCAAGATTGAAGTAGAACAAGGTTTTATCAATTGTACCTCTGTTGAACCCACTTTCTAAAAGAAATTGAGCCAGAGTTTCATACCATGCTCTTGGTGCCTGCTTAAGTCCATAGAGTGCCTTGTCAAGCCTGTAGACATAATCTGGATACTTGGGATCTACAAATCCTGGTGGTTGTTCAACAAACACTTCTTCTTCAAGTTTTCCATTCAGAAAAGCACTTTTCACATCCATCTGAAAAACCTTGAATTTCTTGTGAGAAACATATGCTAGAAAGATTCTTATTGCCTCCAACCTTGCAACTGGAGCAAAAGTTTCATCATAGTTTATTCCTTCTTGCTGTGAATAGCCTTTGGCCACAAGTCTGGCCTTGTTTCTTGTAACAACCCCATCATTGTCAGTTTTGTTTCTGAAAACCCATCTAGTACCAACAACAGATCTATTCTTTGGTCTAGGTACAAGGGTCCATACTTCATTTCTCTCAAATTCATTTAACTCCTCCTGCATTGCTGTTATCCAGTCAGCATCTTGAAGAGCTTCTTCCACTTTCTTTGGTTCATATTTGGATAGAAATGCATGAAACAGACATTCATTTGTTGTAGCACTTCTTGTCCTAAATTTTGCATCTGGATCTCCAATTATTAAATCAGGTGTATGTGATTTTGTCCATTTCCTAGCTGAAGGTAAATGACTTCTGTCAACAGTTGATCCTCCCCCTTGATCAATGTTCTCCTGATTATCTTGATGCCTTTCTTCATTCTCTGAGGCTCCCCCTGAATTTGATCGCTCAGAGTTTGAACTGTCAGAATTTGGACTTTCAGAGTTTAAGTCATCAGAGTTTGAGTTTGATCCAGAATTTTCAGTTGACTCACTATCAGAATTTGAGTCAACACTATGATCATGCTCCCCCTCAACTGGTTCTCCTCTTTGTACTGACTATACTATTTCTTCTGTGTGTACCAGTAGAGGTTCAGAGTTTGCATCAACAGAGTTTGTTGGACTGGTTTCATCAGAGTTTATTTTATCAGAGATTAGATCTTCATTTTCGAAATGCAACTGATCATGTTCATCAACATCTTCAAGTCCAGTGATTTTCTTGTCATCAAATGACACATGAATAGATTCCATAATCACCTTTGTTCTCAGATTATAAACTCTGAATGCCTTGGTTGACACTGGATAGCCAACAAAAATTCCTTCATCTGCTTTCAACTCAAATTTGGTCAACTGTTCAGGATGAGATTTCAACACAAAGCATTTGCACCCAAAAATATGAAAATATTTCAGGTTTGGCTTCTTTTCCCTCACCATCTCATATGGTGTTTTTCCATGCTTGTTGATCAGTGTTGCATTTTGAGTAAAACAAGCAGTTTGAACTGCTTCTGCCCAGAAATAGGTTGGCAATTTTGCTTCATCAAGCATAGTTCTTGCAGCTTCTATCAAGGTTCTATTCTTCCTCTCAACTACACCATTTTGCTGTGGTGTACCAGGTGCAAAAAACTCTTGCCTCAAACCTCTGTTCTTGCAGAATTCTTCCATTGTTGAATTTCTGAATTCAGTTCCATTATCACTTCTGATTATTTTGACTTGTGTGTTTTGATCCTTTGTCCAGTAGCTTTACATGCTCCATCAGAGTTAATGCAGTTTCATCCTTCTTTGCAAGAAAATACACCCAAGTGTATCTGGTATATTCATCAACAATGACTAGAGCATATTTCTTCCTTCCAATTGACAAGACATTCACTGGTCCAAAAAGATCAACATGTAAAAGATGATATGGATCAACAATTGAAGATTAAGACTTGCTCTTGAAAGAAGTCTTCCTCTGTTTGGCCTTTTGACATGAATCACACAGACCATCAACATTTAACAAAGACTTTGGAAGTCCTCTAACAAGATCCTTTCTTATCAGCTCATTGATGTTGTTCAGATTCAAATGAGAGAGTTTCTTATGCCACTTCCAACTCTCTTCATTGGACATTCTTGTTGACAGGCACATAGTTTTTCCATCAGAGTTGGTCAACAAGCTTGCTTCATAGATATTGTTGCGCCTTTGTCCAACTAAAACAACTTTCCCTATGGTTTTGATGATGACCTCACAGTATTCAAGTTGAAAATCTACATGAAAACCTTTGTCACATATTTGACTTACAGATAGCAAATCATGCTTGAGTCCTGAAACCAGAGCTACATTTGTGATGGTGACACTTCCAAGATTAATATTGCCATATCCCAGAGTATGTCCTATGTTGCCATCTCCATAGGAAACTTTTGGGCCAGCCTTCTCCACATACTCTGATAGCAGGGCTTTATTTCCAGTCATGTGTCCTGAACATCCACTGTCCACGACTAGGATACTTTCCCTGATGCCCTGCAATCACAAACAATTATTGAGGATTAGATTTAAGGATCCAGACTTGCTTGGATCCTTTGGCTTTCTTAATTTTGTTAGCTTTAGCAGCGGAATTTACACTATCAGAGTTTAAGCTAACTTTATCAGAGTTTACACTTGCAGAATTAACTCTAACCCATTTCAGATTAGGTTTCAGTTCATAGTAATTATAATAAATAGCATGATAATTTCTGCAAGTATAAATAGAATTCCAAGTGCTTCCACAGTGTTTGCATAAAGTCTGTGGCCTAGTTCTAACATTATCTTTCTTTACTTCAGACTTGGAAGGTAAAGAATTAATGTCTTTGTTCTTCCTGCAAAAACTAGCAAGATGGTTAGTACTACCACAGTTATGACATGTCTTTCTTGGAGCTAAAGTAGCAAGCATTGGATAATTACCTTGAGTGATGCCTACTTTACCATTTCTGTTCTTTCTAGACACTTTCTATTTCTTAACAGATTTTAACTCCTTAAGCTTATGCTTAAGTTGTTTATCTGTCATTAAACCAATATTAACCTGTTTAACACTAGTTTTTACTAGTTCTTTCTTAACAGCTTCTTTTCCACCTTCAAACCTAGGTTCACTTATTCCATTAACAAATGTTCCAAATTTCTTAGGTGGAAGAGGTAGTCTAATCTTGACTATATTCTGAAACCTAAGTTCATCTTCCTCTGAATAACCTAGACCTACAGTGTCAGATTGAAAAACTTCTTGAGTGTCTTTTCCTGAGTGAGTCCAAGTTTTAATAATGTGATTTGCCTTTTCCAATTCAGATTCTAGTTGTTTATACTTACTTAACAACTCTTGTTCAAGATAGACAGCATCATCTCTCTCCTTTTGAACTTGCTGCATGTTAGCAAGTTTCTCTTCTACAACCTTATTTCTCTCTTTGAGTTCAGAATTCTCAGTTTTGATTCTCTCATTCTCTAAAGTCTGATCCCTATAACTGATATGCAAAGCCTTAAGATATATTCTTAATTCAGTTATATCATCAGTATTATAAGCATAGGTAGTTAGAGGTACCTTGTTTTCAGAATCTTTAGCTTCATCAACAATAGTAGCCATGAGAGCATAGTTCACGTCCTCATCTGAGTCAGAGGTGTCTGCCCAATCTCTGCCTTTAGTGAAGAGTGCCTTCTCAGTTTTACCCTTCTTGCACTCAGGAGCATAATGACCCATCTCCTTACACTTGTAGCATTGAATCTCAGACTTGTCTCTTTTCCCAGATTTGGTATCCTTTCTCTCAGATTTGCTGAAATTCTTCCTGTCAAACTTTGAATCATTCTTGGAGAATCTCTTCCCTTTTTTGAAGTTCTTGAATCCCATCTTCTTGAAGGTCTTTACCATCAAGGCAGCCATTTGCATCATTTCCTCATCATCTTCAGAATCAGATGATCCATCTGTATTTGAGTCAACATCAGAGTTTGATGACTCACTTTCAGAATGAATGACCAAAGCTTTTCCTTTTGCCTTCTTCCTTGATGCTTCCTTCTTTGAGGGTCTTTCTTCAACTCTTAGAGTAACAGATTTTGACTTTCTGCCTGATATTCTACTTCTCTGTTCCATTTCTAGTTCATGAGTCTTGAGCAACCCATAGATCTCATCAATATCAGTATCAGCCAGATCATAGTTGTCTCTAATAGTGATTGTCTTAACATCCCACTTTTCAGGTAGAGAAAGAAGAAACTTGAGATTTGAATCTTCTAGATCATATTCTTTATTAACCAGTGACAGATTATTAAGTAGCTTACAGAATCTGTCAAAGGTTTCTGTCATTGATTCTTCAGATTTAGCCTCAAAGTGTTCATACTCCTGTGTGAGTATGTTCCTTCTATTCTTCTTGATTGCTGCAGTTCCCTGACATCTAACCTCTAGAGCATCCCAGATCTCTTTTGCAGTTTTACAATTGATCACTTTGTTAGACATAACATTATCCAATGAACTATGAAGCAGATGTCTAACCTTTGCATCCTTACCAATGGATGAAATGTCCTCAGGAGTCAAATCTTTCTTCTCCTTTGGAATAGATTTAGCTTCCTGTCCAGCAGCAACAACAGATAATTTTGTAGGCTTATGAGGGCCTTTATAAATTCTGTCAAGATATTCTAGATCTGTAGCCTCCAGAAACATAGCCATTTTTGTTGAGTATTGAATACAGTAAAAGAATACAGAGGGGGGGGTGAATGGATTCTTGAGTTTTTCTTCGGTTTTGAATCTTTGCAGCAAGATAAGTGTGTGAGATATGAAGATGCGGATAATTAAACACAAACACAACACAATATCACTTTAATCTAATATTTTATTAGATAAAGATTTTGCTACAATCTGTGAATACAAATGATAGTATTCTCAGCTTCGTTTTTCTCAGAGAGATATTTTCTGGATATTGTTGAGAAACTTCAAAACCTTAACAGCTAAGGAAGTGAGGCTGTATCCTTATAGACATGGATACACCCACTTGCTACAAATGAGGTAGGTAAAACAAAAGCACTTTCCAGTCTGTCTATCTCATTTTAGTAAGAGTCCAAACGGCTACAGATTTGACTTTGAAAAGCCTGTTTAGATCCACTTCTTCAGCTCCTTGTCCCTTGTCTTATCTCTCCAAGCTTCTTTGTAGGCTTTCCAGCATGCTTTATAGGACAGAGTCAAATAAAGTGTGCTGGCTTGTTGCAGGTTTCTGACTTGTACAAATCTTCAGTATTTTGTCCTCAAGAATGTATTCGAGAAGTGACTAAGTGAGTGATTCGAGAACTGGAGTTGACTTGATCGATAACTCTGAGTTCTCGAATAGTGTTATCTTGACATATCGAATCACTTCTCGAATAGCTCTTTTCTCTGGGACTCCTTGAGATATCGAATAGAGCATTTTGACATATCGAATCCCTGAGATATCGAATAGCATATTGAGAGATATCGAATAGTGTCTTCTGAGATATCGAACTCCAGACTTCTCGAGTGCTAGACTTCTCGAATAGACAAATGTACTTCTCGAATTGGTACTTAGGCAAATTCTTCATTTCTTCAAATCCCAACTGTGATTATTTGACAGTCTTCATTTCCTTGCTTGAGGCATGAACCTTAGAACTTCTTTCAAGCTTTATTCTTGACTTAGTAGGTACAGTTACACAGATAGAATTTGATGCCTATTACAAGTACAGAACAAATAGAAACTCTACAACTAGAGGTTCCCTCAGTTAAGAGGTCATGTAGGTAATGCATAGCATTACACATACTTAGGCTTGTTATTAGATGTATTCAGGCATGCCTCTGTGACTAACAATCTCCCCCAAATTGTGAGTAAGACCCTTAGTCACAATTTCATGTCTGATAACAAGCCTATCATACATAAAGATAAAACTTGACAGTACAGGTATGAATTGACATTAGCAATTTGGATAGAACTACAGAGTGAGTAATCTTACAGCCTATGATGAAGAACTAGCCATTGTCTTTTGATTCCCTTTCCATAGCTTTGGCTTGAAATTCATCATATTCTTTCTCTCTTCTTTCTTTCTCCTTCCTTGTATTCTCATCCATAGCTTTTATTATTTCTGCCATAGCATCCAATTCTTCAAGCAAAATTGAGTCTTTGAAATCTTCAAGTACTGGTTCCAGAATATTTGCAGGATAGTAGTTGAGTAGATTCATTCTGATGTTGACTTGATTTCCATTCCTCCTCCTATACTTTACCATGTAGGGGTTGAACTGAACTCTACACAAACCCTTTTTCCTCAGCTTTTCTGCTTCACTTTCCAGTCTCTCAATTTCTTTCTCCCTTGCCAGCCATTTCTCAAAACACTCTTTTCTGACTTTTTCTTCATGATCTCTCTTCATTTTCACAAAATCAATTAGCTCCAGTTTCCATACTCTCTCCACTTTATCTTCTGAGCTCAACAGTGCAATGATTCTCTCTATGTCATATAGCTTGCCCCAGTGTTGACATCCTCCTTGTTTGAATTTCTCCTCCCTTCCATCAGAATATTTAATCTCAAGGCAATTATCAACAATGGCAACATGATAGATTCTTTGAGCTTGCAAAAATTGCAGTTGGTCTACGTCATAATCTTCATCTAGTGGTTGGAGTTTTAGGCCTGGATAGATTGTCAGGGTTTTTGATGTGGTTGGCTTTGATTTCCTTGCAGCTTGCTTGAACTTGATTCTTTTTACATGATTACTTGGCAGCAGTATGTGACCTTTGTTTGTAGACCATTGTAGTATTCCATTAGCAGTTTGCTTTTTGAAACATACAGATGGTTTCTTGACTTGAATTTTCTTCTCTTCTTGAGGTGGCAAGACAGTTGCAGAAGCCATAGATGCAAATTTTGAAAGGTCACTACTGGCAGCATTCACCCTAGACTTAGAGTCTTGTGTTGTGGTGAGGTTACTGTCAGCAATGCCTGAGGCTTGCTGTCTTCCACTTTTCCTCTCAGAGCCTTTACCTTGATCATCATCATTCTTCCTCTTCTCATCATCCTTCTTCTTCTTCTTGTCTTCATCACCCTTATTACTCCTGTGATGTCTTCTCCTTCCATCACTTTTATCTTCATCCTTGTCTTGATCTTTGCTTGGGTTGAACTTAGCAGTCTCAGATATAATGCCAGTTGCAATATATGACCTGAGATAAGATATAGCTTCTAATTCTTCTGCTGTTCTTGATCCCTTCTTCTTGATCAGTTTCTCAATGATGGCTATGATGAGATTTTTATTTTGAGGAGTTAGATGCTTAGGAATGACCAGCTGCTTGATATCTTCAATTCTTGTTCCAGCCTGGTAGATAATAGTTCTAGGATCTGTGAAAACTTCAGGTAGCCTTGAAGGTTGACCATTCCTCAATTCATCATGAAGACTCTTGTTGTTCTCATTTCCCTTCTCAATTAGTCCAAGGAGCACATTCACTTCTGAGTGCTTTAGACTCTGTAGAGTATTGATGGTTAAGTGCCATATCTTGTTCTTTCCTACCATCAATATCTCCTTGAGCCATAGATCATTAAGCCTCCTTGGTACTACAGTGAGACAGTCAATCTGACTCTTCAAACTCTCATGATATAGCAGAGCATCACCAGCCTGTTCTCTAGAGACTTTCAGAAGCTCCAAGAATGCATCATCATGATAGACATTTGAGTTTGCAATTTCTTGTAGCTTGGCCTCAGTGACCACCTTCACTTCTACTGGCTTGGCACTCTTAGATATTGAGATTT
This sequence comes from Saposhnikovia divaricata, assembly GCA_036435485.1. NCBI lineage: Eukaryota > Viridiplantae > Streptophyta > Magnoliopsida > Apiales > Apiaceae > Saposhnikovia > Saposhnikovia divaricata. Next base: position 59,329,424 of record CM071596.1, read on the forward strand.
GAGGCTTGTCAGATGGCATACTCCCAGCAACCACTGTGGTTGTAATAGACTGCCTTTGACCATCAGGAGTAGTGATGTGCACAGTTGGTAGAGTGACAACTGGCAGAGAAGTGGGAGGCTCATCAACTTTGTCCTTTCCTTTTCCAGGCACATGAGTAGTAGATTTCAAAGTTCTCTGATGGCCACCCTCAGTGATCTTGATGCCCTTTTCTAGTGGTCTCTCCCCCTTTGGATTTGAGTTCTTTGATATCCTCTTCTCCCCCTTAGGCTTGTTGACAGACACAGGGACTGTAAGAGGCACCTTTGGAGTTGAAGATTCATCAGGTAGAGGGAGACCCATGTGCTTCATCATTGTAGACAACATTGATTGTTGATGCAGAAGAACATCAGCTGTGGTGGTGGCTTGAGTGTTCAACTGCTCAGTCAGAGTTGTCACAGTGTCTGTAAGATGAGCATTGGACTTGTGGAGAGAGACTACCTCCTTTTCAAGAGTATCCACTTTAATGAAGAGTTCATTGGCCTTAAAACCAGATAGGGATTGATCCTTCAGTCTCTGCACTTCGAACCTTGACATCTCATGCACAGGAACCTCAGTGACCAGCTTGTCTCCATATTGATTTGCAAAGAGGGTCCTGAGCATGGCATTGGCATCAGTTGTCTGATCTGATAAGGATTGAAATTTGTGCCCCAGACCTGTGACAGCATCCTTAAGAATAGCCAAACCATTGTCCATCCTGGTGCAAGTAGCATTGCAGGTTCGAATGTCCTTGAGAACAGTCTCCAATTGAGGGAATTTAGCATCAAAAGTCCTCTGGATCTCATGCACCTCCTTGGTTGTAGCTGAACACACTTCATTAATTTCTGTCTTTAAGCCTTTACCAAGATAGTGTGCAGCCTTGAGAATGCCTTTATAGCTATCATTCACTGCTTCAAACACATCAGTAGGGTTGAGAGATTTGGCATTGGACCCTAGTGAAGTGATGTACTCTTCTCTGAGATACTGGAGACCTTCTGAGAGAGGGATTGAATTGGTTCCTTGCAGCCAAGCATCGATATTCCCATCTCTCTCAGTTTCATCTATGATTTTCTCCTTCTGTAGCTCTACATCCTCTTTGTGACATAGGAGAATAGCTTCATAGTCTGGATTGGGCATGTTTGCAGTGAGAAGGTGCTGAGCAATTTTTGTGAACTCAGGGATCTGATCCACAACTAAGCTTTGAAGTGCTTCAACCGTCAATTGTGGTGGAACAGACCCTGATCCTGAAGCACTGTCATGTTGCACAGGCTTCAGCCATTGAGACAAAAAGTTAGAGCTAGAGCTAGGCTTGCTAGGCTCCTCAGTTACAGATGCAACTTCTGCAACCGGATGAACAGACTCTACTACTGTTGTCTCCACAGAAGTGGGATGAGTTACAACAGTAGTTGACACAGGCACAGAGTCTCTAGTAAGAACTAGTGAATCCTCTGTGTTTGTGATGGTGTCATTAGGATATGCCCCAGCATGCATTCCCTGACCATCCAAATGTGGTACCTGGGTGGTGAGCAAGGTGTCATGCACCAAGTCACTTGAATTCATTGGCTCATCAAAGGAAAAGAATTCTTGATGATCAATGCCTTGCTCCTCAATTGCTTGAGTTGCAGGCTCCAAAGAAATATGAGTGGTAGATTCTGAAAGAGAAGTGTGTTGTAGACAAGATTTTGGCAACTCCCCCTGAGAAATAGAGGGAGTTTCAGTTATGATGTGCTCTCCACTCAGTGTTGTGCCAGCCTTATCACTCCCTTGTGCTGACTCTTTACAGATAGGTGCATTGGGGAGGATGCTTGATTCTATAGATGCATCCTGTTGAGAGGATACATCTAGTGAGCTGTGTGCCCCTGATTTTACAACTTCAGCCATTTGAGTGACTGAAGAGGTGGTTTTAGACTTCTTCTTCTTCTTTAGGCTTATGATAGGTAACTCAGGTGTCTCACTTTCTAACCCTAGTTCTACAGCCAAGGCTGCTTCAGTTAAGATTTCTAAGGGTTCAGAAGCAACCTGTTTTCTCTTCTTTTTACTAACATCACCCTTTTGAGAGGATGATGCAGTTGGCTCTTTGCTGGATAGAGTGTTTGGCTGAGGGGGTTGGTTAGCAGGCCTTGGGTTAGCACTTTGTTCTCCTTGCTTAGGCTGTGCTAACTGTGATTTTGAATCAAATATTGGCATGTTGTGGGGGTAAGACCTAAACAAACCCTCCATGTGGGGAGTTATGCTAAGTCTTACATCCACATCATTCCTAGTCTCCAAATTACCAAAAATGAGTTTGGTCATGGACCTAGGATAGCCTATTTTACTCTTATCTACTCCAGGCAATTCAATCAATGAAGCATTTTTAAAGTTAAGTACTGATTGAATAAAGCGAGGAAAGAAAATTTCATTACCTCTCTTGGCTGTGGTCTGACCAAGTCTCCCATAGAGTTCCTGTAGGATGAGAAGTCCAACATCTATCTTTCTCCCATGAGCCAGGGCATAGGCAAGCTGCTGCACGGGTGTACTAATCTGATCAAAGCTTGATTTCCGTGCAGTGAATACATGAAGGAGTGTAGCAAATACAAAGCTCCATTCTTTCCTTAAGAACTTCCTATTCAACTTTCCCAGCTTGATAGTATCAGAGTAGTTTATGAAGTCAAAGAATTCTTCCAACTCATCATTGGAGGCCAGAGCATCATACGTCTCTTGCTGCATATCCAAGGCTTGATTCATGTCTGCAGTGGTGATAGTGATATCCTCTCCTTGAATCTTGCAGTGAACAATATAAGAAGTGATAGCATTCTCAAGAGCGATGACCTCCACAGTAGCAGTCCTCCAGAATTGTTCCAATAGATCTATGTACAGAGTTGGGTTGGCTGAGAGCGCACTCTTGATGTATGACTCAGACAACCACCGAACAAAGCACTTGAAATTGGCATTCGGTGCTTCCACATCACTGGTGATTGCGATGAAATTAGTTTGGGATGGTATGGTGAGTTGAGTGTTTGCCATTTGGGTAGAGAAGAAAAGAGAATTAGGATTGAAGAAGAAATTCGCAGTTAGGGTTTTTCAGAGGTTTCAGGAGTTGAGATGCTTGAGAAATCGAACGAAATGAATTGAATAGTTGTGAATTTGTATATGTATATATGAATGTCTTGAGTTGTCGATAGATAAGTGTTCTGTAGCGACAAGTCATTCGAGAAGTATGAAACAACTATTCGAGAAGTCAAGAAAGGCTTATTCGATATCTCAGGCAGTTTTTAACTCACAGCTGGCAGTGATTTAACTCAGAAAATAATTCAAAGTTAAGAATATATTTTTATGAGTGAAATGAAGGTTTGAATATAAATCCAAAAAGCGATTAAGTGTCAGCGAAAAATCAGCCTTTTCAAATGATTCGATAACTCAAATGCAGTATTCGAGAACTCTATTATTAGAGAACTGAAATACTCTATTCGAGAACTCAAAGTGTGCTATTCGATTTCTCAAAAAGACACTATTCGAGAACTCAAGAGGGTTCTAGATAGGCCTATTCGAGAACTCGAGCCAAGACATAACAATGAACCATTCGAGAAGTCTGACTTATCGAACTATACTTTTCACTCATAAAATTCAATTTTCACTATCTTTTAAAATTTACCAGAAATATTCACTGAAGAATATTCTACTAAATTAAATAGTGATTTTCTCAAAATTTCACAGAAATTTCAAGCTAAAGATATATGATTTTCAACATATGCAGCATTGTGGAATATTTATAAATCATAATCCAGCCAATACTTACTTCAGAAATATTAAGCATTTGATAAAGTAAGTATTTACTGCTGCAACAATCTAGTTGATATATTCACTTAGCCAGAATTTGAAGAATTCAGCATTCCAATCTCACTAACCAACCTTGTGAAGGTGGCTTCATCTAATGGCTTAGTGAATATGTCAGCTAGTTGTTTTTCTGTGGGAACATAATGTAACTCAATGGTTCCATTAGTTGCATGCTCCCTAATGAAATGATATCTGATGTCAATGTGCTTTGTCCTAGAATGATTGACAGGATTGGCAACTATAGAGATTGCACTTGTGTTGTCACACATGATAGGAATTCTTTCCAACACAAGTCCATAATCTCTAAGTTGATTTCTAATCCAAAGCACTTGAGCACAGCAACTTCCAGCAGCTATGTATTCAGCTTCAGCTGTGGAAGTTGACACAGATTGTTGTTTCTTGCTGTACCAAGAGACTAACCTTTGTCCAAGGAACTGGCAGCTACCTGATGTGCTTTTCCTATCCACTCTGCATCCAGCATAATCAGCATCAGAATAACCAACCAGATTGAACCCTGTGTCCTTAGGATACCATAACCCCAAGTTTGGTGTGCCTTTCAGATATTTGAAGATCCTTTTTATTGCTATCATGTGTGATTCCTTTGGGTTTGATTGAAACCTTGCACATAAGCATGTAGCAAACATGATATCTGGCCTACTAGCAGTGAGGTAGAGTAGAGAACCAACCATGCCTCTGTAGATTGAGATATCTACCTTTTTGCCCTTAGCATCATCATCTAACTTGGTGGCAGTGGCCATGGGTGTCTTCGCAGGTGAGCATTCTTCCAAATCAAATTTCTTCAGTAAATCTTTAATGTACTTGGTTTGGCTTATAAAAATGCCATCCTTCCTTTGACTAACTTGCAGTCCAAGAAAGAATGTTAATTCTCCCATCATACTCATCTCATATCTGCTTTGCATGAGCTTAGAGAATTTTTCACACAGCTTCTCATTTGTAGAGCCAAATATGATATCATCCACATAGATTTGAACTAGGATAATATCATCATCATGTTTCTTGTAGAACAGTGTCTTGTCCAGTGTGCCTCTAGTGAATTGATTCTCCAGTAGAAATTGTGATAGTGTGTCATACCATGCCCTGGGAGCTTGCTTGAGTCCATACAATGCTTTAAGTAATCTGTAGACAAAGTGGGGAAACTGTGGATCCTCAAAGCCAGGTGGTTGTTGCACATATACTTCTTCTTCCAACTCCCCATTCAGGAATGCACTCTTGACATCCATTTGATAGACCTTGAAATTAGAATGTGCAGCAAATGCCAAGAAAATTCTGATGGCTTCGAGTCTAGCAACAGGGGCAAAGGTCTCATCATAGTCAATACCTTCCTGTTGAGAGTATCCTTTTGCAACCAACCTTGCTTTGTTCCTTATGACTACACCATTTTCATCCATCTTATTCCTTAGAACCCATTTAGTTCCAACAACGGTTCTATCCTTTGGTGCAGGCACTAGTTCCCATACTTTGCTCCTTTCAAATTGATTTAGCTCCTCTTGCATAGCAATTATCCAGTCAGGATCCAACAATGCATCATCAAGCTTCTTAGGCTCAACTTGGGATAGAAAGCAGCCATAGAGACATTCATTTATAGTTGCTCTCCTTGTCCTTACTCCTGCATTTGGATTTCCAATTATCTGATCTGCAGTGTGTGATCTATCCCATTTCCTTGTATGTTCAGATTGATTTCTCATCCTTGATGTTGCTTCATCATTTAGATCATGATCATCTACATTTCCTCCCCCTGTGAAGTTGTCACTCCTCACAGGTGTATCTTGGATGTTTGTTTCTTCATTGTTGGTTGACACAGGTTCTTCATTCACTTGAGTTTGTTGGATTATGAGTTCAGATTCACTTTCAATCTCCTCATCAGAATCATCTAGATTGTCAAACTTCAAGGGATCTTTATCTTCGTCATTGGCTTCTTCTAATCCAGGTAGTTTGCTGTCATCAAATGTTACATCTGTGCTCTCCATTACTTTCTTTTGACAAATGACATAAACTTTGTATGCAATTCTTTCCATAGAATAACCAAGAAAGATTCCTTCAAATGCCTTTGCATCAAACTTTCCAACATATTCTGAATTATCTTTTAGCACAAAGCACTTGCTTCCAAAAGTATGAACATACTTTAGAGTAGGCTTCTTTCCAGTCATCAAGTTGTAAGGTGTCTTTCCAGTGTTTTTGTTGATGAGGGTTCTGTTTTGGATGTAGCATGCAGTGCTCACAGCCTCAGCCCAAAAACATGTAGGCATCTTTGCATCAAGTAGCATTGTTCTAGCAGCCTCTATCAGAGTCCTATTCTTTCTCTCAACAACTCCATTTTGTTGTGGAGTCCTTGGAGCTGAGAATTGTTGAGAAATACCATTTTCTTTGCAGAATGCTCCAAGCATGGCATTTCTGAATTCTGTCCCATTATCACTTCTTAATGCAATCACACTTGCATTTATGGCCTTTGCTTCTTTGTCAACTTTCTTTATGTGCTCAATGATTACTTGTGGAGCCTCATCCTTTGATGCCAGAAATTCTACCCATGTATACCTAGTAAAATCATCAACCATCACTAGAGCATACTTCTTCCTTCCTAGTGACATAATATTGACAGGCCCAAACAAATCCATATGAATCAGTTGCAGGGGCTTGGTTATAGATGTCACTGTTTTTGACTTGTGGCTTGATCTTTTCATTTTTCCCTTTTGACACGCCTCACACACTCCTTCTTGACAGAACTCAAGTGTGGGCATGCCTCTCACTAACTCCCTTTTGACTAGGGAATTAATGGCTTTGAAGTTCAGGTGTGATAGCTTCTTGTGCCACAGCCAACTGTCTTCATTTGATGCTTTTGAGTAGAAGCAACAAATTGTGTCCTTGCTTGCAGAGTCCATATTGGCTACAAACAAGCTTCCTTTCATTACTCCAGACAGAGCAAAATCACCAGTCTTCTTGTGGGTGATCAAACATTCATCTTTGTCAAAGTTCACTTTGAAGCCTCTGTCAGTGAATTGACCAACACTCAGTAGATTATGCTTGAGCCCCTTGACCAGTGCTACATTCTCAATGATGACATTTCCAATTTCCAACTTGCCATATCCCAGTGTGTTGCCAATGCTGTCATCTCCAAAAGCAACCATTGGGCCAGCCTTTTCCTCATACTGTGATAGCAGGGCCATATCACCAGTCATATGATTTGAGCATCCACTGTCCAAAATCCACATGACCTTCTTTTTACTTTCTTTGCCCTGCAAACACAAAAGTATTACTTCTCCTTTGGTACCCAAACGAGTTTGGGTCCATGTGACTTAGTGACAGTTTTATCAAAATCAGCATGCTTATCAGTTTTCTTGATGTTGGTCTTCTTGTCACTGTTGGGAGTCTTAGAATCAGGGTTCTTAGACTTAGGTGACAGAGGTACCTTCCTAACTTTAGGAGGACTTGAAGACTTTGTCCTTGTGTAGTGTGTGTGAACATTATGATTGATACAGCCCTCCATGAATTGTCTTCTCAAATTAAAACAACTAGTCATCACATTCATGTTACATGGCATACAATCAAGTTTATCACAGAAAGGAGAATCTCTATGTCTTAAAGGCACAGAGCAATCATAGAATGGTTTAGCAACACTACCAGATGGTTTCTTGCAAGCATGAGTTAAATGATTAGAGCTAAAACAGTTTTGACAAACTTTCCTAGGGGCATTTGGCACATAAGCATAGTTGTTATCTTTGTTAATCCCTAATTTGCCATTCCTGTTTGGTCTCTTATTAGTCACTTTCTTCTTAGTCTCATAATTTCCAGCTGAAACAAAATTTACAGATTTCCCAAGTCTAGGTCTACCTCCTACTGGCTCCTTGGCTTTGGTTTTGACATTCTTACTCTCAGAGGATGCTTGTTGTTCATTTGATTGTGCCTCATCTTCATCCTTCAACATTTGTTTGATGAGTAAGGCATCCTCATCAATCTCAAGTGTTGGTGTTTTAAATATTGGATTCTCAGTCTTTTTCAAAATCTGAGGCACCTCCTCTTGAACAACAATGTCATCTTCAATGACTGCATAGCCTTTCCTCTGTTTAAGAGTGTCATAATCAAGTCCAATGGCAGCCTTAGGTCTCGCTAGATTTTTCTCATGATAAGACTGCAATAGACTAGAGGAATTCTTAAATGTTTTCAACTTAAATTCATTTTCAGCTAATTCATCCCTAAGAGCTTTCTCAACTTGACTAGCACATAGAACTTTATTCTTTAGATACTCAATCTCTTGTTTAAGATTTTCTATTTGCACAGTAGTTAGCTCTAGTTCCTCATTTCTCTTATTTAACAGTTCATTCCTAGTAGACAGTTTAGCAATCTCTTCATTAGCAGCAGTCATACTAGTATGAATGTTAAACATCTCAACAGATAGTTGTTCAACCAAAGATTTATATTCAGAAACAGACAAGTCTATGGTAGTGAGAGATGGTACCTGTGAGTCTGATGCAGATGGTTCTTCCTTGGAATTGGCCATCAAGGCATAGTTGCAGAATTCTTGTTCTTCCCCATCACTGTCAGAATCATCCCAACACTTCCCTTCAGCTATGTAAGCCTTACCTGGTGTCTGCTTCTTTAGAAGGGCCTCATACTTAGCTTCAAGCTCAAGAAACTCCTTATCCTTCTTTTTAGGCTTCTTGCATTCACTGGCAAAATGCCCTAGGTCATTGCATCTGTAACATCTTACAGATGACCTATCCACATAGCTGGTTTTGAATCTGTTCTTGTTTGTTTTCATAGATGCCTTGCCCTTGTTGAATGAATGATTTTGAGGTCTAGGCTTGAAGGGCTGATTCCTCTTGAATCTGATGTTTGGAAATTTTCTAGCCATAAAAGCATATGATGTATTTTCCATGCCATCCAGCTCTTCAAGAGTGTAGAACTCATCTTCTTCCTTGTCGTCAGCAGGTTCAGTCACTACTTCCTCAGTTTCTTCATCATCTACTATCTCTTCTATTCTCAGCTGACTTGCAGATGCTTCCAGGTCTTGAATAGATTTGTTGACAATCAAGGCACAGGATGTGTTTATCATTCTGCCTTGGTTAGCTTGGATAGCCCTCTTTTGAAGCAACTCAAGCTCGTGTGTCTTTAAAACCCCATAGAGCACATCATACGTGACTTTGTTCAAATCTCTTTCTCTTAGAGATATGACCCTTTGCTCTAGATGGTTTGGTGACGATAGTAGAAACTTCATATTTAATTCCTTAGTGCTGTAAACCTTCCCATTCATTTGGAGCTCAGTCACCAGCTTGTGAAATCTTTCAAACACATCAGTGATACTTTCCTTGGGCTGTGCCATGAACGCCTCATACTGTGTGACCAGTATCTGTTTCTTATTTTCTCTTACCTCCTCTGTCCCTTCACATAACACCTCGATGTGATTCCACATGTCCTTGGCTGATCTGCATGATGCTACGTTGGCAAACATCGACATATCCAAGGAGTCTATGATTAACAACATGAGGTGGCTGTCTAGGGCAATCTTTTCCTTCTCTGAGTCCGTCCATTTGGATGGCTCTTTTGGAACGTATGATCTAGGAATGACTACTGCACCCACTGTGGATTCAGCAACTTCTTGTTGTGGTATGAATGGACCATTCTTGAGAATGTCAGGGTAGAGAGGATTGGCAGCTTTGATGAACAACAGCATTTTTATTTTCCAGAGGTTGTAATTCTCTTTGTCGAATTTAGGGACCTTTACCGTACCTGTAGTCTTTGGTGTATTCGAACTCATGATCGTTTTCTGTTTAGATTAAACAGCCTGCTCTGATACCACTTGTTGAGTATTGAATACAGTAAAAGAATACAGAGGGGGGGGTGAATGGATTCTTGAGTTTTTCTTCGGTTTTGAATCTTTGCAGCAAGATAAGTGTGTGAGATATGAAGATGCGGATAATTAAACACAAACACAACACAATATCACTTTAATCTAATATTTTATTAGATAAAGATTTTGCTACAATCTGTGAATACAAATGATAGTATTCTCAGCTTCGTTTTTCTCAGAGAGATATTTTCTGGATATTGTTGAGAAACTTCAAAACCTTAACAGCTAAGGAAGTGAGGCTGTATTCTTATAGACATGGATACACCCACTTGCTACAAATGAGGTAGGTAAAACAAAAGCACTTTCCAGTCTGTCTATCTCATTTTAGTAAGAGTCCAAACGGCTACAGATTTGACTTTGAAAAGCCTGTTTAGATCCACTTCTTCAGCTCCTTGTCCCTTGTCTTATCTCTCCAAGCTTCTTTGTAGGCTTTCCAGCATGCTTTATAGGACAGAGTCAAATAAAGTGTGCTGGCTTGTTGCAGGTTTCTGACTTGTACAAATCTTCAGTATTTTGTCCTCAAGAATGTATTCGAGAAGTGACTAAGTGAGTGATTCGAGAACTGGAGTTGACTTGATCGATAACTCTGAGTTCTCGAATAGTGTTATCTTGACATATCGAATCACTTCTCGAATAGCTCTTTTCTCTGGGACTCCTTGAGATATCGAATAGAGCATTTTGACATATCGAATCCCTGAGATATCGAATAGCATATTGAGAGATATCGAATAGTGTCTTCTGAGATATCGAACTCCAGACTTCTCGAGTGCTAGACTTCTCGAATAGACAAATGTACTTCTCGAATTGGTACTTAGGCAAATTCTTCATTTCTTCAAATCCCAACTGTGATTATTTGACAGTCTTCATTTCCTTGCTTGAGGCATGAACCTTAGAACTTCTTTCAAGCTTTATTCTTGACTTAGTAGGTACAATTACACAGATAGAATTTGATGCCTATTACAAGTACAGAACAAATAGAAACTCTACAACTAGAGGTTCCCTCAGTTAAGAGGTCATGTAGGTAATGCATAGCATTACACATACTTAGGCTTGTTATTAGATGTATTCAGGCATGCCTCTGTGACTAACAATTTTCACCTTCCAGGTTGAGTATTCTGCTGGCTTAAGAATAGGAACCCTGATTGTCTCATATCGACTCACAGTTGCAGGTTGAGCCTTCTCAGAACTAGAGCCTGATGTTGGAGGAGGAATTCCTGCCATTGATTATAGTTGTGTGTGTGTGGATCTTAAACTGTATTAAATTAACAGATCAAGCTCTTATACCAATTGTTAGGCCGAATACACACTTATAATTAACTAAGTATGAGATTCTTTAAAAGCTTTAAAAACTATTTGAAATTAACTTCTCTCTCAGTGATGTAAAATATCACAGAGAGCTGCTTAGGTTACAATGAAAGATATTGTGTTACACGATCGATACCCTTCTAGGGTTAACCTAACTGTATTTATAAAGATATACAGCTACGTACAATCGATAATTGATTCGCCTATAAATCAGCTATACAAATGTTATCAATTATGATTGCTACACATCTCCTAAGTCAACTCAACCTCTTTAACAGCTATCCAATCTGTAAAGATATTGCTTCCATAATTATCTTCAATTAATCTTTAATCACTGTTGACTGGAGACGCGCTTCCTCTAGACAGAGTTTAACTAAACTCTGTCGAGCTTCCAATGTCAGCGTATAGCAAACTCTATCAAGCTTCCAACTGTCAGAGTTTAACTAAACTCTGACTGCTTCCTGTTTCAAGTTAAACTCTGTTTTTCCCTGTAAAACTTAAACACTGATATTAACCATATCAATTATATTTAACATACCCATGTATATCTGGTGTATTCATCAACAATAACCAAAGCATATCTTTTCTTTCCAATAGACATTATATTTACTGGACCAAATAAATCAACATGCAATAAGTGATATGGCTCAAGAATTGAGGATTCAGTCTTACTTTTGAATGAAGTTTTCCTTTGTTTTGCCTTTTGACATGAGTCACATAGGCCATCTGGAGTAAAAACTGATTTGGTCAATCCTCTCACAAGATCTTTCTTCACTAGCTCATTAATGTTGTTGAAATTCAGATGAGAAAGTCTCTTGTGCCAATCCCAGCTTTCTTCAATTGATGCTCTACTCAGTAGACAGATTGCAGAGCCATCAGAGTTTGTTGAAAGCTTGGCTTCATAAATGTTACCATGACTGTATCCCTTCAGAACAACTTTTCCTGTAGATTTGCTCACAACTTCACCGTGTTCTTCAAAGAAATCCACATGATAACCTCTGTCACAGATTTGACTCACACTTAGTAGATTATGTTTGAGTCCTGAGACTAAAGCTACAGTTTCAATGATGACATTTCCAAGATTGATATTGCCATATCCCAGAGTCCTTCCTATGTTGACATCTCCATAAAAAACACTTGGGCCAGCTTTCTCCACAAATTCTGATAGTAGGGCTTTATTTCCAGTCATGTGTCCTGAACATCCACTGTCCAGAACAAGGATATTTTTCCTGTTACCCTGCAATCACAAAAACCACTAATGATTAGTTTTAAGGACCCAGACTTGCTTGGATCCTTTGGCCTTATTAAGTCTATTAGCTTTTGCAGCAGAAGTCTTATCAGAGTTTGTGCTAACATTCTTTTTATCAGAATTTATACATGTAGAATCAATCTTGAATTTATTCAAAGAGGGTTTAAGTTCATAATAATCATAATACAAATTATGATACTCTTTGCATGTATAAATAGAATTCCAAATACTGCCACAGTGAAAACAAGGATTCTGTGGCTTAAACCTAACTGAACCACTCTTAACTCCTGACTTAGGAGGTACAGAGTTTGTATTTTTATTCTTCCTGCAAAAAGTAGCAAGATGGTTAGGATTTCCACAGTTGTGACATTTCTTTGTAGGAGCATTGGGAATAGGCATATATTTATTGCTTTTATTGATGCCTACCTTTCCATTTCTGTTTTTCCTAGGTTCTTTTACATTGTTCACTCCTTTTAACTCCTTCAGCTTGTGTTTAAGCTGTTTCTGAGACATTAAACTAATATTTACTGATTTGACTTCATCCTGTTTTGGTTTGTCAGATTTTGGTACAAACCTCATGTGATTAAGTTTGGGCTTTGCAGCCTTTTCAGTAAATACAGGTTTAGTGGTCTCAGCTTCTAGGTTGATAGTTTTCTTTTTATCAGTGTAACATAGACCTTCTTTCCAACAATCATTCTCTATGATAATCTGAGTAGTTTTACCAGAGTTAGTCCAAGTTTTAATAATGTTTCTTTCTTTAACAAGTTCAGATTGAAGATAAGCATGCTTTTTCAATAATTCAGTTTTAATAATAATAGCATCATCTCTCTCTTTCTGAATTGTTAACATTTGGACTAATTCTAATTCTAGATAATCATTACTCTTTCTAAGGTCTAGACTTTCAGATTTTATTTATTCATTTACTAAAGTCTGATCTCTGTAGCTAACATGCATGTTTTTAAGAAAGAGTCTTAACTCAGATATATCAGTAGTATCAAAAGCTAGAGTAGAGTGAGGTACCTTGGTCTCAGTAGCTTCAGTGATACTATCAACATTTTCCATCAAGGCATAGTTTACCTCATCTTCAGAGTCTGAAGTGTCAGCCCAGTCCTTCTTCTTTGTGATGTAAGCTTGACCTTTATAAGCTTTGGCTTTCTTGCACTCAGGTGCAAAATGTCCTTTCTCACCACAATTATAGCATCTGATCTTGGACTTGTCCACTTTCCCAGACCCGCCTTCCTTTTCCTCAGCTTTTCTGAAATTCTTCTTTTCGAAATTTGAATCTCTTCGTATGAACTTCCTTCTATTCCTGAAGTTCTTGTAAGCCATCTTCTTGAAGCTTTTTACCATCAGGGCTGCAAGTTGTATCATCTCAGCATCACTGCCATCATCATCAGGGTCCGTGAGATTGTCAGAGTTTGAGTCATCATCAGAGTTTGATGACTCAGTATCAGACTTTTTAATAAGAGCCTTTCCATTAGATTGACTCTTTTTCACAGCAACTTCTTTATAAGCTTTCTCCTCAGCTTTAAGAGCAATTGATTTGGACTTGCCTCCATGCCTCTTGCTTCTTTGTTCCATCTCAAGCTCATGAGTTTTGAGCATTCCATAGATTTCATCAAGAGACATGTCTTCCAGATCATAATTGTCTCTGATGGTAGTGGCCTTCAAATCCCACTTCTCAGGAAGAGCCAACAAGAATTTCAGATTGGAGTCTTCAAGATCATACTCCTTATCTACCAGTGACAAATCATTCAGCAATTTTAGGAATCTGTCATATAGATCTGTTAATGACTCATCAGACTTTGAGTCAAAGTGCTCGTACTCTTGTGTGAGTATTGTTCTCCTATTTTTCTTGATGGCTTTGGTTCCTTGACATCTGACTTCCAAAGCATCCCAAATCTCTTTAGCAGTTTTGCATCCATGACTCTATTAGACATAACATTGTCAAGAGTGCTATGTAATAAATGCCTTACCTTGGCATCTTTGCTAATAGAGGAGATATCTTCAGGAGTGTAGTCTTTCTTCTCCTTTGGAATCGTTTTCTGTTCCTCCTAAACAACTACAACAGAAAGTTTGGTAGGCTTATGTGGACCATCATAGATTCTGTCTAAGTACTCTGGATCTGTAGCCTCCAGAAACATTTCCATCTTCACCTTCCATATGGGATATTCTGATGCCCTGAGTATTGGAACTCTGATTGATTCATATCTGCTTGTTGTTGGAGTTTGTGTTTTCTCTGTCATGATTGTATATCTTTTTGGATCTTAACTGTTGTATAATAACAGAGTGGCTATGATGCCAATTGTTAGGTCCGGAATAACGTAGAAGGGGGTTGAATACGTTATTTAGCAATAATTCAATTTTTGATGTGAATATGAAATCAAAAAATACTGAATCGAAATAACACAATTGTTTTGGAAATATCTTTGAATAGATAAAACCCGGAGGTTTGCTACATTTAGTATCCAAAATTCTGCACGAAGATTCTTTCAACATTTATATTCATGTGGGCTCCACCTGATGAATAGTACTTTTCGATACTATTCATGAATAGTAATTTCGGTTACTATTCATATGAATAGTGATTTTGGTTACTATTCATGTGAATAGTGATTTCGGTTACTATTCATGTGAATAGTGATTTTGGTTACTATTTATATGAATAGTGATTTTGGATACTATTCATTTTCCTCTTAATTTGACATCCTTAAATATGCAGCTTCCAAAATGGAGGATATCAGTACTGCTCTAAACTCAGTCATACCTTTTAACAGTTTTTCTGAGTGAGATACTTCGATTCCTTTGTGAAGTGTTGACGCTTCGTGCACTGGTCTGGTTCACAGACGACTAACATTCACTCATGGTCTTCGTATCATGTCTTTAAGAACACTGCTAAGAATTGTGCAACCATAAAAACTCTATCTCTGGAATCTTTTGGCCCTTCAACTGAATCATCTGTACATCTTATTTTGTCATTGAGGCTTGATCATGTTAATGAACTTCTTTCAGCAACTTGATCCTTGTTGATGCCTGTTCTTCAAATTTCACGATCCCTGTATAGAGTTAATATTATTTATCTTTTATCCTAATTGAGTTATATATGTCCTCTATTACATATTACATTATGCTTTACAGGGTAGACATCATTTAGACTCACACTTAACAAAAACAAAACCCTTTCTCCTTTCTTCGTCAAAATCTTTCAACAAAATGACTAAGAGCATCTTGAAAGTTTCCGTCGAAGAGTTCGAAGCCATGCCATTCTACGCCAAGGTCCTGACCCTCCAAGAGAAAATAGATGAGCTTCTCGTCGAGGAGGAGAAGTCCCTCGCTGCCATGAGAGCAGCGTTGGAGGTTCTCCGGGCACGTAACCGGGAGAACTCTGTTGAAGACCCAGCCAATGCCGCCTAGATGGTGTAGGTGGGGGGGTCTTAGTTTAAGTTTTTGTTTAAGTTTGTTTTTATTTTATTTAATACTCTTTTGACCATTGTTAATGTATTTTTTTTATTTTAATGGAATGAAGTTTCCATCTATCTTTATCTTGTCGATTCTATTGTTATGATCTACTTGCATGTCTCTTTAGAACGAGTTGCTGATTAGATTATGTCTCAACTTTCATAGAACACTTAGATAAGATTAAGCTAGACTGTGTGCTTGAATCACCTAAGTTTTCTTAATAATCTAATCCCTGTGAATTAGTTTGTCTTAAGTCAACTTACGCGTATTTCTGATTTTTTTTTTTTGTGATTTGGCACACATTTCATTTAGTTATCTTTAATCTAATCAGGATGTTTTGAACTCGTTTGAATCATACTGAATAGATCTGGTAACTTAAATACTATTCATGATGTTTTAATTCTAAATTCACACTGTCATCTAACCCTAAAAGTGAGCCTTAAAAGCTACATAGTTGCATAGTTTTATGTCCCATTGCACTACTCGAAAGGACTTAAACTCACAACAGAGGATGATGATGATGAAGTGATGGTGTTGACACAGCAAACTTGGTTATTGCATCAACCAGGTTCTTCAATTCTATCATGTGCCATGTGTAACACACTTAGAATTAGAGCTTAATTTAAAAATAACTAGTCTGCACTCTGTTTTAAAACATGACTTATTAGTTAACTTTAAACACATGAATAAGTACTCTTTATAATTGCTGATTGAACTCAGGTTTCAAATTGACTAACTATGGCATTAGGATTAAGTGCAACATGCTTGCAGTTACTCACATGAATATTCTTAACAATCTCTGCAAAATTGCTTCTTTTTCCTAAGCACAGCTTCAAGTATACAGTCAGTTTCAATCAAGGAAAATGGTGCCCTGCATTTCTAAGAGAATAAACCTTCATTTGGAGAAGGATCTTACAGCAGTACACCTAGCCAAGGTATTGAGTTCTCTCCCATCAGCATCTCTCTTTATTGTCCTAAAATCTTAGCCTTGATTTGCTGAAATGAGAATTGCTGGAATGTCCCCCAGATTCTCTACCCAATTAGCACACCATATATTCACAGTCTTCCATCTTTAAAACCCCATTTACAGTTTCTCAACAAACTGTAGTTGATAATTCTTGTAAATCTTAACTTGAGGGGAGTGATCAGGAGGAAAGTGAGGGTGAGGGAAGTGGTGAACATCAAGAAACCACAAGAACAAGAACAAGGAGGGTAAGGGTGTGTAAAACCAGCCTAGCCATCCTATGTCTTCCCAAAAAAGGCATAGTGATTAAAAAGGACATCCACATTTCTAGTTTTAGTCTCTCAACAGATATTAACTATTGAATCAAGTTCCCAACCAGGAACACAATCAGTGAGGGTAAGGGATACAGTTGTGCAACCAATTACACTTGTCATCTAGCCAGGAGTTAGTACAAGTTGCATTGACATAGGGGGAGCACACACAAGTTACTCTTAACTAATTCTCAAATTCAGGTTGATGAATCTTCTACAAATGAGAAGATTCAGCCCCACTCATGGACACCTAATTTGGAAACTGAAGCATTTCATTATCAACTCCAAACACTCTTGATTCTTCATTTCTTTACATGAAGAAGCCAACACTCAACTTTCCGTTCACTAAGTTTTCTCTAAAACAACTTACTGAACTCCTATTTCTGTTTGGAACATCATTGATAATGTCTAATTCTCTTCGATCTATGTGAAATCTCATGGTTTCTCTTTAGGACTGAGGGAAGGGAGTGAAAAACAGGAGAGGCCTAGTTGCTCCAGGGCAAAAGGTGAGTTGTATTCAAGAGTGGTCTCCTATTTCTTCCAGGAGAACAAAAGGAGAGATTAAATACCCCTTTAGAAAGGGAAGGTGAGTTGTGAGAAGTGAGACAGGATGAGATCCTGATGTAAAAATAGAGAGATTAAAGAGAGAAAATTTTCATGCAGATTCTAGTTTCTCATCCCTCTGGTTCTCATCCTAACTACTACTACTCTAATCTTGCTGATAACAAAAAAAGGGGAGAAGTTACTCAGCTACTCAACCTGGGGACTCGATCAGATTTTCCCTTCAACATCAAGAGAAAGTCTTTTTCCTCATGTTTCAATAAAGGGGGATAAGGATACCTTCAGACAAATCAGCAAGTGAAGAAACAGAACAGTCTCTCAGGATAAATGCTATACATAGGGGGATCAGTTCTAAGTACTGAAGTGGAGTAAGTAGTACAATCCCGAAACTGTGTCAAAGAAGCTTTATCAATATTTTCTGGACTGCTGAAAGAAAAATATGAAAGAGTGGTTTTTGTTATCATCACTCTCTGGATTTATGGTCTTTTCTCAAAGACATAAATATGGGGAGATTTTTAAGTCATATATGTTTTTAGATGATGATAACAAAAACCACAATGCAAAAAATGAATCAAGGAAGCGAAGCTTACAAATAAATCAGGAAGGTAGCTGAAATGCAGATCAACAAAGGCTACATCTTGTGAATGAGACTCTGCAAACAGTTAGGAATTATTTATGTAACAAGTCACAACATGCTACAATCAGATATCTGTAATCAGAAGAGAGTTTGCCATAACCATGCAGGTACGTTCGAGAAGTCAAGAAAAGATGAGTTCGAGAAGCCATTCGAGAACTCTAACAAAAAGAGTTTATTCGAGAAGTTGAAAGGCATATGAATCAGTCTATTTGTAATTCGAGGATCCTAATCAACTTAAAACAAATTGTAATAAGTAAATATCCGTATGATTTGTCACAGGAATCTCAGGAAGCAATAACTGTCAGAAGAAAGAAGGAGGTCAATCTATAGTTTTGATGTTTCACACTGGAAGACGTATCAGGTATCTGATCAAGCCTCAGTATGACATTGAAGTGAATGGATTCATTTACAGTGACAGAGATTTTTCGAGTGATAGATTGAAAATCAATCAAAGTACAAGAAAATTGAAAGAAGAAATAAACCACAGCTTAAAGTCAGAAGTGAAGAAGCATCATTGAAGTTAGTCGTTCATGAACCAGACAGTACATCGAACGTCAACATAAGTCAGTGGTAATTCTTTATTATTTTTCGTGGTTTGGAAGAATTAAATTAATTGGTTATTGATTTAATTTAATTTGTTTTTAATTGATATAAATCATTTAATTGATTTAATTAATGAAATAATTCTAATAGAATTAATTCATTTATTAAGTTAATTATTGTATCAATTAATCATGAATTAGTTAATCATTAATTAATTAAAAGGATCAATATGACTTAATTAAATGCTGAATTGATTATGTCTTGATTAAGTTTAGTTCGGTATGACCTAAATTAGGTCATACCGACATGACTTAAATCTAAGTCATACTAAGCATAAAGATTTAGGTCATACCGAGCTGCTGAGTGGATTAGGTCTTACCGACCTCAAATCTGTTAGGTCATACCGATGGAATTAGGTCATACCGAAGCAAGATATTTCTGGAAAGGTGTTAGGTCATACCGACAAAAGTGTTTAGGTCATACTGACCACACTGTTGAAGATTAGCTCATACCGACACATTGTTAAGGTCATACCTACAGAAAATTATGTCTTAAAGCAAGATTAAGTCATGCTGACAGCTGATTTAATAGGTCTTGAAGCAGTTTAAGTCATATCTAATGAGTACAGACCTATATAACACAGCAGAAGCATCAGAATGAAGCAGCAGACCAGAACACAGCAATATCCTGAAAAGCACAGCAGTTTTCTCTCTCAAATATCAAGAACACCAAGAACAAATTAATTCACATAAATTCAAGTTCATCATCTTTGTAATATTCTATCCGATAGAATTTGTCTACTTGTGATTCTTGTATTACTAGCGAATTAAGTTTCCTAGTACTTATCTTGAGATTTATTAACTAAATTAGAAAAGTTCATGTCGAATTTTCTAATTAGTTATTAAACACTTGATAATAGTTTGGATTGATTTTGTAACACCACATCAAGTTAATATACAGTTATATTCAACTTGAAATCCGAGTCAATTTATTCCGCACAAAATATTCGTTTTAGTGAAAATTATTTAACGAATAAATTTTGAGAAATTGATATTGATTGTATTCAACCCCCCCTTCTACAATCATAGTGGACCTAACAGAAATCCTAGTTCGAGAAGTCAGATTGTTCTGTTCGAGAAGTCTGTAACAATCACTATTCGAGAAGTCTATTCAAAAGGCTATTCGAGAAGTCATTCGAGAACTCATAAAGGAACTACTCGAGAAGTCATCATTCGAGAACTTAAGTTTCATCTGTTCGAGAATTCAACCTGGCTTCTTAATAATGCCAGAGTTCTCTAAAGGAACATATCGAATGAAGATTTAAACTCAGACTTACTTTGCAACCCGTGACTTATAAGCAGTGATCAATTACACAGAGGATGTTACGAGTAGGGAGTCAAATTGTAGATATTTGAAGGCTCAAACTCTTCCAAGTGAAAGGTGAAATCAGTCACTGTTTATTCGACTTCAAGGGAAACAATAAGAGTGGAAGCAACCTCCAACGTGATTACGCTACTACTGAAGAATTCGAAGGATATCTTGATAAATGCATAAAGATCAGCCGTTATGTTTGGGAGGTTTAAGCACAGCTCAATAAGCAGAAAAGCTTATTGACTTTCAAAAAGATTATCTTTTTGATTAAAGCAACTTTCAGAGACAAAGATCCAAAAGCAAAAAGATCTTTTGCATAAAGCATCACGTGGGCTTGGAAGCTAAGTCATTTCAAGAACTTAGTAACTTTTGAAGAAAGAAACATACACTGACTTGAAGCATGCTGGGATTGTCCAAATCAAGGAGAGAAGACTTTCAATATAATTCTAGAAATGGCTACCACTTCGAGCATGTGTGTGTGACAAGTTATACCAGAAATGTATCATCATATTTCACGTAGTTTTACTTGTCTTCATATAGTTTAAACAAGCTGTATGAGCAGCATAGTTTTAGTAGAGAAGACAACACTGATCACAAGGCTGATAGCTTTAGGTTTTCTTGTAAACACTAAAACAGTGTAACCCGCAACTGTGTATTCTTACGCAGAGAATTATCTTCAAATACAACCATCAGGTGGACTAAACAACCAAGCTAACCCACCTGAGATTTTTTATATCTCGTGTTGTATGTGTCTTAGATAATTTGTTTATCTTGTTTTCTTAGTGTTCTTATAACAATCTGTTTTAGACCTCACCAGTTTGAAAGAATTTAGTTGAGATTGTATTAAACCCCCTTTCTACAATCTCGTGGTGCTTAACTGGGAAATAACATAAACTATACAGAATTAATAGCCGCAACACAATTTTCACTGATAAATCAAAAATTATTCATCATCATAACAAATTTTTCTAACATGTAATGTAAAATGGATCAAATATCGAACCGTCAACAAAAAAATACAACAAACAAAATCAGCAAAAAATAATTTAATCAAATTATTAACTAAATATCACTTTTTCTCACAGGTAACAGTACTTTTAGTAACAGTACTTTTTTTAACAGCACTTTTTCTCACAGGTACAGCAATTTTTAACAGCAATCCAAACAGAGCCTTACTTTGTGCATCTTCTTACTAATTCTGACGTATGCACCATTTCGATCTATTTTCACCATTACCGTTAATTGTTATGGGTAATTTAGGAAATTAACAATGTTAAATTAAAATTTTGACAATAACACATTTTACACACAAATCCTTAAACAAAACAGTTATACATCTTTACCTCTCAATTATATGTATAATATAACCCTTTAATTAAAATTTCTTCCTATATTATTTTAGAATTTTTAGAATATCTTCAAATAAAAACCAAAAAAAATAATCAATCATTTTATAAAAATTTGAGAATAATATCCTGAATTTTTGAATAAATTTATCGATTAAAAATACAAATAATTTTGAAAAGTTAACAATCATGTAAAATTCATAATAAATTGAATTCATTTCAAATTTTGATGACTTTTGATGATTCATAAAACCCTTTCAATTGCCCACTTTTATCTTGATGTAGCAAATCCATGATTCTTGTGGGTTTTGAAAAATGGACCAGTAATTCCTATCCAACATGATGCTGAAACTGTTACAAATGGAGTTGTGACAATACCTGCAAAATCCTATCCAAAGGACCCTAAGAACTTTACCGCTGAAGAAAAAGAGGAAGCTGGATTGGATAAAAATTTGAGACTCATTTTATTAGATTCCCTAGATGCTGTAATGTATAGCCATGTAAGGAATTGTAAAACTGGTAAGCACATCTGGGAAACTATTGAGATCATTAATGAAGGGACTGATGAAGTCAAGGAAAATAGACTTCAAATTTTGACCTCTGAATATGAACACTTTAGAGCTGGCCCTAATGAAGGCATTCAGGAAGTGTTCGAAAGGTATAACAAAATAATCAACAACTTGCAAGTTCATGGCAAGCAATATACCCAGAAGGAGATCAACATGAAGTTTTTACTGACTATGCCTACTCACTTAGAGCATAGAATCACCGCCATCAGAGAATCTAGAGATTTAACTAAGATTGCTCTTGAAAGGCTGTTTGGTGTTCTGAAAACATATGAATTAGAACAAGTACAGCAGAAGGAATTCTCTGGCAAAGGCAGAATGGCAAATTCTTCTACAGCTCTAGTAGTTGAGGTTCCTAAGGAAGTGGAAGCTAAAGTTGTTCAACCTAACAGCTTCAACAAGGAACAAACTGAAGTGGAACATGGCCAAACACCAGCTACTCAGGATGGTGGAGAATTTTATTCACTTGAAGAGCTGGATCAATTGGAAGATGAATCTATGGCAATGATGGTGAGACAATTTAGTAACTTCAGATTCAGAAGAAATCCAAAGTTCAGGTTTAAGCAAAATAACAGATTTCAGAGAGGAGGTTCTTCATCCACTAGTAACAGGGGAGGTTACAAAACTGGAACTGTTGACAGAAGCAAGATCCGTTGTTTCAACTGTAATGAGTTGGGACACTTTGCTACTGAGTGTCAGAAACCCAAGCAAGCACAGAAGAAAGATTATGCTTCTGAAAAGAAGAAGACTGGAAGAGCTTATGTAGCTGCTGGTAAAATCTGGGATGACACAGATAGTGAAGATGAAGAATATGGAAACTTTGCACTGGTGGCAAATGCTGAATCATCAACTTATTACACCACACCGGTAACTCTTACTGATACTGTGTTAATTCATAGTTTACGTAATTGCTTGACTAATGCACAAAAAGGGTACGAGAGAATAAGTCTTGTTAACACTAAACTTGAAAATGAAGTGTTAGATTTAAAAAAGGTGCTGATTAATCAAGATAAGAATATAGAAGAAATAGCTCGACTTAACTACAGAGATAAGTCGTTAGGAGAATACATGGTAAAACAAGTTGATAGGATTGCTGATCAAGACATCAGGATTAAATAACTTGAAACACAGATCAGGGCTTGTTATAATTCTGTTAAAGTTTCCAAAGAGTTCTTTAACAATCAAGTTGTAGAACGAACAACAGGTATAGGGTATGGTTACAATGAAGCTGTTGGATCGTTGGGCATAAATTCCCCTAACCCTGTTAGTGCTAAAGAAAGGGGAATACCACATGTGCTAAAAAATGTTAAAGAACCTCTATTTAAAAAATCTGATGCTGGTCCACCAGATATTCTTTCTATGGTTATCCAAGAAGAAATGAGAAATGAGGATAGTGCAAATGGCATAGTCCTTGTTAAGGATAAATGTGTTAAGGATAAAACTGTTAAGAACACTAATACAAAGAATGTTTCATCCAAGAAAAATGTCACAGTCTTTGTTAAGGCTAAATCAGTTGAGGACACTAATACAACGAATGTTTCATCCAAGAAAAATGTACCTAAAGTACCAGTCAAAGTTGTTGAATCAGCTAGTTCTTCTAAGACTGGATTAGGTAGTAATAAGTTGAAACAGAAAAATACCATGTCTACCATTGATTCTAATCATAAAGCATGTGGTGTTATCAATTGTATGTCTTGTGCTTTTAACAGTATGCGTGCTTATTTTAATGGTAATTATGCATGTGTTAAACAGAATGCTCCTCGACAGCACATGAACAGGAACAATAATGTTCGAACAAAGACTGCTTTTCCTCCTCAAGTTAGGAGAGAGACATTTGCACCTAAGCCTAAACAAAAGGTTACCAAGAATGTCTACCAGGTCAAATGTCCAGTCAATGACACAAGTGTTACTGCTGCTAGAGAAACATGGATACCCAAGATAAAACAAAAGATTTTCAAATCTGTTTATAAGGTTAAATGTTTATTGACTAAAGATGTTAAAATTAAAAATGTTGTTTTGCCTGATAAA
Organism: Saposhnikovia divaricata; assembly: GCA_036435485.1. NCBI lineage: Eukaryota > Viridiplantae > Streptophyta > Magnoliopsida > Apiales > Apiaceae > Saposhnikovia > Saposhnikovia divaricata. Next base: position 59,353,456 of record CM071596.1, read on the forward strand.
GGTCAATACTTTAAATACGCAGGACCCAATCAAATTTGGGTCCCGAAGAAGGTTTAATTCATTTGTCATTGCAGGGTATTGAACAGGTTGATCGAGTAACCTGGATCTTGGACAGTGGATGTTCGAGGCATATGACTGGTGACAGAACCCTGCTGACAAATGTGGTGGAGAAGGCCGGCCCAGTAGTTACCTTTGGAGATAACAGCCAAGGTAGAACTGATGGATATGGCAGACTTGAAGCTGGAAATGTTATCATTGATGAAGTCTCTTTTGTGAAAGGACTTGAGCACAATCTGCTCAGTGTCAGTCAATTCTGTGACAAAGGTTATGAAGTTCATTTCAACAAGAAGAATTGTCTAATTTCACACAAGAGACATGAAAAGCCACAACTGACAGGAGTTAGAAAAGGCAATCTGTACGTAGCCAATATGAACTCAGGAAGCACTGATGAAGCCACTTGCTTCTACACTAAAGCATCTAATGATGAGAGTTGGCTCTGGCACTAGAAACTTTCTCATCTTACTTTTAAGACAATGAATTCTCTGGTTAAAAGAGAGTTGGTGAGAGGTTTGCCTTCAATGGAATTCACTCAAGAAGGACTTTGTGATGCATGTCAAAAAGGCAAGCTAAAAAGGGCAAGTCACAGGAGCACTGACACATCCTCAATAACTGAACCATTACAATTACTTCATATGGATTTGTTTGGTCCAGTTAATGTGATGTCTATGTCAAGGAAGAGATATGCTCTAGTGATTGTTGATGATTTTTCAAAATACACATGGGTCCTGTTTTTGAATTCTAAAGATGAGACTCCACAACCGGTGATTGATCACATTAAATTAATTGAGCGAGATTCTACGTATCCAGTGAGAGCTATAAGATCAGACAATGGAACTGAATTCAAGAATGCAGTTTTAAATGACTTCTGCACTGAGAAGGGTATAACCAGACAATACTCAGCTCCAAGAACTCCTCAGCAAAATGGGGTAGTGGAAAGAAAGAATAGAACCTTGATTGAAGCTGCACGTACTATGTTAAGTGAATCAAGGCTTCCATTGTACTTTTGGGCTAAAGCTATCAATACTGCGTGCTATACCCAGAATCGAACTCTAATCAATAAAGATCAAATGAAGACACCCTATGAAATTATGGCTGATAAGAAACCATCACTCAAATATTTTCATGTATTTGGGGCAAAGTGCTTTGTGCTTAAAGAAGGTGATGATCAAGGTGGTAAATTCGATACCAAAGCATTTGAAGCAATTTTTATTGGTTATTCAATGATAGCATACAGGGTGTATGTGATTGATGAACAGAAGATGATGGAAAGTGTCAATGTAACATTTGATGACACTAAACTCCATAGTATCCAAACTGAGAATCCATCTGAGAAACTATCTTTCGATGACATGACAGATACAGATTCAGATGATGACAATGCACTTGAGATTTTTGCTGATGCTAATGACAACAATGATGATCAGGGTAATGGTGATGAAAACAATGATAGTAGTCAAAATTCCCCTGACTCTTCTAAACAATCATCATCTAGTCAACCTGGCAACAACTCAGAGGGAGACAATGAAGGGTCAACTGGTCACACACAACATCACAATGAAGAACAAGGCGAATCATCAAGATCTAATCTTCCCAGACAGATTGTTTGGAATAGAGCTCATCCTTTTGAGCTAATTATTGGTGATCTAGTTGTTGGTGTAAAGACTAGAAGAGCTTTTCAGAATCAATGTAATTATTCAGGGTTTCTGTCTGAAATGGAACCTAAGAAAATTGAAGAAGCTCTTTCTGATCCTGATTGGGTGATTGCTATGCAAGATGAACTCAATCAATTTAAACAACAAGAAGTTTGGAAGCTGGTACCCAGACCTACAGACAGACCAGTAGTTGGCACAAGGTGGGTATTCAGAAACAAACTGGATGAAGATGGCACAGTGACGAGAAATAAAGCAAGACTGGTAGCAAAGGGTTACTCCCAATCTGAAGGCATTGATTATGATGAAACCTATGCTCCAGTGGCTAGACTTGAGGCCATAAGAATATTCTTGGCATTCGCAGCATTTTCAAACTTTAAAGTTTATCAAATGGATGTCAAGAGTGCTTTCTTGAATGGCAAGCTAGATGAAGAGGTTTATGTAGAACAGCCCCCTGGCTTTGAAGATCCAAATTTAATTGACTATGTCTACTTCCTTTTCAAGGCTGTCTATGGTCTTAAGCAAGCACCAAGGAAATGGTATGACACTCTCTCTGAATTTTTACTTGAAAATGATTTTGTTAGAGGTGTCATAGACAAAACTCTCTTCACAAAGAAACATAAGAATGATACAATTATAGTCCAAGTCTATGTGGACGATATAGTATTCGGGTCTATTAATGATCTTTTGTGCAAGAAATTTGCGAAGATAATGCAGGGTAAATTTGAAATGAGCATGATGGGTGAGTTGAAGTTCTTTCTTGGGTTACAAATAAATCAAAGGCAAGATGGTATATTTATTTGTCAATCCAAGTACATCAAAGAGCTTCTCAAGAAATATCAAATGGAGGACTCTTCTTCAGCAAAGACACCATCATCCACAGCTGTCAAAGTTGGAGCATGTGAAAATTCTGCTAAGGTAGATATTACAAGCTACAGAGGTATGATAGGCTCATTACTTTATCTTACTGCAAGTAGACATGATATTATGCATGCTACGTGCTTGTGTGCAAGGTTCCAATCGGATCCTAGAGATGTTCATCTCATTGCTGTTAAACGAATTCTGAGATATCTCAAGGGTACGCCTAATTTAGGTATCTGGTACCCTAAAGATTCTGGTTTTAATCTTGTTGGATATACAGATTCTGATTATGCAGGAAGTGTTGTAGATAGAAAAAGCACATCTGGGAGTTGTCATTTCCTAGGTGGTAGATTGGTTTCATGGTACAGCAAGAAACAACAAACAGTTTCCAACTCTACAGCCAAAGCTGAATATATAGCTGCTGGAAGTTGTTGTGCTCAAATCTTGTGGATTAGGAATCAACTGATGGACTATGGCTTTGTATTATAAAATATTCCTATTTTGTGTGATAATACAAGTGCCATAGCAATCTCCAACAATCCTGTGCAGCATTCAAGGACAAAGCATATAGATATAAGGTATCATTTTATTAGAGAGCATGTCATGAATGGTACAGTGGAATTACTGTTTGTACCCACTGAAGAACAAACAGCAGATATTTTTACTAAGTCGCTCGACGAATCCACATTCACCAAAATTGTTGGTGAATTGGGTATGTTGAACAGTCCTAGTAATTAATCTAGTTAATATCTGAGGTTTGATCTTTAATAATTAACAAGTGATTAGTTTGTGAATATTTAAAAAAAAATAAAAAAAAATCATGTTTAATTATTATATCAACTTGTTTTCTTGATTGTTATTGTATTTATTATTTTGTTTCATTAAATAGTTGTTATTCCATATTTCTATAATTTTAGAATAATTGTATATATTTATTTTATTTGTTTAGAATATTTTATTTAATGTTTTGTAATGTTTGTCCTGTTAATATTGTGTTATTTCCGTTAACAGATTAATCTATATTAGTTATTTCTATTGTTATTATTTGTTTGATTAATAATATTATTTTTAATATATTTTTCTGTATTATTAGTTGTAAATATTTGTGTGTTTAATTAAATTATTTGTATTTTCTTTAATCTATTTTAAGTAGATATGACTTAAAATTAATCTAAACTGCAATATGACTTGTTTTTAATTGTTTTTCTGGTCGGTATGAGTTATTTGTTATATTGATCAGATTTAGTCTTATTTAGATTAAGTCATAACGAATTAAGTCATATTCGTTTAATCAGTATTAGTTTTATTTAAGTCATATTCAGTATTAGTTTTAATTAGGTCATAATCAGTATCCATGTATATTAAGTCATAGTGAGTCAGTTTATATTATTTAGGTCATAACGATTAATAATTAAGTCATATTCAGTGTTTAGAGTATATATTAGAATTAAGTCATATTTCAGTTTATTTCTTTCTCTCAAGTTAAGTCATAGAGAACTCTATAGATACACACATATATACACACGCATATACGATCGTTCATGCCCAATTTTTGTCTCGAATCTTGTTGATAATCATGATCTAATCACATAAGTCGACTCCTTGTCTGATTATCTACATTTTAAGTGCTTAAACTCGCAATTTCGTTCGATTTTGAAGGATTTTGAAATCGAAAATCGCAAATTACGATTTACTTTTCTGAAAAATTGGGTTCGATTCTTGAAAATCTAAAAATATATGGTTGTTGGTGTGTATACCAGGATCATTGTGTGAATTTTTCAGAATTTTTGAACAACTTTGATTATTTTTGAATTTTTAATTAATTATTAATTCGAAATAAATCAACTTAATTAATTATTTTGTAAAATCTGAAATTTTCAAAGTGTTAATATTTGATAAAAATGGTTGGTAATAACAATGTTCGATTTGAAATAGTTAAGCATAATTTGATCGGATTAGGTCTTACCGACCTCAAATCTGTTAGGTCATACCGATGGAATTAGGTCATACCGAAGCAAGATATTTCTGGAAAGGTGTTAGGTCATACCGACAAAAGTGTTTAGGTCATACCGACCACACTGTTGAAGATTAGGTCATACCGACACATTGTTTAGGTCATACCTACAGAAAATTATGTCTTAAAGCAAGATTAAGTCATGCTGACAGCTGATTTAATAGGTCTTGAAGCAGTTTAAGTCATATCTAATGAGTACAGACCTATATAACACAGCAGAAGCAGCAGACCAGAACACAGCAATATCCTGAAAAGCACAGCAGGTTTCTCTCTCAAATAACAAGAACACCAAGAACAAATTAATTCACATAAATTCAAGTTCATCATCTTTGTAATATTCTATCCGATAGAACTTGTCTACTTGTGATTCTTGTATTACTAGCGAATTAAGTTTCCTAGTACTTATCTTGAGATTTATTAACTAAATTAGAAAAGTTCATGTCGAATTTTCTAATTAGTTATTAAACACTTGATAATAGTTTGGATTGATTTTGTAACACCACATTAAGTTAATATACAGTTATATTCAACTTGAAATCCGAGTCAATTTATTCCGCACAAAATATTCGTTTTAGTGAAAATTATTTAACGAATAAATTTTGAGAAATTGATATTGATTGTATTCAACCCCCCCTTCTACAATCATAGTGGACCTAACAGAAGTCCTAGTTCGAGAAGTCAGATTGTTCTGTTCGAGAAGTCTGTAACAATCACTATTCAAGAAGTCTATTCAAAAGGCTATTCGAGAACTCATAAAGGAACTACTCGAGAAGTCATCATTCGAGAACTTAAGTTTCATCTGTTCGAAAATTCAACCTGGCTTCTTAATAATGCCAGAGTTCTCTAAAGGAACATATCGAATGAAGATTTAAACTCAGACTTACTTTTCAACCCGTGACTTATAAGCAGTGATCAATTACACAGAGGATGTTACGAGTAGGGATTCAAATTGTAGATATTTGAAGGCTCAAACTCTTCCAAGTGAAAGGTGAAATCAGTCACTGTTTATTCGACTTCAAGGGCAACAATAAGAGTGGAAGCAACCTCCAACGTGATTACGCTACTACTGAAGAATTCGAAGGATATCTTGATAAATGCATAAAGATCAGCCGTTATGTCTGGGAGGTTTAAGCACAGCTCAATAAGCAAAAAAGCTTATTGACTTTCAAAAAGATTATCTTTTTGATTGAAGCTACTTTCAGAGACAAAGATCCAAAAGCAAAAAGATCTTTTGCATAAAGCATCACGTGGGCTTGGAAGCTAAGTCATTTCAAGAACTTAGTAACTTTTGAAGAAAGAAACATACACTGACTTGAAGCATGCTGGGATTGTCCAAATCAAGGAGAGAAGACTTTCAATATAATTCTAGAAATGGCTACCACTTCGAGCATGTGTGTGTGACAAGTTATACCAGAAATGTATCATCATATTTCACGTAGTTTTACTTGTCTTCATATAGTTTAAACAAGCTGTATGAGCAGCATAGTTTTAGTAGAGAAGAAAACACTGATCACAAGGCTGATAGCTTTAGGTTTTCTTGTAAACACTAAAACAGTGTAACCCGCAACTGTGTATTCTTACGCAGAGAATTATCTTCAAATACAACCATCAGGTGGACTAAACAACCAAGCTAACCCACCTGAGATTTTTTATATCTCGTGTTGTATGTGTCTTAGATAATTTGTTTATCTTGTTTTCTTAGTGTTCTTATAACAATCTGTTTTAGACCTCACCAGTTTGAAAGAATTTAGTTGAGATTGTATTAAACCCCCTTTCTACAATCTCGTGGTGCTTAACTGGGGAACAACATAAACTATACAGACTTAATAGCCGCAACACAATTTTCACTGATAAATCAAAAATTATTCATCATCATAACAAATTTTTCTAACATGTAATGTAAAATGCATCAAATATCGAACCGTCAACCTAAAAATACAACAAACAAAATCAGCAAAAAATAATTTAATCAAATTATTAACTAAATATCACTTTTTCTCACAGGTAACAGTACTTTTTTTAACAGCACTTTTTCTCACAGGTACAGCAATCCAAACAGAGCCTTACTTTGTGCATCTTCTTACTAATTCTGACGTATGCACCATTTCGATCTATTTTCACCATTACCGTTAATTGTTATGGGTAATTTAGGAAATTAACAATGTTAAATTAAAATTTTGACAATAACACATTTTACACATAAATCCTTAAACAAAACAGTTATACATCTTTACCTCTCAATTATATGTATAATATAACCCTTTAATTAAAATTTCTTCCTATATTATTTTAGAATTTTTAGAATATCTTCAAATAAAAACCAAAAAAAAAAAAATCAATCATTTTATTAAAATTTGAGAATAATATCCTAAATTTTTGAATAAATTTATCGATTAAAAATACAAATAATTTTGAAAAGTTAACAATCATGTAAAATTCATAATAAATTGAATTCATTTCAAATTTTGATGACTTTTGATGATTCATAAAACCCTTTCAATTGCCCACTTTTAGTTCTCTCATATCATGTTTCAAATTATGTTCGAAATTGTGATTTTTAGATTTTATAATAACCTTATAAATTGAAAGAAATTAAATAATTTTGAATAAATGATTTATAAATATTTTTTATTTAAATAATTTTTGTTTGAATATATTTTAGTCTAAGTAAATGTGAAGTCAAAACCCATCGAATGATAAATAGTAGGGTCAAAGACATGTAGTTAGATGAATAGCTTGTATGAGATGGTGACGAATTAATTAACAAAAAACTGAATTGTCTTTTATTGTAATAATATTTAACATTATTTTCTTTTCAAAATTAAATACACATGCGTGTTGAAAGATATGGAGCAACAACTTTTTTTTTTATTTGAATTTATTTGAGTCTAAATAAATGTTTAGTTAAAGAAAGTTTAATCACCAACTAATGAATAATAAGGTCAAATACGTATGGTCGGGTCATGTGAGGTAGTGAGGAAATTGATGAATAAAAAGATTGGACTGGACTTTTTTGTAGTAATATTTAACTCAACTATTAGTTATTAATCACGGGTTATTTCCGGAATTATATATATGAAAATTGATTGTAATACTTTTTTGTCTATTGAAATTAATCTTAATTATATACATTGTAACACCCTCACCATACTATATTAATATACAGGCTTTTATAAGTAAATAAATATTTTACAGGGAAATTTCAGAAAATTTTGACATGATGTATTCGTAAATATAACTAACCACCTGTCCAAATCAACAAAACTAATCCAACTGTAACCAAATCTGCTCACCACATAATATTGACAAAATCATAAATAAAAATGTAAATTCTAACTAACCAAGACCGCTCACAGGTCACAGTATGAAACAACTACTAATTAACTATTACAACCCGAATCCGAATAAAATAATATACAATTTCTGTGAATAAATAAGGTCACCGTCTAACTAGATATTCAACCTTGACTAGTTCCCATCCACTAACCAATGAGAATCTGTAACCCGAACGTCTCCTCTCGCTGCCTATAGAGCAATACCAACTGATCACTAGATCCTCTGATCATCTCTAACAACTGGAGAAATAAACAGAAACAAGAGTGAGCCAACAATGCTCAGCAAGTGCAATAGTGATAGCAATTATAAAATAAATGTTGACAACTCTGATAAACCAAAGGAGTTTTACCTCATTATTAGAAAGGATCAGTGAAATCAATTTTTAGATTGCCACAAGAGCCAACAATTCACCATTTATAATGTGCAACAGAAACTAGAACTGATAAAAGTTCTGATATCAAAATATTACTGAAACGGACTTCCAAAGAGTCAAGAACTAACATCTCAATCGCAAAATATAGTTTAGAATTGGAATTTTTTTTTTTATTTTTTAAAAAAAACATCAAAGTTAGGCTGCTGATCAGTCAGCACTAACCCCGGACAAACGCACACAGCAATGTCCTAGGACAAACGCGCACAGCAATGTCCTTAATTGGATCCATGGCACATATTGGCCTTATCTTCCGACCATAGTAAGGTCCCACCCCGAAGGGTTTTACGCCCCAAGGGCCACATTTAAAAACATTTCCAATTCTAAATCATTCACACTAGGTGTCGGGACAATCGACAACCTTTGATCTCCAAACAACTGGAAACTCACGTCCAGAATAATAACTCAAGATTAAGAGTTAATAAGAAACAACAACCTCATTTAGTATCGACAAGTTCGATACACTACAGGGAGCAAACGAACAATCAAGATTTTTAAAAGATATCGACAAGTTCGATACCAACCAGGGTGAGGAATATAAAGAATGACAATTCGAATAGGTATCGACAAGATAGATATGAGTATTGAGGAACATTGTCATTAACTTGATTAAAGAGTAAATCGACTTGGGCAAAGATAAGAGATATAAATTGCAAACAGATTATCAACATATGAAATTCTACGCTAGAGCGAGGACATAGGCAAGCCCTACGCTTTTAAGAAAATTTTCAACACATTGCAAGGCTTAACTGACATAAACGATTAAAGTAGTTTAAATGATTATTTGTTAAATAATTTCAGGATAGTTAGTCGCAAATCAGTTTGAAGGAAACATTTCCATAAAGGGGTCCACTGGAGAAATTATGTGAAAAATCAAGAATTTTATTAACAGGTATTCGTGGAAATTTTAAACTTGGATTCTCTCTATTTAGAACGTCTTTTAAACATTTTTGAAGAAAATAAAAGAAATAGTATTCAGTTGAGGAATCCAATGTCATAGCTTGAGTAAAGTATTTAAGCGGGAAAGATTATATTTAAGGTTCTTTTAAAAACTTGGTATTCGAATTAGAGGTAGGGAAAATAAGCATTTCCATGCTAACTAGGAAGTATATCATTTTCTAAACACATTTGACCAAACTACATTACGCGACAAGAGGAATGAATTGCATCACTTGAAAGATAAGTGAAGAGCAAACACTTGCCTTGATACATGAAGTTTCCAATTCCAATATTTCGATCCTTTCTTCTTCTTTTTATTTTTTTACCACGGTCTCTCTTTGCTTATACATTGGTCTCTACTCGATAGCATATCCGTCTTTCTTCTATACTTGTCAGCCGCTCCACGAGCATACTTGTCAACTTTAATAATTATACCATTCCCCCAGATTCTTTCTACACGTGCCCCGGCTCATAGCCGGCCTCCTATTCGTACCTATAAACAGGTAAAGAACTATTTCAGTATGCGCATAATCGTAATCACCTAACTTGTTCTACCCAAACGCTTCCTATACACTTTACAATTTATCACATATAGCTAATACAAATCATATTCTCGAAATAGTAACATATAATCGCATAATCACATAAGCACGTAGCACCTATTATTATATTAAACTTATATTACATAACACGCCTATATCCTTTACACATCAGAAATCTTTATCAAAATACTGTCAAAATAATAAAATAATTCTAATAAAAATTGGACAGCACCTCTTCTAAAATATGGCCTAACCTGTCCGAATACAACTTATCAAATCGAAAATCCAACATTACTTGCTTCAATACAATCTACAATCATACCAAACCATTCTAATGTACCTCATTTGTACATCCCTGACAATCCATAAACTTAATACATATCGTACATACTCGTACCATTCACCATTCCACTGGACAATTCTCCTCTAATTAGTACTACTATTATATACTACAAGCATTACTCACTTACAAACTAATAATCTGAAATCATTTTACAATTTTGCACAAAATTTCGAAAGCACACAGGTATATATATTAGGTATATAGCTACCATTCAAGTCAGAATTATACTTAGGCCATACAAGTTAAAATCCTTGTTATAATATTATTTCGAATATAATCTACAACTACCATATTGTGATATTAATTACATAATTCGAATTACAACTTCCCATTTCAATCATGCTCATTAGATATTTAAAGCTTGAATAATCATTTTATTTGTTAACCCAAAATTCGAATATCAGGACCAAACATCCCTACATTTCCAAATAGACAACAATACACATACTAATACAAAATTCTCAGAATTTCCAAGTTAATACAAGTATCAACCATTTCTATTCTATAAAGATTTCAAACCATACATTTAAGCATACCATTAACTCAATTTTACCTAGTTACAACCCATGACTTACCATTTTCAATTTATCAAAATTTCGAATATAAATTCTAATATTTCAAAAAGATACCAAGCCTCATATATGTGACCTTTGCTCGACTTCAATCAAGAACAAGTACTACTGAAATGATCAATTCCAAATCTCCTCACTAAAACCATTCCTAAAGACCTATGTGGCAGATTCTCACAATTGAATAAACCAATTCACAATCTTTACAACAACACTTTGATCATAAAAACTCGGCCGGGAGAATTCGAACAACCGATAACCACAAAATTTTTGGCCCGGATAGAAACTATATAGACAATGATAGAGCTTGTATTTGATTCAACTGCTAATGAAAATTATAAACACAGCATCATTATCTATGAACATCCATCATATAAAACCATTTCGATTAAACAAAATTTCGATTAACCAACGCAATTCAACTAAACTAAAATTCAAACAAAACTTGATAATAAACTGAATAAGTAACCTACAGACATTAAACACACATCTCAACAGCGATTTTTCAAGGCAATCATCATCAATCAGGGTCATCAATTCGCCGGAGCCCAACACCGGTGACCACCGACTCGCATACAACCCCCAACGATGGGGCTTTTGCTGCTAACCAGTCCCAAATCCTGTTAAACATCGCCAATCCACGCCACAACCCACACACATGCCGCAACGAGCACACACACACCCGCCAATTGATACACACCCACGCGTATATATATATGTGTGTGTGAGTATAGAGGTGAGGGAGAGAGGAAAGTGCGAGAGAGATTGATAAAGAATGTGGAGAACGAGAGAGATTGGGAGAGATGTTCAGAGAGATTAGAAAGAGATAGTGAGATCGAGAGAGGGAGGGATTCTCCAGAGATTTCTATATAGACTAAAAGAAGCGTACTCTAGAAGTCCAACAAGAGCACTGCGTGTTTATGAATAAAAAGGGGTAAAACAAAATTGTAATTTCATTTTACTGAAAATATAATTAAAGGCAATAATTAACCCTTTAAAAATTGAAATTAAAAAGAAAATTGGTGCAAAAATTTAAACTTCTCATTTTTGAAATAAAGAGTACAAAATTATGAGTACACACATATTTTTAAAATATTTTTAGGATCAACAATGAATTAAATATGGATTTTACAAGTTCTGATCCTTTAAATACAATAAAACTCTTAAAAATTATTTTAAAATAAGTAAACACCCAAAATAATCCACCCAATAATATTAAAAACTAAATAATTACACAAAGATAATATTACAAATGATTTCATGATTTTTAAAAACTCCATTGATTTAATATAAAAAACTCGAAGACCAATAATGTTTGATTTAAATATATTTCAATCCTAAAAATTCGAATAAAAACATACGGATTCACACTTCACATATCAATCATCATATAAACATGCAAACATGATGTCACATACATTCAAGCCTAAAAATTTTACCTCATATAATTCACATTTAATATTAAATAATAATAATAATAATAATAATAATAATAATAATAATTACGAAATTTCTAAGGCGTTATATACATAATGACTGATGTAAATATTAGTTATTTTACAAAATACAAATTTAAAATATTATAATAGAATTTTGATTAAAGGTTTAAAGATATTAAATTTGGATCAAATTTGGAGATGGAAGATATAAAATATATTGTATCAATAGATGTCAAATTTATTATAATTAATTTTTGGAGAATTTAGAGCACATTTATACAAAGTGAGAACAAAAAACTGAAGTTATTGTAGAAAATTTGATTAGGAAACCAAATGTAGTCGAATTTCAAAAGGACATAAATGACGAGATAAGTAGTTGAATACATTCAGACTCAGCAAACATAAAAAAAATTATTGATAAAGACACTGAACTATCCTGTACTATAATACTCTCTCCTTCCCAATTATATTGTCCACTATTTATTATTTTCTTTGTCCCAAAATTATTGACCATATTTAGTTAATAAGGTAAATTATGTGTTAATTATGTTAGCTTTTATGAAAAATAATACAATTATTTAGTAACTTAAATATATTTGTCATGATTGAATAAAAGGTGGATTTTGATGGATGGACAATAAAAATGGGACGGAGGGAGTAGTAATTAACTTAAGTTAGGTTAGTAATTGAGGAAGGTGAATACATATATTTTGGTTGAATATTGATACAAATATTAATTGCTGATTCGAGTGAGGGAGAGAATAAGTAGAGGGGTAATAGAAAAAGAGAAAAATGGTCCTACAGTTAACTGTAGGGAATTTCCTAAAGTTAACCCATCAAAACAACGTAGTTTTGATAAATATCTTTATTTGATTTAAAAGGGCCTCGCAGGTGCATTAATGATTGTGCATATGTGTCACAATCTTAATGGTTAACTTTAGGAGAATTTCCTAAAGTTAACTGTAGGAACATATTACCCAAAAAGAGAAAAATGGGGAAGAAAAAGAATAAATGGATGAGTTATTAGGAAATGAGTAAGAGAGATAATAAGTGGATGTGTAATTAGGAATTGGGGAAGAGAGAAAATAAGTGTGTATTTGAGGTATCTTAAATTGGAGTAGCTTTTAACTTAAAATGAATAAGCGTCATATAAGTAATAAGTAGCGGAATACTTATAAGTTATATAGGTGTTTGGATAAATTTACTTATAAGTTAGCGAAGTATTTTGTTAAATTAAATTAAAAAATTAATTAATTAATAATATAATATTAATACATGCATTTTAAATTAAAAAGATATCTAACACAAATTTAAAATTTTGAATTATTAAACAAGCAAAAAACCAAACAATAAGAAATAAGTTGAAAAAAAGTACGTCGTTACTAATATTCAACTTATCAACATATGCTTAAAGTTAAGTTAATAAGTTGAGTAGGCAAATACCCCTTATAAGTTATTATGGGCTTATAAGTTATAAGCGAACTTATTTATTGTTAGCCGCCCTAAGTGGAGAAATGGAGATCAATGAAAAATAAAAGAGTAAAAAATATTAATGACCTTGATTGATACTACCCATCCCACAAAGTAAGATCCTCTGATTTTTTTATGCATTTCAATGTGTTCGAATCGGATAATTGTGAATTATATTTTTTTTTAACTTTTTTCAATTTGTATAAAAATATAGAATCTATATTTTTATATAAAACAAAAAAATTTAAAAGATATTATTTATAAATATCCCGTCCAAGCACATTGAAATGCGTGTAAAAAGAAGAGTGAGAAACAAAATGGGACGGAGGGAGTATTAACTGAGGTTAGGCTTAACTCAATAACATGGTAGCATGGTGGTAGGTAATTTGAATGGATGGATTACTTCAGGAATTAGATATACTAGCTTATAACTCGTGCAAAACACTAATTAATTTTAAATATTTTTAATTTATATAATTAAACAAAATAGAGTATAATAATTTATTTTGGATATAATTTAACTTTATAATATTAAATAATAAAATTATTAGTAATAATAATAGTTATTTAATAAATGACATGTATTGTTTAGAACTAATAATATAAATCTTAATGTAAATTTGTTGTTGACGGGATTCGAACATTGGATCTTTATAACATGGATTTAATTATAGAATATTCCTTATTATTAGATCTAACGGTTATCATCTATTAACTAAATATCTAATGGTCAATATTCTTTTAAATGGTTCCAAACAACTAAACTAACAACAATTATTTGCTTATTATATATTACTAACTTACTAGCTTATAGCCCGTGCAAAGCACGAGTTATTTTTAAATATTTTTAAAATTATATGATTAAACAAAATAGAGTATAATAATTTATATGTATATAATTTAACCTTGTAATATTAATTAATAAAATTATTATTAATAATAATAGTTATTTAATAAATGACATATATTGTTTAAAACTAATAATATAAAATCTTAATGTAAATTTGTTATTGACGGGATTCAAATCTTAGATTTTTAGAAGAGAGATTTAAATATAAAATATTCCTTATTTCTAGATCTAACGGTTATCATTTATTTACTAAATATCTAACGGTCACTATTCTTTTAACGATTAGTTGAACCAAACAACCAAACTATTAACAGTTATACCGTAGTTTGCTTATCTATATATATTATAATGCCTGGAGATCGGAAATGCACCATAACAGTTTAAGGTATTTTTCTTGAATTTATTTGAATTTTTTATTAAAATTCTTTTCTTGCATTAAATAGCTATTAATGACAATTTAATTAGTCATTAATTACACTTATTAAACATATATTAAATTACTCTATTTAATTTGTTTAAAAATTAGCAAATTAGTTGAACATAATAATTATTATTTCAATATTAAATATTAATTATATATAGTTATATTTATTTTTATGTAAAATGACGAATAATAATTGTTTATATTTCGTTATTATGAAAGTCGCAATAAATTATGGAAGTATAAGATATCTATACTATTATATAAAAGCCGAAACATTAAAAGTTTGGTTGGTTGGTTGGTTGGTCGGTCGGTCGGTCGGTACGGTACCTGTTGATTTTACTTATTTACCCTTACATAATTACAGATAAAATCCATCCAATTAACTAATCAATTTCCTTTTTCACGTTAAACATACTATATTTTCTATTTTTCAATAACTAATAATTTTCTTTTTCAGGTAAAATATAATATCTTTTATATTTTATCTAACTAAAATTTCTTCCTTATTAATCAATTTCTTTTTTCAGGTTAAACATATGACCTTTTCTATTTTTTAATAACTAAATAATTTTTTTTGGTAAAATACAATATCTTTTATATTTTATCTAACTAAAATTTTTCCTTTTTTAAAGTTACTATGAGCAATTTGTTTAATAAAATAACATAATTTTATTATTAATATTAACAAATCAATTACCTTTTTGAATCAAAACACGTTACCTTTTTTCTTTTCTTTAACTAAAATCTCTCCTTTTCCAATTATATCACGGGCAGTTATCTTTTTCAGTCAAACTATGTTACTATTTCTCTTTTCTATAACTAAAATATATATTTTTTCAATTATTTCACGGTTATTTTTATTTAATAAAAATAAAAATAATATTATAATACTAAACCGAGTACCTTTTCAGCTAAAACGTATCATTTTTTCTAATTAAATTCTCTCTTTCAATAAATATCACGGGCAACATTTATTTTTCATTTTCTAAAATTACTATGAGCAATTTTATTTAGTAAAATAACATAATTAGATAATAATTAATATAAACTAATGAATTACCTTTTTCACCTAAAATATGTCACCTTTTTAATTTTCACATTACCTTTTTTATTTTCTCTAAGTAAAATCTCTTCCAATTATATCACGGGCAATTCTATTTAATAAAATAAAATAATAATATTATAATGCTAATAATTAGCCAATTACTTTTTTTTAGCTAAAATATATCATATTTTCTATATTTTCTAACTAAAATCCCTATTTTTCTAGGAATATCACGTGCAATATTAATTTCTACTTTTCTAAAAATATTACAAGCAATTTTATTTAGTAAAATAACATAATTAAATTATAATTATTATAAATTAATCAATTACCATTTTCAGCTTGAACATTTTACCTTTTTAGTTTTCTCCAACTAAAATCTCTCTTTTTCCAATTATATCATGAGCATTCTATTTGATAAAATGAAATAATAATTTTATAATTACTTAAAATTAACCGATTACCTTTTTCAGCTAAAACCTATCTTTTTTTTATATATTTTGTAACTAAAATCCCTAATTTTCTAAAAATATCAAATAACATTTATATAATTATTATTAAATCATCTCATTCAAAAATTTAAGACTCCAAAATTCCTGTTTTAAAAAAATTAATTCAAATTAATGAAAAAAATTCATATATTATTAAAAAAAATCCGTGCATTGCACGGGTTTTAAGCTAGTTTACTTAATATCTGGAATTGTATAAAAACAATACAAACAGATTTTTAATTTTGCACATGAATAAATAATACATGAGTTATGATCAAATCGATTAAATTTAACAAATCCATCCATTTATCGGAAGTTAAAATTGATAAAAAAGTTATACACCCATTGTTTCGTTATATTGTGTCGAAATAAATTTTTATTGTAATTAAACAAATTTTTACACTATTATTGAATATGTATATTATGAGAGGGGTGTCGGATTTAAAAAACGTTATTAATCTTAACTTCTCAAACAATCTTTATTATCAATGATTGTGGAGTTGTAGTAAATAATGGAAGTACACGAATTTTCACTTAATATCTAAAATTTGTAAACAAATTATGCACATGAATAAATTACACATGAGTTATGACTAAACTAATTAAATTGAACAAACCCAACCACTTTATCAGAAGATTAAATTGATAAAAAATTTATACACACATTGTTTCATTATATTGTGTCAAAATAAATTAATATTCAAATTAAATAAATTATTACGCTATTATTGGACATGTATATTATGAGAGGGGTGTCGGCTTTAAAAAAAGTTATTAAGTTGTATTCAATATTTGTAACTTTTGATCGTAAATATTACGTTCATATTGTAATTTTATTTTTATATGTTCGTGATATTTTTAAGATTATCAAAATTTTGTATATAATGAGAGTATTTTTCCATTTAATAATTTATGTAAATTATTTTTAAATTTATTTTTTATAGAAAATTCATAAGAGACCAATCAATTTTTAAGAATAATAGAAATTAATTTATCTATTACAATACTTTCATATAAAAATTTATAAACCGAGCAAAGAGAGGATAAATTGGCTAGTTATATATTAGTATATTAGTATAGATATTGATAGATTGATTCCACTCTCTATATCGGATAAATTGGCTAGTTATATATTAGTATATTAGTATATTGGCTATATCGGATGGACAGGGTACATCCTATCCTCCCCAAACCCTGCCCTGAGCGGGATATACTGGATATGTTTGGTTTGGTTTGGTTTATTCCACTCTCTATATCGGACAACCATTTATAAACTAATCAATGTTATTATGAATGTAATTGTAACTCATGTACATTATTCATATAATAAATATTGTGAAATGTAACTTTCCAAAAATTTATAGAATATTAATCATGCATTCAAATTTTTTTTTTTTGTTTGACAAAATAAGTCAAATATAACAATAAAGAACCATTTCCACTTTGAATGACCATAGGAATATAGGATAACATTGAAATCTCCAAGGTTTTGTTGGAATGATACGCATGTATATGACAGATAATATGATTAAAAGCTCTACACAATATGTACAAGTAGCTTGTTTGTATATAACAAGAAACATATCTGGGGAAAGAAATAAACTGGATGATATTTGGTAGAAGTTTCATATAAACAGAACGTCAAAGAGTGCTTCACATTGTTTATATACAGACTCGATAGATGACAAACAATTACATGGACAAGAGACTGGAAATGACATTATTATGGGAGGGATCAGATATGTGCTCAACAAGATTTTGTATGGGACCTTTACCCGTAACAGCAGCTTGTGCATAAAAACCAAGCCACGCAATCATAGCCAATCTCCCATTTTTAATTTCCTTAACCTTGAGCTCCTCAAATGCCAGTGGATCCCTAGAAAGGCCCAAGGGATCAAACAAAACACCTCCTGGATAGTTGATGTCACCTGGCAAGTATATTCCTAGAGGCTCAAGAGCTTCAATTCCACAGTATCGTGCGTATTCTGGTCCAACCTATGCAAATAGAAATACCATGTTCTAATAGTCACTTAGCACAGCATGAATTGTTTTGTGCGCACCTTTTTACATATAGCTTTTATGCAGTTGAATGTGCACACAAGCATTGTATGACCTATTTTATGTGGTAATTGCTGACATGCTTTCCTAAGATTAATTTCACTTTTCAACATATCATTGTAGTGTGCTTACTGTAGTGACTTGTATGATTCTTTTGTGGTCTTCGGGAAAAATAAGTGTGGTTTAGTTTTAGTAAATAATATGACAATAAATAGCACCTTACAGAAAACCTTCAAATTGTTTATTATCTTCTAAAAAACTCAAAGATTATATAATTTAATGCTTACTAAATGTTAAACACAAGTGTGCTTCTCCTTGAGCTCAATTAGCAATGTTAAAAGAAATTATATAGGACACTAAAGCATAATGCCCACAAGAATGTCTGCAATACATTGGTAAGATAACTATAGGTGTGAACATGTCAATTTAGAAACTTGATATGCAATCATCAGCTACCTAAATCAAATGTTTCTGCAATGCATTAATGTCAAAGAGGTGGTTAGAAGATAGTCAAGAGGATCCACAGTAACATTTAGTCAGAGGTTCTACAGTAAAACATGATGTAATCAGTTACGTAGAATGAGTCTATTTAGGCTTATAAATAGGACCTAGAAACTCTTGTAATTCATATAGGAATAAACAATCTCTACATACATCTTCTTCTTCTATACTACTGTTGTTAACATGGTATCAGAGCATGTTCTATCCTAGGGAAACACATTGCAGAAGAAATCAAGTTACAGAAGAAAAAAAAACAACACAAACTGCAGAAAAACAAAAAACTGTCAGAAATCTATTTTTCTGTCCAGCCCAGAACCAAACCAATCCCTCATACCTGTAAAGAACAGCTGAAAACAAGACAAACCCAGAAATTCGGCCGCCTGCAACTGCCACACGCGCCCACACGCGCCACCAGACGCCACCTGGCGCCGTCCCACGCGCCCACGCGTCGGCGCGTGTGGTGTCTTCCGTCCGTTTTCCGGCGAAGTTGCAGATAGAGTTCTTGTTCGTCCTGTCATTCCGATTCCAACCGTGGTAACACTTTTCAGTTTTGTTCAGTTTTGATTCTGTCGAAATTTTTTTGTTCCTGACAGTTTTCTTTTCCTTCTCAAATTTTCTTCTGTCACATCTGACAGATTTCTTCAGCCAAAAATTCTTTTTCTGTCCAATGTTGAGTACAGAGAGATAAGCTATATATATTACATGTTTTTTCTGCGTGGGTCCTACCACTAACTGCCTTATATATCCCTTTTTTCATATATACCTGGGGTAGTTAAGACTTACTTAGGTTTAAATGGAAATTGTTATTTAAATATTTTATAATGACGGATACTGGCGATTCTGCAATTTCGAACAAAAGTACTGCTATAAGTAGCAATAGCAGTAAAATGGGATTTCATAGTACTCCTTTTGTCAGTCCTAAATTCAATGGGAAAAATTTTCTTGAATGGTCGAAGGCCTGCACAATGGTCCTTAAATCCCATAAATTAATGAAATATATTAATGGGAAAGTCAAGCAACCCCTGGAGAAAGATGCGGACTTTGATGATTGGGATTCAGAAAATGCAATGGTGTGCTCTTGGTTGTCCAACTCTATGGAGGTACATATTCGCAAGAGCTATATCTTTATTGACACGGCCGAAGAAGTGTGGAAATCTCTTACCCGGACATATTCTTTTTCTGGAAATGTAGCCAAGCGATTTGAAGTAAATCGAAAAATATGGGCATTGGCTCAAGAAAGTACAACTCTTGCTCAGTATTACTCAGAGCTGACATCCCTATGGAGTGAATTGGCTCATTACACTATTTTTGAATGCAAAAATGCCGAAGATCAAGAGAAATATCAAAAAATGTTGACAGAAGAACGGGTGATGAAATTTCTGGATGGTCTGTCTGATGAGTATGACTCAATCAAAAATCAACTTATCGGACAGATTCCCTTTCCGACTGTAGAGGATGCATATGGACGTGTTCAATTAGAGGAGAGTCGAAAGCAAAGCATGGCTCCTGTGACTCCCTCTAACAGATCTGCACTCATAACCGGAAAAATTCCGCAACCTGAGATGGAAAAAGAAGAGCAGTTCTCAGTGGCGCTTATGGGTGAAAGATCTACTCTTCAGTGTGATTATTGCAACAAGATGAATCACACCCGTGAGAATTGCTTTATCCTACACCCACACCTAAAAAACAGAGGACGTGGAGGACGCAGCAGAGGTGGCTATCGTGGTGTATCATCCAGAGGTACAGGCAGAAATACAGGCAGAGGCAACCCTTTTAATGTTCATTACGCCGTATCAGAATACGAGGTGCCTCCTTTCACAGGAACAATGACACCTTCAGAACTCAACAACTTTCGACAGTTAATGTCACAATTGAACACTACTCCATCAACACCCACTGCTAATTCTGCTCATGCAGGTATATCTTGTCATTTTACCTCGAATAAAAGTTCTAATTCATGGATTATTGATTCTGGAGCATCAGCGCATATGACTGGAAATTCTAGTTTTCTAGAAACATATAACGGTGAAACAGGCAATATTCGTGTTGCCAATGGAGCTATTGTACCTGTTCATGGACAAGGCACTTCTCACTGCCTCTCATCATCCTTGCCATTATCTGATGTGTTACATGTTCCCTCCTTAACAGCAAACTTATTATCTGTTCAACGTATTACTGAAAATCTTAATTGTTCAGTAACCTTTTTTTCTTCCCACTGTGTATTTCAGGATCTGGCGACAGGCAAGGTCCTTGGCAATGGTAAAGTGGTAGATGGACTTTATGTTATGGAAGGGAATTCTATTTCTCCCTCAACTTATCAGGTGTCATCCAAGTTAAATTCTGCTTTTGAATTTTTGTGTCAGTGGCATAGACGGTTATGTCATCCATCTTTTGGTGTTTTAACACATCTATTCCCTGCCCTAATAAAACACTGTAAGAAGGAAGATTTTTTTTGTGAACCATGTGAACTAGCTAAACATAAAAGATCTTCTTATCCATCCAGAAATAAAAAAGTTCTACTTTATTTTCTATTATTCATACTGATGTTTGGGGTCCATTTAGACATCCTACACATGATGGGTATAGATGGTTTGTTGTCTTTGTTGATTGTTATTCTAGGCTTACTTGGGTATATCTCCTTAAGCACAAAAATGAAGTTTTCGAGTGTTTCAAGTCTTTTCACCACATGGTACAAACAAAGTTTAATGCATCTGTTAAAATCCTTCGGAGTGATAACGGTACTGAATATGGTGGTCCATTTATATCTTATTTGGATACATGTGGTATAATTCATCAAACTTCGTGTGTCAAAACTTTCCAACAAAATGGGGTAGCCGAAAGGAAAATTGGTCACATACAGCAGGTTGCTCGATCGCTTATGTTAACAATGCATGTTCCCAAATACCTTTGGGGAGAGGCAGTCATGACTGCGGCATATCTTATAAACCGTCTTCCTTCTAGCGTCCTCAAATTCAAAACACCGTTGTCCTGTGTTCCTGCGCCTTCTCATCCACTACCCCTTCGAGTATTTGGGAGTGTATGTTTTGTTCATAATCATGCTGCCTCTCGGGATAAACTTGATTCTCGTGCACTCCGCTGTGTTTTCATCGGGTATTCCCCAACTCAGAAAGGGTATAAATGTTATCATCCTTCCTCAAAACGCATATTTGTCAGTCATGATGTTACTTTCTGGGAAACCATTTCTTATTTCTCTCCAGGTTCCTCCTCCTTGCTTCAGGGGGAGATAAATCGACAGTCTTGATAATAAAGCAATGGATGAGTCACAGTCCGAGTCACAATCACTTCCATACATACCTATTCCAAACACTAGCTCAAACAGGTCATCCATTCCTCCACATACAAGTAATGAGTCAGATGATCTGAATAGGTTGGATATGCCAGACTTGATTACATATTCAAGGCGGAAAAGAAATGATATCACCACTTTACCGCATCCAGAGACCTCTGACCTCGAGACAGATCCTGCATCTCCTGTGTTTGAGCCAGAAACTGGTAATACTCTTGATCCTACTTTAGATCTTCCTATTACTATAAGAAAGGGTGTACGTTCTTGCACTAACCATCCTATCTCGAACTTTGTTTCTTATAATGCATTATCACCTTCTTCACTTGCTTTTGTGTCATCTTTCTCTAGTGTTTCTATTCCACATACTTGGCAGGATGCCTTATGTGAACCTAAATGGAAAGATGCCATGATAGAGGAAATGAATGCATTAAAACATAATGGCACTTGGGAGTTAACTCATCTTCCTGCTAGAAGGAAGGTAGTAGGATGCAAATGGGTGTTCACTGTGAAACAAAAACCTAATGGGCTGATTGATAGGTACAAAGCAAGACTTGTGGCAAAAGGGTATACTCAAACTTACGGGATTGATTATCAGGAAACTTTTGCTCCAGTAGCAAAGATGTCTTCTATTCGAATCTTAATATCAATTGCAGCAAATCTTGGATGGGAACTTCAGCAATTGGATGTAAAAAATGCATTCTTACATGGAGACCTGAAAGAAGAAGTCTACATGGATATTCCACCAGGTTTTTCTACAACTGCAACCATTGGAAAAATATGCAAGCTAAAGAAGACTATTTACGGGTTGAAACAGTCTCCAAGAGATTGGTTTGGCAAATTCCAGAGGGCAATGATTAAATTTGACTACAAACAGAGCAACTCGGATAACACCATGTTTGTAAAAAGACGAGATGAAAAAATCACAGTGTTGATCGTTTATGTCGATGATATTGTGATCACGGGCAACGACACATGTGAGATTACTAATGTTAAACGCAAGCTTGCCTCTGAATTCGAGATGAAGGACTTAGGAAAACTACGGTATTTCCTTGGCATTGAGGTCTCTAGAAGTCCGGGTGGTATCTTCCTCTCACAACGAAAGTATATCCTTGATCTTCTGAATGAAACAGGGATGTTGGGATGTAGACCTGCAGATTCTCCAATAGAAGCAAATCATAAGCTATGTGGAGATGCTGGTGAAATTGTCAATAAATCTCAATATCAAAGGTTAGTTGGTCGACTAATCTACCTTGAACATACAAGGCCAGACATAGCATATGCAGTGGGAATTGTTAGCAGGTACATGCATGATCCTCGCCAACCTCATTTGGATGCAGTTTATATGATATTGAGGTATCTCAAAGCTGATCCTGGAAAAGGAGCATTGTTTACTAAAAACAATCATCTCGGGGTTGAAAGCTATACAGATGCAGATTGGGCCGGATGTCAAGACGATAGACGTTCGACTTCAGGATATTGTACATTTATTGGTGGCAATTTGGTCACTTGGCGAAGCAAGAAACAACCTGTAGTTGCCTTATCCAGTGCTGAGGCAGAATATAGAGCTATGGCTAAAGGTGTACGTGAATTGCTGTGGATAAGATTGTTTCTAGAAGAATTGGGACTTGCATCCACAACTCCAATGAAGCTGCATTGTGATAACAAAGCTGCTATTGCTATTGCACATGATCCAGTTCAACATGATCGGACCAAACATATCGAAATTGATCGACACTTCATAAAAGAGAAGATCAATAATAATACCATTGGTATTCACTTTGTAAGATCGGAGGACCAGTTAGCTGACATATTTACCAAAGGTTTAAATCGAAAGATGCTTCATCCACTTGTTGGCAAGTTGGGCATGAGTGATATATATGCATCAACTCGAGGGGGAGTGTCAAAGAGGTGGTTAGAAGATAGTCAGAGGATCCACAGTAACATTTAGTCAGAGGTTCTACAGTAAGACATGATGTAATCAGTTACGTAGAATGAGTCTATTTAGGCTTATAAATAGGACCTAGAAACTCTTGTAATTCATATAGGAATAAACAATCTCTACATACATCTTCTTCTTCTATACTACTGCTGTTAACAATTAACAAGACGAACAAAGGCGTGCACACATTGCAAAAACAGAAAGAGAAATGCGAATTTGATTTTTAGTAGAAGACTTTGATGATACTTAGGTAGTAAAATCAGGACTAAATCCACATGTTCTTTACACCTTAAAAGCTTATGTAAATATTTGAATTCTGACATTTGCTTAGGCTGCTAATGATTACATATTTACTCTGCACCCTTTTCTTTTAATCTTGGCAATGCATGCCATTGAATCTTTATTTAGATTGCTGATGATCTATGATACACTGCAAAAGATGGCATAATTTAATGTCTGGAGAATTAAAAAAGCTACAAAAGACTTGTATGAATTTTAAGATATACTAAGACATGATAGAATAAAATTTGAGATTATTACCATCAGAATGGCTTGGCAAATTGCTATGACAATCACACCTTGACTTCCAGCTAAGTGTAATCCAGGAATGCCTAGGTAGTCTAGTGTCTCCCCCTGAAATAAGATTTAAATAATAGAGTGACAGATTGAATCAGTACTAATGCTCCCAAGTCCTCCCTTCGGATCCTTAAAATTATTATTTACAATTGACACATTTCATGCTCTTCATGTAGAATTACTTAAAAAAAAAAAATAGTAAGATATTAAAGATCATGCAGTATCTCAGTGAAAACTCATACGTAATAATATATTTGTTAGATCAGCATAAATATGTAATTTTGACGGATAAATATGAAGAGCGGAAAGGCTAACATCACCTCCATGAAAGAGCCAAAAGTTTAGAGCGCCAACATCCCAGTATTGACATAAAACAACCCCTTTTCTTAAACTGTCAAGTTTGAACCCGCACCCCACCCCCCAGTATTATTGAAGAACACCAATCTTCAACACTACCCGAGTTTCCTTGTGCACATCGTTGTTTCAAACATTACTTGTTCACCAAGTTTAAAAAATATGAAATAAAATTTTCTCGCACGGTGTTAAAAAGCAGAATACGAATTTTATCTGCCCTGAAGCAATACTTCAAAATTGAACTGAAAAATCTGAATTATATCTCTTGATTAAATTGGATTAAAATTTGGAAGGAAAAATGAGTAGGAGTGTTTCTGCGTGCTTGCAAGGATTCAAGGGTAATCAAATTCAATTTCATGGGACCCCACCAAGCTTTATCTTATACACATATTAGTATGTCATGTACAGGTTAAATTAGGAGGAAAGCTTTTATTAAGGTTGTCTTTACTTTGTTCTTATGGACCCAAATATGGGAAAAATCTCATTGGACACCTGTATATGTATGTTTGCGTCACTCATATACACACGCATAGGGGTGCCAAATGTACAGGTTTTTCTGAGCTCATTTCTATAGGTTTCTCTGTGTGTACTTATATCGCTTGTAAGGCATATGCAAACAAGCAAGGAAGACTGTATATATGCAAATATGACCTACGGATAGGATACGATCCCAGCTATGCTACATCGTTGAAAGTTTAGACTTTTCACAAGTCTAAATGTTCTTGAGAGCGCACACGGGTCTATGTGCTATCCTACTCACTTTTTTTTTATCTGTTCTGTCCATTTCCATTCCCCCCCCCCCCCCCCCAAAATTTTACACATCAGTGGGAAGATGTAAAATCACAAAGATAAAGTGCATATACAAACTCAAAAATTATAGAGGAAATTAATAGTAACTGAACATAAGATGACATTACAAAGACACAAAAAAAAGACCAAACCACGATCCTAGCAGTCTACACACAAAGTTTGTCATCTTATTGGGGGTGAACTTGGCAGTGTGAATCCAAAAAAGGATAATTATCTAAACTACTATTGAATTCTGAATACATTTGAAAGTCTAAGAGAAGTTGTATAAACTAACCACATTCACATATACATTCTGTAAGACAGAACTTTAAAAGAAGTGGGAAATATCTGCATCACAGAGGTAATAAATTAAGTTGGAAATCCTAGTGTAACAATTTGCATTTGAACAAGCAAAAAAGTTTATCGATGCTAGGGGGAAAGAGGGGGGGGGGGGAATGGATCGTGGACGCACTAGACAGAAAAATAGTACCTGAAGCTTAGAATAGCCTACCCTCCACCAGACAGGTTCAATGAAATTAAAGGCTCCAAATAAGTTTAGTAATTCTGGAATTAAAGCTCCAAGAGCAGCGAGCATAGCCCATCTAGCATGCAATATTTCAAAACTGCAGATATAAAGATTAAGGAATTAAATTTTATTTTTACTCACTTCAATGTCATGCTCCCTTGATTCTGAAATTACATGCATTTTTCTTTTTCATTAAATCGAATAAGAGATACTTTTCAATTTCCATATCCAAGGAACATAAAGTCCCCAATATTTCTTCACTCATTTGACAAGGGACGTATTGCTACACTACATTTTGAAATTCTAGTAGATATAAAATTATATGAGATAGTGGCACTCAGATTAATTGTTGGCAGTTTGGGCTCCCAGCTCCATGATATAACATGAAAATCCTAAACTGCAGGTACTTAATTTATATAATTTGGGGACTATAGTACCATGATGTATCCAATCCTGTGGTATTATTACTCAGGTTTGCTATAGGCTACACAAAAGCTATTTTAACTTAATAATATAGTAGCAGTGTGTACCTATGGGAAGTTTGGGAACAAATGATCACAATAAGAAATGAGTTCATACTTGAAGAATTTCTGCAGAGCCACTGGGTCCTTGCTTAAACCTGCAACATCAAAGCCATAATCACCGGGTAGTTCTCCGTCAAGATAGACAGGATACTCATATGGAATCGGACCAAGCCATCGAGGGCGATCTTCTCCATACCACAAGCTGAAAATTTAAATGCAAGATAATAAGAAAGAAGGTTCTTAAATATGCACACACTACAATGCTTTTGCAAAGTATTAAAATATTGTGAATCTGTTAACCATAAGATGGTAATTTATAATCTGCATCTTTCTAGTTATTCACATTTTGTTAATATCAAATTGACCACTAAATAAGTAGCGAAGTCTCAAATTTACCACCGACAAATTTGGGGTCTCAACTTGACCACTATTAAATTGGCGGGGTCTCAAATTGGCCACTTTTAAGTTGGTAGTAAGCTAACAAAATGTCAAATTTACCATAAAAAATCAACAATTTTGTTTGAAAAGTGGCCAATATGAGACCCCGAATTAGTCGATGGTAAATTTGATATCGTCCTAATTATATAGTGGCCAATTTGATACTTAACCCTATTCACATTCCAATATTGTTTTTATTGCACTATAATGAAGTGACGGAAAGACTATGCGTAAAGATTATAGCAAAAAAAATACACAAAATAAAATTTACACCTTAAAATACGTTTATAATGTAAACGAGTCAAAAAATTGGAATGGCAGGAGATTTAAGTTAAGTTGTCAGGAGCACTGAATCAGAAAACGCAAGCATAGGTATGAGAACAGACAGAGCACAATTTAGTGTTAAGGAAAAGTGTGGTATTCAAATGTGCAATGAGTGATTAAAGACACAAAACAGACCTTATAGAGCTCAGTTGATGGTGCACATTTACGATCATTATTAACTTAACCAAGAGAATAATTATCTATGGATATTATAACAGTTAAGACACTCATAGGTACAACATCCTACAAAGCTAATAGACCTAATAAAGATTCATAATCGTTTCAGCAATTCAAAAAAGAGTACCTTATGAGGCTATGATGATTATTCTGTACATGGATTTGCTATTTTGAAGCTTATACTAGATTGGATTTCCATGATCAATGTAAGCTAGCACTTCAACACCCTATTGTTCTTTACTTTCCAAATGTTCATCGACTAGATGAGCCATTAATGAAGCCAAGAACTGTGTTCTCTAAGCTCCATTTTGGGCATAACTATTGGCAATACAACAACCGCCAGTTAAAAAGTAACTTGAGTTACTTCTTTGACATCTAATTAAAATCTCGGTCTTTTGGTTCTTGAATAGATTTGGTTTCCACCAACTACTTCATTCTTCATAATCCTCGAAAACTGTTTCATGATTACATTCAGTTTTTGGCTTATCGAGCATCCGTTAAGTACGACTTCTTAAGATAAAAAATTTCAAACCCCAACTCTAAGTAGCATTTGGTACTCCAATAATTTTCATTTTAATCAATTACCCAAACAACACAATCAAAAGTCGTCAATGATGTAGCAAGGCAAGTACATAATCAAATAAGCTAAAATCCAAATACATACATACATGTACAAGTGTATAAATCTTGATTCATTACCTATCCATTCTTGCCTTTCTCGAAAGCTTCTTGAACTCAAAAGCATTAGCAACCTCAATCTTTTTTCTCTCCTCCATTCTTCTCTGTAAACTTTCTCCAAGTGGGCTATTTGCAATGGCTTTCACAGCAGTGAATGGTATAGCAGAAAATACCAGTACCCCAGCAAGCTTATATAAACAACATCATTTTATATCATTCAGCAATGCATAGATACAGAGAGATACAAAGAGAAATGATGATAGGTTACTACTCACCTCTGACCAAGAAGCTTTAGTGCGAGCAAAAGGGTGTGTGAATTTAGGATTTGTAAGTACATCATGGGGTTTAATGGCCATGAAATTTGAGGCAAGTAGTTGTGAAGAAGAAGAGGATTGGTGTAGTAGAGCCATTGGTGTCAAAGTTTATAAAAACAATTTATCCAGTGTCGCTCTTTTGATTATATTCGGAGGGGATTGATGTGCATGACGTTAAAAGATTTTAAACACAAAAATAAGGATATTTTAGGTAAATTATCGAGAAAAATTTGATATTTATAAAAATGTTTCTGCGAAACTCATTTATTTTTATAGCTTTTTCGTATTATAGCCTTATGTTTTAAATCTAATAACCTATTCTAATAAGCAATTTAAATTAATATTTATGTATAATTAAAAAAAGAAATAGTTAATAATGATAAATAAATTATATTTTATTAGGTCCCATGAATATTATAGAAAGGGAGGTGAAGTGATGGTCCTAAATTCTTATTTTTCAGAATATTTTGAAATATCTACGGGCATTGAGGGCAGTCCCTAAATATTTACGGAACACATTTCTGAAAACTGCGTATATGGTACACGCATGTGGGAGATTCGTGTATTGTATAAATTGAAATTTTTACGGTAAATGCGTGTCTTGAGATACGTGGTTGTTAACGGAGGAATTTGGTGATAACAAATTTCGGAGGTTGCTGGAATAACGAAATCATGAAAATAGGGGGATTTGGGATTTTGAATGTTTGGGGCTGGACTTGAGAGGTGTCTCGACTTGTTAGATGTGTCGGATCCTTTTTCAAGATGCCTGCGTACCTCATATTTATAAGGATCAAGCCAACGCAGTTCTGTTAAAAGGATTGGTTTTTAATCCCTATGATTATTAAGGGATATATTTTGGGAATTAGTAAATTTTATCTCTTTGAATTATCTTCGCATTGGGATACCTTCCTGATTTGAAGGATATCGTTTAGAGATATTTTCTATCATAAATTGGAGATAATTCCTCGTTTCAGAGAGAGGAAATAATTAACTTGGGGATTAAGTTAATTATTATTAGATTCATATTTGGAAATTTGGGAGATAATAGAGGCAACCGAAAATTATGCCGTAACAACTACCCCCCAGTTCTTCAGTGTAGCTTGCTGCAGTGGAGAACTAAGCATGCTTCGATCTTCCAAATTTCCTGAGTAACTAAAACAGCTAGGAGAGGAAGATTAGTAAAAAATATGGAGCACCTAGGTGCCCGTAATACGCATGCAGATGTAAACGAGACAATATGCGAGATGTAAAAAAAATAAGTTTTATAGGTGTGAGAGAACGTATCCTGGAGAGCCATCCAAGAATTATTTGGAGAATCGTGCAAAGCTTTCCGAGCAATACCATGAAAAGCAAATATTCAAAGAAATATCCTCCATTAAGCACTCCGAGAAATACCCTCCTCAAAGAAGGACGTATTCTAGAGTTTCCATAACGTATTCCGGAAAATATCCTCCTCAAAGAAGGTCATATCCACCAGAATTTCCATAAATGCTTCAGAGATATCCCTCCTCACAGGAGGTGGATTCTCCGAAGCTCGAACCTTGATGAGGCACCGGAAGTACGGACATCCCCCCGGAAGTACGGTTTTTGCAAGGATTTAGTAATTTAGGGTACTCTCCTCAAAGGAGATCAGTTTTTGTTCAGAAATACCCTCCTCACAGGAGGTGGACTTTCCGAAGCTCGAACCTTGATGAGGCGCCGGAAGTACGGACATCCCCCCCGGAAGTACGGTTTTTGCAAGGATTTTGATAATTTAGGATACCCTCCTCAAAGGAGATCGTTCCCCATTCCAGAAATACCCTCCTCACAGGAGGTGGATTTTCCGAAGATCTTTTCATTGTTCTTAAGACTCTCCTTAGAGGAGATCATCTTTTAAATAAATCACGAAGACCCTCCTTAGAGGAAGTCGTCTATCACAAAAAATAAGGGAGACCCTCCTTAGAGGAGGTCATCTTCCCAAAGCCATATCAATATTCCAAGATTCTTCCAAAAAATATCAGCAACACTTGAAGGCTCTTCTAAAAAATCAACTCTTCGAATAAAAGTCTTCCAAAATATTACCCATACAAAGGAGGGCCTTCCAAAATAATTAACTCTTTAATTAAGAGCCTTCCAAACTCATGTATCACGAAAATTACACCTAAAATCTTGAAAATCTTCACAATTCAAATTCTGTCCAGATCTGGTTTTGGCGTTTTTGACATTCTAAACGATTTTTTCTGAAAAAACACAAAACAAGAAAGTTGTAGATAACGAAAATATCTTTCCGATGATATATGGCTCATCAAAAACGGACTTATAACGAATCGGGAATCAAAGAAAACGTCTGCTGATCTCCTTCTTGATGCTGAAAAACGAGATCTGATTGTTTTTTGTGATTTCGAGAATAGATAAAGATATAATCTGGGAAAACTCAAAGAACGAAAGTTATAGACAATTTAACAAGCTTTCCGAATCATTAAAAATCATCAAAATCCGACATGTATTAAATTTACTACGAATTTTATAAGATAATTAACTTGTATGGACAAAATCACAAGAAAACTTATCTTAATTCGGAATAGATCCACCGCCTCCGCCGCTTAGCTCCTCCATTACAGAAGCTCCAGATCCATAATAACCCCCCATGCGTATGAATTGATTGTCCTCCACAATCAAAAATATATCCCCTCCTTCTACCGCCAATTGTTAACGGAGGAATTTGGTGATAACAAATTTCGGAGGTTGCTGGAATAACGAAATCATGAAAATAGGGGGATTTGGGATTTTGGATGTTTGGGACTGGACTTGAGAGGTGTCTCGACTTGTTAGATGTGTCGGATCCTTTTTCAAGATACCTGCGTACCTTATATTTATAAGGATCAAGCCAACGCAGTTCTGTTAAAAGGATTGATTTTTAATCCCTATGATTGTTAAGGGATATATTTTGGGAATTAGTAAATTTTATCTCTTTGAATTATCTTCGCATTGGGATACCTTCCTGATTTGAAGGATATCGTTTAGAGATATTTTCTATCATAAATTGGAGATAATTCCTCGTTTCAGAGAGAGGAAATAATTAACTTGGGGATTACGTTAATTATTATTAGATTCATATTTGGAAATTTGGGAGATAATAGAGGCAACCGAAATTATGCCGTAACAGTTGTTGAAGAATGCGTATCCAAAGATACGCATCTGCCTTATGCGTATCGTCAATCTTCTTCTTCTTCTTTTCCAGAATAACACGACTCTCATTCTTTCAAAACGATTTTCGATCAAAGTCCGGCCAAGTTTCGTTCGTCACCCTCTCATAATTTTTCGTTTATGTTATATAATACCATTCGATTCGTCTTTCAACCATCTACAACCCTATATTAATTTCAAACCATTTCTAATACCGGATTTTAAACACTCAAATCGAACCCTAATCTTCTATTTGCTTTATGGTGAGCTCTATAGAGCCCTACATGGTCGAAATCGATACAAAAAAAGCATACTCTAATGGTGTTATTGATGTGGTTAGAGAGGGAAAGATCTGATATCGGAGATGGCCAGAGAGGCGAGAGGGAAAGCTTTACGAGCGAGAGAGAGAGAACTGAGGGGACGATGAATAGTGCGGGATACGCATCTCCCACATGCGTGTCCCGTGAGTATTTAGGGATAAATTCTTGCGGATGGGCATTTCAGGCCATGGGAGCTGAAAAAGAGGTATTTTGGACAATTTCTCTTGAAGACAATACTGTCAATTTTAAATATTTTTGTCTTAACAACACAGCAAAATATAGTTTTATTTTTAATAATGAGAATGAGTGTAAACAAAAAACAGTATTCTTCAAAATAATTGTTTTATTTGTCTTGAAAGGTTGCTACAACAATTTGAATTTTTTATTTCATTTTTGTTAATAGAATATAAGTGTAATTTCGTTTTTTTAAAAGATAATATAAGTGTTTTTCTAAAGTTAAACTCACAAATGACAAGTAACTTAGTATATATATTACATTGACATTATATTTGATGAGCAACTCCAATGCTCTTCCCTTTCCTTAACCCCTAAAATAGGGATTATTAAAAATATAGGTAATGAAAATTATGTTTCACTCCAATCATATACCCTATATTCATACCCTATATTTTAAAAGTACTTTTTAGTGTAGTTTTTTGAAATTTAAATTTTGAACATTCTTATAAATTAACCAATGAGGTGGAGGATAGATGAGGTGGAGGATATAGGGGATCTAATTTTGATCCCTCAAATAAGGGGTTATATTTTCTCTCCCCTAAAAAATAAAGGGGATGAGGGGTATTTTTAAACTAAAATCCCTATATTTGTCCACCTAGGCACATTATAGGTAAGGAACATGTTGGAGTTGCTCAGCACATGTTAGCTTTTCCAAAATATCATTAGCGTAAAAGTTAGTGCGGGGTATAGGTACTGAAAAAAATTCTCACTTTAAATTGTATATATATTAAAATAATTTTGTAATTAAAAATATGAAAAAAAAGATAAAATTTTGATTTTATTTCATATTTTCATAATAACTTTGAAATATTGCATATCAATTTCATTTACTAAATATTTATAATTTGATTATTATCATAAAATTTGAATAAATATTTATATGATAATAATCAGAAGAATAATTTTATATTATTAAATTACTAATTAATTTTCAATTGTGTTATATGAAATTAATCAAATTTAACATTTGAGCATAACATAAATAATTATTTTAGTAAATTATTCGTGTATAAATAACATTTTGAAAACTCAAGTTATTTTAAGTAATTAGAGTATATTTTTTTTAAAAAAAATTGATTGTATATGTAAAATTATACCTTCAAACATATTACATATTCTTTTAATATTACTTAAAAGTCAAATATTTAATTTTAGTCTAATATTTATTACAACCATTATCAAAGTTTTATTTTAAAAATTAGGTAAAGTGAAACATTTTTTATATTATAATTTCGAAATATATTTTAACTCAACTTTAAATTTTTCCCAAATATTCCTAAAATATGATTAGATGAGTTTGATGACCTCTATATGATATCTAAGATCAAATTTTTTGGTTTAATCGTATATTGATTTAAATATATGTTATAACATAACTGTTATACATTATAGTTATCAATTTACTATATTACACAAAAATTCATATTACCATATAATCAAGTTATAGTCTAATTGGTCATTATTAATAATTATTGATGTTTTGATTTCAAAAAAATAATAATAATTATTGATATTTTGTAATATTTATGATTCAATCTGCGTTTCTTTTATCTTTACCTGACTGCTACCTAGAATGCTAGGGTTTTTTCCTATATTCTTTTGTAACCGATGTCTTTCTCCTTACTAAGTAGTCTTTAACGATACATCCTTTTTTTTAAAAAATAAACTACTAATATTTAGCCAAAATTAAAAACTTAAAAATAAATTATAAGTTACAACCTATTAATCCTCTATTTTTAATGACTTTCTGCAATAA
Organism: Saposhnikovia divaricata; assembly: GCA_036435485.1. Taxonomy (NCBI): domain Eukaryota; kingdom Viridiplantae; phylum Streptophyta; class Magnoliopsida; order Apiales; family Apiaceae; genus Saposhnikovia; species Saposhnikovia divaricata. The sequence continues at coordinate 59,387,901 of CM071596.1, forward strand.
CTCTTCAAAAATTGAAAAATGTTATAATTTTAAATCCTAAATTATTAATACTTAATTACCAAATTATTTATTAAAATTAATCTAAAAACATGGGATGTTACACAAATGATATTCCGATGAAATCGGTGAATAAAGTGATATATGAATTTTATTTGAATGACCAATTTAATATTTAATCTAATATATTTACTTGTAGTGTAATGTGTTATATAAAAAAAATATTAGTATTTATTTTCTGTTTCCGCCGGTGCACGAAAATGTGATTGGTATGCGAACAAGAGAGAGGTCGATGGATATGTATCCTCTAGGCTCTAAGAGCAACTCCAATGCTGAGTCCCCCTTACCTATATCTGTCCACTTGTACAAAATTTAGGGGTTTCATTTGAAAAATCATTCTCCAACCGTACCCCATCCCTATATTTTTTAGGGGATTGAAAATAGAACCCCTTGTTTTGGGAACGAAATTATCAGTCCCTATAACCTCCACCTCAGCTCATGCTCCTGTTTTCAGTTTTGTTTTTATTGTTATTTGATTGCTATGTGTTATAATATTATTATTATTAGGCGGGAAGCACTTTCTAAACTTAATATATATTATTTTTAAAATATAAGAAACCAATATAGGGATTATCATTGGAGTAAACAGCTTTTTGGTTCCCTATATTTTAGGTAACCATTAGTTTACTATATTTTAGGGATCCAAAATAGGGAAGCCCATTGGAGATGCTCTAACATCGTGTAAATACCTTATCGTGACTTGCGGAAGTGGAACGTGTGTATAGTTCTTGAATGATTAGTGCTAAGTAATTCAAATTGGGTACAAAAAAAGTTATAAAATGATATGACATGGGTAATTTGACAGTATAAAAAGATTTAATTGGTGAAGTTATTGTGTAAATAAGGGGGCCAGTTAATTATAATCAATCAAATTAAGACACATAACATTTTGTAAATCTTTTTATACCCAATTTAATATGTCTAGCATTTTCCTTCTTGAATTAAATCAGTACACATTGTTGACTTGACTTGTATATTCATGAAAATGCGCATTTAACAACTCCATCTACTTGATTAGGGAAGAAAATTCTTGTGTTTAATAATGTATATAATATGAATTGAAAGACTTTTTAAAGTATATAATATGATAGACTTAAAGTTCAAATTCTTGTGTTTAATATATAGGTTTCGTTTGGATTTTTCAGAAATAAGTTACTTATTTTGAAAGAGAGTATGTAAATATGTACTTTTTTTAAATAAGTAACTTATTTTTGCATGATAATGAATGTTAAATTATCCATACACATTTTTTTCTAAATAAAAAATATAAATATAAATTTTTTTTTTTGGAATAAATAATTTATAAATTACAATTAAGAAATGACAAACCGGACCATAGAAACTAGATCAAAGACTTAAAGTCATATTATACAAGTTTATTAAACAATGTGCACACGCATCTACTTCATCTACTTCATACAATATTGAACTTGAGAGAATAATATTAGACGAATCACTATTAACTACTGTATGAAGTTTTAGGAAAGCTAGGTGACATGAATCATGGGTAGGTACAATTCTGGGTAGAGTTCCGTGATTGTGTTATTTTTATGTTACTTTACAATTTTTTAAATTTAAATTTTAGATTTATAAATTTAGAAGGAAAATATGCAGTTAACTAAAACGATTTCCAGTTCTGAAATTTCATTTTGGAATTTTGTTCCTACTAGTTTTGTTAATAATCTGGTTGAGTACTGGGAAGACATTGTCGCCAATGATCCTGGATGATCTAGTCCATAAATCAGCATCTTGGATTTATAAGTTACTTATAAGTGAAGGGACCCAAAAAACACAGAACAAAACAGCTCAAAAACAATGGCCTTTGTCAGTAGAATTATAGTGAAGTTCTCTAACTTCTAACGATCCATTTTTAACTAGGTTAATACTCACAGGAGTTAGTATAAATATTGTAACTAGGTTAATAGCTCCGTTTCCCACTGATTTAAACCTTTATATAACTGTCTGTCAAGAATTGAAATATCCAAAATTAATTTTACAATTTAAAGGTGAGCCAGCCCACTAGCCAATAATATGTTAATCCTATCCGTTTGAAAGTCTATTAAATGAACTCAGATCACAACCAAGAACATCAAACAATTATCCTTTACTACATCTCAATTTATCCATTGCATAATACTTAGCATTACAACTATTACCAATGAACTCCAAACTCTCTTTGTCATTGCTTGTAATAATATTCATATGTTCACATTCTGAAGCATCCAAGCTCAGAACTACAACCATGACCTTATACTTCCAAGACCATTCGTCGGGGCCCAACGCCACTGTGGTACCCATCACGGGCCTCCCCGGTCACCTTTGGTCCTTCTTCAGCTTCGGAACAATATTTTGCACTGACGATCCGATCACCCAAGGGTTAGATAAGGCATCCGCTGAGATTGCCAGAGGGCAAGGCATATACGTGACTTCTGCATTAGATGGTTCCAATACTCATGTTTTGATATCGATCATTTTTACAAATAGTAGTAAATACAATGGGAGTACATTAGAAGTGCAAGGAGCTAGTCGTCAGATTGACAAAGTGAGAGAAGTAGCGGTAGTTGCAGGTACAGGGAAATTCAGATATGCAAGAGGATATGCCACATTTGAGACTGTTTTTTTGGACAGGTCAATCTCATACTCTGTTATTAGGTGTAATGTTACCGTCAAGCATTACTAGTGTAGACTTTTAGTGCTTGCCGCTTGGCCTCTTCTCCTTGTAATAGATTTGTAAGTCATGGGGCATGGAGAACTGGTTTCTTTGGGTCTCATGTTTCCGTGATTTTTATAAATATAGTATTACCTTTAAAAGTTACTACCATCTGTCATGCGATTTATGTTCAAGCAAGTTCAGTACATAATTATATTTGGTTTTATTATAGTTATAATCTGGAAACAAATTTACAAAAACACAACTCCGATGCATAGTAAATAGTATAACTGAATAAAAAGAAATGCATAATTGCAGTAGAGTATGTCCAACGGTAATGCTAAAATTCATACAATTATTGCTAACATACATATACATTGGATTGGTATGTAAAGTGTAATTGGTGGGTGAGGTCGTGTTTTAAGCAACTAAGATCAGAAGCAAGTTAAATATTTGTCCAAACATATTTTGAACTTGAAAATAAGATTCGGTCAAATTCAAATTTCATTTCGATTCATTTAGAGAATTTATAAAAAATACTATCTTTTCTGTCAATGTGTTGCAGAACAAGTAGAGAGACAAAGAGAGATAAAGAGAGAGAAAGGAATTAATCTGTATTACTTAATCCAGAAGCAAAGTTTGTTACATCTCATTCTTTATATAGATGAGCTACTAAACATTTCATATAAGAATGATTACATATAACTAACTCCGCACTGTTGGAGTTTGCTACGGCCCAGGAATTGGTAATTGTGAATTCTGTTTTTCAGAAGAGGGCTGAGCACCTCATCACCTTTAGTAGTGGGGGACGCAGCACTCAAATCGATTACTTGTGCGCAGCCGGGACGCTAGAGCCTGCGTGGACTGCAAGGTGTTCAGGAGTGAGGCGTGCGCTTCCCAGCACCGGCTGTTGGCCATGGATCTTTCCATGGGGGGTCGAGTTGTTCGCAGGAAGAGGGAGTTTAGACCTAGAATCCTTTGGAAAGACTTGAAGGGCGAGAAGGCGGCGGAATTCAAGGAAGCTTTGCTCAACGAAGGTTGTTTTGCGAGTGGTGGAGATGCTAACTTCAGGTGGTCCAACATGGCTAAGGCCATTCGGAGTGTGGGCGAGAAGGTGGTGGGGGTTTCCTCAGGTAAGTTCAGTGGTCATAAAGAGTCGTGGTGGTGGAACGAGGAGGTTCAAAAGAAGGTTAAGGCTAAACTTGCGCTCTTTAAAGAGCTTTTTTCGATCTGCGCAGGGCCGGAGAGGATTCGGAAGATGGAAGCATACAAGGTGGCGAGACGAGAGGCAAAAAAGGCAGTAGCGAAAGCTAAAGAGGAGGCATATGAAGGACTGTACATGCTCCTAGATACCAAGGAAGGAGCGAATGCAATATTTAAGCTAGCTAAAGCTAGGGAGAGAGGGAGGCGCGACCTGGGTTCTGTTAAGTTTGTTAAAGATGATTCAGGCCAAGTGTTATTGAATGAGGATGCTATTAAGGACAGGTGGAGTTCGTATTTCCATGATCTTTTCAACGAGGCTAGGAGGAGTGGTGCCGGTGTGGAACTAGAGGTCTCTCTTGCGCCTGTGATCTCCTTCGATCCCTGTGAGCGCATCAGCAAGGATGAAGTTAAGGCTGCTTTGCGAAAGATGGCTAGAGGGAAGGCGGTAGGTCCGGATCTTATCCCAATCGAGGTTTGGCTTTGTCTAGGTGAGGTTGGCGTCCAATGGCTAGCAGAACTTTTCAATGTTCTTCTCTTGGGTGCTAAGATGCCAGCTGAATGGAGGCGTAGTGTTGTGGTCCCTTTTTTCAAGAATATAGGTGATGCTCAAAGTTGTAGTAACTACCGGGGTATTAAATTACTCAGTCATACTATGAAACTTTGGGAGAGAGTGGTTGATAGTCGGATTAGAAGAGAAGTTGAAATCTCAGAGAATCAATTTGGATTTATACCTGGGAGATCAACGATCGAGGCCATTCATCTCGTTAGACGCCTAATGGAGAAGTTCAGGGAACGTCGCAAAGACCTCCATATGGTGTTCATTGACCTTGAGAAAGCGTATGATAGCATCCCCCGTGAAGCTATTTGGAAGAGCCTTGAGGAGAGGGGAGTGTCGCCGGCGTTCGTTAGGGTGATTCAAGACATTTATTCCCAAGCTAGTTCTTGCGTTCGGACTCCAGTGGGGGACTCCCGTTTCTTCCCTGTTGAGATGGGGCTTCATCAGGGGTCGGCCCTCAGTCCTTTTCTATTCGCCCTTATCCTTGATGTCATGTCGCGGGGGATTCAAGATGCTGTCCCTTGGTGCATGCTCTTCGCGGATGACATCGTGCTAGTGGCGGAATCAAGGAGGGAGGTGAACAACAAATTGGAGCTTTGGAAATCTACTTTGGAGTCCCAAGGGTTACGTGTGAGCCGTTCTAAAACCGAGTATCTCTTGTGTAACTTCAGTGGTGAGGCCAACGAAGAAGGGGTGGAGGTCAGGATTGAAGACCAGATCGTCCCGCAGACGGATAAATTCAAGTATTTGGGATCGATCATCCAGAAGGAAGGTGAGATTGAAGCCGATGTCACGCATCGTATCAAGGCCGGGTGGCTAAGGTGGAGGGCAGCGTCAGGAGTAATGTGCGATAAGAAAGTCCCATTAAAGTTGAAGGGGAAATTCTATAGAGCGGCTATCCGTCCTGCGATGTTATATGGTTCTGAGTGTTGGGCGGAGAAGAAGGCTCTCGTAAGCAAGTTGGAAGGGGCTGAAATGAGGATGTTGCGGTGGTCATGTGGGCGCACGATGTTGGACAGAATCCCGAACTCGGTGTTTAGGAGCGAGCTTGAAGTGGCGCCTTTTTCTGCGAAAGTTAGGGAAGGTAGGTTGAGATGGTTCGGCCACGTTCGAAGGAGGCTGGCTGCAGCCCCAGTTAGGAGGGTCGAGAGCCTGGCGGTTGTTGGGGCGAGAAAGAGAGGCAGGCCGAGAAGGTCGTGGGAAGAGCAGCTCAGGATGGATTTGAAGGCATTAGACTTAAATGAGACCATGCTCGCGGATAGGTGTTCTTGGAGGCGGCGTATCAGAGTGGCGGATTCCCTTTTAGGTTGTGGCTCTGTTGTCGAGAGCCTCAGAGTTTCCTTGTCTCGGTTAGCGATTTTTTAGAAGTTCGGCTTTATCGTTCTCACTTTTCGTTTTTAGTGTTTTCTGTTCTCTGGTTTTGCAGCTGCAGGGAGCTTGGCTCGGTGGTATCCCTGTGCGGGAATTTCCGTGTGGTTGGAGCGTATCAAGATAGGAGTATCATCAATCCTCGCAGGTAGGTATACCCCATGTGGAGAACGCCATGGGCCTCAGGTATGTCATTGTCCTTTTTCGTATCATTTCCGTTGTACTTTCCACACTCTGTGTATGTCGTGCACTCAGCCGAGGGTCTTCACGGAAACAGCCTCCCCGCTTCCAAAAGTGGGGGTATGGTCTGCGTACAACCTACCCTCCCTAGACCCTGCTCTGAGCGGGATATACTGGGTATGTTTGGTTTGGTTTGGTTTGGTTTAACTGCTAACTAACTGATTGAACTGGAGTTGACTTTGACTGTATGCCATCAGTGACGTCATCAGCATCAGCATGACTAACATCCCCCCTCAAGTTGAATGTGTGAAACAAGTTGCAAACATTCAACTTGGAAGAGAAGTAGGCTGCACTGAGTGCTTTAGTAAACATATCTATAGGTTGCTCAGAAGTATAGACAAATGAGCTGTTGTAATGAGACCTTTCTGCAATTTCTCACGAACCAAGTGGCAATCAATTTCAACGTGCTTGGTTCGTTCATGAAACACAGGGTTAGATGCAATGTAGAGTGCTGACTTGTTGTCGCAATACAGAGTCACAGGTTGAGGGTGAGGGACATTAAAATCCTTTAAGAGAGCAAGAAGCCAAGTGACTTCACAGCAGGTATCAGCCATAGATCGATACTCTGCTTCAGCAGATGATCGAGACACAGTATGTTTCTTTTTGCTACGCCAGGAGATCAAGGAAGAAACCAGTAAGAGACTGTCGAGATTCAGGACAGCCAGCCCAGTCAGAATCAAAGAAGTCTATTAGTTGACAAGTGCCAGTGGCTTAGATGAAAAGACCTTGACCTGGGGCTTGCTTGATATATCTAAGAATTCTGTTAACAGCCTGCAAGTGATCAACTCTAGGATGTGCCAGAAATTGAGATAAGACATGAACATCATAGGATAAATCATGTCGAGTTATGGTAAGATAGATGAGTCTACCAACTAGCCTCCTATACATATATGCTTCCTTATCAGACAAAAGAGAGGAGCAGTTGTCAATGAGCTTATGATTTTGTTCTATGGGAACAACTGAGGGTTTTGCAGCAAGTAAACCAGTTTCTTGTAAAAGATCCAAAGCATATTTTCTTTGATTAAGGTAGAAACCTTCAATAGACCTAGCAACTTCAATACCTAAGAAATATTTAAGGGGTCCTAGGTCCTTGATCTTAAACTTAGTACTGAGGTCAGCTTTCATAGCAGTGATATCAGTTGTAGAAGAACCAGTTACCAAAATGTCATCAACATACACCAAAACAGCTATGTAGATAGAATTCTTATTGTAGGTAAAAAGACTATTAGCACTATGAGATTGCTTGAATCCATATGACTAAAGAGCAGTGTACAATTTCTCAAACCAGCATCTTGGTGCTTGTTTAAGACCATATAGAGATTTCCTCAATTTACAGACATATGTAGTATCAATAGGGGTAGGCTGAGAAGAAAGCACCTTATATCCATTTGAGTGACATTCCAAGCATTCTTAGCAGCTATGAACAACAATATTCTGACAGTAACCATCTTTGCAACAGGTGCAAAGGTGTCAAAATAGTCAACACCAAATTCTTGAGTAAAACCATTATCCACTAACCTGGCTTTATATCTTTCAACTGAGCCATCAGGATTATATTTAACTTTAAAAATCCATTTACAGTCTACTACATGTTGATTGGGTGGAAGGGGAACAAGATCCCAAGTGTGATTTGCTTCTAACGCATCAATTTCAGTTTTTGTGGCTGCACACCAATTAGAATTTGTGACAGCTTGAGAAAAATTATAAGGAACAGAGATTTTTGATGTAGCATTAATATATGCCTTATACTTGGGAGTAACATTATGATAAGAAACATGATTTTGAATAGGATATAGACATGACTGTGATGATGGACAAACAGTGACTGAAACCGAAAGTAGACCAACAAAATCCTTGTATTTGCCAGGTACAACCTTAGTCCTTGTAGGTCTAGTATTAGTTGAGGTTTCAGGTATAAGAGGAGGTGGTGATGTGGAGGGAACAGGATTGACAGGTACAGATATAGTGAGAGTATCACTAAACATGTCATCTTCACTTACACAATCAGAACTAGTAAATAAAGGATTAGAGACACCGGTTTCAGATATGAAGGGAAAAATGTGCTCAACAAACTGAACATCTCGAGAGACAAAACACTTTCTTGATGTGATATCAAGTATCTTATACATTTCTTGGCAAAAGGATATCCAAGTAAAATACCCTTAATAGCTCTGGGGCTAAGTTTATCAGTAATAGAGACATTTGTTGCATAACAAAGACATCTAAAGGCTTTGAGATGAGAATAATCAGGAGATTTGTTGTATAAAATCTCAAAAGGAGTTTTATATTGTAACAGTTTGACATGTAGAAGATTGACAATATGTACTGCAGTGAGAATGACTCCCAGAAGGAATTTGGTAACTGAGATTGAAATTTTAGGGCTCTAGCAATGTTAAGAAGATGTTGGTGTTTACGTTCAGCTCTACCATTCTGTTGAGGTGATGAGCATAACTAGTTTGATGAATGATACCTGATTCAGTAAGTAAAGAAGTAACTTCATGATTGGTAAACTCAGTACCATTGTCTGATCTCACTACTTTAACAGAGGTATGGAACTGAGTTTGAACATAAGATAAGAATTGTTTAGTAAGATTTGGAACTTGAGTTTTTTTATGAAACAGAAAAACCCAAGTGGCTCTGGAGTGGTCATCTACTATTATTAAGAAATAGGAACATTTGTTGTGCGTGACCTGTTTGTATGGTCCCCATACATCAAGGTGAATTACATCAAATATTTTCTGACTATAAGAATTACTGCTTGGAAAAGATAATCTATGTTGTTTGGAGAAATGGCATACATCACAAGCAGTAAATTGACATTTTGTATTAGAGGTAATAGACATATGATTTAATACATCTGCAGAGGGATGTCCCAATCTTATATGCCACGACAAAGTATTATCAGAACAAGTACTATTGTGACAAGTAGCAATACAATTGAACAAAGGACTACAATCAGAAGAAGAAACAGAAGAAGAATTGAAGCCAGAAACAGCACATTGATTGGGATTGACAGAAAGAGCAGAGATTTGTAAATTGTAGAGACCATATGACAATTTACCAATCTCTTTCTCCCTCTTCAAGATAGGGTCATGCAGGATACATTTATTCTCAGTGAAAAGAGCATAACAAGCCATTTGTTTGGCAAGTTGAGATATGGAAATTAGGTTGCAATGAAAGGAAGGTACACAAAGGATTTCCAGTAAAGTGATGGAGGAAGACAATCTGACACTACCAATGTGACTAATGGGAACAGTAGTATTATTTAGTAAGTGTAAGAGAGCTTGAACAGGTTTATAGTTACTAAGTAAGGTAGAATTATATGTGATATGATTTGTTGCTCCCGAATCTATTATCCAATCACTAGATATCAAAGGATTGTGTATATCAGTAGAGTGACCACTAATAGCAGTGGTAAAAATAGCATTAGATGCAGAGTAATGCATACCAGACATTTGTACATGTTGAGTATTAGAGTTTCAGGATTGCTTAAGGATTTCTTGAATCATCCTTGCAATTTGTTGACATTGAGTATTAGAAAAACTAGTAGATGATCCATCCTTTGAGAACTCAGAATTATGACAATCTGTGAGACTGGAGCTGGAAGTAGGAGAGACTATAGTAGTAACTTGAGCTGCAGCAGCATTCTTAGTACCAGAAGTCTGAAGTTTCCTTGGTATAGGCTTTGGTTTACCATGAAGTTTATGTCATTCTGGAAACCCATGGAGACAAAAGCATTTGTCTCTGGTATGACCTGAATTTTGATAATAATCACAAATAGCAGCAGTAGTAGATGACTTTCGTTGGGCATTAGATTGCACAGTCTTAGATCGAAATGAATTATTGAATTTGACATTCATAGCAGCAGTGTCTTTGATTGGAGTGTAAGCAGAATTAGTAAACTCTCTCTGAGATTCCTCTTGCAACAAAAGAGAAAAAACTTGATTGAGAGTTGGAATTGGTGACATTAACAGAAGTTTTCCTTGAATTGCTGTAAACTGATCACCTAGTCCCATTAAGAACTGACTAAGCTTGATGCCTTCTTCATACTGCTCCAGTTTTTGTTTATTGTTGCAAGTACAGTTTTTGCTTATTGTTGCAAGTACATTTTGGAATTGGAGCTAAGTTGTCAATTTCAGCAACAAGAGTCTTAAACTTGGTGAAATAAGAGGTGATAGATAATGTGCCTTGCTGCATAGATGACATGTTAGGCCGAATACACAATTAATAATCAAATTCGTATGAGAGTTTAACAAGTAAGATGATTATGCACTTTAAATCTTCTGGTATTAAGAACCCTCTTCGTGATGTAAACTATCACAAAGAGCTGCTAGGTTACAATAAAGATAGTTCGATGCACGATGCCCTTCTAGGGTTAACCTAACTGTATTTATAAAATATACAGCTCCGATACAATCTCTAATTGATATTCCTAATAATCAGCTATACAATGATATCAATTACAGATTGTCACACGTCTCCTAAGTCAGCTCGATCTCTTTGATAGCTATCCAATCTCCAAAGATCTCGCTTCCATATCAATCTTCAATTGATCTCTAATATCTTCTGTTGACTCTGTACGCGCTGCTTCCAGACAGACTTTACTAAACTCTGTCCAGCTTCCGTCAGTCAGACTTTACTAAACTCTGACTTCCTTCCAGTTAAACTCTGATATTTCACTGTTACACTTAAACACTGATTAAAACACATCAATTATATTTAACAATCTCCCCCAACTTGTTCATTAGCAAAAATGCACAAGTTAATAACAGTAATTGATGATGTCAAAACAAATAGACAAATACAATGTTTATCCAAATTCAGAGTTTAAGCTTCTACTTAACAAAATCTACAGAAAATAAGAAAATCCTTACAGACTTTAATCTCTAATCTTTTCAAGATCTGGTGTAGCTCTGAGATAATCTATGAGTAATCTTCTTTCTGCATTCTTAAGCTCAATCTCCATAGCTTCTTTAATCTCTTTTAGCTGAGGATCACTCTTATCTGTCTGATAGATAGCAGATCTAAGATCATAGATTTTGTTTCTTCTCATCTCATTTCCCAGTCTGATAAATTTGAATTCTTCTGACTGTGAATTGAAGTCAAGTACTATGATTCCCAAATCAGTCTTTAATTTCGCAGTACCCTTCTTCATTTCAATAAGATTTCCATTCCAGTCCCTGTACTTAGAAACATATCTGCTATTATACTTCATTCCTCTGATTGCCAAATTCTGGAGCATTTTCTTTCTAAGCACATTTGCAACTGATTGAGTCCTTTGACTATTCACCTTGAAAAGATATAGAACATATTCTAATTCTTCCCAATATTTCAAGCCAATATCATTTTCACCAATTCTAAATACTGTCCCATCAGCCATGAAGTACAAGAGAAAGTCCTTCTTCAAACTCTTCTGATAAACTAACTGTACTGATTCCAGTATGTCCAAACTTTCTTGAGTGACACCACGACCTAGAACAGCCAGTGAAGAAGGATCTCTAGGACCAGTATATTGCCTTTTGTCCTTGTGTGAACCCAGACCACCCTTATTGTTTCCAACCTTACCAGACAAGGCTCTTCCATCAGAGAAATCCATAAAAACCCCAGATAATAGATTTGGATCATGAAGTGTTCCTTTCCCAAAAACTGATTTCAACTGAGAAGATAAAGGTCTAGATACAACTTGTGTAGCAACAGAGGTTGTGTTTTCTTTCTTCTGTACAACTTGTGTAGAAACAGAGGTTGTAACTTTCTTCTGTGAACTATCTCCTTCAATGCCTTTCAGCTTGAGTTTAGCTTCTGCTGCCATTGTTTCCTTTGATAACTGAGATTTTTGACTAACATCAGCACTTTCCTTGATCACAATGCCTTTAAGAACAGGCCTAGGAGCTTTTCCTTTCTTTAACTTACCAGACTTTAAAGCCTTGAGATGTTCTTCTTGTAAACTCTTTTCTTCAGCTTTAATGTCCTCAATTGTAACTCCTTCCTCATTCTCTTCAATAAACAACTTAGCAGCCAATTCTTCATCAGTCTGTGGATTAGAAGATAATAGCAAACTCTTGGTCTTTGAAGTACCTTGAGTATCAGTGTTTATCCCAACAAACTGTGATTTAGAGGACTTGCTAGTTTTCAGAGTTTGAAATTCTTCAGTTTTGCCCTTTCCTTTACTACTTGCTCCTCCATCTCCAGCATTATCCTTTCTGATCAGAGTTTGAGATTGCTTGCATTTGTCTTTAGCAACTCTCTCCCCCTTTTTGACATCATCAGGCATAAGAATAGATGTGATTAACTCCAAGGAGGTAGCAATAGAATCAATCTTTAAGGACATATCATTCTGATTTTGTTCAACTTTGCTCAGCCTGTGAGACAAAGTTTCTTGATTCTGAGTAAGATAGTGAAATTTATTCTTGTTGTCAAGTTTAATAATATCAGCTCCTCTAACAACATCACCTCGAACATCAGAGATTGCCTTTTGACATAGATCAAACCTAGAGTTGAGAGTCTTCACTTGTACAACTGTAGCCTTGAGACAAGATAGAATCTCTGGATTTGTAATTGTTCTGGAGGTTCTCTTAACAAATTCAGCTGCTCTTGCAGCAGGAAAGATACAAGTGTCCTTGTACCAGTCATTTGAAAATTGTTCAAGGTGTTCTTCTTCAGCATCTGCTTGATTTGAAGGACCAGCAAAATCCTTAACCTTAGCATCAGTCTGGACTGGTAAACTCTGAGAAGAGCTTGACTCAGTATTCCCTTCAGTTTCATCTCCAACCTCACCTTCAACATGATGAGTGGATGAAGGATTTGGAATAGATGCATCAACAGTGTCAACAACATCCTCTGCAATAGGTTCAGTAGTAGAGTCAACAATAGGCTGTACAACATCCTTTGCAGATTGCACATTAGTCTCAGAGTTTATCTCCTTAGGTTGTTGATCAATTTCCTCACCATGTTCAACAGATTGATGAGCATCAGAGATTAATTCAGTGTGGGAAGCCACTGTTTCTTCATGTACCAAGGTGGTTTGATTGACTGCATCAGTGGCCTCAGAGAATACAGCAGATGAAGAGATTGGAATTTCCATGTTCTCAGAGAATGGGAACAATGGTTCAAGAATTTCATCCATTTGAGCATCAGCATTTCCATCTCTTTCTACCTCAACAGCAGGTATTTCCTTAGAAATATCCTCTAGAGCTTCAACATGTTCATCATCAGAATCAGAGATTACTAATTTTCTTCTCTTAGCTAGAGGCACTTCATCTGAATCCTCTTTACTAGATTCTGCTACCACAGAGGGTGACTTAGGTCTTTTTGCTCTTTGTATCATTCTTCTAGTATAAACAGCTTGTTAGGCCGAATACACAAATAATAATCAACTTTGTATGAGAGATTAACAAGTAAAAGCGTTTATGCACTTAAAAAACTTCTTGTATTTCAAACCCTCTTCGTGATGTAAAATATCACAAAGAGCTGCTAAGTTACAATAATGATAATTCGTTATCGATACCCTTCTAGGGTTAACCTATCTGTATTTATATAACATATAGCTACAATACAACCTCTAATTGATATTCCTAATAATCAGCTATACAATGATATCAATTACAGATTGTCACACGTCTTCTATGTCAACTCGATCTCTTTGATAGCTATCCAATCTTCAAAGATATCGTTTCCATAATTAATCTTTAAACACTGTTGAACAGTAGACGCGCTTCCTCCAGACAGAGTTTAACAAACTCTGTCGAGCTTCCAACTGTCAGAGTTTACGCAAACTCTGACTGCTTCCAGCTAAACTCTGATAACTCCCTGTAACACTTAAACACTGATTAAAACAAATCAATTATATTTAACAATCTCCCCCAACTTGTTCATTAGCAAAAATGTACAAGTTAATAACAATAATTGATGATGTCAAAACAAATAGATAAAAACAGTGTTTATACAGATTCAGAGTTTAAGCTTAAAAACTATAGAGAATAAGAAAATTCTTACAGAACTTAATCTCTAATCATTTCAAGATCTGGCATGGTTCTGAGATAATCAATCAGCAATCTTCTTTCTGCATTTTCAAGTTCAATCTTCATTGCTTCTTTGATTTCTCTGAGATGAGGATCACTTTCATCTGTTTGGTAAATAGCAGCCCTAAGATCATAAATCTTGTTCCTTCTCATTTCATTACCCAGTCTGATAAATCTGACTTTTTCTGCCTGAGTATTGAAGTCAAGTACTGTGATTCCCAAATCAGTTTTTAACTTTGCAGTACCTTTCTTCATTTCAATGAGATTGCCTTGGTAATCCCTGTACTTAGGAATATATCTGCTGTTGTATTTCTGTCCTCTAATTGCCAGATTCTGAGTCATCTTCTGTCTGAGTACATTGGCAACTGATTGAGTCCTTCGACTATTCACCTTGAGAAGATATAGAACATACTCTAGTTCTTCCCAATATTTCAAGCCGATATCATCCTCACCAACTTTGAATACTGTCCCATCAGCCATGAAGTATAGAAGAAAATCTTTGTCTAAACTCTTCTGATGAACCAACTGCACTGATTCCAGTCTATCTAGACTCTCTTGAGGAACACCACGACCTGGAACAGCCAGTGAAGAAGGATCTCTAGGACCAGTATATTGCCTGCTGTCTCTATGTGAGCCTAGTCCAGCCTTATTATTTCCAATCTTGCCAGATAAAGCTTTTCCATCAGAAATATTCATTGAGACTCCAGATAACACATTTGGATCAGAAATTGTTCCTTTACCAAAAACTGATTTCAACTGAGAAGATAGAGGTCTAGACACAACTTGTGTAGCAACAGAGGTTGTGTTTTCTTTCTTCTGTACAACTTGTGTAGAAACAGAGGTTGTATCTTTCTTCTTTGAATATTCTCCTTCCATAGCAACGCCTTTCAGCTTGAGTTTAGCTTCAGCTTCCGTTGATTTCTTAGATAAATGTGATCTTTGATCAGCATCAACATTTTCCTTGATCACAATGCCTTTAAGAACAGGCCTAGGAGCTTTTTCTTTTTGTACCTTATCAGACTTTAAAGCTTTAAGATGTTCTTCTTGTAAACTCTTTTCCTCAGCTTCAATGTCCTCAATCGTTACTCCTTCCTCATTCTCTTCAATGAACAACTTAGCAGCCAACTCTTCATCAGTGTAAGAACCCAAATTTTCGGTAGAATTAAAACTTTTATTATTAAGAATAGGTATATACGTGAATAGTGTTGTCATACGTGAATAGTAATTTGGTGGATGAATAATAATTTTGAGGATTAGGAAAAGTTTTCATGTCACCTATGTACGAGACGTAGAATGGATATTCCGAAGTCGTACTAGTGACCCATGGAGTAAATAAGTGTATGTAAAGACGATCGGAATTCAGAGAATCCAAACTTTATTTTATTCCAATTTTGACAGAGGAGTCAGGGATATAATAATTGGATTATTAATTGAGGATATTGGATATGAGAAGTCCAAGGAGGGATATATATTATGAGAGGAAAATGGGATTGAGGATGAAACCCTAGAGGTGAGGAATAGAGAATACTTGAGAAAATCGGGAGGACGTTTCCAGAGATAAAGAGAGAATAAACAAGGAATGTTGGATTTAATATTGGATTATAGATTGAACACATGACAAGATTAAATACCATGCAAGATTATTAAGTGCAACAAATCAATAGAAGTAGTGTGAAACCAAACAAGATGCAAGTGGATTAAGAATAGTACAAGGTGAGGTGTTCTTGTTAAAACCATGCAAATAAAACACCTAAACTCTCCCATTACTTGACACTTGTGTGGAAGGAGAATATGAAGAGTAGCACAGCTGATATACATTACTTACAAGCCTAATAATTCATTTCTAACACCAAAAATATCAACCAAGCAAGCCAAACACTTTTCTCTCTTTCCTTCCCCATTTTCCAGCAGATCAGATTTTTCAGAGCAGGGATCTTTCCGATTTTTTTTCACCCAGTTCTACTCATTTAAAAATTATGAAAAAATTCACGAAGCTTCTGCACATCAAGATGAAGTTGTGGATTTAATTTCATAATTTTTGAAGATCGTTTGAGTGGTCAAATAAATTCGAGAAAATCGCTCTGTTTTTCCCCTTGAAGAACCCACTTCGAATTTTTGAAGTTTTGAGATTTCAAAATCCAACTTCCAACCATCATTTGATCTTGAAACTTTTATGGTAAGTCCTATATTTCATATAAATGATCTCCTAAGAGTTTTAGCTTCAAACTCCTTTGTTTCCATTTTCAAATAAATCCTCAAAGTGGAGGGTGAATAGTAACCTTCATAAACTAATCTTGATTTCTTTGATTTCTTTGGTTGATTTAGCAAGCTTAAGACTACCCAAGGCTATTATAAGGTGTACAGAGCTTTGTTAGTGTTGTGAGAGTATCAAGAAAGGTATAAACCTCAACTTTACCTTTTATATATATGAGTTTTGGTGAAGTTTTGATGCTAGTGTAAAGATTAGTTCATGTTAAGAATTTATATGATTGTTTAGCTTTGTCTTGAGGTGTATATGTTGAGTGGTGGTCATTGGACCTTACCACTGCCCTTAGAGGCCTAGTATGAGTGTTGGTGTGTAATATTAGAGTTTGGGTTGCCTTGTATGGCTTGATTGAGGAGTTACAAAAATGGTAATGTTCGATTTAGAGCCGTTATAATGCCCAAATTTCTTGAACAATGTTGACAGTAGCTACCCGAGTCCTTAAACATGTTTAAATTGCAACCACTGACCATATTGGGTAGGTTTTGGATTCTAGTTTATGTGGCCGCAAGAATCGTGTCAAAAGAGTTTACGGTTTGTGAGTAATGACCGTTTTAGTGAAAGCGATTCGAGAAACCATGTCGCAGAAATGTATCAACTTTGAGGTTAAGTTTGAGACCCTTAAAAAATTGAATTAGAGTATGATATTTTGAGGATAAATACTAAGGTCAGTTAGAAAGGTTTGTACGAAGGTTTCGAGTTAAAAAGATTATTTTTCGATTTTATAAAAAGGGCGTAAGCCGAGATTGCGCAAGTGGAAAACCCCTTAGAAAGACCATAAGACTCACTGCATAGCCACTGCCCTGTTTTGAAAATTCCGAAAAATGAGCCTTCTGACCAGAGCCAAGTTTTGAGTTAGTTACCTTCTAGACATTCCCTAGATCGTGTACGCGAAAACGGTGCGTCATTTGGGTTAACGGTTATCGAGTTATGAACATTTTAGTGAAAGAGGTGCAAATAGTAAAACCCGTAGTTGACTGAACTTCAAAAATACAATTCCCCTGCCTAGACCCGTAGATTTGAATCGAAACTTTTATGATAAATATTACAAATACCAAAGGTGATTTTAGAGGTGGTTTCGTATTTAAATACATTCCCGGTGATTTATTAAAAGTGTTGGAGTGCGAGTCACGGAATAGTGAATCTAAGGAAAGTCAACTCTAGAGGTGCTACTTGACCATCCGCTTTGGCTGAGTTAAAAGAGGAATTTCGAGTCGACTAAAACATGAAACTTGTTAAGAATTATCAAGGCAACATATTGGTGTAAAGAACGGGGTTAAAAATGGTTAAGTATAACATGGACTTAGACGAGTCTAGAGGGACCCCTTAGTGCTTTGTTTTGATTGACTTAAGTGTCTAAGTGTTGGACTATTATTGGATTGTATAGGGGATTAATAGCATGTTTTCTTGACTTTATTTAGATTGTCGGACCCCGCTACCAGCCGTTACTGCATCAGGAGTACCAGGCAAGTATACTAACTCTTACTCTATCATTCAGAGTAGAGATGTTTTGTGTATAAAATGTTCGTAATGGTAGTTATATGTGAATTATTATATTGAGGAGATAAGGGAAGTATGGTTAGGAGTAACTTACGTTTCCCTTTAGATGATGTAACATGAGGAGTAAATAGTGAATACGAAGTAGTGAGGAGTTGGATTTTCTTCAAAAACCCGGACAAAGATTTTAAAGAATTTCGCAATAATGAACCTAAAGGAAACATCACCAATAATCTAGCGTTTATTAATCAAGTAGATACTTGGGTAGCATTTACTGATTAAATGAACCTTATTCGTCTAATTAGATTTATTTAATTAGAAGAATATTATTTTCAAAAAAATGTTTTCTTAAAACAACTTTGTCCGGAGAAATATCAATGTTGATTTACAAAATTATTCTATCGAGGTGATTACTTTTAGAGATGTTTTCTTCTTGCAATATATATATATATATATATATATATATATATATATATATATATATATATATATATATATATATATTATTTTTGAGCTGTTACTTGAATAATATTATTATGCTAGATGTTCTATTTTAGTTCATGAGATGGTCCGTATTGTGGGACATTTATCGAGTTACTTCATTCGTACTCGAAGAGGAGATAATAAAGGCGTATTAATAATATCTTCATACTATATATTTACTGTTATTTAAGGGTGGAGTTATGTATATATTTATATATACTGACATGGGTCCTTCATTCTGGATTCATAGTCAGAACAATCTTTCATAAATATTTTCCTCCACTCATTCGGAAGGAGAACCAAATTATTGGAGGTGTATATCGTTCATTGTTTCTGAACGATATTGGAGTATTAATTCGTTTCAAAATAAATAAAGGTGCACGTGTTATTTCACCGTGACGCCTAAGCTATTTGTTGTTAAAGGTGATCGAAGATTCCGACACCTAATATCCTGGACTGAAAGTGCGTAAGAGACCGGGACAGGGCCGGCTCAGCACATAAATCGATGAAAGTGCGTACGAGACCGGGACAGGGCCGGCTCGGCACATAAATTGATGAAAGTGACCGGAGTAACGCACCGGCCCAACTAAGGGTGAGGGTCCGAGTCTGTCGACTCATCCTTATGAGGAATATTATTGGATGGTTCGAGACGTCGACTGTCCTTTCTATCGATAGAAAAATTGAGATGTGACAATGGATTGATCATCCATTACTTGATGCAGCGTTCGAGGAAAAGTCCAATCATTGATTCTCTAGCTATTAACCGATGCCTTTGTGGTTCGGATTAACTAGGGTATCGATCTGAGAAATTATTATATTATATTATTATATTGAGGAGTTTGAGCAATTATCATGTTACCGTTGAGTAACATGGAGAAGTTATTGAGATGTATTTATTCCATCATTTGGGTATTAAAATTCCGAGATAAATCTCTTTTCAAAATAAATATATATTCGTATGAGGGGAAAAGTTTTGTAGAGCGGTTTAGTAATATTTTGTGTGAATTGTTGGGAATAGGGGATAGTTATAACCTTGCTGGGCATTCTTTGGCTCATTCTTGTTATTTTATATATTGTTAAGCAGCGGCATCCAGGGCTAACTCAAGTATGGCCAATCGAGGCAAGGGGAAAGCGACGAACTACTGATTCAGCGCGGTGGCCTTGTAGTATCTAAGTAAGGTGGAAGCTGAAGAGTAGTGGTTTAGTATTTTGTTATCTAGTATTTTGGAATTGTAATAACATTCAGAAATTCTAGTAGATGAACTCGTGTTGTATTAACCTTTGATTTATGGAATGCTTGTTCTAAGACTATAACCCGTGGAGTAATTGTGGAGTCTATTAAGAATATTGTTGTAGATTATATTATGAGTAGGTGATTGTATATTCCGCAAGAGGTGTGACAACCTGGATTCCGGTAGGGAATTTGGGGGTGTTACAGTAATGGTATCAGAGCGATAGGTTATAAACCTTAGAACAAGAGTTTTAGAAACCGAGAGACCGAGATGGAAGTTCGGTAGTAGAACCTTAAGGGGTAGTTAGGGTAGAGGCATGATGGCCCAGACCAGTAGTAGAATCAGTTGGGACGAGAAAAATGTGTATCCATGATTATTGAAGGAGTTAAAAGTTATATGGATCCGTAGATATATATATGTGTAGTTGCAAATGCATTTATATATATTTATGTGCATGTGTATATACTGTTTGCTTCGTAAATAAGTGTTTCATGAGTATGTAGTTTCATTGAACCGACTGATTTATTAAGTTTTCTTTTATTATAGGAGAATGCCGCCTAGAAGGAACGCGGGGGCTAACCCTGATGAAGAATCAATTGGAGGTGGAGGAAATACAGGAGGAGATAACAACCAAGGAGATAACCAGAATAACAACCAGAACCAGCAAGGAATGAACCAACTTTTGGATTTGTTGAGGCAAACCCTAGACCGTGGCCACCAGGATCCTAGACCTAATGTAGGGAACCAGACTGCAGCAGCTTTCAAGGCTTTTAAGTCAATCCAACCACCTGAGTTTAAGGGATTCGGTGAACCAGTAGAGGCGAGGTCATGGCTGAAAGAGATGGAGAAATCCTTTAAGATTATAGGAGTGGAAGATGCGCAGAAGACGATCTTTGCCACCTATTTGCTGAAAGAGGAGGCAAATTATTGGTGGGAGTCTAAGGAAGCAATGGAACCTGAAGGGGTAGTAACCTGGGCGAGATTCACTGAGTTGTTTTTGGAGAAGTACTTTCCTGAGCATATGGAGGGCAGGATGGAGATAAAGTTTTTGGAGCTGAAACAGAATAATAAGACAGTAGCTGAGTATGAGAAGGAGTTTACGGAGCTAGCTAGGTTTGTACCACATTTCGTGGATACCGACAAGAAGAAGGCGAGGAGGTTTCAGCATGGGTTGAAACCGTGGATACAAACTAGAGTAGCTGTTTTTGAGCTTACTGAGTATGTTAAGGTGGTGAACAAGGCAGAAGTGGTAGAAGCAGGGAGTAATTTTGATCCCAAGGAGAATGAAGGGAAGAAGAGAAAAGCGGAGAGTTGGGGAGGAAGTCAGGCCAGTGGAGCATTTCAGAACCAGTATGGTAGGAGGTCTGGATTTAAGGCTGGGAGGTCCGGGGGGTTTAACCCAGCAGAAAGTATGGCTAGTGTACAAGTGGGACAACAAGGAAATGGGAGCCAGTTTAGGCAGTCAGGACCACCGCTGCCGGACTGTGAGGTGTGTGGAAAGAAGCATCTGGGAGTTTGCAACCAAGTTAAGTGTTATAACTGTGGTCAGGAGGGGCATCAGAAGATGAATTGTCCCAGGAGGGGAGTGGTTTGCTTCAAATGTGGAAAGGAGGGCCACATCTCTAGAGATTGTAGAGTGTCGACAGCTGGACCCGCGACATCGCGACAAAGCAGTGGAGTTAATAGCAACCGACAAACCGCTAGAGTTTTTAATATGACATTGGCCGATGGCTTAAAGGAGAGGAACGAGGCGCCAGGTACACGGTTTCTTAAATTTTGGGAATGCATAGATTAATGATGAGTTAGTGTAAAAATAGAGGCATGTTAAGGAATAAGAGGGTTATCGGAGATGGAATAGCGTTATAATATGAGAATGTATAACTGGAAGTAGAAAGCATAGTACGGGTAAGGCGAATATATTGACTAGTAGAGTACGAGACAATTAACCTTAGTTGTTACCTGCGTTGATTCCGAGGACGGAATCCTTTTAAGGAGGGAAGATTGTAAGAACCCAAATTTTCGGTAGAATTAAAACTTTTATTATTAAGAATAGGTATATACGTGAATAGTGTTGTCATACGTGAATAGTAATTTGGTGGATGAATAATAATTTTGAGGATTAGGAAAAGTTTTCATGTCACCTATGTACGAGACGTAGAATGGATATTCCGAAGTCGTACTAGTGACCCATGGAGTAAATAAGTGTATGTAAAGACGATCGGAATTCAGAGAATCCAAACTTTATTTTATTCCAATTTTGACAGAGGAGTCAGGGATATAATAATTGGATTATTAATTGAGGATATTGGATATGAGAAGTCCAAGGAGGGATATATATTATGAGAGGAAAATGGGATTGAGGATGAAACCCTAGAGGTGAGGAATAGAGAATACTTGAGAAAATCGGGAGGACGTTTCCAGAGATAAAGAGAGAATAAACAAGGAATGTTGGATTTAATATTGGATTATAGATTGAACACATGACAAGATTAAATACCATGCAAGATTATTAAGTGCAACAAATCAATAGAAGTAGTGTGAAACCAAACAAGATGCAAGTGGATTAAGAATAGTACAAGGTGAGGTGTTCTTGTTAAAACCATGCAAATAAAACACCTAAACTCTCCCATTACTTGACACTTGTGTGGAAGGAGAATATGAAGAGTAGCACAGCTGATATACATTACTTACAAGCCTAATAATTCATTTCTAACACCAAAAATATCAACCAAGCAAGCCAAACACTTTTCTCTCTTTCCTTCCCCATTTTCCAGCAGATCAGATTTTTCAGAGCAGGGATCTTTCCGATTTTTTTTCACCCAGTTCTACTCATTTAAAAATTATGAAAAAATTCACGAAGCTTCTGCACATCAAGATGAAGTTGTGGATTTAATTTCATAATTTTTGAAGATCGTTTGAGTGGTCAAATAAATTCGAGAAAATCGCTCTGTTTTTCCCCTTGAAGAACCCACTTCGAATTTTTGAAGTTTTGAGATTTCAAAATCCAACTTCCAACCATCATTTGATCTTGAAACTTTTATGGTAAGTCCTATATTTCATATAAATGATCTCCTAAGAGTTTTAGCTTCAAACTCCTTTGTTTCCATTTTCAAATAAATCCTCAAAGTGGAGGGTGAATAGTAACCTTCATAAACTAATCTTGATTTCTTTGATTTCTTTGGTTGATTTAGCAAGCTTAAGACTACCCAAGGCTATTATAAGGTGTACAGAGCTTTGTTAGTGTTGTGAGAGTATCAAGAAAGGTATAAACCTCAACTTTACCTTTTATATATATGAGTTTTGGTGAAGTTTTGATGCTAGTGTAAAGATTAGTTCATGTTAAGAATTTATATGATTGTTTAGCTTTGTCTTGAGGTGTATATGTTGAGTGGTGGTCATTGGACCTTACCACTGCCCTTAGAGGCCTACTATGAGTGTTGGTGTGTAATATTAGAGTTTGGGTTGCCTTGTATGGCTTGATTGAGGAGTTACAAAAATGGTAATGTTCGATTTAGAGCCGTTATAATGCCCAAATTTCTTGAACAATGTTGACAGTAGCTACCCGAGTCCTTAAACATGTTTAAATTGCAACCACTGACCATATTGGGTAGGTTTTGGATTCTAGTTTATGTGGCCGCAAGAATCGTGTCAAAAGAGTTTACGGTTTGTGAGTAATGACCGTTTTAGTGAAAGCGATTCGAGAAACCATGTCGCAGAAATGTATCAACTTTGAGGTTAAGTTTGAGACCCTTAAAAAATTGAATTAGAGTATGATATTTTGAGGATAAATACTAAGGTCAGTTAGAAAGGTTTGTACGAAGGTTTCGAGTTAAAAAGATTATTTTTCGATTTTATAAAAAGGGCGTAAGCCGAGATTGCGCAAGTGGAAAACCCCTTAGAAAGACCATAAGACTCACTGCATAGCCACTGCCCTGTTTTGAAAATTCCGAAAAATGAGCCTTCTGACCAGAGCCAAGTTTTGAGTTAGTTACCTTCTAGACATTCCCTAGATCGTGTACGCGAAAACGGTGCGTCATTTGGGTTAACGGTTATCGAGTTATGAACATTTTAGTGAAAGAGGTGCAAATAGTAAAACCCGTAGTTGACTGAACTTCAAAAATACAATTCCCCTGCCTAGACCCGTAGATTTGAATCGAAACTTTTATGATAAATATTACAAATACCAAAGGTGATTTTAGAGGTGGTTTCGTATTTAAATACATTCCCGGTGATTTATTAAAAGTGTTGGAGTGCGAGTCACGGAATAGTGAATCTCAGGAAAGTCAACTCTAGAGGTGCTACTTGACCATCCGCTTTGGCTGAGTTAAAAGAGGAATTTCGAGTCGACTAAAACATGAAACTTGTTAAGAATTATCAAGGCAACATATTGGTGTAAAGAACGGGGTTAAAAATGGTTAAGTATAACATGGACTTAGACGAGTCTAGAGGGACCCCTTAGTGCTTTGTTTTGATTGACTTAAGTGTCTAAGTGTTGGACTATTATTGGATTGTATAGGGGATTAATAGCATGTTTTCTTGACTTTATTTAGATTGTCGGACCCCGCTACCAGCCGTTACTGCATCAGGAGTACCAGGCAAGTATACTAACTCTTACTCTATCATTCAGAGTAGAGATGTTTTGTGTATAAAATGTTCGTAATGGTAGTTATATGTGAATTATTATATTGAGGAGATAAGGGAAGTATGGTTAGGAGTAACTTACGTTTCCCTTTAGATGATGTAACATGAGGAGTAAATAGTGAATACGAAGTAGTGAGGAGTTGGATTTTCTTCAAAAACCCGGACAAAGATTTTAAAGAATTTCGCAATAATGAACCTAAAGGAAACATCACCAATAATCTAGCGTTTATTAATCAAGTAGATACTTGGGTAGCATTTACTGATTAAATGAACCTTATTCGTCTAATTAGATTTATTTAATTAGAAGAATATTATTTTCAAAAAAATGTTTTCTTAAAACAACTTTGTCCGGAGAAATATCAATGTTGATTTACAAAATTATTCTATCGAGGTGATTACTTTTAGAGATGTTTTCTTCTTGCAATATATATATATATATATATATATATATATATATATATATATATATATATATATTATTTTTGAGCTGTTACTTGAATAATATTATTATGCTAGATGTTCTATTTTAGTTCATGAGATGGTCCGTATTGTGGGACATTTATCGAGTTACTTCATTCGTACTCGAAGAGGAGATAATAAAGGCGTATTAATAATATCTTCATACTATATATTTACTGTTATTTAAGGGTGGAGTTATGTATATATTTATATATACTGACATGGGTCCTTCATTCTGGATTCATAGTCAGAACAATCTTTCATAAATATTTTCCTCCACTCATTCGGAAGGAGAACCAAATTATTGGAGGTGTATATCGTTCATTGTTTCTGAACGATATTGGAGTATTAATTCGTTTCAAAATAAATAAAGGTGCACGTGTTATTTCACCGTGACGCCTAAGCTATTTGTTGTTAAAGGTGATCGAAGATTCCGACACCTAATATCCTGGACTGAAAGTGCGTAAGAGACCGGGACAGGGCCGGCTCAGCACATAAATCGATGAAAGTGCGTACGAGACCGGGACAGGGCCGGCTCGGCACATAAATTGATGAAAGTGACCGGAGTAACGCACCGGCCCAACTAAGGGTGAGGGTCCGAGTCTGTCGACTCATCCTTATGAGGAATATTATTGGATGGTTCGAGACGTCGACTGTCCTTTCTATCGATAGAAAAATTGAGATGTGACAATGGATTGATCATCCATTACTTGATGCAGCGTTCGAGGAAAAGTCCAATCATTGATTCTCTAGCTATTAACCGATGCCTTTGTGGTTCGGATTAACTAGGGTATCGATCTGAGAAATTATTATATTATATTATTATATTGAGGAGTTTGAGCAATTATCATGTTACCGTTGAGTAACATGGAGAAGTTATTGAGATGTATTTATTCCATCATTTGGGTATTAAAATTCCGAGATAAATCTCTTTTCAAAATAAATATATATTCGTATGAGGGGAAAAGTTTTGTAGAGCGGTTTAGTAATATTTTGTGTGAATTGTTGGGAATAGGGGATAGTTATAACCTTGCTGGGCATTCTTTGGCTCATTCTTGTTATTTTATATATTGTTAAGCAGCGGCATCCAGGGCTAACTCAAGTATGGCCAATCGAGGCAAGGGGAAAGCGACGAACTACTGATTCAGCGCGGTGGCCTTGTAGTATCTAAGTAAGGTGGAAGCTGAAGAGTAGTGGTTTAGTATTTTGTTATCTAGTATTTTGGAATTGTAATAACATTCAGAAATTCTAGTAGATGAACTCGTGTTGTATTAACCTTTGATTTATGGAATGCTTGTTCTAAGACTATAACCCGTGGAGTAATTGTGGAGTCTATTAAGAATATTGTTGTAGATTATATTATGAGTAGGTGATTGTATATTCCGCAAGAGGTGTGACAACCTGGATTCCGGTAGGGAATTTGGGGGTGTTACAATCAGTTTGTGGATTTGAAGATAACAGTAAACTCTTGGTCCTTGAAGTTCCTTGAGTATCAGTATTTCTCCCAACAGACTGTGATTTGGATGACTTATTAGTTCTCAGAGTTTGAACCTCCTCAGCCTTTTTCTTTCCTTTGTTACTTGCCCCTCCATCTCCAGCACTATCCCTTCTGACAACTCTCTCCCCCTTTTTGACATCATCAGGCATAAGGATAGAAGTAATTAACTCCAGAGAGGTAGCAATAGAATCAATTTTAGCAGATAAATCAGACTGGTTCTCTTCAACTTTACTCAGTCTGGCAAGGATATTGTCTTGAGCTTTAGAGAATTTTGTAGTCACTAGTTTTGAATGTGTTTCCATTTTCATCTCTCTAGCTACAACCTCATTTCGCAAAGAAGTGATTGCCAAATTAGTATCATCAAATCGTCTATCCAGAGTTTTAACTTGAACTATAGTTGCTTTCAAGCAAGAAAGAATCTCTGGATTAGAGATAGTATCAGCACTTTGCTTAACAAACTTAGCTGCTCTTCCTGGTGGAAAAATACAATCTTCTTTGTACCATTCAGCAGCATTCTTGGCAAATTGTGCTCTCTCAACTTCATGAGAAGTACAAGGTTGAGGAAAAGGTGTATGTTTATCATCAGTTTGTACTGGTGCACTCAGAGAAGTATCAGAGTTTGCACTACTGTCACCTTCAGCTTCAACACTTGTAGCTTTAACTGGTTCATCTTCAGCCATAGGTTTAGCAATATCTTCTGTAGGCTTTTCAGGATTTTCTTCATGTTGCTCAGGCTCAGCAACAGGCATTGACTGAGAAGTTACTTTGGTTCCCTGATCAATTTCTTCACCTTCTTCAACAGTGTGATGAGCATCAGATATTATCTCAGTATGAGATGCCACAGCTTCAGAAGGAACAGATGTAGGTTGATCAACTACACCAATATTAGAGATAGGATCAGAGAATGGCATAAATGAATCAGGAACATCATTTATTGGAGAAACACCATCTCTTGCATCCTCTTCTGCAGGCATTTTATCCTCTGCAGGCATTACATCCTCTGCAGGTATTACATCCTCTGCAGGTATTGCATCTTTCTCAACCTCAACAGGAGGTGTTTGCTGTGAAACAACCTCTGGAGCTTCAATATCTTCATCCACAGGATCAGAGAATATCACTTTTCTTCGTTTTGCTAGAGGTACATTATCTGAATCCTCTTCACTAGTTGGTGGAGTTGGTTCTACCACAGAGAGTGACTTAGATATGTTGGCCCGAGCTTTCATTCTTTTCCCTCTTCTAGTGTAAACAGCTTCAGGAGATTTCCGTTTTGATTTGCTTTGTGTCTCTTCTACCTGCTTTAGACTTACACGTCGTTTAGTAACTGCCTTCTTAACTCTTTGCATTCTAGACTGTGATGCTGGTGGAGATTGTGACGAATCAGAGTTTATGTTTGAAGTGGGTGAAGGTTGCTTTGCAGGTGATTCAGTGTTTGGTTCTGGTTGAGGTTCAGGGTGTGGTTCAGGTTGTTGTGGTTCTTGTTCAGGTTCATCTTGTTGTGGTGCATCGTGTTGTGGTTCCTGTTGGTCTTGTTGTGGTTCTTGTGGTTGATTTAGAAAATTTCGTAGAACAAGAGGCATGATAAACTCAGGAAGATTTTCTTTACCAACATCCTTGTTAGTCATATCAGAGAATATGCGCTTATTGACTCTAAAAGGATCAATTTCATCAGTGTCATCAATTTCAAGACCAGGTACACATGCATTGAACAACATTTGACAGAAACGAGCATAATAGACAGTGGTAGACTCTGACAATTTATCACCTAAGCTCATCAAAACATGTCGACCAAAATCAAAATTAGAACCATAGAGCAGAGAATACCCGATTTGAAGACTGTCTATTGGAATAGCATCCCAGTTTGTGACTTTCTTCTGGAACGTCCTCGTTATGCAATCAAAGAAGAAATTCCATTCTTTTCTGAGATTTGGTCTCTTTATGCTGCCGAGCTTGTCAAGAGATTCCATGTAACCTATCTCTTGTAGCATCTCTCTCAGATAAGTTTCATTAACGAGAGTATAGGAAGTATGTGTATCAAACCCCATTGTATCTCGTACAGTCTGTGGAGTAATCACATGATCTTGGTCGTCGTAAGTGAAGATAATGGTAGGAGTTCCACTTTCTCCTCCATCCACATAAACTGAATTCTGCCAGAATGAAGCAATTTGAGACGCAGAAAGAGTAGCAGGTCTAGTCAGAGCTTGTCCAATCTCTGAATCCCTCAAAAAGTTCTGCATGAGATGAAACGATTCTGGAACGCGTTCATGATAGAGTGGAGCTTCATAGTTATTAGGAACAAACCGTAAGCCAAGAGCAGTGAATGCTTTAGATGCCATTGAGTTAAGAATTTCCAAGAATTTCCAAAAGATATGTATGTAGAAAAGGTGTTTGCGTGAGTGCCCAAGAGAAAAATAAGAAAACTGTGAGAGTAAGAATAAAGCAAACTCGTTTGGACACAAAAGTGATTAAATTAATAAAAACTCAATCTCTTATGTAACAAACACTCAATCAGTTCCTTGATTAATGTGTAGTGGGACACGATAATAGGTAAGTGGGACACATTAAGGGCGAGTGGGTCATGTGCGCCTATTTTTAAAAAGAGTATATTAAAATTAAAACATTAAAATATTTGATTTTAACAAAAATCAAATAATACTCTTTTAAAAAAATATCTGGACCCAAGTAAAATCAGAATTTGAATCGTTTACCTGTTGCCTTTAATAACCAAAATACGAAGCGATGAAGGACTTCGTTCTTACCCATCTCTATTTAAGGCCTAGAGACTTGCTCAGATTATTTCATTAAACCTTTAACCTTTCAGTCTCCCCTGTAAAATCACAAACCTTTCAAACCAAATACTCTTGAAAAACAATGGCTAACCTTACCATCAAAGAGAAAAACCTTCATCTTGTCGAGAATAGGGACATCTTCAGCTATACGCGTGAAGAATTTGAAGCGTTTGAGTGGGAAAGGCAGCTTGAGACGCTGTGGCTGCAAATGGATGCTGGTCTGGAAGAGCTCGAGAGAGAGAAACCTGCAAGGGTGATCGACATCGATGCTGCCCTCCAAGCATCATTGGCATGGCTCTCCTCGAAGGCATCCTCATCCACCACCACCAACCATTGTTAATGAATATGTCAGCAAAAATAACCTTATCCCTTCAACTTCCACCCAAATAAAGTGGCAAAGATGGGATCTGGGAATTTTTTTTAACAATGGAGTGGTGTGGACGGACCTTTTACTTTCCTGTTGAATAGATTAGCAGATAGAGAGAACAAAAAGATGTAATATTTGCTTGTAATCTCTTTCTTATTATCAATGAAAATTTTGTTTTTCTAATCATATTCATTGTGTTCTGCAACTGTTATTTGTGTTATATGAACTGTTCTTCAAGAAAATGCATCAAGAAGAGAATATGAAAACTAATTAAAGTAATCATATAAAGAACACATTCATCAACTATCCACTGATTAACAGTTGTCAAAAACCCTACTTACTCCAAGACTTTCAAATTGTCCAAGTGAAAATTTACCTTAGAGTACAAATCACGAATCAACAGCGTTTGTCAATTCTCCAACTTTATCATCGAAACCCTTTCATAAATTGCACAGTTGTGAATATTTGTGTGTGTGAAGCAGAGTTTACTAAGTCAATTTTTAGAGCATCTAATTTTTCATAAAATCCATAAAGTAAATCAATAAACACTGGATGCACAAACTGTCATAGTAAACACTGACTATATGATGAAAGCTAAACTCTGAAGTAATCGAACTTTATACAGTAATTTTTATTTTATACCCTCTTTATATACACATTATTTTTTATTTTTTTTCATTCATTCCCCTTTTTTTCATTTTTTTTTATTTTTTTTTTATTTTTTTTATTTTTCATTCCAGTAATCAGAGGTTGGAACCAGTCACCAAAAATTCAAAAATTTTAGCCCTTATCATTTTGATAAGTTCCTGGGTCATCCTAGTATTTAACTAGTCACCAAAAATCAGAGAATTTTAGCACATATTATATACCAATAGGTTCCTGGGTCATCCTAGTATCCAACATAATCTCAAAGGAGTATAATAACCTATATACATTTTCTTTGGGGTATTGTAGTAAACATTTTATTTTATCAGAGTATAACTAACAGAGTTTAGAGTTCATCAACATCAGTAGTTCTTCATGAAAGGTAATGCACACAGTATTTATAGACTCAGAGTTTAGGACAAAATAAACTAAGAGATGCTATAAATATGAGCCAGTATCATGCTGTGTTAACTTTCTGCACAATCTAAGATTAGATCTCAATAACTCAGAAAGATTCATGATTAATTGCTGAGAATCATGCTTCATACATATTTCTTCATTGGTGTTTTCATTCAGACAAAAATCAACTCAAAGTTCACAGAGTTTATCAAACTTATTAACAGTGTATGACATACAGACATGCTGACAGAGTTTAACAGAGTATGCATAACAGAGTTTAATCAACAGAGTTCACTTAGTATTTAACCAATCAGGAAATATGATTAATACATCACATAAGTAAAGTTTGAATCTAACCAACATTTCTAGTCAGAACCAGAGATCATTCCTAGTTCATTGACCAGTCTTGTAAATGTAGCTTCACTCAATGGTTTAGTGAAGATATCTGCAAGCTGTTGTTCTGTAGATACAAAATGTAGTTCAATATTTCCTTCTTCCACATGTTCTCTGATGAAGTGGTACCTTATGCTGATGTGCTTGGTCATTGAATGCTGTACTGGATTACCTGTCATAGCAATAGCACTTTGATTATCACAGTAAATAGGGATATTACTGTACCTCAATCCATAATCCAGCAATTGATTCTTCATCCATAAGATCTGTGCACAACAGCTACCAGCTGCAATATACTCTGCTTCAACTGTAGATGTGGAGATTGATTTCTGTTTCTTGCTGTACCAGGAAACAAGTCTGTCACCAAGAAATTGACAACTTCCACTAGTGCTCTTTCTGTCTACCTTACAGCCTGCAAAGTCTGCATCAGAATATCCAAGTAGCTTAAAATCTGATTCTCTGGGGTACCACAGACCTAATGATATGGTGCCCTTGAGATACTTGAAGATTCTTTTCACAGCTGTCAGATGTGGCTCTCTAGGATCTGCCTGAAACCTTGCACAAAGACAGGTTGCATACATGATGTCAGGCCTACTAGCTGTCAAGTATAGAAGAGATCCTATCATGCCCCTGAAGTTTGTCATATCCACTGAAACTCCTGTGTCTTTGTCCAGTTTAGTTGCTGTTGCCATGGGAGTTGATGCAGATGAACAGTCAAGCATACCAAATTTCTTGAGAAGATTTCTGGTGTATTTTTCTTGATTAATGAAAATTCCATCTTCTGTTTGTTTCACCTGTAGGCCTAGAAAGTAACTAAGCTCTCCCATCATGCTCATTTGATATCTGGACTGCATGAGCTTGGCAAACTTCTTACAAAGTTTATCATTAGTAGACCCAAAGATGATGTCATCAACATAAATTTGAACTAAAAGGAGGTCACTTCCTTGGTTGAAATAAAATAGAGTTTTGTCAATTGTTCCTCTGTTGAATCCACTTTCTAGAAGAAACTGAGCAAGTGTCTCATACCATGCTCTTGGTGCCTGCTTAAGTCCATATAGTGCCTTATCTAGCCTGTAGACATAATCTGGATATTTGGGGTCCACAAATCCTGGTGGTTGTTCAACAAACACTTCTTCTTCAAGCTTTCCATTCAGAAAAGCACTTTTCACATCCATCTAGAACACTTTGAATTTCTTGTGAGAGGCATATGCTAGAAAAATTCTGATTGCCTCCAATCTTGCTACTGGAGCAAATGTTTCATCATAATCTATTCCTTCCTGCTGTGAATAACCTTTTGCTACCAGTCTAGCCTTGTTCCTCGTGATAACACCTTCACTGTCAGTCTTGTTTCTGAAAACCCATTTAGTACCAACAATAGATCTGTTCTTTGGCCTTGGTACAAGGGTCCAAACTTCATTTCTTTCAAATTCATTTAACTCTTCCTGCATTGCTGTTATCCAGTCTGCATCTTGAAGAGCTTCTTCCACTTTCTTTGGTTCATTTTTAGACAAGAATGCATGAAATAGACATTCACTTGCAGTAGCACTTCTTGTCTTTACTTTTGCATCTGGATCACCAATTATCAAATCAGGTGTATGTGATTTAGTCCATTTCCTAGCAGAAGGCAAATGACTTCTATCAGCATGTGATCCTCCCCCTTGATCCATGCTCTCCTGATTCTGTTGTGATCTATTTTCGTTTTCTGAGACTCCCCCTGAACTTGACTGTTCAGAGTCAGAATTTGAATTTTCAGAGTTTGAAGCATCAGAGTTTGATCCAGATTTTTCAGTTGACTCAGTATCAGTGTTTGAGTCTTCATCTTGATCATGCTCCCCCTCAACTGGTTCTCCTCTTTGTTGTGACTGAGAAGTTTCTCCAGAATTTACCAGTAGAGGTTCAGAGTTTGTTTCAACAGAGTCTGTCAGAATTGTTTCATCAGAGTTTCCTTCATCAGAGTTTAAAACTTCATTTTCAAAGTTCAGTTGATCATATTCGTCTTTGTCTTCAAGTCCAGTTATCTTCTTATCATCAAAAGAAACATGTATAGATTCCATGATCACTTTAGTTCTCAGATTGTAAACTCTGAATGCCTTTGTTGACAGTGGATAGCCAACAAAAATTCCTTCATCTGCCTTTAACTCAAACTTGGTCAACTGTTCTGGATGAGTCTTCAAAACGAAACATTTGCACCCGAAAATATGAAAGTATTTCAGGTTAGGCTTCTTTTTCTTCACCATCTCATATGGTGTCTTTCCATGCTTATTGATCAGTGTTGCATTTTGAGTAAAACAAGCAGTTTGAACAGCTTCTGCCCAGAAATAAGTTGGCAATTTTGCTTCATCAAGCATAGTTCTGGCAGCTTCAATTAATGTTCTATTTTTCCTTTCAACTACACCATTTTGTTGTGGTGTACCAGGTGCTGAAAATTCTTGTTTCACTCCATTGTCCTTGCAGAATTCTTCCATTGTTGCATTTCTGAACTCAGTTCCATTATCACTTCTGATGATTCTGACTTTGTTGCTTGATCCTTTGTCCAGAAGCTTCACATGCTCCATCAGAGTTGATGCAGTTTCATCCTTCTTTGCTAGAAAATACACCCAAGTGAATCTAGTGTATTCATCAACAATGACTAAAGCATATTTCTTCCTTGCAATAGACATAACATTTACTGGACCAAATAGATCAACATGCAGAAGATGATGGGGATCAGTGATAGAAGATTCTGTTTTGCTCTTGAAAGATGACTTCCTTTGTTTAGCTTTCTGACATGAGTCACATAGGCCATCAACATTTAACAGGGTCTTTGGGAGTCCTCTTACAAGATCCTTTCTGATCAGTTCATTGATGTTGTTCAAGTTCAAATGTGAGAGTTTCTTGTGCCACTTCCAACTCTCTTCACTAGACATTCTTGTAGACAGGCAAACAGCTTTTCCAGCAGAGTCTATCAAAAGCTTGATTTCATAAATGTTGTTTTGCCTGTGACCAACTAGAACAACCTTTCCTGTAGATTTGCTGATAACTTCACAATATTCAGGTTGGAAATCTACATGATATCCCTTGTCACAGATTTGACTCACAGATAGCAAGTCATGCTTGAGTCCTGGGACATGAGCTACATTGTTGATGATGACATTTCCAAGATTGATATTGCCATATCCCAATGTTCTTCCTATATTGCCATCACCATAGGAAACTTTTGGGCCAGCCTTCTCCTCATATTCTAATAGCAGGGATTTATTTCCAGTCATGTGTCCTGAACATCCACTGTCCACGACTAGGGTTGCCTCCCTGTTACCCTGCAATCACAAACAATTACTGAGGATTAGTTTTAAGGATCCAGACTTGCTTGGATCCTTTGGCATTCTTAACTTTGTTAGCTTTTGCAGCAGAATTAACATTATCAGAGTTTGAGCTAACAGTATCAGTGTTTGCACTTGCAGTATCAACTTTAACCCATTTAGATTGGGTTTCAGTTCATAGTAATTATGATAGATAGCATGATATTTTCTGCAAGTATAGATGGAATGCCAAGTGCTTCCACAGTGTGTGCATAGAGTCTGTGGCTTAGTTCTAGCAAAATCCTTCTTTACCTCAGACTTTGTAGGTAAAGAATTTATATTTTTATTTTTCTTGCAGAAATTTGCAAGATGCTTAGTACTACCACAGTTATGACATGTCTTTCTTGGAGCATAACTAGCAAGCATTGGTTTATTTCCTGAAGTGATGCCTACTTTTCCATTTCTGTTCTTGTTTGGCACTTTCTTTTTCTCAACAGATTTTAACTCCTTCAGTTTATGTTTGAGTTGTTTATCTGTCATTGAACCAATATTAACCTGATTAACACTAGTTTTTACTGGTTTTCTTTTGACAGCTTCTTTTTCATTCTCAGACAAAAATTTACTGGTTCCATGAACAAATTTAGTTCTGACTTTAACTTGATTTTGAAATCTAAGTTCATCTTCCTCATTATAACCTAGACCAACAGTGTCTGTTTGAAAAATCTGTTGAGTGTCCTTTCCAGAATTAGTCCAAGTCCTAATTTTCTTATTTGCTTCCTCCAACTCAGATTCTAGTTGTTTATATTTCTGAAGCAAAATCTGTTCTTTACAAACAGCATCATCTCTCTCTTTCTGAACTTGTTGCATGTTTTCAAGTTTCTCTTCAACAAGTTTATTTCTCTCTTTAAGTTCAGAATTTTCAGCTTTTACCCTCTCATTTTCTAAAGTCTGATCCCTATAACTTATATGCAATGACTTAAGAAAAATTCTTAATTGAGCAATGTCATCAATATTATAAGCATAGGTAGTTGGAGGTACCTGATTTTCAGAGGATTCTGATTCAGTAGTAGCCATGAGAGCATAGTTCACTTCTTCATCAGAATCTGAAGTATCTGCCCAATCTCTGCCTTTAGTGTAGAGTACCTTTCCAGTTTTACCCTTCTTGCACTCAGGAGCATAGTGACCCATCTCCTTACACTTGTAGCATTAAATTTCAGACTTATCCTTCTTCCCTTTAGAATCTCTCTTATCAGACTTCCTGTAGCTTTTCCTGTCTTCATTTGAATCCCTAGAAAACCTTTTTCCTTTCTTGAAATTCTTGAAGCCCATTTTCTTGAAAGTCTTCACCATCAGCACAGCCATTTTTCTCATTTCTTCTTCATCATCCTCAGAGTCAGATGATTCAGAAGAGTTTGAATCATAATCAGAGTTTGGTGAATCACTTTCTGAGTGTATGACCAAAGCTTTTCCTTTCATTTTCCTTCTTGTTGCCTCTTTCTTCTGAGGCTTCTCTTCAACATTAAGAGCAACAGACTTTCCTTTTCTGCTTGATCTCCTGTTTCTCTGCTCCATTTCCAATTCATAAGTTTTGAGCAGTCCATAAATTTCATCAATCTCTGTTTCAGCAAGATCATAGTTGTCTCTAATAGTGGTTGTTTTCACATCCCACTTTTCAGGTAGAGAAAGAAGAAACTTGAGATTCGAGTCTTCTAGATCATACTCTTTGTTGACCAATGACAGATCATTAATCAGTTTACAGAATCTATCAAATGTTTCTGTCATGGTCTCTTCAGGCTTAGCCTCAAAATGCTCATACTCTTGTGTGAGTATGTTTCTCCTATTCTTCTTAATAGCTGCAGTTCCTTGACACCTGACTTCAAGTGCATCCCATATCTCTTTTGCAGTGGTGCAGTTAATGACTTTGTTAGACATAACATTGTCTAAGGCACTATGCAGTAAATGCCTAACTTTTGCATCCTTAGCAATTGATGATAGATCTTCAGGAGTCATGTCCTTCTTTTCCTTTGGAACCATTTTTGCTGCTTCACCAGCAACTGCAACAGATAGCTTTGTAGGATTGTGAGGGCCTTCATAAATCCTGTCAAGATATTCTGGATCTGTAGCCTCCAGAAACATAGTCATCTTGACCTTCCACATAGCATACTCTAATGGCCTCAGAATAGGAACCCTGATTGGTTCATAACGACTCACAGTAGTAGGAGCCTTTTCAGAAACAGTAGGTGTTGGTGGAGGAATTTCTGACATGATTATTGTTGTGTTTGGATCTTAACCTGTAATAAAGTAACAGATTGGCTCTGATACCACTTGTTAGGCCGAATACACAAATAATAATCAACTTTGTATGAGAGATTAACAAGTAAAAGCGTTTATGCACTTAAAAAACTTCTTGTATTTCAAACCCTCTTCGTGATGTAAAATATCACAAAGAGCTGCTAGGTTACAATAATGATAATTCGTTATCGATACCCTTCTAGGGTTAACCTATCTGTATTTATATAACATACAGCTACAATACAACCTCTAATTGATATTCCTAATAATCAGCTATACAATGATATCAATTACAGATTGTCACACGTCTTCTATGTCAACTCGATCTCTTTGATAGCTATCCAATCTTCAAAGATATCGCTTCCATAATTAATCTTTAAACACTGTTGAACAGTAGACGCGCTTCCTCCAGACAGAGTTTAACAAACTCTGTCGAGCTTCCAACTGTCAGAGTTTACGCAAACTCTGACTGCTTCCAGCTAAACTCTGATAACTCCCTGTAACACTTAAACACTGATTAAAACACATCAATTATAGTTAACACAGCTCCAGGAGATATCTGTTTTGCTTTGATGTTTGTCTCTATTGTCTTCTTAACTCTTGCATGTCTTTCAGTGGTTGCTGCTGATTGCTTTACTCTGCCTCTTTTTGCTTTAGGCTGTAGTTGTGGTTGAGATTGTGATGGTTCAGAGTTTATTTGTGGAGTGTGTGAAGATTGTTTTGTGATTGGAGATTGAGGGTTTTGGGTTGGAGCAGTGTTTGTGATTGGTGATGAAGGTTGTTGAGTAGGTGCAGTGTGGGTAGGTGATGTAGGTGGTTCAGTGTTTAGTGGTTCAGGTTGTGGTTGGTCTTGAGGTTGGTTGAGAAAATTCTGCAAAGCAAGTGGCAGAACAAAGGCAGGTAGATTTTCTTTACCAGCATCCTTATTAGTCATATCAGAGAATGTTCTCTTGTTGACTCTAAAAGGCTGAATTTCATCAGTTTCAGCAATTTCTAAACCAGACACACAAGCAGTGAATAACATTTGACAAAATCGAGAAAAATAAACTGTAGTAGACTCTGACAGTTTATCACCTAGATTCATTAGAACATATCTACCAAAATCAAAATTACTGCCATAAAGTAGAGAATACCCGATTTGTAGACTATCCATTGGAATAGCATCCCAATTAGTGACCTTCTTCTGGAATGTTCTTGTAATGCAGTCGAAGAAAAAATTCCATTCCTTCCTGAGATTAGGCCTCTTTACACTGCCAAGCTTGTCAAGAGAATCCATGTAGCCTATCTCTTGTAGCATCTGTCTCAATTGAGGTTCAGCAACGTAAGCATAAGAGGTATGTGTATCAAACCCCATCGTATCTCTGACAGTTTGTGGAGTAATCACAAACTCTTGTTCTTCATGAGTGAAGATGATGTTTGGAGTCCCATTCTCTCCTCCATCCACATAGACTGAGTTTTGCCAAAAAGTGGCAATTTGAGATGCAGAGAGAGTACTAGGTTCAACCAGAGCTTGTCCAATCTCTGAGTCTCTCAAGAAATTCTGCATAAGATGAAACGCTTCTGGAACACGTTCATGATGGAGTGGAGCTGCATAATTGTTAGGGACAAAACGTAGACCACGAACAGTGAATGGTTTAGAAGCCATTGAATCAAGAAATGAGCAAGAAATCACGAAGAAAAGTGTATGTAGGAAAGGTGTTTGCGAAAATGCGCAAGTGAATACTGAGAGAACTGTGAGATGTAAAAGTGAGTGGGTGAAAGTAAAACACAATCGTTTGGACACAAAAGTAATTAGAGTTGTAATTAAAAATTAAAACTCAATCTTTTATGTATTCAACCACTCAACAGTTCCTAGATTAATGTGTGAGTGGGTCACAATAATGGGTGAGTGGGACACAATAATGGGTGAGTGGGAAACACGCGCTCGTAATTTTAAGAAGTGTATTTGTGAATATAACAATAAAATATTTGATTTTAAAAAAAAAAATCAAATAACACTCTCTTAAAATACCTGGAACCATTAAAAACCAGAATACGAAGCGTTTACCTGGAACCATTAAAAACCAGAATACGAAGCGTTTTAGTACTTCGTTACTTACCCATCTCTATTTAACGCCTAGAGACTTGTTCACTATCCCTTTAAGCTTTCATTCTATCCTGAAAATCAAAAACCCTTCACACAACACATCGTTAAACAATGTCAAAACTTACCATCAAGGAAAAGAATCTCCACCTCGTAGAGAACAGAGATATCTTCAGTTATACTCGTGAAGAGTTTGATGCCTTTGACTGGGAAAGGCAGCTTGAAACTCTGTGGCTGCAGATGGATGCCGGTCTTGAAGAAATCGAGAGAGAAAAGCCTGCAAGAGTGATCGACATCGATGCTGCTCTTCCAGCAACATTAACATGGCTTTCCTCTAAGGAATCCTCATCCAACACCACCAACCATTGTTAATGAATATGTCAGCAAAAATAACCTTATCCCTTCAACTTCCACCCAAACAAAGTGGCAAAGATGGGATCTGGGATGGCTGCTAACAATGGAGTGGTTTGGACTTCACTTTTTATTTTCCTGCTGAATAGATTATTAGATAGAGAGAACAAAAAGATGTAATATTTTCATGTAATCTCTTTCTTATTATCAATGAAGGATCCTGTTTCTAATATTATTCAATGTGTTCTGTAATTTTTTATGTTTATGAACTGTTCTTCAAAGAATTAAATCAAAGAAGTGAATATGAAAACTAATTAAAGTAATCATGTAAGTAACAAATTCATCAACAATAACCACAATTAAATCAGGAACAGAACAATTAGGGATTACTTGTATCACCGCTGTATTTTCTTTCCTATTTCCAAGACACTTTAACACAATACACTTATTAACAGTTGTCAAAAGCCCTATTTACTCCAAAATTTTCAAATTATCCAAATGAAAATTTACCATAGAGTACGAACCACGAATCAACAGCATTTGTCAATTCTCCAACTTTATCACCGAAACCCTTTCAAAAATTGCACAGTTGTGAAAATATATGTGTGTGAAGCAGAGTTTACCAAATCAATTTTTAGAGCATCTAATTTTTCATAAAATCCATAAAGTAAATCAATAAGCACTGGATGCACAAACTCTCATAGTAAACACTGACTGTATGATGAAAGCTAAACTCTGTAGTAATCAATCTATATACAGTAACATCTAATTTATTTTATACCCCCTCTATTGCTAATTTTTTTTATTCTATTCATTCCAGTAATTAGAGGTTGGACCAGTCACCAAAAATTCAAAAATTTTAGCCCTTATCATTTTGATAAGTTCCTGGGTCATCCTAGTCTTTGACTAGTCACCAAAAATCAGAGAATTTTAGCACATATTATATACCAATAAGTTCCCGGGTCATCCTAGTCTCCAACATAATCTCAAAGGAGTATAGCAACCTATATACATTTTCTTTGGGGTATTGCAGTAAGCATTTTAATCTACCAGAGTATAACTAACAGAGTTTAGAGTTCATCAACATCAGTAGTTATTCATGAAAGGCAATGCACACAGTATTTATAGACTCAGAGTTTAGGACAAAATAAACTAAGAGATGCTATAAATATGAACCAGTATTATGCTGTGTTAACTTTCTGTACAATCTAAGATTAGATCACAATAACTCAGAAAGATTCATGATTAATTGCTGAGAATCATGCTTCATACATATTTCTTCATTGGTGTTTTCATTCAGACAAAAATCAACTCAGAGTTCACAGAGTTTATCAAACTTATTACCAGTGTATGACATACAGGTATGCTGATAGAGTTTAACAGAGTTTGACAGAAAAACATGTTAACAGAGTATGCATAACAGAGTTTAATCAACAGAGTTCACTTAGCACTTAACAAATCAAGGAAATAAGAGTAATACATTACATAAGTAAAATTTGAATCTAACCAACATTCCTAGTCAGAACCAGAGACCATTCCTAGTTCATTGACCAGTCTTGTAAATGTAGCTTCACTCAATGGTTTAGTGAAGATATCTGCAAGCTGTTGTTCTGTAGACAAAAAATGTAGTTCAATATTCCCTTCTTCCACATGTTCACTGATGAAATGGTACCTTATGCTGATGTGCTTGGTCATTGAATGCTGTATTGGATTACCTGTCATAGCAATAGTACTTTGATTATCACAGTAAATAGGAATCTTACTGTACCTCAATCCATAATCCAGCAATTGATTCTTCATCCACAAGATCTGTGCACAACAGCTACCAGCTGCAATATACTCTACTTCAGCTGTAGATGTAGAAATTGATTTCTGTTTCCTGCTGTACCAAGAGACAAGTCTGTCACCAAGAAATTGACAACATCCACTAGTGCTCTTTCTGTCTATCTTGCAGCCTGCAAAGTCTGCATCAGAATACCCAAGTAGCTTGAAATTGATTCTCTGGGGTACCACAGACCTAAAGATATGGTGCCCTTGAGATACTTGAAGATTCTTTTCACAGCTGTCAGATGTGGCTCTCTAGGATCTGCCTGAAACCTTGCACAAAGACAGGTTGCATACATGATGTCAGGCCTACTAGCTGTCAAGTAAAGAAGAGATCCTATCATGCCCCTGTAGTTTGTCATATCCACTGAAACTCCTGTGTCTTTGTCCAATTTAGTTGCTGTTGCCATGGGAGTTGATGCAGATGAACAGTCAAGCATACCTAATTTCTTAAGAAGATTTCTGGTATTTTTTTCTTGATTAATGAAGATACCATCATCTGTTTGTCTCAACTGTAGGCCTAGAAAGTAACTAAGCTCTCCCATCTTGCTCATTTGATACCTGGACTGCATGAGCTTGGCAAACTTCTTACAGAGTTTATCATTAGTTGACCCAAAGATAATGTCATCAACATATATCTAAACTAAAAGGAGGTCACTTCCTTGATTGAAATAAAACAGAGTTTTGTCAATTGTACCTCTGTTGAATCCACTTTCTAGAAGAAATTGAGCAAGTGTCTCATACCATGCTCTTGGTGCCTGCTTAAGTCCATATAGTGCCTTATCTAGCCTGTAGACATAATCTGGATATTTGGGGTCCACAAATCCTGGTGGTTGTTCAACAAACACTTCTTCTTCAAGCTTCCCATTCAGAAAAGCACTTTTCACATCCATCTGGAACACTTTGAATTTCTTGTGAGAGGCATATGCTAGAAAAATTCTGATTGCCTCCAATCTTGCAACTGGAGCAAATGTTTCATCATAATCTATTCCTTCCTGCTGTGAATAGCCTTTTGCTACTAGTCTAGCCTTGTTCCTTGTGATAACACCTTCACTGTCAGTCTTGTTTCTGAAAACCCATTTAGTACCAACAATAGATCTGTTCTTTGGCCTTGGTACAAGGGTCCAAACTTCATTTCTTTCAAATTCATTCAACTCTTCCTGCATTGCTGTTATCCAGTCAGCATCTTGAAGAGCTTCTTCCACTTTCTTTGGTTCATTCTTAGACAAGAATGCATGAAACAAACATTCACTTGCAGTGGCACTTCTTGTTTTCACTTTTGCATCTGGATCACCAGTTATCAAATCAGGTGTATGTGATTTAGTCCATTTCCTAGCAGAAGGCAAATGACTTTTGTCAGCATGTGATCCTCCCCCTTGATCCATGCTCTCCTGATTTTGTTGTGGGCTTTCTTCATTTTCTGAGACTCCCCCTG
The DNA here is from genome assembly GCA_036435485.1 of Saposhnikovia divaricata. Lineage (NCBI taxonomy): Eukaryota > Viridiplantae > Streptophyta > Magnoliopsida > Apiales > Apiaceae > Saposhnikovia > Saposhnikovia divaricata. Next base: position 59,429,919 of record CM071596.1, read on the forward strand.
AACTTGACTGCCCAGAGTCAGAATTTGAATTTTCAGAGTTTGAATCATCAGAGTTTGATCCAGATTTTTCATTTGACTCAGTATCAATGTTTGAGTCTTCATCTTGATCATGCTCCCCCTCAACTGGTTCTTCCCTTTGTTGTGGCTGAGAAGTTTCTCCAGTGTTTACCAGTAGAGGTTCAGAGTTTGTTTCATCGGAGTCTGTCAGAATAGTTTGATCAGAGTTTACTTCAACAGAGTTTAAATCTTCATTTTCAAAGTTTAGTTGATCATATTCATCTATGTCTTCAAGTCCAGTTATCTTCTTGTCATCAAAAGACACATGTATAGATTCCATGATCACTTTAGTTCTCAGATTGTAAACTCTGAATGCCTTTGTTGACAGTGGATAGCCAACAAAAATTCCTTCATCTACCTTTAGCTCAAACTTGGTCAACTGTTCAGGATGAGTCTTCAAAACAAAGCATTTGCACCCGAAAATATGAAAGTATTTCAGGTTAGGCTTCTTTTTCTTCACCATCTCATATGGTGTTTTTCCATGCTTATTGATCAGTGTAGCATTTTGAGTAAAACAAGCAGTTTGAACAGCTTCTGCCCAGAAATAAGTTGGCAATTTTGCTTCATCAAGCATAGTTCTGGCAGGTTCAATCAAGGTTCTATTTTTCCTTTCAACTACACCATTTTGTTGTGGTGTACCAGGTGCTGAAAATTCTTGCTTCACTCCATTGTCCTTGCAGAATTCTTCCATTGTTGCATTCCTGAACTCAGTTCCATTATCACTTCTGATGATTCTGACTTTGTTACTTGATGCTTTGTCCAGAAGTTTCACATGCTCCATCAGAGTTAATGTAGTTTCATCCTTCTTTGCTAGAAAATACACCCAAGTGAATCTAGTGTATTCATCAACAATGACTAAATCATATTTCTTCTTTGCTATAGACATAACATTTACTGGACCAAAGAGATCAACATGTAGAAGATGATAAGGATCAGTGATTGAAAATTCTGTCTTGCTCTTGAAAGATGACTTCCTTTGTTTGGCCTTCTGACATGAATCACATAGGCCATCAACATTTAACAGAGCCTTTGGGAGTCCTCTTACAAGATCCTTTCTGATCAATTCATTGATGTTGTTCAAGTTCAAATGTGAGAGTTTCTTGTGCCACCTCCAACTCTCTTCACTAGACATTCTTGTAGACAGGCAAACAGCTTTTCCAACAGAGTCTATTAAGAGCTTGATTTCATAAATGTTGTTTTGCCTATTACCAACTAGAACAACCTTTCCTGTAGATTTGCTGATAACTTCACAATATTCAGGTTGAAAATCTACATGATATCCCTTGTCACAGATTTGACTCACAGATAGCAAGTCATGCTTGAGTCCTGGGACATGAGCTACATTGTTGATGATGACATTTCCAAGATTAATATTGCCATATCCCAATGTTCTTCCTACATTGCCATCACCATAGGAAACTTTTGGGCCAGCCTTCTCCTCATAGTCTGATAGCAAGGCTTTATTTCCTATAAGGTGTCCTGAACATCCACTGTCCACAACTAGGGTTGCCTCTCTGTTGCCCTGCAATCACAAGCAATTACTGAGGATTAGATTTAAGGATCCAGACTTGCTTGGATCCTTTGACATTCTTAACTTTGTTAGCTTTTGCAACGGAATTAACATTATCAGAGTTTGAGCTAACAGTATCAGAGTTTACACTTGCAGTATTAACTTTAACCCATTTCAGATTGGGTTTCAGTTTATAGTAATTATGATAGATAGCATGATACTCTCTGCAAGTATAAATGGAATGCCAAGTGCTTCCACAGTGTGTGCATAAAGTCTGAGGCTTAGTTCTATCAAAATCCTTCTTTACCTCAGACTTGGTAGGTAAAGAATTTATATTTTTGTTTTTCTTGCAGAAATTTGCAAGATGCTTTGTACTACCACAGTTATGACATGTCTTTCTTGGAGCATAACTAGCAATCATTGGTTTATTTCCTGAAGTGATGCCTACTTTTCGATTTCTGTTCTTATTTGACACTCCCTATTTCTTAACAGATTTTAACTCCTTCAGTTTATGTTTGAGTTGTTTATCTATCATTGAACCAATATTAACCTGTTTAACACTAGTTTTTACTGGTTCACTTTTAACAGCTTCTTTTTCATTGTTAGACAAAAAATTACTGGCTCCATGTACAAAATGAGGTCTGATTTTAACTTGATTTTGAAATCTTAGTTCATCTCCCTCATTATAACCTAGACCAACAGTGTCTGTTTGAAAAATCTGTTGAGTGTCCTTTCCAGAATTAGTCCAAGTCCTAATTTTCTTATTTGCTTCCTCCAACTCAGATTCTAGTAGTTTATATTTCTGAAGCAAATCCTGTTCTATAGAGACAACATCATCTCTCTCTTTCTGAACTTGTTGCATATTTTCAAGTTTTTCTTCAACAAGTTTATTTCTAACCTTAAGTTCAGAATTTTCAGACTTTATCCTTTCATTCTCTAAAGTCTGATCCGTATAACTTATATGCAATGAATTAAGATAAATTCTTAATTGAGAAATGTCATCAATATTATAAGCATAGGTAGTTAGAGGTACCTGATTTTCAGAAGTTTCTGATTCAGTAGTAGCCATGAGAGCATAGTTCACTTCTCTATCGGAATCTGAAGTGTCTGTCCAATCTCTGCCTTTAGTGTAGATTACCTTTCCAGTTTTACCCTTCTTGTACTCAGGAGCATAGTGACCCATCTCCTTACACTTGTAGCATTGAATTTCAGACTTATCCTTCTTTCCCCTTGAATCTCTCTTATCAGACTTCCTGAAGCTTTTCCTGTCTTCATTTGAATCTCTAGAAAACCTTTTCCCTTTCTTGAAATTCTTGAAACCCATTTTCTTGAAGGTCTTCACCATCAACACAGCCATTTTCCTCATTTCTTCTTCATCATCCTCAGAGTCAGATGATTCAGAAGAGTTTGAATCACAATCAGAGTTTGATGATTCACTTTCTGAATGTATGACCAAAGCTTTTCCCTTCATTTTCCTTCTTGATGCCTCTTTCTTCTGAGGCTTATCTTCAACCTTAAGAGCAACAGACTTTGCCTTCCTGCTTGATCTCCTGTTTCTCTGCTCCATTTCCAATTCATGAGTTTTGAGCAGCCCATAGATTTCATCAATCTCTGTTTCAGCAAGATCATAGTTGTCTCTAATAGTGGTTGTTTTCACATCCCACTTTTCAAGTAGAGAAAGAAGAAACTTGAGATTTGAGTCTTCTAGGTCATACTCTTTGTTGACCAATGACAGATCATTAAGCAATTTACAGAATCTATCAAATGTTTCTGTCATGGTCTCTTCAGGTTTAGCCTCAAAATGCTCATACTCTTGTGTGAGTATGTTTCTCCTATTCTTCTTAATAGCAGCAGTTCCTTGACATCTGACTTCAAGAGCATCCCATATCTCTTTTGCAGTGGTGCAGTTAATCACTTTGTTAGACATAACATTGTCTAAAGCACTATGCAGTAAATGCCTAACCTTTGCATCCTTAGCAATTGATGATAGATCTTCAGGAGTCATGTCCTTCTTTTCCTTTGGAACTATTTTAGCTTCTTCACCAGCAGTTGCAACAGATAGCTTTGTAGGATTGTGAGGGCCTTCATAAATCCTGTCAAGATATTCTGGATCTGTAGCCTCCAAAACATAGTCATCTTGACCTTCCACATGGCATACTCTGATGGCCTGAGAATAGGAACCCTGATTGGTTCATAACGACTCACAGTAGTAGGAGCCTTTTCAGAACTAGTAGTTGTTGGTGGAGGAATTGCTGACATGATTATTGTTGTGTTTGGATCTTAACCTGTAATAAAGTAACAGATTGGCTCTGATACCACTTGTTAGGCCGAATACACAATTAATAATCAAATTCGTATGAGAGTTTAACAAGTAAGATGATTATGCACTTTAAATCTTCTGGTATTAATAACCCTCTTCGTGATGTAAACTATCACAAAGAGCTGCTAGGTTACAATAAAGATAGTTCGATGCACGATGCCCTTCTAGGGTTAACCTAACTGTATTTATAAAATATACAGCTTCGATATAATCTCTAATTGATATTCCTAATAATCAGCTATACAATGATATCAATTACAGATTGTCACACGTCTCCTAAGTCAACTCGATCTCTTTGATAGCTATCCAATCTCCAAAGATCTCGCTTCCATATCAATCTTCAATTGATCTCTAATATCTTTTGTTGACTCTGTACGCGCTGCTTCCAGTCAGACTTTATTAACTCTGTCCAGCTTCCGTCAGTCAGACTTTACTAAACTTTGACTTCCTTCCAGTTAAACTCTGATATTTCACTGTTACACTTAAACACTAATTAAAACACATCAATTATATTTAACATGACAGTTCTTTACGTAATTGAAAGGCTCTAGGCATATTTGTTTGAGCAAATCGTATGGCTAAATCATCCCAAACTTGCTTTGCAGTGCTAAGATAAGCTACACTATTACGAATTTCAGTGGAAATTGAGTTCAATAGCCAAGAAACAACCATATCGTTACAACGATTCCACACAGCAGTATGAGAAGCATTACCAGTAGGTTTAGGAACAGATCCATCCACAAACCCTAACTTTAGCTTTGCAGATAGTGCAATAGAGACAGCTCTACTCCATTGATGATAGTTATGTTCAGTTAAAAGCTGAGTAACCAGAGGAGTACCTGGATTATCAAAATTATGAAGAAATTACGGATGATTAGTATCAATCACTCCAGTAGAGGTTATAGTTGTTGATGTAGATGTAGCTCCAACAGCAGCAGCAGCAGCATAAGAGTACACCATTGACACTCAGATTCTCAAGATCAACACAGAATATGCAGAAGAAAACAGAGAGATCGTAGACAAATCAAAATCGCAATTGTATCAATTGCGAGCACAAATTCAACTAATATACTAGGTAAACTGAAGAAATGAAGAATACTGAACTAATCGATAGATCTTATCGGTGAATATGAGAGAAAAAATGAACTAATCGGAGTGAACTCGCTCTGATACCATGTCAATCTGCAACATTGTTGCAGAAGAAGTAGAGAGATAGAGAGAGATAGAGAGAGAGACAGAGAGAGAGAGAGAGAGAGGAATTAATCTGTATTACTTAATCCAGAAGAAACGTTTGTTACATTTCATTCTTTATATAGATGAGCTACTAAACATTTCATATAAGAATGATTACATATAACTAACTGCTAACTAACTGATTGAACTGGAGTTGACTTTGACTGTATGACATCAATGATGTCATCAGCATCAGCATGACTAACATTTTCTACTTTCTTTTTGCAAAAATACTATCTTTTCAAATTCATTGCAAATATACTATCCTAATTTCAAATATACTCCCCATCTCCCTTTTTCTCTTTTCTCCCTTCCTTCAACACCCCTTCCCCCCACCCACCCCTGCCCACTCGCCGCCTACTCACCGCCCACCCCCACCGCCGCCTACTCGCCGCCCACCCCCTTGGCCTCTCACCTTCTTTACCACCTCCCAACTCCCTCCACGCCGCCCATCCCCGCCCACCCTCGCCGCCCAATCCCCGATACCAAATTGGAATGAAGAATTTGAATTTCCATTAACATTCCCAGAACTGGCTCTCCTTCGTTTTGAAGTTCACGAGTATGACATATCCAAAAAGGATGACTTTGGAGGCCAAACTTGCTTACCTGTTTCAGAACTGAGAAGTGGTATTCAAGCAGTTCTACTTCATAGTAAAAAAGGAGACAAGTACAATTCTGTGAAAGTTCTCTTGGGCTTTGAATTTGTTTGAAATAATTGTGAGCTCGTACTTTTCTTATTTCGTTGTATATTGCGTCTATCAACCATTTCTGGATACAGTACCCCGTGTGCAGTTTCAATCTCAGAAGTTACCTTGCTTGTACTGTGCAGAAAAGATGTGTCCTCAACGATGGTATTTTTGCAATTTTTAAAAAAAATTGGTATAATTGCAATTAATATGGTAAAATTGCAAATAGTTTTTCTTAAAAAAAATAAAATTGCAAAAAATTACTTTTAACAATATATTTATAATAAAATCTCATTCATTTATGGCCGTAAAAAATAAAAATAAATTCCCATGTCAATTCTTTTAGGGAGAAAATCAATTTTAAATAAACGAAAAAGAAAATATCCGCTGAGAATTATATTATTTAAGAATCGAACAGTTTGGTTCTTTTTTTTTTATCAAATTATAATGTAAGGAAACCTCAATAACCTTTGGGAAATTCTATCCAAAATTATATTTTAGAATGAAGAGGGAAAAAAGTTATAATTGATCAAATCCAAAATTATAGTAGAACCCTTAAAGTGATATCGTTAGAACCGGAACATATTATCATTTTAAACGGATTATTAAAAGAGTTAAAATATAATTATCGATTATTAGATAGGATCGAATTTTTTTATTATTATAGAGAAGTTATCCTTTGAAAAGTATTAATTTAAAGGGTTATGTATAAACAAACAGCTTAACATTGTATGTGCTAAATGATCTCAAATGTAACACCCTCACTTGCCAACAATAATAATAATAACTTTTATACTCAATTAAACATTAATATAGAAGAAATTTTAGAAATTTTGGCATGATGTAATCATAAACCGAACTAACCACCTGCTCAAACAACTACGTATAACTAAAACAGTCCACAAGCGCAGGTTATACTAAACCATAAGGAAATAAAACCATAACAGCCCAGACCGCTCACAGGTCACTGTATGAAACAACTACCAATAGCTATTACAACCCAGAACTGAATCAAATAATATACAACCCATTTAATGTGATAATCTGCCTAATAATACAGACATAATATAAACAAAGATATATGCTCACTACCCATCCAACCACCTCGACCCTCTGACTGCCTCGGTGACTACCCCAACCAGACGGGCCACTTCTTCTAGACATCTCCAGGCTTAGCTGAGGAAACAGAATTAGCAAGCAAGTGAGCCAAAGTGCTCAGCAAGTATATATATATGAAATTAAAACATCAACAACTGACATGTCTGCAAGATTGTCAAGAATTAACAATCAACAATATATAAGCTCAATTGAAAGTTCATCTTTTGTCTGAATCATAAAGTAGAAGCGGATTGGACTATCATGCATTTTATAAATAAAACAATTATAAGGTTAGGCTGCTGATCAGTCACGCACTAACCCCGGACAAACGCACACAGCAATGTCCTTAATGGATCCACGGCACACATTGGCCTTAATAATTCCTGACCACGAATCTGGTCCGACCCTTACGGTCCACATTTTAAAAAAACTAACAGTCCAATCCTAACTAGACATCAGGTGTCGGAACAATCGACCACCTCAACTGCCAAATACTCTGGACACTTTCGTTCCAGGTCAACATCCAAATCTCGCAAAGTAAAATAAGGTCGGGGAATTTCTGAGTTAGATATCGACAAGTTCGATATATATAAAGGGGTATTGATTTAGGTCAAGCCACTAAAAGGATCAACGTAAATAATATAACCGATTCAGGGTATAACAATTGAATATTCGAAATTAATGGAAATTAACAGAACAGTTATATCAAGGATAAATCAACGAGTATAAGAATCAAGTTATGATAATCATAATTCACTTGAAAGATAAGTGAAGTGGTTTACTTGCAAGAGAGGTGGAACAATATGCTTGCAAGGGATATGGATGTAATCAATTCACTAAAAGAATCAACAATTCAGTAGAATCAATTCGGGGTATAACAATTATGTATTCGAAATTTCGGGAAATTAACAGAACAATTATAGCAAGAATAATTCGAATGAACAAATGAATCAGGTTTTATAATCATAACTCATTTAAAAGATAATTGAAACAATTTACTTGCCTTAACTAGACAATCACAGAATCCGAAGTGTCTTTACGTCCTCAGCTTTAGCCTTCCCTTTATCCACGGAATCTACACACAATATAACACTATTTTAGAATCCTGCTCAAAATTCACTAATCAAAGTAAACATTCCACTTAGTCTACCCCTGCGAATAGTTCCCTAATTTATGTTTATTTAATCATATAATCACATTGACACATACTTGTTAGGTCCAAATGTGTTGTAGAGGGGGGGTGAATACAACTTTTCGAATATGAGAGGCAATAAAAACGATGCAATAAATGAACACACAGATTCAAGGAATATATTTCTTTATATATAACTTGAAAGGGTTGCTACAACATTCATTACAAAGTATAACAGAAGTTGAGAGAGAAGTGAATGATACTAAGCTCTGTGAATGCACTCTCTCTTTTTCTCTTGTGTTTTTCTCTGGAATTGCTCTCTAACTAAAACATTACACAAGTACTTCTATTTATACTACATGTAATCTATGTCCTGTAGTCTTCAAAGACTAAGATGTACGTGGCCCAATGATGTCCACATAATTCTTGCCTTATCTTGAAAGCTTGGAAATCTGCCAATCAGAAGATGCCATGTGTCATGTTGAAGCTGCACCTAAGTAGAACTTCTACTTGAGAATTTCTACTTGGCTATCTCGAAATTCCTAAGTGGAACTTCTACTTGGCTATCTCGAAATTCCTAAGTAGAACTTCTACTTGAGAATTTCTACTTAGCCATCCAGAACATTTAGTACTTAGAAAATATTCTGGTCTTCAACTTGAAACTTCAATGCACATCTTGAACTTGTGATATCTTCATGTCTTCTTTATTCTTCAACAAGCTCTTGAACATGGTTCTTTATTACTGACATAAACTTGCTATCAATGTCCTGACACTTGATGCATTGGTCTGGTTCATAAGTGACTAGTCTTGATAGTGTTTCTGCTTCTTGAATAAATTACCATATTCACTGAATAACTTGGCTTTCCAATATTTGCTTTCCTTCTTCTTCACTTGAAATCAATTGGTCTTGTTGATACTAATAGTTATGATCTTGATTCTTGATTTATCAAATCACTGAGGCATGAACAACTTTGACTTGAACTTCTCTCAATGATTTCTTCTTGGCTTGATCATAGTTAGCATGTTTAATTGTATCAATTACCTTGTCTTCATTTAGTGTTGATTTCTTGTGACTTCCTGTTCTTGATTGTCTTCTGGTTAAGTATCTTTTCCTTTAGTTTGAGTTACATTAGTTATAGTGTTACAAGTTTATACACTCTGCCTTTCAATCTCCCCCAATTTGATTGTCTAACAATGACATTCAAATTAATGAAGGATAACTCAACTAAACAATGAGACGAGAAAAGATAATTAACATTACATTCTTGAATAATATACAATTGAAAAGAACTTGAAAACAATACAAAGAACATAAAAACTAGAAACAGAATTCGAACCTCGAATTAAAGATCATTTGAGTGATTCCCATCACCTGGATTATTTCATACCTTTTGGTCAAGCTTGTATCACCTTATTGGATTCACTCTAAGGTGAATTTTCCTCAAGTGAGTTAAAGCAACCGAAAGACATGAAGTTTTTCCAACTTCAAGTTCACACCACTCTGACCTTTAACCCTAATTCCGTTTCCTCTTTCTAGCTTCAGCAGCTTGGTCTCTCTCTTCTTTCTGCCTTTTGAGCTTCTCCTTCTGCTGCTTTTCTTTCTTGTATACTGGATCTTTAAGCTGCTTCCACCTAGCATTCAACAGACTTACAGCTTCCATTTCTAGAGGGTTCTTGGGCTCTGGATAAGGATGTTTGAAAAGCCTTCTGAGTTTGTCCACCTCCTGAGTAGTCCTGATCTTTGGAATATCCTCAAAGTTCTTCATGATGAGCTGAGATTTCCAATGAGTTTTATCAGCTTTAAACTGACAATAGATCATCTTGGGGTAGCCCTTGACACGGTTAGTATTGTGGACACTAGCCGCATCTCGCTCCATTTGCTTCTTTTCCACAATTACTTCAGACAGGTAACTCACGAGTCTCTGCTTTTCTTCAACAAACTTGTCTTCCACTTCGCCCCATTTGAACACATATAACACTTTCTCTAGAAATGCAGCATCTTGAGTCTGTAGCAGCCATTGTCTACTCATATGCAAGAGTGTTTGTTTCTGGTCTGCATCTATGTATGCTAAGGCATCAGCTGTATCATCAGCATAAGAGTGTATCCAGTATACACTATCTTTCCCTGGAACACCAACTGCCTTCCTTATTTCTCCTTGTTCCAGTTCTCCAGAAGGAAGAGTCAAAGCTTCATCTACATTCTTCATTGCTTGAAGAATATTCCATTTCTGTTCTATCAGCTCCGGCTCAATCTTCACGTTGTCGAGAGGGTTTGGAGCAATGACATCACACTTCCACACCTCATTGCTCTTCAAGAATATGACTCTTTCAATGATCCTCACGGATTTATCTTTAAGCTCAGAGGCGAATCCCTTACCCATCATTTGTCTACATACAGCTTTAAGAGATTCCACTGAAAGTTCCATTAAGTCTTTTTCCTCCATGCTCACCCTCTTCATCTTTCCTTGAACCACCATCCGGACAAAATTTGGATAAGCTGAGAATTCTGGACCCTTGTCCTCTGCTAGCTGCATTAACTGATCCCTGTACAGAATGCTTAGCTCCTCAGATTGAGAGTACTGAATTTTAGTCGCTAGCAAGAACAACTCTGACGCAGATCTTCTCATTATGAATTGGTCATCCACAAATAGGAAAGATGTTGGGACTCCTTCTACCAAAGACAAGATAACCTGCCACTCCTTAAGATTTGCATTGTATCCAACCCTGACTTTAGAAATTAATCTCTTCAAAGCATTTATATAGTCCCCAGTCATTGGATTCTGCAAATTCAAGTTGTAGAACAGATCATCTGCATCCTTGTTATGAACTCCTTTTGCACATGGTCCCATCATTATCTTCCTTGCTTCATCCCATTTCTGCCCTATCCTTCTTTTGTCCAGATCAACTTGAGGATTGGCTAGCCTTGCAAGCTCATACTCATACTGCTTCCCTTGTAGCTCCACCTTCTGTTCTAGGAACGCAGCATGTTCTTGCATCATCTTCATTTTATGGAACTGAGCTTGTTCCAAGGCTAACTGTTGAGACTGCAGGGTTTCTTCATCAACAGGATCTTCTTCAGGCATTCCGAAAGACATACCAGCACCTCCACCTTGTTCCTTCAAAGATCGCTTTACAGCATGTGCGAAAGGTACGTCTTCCATATCAGAATCTGAGTCTAGTACCTCCTGTACTGTGTCCTGATGACTCAGGTCAATAACTGGTTCATCTTCTTCAACCATTATTGCCTTACCCTTTCTCCTCCTCAGAGCCTCTTCAGCAACAGCAGGCTCAATTTCTGGTTCCTTAACAAGATCAGCGGGTTCTTCAATTTCTTCGATGTGAACTGCCTGCTGTCTCGTCTCCTTTCCACTCTCCCCCTTAGGTGAGTTATCCTGAGCTCCACCATGGTCTTCAGATCCACCAGCTGCATAGGAACCTCCAAAACCAGAACCAGAGGCTCCCGCTCCACTAGCACCACCTGCACCACCTGCTCCAGCATCGGGGGGAGGTTGTTCCGACTCGAAGCACTCCGGGGGCACAAAACTCCTGACTGCGAACATCATTCTACTGATCTCCACAATCATTGTATGCATTGTAGACTCCAATGCCCCCATCCTCTCATTGAGAGTGCTTCCCAAGACACCACCAGCATGGCCCAAGTCATTGACCTTATTTGTCAAATCATCAAAAGCTGTAGCTTGACTTGCCATTCTTGCTGCGTAGTCGTCTAGAGTCCTTTGGTTGTTTCCAATATTGACCCCGAACTGCCCCATTGTCTGCCCGAACTGCCTCATCTGATTTTCCATTGAAGTCATACGAGTATCAAAATTTTCAGTATTAAGGGACGGTGTTTGGTTTAGGTGACCTCGCTCTAATACGCGTTCTGTTGGTATTTGGCGCTCGGTTTCGGGCCTTAAAAATGAAGGTCCCTCTCTCCCTAACCTCTCACACACACTCCCTGTCTCACGCTCGTGTATGTCTTCAATGATTGATCCAAAAAGTGAAGCAGTACCTGCAGAAACTTGATAAGAAATGTTGTTGACAGTTATGGGATCAAATTCTGTTTGTTCCTGAGTTGGAATCTCAGTCTGAGAGGCTGCAAAGTGTCCTTGTACGACATCAGAACCGATCCTCTTTGCAGCATCAGTACGTACCGGTGAAGGTACGGCTGAAGTTCTTAATACTTCATGTCCTCTTGAAGCAACAGTATCATCAAGAGGCACATCATCCTGACCAAAATCAAAATCCCTATGTGCAGAATGTTCAAGGGGTGAACCACTCGCGTGAGGTGGAGTGGTTGCGTGTGACACGCTAGGGTTTGACTGTGGTTGTGAAGTAGCAGCGTGGAAAAGTTTGGCTTTCTTGCGAATAAGTTGCTGCTCTTCGGGTTCATTCTCCTCATCATCTTGTATAAATATACGTGCTGGTTTTCTGACTTCCGTTAACAGGGGTGATAAAGAATAGGAATGTGTATCAGACTCAGAGTCAGAAATATGGCTCTTACCCTGGGATAGATCCTGCGGATTAGCAGTCTCTCGGGTCGCGGAATCAGAAACATAGGAGGAGGAATGAATAGTATGCATAGAGAGATTACCTGATTGATTACCTTGTGCATCATCGCTTTCCTCATCCGGAATCTCATCAAATGCCTCAGCATGAACAGATGGATTTTGAGCATGTGATGAGACTTGTGATGATGCCTCCAAATTGGTAACTCCTGCATCATATCTAAGCCACATTTGAATATTTTCAGGAGTAGACATAGGTTTACCTTGATGTTTATCCTGATTTGCAATGGTTGCAAGTGACTTAGTGCCCATCCCTAGTGATTCAGATGTGGGGCTTCTGGCAAATCCCTGTCGAATAGCAAGGGCATCCTTCGGTATTAAGTCATTGATTAGCATTTGAAGAAACCGAGGAAACCAGCAGACGACATCAGTGGTAGAGAGGTCTCTGCTTGCAAGGGATCCCATTGAGGCCACTATCTCAGAGAGAACTATGCGTCCATAGTTTATATCCAGTTCTCTTGCTAGGGCTACTGCAAAGGTTTGCATGGGAATCGGAATTTGATGAAAGTCTTTTTCGCGTGCCCGAAAACATCTTGTGATGGCCTCGAAAAAGTAATTCCATTCCGCATGGAAGAATTGCTTTTGGATATTTCCCGTGATTGGGCCTTTTGTAGGATAACATCCAATTTCTTCAAAGAATCTGAGGCGTTCTGCAGCAGTAGGTTCTGGATCATAGGCATCTTTAATTGGGAATCCTAGAACTCTGTTGACAATTTGTTCTGTCACCTCATATTCCTGACCCGCTAAGGTAAACCTGAAACCGTAGGGGGTTGATTTACTCCCAAAAGTAACCGCACTAGTCCATAATTGCTGTAAAGCATCATGTACTAGTGTAGGTTTAGCAGTAAAAGCTTGGCTAGCTTTGGAATACAAATTGAAATCGTATCCAAAACTTAAACCGCGGGAGTTGATCACCAATTTCCGTAGAAATATTGTAAAAATTGTTTTTAGCAAGGGAAAATTGGTGAGCCATTTTGATTAAATGTTTTTTCTTTTAAAAGATGTGAATTTTTATTTTTATTTTGAAAAACAATTAATTTTCCGAATTACAAAATAGAATTGTAACCCTTTTAATTTTTCAAGAATACCAAACGGAATCTGAGAAATCAAACTACGGGATCCAATTCAACAACCAATTACTATTTCGTGTTTATACCAGTGGAATCGTGTGTGTTTATTGATGGAGAAAATGGAATCGCGTTTATGAACAGTACACAAACAATATGTGTTCGTGTGTATGTATATACGCGTGTATGGATGTTCACAAAACACACTAACACAAAGATTACTGTTAACACAGATAATAGCAGTCAACAAATCGGCAGTAATTCGTGATTAGTACGAGTTTAATCACAAAAACAAGGATCAAAGGTATGTAATTAGTAAAATCGCACTGTTCTTGTGAAACGGCTGCTGAAAATTAGAATTAGGTAAAGTGAATTAGGCATCGAGTTAGAGATGTATATATAGGTGAATGAGAAATGACAAAAATGTCCCTGTTAAAAAATGTGAAAAGTACTAAGTCCATACAGGGGACATCTAAGTCGAACTCTATCTCGAACTTTTCTATCTCGAACTTTTCTATCTCGAACATCAAGTCGAACTTCGAGATAAAGTTCGAGATAGAAGTTAACTCGAACAATTATGCACAAAGAAGCACTTTAACCAAAATTACAGCAGAAACTATAGGGAAATACTATCTTGAACATTATTGATTTGTAGTAAACTTGGAAAAACAGAAAATTCAAGATACTTTTCGAGTTAGAGTCTATCTCGAACATCAAGTCGAAATTCGAGTTGAGTTTCGAGATAGACTAAGAACTCTATCTCGAACATCAAGTCGAACTTCGAGATAAAGTTCGAGATAGACTAACTCGAAGTTAATCTCAAATTCTTTCCAAAATACTTCCTTGAATCAAAAAGTCCAGGGTAATTCAAGATATGTTTCGAGTTAGGAGTGTAACTCGAAAAATTCCCTTTAGCTTAACTGAGAACTCTATCTCGAACACCAAGTCGAAATTCGAGTTGAGTTTCGAGATAGACTAAGAACTCTATCTCGAACATCAAGTCGAACTTCGAGATAAATTTCGAGATAGACTAACTCGAAGTTAATTCTCAGTTCTTTTCAAAATATTCCCTTAATGGAAACCTCATCTCAACCTTAGAGATAAAATTCGAGATAGACTTTATCTCGAATATTTTGAAGATAGAACTAGGCACACTGGTAACTCGAACTCGAACTCTAAGTCGAATTTCGAGATGAATTTCGAGATAGGTACTAACTCGAAATTCTTCCCAGACTTAGAATTTTCAAAACTTCACCCTGGAAGCTCAAGTCGAAATTCAAGTCGAATTTCTACATGAGTTTCGAGATAGAGACTAACTCGAAATTTTGAAGATACTTAGAATAATTTGACAATTTTTCTTTGAAAAACTCAACAATTAATTTTGCCAAATTAATATAAATATCAATTCAAGGATTTTAATATATGACATAATTAAAACATTCCCTGATAATTCTAAGGCCTCTAATTACATGAAAAACACAGGTAAATTCATCTAAAAATCATGCAATATTTAGACTATTATGAATTTAACTCCCCCTATGATCATGCAATCTAACAAGCATAAATTCACAGATTTGTGCTATAAAAGACACTTAAAACACAATGAATTCATGCAAAATCACACTATATGCAACCTATAACAATCATTAATTAGGCATATTAAAGTCTAAGCACATAATGATTGATTAGCTTGCACATACAAACATAAACATGGATTTTACAGATAGAAGGCTTTACTAACTTGTGTTAAGCATTCCCAATTCACCAACCAACCTATTGAATGTTACTTCATCAAGAGGTTTGGTGAATATATCTGCAATTTGTTGCATTGTGGGCACAAAATGTAGCTCCACAGTCCCCTCCTCGACATGTTCTCTTATGAAATGATACCTGATGTCAATATGCTTGGTTCTTGAGTGATCTACAGGATTGTTGGTTATGGCAATGGCACTTGTGTTGTCACACATGATTGGAATTTTCTTGTGCTCCATGCCATAATCCTTCAATTGGTTCCTCATCCACAGTATTTGAGCTACACAGCTTCCAGCAGCAATGTACTCAGCTTCAGCAGTAGAAGTAGATACTGTATGTTGCTTTTTACTTTGCCAGGACACCAATCTTCTGCCAAGAAATTGGCAAGCACCAGATGTGCTTTTCCTATCAATCCTGCAACCTGCATAGTCTGAATCCGAATAGCCAATAAGATTAAAACCTGTATCTCTTGGGTACCAAATCCCTAGATTTGGTGTGCCCTTGAGATACCTAAAAATTCTTTTGACGGCTACGAGATGTGATTCTCTAGGATCCGCTTGGAACCTTGCACATAAACAAGTTGCGAACATTATATCTGGTCTACTTGCAGTTAAATAGAGGAGTGAGCCAATCATACCTCGATAGCTTGTGATGTCAACTGATTTACCTGATTTGTCTTCATCAAGCTTCGTGGCTGTTGCCATGGGAGTCTTAGCTGCTGATGCATCTTCTAGATTATACTTCTTGAGTAAATCTCTTACGTACTTGGATTGACAGATAAAGATACCATCTTTTCTCTGACTGATCTGTAATCCAAGGAAGAAGGACAGCTCTCCCATCATGCTCATCTCATATTTTTCCTGCATTAGCTTGGCAAATTTCTCGCACAAGCGCTCATTTGATGACCCAAAAATAATATCGTCCACATATACTTGAACAAGTATTAAGTCATTTCTCACAACTTTATAGAACAATGTTTTATCAATTACTCCCCTAACAAAACCATTTTCAATTAAGAATAGAGATAGGGTTTCATACCATCGCCTTGGGGATTGCCTGAGGCCATAGACAGATTTGAAGAGTAGATACACAAAATCTGCATGTTCTGGATCAACGAAGCCAGGCGGTTGTTCCAGATACACTTCTTCTTCTAACTCTCCGTTCAGGAAGGCACTTTTCACGTCCATCTGGAATACCTTGAAGTTCTTATGTGCTGCAAATGCCAAGAACATCCTGACTGCCTCAAGTCTTGCAACCGGTGCATAGGTTTCATCATAATCAATTCCTTCTCGCTGAGAATAACCTTTTGCAACCAAACGAGCCTTGTTTCGTGTTACAAGTCCGTTTTCATCCAGTTTATTTCTGAATACCCACCTAGCTCCAATTACGGATTTGTTCTTTGGTCGGGGTACCAGTTTCCAAACTTTCTGCCTTTCAAACTGATTGAGTTCCTCTTGCATTGCAATCACCCAATCAGCATCGCCAAGAGCTTCTTCTATTTCTTTAGGTTCAAGCTTGGATAAGAACCCAGAATATAAGGAGATATTAGCCATGTCAGCTCTTGCAGTTCTTCTACTAGTCACACCAGCATCTGGATCACCAATAATTAACTCAAACGGATGGTCTCTATTCCATACCCGTTCACCTGGAAATTGTCTAGATGATTCAGCTTGACTTTCTGAGTTGGGGTGCTGACTACTTTGAATATTTTCACTAACTCCCCCTGAGTTAGTGCCAGCTCCTACAGAACTAGAGTCAACTCGACTCGAGCCTTGAACAGTAGTCCTTGAGCTGCTATTTACTCCCCCTGAGTTGTTGCCGGTTGGTACTGAAGAAGTCTCTCCTGATCTTGTAGAATTAGCTTGTTCACTAGACTCAGGTTCTTCACGTACGCTTGGAACATTTAATGGAACAACCAACTCAGGTTCATCTTCAAGATCTTCTAAGTCCAGATTCTGAAATTTTAGGGACTCAGGTTCACTAGAATCTCTTGAAATTGATGAGAGTTTGGTATCGTCGAATCTGACGTTATAACTTTCAGTCACTTTTCGATCATTCACTAAGAACACTCTATAAGCTGCCACCACGTCTGTAGAGTAACCAACAAAGATTCCTTCATGAGCTTTTGCTGCAAACTTGCCTAGATTTTCATCATCTATAAGCACATAGCATTTTGCTCCGAAGACATGAAAGTATTTGATTGTTGGTCTTCTGTTGTTCATTAGCTCACATGGTGTCTTTTCTTTATCTTTTATGATCAAGGTTCTATTTTGAGTGTAACAAGCGGTACTCACTGCTTCGGCCCAGAAATACAAAGGAAGTTTTGAATCATACAACAAAGTTCTTGCTGCTTCAACCAAAGTTCTATTCTTCCTTTCAACTACTCCATTTTGCTGTGGAGTTCTCGGGGCTGAATACTGACGACGTATTCCCTTAGATACACAGAAGTCATTTAGCACTGCGTTTTTGAATTCAGTGCCATTGTCTGATCTAATCGTCTTCACAGTAAGTGTTGAAACATTCTCAATTTGAGTGATGTGATCAATGATTAAGAAAGGTACTTCGTCTTTCGTCATTGCGAACAATACCCATGTATACTTGGAGAAGTCATCCACGATTACCAAAGCATATCTTTTCCTAGACAAAGATAGGACATTCACTGGGCCAAACAAATCCATATGAAGAAGTTGTAGAGGCTCAGTAATACTAGAAATTTCTTTGCTTTTATGCGATGCTCGCTTCGACTTTCCCATTTCACAAGCTTCACAGAGTCCTTTCGGAGCGAACTCCATTTGAGGTAGATCTCTCACCAATTCTCGCCTCGCGAGAGCATTCATCGTTTTGAAGTTTAAGTGAGATAGCTTTTTGTGCCATAACCAGCTTTCATCATCCGAGGCTTTGCTGTAGAAACAGGTGACCTCATCCTGATTTGCTGAATCCATATCTGCAACAAAAAGATCTGCCTTTCGAACTCCTCTTAAAGCTAGTGAGCCTTCCTTGATGTGAGTGATTGAGACACCTTTCTTGTTGAAGACAATTTCGTAACCTTTGTCACAGAATTGACTTATACTCAACAGATTGTGCTTTAGTCCCTCAACATAGGAAATATCTTCAATGATGACATTGCCAGTTTTCAGTTTGCCATATCCCTTAGTCACACCTATGCTGTCATCTCCAAAGGTAACATAAGGGCCAGCCTTCATAACCAACTCTGTAAGCAGGGACTTATTTCCAGTCATATGCCTCGATGCTCCACTGTCTAGCACCCATATAACTTTATTTCTATTCTGCTTAATGCCCTCTGGTTCCTCTGATGTCTCAGCCATGAGCGCAAAGTTCGCTACATGAGTAACGTCTTCCTCATCTGAATCATCCCAAGCTCTTCCTTCTGTCACCAATAAAGCTCGTTTTCCATGTCTTTCCTTCAACAGTGCTTCATAGTTGCTTTTGAGAGCTTCAAATGTTTCTTTTGGATAAGTCTGTTTAGGCTTTTTGCAGTCCGAGGCAAAGTGTCCAGCTTCACCACAATTATAGCATTTGAACTTCATTTTGAAATCCAAAGGAGATTTGTAGCTGGTATTCTTGCCTTTTCCTTTGTAGCCTGACGAACTACCACCACCCTTAGCAGCCCGATAATAAGATGAAGATTTTCTCTGTGGTCGGTTGCTCTTTCTAAATCTCATGTTGCTGAACTTCCTTGCCATGTATGCCACGACACTATCGTCCATGTTGTCCAGCTCTTCTTGGGTGTAGTAGTCATCATCACTGTCAGATGCGCACTCGTCATCATTATCAACTTGATGTGGTGCAAGTGATGATTTAGGCTTTGCTGCAACCATTGCCTTCTTAGACTCTTCCTCATCAGCAACTAATCCTGATGCACTTTCTTTTGACTTTGAATCATTGTCCCATGCTTGATCTTGAAGCGTTTCCAGCTCATAGGTCTTTAATATTCCATAATACTCTTCCAGAGAAGTTGTATGCAAATCTCTGGTTTCTCTGATTGCGTAGACCCTATGCTCAATGCTTTTTGGCTGGTTCCTCAGATATCTCGTATTTGTTTCAACCATGGGGAGAGTCACACCTCTCAGATTCAAATCCAATACCAACTGACTGAATCGTAGATAGACTTCTGTAATGCCTTCTCCTTTCCGTATTCTAAAGGTGTCATACTCCATCTTGAGTATGAGTGTCTTGTTATTTCTGACCTCTGCAGATCCTTCCATGACAACTTCTATCTTGTCCCAAATCTTCTTCGCTGTAGTCAAACCTTTGACTATGTTGAACATTTCATGATCAAGAGATTCCATCAAGGTTTGTCGTACGGCAGTATCCAAAGCTATTTGCTCTTTATCAGCATCCGAAAAGTCCGCTGCCTTTTTGGGCTCAGACCGGGGTGCTATAACCACCCCTCCTTCCGTATGTGAAGGAATAACCACCATTGGAACAAATTTACCCTTGTCAAGGACTTCAAGATATTCAGGGTTAACAGTCTCTAGATATAGTCTCATTCTGGAAACCCACTCTTCATAGTGATCTCTGTAATTGCCAAGTCGAAATTTCCAAGTCGAAATTGCCAAGTCGAAATTGCCAAGTCGAAATTGCCAAGTCGAAATCACCAAGTCGAAATTGCCAAGTCGAAATTCTATGTAGAAATTCTCAAGTAGAAATTCTATGTAGAACTTTTGTCCTTAGAATAATTTTCTGCAGATTTCTTTAAATATTGAATAAACAATATTATCACTTTAACACTTTTTGACTTTGAATGCTTTACTCACCAAACCCACCTAACCCACATGCTAGGTACTGAGTATGTCTTTTACTTTCGGCCGAATAAAGTAAATCAAAAAGTCCAAAAACCACCTTTTTATTCTTTTACTATTGAAAAGGAGATCAAAAAGTTGTTGGGTTGTATTCTTTGATAAGAACAGATGATGAACACTCAAGAACACCAAATATGAACTAACCCAGATAAATTCACAAAAATTAATTAAAATACACCCAAGCTAAATAATCACACCTGGAGTATTTAAATAATTTTTCAGATGAGTTTTCACTACCAACGGATTAAAACACACTTTTCGAAAAAATGAAAAGTAGATCTGAAAAATGAAAACTCACGATTCTTCTACTCAACACAAGGATCTATGTTTTGTATGTTAAACATATAGCTCTGATACCAATTGTTAGGTCCAAATGTGTTGTAGAGGGGGGGTGAATACAACTTTTCGAATATGAGAGGCAATAAAAACGATGCAATAAATGAACACACAGATTCAAGGAATATATTTCTTTATATATAACTTGAAAGGGTTGCTACAACATTCATTACAAAGTATAACAGAAGTTGAGAGAGAAGTGAATGATACTAAGCTCTGTGAATGCACTCTCTCTTTTTCTCTTGTGTTTTTCTCTGGAATTGCTCTCTAACTAAAACATTACACAAGTACTTCTATTTATACTACATGTAATCTATGTCCTGTAGTCTTCAAAGACTAAGATGTACGTGGCCCAATGATGTCCACATAATTCTTGCCTTATCTTGAAAGCTTGGAAATCTGCCAATCAGAAGATGCCATGTGTCATGTTGAAGCTGCACCTAAGTAGAACTTCTACTTGAGAATTTCTACTTGGCTATCTCGAAATTCCTAAGTGGAACTTCTACTTGGCTATCTCGAAATTCCTAAGTAGAACTTCTACTTGAGAATTTCTACTTAGCCATCCAGAACATTT
Source organism: Saposhnikovia divaricata (assembly GCA_036435485.1). Taxonomy (NCBI): domain Eukaryota; kingdom Viridiplantae; phylum Streptophyta; class Magnoliopsida; order Apiales; family Apiaceae; genus Saposhnikovia; species Saposhnikovia divaricata. The sequence goes on from CM071596.1 coordinate 59,451,076, forward strand.
AGTACTTAGAAAATATTCTGGTCTTCAACTTGAAACTTCAATGCACATCTTGAACTTGTGATATCTTCATGTCTTCTTTATTCTTCAACAAGCTCTTGAACATGGTTCTTTATTACTGACATAAACTTGCTATCAATGTCCTGACACTTGATGCATTGGTCTGGTTCATAAGTGACTAGTCTTGATAGTGTTTCTGCTTCTTGAATAAATTACCATATTCACTGAATAACTTGGCTTTCCAATATTTGCTTTCCTTCTTCTTCACTTGAAATCAATTGGTCTTGTTGATACTAATAGTTATGATCTTGATTCTTGATTTATCAAATCACTGAGGCATGAACAACTTTGACTTGAACTTCTCTCAATGATTTCTTCTTGGCTTGATCATAGTTAGCATGTTTAATTGTATCAATTACCTTGTCTTCATTTAGTGTTGATTTCTTGTGACTTCCTGTTCTTGATTGTCTTCTGGTTAAGTATCTTTTCCTTTAGTTTGAGTTACATTAGTTATAGTGTTACAAGTTTATACACTCTGCCTTTCAATACTACATAGATTTTAAAATATGAAGCCCGACTCACAACTCGTATAAATTGTATAATTATACATACTCATTCCAAGAAATGATTTTTTTAATATATATTTTAGGAAAATTTTGACGGCATCCCCTTTATACGGGGGACTGCCAGTCGGGATACAGCAGACACAACCAACGTAATCATCAATTAACAATTAAATCCATATTTCAAATAACGTTCCCAATTCATTATAATCTCAATCCATTACAGTTTAAATAATTAATACTAAATCGATAATAATAACAATTTATTAGATAATTAACAAATATTAAATATTAAACAATTTTTGGCTCAGAAAATAATCATCATCGCCAAATTTCCCGACTCAATTTAATATCATCGTCGAGGGCAAAATCTCGAGGGTTCCCATATATTTAGGGCTTCCGACTCGAGACTCCGCACATATAATTTTATTTGGACAATTACAATTAATCTCATGAAAACAGTCAAAGTATTGATTAAATCCTCATATGTTCTGAAATGCCAAAGCCACCATATTCGAACATGAATTAACAGGACTCATCAACATTGAGCCAACAACAACAATTACTCGACCACATAACCACAAACAGGAACATGATCGAACCACAATTAAACAGAGTAATGGACATAGCAGTAGTACCAAATTGATACTAACTCAACACAAGGAATTTTACACCCCGAATTGGCAGGATTTCAAGGCTCAATAACCGGCTTTTTAATCACATCAACACAACAAGGACAACAGCAAGAACAGTACAGGGAAAACGAAATGGGGAAGGGGGAAGGAACCGGTTAAAACAAGAGAAGCAACACACCCACACAGTAATTTGTACCACACATACGCTGCACACAACGCAGCACATATACGAACACATATAAGCACAGCCATAACAACCTCTGTAAACACTTGCTTCGAGCTATCAACAACACAAGGGAACGATCCAAGAAAGCTTAAAACAGAGCTACACTGGTGGTCGAAGGTTCGACCGAGAGAGATGCTATGAGAGATTGACTAGGGAGAGAGGGATCGAATGAGATTAGAGAGGGGAGAGAAGTCTCTAGAATGGGTCAATTGAACTGAACCTGGGAAATTAGGGATTTAGGGGGGGGGGTTAAATGAATTTGGGGGGTTTTTAAAAATAACTCACAATTTCTTTTCTAAATGATGCTAAATTAATCCCTAATTTCACAATAAAAATAAAATAGGGTGGAATATTAAAATTTAAAGTTTTAAAATGAAGTATGAAAAAAATTACGATCACCCACATATTTTTAAAATATTTTTAGGATCAAAAACGAATTAAATACGGATTTTACAAGATTAATCCATAAAATGAAACATAATTCATAAAAATCATTTTAAAATCCTTAAAAATCAAAACAAATCCATATAATATTTTTAAAACTCAAATAAACTAATAAAGTTAATAATACAAAAGATTTCATAATTTTTACTAATTCCGATGATTTTATAAAATTCTCAGAAAGTAAATATAACAATATTAATTAGGAAATAAATTCCAAAAACATAATTAAAAATAGTCGGGCTTACATAACATATATAAAACATCAACCAAACCTCCAAACATTATTCCACAATATAATACTTCCTCAATCAATTCACACACCACATAATTTATTTAATATAAAATAGATAACTTTTAGTAATTAAATATTCTGAACTTTCTAAGGCGTTATAACCTTCCCCCCTTAAAAGGATTCTGTCCCCAGAATCTCACCTAAGAGAATAATTGAGGGTACTTTTCCAGCATATCGCTTTCCAACTCCCAAGTTGATTCTTCCACCTTGGGGTTTCTCCACAAAACTCTCACTATAGGAATTGTCTTATTCCTCAAAACCTTTTCTTTTCGATCTAGTATTTTGATAGGCTGCTCCACATAAGATAAATCTGGCTGAATCTCTATCGGCTCATATTCAATGACATGTTTAGAATCCAGATGGTATTTCTTAAGCATGGATACATGGAACACGTTATGGATATGTTGCATATGAGGCGGTAAAGCTAGCTCGTAGGCGACTTTCCCGACTTTCTTCAATACCTCAAAAGGCCCAACAAATCTTGGACTTAATTTTCCCTTCTTGCCAAATCTTACCAACCCTTTCCACGGAGATACTTTTAACAGTACTTGTTCTCCTTCTTCGAACTCCATATTCTTTCTGGCCAAATCAGCATACTTTTTCTGTCGATTCTGAGCCGTCACTAACCGTTTCTGAATAAGTTGAACTACTTCCTTGGTTTGCTGAACTAACTCAGGTCCGAGTATCTTTCGCTCACCAACTTCTTCCCAGTATACTGGAGATCGACACTTTCGTCCATATAACGCTTCATACGGTGGCATACCGATGCTAGCATGAAAGCTATTGTTGTATGAAAATTCCACTAACGGCAAGTGTTCATCCCAACTTCCTGCAAAATCCAACGCACAAACTCGGAGCATATCTTCAACTGTTTGAATCGTTCTCTCACTCTGTCCATCAGTCTGAGGATGGTAAGCAGTACTCATTTTTAATTCAGTGCCCAAACATTCTTGAAAACTTCTCCAGAATCTCGAATTAAATCTTGGATCTCGATCTGAGACTATTGATACTGGAACTCCGTGTCGCACCACAATTTCTTTTATGTATAGATGAACTAATTTGTCTAATGAAAACCTCTCATTTATTGGGAGAAAGTGTGCAGATTTCGTTAAGCGATCAACAATTACCCAGATAGCATCATGGTTAGCTCTCGTCCTCGGCAATCCAACCACAAAGTCCATTGCAATATGTTCCCATTTCCACTCGGGAATCTCTAATGGTTGTAGCATCCCACTTGGCCTTTGATGTTCTGCTTTTACTTTCTGACAGGTCAAACACTTACTCACCCATTCGGCAATATCTCTCTTCATATCCGGCCACCATAAGTTTCTTTTCAAGTCTCGATACATTTTCGTACTTCCTGGATGAATCGAATATTTCGAGCTGTGGGCTTCCTGTAGAATCTCATTCTTCAACTCTGTCACATTGGGTATCCAAATACGTGAAGAAAATCTCAATATCCCATTGTCATCTACCTGTGTACATATCTCCTCACCTGTTAACTTGTTCACATCCCCGCTCATGACTTCCTCCTGGCATCTGCGAATCTTTTCTAGTAATTCTGGCTGAAACGTCATAGTGTACACCGTATCTGTACTACTTGCAGGCATACATACCTCTATCTCCAATCTTTCAAACTCTTTGTATAATTCCTCAGGCATTGTCAACATACTGATTTTCTCCTTCCTACTTAAAGCGTCCGCCATCACGTTCGCCTTCCCAGGATGATAGTTGATGGTACAATCATAATCCTTGAGTAATTCTAACCATCTTCTCTGTCTCATATTTAACTCTTTCTGGGTGAAAATATACTTTAAACTCTTGTGGTCCGTGTAAATTTCACACTTTTCCCCATACAAATAATGTCTCCAAATCTTCAAGGCAAAAATAATCGCGGCTAATTCTAAGTCATGAGTAGGATATTTCTGCTCGTGAGGTTTCAATTGTCTCGAAGCGTAAGCAATTACCTTACCGTGCTGCATTAGTACACATCCCAAACCTTTGTGAGATGCATCACTGTAGATCACAAAATTTCCTTTTTCATCTAGAAGTGTCAATACAGGTGCAGTCACCAATCTCTTCTTCAATTCCTGGAAACTTTCTTCACACTTCTCATTCCACACAAACTTTTCATTCTTCCTTGTCAACTTTGTTAGTGGGGTGGCTATCTTCGCAAAGTCTTGAACAAATCTTCGATAATATCCCGCCAATCCTAAGAAACTTCGAACTTCTGTGGGTGTTTTAGGTCTGTCCCAATTCATCACGGCTTCAATTTTAGCAGGATCCACCTTAATCCCTTCACTGCTGATGACATGCCCTAAAAACTGCACTTCTTTCAACCAAAACTCACATTTGGAAAACTTCGCATACAGTTTCTCTTTCCTCAACGTTTCTAAAGCTATTCTCAAATGCCCTGCATGCTCTTCTTCGGTCTTCGAGTATATCAAAATATCGTCTATAAATACAATCACAAACTTATCCAAATATTTCTTGAAGACTCTATTCATTAGGTCCATGAACGCTGCTGGTGCATTAGTTAGCCCAAAGGCCATCACTAAGAATTCGTAGTGCCCATACCTAGTCCGAAACGCTGTTTTTGGAACGTCTTCCGATCTAATCTTTAATTGAAAATATCCTGACCGCAAATCAATCTTCGAGAAACAAGTTGCTCCTTTTAATTGATCAAATAAATCGTCAATTCTTGGCAAAGGGTATTTATTCTTAATGGTCAACTTATTTAGTTCCCGATAATCGATACACAATCTCATACTTCCATCCTTCTTCTTTACAAATAATACCGGAGCTCCCCACGGCGATACACTAGGCCTAATAATACCTTTCTCCAGAAGATCTTGTAATTGAACTGCCAGTTCCTTCATCTCTACAGGTGCCATTCGATAAGGAGCCTTTGACACGGGTTCAGTTTCTGGGGCTAAATCGATGGTAAATTCTATTTCTCTATCCGGAGGTAAACCGGGAAGTTCATCCGGAAAAACATCAAGAAATTCATTCACCACTGGAATTTCCTCTATCTTAGGCACCTCTTGACTAATATCCATAACATAAGCCATATAGCCCTCGCATCCTTGCCTCAACAACCTCTTTGTTTGAATGATCGACAAAAATCTCCTAGTCTGCCTCTGACCCCTAAAGGTAACTTCTACATTATCAGAGGGTTTAAGGATCACCTTCTTATTCTTACAATCAATTTGGGCATTATTCTCTGTTAACCAATCCATTCCTAAGATAACATCAAATTCACCTAACTGAAAGGGTATCAAATTAGCGTAAAAACAATGCCCTGAAATATCAATCTTGCAACGAGGACACACTTGAGTAACCGGAATTCGTTCTGAATTAGCTATTTCTATAACTATAGCCTCACGTAACATGCATACCTCACAATTTAACCTTTGAACAAATTCTTTGGATATAAAGGATTTCGTAGCCCCGGAATCAATTAACACTTTAGCTTGAACAGAATTTACAGGGAGCGTACCTGCTACCACATCCGAATTCTTAATAGCTTCGTTCAGAGTCATGTTGAAAGTCCTCGCCACTGGTCTGACACTCGCTGTTGGGGGTGCTTCAATGGCTTGCAGTATCGGATTAGCCAGAACTGGAGGTTTCATTACAGGTACTTTACAGTATCTCATTATATGCCCTGGCTTCCCACAACGGTGACACACAATTCCTGCCTTGCATTCCCGAGCATAATGACCTTTTTGATTACATTTGAAACACGTCACCTCCAACTTTGTACACACCCCCGGATGCCTTTTCCCACAAGTCTTGCACTCTGCCAAGGGTGGCCTAACCAATTTCTGCTGACTCGCATCTTGAATTCTATTTCCTTGGCCCCCATTCCCTGATCCCGGCTTCTTAGGGTTCCCATACTTTCCTGGCTGGAATCCTGGCTTTTTATTTGGCACATTCTGAGAACTGCCTTGCTCTTGTCGTTCCCCCACTGACCCAGCCTTTCTTTTCTTTCCTTCTTTTTCCTTGAAGTATAATTCGCTTTCTCCTTCAGCTATCATGGCCTTCTGCACCACCGCTGCATAAGTCTCCAGCTCCAAAACTGCTAGTTTAGTACGAATCCATGGTTTCAGTCCTTGTTGAAACCTCTTAGCCTTCTTCCTCTCCGTGTCCACATAGGCCGGAGCAAACCTAGCTAGTTCAGTAAACTTGGTTTCATATTCTGCCACCGACATTTTCTCCTGTTTCAACTCCAAAAACTTCATCTCCATCTGGTCTTTCATATAGTCGGGGAAATACTTTTCCAAAAAATAGCTCCGTAAACCTTTCCCAAGGAATCACCTCAGTAGCTTCCAACATCTTCACCGACTCCCACCAGTAAGTAGCTTCATTCTTCAAGAAATAACTTACATATTCGGTTTGTTTGTCTGCTGGGACCCCCACCAGTGCAATAGCTTTTTCCATTTCTTTTAACCAAGATCTCGCCTCCACCGGGTCCGCTGTTCCTTTAAACTCAGGAGGTTTAACTGCCTGGAAAGACTTAAAAGTAACCACCGAAGGAACAGGTGGCTGCTGCTGCTGCTGTTGCTGTTGTTGCTGTTGTTGCTGCTGCTGTTGCTGCTGTTGCTGTTGTTGCTGCTGCTGAGCCAACAACTGCTGCTGTAATTGCTGTTGTTGCTGTGCTAGAGTAGCAGTCTGCTGAACAAGAGTTTGTAATATTTGTGCTAAGGCAGGGTCCATCTGACCAACAGGAGGTGGATTAGCTTGTTCACCCTGATCGGTGGTTCGGGTATTTTGTTTCTTCTTTTTCGGAGGCATATTTCTGAAATCAATGAACAATTATATTAAATTCAAGTTCAGAAAATAATAGCTCGAAATGATCCAACTTAAACAAACAATGCATATATTACTGAAAAGTAAATCGAGGTCTCCAACCAATATTCCGGTCAACAATTGATTCACAGGGTGCAATAGGATATCAATCCAAGGTTACACAAGGTATTCACAAACGTTCAATAGGTACCATAAAGAAACAATAGTCATAATGCTAAGATCAAACATAGTATCGAAAGTAAAAACAATGCTAGAAGGAAATGGTGCTGAAAGTAAATATGAAACGAGCAGTAAATAAGATGCTTATGTAAATGACAGTATAAGGAAATTTAACACAGTTCTGCAAAAGTGATAATGATATATATAGATAGATCTGATACAAGCGTAAGAACAACGCTTCGGTAAGGGTACAAAATAATACTAAAAGAGGAGACTGCTAGCATCTAGTCACAGTACAACAGATATATACAACAAAACTGGTTGCACTGCAAATCCCGACGTACTACTACTACCCACTACACCATAAACAGCCTACAGTAACACCAAAAAAATGTTACAGTAGGTACATTATATGTTACCTTAGGCCCATAAAGTAGCTAAGGTAACATTTTTCTGGTGATAGCTCTCAGCATGTTGCCTTAGGTGTCTAAGGTAACATCTTTGATCCCTAAGGTAACATGCAGTTTTATGTTACCATAGCTTCCTATAGTAACAAAAGTGAGGGTTATGGCAACTTAATACATATGTTACCTTAAAGGCCTGGATTGTTTTTAAAAAGAGTGGGGCCCACAATGGGGACCACAGTCGGGACCACAGTGGGGACCACAGTCTGGACCCCAATGGGGACCACTGTGAGCCCCACTGTGGGCCCCACTTTTGTTGGCAAAGTTGTATGGCCTATTGTAACATCTTTTATGTTACATTAGCTATTATGTAGCAACATTTCTGTAAGCTAAGGTAACATTTTTTCCAGAAAAACATGAACAAAATAGCACACAAATTAACATGCTGTTCATTTCAAATCCAACACCACATTACATAATTATGATTAACATGCTGTTCATTCCAAATCCAACACCATTCTAAAATTACATCCATAATCCAAACATACAACCAATTCCTAAACATTCTAAACCAATTCACTACTACATAGTGAATATACTAATAATTCACAAACTTAATTAGAACCAACTAGTTAACATCCATACTTAATAGTAGCCAAAGTTAATCAAAAAATATCATAATTTCGTCGTATAGTAGAAGGCACCGAGTATTGGCGGCCATTTTTTCTCTCTTGATCTTTTCCAACTGCTGGAGTCATTCCCTTATGCTTGGAATTCAGGTTCTAGTTGGTTTGTACTTGTCTTGAATACTGCAAGAACAAAAATAAAATGAAATCAGTCCTACATCTAAAGCTCTAACTTTAGCGTAATAATATGTTTGCATTTGAACATCAAAAAATAGAAGAAATAGTAACAAGGACAAGACACAAACACATACTGACAACTGCCTCACCTTGAGGTTGTAAAATCACGGAAAATCAAAACAGAAGCCTCTGTAGCTTCATTTGCAAAATACTTGTATAGTTCAGAATTCTTCAGATATAAATCTGGAAAATCAGTCCAGATTTATTGTGATAAATACCGGATATGGTGTGATAAATTTCTTCACATATTTAAGAACATTTGAATGTCCGAACACACTAAACAGATAACATTATCATATTATTCAAGTATGAAACAAATGCACGTAAAGGAACATGCAAACAATTCATTAAATCTGATCAGCCTAAAAACTTTAAAAATATTCCCTAGCTAATGTTCGTTTGTTCTTTTTACCGGATACCATTTTTTTGTACAAACTCTTACTACAAAAAAAAAAAAGACTAGTCAGGCTTATATATTCCTTCATTCCATGATAGATAAACTATGAAATTAAAGTGTAACTGGTGATTAAAGTGTAACTGGTGATTAGATATTCCTTCATTCCATGATAGATAACCTTAAAAAGTATAAACAATTCATATATAGTATCTATCATTTAAAATGCTACAGCCTTTTAAATATGATTGATTTTGATTCAGATGAGCTGTAGATACATTTGAAGCAACTATCTTACAAAGAAAACGCTAGATTACCGTATTAGGAAGATATGTTCTAGTTCCACCACGATATTAGTATCCATCATTAAAGATCTCAAAATATATACCTCTACTTGGTTGTAGTCAGTTATAACAGCTTCATACAAGTTATACCTCACAATTTTTTGCTTCTTTCCCTTGACTCGTGAGATAGGTCCTCGTCTTGCAGCTGATGAAGAAGGCTGGTTCTGTGCAGCCACTATTGGGTGAAAAGGAGATGGTCCGCCAAAAGATTGAGAAGGTACTGATTGGTTTAACTTTTGTTTCTTGCGAGATGCTGAGACAGAGGGACTGGGTACTGGATCATGAACAGCTTGACTATGTAAGCCAGGTTGAATTCCACCACCCTGTCTCCACTCCCTAATGGTGCCACAAAAGTTAATAATTAAGTAGCATGTCTTTAGATATGCTAAGTGACTGTATGTGAAACACTATGATAACAACTGTGAGAAGAACAACTAATCCTTATTCATTAAAATTCTTACCTCCACATTCTGGAAACAATAGCATTTAGCTCAACTTTACTAGAATCAGATAGTTACATGTACTTTTTGTCGCTGCATTGAAACTGCCGGCAACACTGTTGTACTGTTCTCGTAATCATTATTCCCAATCCAATACAAATACCATCAAAGTTGTTATTCAGGTACAAACTTTAATGAATTGAAACAATTCCACCAGGCCTTGACATTCAACAAAGAAAACAAATAAATCAAACTTACTCCTCATGACCATGTATAAAGTAGAAACTAAGCTAAATCTTATATTTGACTAAGCTAAATCTATCAATTTTTAACAATAAGAACAAGATAAAACAGATTATTGAGGATATTATACACAAATTTTTCTATCGACAATCTATGATATATGTCAGCTGAGATATTACTAATTGACTTTTAACTTTTGATTAAATTATACCAGGCACATAATCAAAAACTTTTGTGCCCAGAAGATGCAATTAAAATATCTCACACGTATACTTCTTGTCTTTAATTACCTGAATTCATTAAACATATCAGATTGTTTAATCTACAAAGTCCGATACACACACATCATATACATAAAGAGACAGAGAGTAATAGAAAGGGGTATTTTATCACATAACATGCAGGCTCATACATCCCAAAAATGGCAATAACGTGGATCAGGATCCATCCTATGCATTATAGAGTACCAATAAAATGAGCAAGATCCTGAAGAAAAAGAACTCTGGAGATATACCCTGCAAGACAAGAGCCATTTTAACCGAACATTAAGGCACCGAGTACTCTGTATTTTTTTTAACTAACTTCTGACTGGATTAAGATTCCTGTATTTTTTCAAACAAGTATAAAGGGGAAGTACCAGTGCCCCTGCTAGGAAAGCCATGGATTTCTCACTCCAAGAGAAAAGCGTTCAACTTTATATCAAATGCACAAAATTGTCAATTAAGAGAACAAGTGTCAAGACAGATAACATAATGTCTACTACACTGAAGAAAGAAAAGACATGAAGATATTAATTAGCATACATCTGGCTGTAAGGTCATACACAAAGGACAAAAAAGACTATGATCTGTAGAAATATAAATTTGGAACTTGCTGACAATGTGTACAACCTTTAGATCATAGCACAAAACAAGTATCCTTACTTGCAAAAAAAACAAAACAATGAGGAAGTATCACTCCATTTTATACTAAGCAACAAACAATAATTTCTGACAGTTAACGAAGTGCAAGATCTTATACAATTTTAAGTGTGCTACTCGTTAGCCAGATAGGAGTGTTTTTAGGCCAATAACTAAATTAGTCTTGGTTGATTTCATCATGTACTCATCTATATAGTTATAAGACAAATTTGCCCAAAAAAAGACATCCATATAATATAATAAAGAAAATTAAAAGACTTACCTCTATGAGAAATATCCAGAAGTGTCATGCTGCCCTGCTAAAAATAATGAGTCTACAGAAGTGTGCTACTCTTGAGTCTACAGAAGATTTACAAAATTGTTAAAAATAATGAGTGAAGAAAAGAGAAAATAATTCTGAAACGGATGAGAGAATTTCTAGCTAAGAAATTAATTTCATTAATAATATTAATTTACAAGTAAGAAGCATTCACTAAAGGTACTCCAATTTCTTTCACATGCCGTTTTACACTTCAAATGCAATTGCTTTAATTTTGTATATACGTTGACATTGTTAAAGTAGAGGTGCAAATTAATGTATAGCACAGGGCACAAACCTTTTTAAAAACTGCACTTACAATTTGCAAACAAGATAGCGGCAGGCTCATCGCAAGGTGAAAATACCGACACAGTCATCATCAAAACAGCATTATAAGTTCCACAAAATATGTAATTATGATACCAAGAAATTGAGTTAATATACCAGATGAATTGTCCGTAGTTTCAACTAACTTGTCGACAGGCTCATCGGACGGTTCCTGAATCACAACTTTCTTCTTTTTCTTCTTCTTAGAGGGATCAAAGGGGGCAATCTAAAATTTAAGTAATTAAAATAAAAATTCAATTAAAACAATCACTAGTAATTTAATAGCTCAAGAAATTGAAAGATAAAGGGATAGAGATAATAACTTACATCAGCAGACTCTTCCTTGATAGGGTTAACATTTTCATCATCAGCTGTGTGTGGTCTGGCGTGCTGTCGTTGAAACAAAAAGGATGGAGGAACTGTGCTTAGTGAACTAAAAGAGGGGTAATTCCATTAGATGGACAAACATTTGAAATGATATTTCACATAAAATTAGCGAATGGAGTCTTCAGCAAAACACAGAGACCGAAGTAGTTAAACACGACCTTCAATTTTCTAGACAATCCCACAATAATACCACAATAATACTCCCATTCACTAACCCAATCCCACTCCACTAAACCAAAAGAGGGCTATATTCCTCTAAATCGAAGCCCGAAATCTACTAAACCAAAGCCCCAAATCTGAATCCCCAGCCGAAGAATCCCTGAAATCGAAAAGAGAGATCAATTAGTCGAAGTTTAAAATTAACTAGTGAAGAAATCGAATTGATTGAACTCAAAACGAAGAACCCCTAATTTGAAAGAGCCCCAATTTGAAGAAGTTTAAGCCTCAAATACGTATTAATATGAAGAAAATTACAAAGAAATTGAGGGAAATAGTTTTAGGAGAGAGGGGGAGAGAGTTTTATGAAAGAGATGGAGACTCGAGGGAGAGAGACAGTGAGCGCGAGAGAGTTATGTGTTGTTAAGACTGAAATTTTTAATCTGGGCGGCGGGCGCTAGTTTTTGCCGCTCCGAAATTTCACCTATTTGCGTACCATTTAATATTATTATAAATATATTATTAATTTTTGATTTTTTTAGAATTTTTCTTTTTAAATTTAATAAATAAATAGAATCTGAATAATAATAATTATTATTATATTTAAAAATAAAAAATCATTTACTTGGTAAACTTTTACTTTTTATAAAAATGAAATATTTTAAAGGTAAAAATGATTTTTAAATAATTAAAAAAAATTGGTTAAAAAATTATAAATTGAGTTTATGAATGTTCTAAGGTAACATATCATGTATGTTGCTAACATTCAACACTTTAAAGCTAAAGTAACATCATATTTGTGTCTAAGGTAACACAAAAAACAAAATGTTATAGTAGGTCCAAAGTTACATGCTAAGGTAACATAATTTAGCAACACGCATGAAAAATATGTTCCCGTAGGTCATATATGGCGTAGTGACCCTAATCATCACTGGTCATCATCGTCATCCGACTCCCCCCGCCAAGCTGATCCCAGAATGCTCTCCAGCTCTGCCGTCACCAGACCTAGAGTCACCTGCTGTGTCACGAATGCCGGCTCATCTCGGGATCTAATCCGTCCCCGCCTAATGACAACACGTCTAAGAGCTCGTACTCGCCTCCGGACATCCTCCAGCTCAGCTACCGCTCTATCTCGATCTCTAGCCCGGTCCTCCTCCCCAGCCCTCATAGCCCTCAACTCTGCCATCTGCCCTAAGAGATAGTCCCTCTCTCGGGCCACTCGCTCGTACACATGATATGGAACAGGCTGAGGAGTATACTGATATGCTGGCCCATTCACCGAGCCCTGCGATCCTACGAACGGCTGCATAACCCCTGGGGAAATCTGCCGCGGTACAGAAGCCCCTCCTTCCGGATCCTCGTCCGGGTCTGAATCGGACAGAAGCAGGTGCCTGAAGTATACATATATATATATATATATATATATATATATATATATATATATATATATATAATTAGACTTCCTATCTCTCACGAAACAATCCTAACCTTTCTCATAACTCTACCCCGACTCCCCACCTAATTGTTTCAGTGACTGTGACCTGTGGCTCTGATACCAACTTGTAACACCCTCACTTGCCAACAATAATAATAATAACTTTTATACTCAATTAAACATTAATATAGAAGAAATTTTAGAAATTTCGGCATGATGTAATCATAAACCGAACTAACCACCTGCTCAAACAACTACGTATAACTAAAACAGTCCACAAGCGCATGTTATACTAAACCATAAGGAAATAAAACCATAACAGCCCAGACCGCTCACAGGTCACTGTATGAAACAACTACCAATAGCTATTACAACCCAGAACTGAATCAAATAATATACAACCCATTTAATGTGATAATCTGCCTAATAATACAGACATAATATAAACAAAGATATATGCTCACTACCCATCCAACCACCTCGACCCTCTGACTGCCTCGGTGACTACCCCAACCAGACGGGCCACTTCTTCTAGACATCTCCAGGCTTAGCTGAGGAAACAGAATTAGCAAGCAAGTGAGCCAAAGTGCTCAGCAAGTATATATATATATGAAATTAAAACATCAACAACTGACATGTCTGCAAGATTGTCAAGAATTAACAATCAACAATATATAAGCTCAATTGAAAGTTCATCTTTTGTCTGAATCATAAAGTAGAAGCGGATTGGACTATCATGCATTTTATAAATAAAACAATTATAAGGTTAGGCTGCTGATCAGTCACGCACTAACCCCGGACAAACGCACACAGCAATGTCCTTAATGGATCCACGGCACACATTGGCCTTAATAATTCCTGACCACGAATCTGGTCCGACCCTTACGGTCCACATTTTAAAAAAACTAACAGTCCAATCCTAACTAGACATCAGGTGTCGGAACAATCGACCACCTCAACTGCCAAACACTCTGGACACTTTCGTTCCAGGTCAACATCCAAATCTCGCAAAGTAAAATAAGGTCGGGGAATTTCTGAGTTAGATATCGACAAGTTCAATATATATAAAGGGGTATTGATTTAGGTCAAGCCACTAAAAGGATCAACGTAAACAATATAACCGATTCGGGGTATAACAATTGAATATTCGAAATTAATGGAAATTAACAGAACAGTTATATCAAGGATAAATCAACGAGTATAAGAATCAAGTTATGATAATCATAATTCACTTGAAAGATAAGTGAAGTGGTTTACTTGCAAGAGAGGTGGAACAATATGCTTGCAAGGGATATGGATGTAATCAATTCACTAAAAGAATCAACAATTCAGTAGAATCAATTCGGGGTATAACAATTATGTATTCGAAATTTCGGGAAATTAACAGAACAATTATAGCAGGAATAATTCGAATGAACAAATGAATCAGGTTTTATAATCATAACTCATTTAAAAGATAATTGAAACAATTTACTTGCCTTAACTAGACAATCACAGAATCCGAAGTGTCTTTACGTCCTCAGCTTTAGCCTTCCCTTTATCCACGGAATCTACACACAATATAACACTATTTTAGAATCCTGCTCAAAATTCACTAATCAAAGTAAACATTCCACTTAGTCTACCCCTGCGAATAGTTCCCTAATTTATGTTTATTTAATCATATAATCACATTGACACATACTACATAGATTTTAAAATATGAAGCCCGACTCACAACTCGTATAAATTGTATAATTATACATACTCATTCCAAGAAATGATTTTTTTAATATATATTTTAGAAAAATTTTGACGGCATCCCCTTTATACGGGGGACTGCCAGTCGGGATACAGCCGACACAACCAACGTAATCATCAATTAACAATTAAATCCATATTTCAAATAACGTTCCCAATTCATTATAATCTCAATCCATTACAGTTTAAATAATTAATACTAAATCGATAATAATAACAATTTATTAGATAATTAACAAATATTAAATATTAAACAATTTTTGGCTTAGAAAATAATCATCATCGCCAAATTTCCCGACTCAATTTAATATCATCGTCGAGGGCAAAATCTCGAGGGTTCCCATATATTTAGGGCTTCCGACTCGAGACTCCGCACATATAATTTTATTTGGACAATTACAATTAATCTCATGAAAACAGTCAAAGTATTGATTAAATCCTCATATGTTCTGAAATGCCAAAGCCACCATATTCGAACATGAATTAACAGGACTCATCAACATTGAGCCAACAACAACAATTACTCGACCACATAACCACAAACAGGAACATGATCGAACCACAATTAAACAGAGTAATGGACATAGCAGTAGTACCAAATTGATACTAACTCAACACAAGGAATTTTACACCCCGAATTGGCAGGATTTCAAGGCTCAATAACCGGCTTTTTAATCACATCAACACAACAAGGACAACAGTAAGAACAGTACAGGGAAAACGAAATGGGGAAGGGGGAAGGAACCGGTTACAACAAGAGAAGCAACACACCCACACAGTAATTTGTACCACACACACGCTGCACACAACGCAGCACATATACGAACACATATAAGCACAACCATAACAAACTCTGTAAACACTTGCTTCGAGCTATCAACAACACAAGGGAACGATCCAAGAAAGCTTAAAACAGAGCTACACTGGTGGTCGAAGGTTCGACCGAGAGAGATGCTATGAGAGATTGACTAGGGAGAGAGGGATCGAATGAGATTAGAGAGGGGAGAGAAGTCTCTAGAATGGGTCAATTGAACTGAACCTGGGAAATTAGGGATTTAGGGGGGGGGTTAAATGAATTTGGGGGGTTTTTAAAAATAACTCACAATTTCTTTTCTAAATGATGCTAAATTAATCCCTAATTTCACAATAAAAATAAAATAGGGTGGAATATTAAAATTTAAAGTTTTAAAATGAAGTATGAAAAAAATTACGATCACCCACATATTTTAAAATATTTTTAGGATAAAAAACGAATTAAATACGGATTTTACAAGATTAATCCATAAAATGAAACATAATTCATAAAAATCATTTTAAAATCCTTAAAAATCAAAACAAATCCATATAATATTTTTAAAACTCAAATAAACTAATAAAGTTAATAATACAAAAGATTTCATAATTTTTACTAATTCCGATGATTTTATAAAATTCTCAGAAAGTAAATATAACGATATTAATTAGGAAATAAATTCCAAAAACATAATTAAAAACAGTCGGGCTTACATAACATATATAAAACATCAACCAAACCTCCAAACATTATTCCACAATATAATACTTCCTCAATCAATTCACACACCACATAATTTATTTAATATAAAATAGATAACTTTTAGTAATTAAATATTCTGAACTTTCTAAGGCGTTATATCAAACATTAAAAACATGTGAATTTGCGAGAACTCTTTAAGGGGTAGTTTGGTTTAGAAAGCGGTATGCATTTGAAATGTTATGTTGGTATAGGATTGAGATATTATTCTTGATATCATGTGTTTGGTTCAGTGTTGGAATGAATTTGTTTAATTTAAAATATAATTGATAATTCATTTTTTTATTAATATTTTTGTGTGTAAATATACATTATACATCAAATTTAGGTTATTATACAATTTAGAAACAAAAAAATTACTATTAAAAGTATATTATTGGTAAATTATAATTTGACCAATTAAATAGTAATTTAATAATTTAAAAAAAAATAATACTAATTAGTATTAAATATAAATAACTAAAATATATTTAAGATTAAACAATATCATATTTAAAATATTTGTGTTGAGATTGTATTTAATTTTATAAAAACAAATGTAATAAAATAAAATTTAATTTGATATCCATACCCCTTCCTCAAATCCACCTCCTTATCAAATCTCATTCCTGATGAATTTCATGTATAAGTTTCAGATTAAAAAAAATTATCAACCAAATAATAGGTATGGGTTTAAAATGAACGAAATCCATACCAGAATCAATCGAACCAACCAAAAGGGGGGAAATTTGTTGAGAACCGGTGACTCCGAAAATCTTGTACTAAAAAGTAAAAATTAAATTAAGCCAAATCTCATAAAAAGTTCTCCTTGTTATATATTATGTTGAATGAGTCATTTACTTACTTATTAATGCATATAACCTTTGCATTTACTTTATTCATTTAGCTTTAAAGTTAGCACTTGTAACTTGTATTTTGCATCCTATATAAAGCCAAAAGTACAAGTCTAATATTGTGTGATATAAACAAGTTATATAAATATGAAATGAGTTTCTCTCTTCCTTTTATTATCTACTTTCTCTTAAATTTTCTCTCACTATATAATTATTATTATTATATAACACGTTATCAGCACAAGAAGCACGAGAAGGTGACATTTATTCAAGTTGAAAAGGTTTTATATCTTTCTTACATTTACAAGTACTCAAATAGGGTATAGAAAAAAACAAACAAATCCTTTCACAATTCATGTTTGGATTGTGATATATATTTAAATTATTGTTGCATATTCAACAATAGCTTGTTAGCATATAAGATCACTGTTTAATGCTTTTGTAGTAAAAAAAAACAACTTGAGTTGTAAGGTATCGTTCATAATATCTATTAAATATATTATTATATATAAAATTAGTAAATAAAAGGAAATATATTTCCATAATTAGATATAAACATGACCTTGATTTATTATTTCACTAAGTTGTAGTGACAATTTATAAAAATCATATTTCATTATATTATTTACTTTTTTAATTAAAATTTATTTACGTATCTAAATATAGATGTGTAATTGTTATTATATATGTCACACTACGTCATAGATGGTCGTATGCAACGCACTCCTACTGTTGCATAAGACACTTTTTTGTTACATTAGGCCTAAGGTAACGCACTTTTACCATTTCATCCGCTATTGTTACCTTTGATCTCAAATGTAACGCTCAGCTTCTCAATGGTAACACAAGGGAAAGCGTTGCATCAGGTCCATAGAGTAACACTGTTGGGTTTAAACCCAATATGAATAGTATGGGTTTTGGTGATCCAAAACATATATGGATTGGGTAATAATTATGTGTTTAGATAATTATTATAGATGGTATATTTAGATACCAAGTATGATAAGGATTGTAATTGGAAACCAAGTATGAAAAGGATATCTTGGTGGCTAAGTTTGTGATGGCTATATATACATAGTCATATCGTATTTGTCCGTGGGGAGGTTAAAGCTTAAGAGATGTAGTCTTAAGTATTGTTTGGGGATGCTTGAGCATTGTTGGCTCAAGTATCGGGTTGGGACACCTTTAAGGTATTATTGTTTTGATGTATTATTGATAATTGTTTGGATTAATAATACAAGTTGGGGCGTGGGTGTTTCCACGTCAAGTATTTGTGTGTTCTTGTTTTGCGCTTTGGTAGATCTTGTCAATTATTGATTGGTGTGTGTGCGTGCTCTGTATTGGTGGTTTGTGAATCTCGGATTGTGTAAGTCCCCTAACCTAACAAGTGGTATCAGAGCCAAGGTTCGGGTTCGTGATGGATGAGGTTGAGGGAAAGTTTGAGGTTCAATTGGTATGGCAGAGCATGATGAATGATTTACTGATAAGAAGATTGCTACTAAAGCGGGTAGAGACAAAGTTACGTGCGGTATGGATTATTCGGTTGGCCTTGCACCGTGGATCAATCCTGTGCGGACACAAGATGGAAGAAGATGGAAGAGGTCATCGCAACTATTTCAATGGCTTGATCAACCAGGTGAACTATTTGGATGATACTAGTGATTTTCTTCAGGAGACCGAAGGATTGTGAAAGCATGGATCGGGTGACTCAACATGTGGAAGAGCACTCGTGGTGGTTGATGCACGTGATTTTGTAGATGGATACATCGTTATGGTGAAGAACGATGGTTTGGAGGGTCACTATACAGGTTTTAGCGACACTCAAGATTGGAGGAGCAACATGAGGAGATTCTTGTTCGAGGGGAGGCGTTGGCAGATGGACGTCGATGGCTTTGATGGTTACCGTTCAATCCAATATGGGTATTGGGTTGAAGGGGAGGATTGTTGGGTTTAAACCCAATACGAATAGTATGGGTTTTGGTGATCCAAAACATATATGGATTGGGTAATAATTATGTGTTTAGATAATTATTATAGATGGTATATTCAGATACTAAGTATGATAAGGATTGTAATTGGAAACCAAGTATGAAAAGGATTTCTTGGTGGCTAAGTTTGTGATGGCTATATATACATAGTCATATCGTATTTGTCTGTGGGGAGGTGAAAGCTTAAGAGATGTAGTCTTAAGTATTGTTTGGGGATGCTTGAGCATTGTTGGCTCAAGTATCGGGTTGGGACACCTTTAAGGTGTTATTGTTTTGATGTATTATTGATAATTGTTTGGATTAATAATACAAGTTGGGGCGTGGGTGTTTCCACGTCAAGTATTTGTGTGTTCTTGTTTTGCGCTTTGGTAGATCTTGTCAATTATTGATTGGTGTGTGTGCGTGCTCTGTATTGGTGGTTTGTGAATCTCGGATTGTGTAAGTCCCCTAACCTAACAAACACAAAATCAAACAAATGCAACACTAGTAAACTGTTACCTTAGCTGAGCCAGAAACAATAGGTGACACGTGTGGGGCCCACATGACACGTGGCATCCTAACACGTGGCATGTGCCCCCAAACTGCCATGTGGCATGTGTGGGTCCCACCTAACACGTGGCAGGTGGGGGGGGGGTCATACTGACACGTGGCATGTGGGGGGCACATGCCACGTGGCTAGTGTGGGGCCCACCTGACTCGTGGCATGTGGGACCCACTCTCTATTGCAACACTACGTAATTATCTAATGCAACACTGTAATTATGTAATGTAACACTGCAATCTTCTTTTAAGAAATACAAAAAAAAAACTAATGTAACACTTTGTTATTCTAATGTTACAGTTCATGATAACAAGAGCAATTGCAACACTAATAATAAAAATTTTGCAATATCCAATTTGCACATATAATAATCCCATTACAAACCAGCAAACCCTAATCTAGTCAATACAAAATATTCTCAAATAACATATTCTTAAAGCAACATATTCAAAGCTGGCGTCATCAAACATGTTCAAAGATTTTTTAGTCGAAAGAGTAAATTTCAAGTCTTGAAGCATTGTAACTGTAGCATTGTAACTGTTTGATTGGTTTGGTGATTGTGTTCAGATGAGGAAGCTAGTGTATTTGGAGAATCGCATCTTTGAAGATACACCGTTCCTGACTGTAAGAATTAATAGAAAATTTAATGTAAGATCAATGGTTTTAACAATATATTAAAACTGATATAAATTATCATGCAGCAACTTGGCAATAACAAAAGGCAAAATTGTTCATTCACAAATAAATTGACATTTGACAGCATTTATGATGGAATAAAAGGAAAAGAAGCAAAGTAGAAAAACAGAGGCAAAATTCAGTTCACTTCAATAAACATGCTAGCAGTAAAGGAATATGTACTGCTGAAATCTACCCACACAACTGAAGATCTAAATTATTATGTAATCATATCATATATATATATAACAAATTCACATGAGATAATCAAATTTATCACTTAGTGAGATGCAGATTTTACGTATATGCGTATACTGCTAAAAATGAAATTTTAGGATGAACCTGTAACATGCATTACATCAATATTGTATGCAAATAGACATCGCTAAAATAGAAGAATATACAGAAATTAATTTTGAGTACGACCACACCTCTGATAAAAACCGATCAATCGACATCTCTCCCAACTCTGCAGCATCTACGTATGGAGCTTTGCTCCAAGCACTGCAGGTCGAAAAGGTAAACAAGGAAACACTGTGAGAGGCATGGTCAAAGTACATGATGATTAGAACAACAATACAGAACTGTCATGAGCAAATTTTGGTAGTCTAGGAAATTTAAGATATATTATGTCCTGCAAATTAAAATGGCCACAAGTGCAAGAGGAGCTATTTGTCATCCAAAACACTTTGCACCGATTAAAAATGTTTTAGCAACACCTTATCCTGAGTCAGTAAGTGACAGTGGCATATAAAGAAAATAAGTATCTTCCAACCAAGAAAAATTAATTGGTACTTCTACTACGGTAATATATTATACCTGGGTGTCCAGCAAATTTGAGATATGACCAGTACATATAGTCAACAGACCCTGCACGATCAGACCTCAGAGAGATTTTACTCTGTACTCAAAATCAAAATTGGATATCAAAAGACGCTAATCAAAACTTCTATTATATCCATTAATTCTAATCCTATACTTATACAATCTTCTAAACTACAAAACTTTATTGCTATGAGATCACATGGATGCGCCTTTTTAACGAAAACAAATAAAAAATAGAACTTAATGATAGTAAATGTAATTATGTAAATCATTGCTTAATTGATGTAAATGTATTTATCTCTGTAATTATTGCTAAGACTTAACAGCCAGGCTATCAGCTAGGACAGTTAGGAAATCTCCATCAATAATTACAGCAAGGATATCTTCTGTAATTACAACCAAGATACCCTTGGTGTGTATATATAGTTCAGTAATGTAATACAAGGAGGTCACGGGGAATTACTCAGATTCTAGCATGGTATCAGAGCCATACGTCCTACCCTAATCCTTTTTCTTTTTCTCCGATCTTTGCTTATCTCTCTCTTTCTTTTTCCGCTGCTTTCACTATATTTTCTTTCTTTCTTTCTTACCACTACTGCAATGACAAACGCTACAGAAACACCTTCTTCTAATACAACAGCTCCTGTACCTCCGCCATCTTCTTCCCTTCACCCTGCACAAACAGTCAGCAACATTCGAAACTTAATTCCCCTCACTATCGACCCACAGCAAGTTCAATATCACTCATGGGCAGAACTTTTTCAAGTGGCTGCTCGTGCTCACTGCGTCATGGATCATATTAACGGTACTACTCCTGATCCTACGCCCAGTAAAGCCAAGTGGGATCAAATTGATGTTGTTGTTTTATCATGGATTTATTGGACAATCACACATGATCTTCTTCTCACGATCCTCAACAGCTCGTGAAGCATGGCTCCGCCTCAAGAATCTCTTCCATGACAACAAAAGTGCTCATGCAGCAGATTTGGAGAACCAGTTTAATCATGCTCAGCTGGAGAATTTCTCATCTGTTGCATTTTATTGTCAGCATCTTAAGATGCTATCTGATCAACTCTCGTATGTGGATCAATCAGTAAGTGACCAACGACTAGTGATTCAATTAATTAACGGCTTATCTCGTGATTATGACACAGTTGGCACGATCATTAGCAACACCTGCTCTCTCTCCTCACATCCAACATCCCTTAGACCTGCCCAACAGACCAATCCAGACCCTCCACCAACATCTCGTCCTATATTAGTATACAGTCGTGCCCCTAAACAGCATACAAACAGACAATCCCAACCACCTCCTACTCGACAACATCCCATGACTACCCGATCCCAAACAGCAAACCAATATAATCTACACACCACTTCTCTCTCTCCCTTGCCTCGCTCCCATCTTAGTGCCCTTAAGGTTTATTTCCATCACATGTGTGTCTTCTTCGGAAGTCTCTATATGGTCTATAACAGGCTCCACGATGTGGGTATCAACGGTTTGCCACATTTATAACAAAGATGGGTTTTGTAAGCAGTAAATGTGACAATTCTTTGTTCATTTACAAGCATGGGGGTGATACCGCATAACTTCTTGTGTACGTAGATGATGTTGTCCTTAATGCCTCCTCTCCAGCTTTCATTCAACATATCATCTCCAATTTAAGCTCAGAGTTTTCTATGTCTGATTTGGGGCCTCTAAGTTACTTTTTGGGTATTTCGGTTCGCAGAACGGGTGATCGTATGTTTCTTTCTCAACGGAAATACGCTGAAGATATTCTTCACAGGGCCAAGATGGAAAATTGTAAACCAATTCAGACTCTTGTTGACACCAAGAACAAGCTAAGTGCTGATTTAGGGGACCTGGTGTCCAATCCATCTTCCTATCGAAGCCTTGCAGGTGCACTACAATACAATATTTGACATTCACCAGACCTGACATTAGTTACGCTGTTCAACACATTTGCTTATTTATGCATGCCCCGAGAGAGCCCCACTTTGCTGCCATGAAACGCATTCTTATATACATTAAGGGAACTCCTGAGTACGGCCTTCATATTTCAGGTTCATCCTCTCCTGACTTGATAGCATATTCTGATGCTGATTGGGGCGGGTGTCCCGAATGACACTCGTCGTTCCACCTCAGGGTACTGTGTGTTCTTGGGTGATAATTTGATCTCCTGGTCATCTAAACGACAACCCACGCTGTCCCGCTCCTCTGCCGAGGCAGAATACCGAGGTGTTGCCAATGTAGTTATAGAGACTTCTTGGATCAGGAACTTACTGCTCGAGCTTCACAATCCTATCCAAAAAGCGACTCTGGTCTACTGTGATAATATTAGTGTAGTTTATTTGTCGTTGAAAGGCATATGATGTAGCTTATTTGTATTTCGAGGATACAACTCAACTTAAACAAGATTGTAATAGTAAATAGTATATAGACTGTCACAAGGAATCTCAGATTGTATTATCTGTCAGAAGAAAAAGATCAAGGTCAATCTACAGACTTGAAGAATTACTACATTGAAAGAAGTTCAGACATCTGATCAAGCCTCAGTGAAGTATTCGTTAAAGAAGTGGATTCATTTAAAGTGACAGAGACAGTACAGAAGAATTAATAGAGAGAGAGAGAATTAAGAGAAAAGAAAAGGAACCAGATTTTAAAGTCAATATATGGAGAACAGTCATTGCGGTTAGTCACTCATGAACCAGACAGTACATCGAGTGTCAACATTAAACAGTGGTTGTTTATCATTAACTTCAGTGGTTCAAGCTATCAAGACGGGTATATTAAGAGAAGACGTTAACCACAGTCATAGAGTCAAAAATAAAGAAAAGCCGTTGGAGTTAGTCGCTCATGAACCAGACCGTGCATCGAGCGTCAACGAAAATTCAGTGGTAATTCTTTATTACTTTCAGTGGTTCAAGAAAAAGAATTGAGCTGTCAAAAGATTTATATTAATTCTCTTTTAATTAATATAATTATGTAATTGATTTAATTTAATAAATTAATCATTCTGAATTAATTTATTTATTAAATTAATTATCATGTTAATTAATTTTGAATTAATGTATTAATCTAAATTGAGTTAATTAGTTAATTAATTAATTAATCATTATTTATTTAAATGATTAATTGATTAATCTATTTAATTAAATCAAATGAAAAGAAAAAGGATTAAGAAATTTAGTCGGTTGATTTTGTAAATGTGAATTGAAGTTGTGTTAGGCTGTTAGCCTTATACATGTTATATGGTCGACTAATGAATAAAAGAAAGACAGTGGACTGGACAGACATGCATGCATGCAGGGTAAACAAAAGAAAAATAAAAAAAAAAGAGTTGCAGGCTTGTCGACAAAAGTAAAAGAAAGAGCAAACAAAAGTTCAGGGAAAACAAAAGGAAACTTAAGTCTGTCAAACCTGGAAAAAAGCTGTCGACTAAGGCATAACGCGCCAGGCCGCGCGTGGCACGCACGCGCCTGGTTAATTAACAACAACAGCCGCGCGTGCATCACACATGTGCTTCCTGTGACTGGGCTTCGTTTGCAGCAGTTCAAATATTTGTTCAATACAATCATTCAGCTGAGTTTTATTATTAAACAAGACAATCTCAATTGTCTTGCCGATTGTCTTGTTAACCTTGATTGTCTTGCCTATTGTCTTGGCAATATAAATTGATTGTCTTGGAGATTTTGGATTGTCTTGCCGATTGTCTTGGCAGTACAAAATTGATTGTATTGGAAGAGCAGATTGTCTTGCCGATTGTCTTGGCAGTACAAATGAAAAAGAAAAGATGCAGATGGCTATAATATTTCAAGACAGGCGGCCAGATAGAAAACAACACTCAGAACATATCATCTTCAACAAACAAAAATCCATTCTCTCTCATTGAAGAACAACACAGCAAGAGAAATAAATTTGTATAAATTCAAGTTCATCTTATTTTTAATATCTGATCCGATAGAACTTGTTTACTTGATACTCTTGTAATATTATCGAGTTTTTACTCCTAATCTATATCTCGATTTTTATTAACAAATCTAGAAAAATTCATGTCGAATTTTCTAATTTGTTTTTATTAACTAGATATAATTTCTGTACTGTATTTGTAACAAACCCCTCAAGTTAATATAATTTTATATTCAACTTGAATTTTGTTTCATTTAATTCCACTCAAATTTGTCAAAATATAAATTAAATTTATCCGGACAAATTTCGATTAAACAGTACTGTTTGTATTCAACCCCCCCTTCTACAAACATATTGGACCTAACAATTGGTATCAGAGCCTATTGATTGATACACAAATCAAGATCTTATTTTTATTCAGTCAAAAATCCATTTCGAATTTTTAACTCACTTAAAAATTCATCATGACTTCAAAAATTGGAACTGTTAAGATGCCCATATTTGACAAGGAGAATTATGAACTATGGAAAAAGAAAATGATCCTTTTTCTTCAAGTGGCCAATCCTAAATATTTAGGAATATTGAAAACCGGGCCAATAGTTCCTATGATTACTGAAGAGGAAATAATCATGGAAGGAGTTGTTGTAGTTCCCGCAAGGACATATCCAAAGGACATTAGTATTTATACAAATGATGACAAAGTGGATATTGCCCTTGATCTTAATGTACAATTAATTTTGGTGGAATCCCTAGATGCGATCATGTGCAACCATGTTGTTAACTGTAAAGATGCCAAGCATATCTGGGACACCATTATAACAATAAACGAGGGAACTAAGAAAGTCAGGGAAAATATATTGGAAGCTAAGATTGTTCAACCTTACAGCTCTGAAGAGGAAGTGATTGTAGCAGAGTACAGCTACAAGTCAGGGTTGTAGAGAATTTTATTCATCAGAGGAGCTGGAACAGTTGGAGGATCAATCAATGGCACTGGTTGTATGACAGTTTAATCATTTCAGATTTAGAAGAAATCCTAATTTCAGACTCAGGTCTACTGAGAACAGATTCCAGCAAGGAGGTTCATCCTCAAGTAGCACAATGGTTGGCTACGAGACTGGAATGGTAGACAGAAGCAAGATCAGGTGCTTCAACTGTAATGAAATGGGATATTTTGCAACTGAGTGTCATCGACGTGAACAAGATGCAAGGAGAGAGTATGCATCTGGTAAGAAGAACACAGACACGGCCTATGTGGTACAAGGCAAAAGCTGGGATGACACTGACAGTGATAAAGAGGAGGTTGATGATTTTGCGCTGGTGGTAAATGCTGATACATCAACTCCTTATAGTACTCCGGTAGTTCCTGCTGACCCTGAGTTGATTCGTAGTCTTTATAATTCCTTAGATAATGCAAAAATTGATTATAGAAGACTAGATCTGCTAAGCACTAATCTTGGAAATGAAGTGTTAGAATTGAAAAAGGTGCATATTAATCAAGATCAACAAAGAGATGAATTAACAATGCTTCATAAAAAGGAGAAATTGATTCTAGAAGTTGTAGGCAAACAAATGGCTAGAATTACTGAACTTGAAACACAGGTCAGGGCTTGTTATAATTCTGTTAAGGTTTCCAAAGAGTTTTTTAACAATCAAGTTGTAGAAAGAACAACAGGTATAGGGTATGGCTACAATGAATCCGTTGGATCATTGGGCATAAATTTCCCTAACCCTGTTAGTGCTAAAGAAATGGGAATACCACATGTACTCAAGAATGTTAAAGAATCTCTATTTAAAAAATCTGATGCTGGACCACCAGATATTCTTTCTATGGTTATTCAGGAAGAAATGAGAAATGAGGATAGTGCAAATGGCACAGTCTTTGTTAAGGATAAATGTGTTAAGGATAAATCTGTTAAGAACGCTAATCCAAAGAATGTTTCATCCAAGAAAGATGTCACAGTCTTTGTTAAGGCTAAATCTGTAGAGGACACTAATCCAGAAAATGTTTCATCCAAGATAGATGTACCTAAAGTGCCAGTCAAGGTTGTTGAAACAACTAGTTCTTCTAAGACTGGATTAGGTGGTAATAAGTTGAAACAAAACAATAACATGTCTAACATGAGTAACATGCCTATCATTGATTCTAATCATAAAGCATGTGGTGTTGTCAACTGTATGTCTTGTGCTTTTAATGTGATGTCTGCTTACTTTAATGGTAATCATGCATGTGATAATAAGACTGCTCCTCGACAACATATGAACAGAAATAAAAATGTTAGATCAAAGACTGCTAGTCCTCCTTATGTTAGGAGAGAAACATTTGTACCAAAGCCTAAACAAAGTTTTACTAAGGCTATTTACAAGGTCAAATGTCCAGTCAATGATATTGTTACTAAACAAACATGGATACCTAAATTTAAACAAAAGATTGTTAAATCTGTTTATAGGGTAATGTTTGCTGACTAATGGTGTTAAGATTAAGAATGTTGTTTTGCCTGACAAAGGCCAATACTTCAAATATTCCGGACCCAATCAAATTTGGGTCCCAAAAAGGGTTTAATTGTTTTGGCATTGCAGGGTGTGTAACAGGTACATCGTGTTATGTGGATTCTGGACAGTGGATGTTCAAGGCATATGACCGAAGATAGAGCCCTGCTATCAAGAGTGGTGACGGTATCTGGCCAAGTGGTTCATCCCTTGGAGACAACAGCAAGGGTATGACCTAGGGTTAAGGCTATTCAATAGCCAAGGAATGTTGTCAGTAATAAAGCATCTTTTACAAGATGAAGAGCCTACTGTTCGAGGATTAAGGAAAGAGAACTTATCTGTAGCTGACATGGAATCTCAGTCAAAGGTGAAGTCAACAAGGTCAAATCTAAAGCTTCATCAGACAAGAGTTCAGCTATGACATAAGGAGCTCTCTCACCTGAATGTCATATCAAGAGATTCTTTCCTGGAAATCGAATCAGTAAAGGAGACTACCTCATCTGGAATTAAAGTAAAATAAAATTATGAGGCATGTCATAAAGGGAAGTCAAAGAAGCATCACACAGAAGTTCTACATCAATGAAAAATATAACTTAGTGATGATGACTGATGACTTCTCTCAAGAAATAAGTTGTTGTTCAGACAATCTGAAGACAAGACACCACTGGTGGTGATTGATCATATCTAGAAGAGTGTCAGGAAGCAAAATTGACTATGACAACTTGGAGACCAGATTACAGGACCTATCAATTAGTGTTCTGGATGATTTCTGCACCTTCAAGAGTATTAATGCTGAAGCAGTCGATAGTTTGCTACTGACATGATTAAACCCTGATCAGTAAGAAATATAGGAAGACGCCACAAGTTATGAAGAAAATTGTTTTGTAATGATAAATGAAAGTGAACATCCTAGCAATCTGCTAATGCTCAATAGGATAATTTCCTTGGTTACTTGGTGGAGTCAACAGCCTACAGGGTGATTGTTATTAATCAACAGAAGGTGATTGAAAGTCTTAGTGATGTTCAACGACTTCTAGCTCCCAGCTGTCAATGGTAATAATGATTCAGATCCAAGCAATGTCAACATTGAGAATCTTCATGTAAACCCAGCAACAGCTTAGGGGGAGCAAAAGAAGGATCATCTAGTCAACTCAACACTACACTGAAAGTCAAAGGACACTATAAGAACATGTCTTCCAAGACAAAGAATGTTGACTCAATTAATTCTTTGTCCTAGTTCTTAGTGTTTCTAATGGTGGAAGTAAAAGACTAGCAGAGCTTCAAGTACTAATGATTATTTCTTTAGTCTTCTTTTAGAAGAAACTAAGAAAGCTACAAAAGCTCTGAAAGATCAAGGTTGAGTGATTGCAATGCAAGATGGTCTCAATCAGTACAAAAGCAGATTGAAGGGAAGCTAGTATCTAGACCAAACAACAAGACTGTATTTGGTACAAGGATAACCAGAAGTCTACCTGGATGTTGTCAAGGCATTGTTATGAGGGACAAAGCCAAACTGGATGCTAGGTTACAATTTGATCAAACAGTATATTTGACAAGAAGCACCATTGACAAGACTTGAGGATATCAGGCACCTGCTGCACATTCAAGATTATAATGGACATCTAGACCTACTGAATCTGGATGCTAGAGGAATGTGAACAAGTGCACTCCTGGTTGGTGAGATAATTGAAGATCTCTACAGGTTAGTATAAACTGGTATCATCACTCAAGCAAGCATGGAAGACATGGTATGACACCCTAACTATAATTTAATATTCGGTATCAATCTTTAACAGTTGGTATCTTTTAATAATTGGTGTCATATTCATAGAACTCTATACATATTTAAGCACAAACATAAATGATATATATGTGCAATGATATCTTGATTATATTTTATGTTGGTCTACTAGCTATTAATTGGTATCAAGATATTTGCTGTTTTGATGTTGGTAAAGTTGCAATTCTTTTGATTTACTTCAGTAAGCCAAAAGAATAATGACAATAAAAATAAGTCAAGGATCTTTTGTTTCTACTCAGAAGATTCTAGACCTGTCAAGACTACATGCCAACACCTCACTATAGCTGGCTTTTGACCTGTTAGTTTGGATCTAACAAGTTGGTTATCAAAAATCTTAAGATGGACCCGGATCTGAGGAAATGGTACTCTAGAGATATTTGACCCAACAAGTTCAGGATCTACTAATCAGGCTATAGAGGAATCATCAGCTCATTATCTTATTCAATTGTTAATAGATCAATTACACACATATTTTATTCTAAATATGAAAATGTGCAAGGCTCCAAGTGGAACCTTGAGATGTATTCTTGTAGTTATTACACTTGATTTTCAGATGTCTTAAGTTGGACCCAAATCTACGGAGATGGTACCCTAGAGACATCAGTTCTGACATGTTTTGCTACATAGAGACAGATCAAATGAGTTGTACGAAAGCAGGAGAACACAAGGAATCAATTTCATCTCCAACAACTCTGTGAAACACTCAAGGACTAAGCAACTTGCATAAGGTATCAATTCTTTTGAGAGAACATGTCTTTAATTAAGAACAACTTGCAGACACGTTTACTGAATCACTTGATGAAATTAATTTTTCAAGATTGGCTTGTAAACTTGGGATTTTATTAATGCTATATGATTGTAAATCCCATCTGTTAAGAAATTCTTAAGTAAGCTCACAAGTATTCAATAGTCTATATTGAAAGGACTTGTGAACTTATTTACATCCAGACCTCACGCGGAAAATTATCTGTTGAATGATTGCCACGTGTATAATTGCAATATATTTTAGTGGTGATTATTTAAGGATAATTTAAATACTTAAATGCTAAAATCTAACTCATAGGGATTTAGTATTTAATTATTTAATTATTTATTTTGATTTATATGGGTTACGGACTTGAAGCAATTCAATTTAGTATTTGCTCTGTACCTTATATTTATTAAAATAAATAAACAACATAACTAATTTGGACCTAATCTGTATTGGTCTTCAATTAGTTGTGAGATGTTAATTCTAGTGAATTTTATCAATGCTCCAAT
The DNA here is from genome assembly GCA_036435485.1 of Saposhnikovia divaricata. Lineage (NCBI taxonomy): Eukaryota > Viridiplantae > Streptophyta > Magnoliopsida > Apiales > Apiaceae > Saposhnikovia > Saposhnikovia divaricata. The sequence goes on from CM071596.1 coordinate 59,482,024, forward strand.
TTCAGAAATTCATTATAATTAATATCATGGTTCTAACAATTGGTTGTATTGAAATTTTGACTTATATCAGTTAATGATATTTAGTTAGAATTCTATTTACTAACTAATTGTGAGATATATTGGTATGTGTGAAATTACTTAGAACTCATCTAAGTAATCATTGTTATATCTTTTACAATTCACTCATATTATTATACATGGTATAAAAATTCTCTAAGTAGAACTATGGATATTGTAATGTCTAAAGTTACCATAGTTCAATTACTTTGAATAATTTTTATGCTTATTTGCAAGCTTCAAATCACTTTGATAATAAATGTTTTATACTATGGATCAAGGTGTATTGAACTTAGAATATTATTTCTAAGATTGCAGACAAGACAGTCTTGGTAATCAAGTTTTATTTTTAGAACCAAGATTGTCTACCAACAAACAGTTGTTAGGAGTTAACAATTGTTGTTATCGAGGAGTTGCCTTGAAGTCATAAGATTAAAATGTTAATGATGATAATTATCCTAGTGATAGTGGTGGAAACAATTTTGTTATTGGCAATACCAATGTCACTGGAAATTAATCATCAAGTCATTCTGGCAACAACTCGAGGGAAGTAAACAAAGGATTCACTAGTCAAACACAACATCACAATGAAGAACAAGGCGATTCATCAAGATCCAACCTTCTCAAACAGTCTGTTTGGAATAGAGCTGATCATTGGTGATCCAGATGTTGGAGTAAAAATAAAAAGGACCTCTCAGAATTAAGGTATAGAATCTAAGGAATCTGAGAAAGCAATTGTGAATTTGGAACAACAAGAAACGTGGAAGTTGGTGCCAAGGTTTGAGCGCCAAGTAACTGGTATGACATTCTTTTCGAATTCTATCTTGTCATCTTTCTAAAAAGAATTGTCATAATCATTCTAATGTTTTAATCCATGTTTCTTTATTTTAGAATAATAATTTTCTCTAAAAATATTTTTCTCTAATTCTCTAGTTAGAATTTTTGAGGAAGCTATTTTTATTGAAAATTTCATTATTTTAAAATAGCTGCCATATTTATGATAGTTTATTAAATCATATTTTCTCTCTGAATAATTTTCTAGTAGAAAGTTGTTTTGTCAGAAAATATATGGATTTCTAACCTATTAAAAATACTCATGTATATACTTAATGTTTTTGTACATGTATTGTAATTTGTTAAATGTTAATCTTATTTAACATGTTTTGTAGTGTTTGTTCTTCTGTTATTAATGTGTTAATTCTGTCAAAAGGACAACTTATGGTATTTTTAGTATTTTATATTTTCTATTTAGTTATTTTAAGTAGTTATATTGTTGTAGATATTTTTCTAAATTATTATCTTTTATCTTTAATATTCTGTAAATATTATTAATACAGTTATTTTTTTAATTTAAAAAAAATTTATATAAAAATAAAAATAATAAAAATAAAAATTTGTTTGTAAATTATTAACTTATGTATAGTTTTATTATTTTTATGTAATTCAAATTTTTCTTATTTGTTTAGTTTTATTTGGATTTTCTTTTCTTTTATAGTTTTTATTTTGTATAATTATTATATATATTATTTCTTATTTTTGTATATTCTTTTTATGTGTATATAAATAGTTTGTATAGTTTTTACATTTTAGTCACTATACTTTCAAAACTTACAAGTAGGTCACCGTATTTGGTTCTTTTGTTGTTCTTCTTCTTAACACACACAAAACCTGCAGTTTAAGTATAAATCTTTGTTTTGTGATTGCTGTTAACAGATCTTCGTGTCAAGGACTTAACAATTGACCAGTGTTGGTATCAAATTGGTATGTGTCTATACAATTGGTTAGGAACTAATGTTTGATTTTCAGGATCTAACAATTGGAAGACAAGACCTATCAAGTGCTAACAAGTTCTAATAGTTGATATATATCTTACAGGACCTAAAACATGATAAAATAGTTTTGTTTGTATTGGTTTAAACATTAACATACATTGATTCGATTAATATTTATTAATTGGATTTTTGCCTATGTTCTTGTTTTGTAAAACCAGCTCAGGATCTTTAATATCCTAAATTCAAAATCTCTTTCTACAGCTGTGATTGCTTACATTGTAAATCTTTTTAAATCACAAATGTACATCATTTCTCTTAAGATAAATGCAATATTTTCTCAGAAAACTTTTCAATGTTAAAAATGCATTCTATCTCTATGTTGCTCATATTCTGTGATGCAGGTTCATCTACATGGAATTTTGTATTCTCACATGTTTAGTCATAAGGTTGTAAACCCAACAACTTTTGTCCCAGACTACAATCAAACTCAAACACATTCTATCTTACCCCCTAAATGGAAGTAACCTATCAGACTAGAGGTCACCAGGGAGTAACTGCACTTGATGCAACAAACAAGGATGTGTGGGATATTCAGTTGGAAAGTCAGTACCTTATACACTAACCAAAATAATTCATATGCACAAAGTGAGATTGCACACACCAAGGATGAATTGACGGAAACCTGTAATCCAACCATTTTACGGTTAGGATTATAAGTTAAAGGTTCTTTAATGAACTAAGAGTCTTCACAGACCTCGAGAGAAGGTATTGATCTCAAATGCAAAATTCATCAAGATCATTATCTAACTCCCCAGATGGAACATATCTGGATCCTGCGGGTAACGGATCCGACATAGGTGCGGATCGGCAACTTGTTAACTATGATTCAGATTTACCTGATGAGTTTAACAAGGTGATGTCTTCACAGACATTAGAAGGGAATCTTGATCTCAATGCTAAATTTATAGATCACTGTTTACCTTCTCAGAATTCAAATCTGAAAACCCTAAAAAGGGAAATTAGCAACTTGTAGATTATGACTCAGATTCGTCTGACGAGTCCAACGAGGATTTGGGATTTGCGAACTCCCATTGCACAACCACTGACCTCTCTAGAAGGGGCTATGGTGATTTTTCTTTGCAGGTACACTAACGGATGTTGGAGCTATGAGTGATATGAGTGAAACACCAGTGAGCAAGAGTGTAAACACAGAGAGAAGTGAGACACTCAAAACAAATGAGTGGAGAGAAGAGTGAAACACTTGTGAGGTACACTAAACACTATCACACACTCACAGTGAGGAAGAAAATGAAACTTCCTTTCTAACAAAGCTTTAGCAATTGATTTCAATGTACTCTAACGATTGGTATAAATTGGTAACAATTTGGTATCAACTACTTTGTCAATTAGTTGAATGGAGGATTCCTCAACTAAGGGGGAGAGATATATTGAAAAAGATATATTCAAGCTTAAAGCTTACCTTAGTAGGATATACTCAACTAAGGGGGAGAAGTATTGGGATACAAATAAAAGAAGAGTGAGTTAGAAAGGGGGAGCAGTAAAGATTGTGCTTAGGATGAGAGGCTAGTCTAGTTTCTAAGGGGGAGCCTTAGATGAAGAAGCAAAAGAACTTTCATTTGTTATGAAAGTGGAGATATAAGGAGAATTACATCACAATACTATTCTATTAGTCTTTCAATGTACTATGTATAAAGGCTAAGTGGAAGAGTAGTAAATTTCCCAGAAGTTATAGAAATGGTATTGATTCACCATTGTCTATATAGTAGGAACAACTATTTTTCTTTAGTGAGAAAAGCTGTGTCAGAAATGGGAAGTGATTGTAAATCAAGAACTGCTGATAATCACCAATGTAAGATGTGAAGGATTATCAGGCAGAGATATGAAGAATCAGAAATGAAGATGAGTTATCTATTGAAGATCAGTTTAGTGCTAGAGGAATAATCATCTATCATTTCATCAACTGAAGATTCTGGAATTGTTAAATCTAAACCAGAGAAATTTTTTTTGTATTATTTACTTAATTCCTAAAAGTTTTATCTTTTTCTTGTTTAAGTGAGGTAGTTGAGTTATCCTCTAGGTATTTGCTTGTTATTGTCTAACAAACAAATAGGGGGAGATTGAAAGGCATATGATGTAGCTTATTTGTATTTCGAGGATACAACTCAACTTAAACAAGATTGTAATAGTAAATAGTATATAGACTGTCACAAGGAATCTCAGATTGTATTATCTGTCAGAAGAAAAAGATCAAGGTCAACCTACAGACTTGAAGAATTACTACATTGAAAGAAGTTCAGACATCTGATCAAGCCTTAGTGAAGTATTCGTTAAAGAAGTGGATTCATTTAAAGTGACAGAGATTTCGACAGTGACAGAGACAGTACAGAAGAATTAATAGAGAGAGAGAGAGAATTAAGAGAAAAGAAAAGGAACCAGATTTTAAAGTCAATATATGGAGAACAGTCATTGCGGTTAGTCACTCATGAACCAGACAGTACATCGAGTGTCAACATTAAACAGTGGTTGTTTATCATTAACTTCAGTGGTTCAAGCTATCAAGACGGGTATATTAAAAGAAGACGTTAACCACAGCCATAGAGTCAAAAATAAAGAAAAGCCGTTGGAGTTAGTCGCTCATGAACCAGACCGTGCATCGAGCGTCAACGAAAATTCAGTGGTAATTCTTTATTACTTTCAGTGGTTCAAGAAAAAGAATTGAGCTGTCAAAAGATTTATATTAATTCTCTTTTAATTAATATAATTATGTAATTGATTTAATTTAATAAATTAATTCATTCTGAATTAATTTATTTATTAAATTAATTATCGTGTTAATTAATTTTGAATTAATTTATTAATCTAAATTTAGTTAATTAGTTAATTAATTAATTAATCATTATTTATTTAAATGATTAATTGATTAATCTATTTAATTAAATCAAATGAAAAGAAAAAGGATTAAGAAATTTAGTCGGTATGTGAATTGAAGTTGTGTTAGGCTGTTAGCCTTATACATGTTTATGGTCGACTAATGAATAAAAGAAAGACAGTGGACTGGACAGACATGCATGCATGCAGGGTAAACAAAAGAAAAATAAAAAAAAAGAGTTGCAGGCTTGTCGACAAAAGTAAAAGAAAGAGCAAACAAAAGTTCAGGGAAAACAAAAGGAAACTTAAGTCTGTTAAACCTGGAAAAAAGCTGTCGGCTAAGGCACAACGCGCCAGGCCGCGCGTGGTACGCACGCGCCTGGTTAATTAACAACAACAGCCGCGCGTGCATCACACATGTGCTTCCTGTGACTGGGCTTCGTTTGCAGCAGTTCAAATATTTGTTCAATACAATCATTCAGCTGAGTTTTATTATTAAACAAGACAATCTCAATTGTCTTGCCGATTGTCTTGTTAACCTTGATTGTCTTGCCTATTGTATTGCCTATTGTCTTGGCAATATAAATTGATTGTCTTGGAGATTTTGGATTGTCTTGCCGATTGTCTTGGCAGTACAAAATTGATTGTATTGGAAGAGCAGATTGTCTTGCCGATTGTCTTGGCAGTACAAATGAAAAAGAAAAGATGGAGATGACTATAATATTTCAAGACAGGCGGCCAGATAGAAAACAACACTCAGAACATATCCTCTTCAACAAACAAAAATCCATTCTCTCTCATTGAAGAACAACACAGCAAGAGAAATAAATTTGTATAAATTCAAGTTCATCTTATTTTTAATATCTGATCCGATAGAACTTGTTTACTTGATACTCTTGTAATATTAGCGAGTTTTTACTCCTAATCTATATCTCGATTTTTATTAACAAATCTAGAAAAAATCATGTCGAATTTTCTAATTTGTTTTTATTAACTAGATATAATTTCTGTACTGTATTTGTAACAAACCCCTCAAGTTAATATAATTTTATATTCAACTTGAATTTTGTTTCATTTAATTCCGCTCAAATTTGTCAAAATATAAATTAAATTTATCCGGACAAATTTCGATTAAACAGTACTGTTTGTATTCAACCCCCCTTCTACAAACATATTGGACCTAACAGTCGTGCAATCCTGTCCAGCACCAACGTACTAAACACATTGAGATGGACATCCATTTTGTACGTGAAAAGGTCGCTGTTGGTCAGGTTCGTGTTCTGCATGTTCCTTCTTCATCTCAGTACGCTGACATCTTCACCAAAGGCCTACCTTCCTCCTTGTTCAATGAATTTCGTTCCAGTCTCATCGTTCATCCCTCCCCTGCTTCGACTGAGGGGGTGTGATAGTAAATGTAATTATGTAAATCATTGCTTAATTGATGTAAATGTAATTATCTCTATAATTACTGCTAAAACTTAACAGCTAGGCTATCAGCAAGGACAATTAGGAAATCTCCATCCATAATTACAGCAAGGATATCTTCTGTAATTACAACCAAGATACCCTTGGTGTGTATATATAGTTCAGTAATGTAATACAAGGAGGTCACGGGAAATTACTCAGATTCTAGCACTTAACATTTTCATCCGGAGTACAAATACTGCAAAAGATGAATGTAACATATTTGGCAAAAGAAAAATACAAGGATAAGATACTGTTAACATTTTAGGTAAAACTAAAAACTAAATCACCTCTCAGGGGCAGTAGAAAAAATATCCTCAAGCTCACTCATTTTAAGAGTTCCATCTTGATATAAATTCAAACAAGTGAAGCAATTATTGAATGCTAACAAGCACTACAAGGATTTTTGCTTTAGACGACACTCAAAACGTGTTATCTGGATGTACCAAAAACTGTTGACTATTGAGAAGTCGTCTGATACACACCTCAGACAATACACAGCAAGCTGTTATGTGAAAGTTGAAAGACAAGTAAAAGCCACCTGAAAAGAGTTGTCTGATACCCAGAAACAACAACACTTTCTTTGGAAACCTGTTGTCAAAGCTCCAATAATGCAACACGTTTTAACGAATATATTGTTGTTTTAAGCAGTAAAGACAATGGTTTTTAAAAGAAAGGCTATTGTTGAAGTGCAAAAGATACAATCCTTTACTTGATCAGGGCTGTTGTTGTATGTCATTACAGACAATGGTTTCTTAGCAAAAACGAGTTGTTTTATGGTTAGATGTACAACATGTTATCTCATATGGCATGTTGTTGTAGAGTAGGAAGGATAACACTTTCTTAGCATATAACATGTTGTTATTTGTTAAAAGAGACAACAGTTTTGTAGAGTATAACATGTTGTTATTTGTTAAAAGAGACAACAGTTTTGTGGGTTTTAACCTACCGTGTGTATTCTTCTCCCACATTACTTTGTTAAATGGTACAAGTTGTTTGATTGCATTTTTTACAACTGTTAACATTAAGTAGTTTTTATTTTCCTGTTGTGTGAGTCATTCTCACAAGGGATTTTAATAAAAGCATTGCTTGATATATAATACAACAAGTGTTAATCATTGGTGGGCATTGGCTAAAAGTATCTTAAACAATGGTTCTAGACATGTAAAGAAAACCAAACTACACTATAAAATGAAAATGCCAAGAAACAAACAATAGAAACCAATTCAATCCATCCCTCCATTACGACCAATATTCACACCATCAACCAAAACCACACAAGCAATTTTTCACCTTATAACACCAACACCACCAACAAACGTACACAACCAACCAACCAAGTACATAATTAAAGTCTATCCATATCCAAAACAACTAATACATATGTCATAGTTTAATTTATGCTACTACCAAGTTCAATAAAAGACGACAGAGTTCAACGAGCCAGGTGCTTCAACATATACTTCGCCAAGTCACTCCTTATATCATTAAGCTCAGCCATGCCATAGTTCAAGTTGCTTCTGCGTCGCCACTACAAAATGGAACATGTATTGGAAGTCATATATCTTCACCACAAAACACAAGGATATCAGAAAAAAAAAATGCATTGTTACCTTCACAGCAAATTTCAATTCCTTATCAAGACATATCTCCTTCATATAACGCATCACAAACACGCCACAGTCCTTGGACCCAGGTTGAAGAGGAATTCCCTGAAGAACATGTAGAATTAATTATATGTCTACACTGTCCTTGTGGAATTCAGAGATACAAAAAAAAATACTTAAGAAAAGGATAATACCGCCAGGTTCTCCCATGTAATTTTGTTTTTGGTAAACTTCTTCGCATCGTCATTATAGAGATTGATGGCACTACGAAATATACTGTAAATCAAATTTATGACATTTAACTTAATAAGTGGTCTCAAATGAAATTAAGTTAATATAAAATACTCACTTGTCGACCACTTCCGTCCATTCTTCACATGTAATTCGGCGCTTCAAAGGATCCATCTGGTAAACGATTTTAGCATCTAGATGTACAGCGGTGAGCATCCAATGGTTCCTAATAATTCATGAAATTAAACTATATTAAAGTGTGCATTTAAAAAACATTAACACTAGCACCACACATTAAATTAAATCAGATCACATGGTCACTCCTATAAAATTAATAGACTTGATAGCATATAAGTGTTAAAAAAAAGAACTGACCCGGAGTTATATGGTAAGAGAAAATACTGGCCAGGCTGAGCATTCTTGAACCTGAGAGATAGGGATCGCGACCTCTCTGCTGGATTACCACAACCGAGGGCACCAATCGTATCAGGATCAACAAACGCTATCATATCAGTCATCTTGTGTTTTTTCAAATATTCCTGCAGAAAACTGTATAAAAAAAATTCATTACACAAGCAGTCCGTTTTCATTGTAGAATTATTTACAAAGTCAAATAAATTTTTGAACGTCGATACTTACTTAATGTATAAGCAAATAACGCCCCCTGACATCTCACCCCCACAACACAAAGCATGAATATCCGACAAAAAAAGGGGCTTCTTAGCAGTTGATCCGAAAGCTTCTTCGGATATCAAAAAAGTAGATGCTCGGCCGTCCACCAAAGCATCCTTTGCCCAAAGCCACAAACGCTTCAAGGCAGAGGGAAAGTCAGGACCGAAGTCCAACACATACTCTGGGACTAATTCCAGATCTTTCACCTTCTTCCACTTCTTTTGTCCATTTTTCTTGCTTCCCTGAAATATGACATTAAAAAACAATTGTGAATGAAAACTGCCTAATATAGTAGGTTTGTTAAAGTAAACTGCCTAATATGTTTATTTTAATTATGATTTAATAGATTACAACGAATTTAACCTTTGTACTTCCATTCTGTCTGGCAGTGGTTTTCTTCAATTCCGTTATGAGATCTTTTGGCCATGCAATATAAGTCCCGATAGCTTGCTCCACAGTTATGATCTCATCTTGGATTGGAAAAGGAATCTTTTCAGATCCTTGAATTACACGAGTGATAGAGACTCGGGCATTCTCTTTTGTCAAAGGTTTCCCATGAAGAATCTGACTCTTTGTATCAACAGTAGCATGTGCAACAATATTATTTGGGGAGTTAATTGCCAGTCCCCACTCTGTATCATTGTCATCTTCCACTTCCACACACAAATTTACAACCAGCTCCTGATCATCCTCCAAATGAACCCCCTCAACAGCCTCCTCCATTTTTTCTACCACGTCAACAATCTTCTCAGTCCTTTCTCCACCCTCCACAACCTTCTCATTATTTTCTTCCACATCAACCTTCCCATTCTCTTGATCCCCTTCAGGAAGAATATAATCACCTTCGAGGAGATTGAGTCTCTTCTTTGCACCTGGCAACTGCAACTCCTTGATACCCTTGGAACAACTTGCTTGCTGAGATCCAATATTTGGACTACCTTCAGAATCATTTTTCTTTTCACATAAAGCACTTTTCAGCTTCTCAATCTCAGCAGACCAAAAGGAATCTCGCTCTCGAACTATCCTCTCTGATTCCTCTTTCATATACTTCTTAATGCCCTCCTGAATCCTCTCATCCATTGACTTGCCGGTCTTCTTCTTCTGTGGAAGATTAAAGTATGTAGACTGCTTGACATAAGTACCTTGTCCACGTACCCTTCCTCGGTTCTCAGGGTTACCGAGAACCTTGGTCAAGACATCGTCTGTGCCTTCCACAGAAACTTCTCCATCCCTAACCCTCTTCTTCATTATCTCCTACAAAAAGTGACATGAAAAATGTAAGTACATGAAAAATATAAGTACGTTAACTAAAAAAATAGATATCACAGTGAAAGAACTCAAAATATAAAATAAATGAAAAACTTACAATCTCTTTTGCAATTTTTTCAACTTTTGCAGACTTATAATTCCCATTTTCATCCTGCCGCGCACGGAGCCACGTATCCGTTCGATCTATGTCAAATTCCTCAGGATCACCAAGAGCGAGAAACTGTAAAACAAAGTATTATTGTATTGTTTAACATACAAGTCATCGTAAAATTAAACACAATTATCATGCATGTTTGAAAGGGATATATGTATGATTACTAACCATTTCATGTTCTAGGTTAGCATAACCTTTTCTTGACATGTTATGAGGATATTCGCTCAAATTCCTCCTCTTTGCGAGTTTTTCGTGGATCACCTTAAGGAACAATGATCAAAATGTTAGTAACAAAGCTGTTCAACTATATATTTTTGTAATCTCGGAAATTCAAAAACAAATATGGTAAGAAAACTTACACCAAATTTTTTTGACAGACGGTCAACAACAAACATGTCCCAATGATCCTTCTCAATAAAGGTGTAGTCAGCAGGAGGAACCTGTAGCAAATCAGGCTGATCATAGTGTGGCAGGACGTATTTGGTTGACAAGCGGCTCTTGAACTCTCGCCATTTTTTGCCCGCAAATTTCAAAACCATCTTCTTGGCGGTTGGTGGTACATCAAATGCCATCTACGTAGATAAGTATTTTAATTAGCATACATGTATTAACTAAATAGGTGGTCATGAAAGAAAAGTTATTCCATAAGATGTAATTCGTTTTACCTCCACACATTTCCAAATCTTGTTTTTCCTTTCAGTCGGAATAATTAGCCAGGAATCATAGCATATTGGGACTTTACTTCTCACAAGAACACCAATATAAGATTCCATTTCCGTGCCAGCTTTACCGTAAGGCTGACCCTTTTCATTGAAACTCACCAACGGCTTATCTCCCAACATCTTACGCCTAATTATCTTGTGCATCGTTACAGGTCCACGCTTTAAAAGCTTCAGTCCAGTTGTTTCCTTTTTCGTAGCCAGCGGTTGCTCCATTCGTTTCCTCTTCTTAGATAAAGTGGTTTTTAGGTTCTTAGAAATAGACTTCTTCACAGATACAGGGGATGATGAAATAGACCGTGTCACCGGTCGATTAGGGGATGATGAAATAGCCCGTGTCACCGGTCGATTAGGGGATGATGAAATAGCCCGTGACACCGGTCGATTAGGGGAAAACTGCACCACCTTATTCTTCAGGTCAGGGCATGACTCCGCCGGCTTTTTCTTTATTTCCTTCACTGCAGGGCTAGACTGAACCGTTGAGTTCTTTTTTAGTGCCTTCATAATGGTTGTCGTACTTGCTTTTCTCTTCGGCTTCATGATCAATCTACAACACCACATGTTGAGTGAATTATTTAGGTAAATGTAAACACACACACACATAACTTGACATAAATCTTCAACACCATATCCCTATGCCTAATTACCAAGGCAGAAAACACATTACTAAAAACAATACATTCAGTAAATCAAGGTTCAATAAATTCTACACATCACATACATATTCAGTAAGGAATAAATCCATAGAGTTACACTAAAATCTACCAACACCACCAACACCAACACCAAAATTCACTGTGTAGAAAACACATTACTGAAAACAATACATTCAGTAAATCCATAGAGATACACTGTGTAGTAAACACATTACTAACAACAATACATTCAGTAAATCCATAGAGATACACTAAAATCTACCAAAATTCAAATAAATCTATAGAGATACATTAAAATCCATAGAGACAGAGAGGGAGAGAGAGAGAGAGAGAGAGGGAGAGAGAGAGAGAGAGAGAGAGAGAGAGAGGTAAAGAACATAAAGATAGAGAGTAGCAGAAATGTTCGATTTAAGAGCATGCATAACCATATATCATAGATCCATATGCATAACCATATATCATAGTATCCATAAGCATTTAACAGGGAGAGAGAGCGTGAGAGGGAGAGAGAGAGAGAGAGAGAGAGAGAGAGAGAGAGAGAGAGAGAGAGAGAGAGAGAGAGAGAGCGACGATCTAGGGAGGGAGAGGGGGATGAGTTGTGGAATACCTGAGAGAGAGGGACGAAAAGTGAGCTCTCGATTTTGGGGTAGGGATTTAGGGGGGAGTGATTCTGGGAGATGGATTTAATTAGGTCAATTTGGGGGGAAACTGAGATTTCGCAAAGGGGGAAAATGAGCTCTCGATTTCGGGGGGAGTGATTTAGGGGGGAGTGATTTGGGGGGAGGGATTTGGGGGGAGGGATTTAGGTCAATTTGGGGGGAAATTTTGGGGAAAAGACGGGGAATGAAAATTTGATAAAGGACGTAAGAGGGGGAATGAAAATTTGATATCTCGACGTATAGTATTAAGATATAATATTTATTATTTTTAATTAGTAAATTTTAGAAATAAATATTTATGTGTAATATTTTATGTGGGCTGATATAAAATATTAGTATAAAATATTAAAATATTCTAAAATATTAATATAAAATATGAAAATATTAATGTAAAATAACCGTAACCATATTCTCGAACCGGGATTTCGAAGCCTGGGCCATACGGTCTCAAAGATCCATAGTCCGGTATGTTAATATAAAATATTAAAAAAATAACAGGTACGGTTGACTAGGTGAATGTATGGTCAAACGCAGGTTTGACCGTTAACCCCTAAACAGGACTACGCCCCTCTTAACTGTATCCATATTCTCGAACCGGGATTTCGAAGCCCGGGCCGTACGGTCTCAAAGATCCATAGTCCGGTATGTTAATATAAAATATTAAAAAAAATAACAGGTACGGTTGACCAGGTGAATGTATGGTCAAACGCATGTTTGACCGTTAACCCCTAAACAGGACTACGCCCCTCTTAACTAACTGTATCCATATTCTCGAACCGGGATTTCGAAGCCCGGGCCGTACGGTCTCAAAGATCCATAGTCTGGTATGTTAATATAAAATATTAAAAAAATAACAGGTACGGTTGACCAGGTGAATGTATGGTCAAACGCAGGTTTGACCGTTAACCCCTAAACAGGACTACGCCCCTCTTAACTGTATCCATATTCTCGAACCGGGATTTCGAAGCCCGGGCCGTACGGTCTCAAAGATCCATAGTCCGGTATGTTAATATAAAATATTAAAAAAATAACAGGTACGGTTTACCAGGTGAATGTATGGTCAAACGCAGGTTTGACCGTTAACCCCTAAACAGGACTACGCCCCTCTTAACTGTATCCATATTCTCGAACCGGGATTTCGAAGCCCGGGCCGTACGATCTTAAAGATCCATAGTCCGGTATGTTAATATAAAATATTAAAAAAAATAACAGGTACGGTTGACCAGGTGAATGTATGGTCAAACGCAGGTTTGACCGTTAACCCCTAAACAGGACTACGCCCCTCTTAACTGTATCCATATTCTCGAACCGGGATTTCGAAGCCCGGGCCGTACGGTCTCAAAGATCCATAGTCCGGTATGTTAATATAAAATATTAAAAAAATAACAGGTACGGTTGACCAGGTGAACCCTAAACCCTAAACCCTAAACCGTCGAATCTAATATTTTTAAAATAGACGATGAAGATTATATCATATTAGAAAGAAAATTATAATATAAAAAAGATATAATGAAAAATAAAATTATAATATGAAAAGTATATAATTAAAAAAAGATACAATTGAATTTTACTTAATTTTTATATTAATATTAAAAAAGGTTTATATTTACTATTTAGGTCCTATCCCCAAGATCTAAAAATCAGATTTTGGATGATTTGAATATGTAAATTAATGATATATAAATTTTAAGAAAAATAAATTATATAATTATAGATATAATTATAATCTAGTAAAATAGTAAGTTATTAAGATAGTTAGCTGGACAAAATGACACATTAATGTCATCGATATCTTTGTCTGAACATCTTAACTTCGATACCCACTTTTCAATTCACCTCCACCTCTGTCCTCCTTCGTCCTCCTCCGTCAATTCACCTCCACCTTCGTCCTCCTCCGTCAATTCACCTCCACCTCCGTCCTCCTCCGTCCACCTCCGTCCACCAGTGCTCTGTGCTCCACCTCTGTACCATCTTCACTCCACTACCCTGCGACACCTCCGTCCTTGCATCTCATCTTCGTAGTTTTGAAGCAGCTCCATCTTCGTAGTTTCAACGAGCTCCATCGACATCTCCATTAAGGTATTTTTGATGAAATTTGTTTCTAAAAATTGAAATTAGGGTTCATACTTGTATTTGGGGATCTGAGAAGATTTTATCACATTATGAAAATACTAACTTATAATGTGTCTCGGTCACTTTTGCCATGAGAATGAGCTCCCATGTACACCACATAATCATTTTAGATTTGATAATCATTAAAAAATTGGACAAATCTCATAATCATTTTAGATTTGATACCTTTTTTCTGGCAAAGGTGGGGGTATGCAGTAGTGATAAGAGAATAAGTGATAGAAAGATACAAAGGGGAGTGGCAGTAGTGATAAATGGCAGTAGTCCTTTAATATTATACTTCCTTTATAACAAGTAAATTGTGTTAGTGTTAGTTTGAAATTGTGTTTGTTAGTGTTACTATGTGCTGATTACATTTGTTTTTTTTATTTTAAAAGATGGACAAGTCTTGGATGAATGCTGATAGAAGAACAAAAGAGTTCGAAAGAGGAGTGGACGAATTTTTGATGTTTGCATTGGAGAACAGACAGGATGGAAATAAAATCAGTTGCCCCTGTGTAAATTGTGCACATAGTAAATCATGGAAAGCTCGAATTGTGAGGGGCCATCTTTTCCAGAATGGCATCGATCGGAGCTACACGTGTTGGATTTGGCATGGGGAGGTAAGTACGGGAGAAAGTCAGCATGCCACTGAAGATACTTCTAGTTCTTCACAATCTGTAGATCAAAACCCGATGAAAACAGAGAATGCCGGTGATACCGATGACAATGCAGATGACGTTTCCCTAGATTCCTCGGATGTATTTAACCATATACAATCTGAACATGAACCCCTCTATCCGGGATGCGAAGGATTTACAAAGATGAAGGCTTTAGTAAAATTATATAACTTGAAAGCAAAATATCAAATCTCTGATTCTGGCTTCTCAGAAATTCTTCTTTTGGTTGGGTCTATGCTTCCAAAAGGCAACAACTTCCCTTCTTCTTTCAGTGAAGCTAAAAAAAGATTGTGTGCTTTGGGAATGGAGTATGAAAAAATACACGTTTGCCCAAATGATTGTTTAGTATACCGTGGAGATAGAGATGAAGATGCGACCAGGTGCCGCATTTGTGAGGCTTCTAGATGGAAGTTGAATAAAAATGGGGATGAATTGGAAGGGGTTCCTGCCAAGGTTCTCTGGTATTTTCCGTTAATACCACGTTTGAGGAATTTGTTCAGTTCACCTCAAACAGCCAAGGAGTTGATTTGGCATGACAAGGAGAGATTGAAGGATGGTAAAATGAGACATCCTGCAGATGCACAGACATGGAAGGAAGTTGACGCTAAGTGGCCTGAGTTTTCTTCGGATCCTAGAAACCTCCGATTAGCTTTATCGTCCGATGGATTTAATCCGTTCTATAGCACAAATGTTGATTACTCATGTTGGCCAGTTTTGTTGACAATTTACAATCTTCCACCATGGCATTCTATGAAGAGGAAATATATTATGCTATGTTTGTTAATATCTGGACCAACTCAGCCCGACAATGATATCGATGTGTTCCTTCAACCACTCATGGAAGATTTAAAAAAGTTGTGGCATGGGAAACAAGTGTACGACGCATACAAGAAGGAGTATTTTCTGCTTAGAGGCATTTTGTTATGGACAATCAGCGATTATCCAGCCTATGGCAATTTGTCAGGCAACATTATCAAGGGTTATAACGGGTGTCCTGTATGCGTTGATAACACAAAAGCTACAAGGCTAGTTAATTGTCGTAAGTGTGTGGTCATGGGGCATCGGAGGTGGCTGCCGCGTCATCATCCATATCGCCGACAGAAACAAGATTTTGATAACACCGTGGAAAAGGAAACTGCTCCAATTCCCCTAACCGGAGAGGAGGTGCTTCAAAGAGTACAACATTTGAAGGGCCATGTCTACGGTAAGACATAATGCCAACCTCGATTAAAGAAAGGTGATGTTCGACCTATTTGGAAAAAGGTATCTATATTCTTTGAGCTTGAGTACTGGAAGTTTCTACCGGTTAGACATGTTCTCGATGTGATGCACATTGAGAAAAATATATGCGAAGCTTTACTTGGCACCATGCTTAATATACCAAAGAAAACAAAAGACAAAGAATCTGTTCGTATTGACATGGCTGAAATGGGAATAAAAACCGAGTTGAGGCCAAAAACTCCAGGGAAAAAGGAGAAGTTACCATTAGCATCTTGGAATTTGACTCATTCCGAAAAAAAGGTTTTCTGCTCTTCCTTTCTTAACATGAAGTTGCCTGATGGTTTTTGTTCTAATGTTAGGAGTCTAGTTTCAATGGAAACTCTTAGACTTACTAGAATGAAATCTCATGACTGCCATATGATATTGCATCATTTGCTCCCAATTGCAATTCGATCGTCATTGCAAAAAAGAGTCAGGAACACAATTATCAGGTTCTGCCTCTTCTTTAAGGCAATTTGTAGTAAAGTTATTGAGCCTGATAAGTTGGAGAAAATGCAATCGGAATTGGTAATTACTTTATGCCAGCTTGAAAAATACTTCCCCCCTTCCTTGTTTGATCTAATGTTTCATATATCGGTGCATCTTGTACGAGAAGTTGAGCTCTGTGGACCAATTTTCCTTAGGTGGATGTATCCTTTTGAGAGATACATGAAGACATTCAAGGGGTATATAAAGAATCGGGCTCGTGCAGAAGGTTGTATTGCGGAGGCCTATATAGCAGAAGAGGCGGTGGAATGTTTGGTGGACCATGACGAAGGAACAACTATCGGGGTACCGAAAACTGGTAGACATACTAAGGATGCCATTTACAGGCCATTATCGGGTGCAACCGTAATAACCCCGAGTAGGACTGATTTGCACGTAGCACATTTGTGTGTTCTCCAGAATACTAATGCAGTTATACCGTTTTTCAAGTAAGCCATGAATTTAATTTCTTTATTTTCTTTATTTGCATGCATTTCTTATGTCATTTTTAATGACTCCAGGGAACACATGGCATTTTTAATGACCAAATATCCGGAACATGTAAATGATGAAATGTGGCTAAAGAACAAGCAAAATGAGACATTCGCTAAATGGTTTAAACAAAAGGTATTATGTGATTTTAATAATAGTTTTGTGATTTTTTTACAACTCCATAGCTCAGATGAATCATTTTACTACTTGTTTATTTTTTTCAGATTGCTTCAGATTTGGAAGACAAAAAAGAGTTATCAAACGAGATAATATGGATCGCAGACGAACCCAACAAAGATGTTCCTACATTCAGCGGATACAGAATGGATGGGGTTACCTTTAGTACCAGGGATCGTGATGACATGCGTCAGGTTCAGTGCAGTGGTGTGTGTGTAGAAGCCGATACAATGGTTGTGCACGGTAAGGATAAAAACATTGAGCACACATCACATACTTATTACGGAGTTATAACAAGTATATGGGAGTTGGACTATAATTACCTTAGGGTCCCTATTTTTCATTGTAAGTGGGTAGATATGAACATAGGCACGAAGGTAGACGACTTGGGATATACATTAGTAAATTTGAATAGGTTGGGCTTTTTAGATGATCCATTTGTATTGGCAAAACATGTTAAACAAGTTTGTTACATTGATGATCCTCTTGATAAATCATGGTCCGTTGTCTTGAAGTTACCGGAGAAAAATTACTATGAAGACAATGAGGCATCTGTAGAAGTAGAACTTGAGAATGACTTCTTTATGCCCAATTTTCCGGATGTTGATGAAGACATGCCTACTAGTTACATTCGAGATGATGTTGATGAACTAATACAACTTTCGTAATGTAATAAATTAATTTGTGACTATAACTCTTGATAGATTGTTGGTTGGTTTGTTCTCTTTTGTTTGGACTTTGTTTGGTTTGTTGGATGCCAATTTGGTAGGTTAGTCATCTTTTAAATATTTTTTTTTTTCATGTACAGTTCATTAGACAACAGTTTTAAACAGAAGACACTTGTATGAGTTGAAACACACAATAGGCCAGAACCTGTTGTGTGTTGGATTAAGTTCATACAACACTATGTAAAGCACTTGTGTTAAATATCATTACACAATACCACATTGGAAACCACTTGTCTCATTCTAACAATACTTTTTACGAAGTATTGTCTATGCTTCATTCACATAATATTTCGAAAAAATGTTGTGTGTTGGTTCACTTTCACACAACACTATGGATAACATATTGTATGACTTCTAATTAGACAACAGACCTAAAAACACTTGTCTAAATGCAACAATGGTTTTCCTGTATATTGTGTTGCAGGCATTCACACAACACTTATTTGCTAAGGCTTGTCTAATCTTAAAAATACTTATGCATTTACACAACACCCCTGGTCAAGAAATGCTTGTCTGGTAAGATTTATCACACAACGGTTTTGGCCCATTGTGTGAATGTAGGATTACACAATACTTTTTCGAGTTGGAAAATAACAGTTGTCTGATCATTTCGGGCAACACTTTTTCCCATGGGTGTTGTCTGATACGTGTCGTCTATAGCCAGATTTGTTGTAGTGAAGATAAGAAATAGAGAAAGCAGCCTACACGCCTTGCTTGGTCAAATTATCATATATAGGACTCTGTAACTATTTAAAGTTCATGCTCATTACTAATTCAAAAGATATATGAGCTCAACATAGATCTAAATTATCTATAAAAATCTCAATACCTAGCAGGTTACTAGGTTAGCCATTAATGAAGATTCATAAAGATAGTCATGGCATAATTTAAGTGCCGATCGACAACTTACAATAGAAACAAGAACTCTCACCATCAGTGTCATATGTATAAAAGGTCTCTTTAAGGAACTCAACAGCTTCATTTGTAAGCTCCACGATCTAGCCAATTCCCTGATGCAAAATGATCAATAGATGCAATTTGTGAAATCTAATTATGTCAGTGAATTTTACATGTAAATATAAGAACTTACCATAAAAATGCAGCCTCAAAGAGTTTAGAAGAATTTAAATGCAAAATTTGATTTCCCCCCTTTCTATTAGATTGTCTATTAAAATTATTATTTGTGCTCTACCTGCTCTCTGATGAAACCTTCCTTCGAATGTTATGCATGAGACAAAACCTGATACATATAAACATGCCTTAACTTTCTGTTCTTAAAAGCAAATTAATTTCAGCCAAAATATAATACACAATTCAATGTATCTTTTCTGGCAAGTAAGGTATTACACTGAGGAAGATTTTTACCATAATTATTTAGCTAAAATAGTAGTTTTTATATTACCCAGAGCCAGAAATAAATTTATGACAGAAGGCTCCCATACTTTTACATCAAGAGCCAAGGATCTAACCTGCACTAACAGGCAAACATAAGCTAAAACATAAAGAAGAAAGGAGAAGAATTAGTTGGCATCCTACAAGTTGATGATGCGCGCGCGCACACACACACACACAAAGTAAACACACATAATGTCAATCAGATCATAGTGCCAAAATGCCTGTTGCCCTAATATATGCTTAAAATGCTACACATGACAATGAATGATGCTCCACATTAATTGATGGGAATGTGCTACATTAACGCTACACATTTAAACTTTCAAGAGACTGTGTCATGTTTTGCAAGTCAAAAATTTTGTCAGCTACTAGTCGGAGGATTTCACATAAAATAGTTGAGGCACAAACCATTTACAGATATACACAGACCTTAGATATATATGCACACCAAGATTACGGTGCACACTGGAACACTCGATGCAGATTAGAACTCCAAGGTTCAAAGAAGCCCATTCTGGTTCAGGTGCACCACAGTCATCATATTTATCATTTCCAGGTAACCTCTTTAATGCATCAACCGGCTTCTCGCCTTTTGCAGTGTAAGCTAGCTGTAACACCCCATATTTTTAGTGACTAATTTCTCTTATATTTCTCTTTTTTTTTTTGTCATTATTTTTATTTTCTTAGGCGTTGTTTTTTTTTAATAAAGAATGTGAAACTTTCTTGTAACTGTTGATTAAAGTGTATTGAATGCATGCTAATTATTATGTTTATTACTAAATCAGCTCATAGTACCTATATCATTATATATGACTTTTTGTAACTCCAATAATGTTAGTTCCTTGCCCTGGTTCTTGTCTTCCACTCACGTATGTGTTAGAAAATGGAAAATTGAGGTCTTTATTTTGTAGGTTCCTCAATATATTTCCGAAATCTAAAAATTGAAATTTCATTCTTTTATCAGGAATTGAAATTTGTAATATGGATCTAAGATTTTTTTTTAGTGGAATCCATAGAGAATTAAGGGCCAGTTGCTTATTTGAAACGGGTATGTGAGTTATCTCACATTGATATGAAAATTGATTTGAAGTTAATTTATATTATTAAATATAAAATAATTACTTAATTAATTTCATCCGGTTATTCAGGCTTGCATGTACTAGTCGGTAAGATATTAAAATAGCAGCTTGAAGAGTTGTATTGCTAGCTTGAAGAGGTGTAGTATTTAATTCAAGTATGTTGCATGACTTGTATTAAAATAGTCAAGTAGCTTGCATGAATTGGTGGGCAGGTGTTTCATTTCCAAATGAAAAGGTCGGCCATACACTAATAAATGATTTATTCAATTGTTAGTCATGACTTGTCTAGTGCCAGCTCTCTAGTTTATTGCAGTATAATTAGAGGCATTCGACTAGCATAAAAATTGTACCTCTCTCATACAACTCTCTCGTACTACTTATATATATCTGTTATAAATTCTCTACTTTTCACTCACTTTTATATACAGAATATATATATATATATATATATATATATATATATATATATATATATATATATATATAATATTTTATAAATATATATCCGGGATTTCATTTGGCGAACTGAGGTAATAGTCGCTGTTGCTTGTACACTATCTGTGCTATTCTCAAGCGGTGCTGTTTTATCCTGGGAGGGAAATCGCAAGAACCATCACAGTAAGTGGGGCGATTATTTCTTCAAGAACAGTTAGGTCCTTAGGATCTAACGACTCAGCTGTTGTTACTGTTATTTTGGAAAGCAAATCAGAAAGCTACAGAAAAGCTAAGGATTTCTTTTCGCTCTTTTTAATTACAGTCATTGATTATTTGTTTGTTTTGCCATCTCTGTTGTTTGCTATCAGTTTCGTTATTAATTATTTGTTCTTAATTTGCAATATATAATATTGATATAACTGCCTTATTTGTGAAATTTTTTCCAACAATCTTGAAGAAATATTCAGTTATATCTGTTAAATTTATATATAAATTAAGATGTCGAACGAAACTGTTAATCCCTCTGGAACTGTTGCTACTCCTGTTAATACCACTGTTATTGTACCCACCATTGACTGGACTACGTATCGATTCCCACAGGCCATCGATCTGTCGGGTATGCCTGAGAGGTTTGGTGGTGGTGCCGATTTTACGCGCTGGCAAAAGAAAATGAAACTGTGATTATCGGTAAAGGGTCTATGGCCGGTGATACAATATGATTCTCCAGTTGTTGATCAATCTAAACCTGAATCTGTTAAAGCTTTCGCAATGTGGGCGGAAAAGGATGGAGTGGCTAGAGCTGCTATTCTGGAAGCTTTGGCGAACACTCTATTTGATGTTTATTCATCTGATGCCTATAATGCTAAGTTGCTTTGGGAAAAGCTTGATCAGACGCATAATACTGATTCTCAAGGGCTTGAGAAGTATTCTGTGGCAAAGTTTCTAGACTTTAAACTAATGGAGAGTAAGTCTATGACAGAACAAGTGCAAGAGTTTCAGAACATAGTCCATGCTTTGAAGGAATCCGGCATGGATCTGCCTGAAAAGTTTTAAGTAATGTCTGTGATTGAAAAGCTTCCGAAGTCTTGGGAAGAGTTTTCTCTTTCCCTGAAAAGACAGAAAGAAGAGATCACCTGGAAAAATTTGATGTTGGATATTTCTGTAAACGAACAACACAAGTCAAAACAGGGACATGTGATGCCTGTTGAGGGGAGTACGAGTAAGGTGAATGTAGTGACTGTTGGTCAAAAGAGAAAGTTTAACAAGAGGGCTGTTAATAAAACCACTGATAAAAACAAGGCTAAGAAACCGAAGGCAAACAAACCGTGTTGGTCTTGTGGACAGGTTGGTCACTGGAGTAAGGACTGTCCAGTTAAGAAAGCAAAGAAGTCTGAAATGGTTGTTCAAGCAAATAATGTGCTTGGTACTGCAATCATTGATGAGACTATGGCTAACATGGTGATTGGTGAAGCATCTGCTTCTGTAACCAATGACAGGTATGTTACCTATAAGCCTGTTATACTATCTACTTATCTGACTCATGAATGGTTGGTTGATACTGGAGCTAATGTGCACGTTTGTGCTGATAAAACTCTATTTGTATCTTATCAACAGACTCATGGGAGATCAGTGACGATGGGGAATGCGAGTGCTGCACAAGTGCATGGAATAGGAAACGTAGACTTGAAGTTTACTTCTGGGCGTATTCTATCTCTGTTAAAAGTGCATCATGTTCCTGACATTCGTAGAAACATAATAAGTGGATCCTGTTTAGTTAAAGATGGATTTGAGATTTCTTTAAAGTGTAATAAAGTTGTGATTACTCACACTGGGGTTTTCTTTGGCAAGGGTTATTTATCTGAAGGGTTGTTTGTTATTAATGTTGAACCATTTCTTTCTGGTTTATTTAATAGTAATCTTTCGCCTTCTGTTAATTTTATTGAATCATCTAACTTATGGCATGCTCGTCTTGGTCACATAAATTTTGGTACTCTATATAATATGATGAATTTAGAGTTAATTCCAAAAATTACTATTGATAAAAAGACTAAATGTCAAGTATGTGTGTCTGCTAAACAAATACGGAAACCTTTTAGTAACGTTGTTAAGGATTCTGAAGTATTAGATTTAGTACACACTGACATTTGTGAGTTTAATGGCATAATGACTAAGGATAATAAAAGATATTTCATTACCTTTATAGATGATAGTAGTAGATATTGTTATGTTTATTTTCTAAGACATAAAGATGAAACACTTGAAAAATTTATTGAATATAAAAATGAAGCTGAAAAACAAACTGGTAAGTTAATTAAACGATTAAGATCTGATAGAGGTGGTGAGTATACGAGTAACTCGTTTGATGAATTTTGCAAAAGCAATGGTATAATTCATGAGGTAACTCCACCATACACACCTGAATCTAATGGGGTCGCTGAACGAAAGATCAGAACTTTTGCAAATATGATCAACAGTATGCTTCTTAATTCTGGACTACCTAAATACATGTGGGGAGAGGCTCTGAATACGGCTTGCCATATTCTGAACAGAGTACCTCTGAAACACATGAAAACAAGTCCTTATGAATTATGGAGAAGAAGGAAAACTAGTTTGCAATATCTTCGAGTATGGGGGTGCCTTGCAATGGTACTTGTCCCTGAACACAAGAGGAAGAAACTAGGACCCAAAACTATTGATGCTATCTTTCTGGGCTACGGTGAAAACACAACAGCTATAAGATTTTTAGTAATAAAATCTGACATAGATGGAATTGTGGTAAACACTATAGTTGAACTTCGTGATGCAACTTTCTTTGAGGAAGTATTTCCTATGAAGGAAGGTATACCTAAAAATATTTCTTATGATGATCCTACTCATACATCTAGTTCCATTCCCGATCATGTGGATAGGATGACAAATGTGGGGGTAGACGATCCTATAGTGGAACCTAGAAGGAGCAAGCGCTCAAAGGTTGTCAAGGACTTTGGAAGTGATTTTGTCACTTGTAATGTCGAGGATGAACTTTTGACTTTCCGTAATGTTATGGATTCTTCGGAATTAAGGCATTGGAAAGGTGCAGTGAAGAGTGAAATTGATTCTATTGTCTCTAACGGGACATGGGAATTAGTTGATCTCCCTCCTGGGTCTACTACAATAGGATGTAAATGGATCTTCAAAAGGAAGTTGAAACCAGATGGATCAATCAATAAATATAAGGCCAGATTAGTTGCCAAGGGGTTTAGGCAAAGAGAAGGAATTGATTATTTTGATACCTACTCTCCAGTTGCCAGAATGACAACAATCAGAATGCTTGTAGCATTGGCTTCCGTACATGGTCTTATCATCCATCAGATGGATGTAAAGACAGCTTTTCTTCATGGTGAATTTGAAGAAGAGATTTATATGGATCAGCCTGAGGGATTTGTTGCTTCTGGTAATGAAAGGAAAGTTTGTAAACTAATCAAATATATATATGGCCTTAAACAAGCTCCTAGAGATTGGCATAAAAAGTTTGATGAAACTATTTTGGCTTTTGAATTTATCATCAATGAAAGTGACAAGTGTGTCTATTACAAAGTTAGAGGAAATGAATGTACTATCTTGTGCCTATATGTTGATGACATTTTATTACTTGGAACCAATATTGAGATTATTAACGAGGCAAAGAGATTCTTGAAAAGGCATTTTGAAATGAAAGATATGGGTGTTGCTTCTGTGATTCTTGGCATCAAGCTGTCTGAGACAGCTGATGGAATAACTATGTCTTAATCTCATTATATAGAGAAATCTATACTTGAGAAATATGGTTATTCAAATTGTAGAATCGCAAACACTCCATATGATTCCAAAGTTGCACTTAACAAGAATAAGACAGGAGTACCTGTGTCTCAGTTAAGGTATTGTCAGATTATTGGGAGTTTGCAGTATCTTGCTAACTGTACTAGACTGGATATTTCATATTCTGTGTCTAAGTTGGCTAGATATACAAGTTGTCCTGACAAGTCCCATTGGGAAGCATTGGATAGAGTTCTTAAATATCTGAAAGGTACACAATCCCTAGGTTTGCATTACAGGAGATTTCCTGATGTGATTGAGGGATACAGTGATGCAAGTTGGATAGCTAAGAAATCTGGTACCAATGGTGTGACAGGTTATGTATTCACTCTTGCTGGTGGAGCAATTTCCTGGAAGTCGTCTAAATAGACGATTATAACTCGGTCTACTTTTGAGGCTGAGTTGTGTGCACTAGATGCCATGGGGACGGAGGCTGAATGGTTACATGGACTTATGTCTATGATACATATAATCAGTAGACCGCTTCCAGCTTTTGCTGTTTATTGTGATAGCCGTACAACTATCGACAAGATAAACAGTAAAAAGTATAACGCTAAAACCAAGAGACATATCCAAGTTAGGCTTAAGTCTATAAGGGGTTTAGTGTCTGACAGGGGCATTGCTATTGAGTTCATTGGTACTCAAGATAACATAGCAGATCCTTTGACTAAAGGACTTGAACATGTGGTAGTTCTTAAGTCGGGGTTGGGGATGGGACTGATAGCCCAACATGATTCATCTTCGGTAGGAACCCAATACATCTGAGAGGAGATCCCTTGAAGTGTATTCAATGTGGTATTAACAAGTCGAAAGGGTGAGTTAGTAGTACCTTTATCTATAGATTGATACTTACGTATCTGAAGTCTATCCCCTGAAAAACTCTAAGGTACTGTTACTGCAAATAAAGCTTGAAGTTTTAAAAACTATTAATGGGGTCAAGTCTTTAAGACGAGATGGTAGCAGTTCATCTCTGGAGATGCCCAGCTAAGAGAATGTAATTGTGAGGTCACAATTAGAGGAAAGGGTTATTCCTCGATGCATTCGACGAATAGGATCGAGACATGACCATTAATGTCTCAAAGCCGTAGATTATTACCATAGCCTTTGACATGTCATCGTCTATGGAGTGTGATTACATCAAACGGGTAAAGATTCAAGGTGAAATATTTCATCTATATCCGGTGATCATCGAAGTAGGGGAATTAGGAGCGGTTCAAACCTTGATCGGTACTGTCTCTGAAAAACATGTCATATTTAAAATCCGTAATATATTTCTAATATGGATTTGTGGGGGATTGTTAGAAAATGGAAGATTGAGGTCTTTATTTTGTAGGCTCCTCAATGTATTTCCGAAATCTAAAAATTGAAATTTCATTCTTTTATCAGGAATTGAAATTTGTAATATGGATCTAAGATTTTTTTTAGTGGAATCCATAAAGAATTAAGGGCCAGTTGCTTATTTGAAACGGGTATGTGAGTTATCTCACATTGATATGAAAATTGATTTGAAGTTAATTTATATTATTAAATATAAAATAATTACTTAATTAATTTCATCCGGTTATTCAAGCTTGCATGTACTAGTCGGTAATATATTAAAATAGCAGCTTGAAGAGTTGTATTGCTAGCTTGAAGAGGTGTAGTATTTAATTCAAGTAGGTTGCATGACTTGTATTAAAATAGTCAAGTAGCTTGCATGAATTGGTGGGCAGGTGTTTCATTACCAAATGAAAAGGTCGGCCATACACTAATAAATGATTTATTCAATTGTTAGTCATGACTAGTCTAGTGCCAGCTCTCTAGTTTATTGAAGTATAAATAGAGGCATTCGGCTAACATAAAAAATGTACCTCTCTCATACAACTCTCTCGTACTACTTATATATATCTGTTATAAATTCTCTGCTCTTCTCTCACTTTTATATACAGAATATATATATATATATATATATATATATATATATATATATATATATATATATACATATATATATATATATATATATATATTTATAATATTTTATAAATATATATCCGGGATTTTATTTGGCGAACTGAGGTAATCGTCGCTGTTGCTTGTACACTGTCTGTGCTGTGCTCAAGCGCTGCTGTTTTATCCTGGGAGGGAAATCGCAAGAACTATCACAGTAAGTGGGGCGATTATTTCTTCAAGAACAGTTAGGTCCTTAGGATCTAACGACTCAGCTGTTGTTACTGTTTGTTACTGTTATTTTGGAAAGCAAATCAGAAAGCTACAGAAAAGCTAAGGATTTCTTTTCACTCTTTTTAATTACAGTCATTGATTATTTGTTTGTTTTACCATATTTGTTGTTTGATATCGGTTTCGTTAATAATTATTTGTTCTTAATTTGTAATATATAATATTGATATAACTGCCTTATTTGTGAAATTTTTTCCAACAGTATGTTCATGTATCAGTACACATATATATGTACCATGTTGAATTAGTTATTGCGTAAATGAAGCCTAATTCTATAAGTATAATGTAAATTAATTAGTAGATATTGGCTATTGTGATTCTTCGTTTGGAAACCTGATGAACTGGACTACTTAGCATGATTTTATGAATTGATATTATTGGGCCAATATTGTTATAGTACGTCTAGTTTATGATATTAATTGGTTTGCTAAATATTTCCGGAAGCAACTTATTATTTGTTTTTAAACAACAATTATGTATTGGTTATTCATGAGTTTATATGACATACTAACTTTGGCACCCTTGTCTATTCATATTTTCATTGTAGTTAAATAGGTTTAAGCAAACATGTAACACATCAATGGAATTGTTTTCTAATCATGATTTTATTATTTTTATCTCATATTTTTATTTATGTAGCAAGTTAATCTACATGATAACATTGGTCCTGCTCGTTCTTTTGCGTCACTGCCATGTGTATATTTGTTTTTAATTGAGTATATTAGTACTTTTATATAGTGACTGGTCTTGTGTAGATATTGAATCATTAGAGAGTTTAAAGTGACATACTTGAGTATGAATAAATTTATCCTTTTTGTGCAATTTTTATAAGTATAGGCCTCAAGCTTTAATTGTAAAAATTACTCGTTTACTTGCTCTGTTGCAGCATTTTGAAGCATCAGAGAACTATTTGTGACTTGTTATACTTGGACAAATCTATTTTCTTAGTACTAATGGACATTCCAAACATCTAGCATATGTAGATAATTTCTTACTGTGTCATCACGTGCACTCTATATTTACATGTTAGTGGGTGTTCAATGGTTTAACTTTATAGAAGTTTCTTTAGTTTTGTGCACCAGTTATGTAAGAATACCTCCCTGGATTTTGATAATAATTAGGTTTGTTTGATTATTGATTTAATAGTAGGTTCTGTTGGTGTCATATTTGCTTCCGATATCAAGGTAAGTACTCTATCCAAACTTTCTAGTTATTTCAAAATTATATTTATATTTTCTAAATTCTGTAATTATATTGTATGTTTTCGCTCAATTTATTGATATGAAAATTTGGATCAAGTGCAATTATTTTGAAGAGTATGATTTTGGATTTTTGTAAAAATACGAGCTTCGAAACCCCAGTTGAATCTTTGATCTGAAACCCTTAGTATATGCGCATAGTTCCGGAACTAAATTCTGATACCTCTCTAGGGCGCACTTAGGTGCAACTTCTGATACCTTAGTGAGGGACGCAATACTGAACTTCTGGACCGTGTCACCGGTTTATAGTGACTTCTGAACTTCTGGACCGTGTCACCGGTTTGTAGTGACCTTAGTTAGACTGGTGGTTAAAAAGTTATCGTTTTGTAAGTTATGAATTTCTGAAAATTTATTATCATTTTATACTGTATTTTATTTATTGGATTTGACCCGCTGGTTTGTTTGGTTAGTTTGCTTGCTGGGCATGTTAGCTCACTCTTTTAATATTTCAGGTTTTGTTCGGTTCATTGGATTTGCGGGGAGCTTATAGTTGGATTTTTCTTAGATCGTGTCAAATATTTTTGGATAGCTGCGCTTACGTATGTGTTATGTGACTTAACTTGTAATAGAATTGTAATAGTTTTCTGTTAGAATTTTTTAGATTAAATTTTTTATTTTACTTTTGGCTCAGACTAACATTCCGAAAAAGTGCGGGATGTTACATAGCTGTTGTGAACTTCTAGATGCACGTATCATATTTCTTGAAACAGGATTCTTTGCACAAGTATGTTCTTCGTTTGCTTGAAGATTCTGACGAGATGAACTTCCAGAAGAACTACTTCCACTTGTTGGACTACAAGGGAAAAACTGGAATATAGTTGAATTATTATATTTATGTTAAATATAATTGATGTGGTTAATATCAGTGTTTAAGTTTTACAGGGAAAAACAGAGTTTAACTTGAAACTGGAAGCAGTCAGAGTTTAGTTAAACTCTGACAGTTGGAAGCTCGACAGAGTCTGCTAAACGCTGACAAGAGGAAGCAGCTAAACTCTGTTGAAGAGAAGCGTTTGCTGGTCAGTAACAGAATTATTGAAGATAATTATGGAAGCGATATCTTTGAAGATTAGATAGCTATCAAAGAAGTCCTGCTGACTAGAAAGACGTGTAGCAATCGTAATTGATATCAATTGTATAGCTAATTTATAGGAGTATCAATTATTGATTGTATAGCAGCTGTATATCTTATAAATACAGTTAGGTTAACCCTAGAAGGGTATCGTGTAACGCAATATCATTTCATTGTAACCTAAGCAGCTCTCTGTGATATTTTACATCACTGAGAGAGGAGTTAATTCCAAAACAGTTTTTAAAGTCTTTTAAGAACTTATTGTTATTCGCTCATACTTAGTTGATTATAATTGTGTATTCGGCCTAACAATTGGTATCAGAGCCAATCTGTTAATTTAATACAGTTTAAGATCCACACAACTATAATCAATGGTAGAAATTCCTCCTCCAACAATAGGCTCTAGTGCTGAGAAGGCTCAACCTACAACTGTGAGCTGATATGAGACAATCAGGGTTCCTGTTCTCAGGCCAGCAGAATACTCAACCTGGAAGGTGAAAATGGCTATATTTCTGGAGGCTACAGATCCAGAATATCTTGACATAATTTATGAAGGCCCTCATAAGCCTACAAAATTATCCGTCGTTACTGCTGGACAGGAAGCTAAATCTATTCCAAAGGAGAAGAAAGATTTGACTCCTGAGGACATTTCATCCATTCCTAAGGATGCAAAGGTTAGACATCTGCTTCATAGTTCATTGGATAATGTTATGTCTAACAAAGTGATCAATTGTAAAACTGCAAAAGAGATCTGGGATGCCCTGGAGGTTAGATGTCAGGGAACTACTACAATCAAGAAGAATAGAAGGAACATACTCACACAGGAGTATGAACACTTTGAGGCTAGATCTGAAGAATCAATGACAGAAACCTTTGACAGATTCTGTAAGCTACTCAATGATCTGTCACTGGTTAATAAAGAATATGATCTAGAAGATTCAAATCTCAAGTTTCTTCTTTCTCTACCTGAAAAGTGGGATGTTAAGACTACCACTATTAGAGACAACTATGATCTGGCTGACACTGATATTGATGAGATCTATGGGTTGCTCAAGACTCATGAACTGGAAATAGAACAGAGAAGCAGAAGATCAGGCAGGAAGTCAAAGTCTGTTGCTCTAAGAGTTGAAGAAAGACCCTCAAAGAAGGAAGCATCAAGGAAGAAAGCAAAAGGAAAAGCTTTGGTCATTCATTCGGAAAGTGAGTCATCAAACTCTGATGTTGACTCAAACACGGATGGATCATCTGATTCTGAAGATGATGAGGAAATGATGCAAATGGCTGCTTTGATGGTAAAGACCTTCAAGAAGATGGGATTCAAGAACTTCAAGAAGGGAAAGAGATTCTCCAAGAATGATTCAAAGTCTGACAGGAAGAATTTCAAAAAATCTGAGAGAAAGGATACCAAATCTGGGAAGAGAGACAAGTTTGAGATTCAATGCTACAAGTGTAAGGAGATGGGCCACTATGCTCGTGAGTGCAAGAAGGGTAAAACTGAGAAGGCACTCTTCACTAAAGGCAGAGATTGGGCAGACACCTCTGACTCAGATGAGGATGTGAACTATGCTCTCATGGCTACTACTGTTGATGAAGCTGAAGATTCTGAAAACAAGGTACCTCTAACTACCTATGCTTATAATACTGATGATATAACTGAATTGAGAATCTATCTTAAGGCTTTGCATATCAGTTATAGGGATCAGACTTTAGAGAATGAGAGAATCAAAAATGAGAATTCTGAACTCAAAGAGAGAAATAAGGTTGTTGAAGAGAAACTTGAAAACATGCAACAAGTTCAGAAAGAAAGAGATGATGCTGTTTATCTAGAACAGGATTTGCTAGGAAAATATAAGCAACTTGAATCTGAGTTGGAGAAGGCAAATCACATAATTAAAACTTGGACTCATTCTGGAAAAGACACTCAAGAGGTTTTTCAGTCAGACACAGTTGGTTTAGGTTATTGTGAGGGAGATGAACTTAGGTTTCAAAACAAAGTCAAAATAAGAACACATCTCCCATCTACAAAATTTGTTCATGGATTAAATGAACCTAATTCTGAAGCTGAAAAAGAAGCTGTTAAAAAAGAACCAGTAAAAAATATTGTTAAACAGGTTAATATTGGTTCAATAACAGATAAACAACTCAAGCATAAGCTTAAGGAGTTAAAATCTGTCAAGAAACAGAAAGTGTCTAGGAAGAATAGAAATGGTAAAGTAGGCATTACTCAAGGTAATTATCCAATGCTTGCTACTTTTGCTCCAAGAAAGACATGCCATAACTGTGGTAGTACTAACCATCTTGCTAGTTTCTGCAGGAAGAACAAAAACATTAATTCTTTACCTTCCAAGTCTGAAGTAAAGAAAGATAATGTTAGAACTAGACCACAGACTTTATGTAAACATTGTGGAAGTACTTGGCATTCTATCTATACTTGCAGGGATTATCATGCTATTTATCATAACTACTATGAACTTAAGCCCAATTTGAAATGGGTTAGGGTTAATTCTACAAGTGTAAACTCTGATAAAGTTAGCTTAAACTTTGATAGTGTAAATTCTGCTGCTAAAGCTAACAAAATTAAGAAAGCCAAAGGATCCAAGCAAGTTTGGATCCTTAAATCTAATCTTCAGTAATTGTTTGTGATTGCAGGGCATCAGGGAGAGTATCCTAGTCGTGGACAGTGGATGTTCAGGACAAATGATTGGAAATAAAGCCCTGC
This sequence comes from Saposhnikovia divaricata, assembly GCA_036435485.1. Taxonomy (NCBI): domain Eukaryota; kingdom Viridiplantae; phylum Streptophyta; class Magnoliopsida; order Apiales; family Apiaceae; genus Saposhnikovia; species Saposhnikovia divaricata. Next base: position 59,514,115 of record CM071596.1, read on the forward strand.
TATCAGAGTATGTTGAGAAGGCTGGCCCAAAAGTTTCCTATGGAGATGGCAACATAGGACTTACTCTGGGATATGGCAATATCAATCTTGGAAGTGTCATCATCACAAATGTAGCTCTGGTTCCAGGACTCAAGCATGATCTGCTATCTGTGAGTCAAATCTGTGACAGAGGTTTTCATGTAGATTTTCAACCTGAATACTGTGAGGTTATCAGCAAAACCACGGGGAAAGTTGTTTTAGTTGGACAAAGGTGCAACAATATCTATGAAGCATGCTTGTTGACAAACTCTGATGGAAAAACTATATGCCTGTCAATAAGAATGTCCAGTGAAGAGAGTTGGAAGTGGCATAAGAAACTCTCTCATTTGAATCTGAACAACATCAATGAGCTGATAAGAAAGGATCTTGTTAGACGACTTCCAAAGTCTTTGTTAAATATTGATGGTCTGTGTGATTCATGTCAAAAGGCCAAACAGAGGAAGACTTCTTTCAAGAGCAAGTATGAATCTTCAGTTGTTGAGCCTTATTATCTTCTTCATGTTGATCTTTTTGGACCAGTAAACGTTATGTCTCTTGGAAGGAAGAAATATGCTCTAGTCATTGTTGATGAACACACCAGATACACATGGGTGTATTTTCTAGCAAAGAAGGATGAAACTGCATTAACTCTGATGGAGCATGTAAAGCTGCTGGACAAAGGATCAAAACACAAAGTCAAAATAATCAGGAGTGATAATGGAACTGAATTCAGGAATGCAACAATGGAAGAATTTTGCAAGAACAGAGGATTGAAGCAAGAGTTTTCTGCACCTGGTACACCACAGCAAAATGGTGTAGTTGAGAGGAAGAACAGAACCTTAATAGAAGCTGCCAGAACTATGCTTGATGAAGCAAAATTGCCAACCTATTTCTGGGCAGAAGCAGTTCAAACTACTTGTTTTACTCAAAATGCAACACTGATCAACAAGCATGGAAAAACACCATATGAGATGGTGAGGGAAAAGAAGCCAAACCTGAAATATTTTAATATTTTTGGGTGCAAATGCTTTGTGTTGAAAACTCATCCTGAACAGTTGACCAAATTTGAGTTGAAAGCAGATGAAGGAATTTTTGTTGGCTATCCAGTGTCAACCAAGGCATTCAGAGTTTATAATCTGAGAACAAAGGTGATTATGGAATCTATTCATGTGTCATTTGATGACAAGAAAATAACTGGACTTGAAGATGTTGATGAACATGATCAGTTGCACTTCGAAAATGAAGATCTAATCTCTGAGGAAATAAACTCTGATGAAACCAGTCCAACAAACTCTGTTGATGCAAACTCTGAACCTCTACTGGTACACACAGAAGAAACCGTATAGACAGAACAAAGGAGAGAACCAGTTGAGGGGGAGCATGCAGAACAAATCTCTGATGACTCACATTCTGAAAGTGAGTTACTTGAAAAATCTGGATCAATCTCTGATGACTCAAACTCTGATAGTTCAAAATCTGACAACTTAAACTCTGAGAGATCAAATTCAGAAGGAGCCTCAGAGAATGAAGAAAGGCAACAATATGATCAGGAGAACACTGATCAAGGGGGAGGATCAACTGTTGATAGAAGTCATTTACCTTCAGCTAGGAAATGGACAAAATCTCATACACCTGATCTAATAATTGGAGATCTAGATGCAAAAGTCAGGACAAGAAGTGCTACAACAAATGAATGTCTATTTCATGCATTTCTGTCCAAATCTGAACCAAAGAAAGTGGAAGAAGCTCTTCAAGATGCTGACTGGATAACAGCAATGCAGGAGGAGTTGAATGAATTTGAAAGAAATAAGGTCTGGAACCTTTTACCAAGACCAAAGAATAGATATGTTTTTGGTACTAAATGGGTTTTCAGAAACAAAACTGATAGTGATGGGGTTGTTACAAGAAACAAGGGCATACTTGTGGCCAAAGGCTATTCACAGCAAGAAGGCATAAACTATGATGAAACTTTTGCTCCAGTTGCAAGGTTGGAGGCAATAAGAATCTTTCTAGCATCTGCTTCTCACAAGAAATTCAAGGTTTTTCAGATGGATGTGAAAAGTGCTTTTCTGAATGGAAAACTTGAAGAAGAAGTGTTTGTTGAACAACCACCATGATTTGTAGATCCCAAGTATCCAGATTATGTCTACAGGCTTGACAAGGCACTCTATGGACTTAAGCAGGCACCAAGAGCATGGTATGAGATTTTGGCTCAATTTCTTTTGGAAAGTGGGTTCAACAGAGGTACAATTGATAAAACCTTGTTCTACTTCAAACTTGGTAATGATCTGTTATTAGTTTAAATATATGTAGATGACATAATCTTTGGGTCTACTAATGATATACTCTGTAAGAAGTTTGCCAAGCTCATGCAGTCCAGATATCAAATGAGCATGATGGGAGAGCTTAGTTATTTTCTAGCCTACAGGTGAAGCAAACAGATGATGGAATCTTTATCAATCAAGCAAAATATACCAGAAATCTTCTCAAGAAATTTGGCATGCTTGACTGTTCATCTGTAACAACTCCCATGGCAACAGCAACAAAGTTGGACAAAGACACAGGTTCACCAGTGGATATGACAAGCTATAGAGGGATGATTGGGTCTCTTCTTTATCTAACAGCAAGCAGACCTGACATCATGTATGCAACATGTCTTTGTGCAAGATTTCAGGCAGATCCAAGAGAACCACATCTAACAGCTGTGAAGAGAATTTTCAAATATCTTAAGGGCACCATAACTTTAGGTTTGTGGTATCCAAGAGAATCAGACTTCAAGCTACTTGGTTACTCTGATGCAGACTTTGCAGGCTGTAAGATAGACAGAAAAAGTATCAGTGGAAGTTGTCAATTTCTGGGTGATAGACTTGTTTCTTGGTACAGCAAGAAACAGAAATCAATTTCTACATCTACAGCTGAAGCAGAGTATATTGCTACTGGTAGCTGTTTTGCACAGATTCTGTGGATGAAGAATCAATTGCTGGATTATGGATTGAGGTACAGTAAAATACCTATTTTCTGTGATAATCAAAGTGCTATTGCTATGACAGGTAATCCAGTACAGCATTCAATGACCAAGCACATCAACATAAGGTATCATTTTATCAGAGAGCATGTAGAGGAAGGTAACATTGAGCTTCATTTTGTGTCTACTGAACAGCAGCTTGCAGATGTCTTCACCAAGCCTTTGAGTGAAGCTACATTTACAAGGCTGGTAAATGAACTAGGAATGATCTCTGGTTTTGATTGGAGATAATAGTTAGTTTCAAAATTTACTTGAAAAATATGTTGCTCATGTTTCTGTGATTTCATGTCTGTACTTAGAAACTTTTCATGTGTTACTATGACTGTTAACATGCTCTGTATGTCAAAATCTGTTGCAATAATGATTAAACTCTGATAAGACTCTAATTCTGTTTCTGTCTGAACATAAACACCGAAGAAGAAATATGTATGATGCATGATTCTCAGTAATTAGTCATGAATCCTTCTAAGTTATCTGTGATCTAATCTTAAACTGTTCTATATTTATAGCATCTCTTAGGTTATCTATCCTAAACTCTGAATCTGTAAACAGTGTGTGCATTAGCTCTCATGATTAACTTTTGATGTTGATGACTTCTAAACTCTGTTAGATAAACTCTGTTAGTTCAAACTCTGATAAGTTAGTTTCTGTTATTAGTCTACCCCCATAGCAAATATAGATAGGCTATTTAGAACTCCTTTGAGATTATGTTGTAACTAGGACGACCCAGGAACTTATTGGTAAAAAGTAAGGGCTAAAATTCTTTAATTTTTGGTGACTAGTCATAGACTAAGAAGACCCAGGAACTTATCAAAAGATAAGGACTAAAATTACTGGATTTTTGGTGACTAGTTCCAACCTCTGATTACTGGAGAAAAGAAAAGAATAAAAAAAATAGAATATATATTTTTTTAATTAGTTAGAAGGGGGTATAGGAAAATTCAGAGTTACTGTATATTATTCATCTTCTACAGAGTTTAGCATTCATCAGATATTAAGAGTTTACTATGAGAGTTTGTGCAAACAATGTTTACTGATTTATTTTATGGATTTTATAAAATATTAGATGCTCTAAATATTGAATTAGTAAACTCTGCTATACACACACTCATATTTACAACTGTGCAGTGTTTGAAAGGATTACAGTAATAAAGTTGGAGAATTGGTAAACACTGTTGGATTTTGTTGAGTACTCTAAAGTAGTATTTTTTTTTCAGACAGAGTATATACTTGGATTACAAAGAGTTTTTGAAATTTACATGTGATATGTGCCAACTGTTTATTGGTGTCAGACAGTTAAAGCGTATTAGAAATAGGAGAGAGAATAGCAGTAATAATAGCCATTATTACTGCGCGTGTAAACGGTTGTTCCACTATTTACGTGACACATGTCCCACTCACACACTTAACAAGAAATTGGTTGTGTGTTTAATGTCTAAACCGATTGGGTTTTTAATTTTCAATTACAGATCTAATCAAAATCGGTTCATTATTCATTTTTTCACTTTTACACCCACGAACACACAACCTTACACACAATTTCTCTGTTATTCTCACTTAAGCATTTTAACAAACACTTTTCTACATATTCTCTTTTCTCAAAATTTCTAAACTGTTCTAATGGCATCCAAGCCTTTTGTTGTTCAAGGATTATCGTTTGTTCCTAACAACTATGCAGCACCACTAAACACTGATAACGCACCAGAACCGTTTCATCTGATTCAGAACTTCCTAAGGGATTCTGAAATAGGTCAAGCTCTTGTTCAACCAACAAAACTCTCTGCCACACAGATCTCTAATTTCTGGCAAAACTCTGCTTATGATAATGGAGGAGAGAATGGGACTCCATCCATTGTGTTTATTCATGAAGACCAAGAGTTTGTAATCACTCCGGAAACTGTTCGAGATACTATGGGTTTTGACACTCACACTTCATACACTGTTGCTGGTGAGAATGACTTGAAGGAGATGTTGTAGCAGCTAAGGTTTTCTGGCTCTTTGGACAAGCTTGGTAGTGTAAAAAGACCAGGGCTCAGGAAGGAATGGAGTTTCTTCTTTGACTGTATCACAAGAGCTTTTGGAAAGAAAGTCACCAACTGGGATGCCATTCCCACTAACAGTCTTCAAATCGGGTATTCTCTTCTCAATGGAAGTAATTTCGATTTTGGTAGACTAGTTCTTATGAATCTAGGTGAAAAACTATCAGAGTCAGATACAACTGTCTATTTCTCACGTTTTTGTCAAACTTTATACTCTGCTTGTTTGCCTAATGTGGAAATTTCTGATGAAGATGTCATCTAACCCTTCCAAGTCCATAAGAGAATATTCTCTGACTTGACCAAAAAAAGATGCAAAGAAGGATCAAGTTCCAGAGTTTATATTTTCACTTTCCCTCAGAAATTTTCTCAATCAACCACAGGAACCACAAGCACAAGCACCTGGACCTGCACTTGAACCTACATCAGAACCCACACCTGAACCTACCTCTAAACCTACATCTACATCCATTCCATCCACTGCTGCTACTACTTCACAAACTCAACCTCAATCTTCACCTCAGCCTGAACAACAACCATCTATTATCCAACCCAAACCAAAACATGGAAGTAGCAGAAAACACACTGCAGCAAGTACCCAGCATGGACAAGCTAAAGCTAAAAGGGCATCTGTTCAAGCTCAAAAGGAGTCTGTTAGGCCAAAAAGAGCTAGAAAGGGAAGAGCAAATAGACCTCCATCTCCATCTACTTTAAATGATTTTACTTCAGATGAAGAGAAAGCAAAAGTGCCTCAAGTTAAAAGGAGGAGACTGATTATTGATGAGTCTGATGAAGAAATGAATGTAGAAGCTCCAGAGGATATCTCTAAGGAGACTCCTGCTGTTGAGACAGAGGTTATCTTAGAACCTACTGTAGCAGAACCTGAACTAAGAATTGATGAACCTGTACCTGTTGAGGTTCAGATTGAAAGAGATGATAGAACTGAGTTACCTGCAATGGAAGAGTTTGATGAAAATTTCATGTCATTCTCTGTTGAAGTTGAAAATCCTATTCCAACACCCATGGCTGCAAACTCTGCTGATATTGGTGTTGCTGATCAACCTACTGTGGTGCTAGAAGAAATAGAGGTTGCATCTCACACAGAGTTATTCTCTGATGCACATCAAGTCTCTGATGGTGAGGAAATAGATCAGCCTGACAAATTTCTCTCTTCAATGATTGTCATGGTAAACTCTGCTAATCAAGAAGAAGAAGTTGCTCAAGAAGAACCTGTTCCTGAACTTAATGAAGAAACTGCCTCAGTTGCAGATGCTGATGATTCTGAAAATGATCTTTCTGAAGAAGTGAGTGCAGAAGCTGGATCTGCTCAAAATGTTGAAGTTCAGACTGATGGATTGAAAACATGGAAGAAGACAGACTTTGTTGGACCTTCTGCAAGAGATATTGAAGATGATTATCTGGCAAAACAAACTGCAGAGTGGTACAAAGAAGACTGCATCTTTCCTACTGGAAGAGCAGCTACTTTTCTCAAGGATAATTCTAAGAAGATTTCAAATCCAGACATTCTGACATGCTTGCAAGGCACAGTGATTCAGGTTAAGGCCTTGAATCACAGATTTGATGAAAATCAGAAGTCAATTGTAGATCTGAGAAATGAAGTGTAAATAGAGAGATGAGTCTACAGAGAGACAACAACAGGTTGTTTCAAACCTTCTCAAAGGCTCAGGAGACTCTTATTCAAAGATTGGGCAAAGTTGAAGAAAATCAGACTTTATTAGCTGACAAGATCGAATCCATTGCCAACTTTCTTGAGTTAATTACTTCAATCTTGATCCCTGATGATGTCAAAAAGGGGGAGAGAGTTGCTAGATCCAAGTGTAAGCAGCAGCCTCAAACTCTGTCAAAGAAAGATGATCTTGATGATGAAGGAACTAATTCAGAGAGGAGGCTGAGATCAAAGTCTGGTGTTAATCTGAAAGCTAGCAAGTCTACAAGATCAAGTACAGCAGTGAATACAAATTTACAGAGTACTTCAAGGCAAAAGGATTTGTTATTCTCTGACAATCCACAAACTGATGAAGAGCTTGCTGCTAAGATTTTCTTGGAAGAGAATGTTGAGGGAGCTACCTTAGAAGATGTTCATGCTGAAGAATTACTTTTGCAAGAAGAACATTTGAAAGCTATGAAATCTGGAAAGGCCAAGAAAAGTGCTAAAGCCCCAAGGCCTGTTCTAAAAGGGATAGTGATTAAAGAAAATCTTGCTGGTAGTCAAGAAGAAGAAGAAGGAAGATTGACAAGAAAATCATCACTTGATGCCAAGCTGAAGCTTAAAGGTATAATGGGTCAAGAAGACAAAGGGAAAAAGGTAGATACAACCTCTGTTGCTACACATGTTGTGAGTGAACCACTACATGTTCAAAATAATCCATTGCCTGCTCAAATGCAAAGATTTTTCTCCAAGCCTACAATTCCTGTTCAAGCTCAGAAGAAAGGAGTTGGTACTTTTCAGCATGACAGAGCTTGCTTAGGAAAGCCTCCTGGTAAGAACACGTCTGGTTTGGGTTCTCACAAAGATGTCAGAATAAACAACAGTCCTAGAAATCCTTCATCACTTATTTCTCCTGGAGCTGGTATGATTCGAGAAAATCTAGACAAACCGGAATCAGTTCAGCTGGTTCATCAGAAGAGTTTGGATGTATACTTTTTACTGTACTTCATGGAGGATGGAACAGTGTATAGGGTGAATGAAGATGATATCAAGCTGAAGCTGTGTGAAGAACTTTAATATGTTCTGTACTTATTTAGGGTTATAAATCGAAGAACAGCACTTATTGTTGATTCTATAAGAGAACATATGAAGAAAGCCAAAGTACTTACTGGTTCAAAGATTACAGAAGAGTATGTTCCTAAGTACAGAGACTATCATGGAAATCTTGTTGAAATGAAGAGGAATAGTGCTCGACTAAAGACTGACTTGGGTATAACTGTGCTGGACTTCAATTCTTAATCTGAGAAAGCATATTTTATCAGGCTTGGAAACGAAATGAGGAAAAACAAAATTTATTCTCTGAGAGCTGCTATCTATCAAACTGGAGAAGATGATCCTAAGCCGAAAGAGATCAAAGAGATAATGCAGAGAGAGCTTGAGAATGCGGAAAGAAGACTGCTTATAGACTACCTTAGAACAACACCAGATGTTGAGGAGGTTAGGTAGAAAAAGTCTGTAAGTAATTCTTATTTTCTGTAAATTTTGTTAAGTCAAGATTAAACTCTGCTTATTTGATAAACACTGTGTTTGTATAAAATTGTTTTGACATCATCAATTACTGTTAACTTGTGCATTTTTATTAATGAACAAGTTGGGGGAGATTGTTAAATATAATTGATGTGGTTAATATCAGTGTTTAAGTTTTACAGGGAAAAACAGAGTTTAACTTGAAACTGGAAGCAGTCAGAGTTTAGTTAAACTCTGACAGTTGGAAGCTCGACAGAGTCTGCTAAACGCTGACAAGAGGAAGCAGCTAAACTCTGTTGAAGAGAAGCGTTTGCTGGTCAGTAACAGAATTATTGAAGATAATTATGGAAGCGATATCTTTGAAGATTGGATAGCTGTCAAAGAAGTCGTGCTGACTAGAAAGACGTGTAGCAATCGTATTTGATATCAATTGTATAGCTAATTTATAGGAGTATCAATTATTGATTGTATAGCAGCTTTATATCTTATAAATACAGTTAGGTTAACCCTAGAAGGGTATCGTGTAACGCAATATCATTTCATTGTAACCTAAGCAGCTCTCTGTGATATTTTAGATCACTGAGAGAGGAGTTAATTCCGAAATAGTTTTTAAAGTCTTTTAAGAACTTATTGTTATTCGCTCATACTTAGTTGATTATAATTGTGTATTCGGCCTAACAATTTAAAACAAGATGAAAGATGAAAGCTAGATAGATTCTTGGGCATTAATAAATGTTTACCTTGTCAAGTGGTTGGAAGCTTAATAATAAAGTAATGACTCCTTTTATTTTCTCAATCCAGTCCATCTGATCCAGTGCACTCTCAGCCTGCCAAATGGTAGAGTTAAACGGTTGATGGTTACAACTAATAAAATTCACGATTTTTGTCATCATCTGAAAAGTACAAGTGCAAAAAACAATAAGAATAAAATTTTTGTTATAAGCAAAGCCATATATGTTCTAATTCAAGCTGAGCATGTGCGACATGTTCGATCGCACAGGGCACTTCATTTTACTAGGACACATTTTTTTTTGGTAGGTGTATATATGTAACTATATTTTATTTGAAAAAAAAAAAGTTAAGTTTAATTTTAAAGGTTAAAAAACTTTGTAAATGAGAAAAAAGTTGAAAATGGTGTCGTCAAAATAATTAAAAAATTATTATATTGAGCAAAATAAGAAAATATTATACTTACACACAATTTTGCTTTCAAATTTCAACTAATACTAATTATTTTTATTGTTAACCGTGTAGACTATAAATATCATTAAAGTTATTAAATGTTTTTTTACAAATTTTAGTTAATGTTTAATATTTTATGTAGTTGTTAAAAACTTTTTATTAGTATTAGGGCACTTTTTTTTTTGTTTTGCACAGGGCATCCAAAATCTCAGGACCGGCTCTGAAGCTGAATGAAGTAAATCTCTACCTGCAAAGTGTAGTTTTTCGTAGGTGATATAATCCTGAAGCAGAACCTTAAATCTGATTGTTCTGCATCAACCTTTATTGTTGATGTCATCAAGTTCACAGTGTGACGTGCAACAGCCTTTTCTTCATGCACACCACCGTGATAATGAGAAGACAGCCACCTACTTAGCAGCCCAGAACCAGGTTCGTGTGTATTTCTTTGTGCAGATGAGGCCCAGGTATCTGAATAGTAGGTATGCTCAAAGATTCAATGTGGATAAAAGACATAACAAAAGAGAGAAAGAAATCTAGCTAACGAATAGCCTGGTATTTTAGATTATAATGGCTAATTTCTTAAATTGAAGTTATTTCTTATAACTTACATACATCCTCCTCTGTTGTATTAAATCACAATTGATAATTTTTTTTTACATTAATGATCATTAATGTAAAAAAAAAATTATAAATAGATCCCTCGTAATACATTAAAAAGGGGGTGTGTTATTTTTCCTCTTTAATTAATACTGCTTTAGTTATTAGCAAGTGTTAAATTTGATATTTATACATACAGTTTCTTTAAGTTTCTTTATGCATGTAGTTAATTAAAATTACATTCTCTTTAACAATTCTTTTACTACGCCTTTATAAGTTGGTTTTTATGTATTGTTATCAGTACTATTTATTAGAGTTCATTCAAGTTTTATGCATGTAGTTAATTAAAATTACATTCTCTTTAACAATTCTTTTACTACGCCTTTATAAGTTGGTTTTTATGTGTTGTTATCAGTACTATTTATTAGAGTTCATTCAAGTCTAGTTCTTATATTTATGTGTTCTGTTAATGTTGTAATATTAATTGTCAAACACATGCAGCTTTTGTGATTAACTATTCATTATTTAATATAATCATGTTCTTTTATGCATAGCTAATTGTCTCATAATTAACTGATTTTATATTATTGCCTTTTATATGCATCTGAAATTAATTTGTATCATCTTATATGTTCGCAATTACGAATGTCGAATCTTATCAAGCTCGAGTTTAACGCTCTTGATATCACCGGTAATAACTATTTGACATGGATTCTTGATGCTGAAATTCATCTTAATGCTATGGGTCTTGAAGACACAATAAAAGAAGAAAATGTCAAATCTGAACAAGAAAAGGCAAAAGCCATGATATTCCTTCGTCACCATCTCCATGAAGGTTTAAAAACTGAATATTTGACTGTTAAGGATCCATCAACTCTATGGAAGGATCTAAAAGATAGATATCAGAAAACAGTGATACTTCCTAAGGCTCGGTATAATTGGTTGCATTTGCAAGATTTTAAAAGTGTAAGCGAGTATAGTTCTGCAATGTTTAAGATTACTTCTCAACCGAAATTATGCGGTGAAAATATATCTGATAAAGATATGTTGGAAAAAACTTATTCCACTTTCCATGCCAATAATATGCTCCTGCAGCAGCAATATTGTGAAATATGATTTAAAAAAATACTCTGAACTTATTTCATGCCTACTCCTTGCTGAACAGAATAATGAGCTCTTGATAAAAAAAACCATCAAACACGTCCAACTGGCTCAACACCATTCCCTGAAGCGAATTTTGTGACTAGTAATGATTATGGGCAAAATAAGCAGTTTTGACGAGGGCATAGGCGTGGTTTTGGACGTGGTCGTGGATATACCTATGGACATGATTTTGGACCTGATCGAGGTAAGAATCACAAAAATTTCTCAAACTTTAAAAAGAAGCCTCACCACCAGAAGTGGATAAAAAAATGAAGAGAAGCCTAGGGAAATTACAATGGTTAAAAGAGTTGAAAGCACTTGCCACCATTGTGGAATGAAAGGTCATTGGAGTCGTACCTGTCGTACCTCTAAACATCTTGTTGAACTTTATCAGGCATCTTTGAAAAATGTTGAAACTAATTTTACCGAGTAAAATGATCCTTTGGGTATTGCGCATCTTGAAACACACCTTGGAAGTGGTGGTCAAGCTGATCCTTCGGACCTTACTCATTTGGAAGTAGGTGACTTCTTTGAGGATGGGAATTTGGTGATGAACAAATCTGGTGGTGGCTATAACTAAGCCATTTATTTACTATTTTACTCAATAAGATTTTAAATATTTTTGTTTAACTTTAATAATTGTCATTACTATTGCATAATATGTAATGTTCTTTAATAAATAAAATGTTTACGGTATTATATTTCTATTATTTATTTATTTATTTTTCCTTGCGAAGAAATATGGCCAGTAGTCTCTCATCATGTGTTACAAAAGATGAGGAATCACTTTGTTTGGCGGATAGTGCAACTACCCATAAAATTCTTAAAAACCAAAAATATTTTTTGCATCTCACACTGGCTAAAGCTAATGTGAATACAATATCTGGTGCATCAGATCTTATTGAAGGCGATGGAAGAGCAAATATAGTGTTGTCAAATGGCACATAATTTATCATTGATGATGCAATGTTTTTCACCGGATCAAAAAGAAACCTGTTGAGTTTTAAAGATATACGTCGAAATGCTTATCATATCGAGACGGGAAATGAAAATGACAAAGAATATTTATATGTTACATCAATTGTGTCTGGGAGAAGGCAAATAATGGAAAAGCTCACATCATATAAATCTGGATTATATTATACCTTCATAAATCCAATTGAGTCATATTTTGTTGGAAACCAAAAATTAGTTGACCCTACAAATTTTATCATATGGCATGATCGTTTAGGCCATTCGGGTTCAACAATGATACAAAGAATTATAGAAGATTCAAATGGACATCTTCTAAAGAACAAAATTATTCCATTATCCAAAGATTTTTCATGTGCTGCTTGTTTTCAAGGAAAATTGATAACATGACCATCTCCTGTAAAAGTTGAAATCGAATGTCCAAAGTTTTTGGAACATATACAAGGAGATATATGTGGACCTATTAGCCCATCAAGTGGGCCATTTCAGTACTTCATGGTACTTATTGATGCATCGACACGTTGGTCGCATGATTGTTTGTTATCCAGTCGTAATGTTGCATTTACAAGACTCCTTGCTCAAATAATTCGATTAAGGGCACAATTTCCGATCATATAATTAAGAAAATTAGAATGGATAATGCAGGAGAATTTACATCTCAATCTTTTAAAGATTATTGCATGTCGATTGGGATTACAATAGAACATCATGTTGCTCACACACACACTCAAAATGGTCTAGCTGAATCTCTAATTAAGAGGCTAAAATTGATTGCTAGGCCTTTACTTATGAAGACGAATTTACCGAATTCTGCTTGGGGCCATGCAATTTTACATGCTGTATCACCCATTCGTTTAAGACCGACTGCCTATCATAAATATTCCCCATTGCAGCTTGTACATGGTCAAAAACCAAATATTTATCATTTAAAAATTTTTGGGTGTGTAGTTTATATTCCGATATCTCCTCCCCAATGAACAAAAATGGGACCCCAAAGAAGATTAGGGATATACGTTGGGTTTGACTCTCCCTCAATTATAAAATATTTGGAGCCAATGATTGGTGATTTATTTAAGGCAAGATTTACCGACTGTCGGTTTGATGAGATATTTTTTCCTGCATTAGGGGGAGATAAGTCAAAATTTAAAAAGGAAGAAAGACGGGAAGTTTTGCGGAATGCAGCATCTATGTCTCATTATGATCCTCGCACAAATCAGTGTGAACTTGAAGTTCAAAAGATTATCCACCTACAAGAGGTTGCAAATACATTGCCTGATTCATTTACTGATGTCAAAATAGTGACGAAGTCATTTGTACCAGCCATGATTGTTCCTTGTAAAATAAAAGTTCCTGATGAAGAAAATAAAATCATGCTAGCAAATGTGTCTAAAGCACGCTAGAAGCGTGGTAGACCTATTGGATCTAAGGATAAAAATCCAAGAAAATCAAGGAAATTTGATAAGCATGTTGATACATCAAATGACATCATTTCAAAAGAAATAGATTTGATCAATGAAGAGACGTCTTCAAAAGATGATCAAACACCTGAAATTGAGAACAATGAAGAGATCTCAATAAATTATATCATTTCAGGAAAAAGTGGAATAGAAAAGAAATTGTCATGGATGAAATATTTGTATATGCAGCTACACTCTACATTTCTGAAGAAATCGAGGATCATGAACCTAGATCGATCTTTGAATGTAAAAGAAGAAATGATTGGCCAAAATGGAAAGATGCTATTGAGGCAGAATTGAAATCACTTGAAAAGTGCCAAGTTTTTGGACCTATTGTCCAAACACCTGCAGGTGTGAAAGGCGTTGGTTATAGATGGGTGTTTGTGCATAAAAGAAATGAGAAAAAAGAAGTTGTGAGATATAAGGCGCGCCTTGTTGCGAAAGGTTTTTCATAAAGACTGGGAATTTATTATGAAGAGACTTATTCATCGGTAATGGATGCAACAACATTTAGATTTTTACTCAGTCTATCAATTTTAGAAGGACTTCGAATGAATTTAATGGATGTTGTGACTGCCTACTTATATGGGTCACTTGATATTGATATTTACCTGAAAATCCCTGAAGGATTAAAAATGCCTAATGCATGTTGTTCACAACCTCGAGAAGTGTACTCTATTAAATTACAAAGATCTTTGTACGGGTTGAAACAATCTGGTCGGATGTGGTATAATCGCCTTAGTGAATATCTTTTAATAGAAGGGTATGTTAACAATGCGATATGTCCATGTGTCTTTATTAAAAGGACAAAAAGGGGATTTTCTATCATCGCGATTTATGTTGACGATTTAAACATCATCGGGACTCCTATTGAACTTGATGAAACAATTGAATATCTAAAGAAGGAATTTGAAATGAAAGATTTGGGTGAAACAAAACTTTGCCTTGGTCTTCAAGTTGAACATTTATCAAAAGGTATCTTTGTTCATCAAGCGTCATATACGGAAAAAATCTTGAAGCGTTTCATCATGGATAAATCATATCCAATGAGTACGCCTATGGTTGTTCGTTCACTTGAAAAGAAAAAGGATCCATTTCGTCCTAAAGAAGAAGGTGAAGAACTTCTTGGTCCTGAAGTACCATATCTCAGTGTCATTGGTGCACTAATGTATCTTTCTAATTGTACACGTCCTGATATTGCATTTTTAGTTAATTTGTTGGCAAGGCATAGTTCTGCTCCAAATCGAAGACATTGGACCGGTGTGAAACAAGTTTTAAAATATCTTCGAGGAACAATGGAAATGGGTTTATTTTATTCTAAAGAATCAAAAGCAAAATTAATTGGATACGTTGATGCTGGATATCGATCTGATCCGCACAAAGGAAGATCTCAAACAGGTTACGTATTTACATATGGTGGTAAGGCAATATCTTGGCGCTCTACAAAACAGACTCTAGCAGCAACTTCTTCAAAACCATGCTAAGTTATTGGCCCTTCATGAAGCAAGTCGAGAATGTGTATGGCTAAAGGAAGTCCAACTGTCTTGTATGAAGATAATGAAGCTTGTATCACGCTAACTAGAGAAGGTTACATCAAAGGAGATAGGACAAAACATATTAACCCAAAGTTCTTCTTTACTCATGAGCTTCAATAAAGAAGAGAGATTGATGTTTGTCGAATTCATTCGTGTGAAAATCCAGCAGATATATTCACAAAAGCGCTTTCCAGAACTCGCTTCGAAAAATTAGTACACAAGATTGGGATGCACAGATTTCTGTAAGAAACCAGATTTTTGGTAGAATTAAAATTTTTTATTATGTAATAAAGTATGAATGAATAATGGTTACGACTACAATGTATCAGTGGTTTAACGAATGAATATTTAACGGATTTGGATTCAAGTGTTTATATGCCATGAGCAATGCAATTGGTTGACAACTTAGATTAGAATAATCTATCTCCTAGAAAGTAAGATAGGGTATTTCAAAAAGGAAGGAAATATTGTCATGTCATCCAAATCGATATCTGGTAGCTCATGTCATCCAAATCTATCTCCTAGAAAGTAAGATAGGGTATTTCAAAAAGGAACGCCAGAAAGAGAACGAGGATATTTTTCTAAGTACAAGTAATAAAAAGAGAATAAGCAATGAATAGTATTTTTGGTGGAAATTGGAATATTATCAGACGACACTATATAGAAGTATTCAGAATGGATTTCTGAGTTCGTATTGATGATCAGTAGGCAAAATAAGTGTATGTAAACAATATCAGATTCAGAAAAATAGCACTTTTATTTTCACCGAGATTTCCCTGGACACTGAAGGATTTAAGGATTTATTAAAAAGATTTAAGGAATTTATATTCAAGGATTATAAAGGAGGATTGAGAATGGTAGTATAAATATTAAGGTGGTTTCCGGTAAAACCCTAACAAGAAATACTTGAGATATTCCTCCGAACGATCAATGAAAATGAATAATAACCGGACAAAGAAACAAGCAGAGAGCCAAGATACAAGCATGTGTAAGTGGATAAGAGCAAGTAACTAAGTCGGTTATCAAAGGAACTAGAACAATTAGAAACCAAACCAACTAACCAAGTACTTAGCTTAATCTTATCATCAAACCACAAAAACTCAACACATGGCTCAAGATGATGCAATGGATGACCAAATCACTTTAATAAAGTGGCTTTAGGCTAGATATTATCTAAACACACCACAAACATGCAAGATTAGATCAAGAGAAGCAAAACAACTCCACACTCTCTCTAAAAAGCTCCATTCGGCTTTTTCATAATTCAAGGGGAAAATCCATGTTCCAACCATTCAACAATTACAAGATTAAATAGGTGAGTTCTATAATTCATAATTAAGATCTCCTAGGAATCTTAGCCTCAAATTCCATTCCATTCATAAGTTATAAAATAAGTAAATAATCTGTTTCATCACTGTACAATAGCAAAACTTTCAGTTGGATTACCAGCCCAAAAAAGTTTTCAAACACATCACTCTGCAATTAAAATATTTCAAACAGGTCACTGCCGTTACTGCCGTTAAGTTAACTAACGGAAAAGTGACGTGGCGGGGTGATGTGGCGCAATAAAATTTTCTGTTACATCACTATACAATAAAAAATTTTCAAACAGATCACTCCCAACTGAAATTGAAACTTTTTCGAATTTTTCTTAAATTTTTTTACTTGAATTCATATAAGTAAAAATTCAGAAAAATTTCTTAAATTAATTTCAAAATTTTAAATTTCGTAAAAATTTAAGAAAAAATCTTATTTTTTTTGAATAAAAAATCTTATAAGAAATTTTTAAAATTTTAAAATTCATATTTTTTCTTATATAAAATTCTTTTTCTTAAATTTAAATTACTTATATTAACTAATTTTCTTAAAAATTCACAAAAATTCAGAAATTTTGTAAAAAAATTTTAAATTTTTTTTTGAATTTTTTGAATTTTTCGAACAACTTGTTTGATTGCTAAACAGAGTTCATGATTGCTAAAAAAAATCAAACAACTTGTTTGATACAAAATTTTTTAAATTTTTTGAATTTTTAAAATTTTTCAAATGATTAGAATTTAATTAAATTTAAAATGAACATGCCCATTCAATTTATATGCGTATAAATAGATACATGCAAACAAATATTTTAAGATATCACTTTTTTCAATCAAAAGTGATTTTTTATTTTTTTCGAATGATTAGAATTTAATTTAAAAATGAACATACTCATTCGAATGAAATTTTTTCAAATTTAAAAATGAACATATTCATTCAGTTTAATGTGTATAAATTTTTCGAATATTTTTAAGATATGTGTATAAAAATTTTCGAATTAAAAAATTTCAAATTTTTCGAATTAAAAAATTTAAAAAAAAATTTACGAAAATTTTCTGAATTTTTTACTTAAATTCATATAATAGAAATTTTTCTGAATATTTTTCTTAAATTCGTATAATTTTTCTGAAATTTTAATTTTTTTTTTAACGCTCAGTGACCTAATTGAAAGTTGAATTTCAGTTTAACGTTTTCCGTTAAACTTTAACGGTCGTGAAATTTTTTAAATGTACAGTGACCAGTTTGAAATATTTTTATTATACAGTTATGTGTTTGAAAACTTTTTTGGGCTGATAACCCAACTGAAACTTTCGGTATTGTACAGTGATGAAACAGATCATTTACCCGTTATAAAATCATGAAGTTGATGATGAATAGTAACTTTCTAGAAACTAACTTAGATTTCTTGGTTTCTTTGGAAGATCTAAGCTATGTCAAGGTTATACAAGAGCTATTCAAGGCTTACTAAGGTCCTTACACCCTCCAAGGAAGGTATAAACTTCAAGAACCCTAGTCTTTGTTTTGAGTTTTAATGGAGTTTTGGATGAGTTTTGGTGATGATGTTGTTAGGAGCATGCTTATATGATTATGTAGTTATTATTAGTAGTTATTAATTCATGATTCAACTTCTTGATGAGTTGAGATGTTCTTGGACTTGTTAAAATGTATGGTATGCCCGGTGTGGCTTGGTTGATGTTTGGATGATTAGTTTAGTATAGATAAATTTTGGGAATCGTTAGTTTATAGCCGTTATAATGCCCGATTTTACAATGCCCTGTTTTTGTGTAACTTTCGGACAGTAAACCCCACTGGTTAGCTTCAAGTTTTGCCATGATAAGTTAGTTTGCGTTTTAAGTTTCGTTTTGATATAAAGATCATGTGAATCGGATATACGGTTTAGGAGATATGGTCGGTTTAATAAAAGTTGTTCGAAACCGTAGGTGCGAGTTCGTAACTTCAATCGAATCCCCTTAACCTGATAAATTCAGTTGCAAATCTTGATTATTAAATATTAGAGATCATAAGGAAGGTGCGAAAGAAAACCTCATGTCAAACGGATCGTTTTTCGATTTTATAAAAATGTTCGAATCGAGGTTAAGTACGAATGAATCCCTTAAAAGAACACTTGGTTATAACTTTGGAAAACCACTTAGAAATTGGACAATAAATCTCGAGGTATAATCTTTGTTGGTAAACGACCGACCTTAGAACTTATATGACTTAAGAACCTAACAAGTGTAAGTGTAATGACATGCTTTGATAATGAGCAAGTGTCGGATCACAGCGGTATTAATAAGAGTTAACTTGAAAGCGTGTTTTAGCTTAAGTAAAGTATGTACTTAGCTTTTCAAAGTGGTAGGTGATTAACCTTGAATAATTTTGGTTATTTATAGATCACCGGATCGATCCGAGACACACTACCCCCACCAGAGTACCAGGCAAGTTTCCAACACTTTGGAACTGTTGTTGTGATAATATATATATATGATTGGATTGTTGTTATACATATGCCATAGCATGCATGCCTCCTTTCAGATTATATTGTGATACTTGTTTCGAGAATTGATGCTGGCTTATAAGCTAGATACGAGGTATATTAGTTATAAGTCGGATATTGCTAAGACCCTTAGTGAAGGGCAAATGAATCTCATTCTTCGAATATAGACTGGGAGTCAGTATTTCTTGATACATTGTGATTATTTTCTGAGGAAAATATCTAAGTAAATATTTTTTTTTCATTATTTATTTGATGAATATTATTTGAATATTCATTTGACTTTCATTATATAATGATTATTATTTTAAATATTCATTTGAGATTTATTTCTTTAATGAATATTATCTTGAATATTCATTTAAGGTTAATTTAATTATCGGATATTATTGTGAATATTTATTCAAGGAATTATTTATTTCGTGAATATTATATTCATTCGAGGGTTAATTATGAGCAATATTTTATATTAAGAATATTCTGGAAATATTTATGGTTTAATAAATATTCTTTGAATATTTATTTAATTCTTTTAACTAGTTTTAAAAATGATTCATTTTATTCAAATATTATATTCAACCTCCAAATATTATGTAAAATATTTTTGAGCCTTATTATGATTATTTTTATCAAGGAGAGGTTCCCAAAACTCCATTTTCTTCATTTAAAGCTATCTTTCAAAATATAAGGGAACCTTACTTGAGAGCTGTTATTTATTTTGTTTGACTGCCCGGTCATAAATCTTTTGAAATTATTCTTTTCATTCGCAACTTGGTTGCTATTCATCAAATTGAGTCTTGTGTTACTTCCTCATCGTTCAAGGGGTAAGATTGATGGAGCAAGTCAATATCCATTAACAAGCAACAGCTTGGGAAATATTGGTGAATTGTTCATTTCCAATTAGATACGACTACTTTGTGGAGTCCTATCAACAAGTATTATACTTGGGGGAAAGGGGGACGAACTTTACGTTTCAGAGTCATGTATCTTACTCGAACTAGGAGCCGTGTAAGTGGCCGAGTGGCGCCAGTCCATCAATGGCCCAACCGTTGGCCGGGGAGTTCCAGGGGGCGGTGGACAAGTAAATCCGTCTGTTCTTCCTTCTACATGTAGAGAATAATCATGAGATGCATAACATATGACTGATTATCATAAACGTTATGGCTTCTGCGCCTCAATGCTCCGGTATTAGTTCATCTTTCAAAGTTGGAAATTTACTACAACATTATCAGTGTTGCAGGGTTTGAATATTGTTAAAACTAAAAGTTACATTTTGAGTTACCTTGTAACTTCATCTTTTACGTTATACTGGCAATATGTTCGTTAATGCATGGCATATGGTTTCAAAGGTATCTTTGAATCGTTATATATTATTGTTCAGTTATATATTACTTTTGGTGGGCTATTGCTCACCCTTACTTTATTTATTATATCACAACAACAGCTAGATCTGATGGCCCACACAAGGCGCACTCAGCGCAAGCAGGTGACAGCCGTCAGAGGGTTACCCGCTATTGTCATAGCAGCCATTGCTAAGGCAGGAGCAGCCAGTAAGCTAGACTGGTAGCTTTTATGTATCAGACTTACTTATATGTATGACTTATGTTAATCAACGGCAAGAAACTATTAAATTTATTTTGTAATCATTTTGGGTTGTAATAACTTATAACTTGTGGATCCTATGATTAGAGTATTATTTCAATTTCATCTCTGGGACTATAAGTATAACTGGTTGTGTGTGATGTAGTATTATTGTGGGGTCATAGCATGCTATTTATTTATTCTGATTCAAGTGCAAGTATTGTTTATGGAATATGAAACCGTAATGACCAGGTCCCCGACCCCGGATCTGGGGCTGTTACACGAGATATATACTAACATTGATAGTCATGTTGCAATGAGGGGGAGATATATGATGCACTCTTTCTTTAATATTTGTACAACATGTGTACTCTTTTTCCTTCACTAAGGTTTTTCCCACTGGATTTTCCTAGTAAGATTTTAACGAGGCATGATGTTAGTACGAGTCTTTCAAAGGGGAAGTGTTATATATTATGTTGAATGACTCATTTACTTACTTATTAATGCATTTAATCTTTGCATTTACTTTATTCATTTAGCTTTAAAGTTAGCACTTGTAACTTGTATTTTGCATCCTATAATAAAGCCAAAAGTACAAGTCTAATATTGTGTGATATAAACAAGTTATATAAATATGAAATGAGTTTCTCTCTTCCTTTTATTATCTACTCTCTCTTAAGTTTTCTCTCACTATATAATTACTATTATTATATAACACTACTCTATTTTTATAAGGATTTAGATTCATGGCATCCGAATGTTATAATCAACTATTTTGTTATAATTTTTCGTGAATTTATATTTTTTATTAATAGGTGAAACTCTTTTTTTATTGAAGTATAATAGTATTAAATTTTGGTTATCATTATATTTATTTTAGTATTATTATTATTATTATTATTATTATTTGCATTTATTTATTTATTATAAATATATATTCATACATGATGCAAGACACCGACTTCTACGATAAGTTTATACTATAAGTATTACATACATCTACTTCTACTATAAGCCTTATTAGCTTATAACCAGTACGATGCATCAGATTTATTTTATATGTTATAAATTTTATTTTATATTACAATAATGTTTTCATGTAATCACTTTTCTCAATAGTTATTTTAATTTTAATATAATATACTATAATTTTATACATTATAAAACATAATATTATAAATTTTTATTTATTATAAATATATATTCATACATGATGCAAGGCACCGACTTCTACTATAAGTTTAAACTATAAGTATTACATACATCTACTTCTACTATAAGTCTTATTAGCTTATAACTAGTGGGATGCACCAGATTTTATTTATATGTTATAAATTTTATTTTATATTACAATAATTATTTTCATTTTAATATAATATACTATAATTTTATACATTATAAAAATTATATAATAAATTTTTAGTTCAAATATATTGTTGACGGGATTCGAACACTGGGTTAGTAATATTTCTTATCATTAGATCCAACAATTCTTAATTATTTACTAAAAATCTAACGATCATTATTCGTTGTATTGTTTAACCACGGAACAAAAAAGCAAAAAATGATACTCATCTTGGTTTATTATAAATGTACAAATTTTTAATTTTTTTTTAATAATTGGAAGATAAGGTGTGATATTTTTGGGTATATATTAATGATTGCAAGATTATGTTTTAAATTAAAAGATAACATATTTTAATTAGAAAATAAATAATAATGATTGGAAAATATGGTATAATTGATGTTTTTAGATGTTTGTAAAATGTAATATCTCCAATTAAAAATTAATGGGTTTTAATTTGAAAAGGTAATCGACTAATTAGTTTTAAATGAAATTATTTTATTATTTGCTGATTAGAATAAAAGATCGAAAATCACAAAAACAAAATGTTCAATATTTCGACTTTAATGTAATGGTATCGTATATATTACACAATCAAACTTTAATTATGATCTTTTATTCTAATTAGTAAATAATAAACTATCTGGTGCATTTAATATTGAAAATTTTATGTCAAGATAGCCGATTAATATTAATCGTTTGTTAGAGACCAAATACCCTACTATAAACGGGATAATATACTTGGGTAACGTGCGTAATCTTCTTGAATTAAATTAACTAGGTTACATAGCCGCGCTACGTGCGGTCATAAAAACGTTAACTTATGTTAACGGAGGAATTTGGTGATAACAAATTTCGGAGGTTGCTGGAATAACGAAATCATGAAAATAGGGGGATTTGAGATTTTGGATGTTTGGGGCTGGACTTGAGAGGTGTCTCGACTTGTTAGATGTGTCGGATCCTTTTTCAAGATGCCTGCGTACCTTATATTTATAAGGATCAAGCCAACGCAGTTCTGTGAAATTGATTTGTGTCTATCCCTTAGAGACTTTAGGGATAAACTTCGTTAATCTGGGTAATTACTGATTTTATCTTATCGTTGTGATATCTTCCTGATTTAAAGAATATCGTTTGAAGATATTTTCCGTTATTATTTGATTGAGATTGATTATTTCCTCGTTTCAAGGAGAGGATAAAACTTAGCGATTAAGTTATAATTATTAATCTGAATTAATAATTAATAATATTGGAAATTTGGGAGATTATTAGAGGCAACCGAAAATATGGCGTAACAATTACCCCCCAGTTCTTCAGTGTAGCTTGCTGCAGTGGAGAACTAAGCATGCTTCGATCTTCCAAATTTCTTGAGTCACTGAAACAGCTAGGAGAGGAAGATTAATAAATAATATGGAGCACCAAGGTGCCCGTAATATACATGTAGATGTAAATAAGACAATATGCGATATGTAAATAATAAGTTTTGTATGTGTAAGAAAATGTATTTTGGAGAGGCATCAAAGCATTATTCGCAGAGTCGTGCAAAGCATTTTGAGCAACATCCAGTCGAAAATGTCATATCTACCATGTCTTCTAGAGGGTATCCCCCTCAAAGGGGGTCATTTTTCTCAGAATTTTATAATACTTTCCTCAAAGGAGATCATTAGTACTCTCCTCAAAGGAGACCATTTTTGTCCAGAAATACCCTCCTCACAGGAGGTGGATTTTCCGAAGCTCGAACCCTGATGAGGCGCCGGAAGTACGGACATCCCCCCCGGAAGTACGGTTTTTGCAAGGATTTGGTAATTTGGGATACCCTCCTCAAAGGAGGTCGTTCCCCATTCCAGAAATATCCCTCCTCACAGGAGGTGGATTTCCCGAAGTTCGTGCCTTGATGAGGAGCCGGAAGTACGGACATCCCCCCCGGAAGTACGGTTTTTGCAAGGACTTTGGTAATTTGGGATACCCTCCTCAAAGGAGGTCGTTCCCCATTCCAGAAATATCCCTCCTCACAGGAGGTGGATTTCCCGAAGTTTATTCCATTAACTCTCCTCAAAGGAGACCATTTTTTTATATAAATTACGAAGACCCTCCTTAGAGGAGGTCGTCTAACACAAAAAATAAGGGAGACCCTTCTTAGAGGAGGTTATCTTCCCAAAGCAATATCACTATCCCAAGATTCTTCCAAAAAATATCAGCTACACTTGAAGGTCTTCTAAAAAATATCAGCAACACACAAAGGGTCTTCTATAAAAAATATCCTCATCACAAAGGGTCTTCAAAAATAATCAACTCTTCGAATAAGAGCCTTCCAAAATATAAACTCTTCGAATAAGAGCCTTCCAAAATTATAAACTCTTCGAATAAGATCCTTCCAAAATATTACCCCTAGAAAAGAGGATCTTCCAAAATATTACCCCCACAAAGGAAGACCTTCCAAAATAATAAAATCTTCGAATAAGAGTCTTCCAAAATCATGTACCACGAAGATTACACCAAAAATCTTGAAAATCTTCGCAATTCAAATTCTGCCCAGATCTGTTTTTGACGTTTTTGACCATTTAAACGACTTTTTCTTGAAAAACACAAAACTCGAAAGTTGTAGAGAACGAAAAAACCTTTCCAATGATATATGGCTCATCAAAAACGGACTTATAACGAATCGGGAATTAAATAAAACGTCTGCTGATCTGTTTCCCGATGCTGAAAAACGAGATCTGATTGTTTTTTGTGATTTCGAGAATAGATCAAGATATAATCTGAGAAAACTCAAAGAACGAAAATTATAGACAATTTAACAAGCTTTCCGAATCATTAAAAATCATCAAAATCCAACATGTATTAAATTTACTACGAATTTTATAAGATAATTAACTTGTATAGACAAAATCACAAGAAAACTTATCTTAATTCGAAATAGATCCACCGCCTCCGCCGCTTAGCTCCTCCATTACAGAAGCTCCAGATCCATAATAACCCCCCATGCGTTTAGCTCCTCCATTACAGAAGCTCCAGATCCATAATAACCCCCCATGCGTGTGAGTTGATTGTCCTCCACAATCAATAAATAATCCCCTCCTTCTAGCGCCAATTGTTAACGGAGGAATTTGGTGATAACAAATTTCGGAGGTTGCTGGAATAACGAAATCATGAAAATAGGGGGATTTGAGATTTTAGATGTTTGGGGCTGGACTTGAGAGGTGTCTCGACTTGTTAGATGTGTCGGATCCTTTTTCAAGATGCCTGCGTACCTTATATTTATAAGGATCAAGCCAACGCAGTTCTGTGAAATTGATTTGTGTCTATCCCTTAGATACTTTAGGGATAAACTTCGTTAATCTGGGTAATTACTGATTTTATCTTATCGTTGTGATATCTTCCTGATTTAAAGAATATCGTTTGAAGATATTTTCCGTTATTAATTGATTGAGATTGATTATTTCCTCGTTTCAAGAAGAGGATAAAACTTAGCGATTAAGTTATAATTATTAATCTGAATTAATAATTAATAATATTGGAAATTTGGGAGATTATTAGAGGCAACCGAAAATATGGCGTAACAACTTATAAAATTCAATTCATGCTCCAATAATTTATATATTATAGAAATTTTATATCATAAGCATATTTATTCATTATAAATATTAACTGGGTTCGAAAATAAATATTAATTATTGAAAATTTTTCTTCAAAATAGTGGCTTGAAACATAATCTTATAAGTAATTTCAAAATTAAGATTATATATAAAACAAAAAATATACTTGAATTTTAAAAATATAAGAGTAATTTTGAAATTAGAATGATAAATATTAAATATATCGTAATTACGTCTTATTTAGTTGATATTACTAATTTCGGTAACATTAGATATTTAAATCAAAGTCATAAAAATCTTATTAAGCACTTTAATATTTGTGTCAATGTAACATAATTTGGGGTATGACCGTATGAGTGCATTTGTCTAGTTAAGAATTTAAAAGTTAGAAACATGACATGGAGAAAACTAAAAATTAATTCATTAGGTACGTTTTATTTGGCCGTAGCCCGTTTATAAAATTTATATTTGATAATAATTTAATGAATATATTTATAAATTACTTAATTTAAATCTTATCAACAATGATTATGTGTTGTCTCTTTTTACATTTTATAAAATTTAAAACAATTAGCTTTAGTTGATCAACAAATATAATTTTTTACAATTTTTGTTCTTTAGATATTAACAATTTCATGTTAAAATGTAACCAACTTAATGTACATGATTTCATTAAAATATATAAGGATTTTTTCGCCTTTAAAATGCTCTTAGAGCAAGAAAAACAAATAAGCAGAATATAAAAACACTTGTATTAGTGCATGACCTTCACGAAGTGGACGACTATTAAAAAAATGAAGATAGCGACACTTTATTTAGAAAAGGTTTTTATGAGGCACTTTATTTAAAAAAGGTTTTTATGAGGAGTTAGAGAACCTAAAATAAATCTTAACCAATCCCGTCAGTAATATTATTTTTGTTATAACTCATTATTTGCTGATTTATTTTTCTACTACACTCATTTTTCATTTTCTCAAAATGAGTTGTGAAAATAACCGTTGTAAATCAATACGTAATAATTGCAAAACCCACATCATAAAAACTGCCGGCGGACAGCTTTAGCTTGTATTTGCATTGCTTCTTCTTTCATCACCTTTTCATCCAACATTGAACATTTAGGAGGCAATAATTATATTGATTGTTTAAAAAGAATTAAAATAGAAAATAATTAAAATTTTACACCAGAAAATGGAGGGAATTCGGGATTAGTTATAATACATATTTGGTATATTTTTTAATAAAATAAATACATGTTTGACAAATATAATCCATAAAACATGATTAATGTCAATAATTTTTGCTAAGAATTTTGATGCATTACAGTGTTAAATTTTTTACATATTAGTACCTATTGCTAGTAGATATTATAGCTAAGGAGTTCATTGGAAATGCTCTAATTTCATTGATTTTAATATTTCATGCTTAGAATATGGTAAGGTTACTTTAGAACACAACCAAAGATTGTTATACACGTTAATTACATATTACATTTTTGGGATTAAGCTAATATTTACAAAAGCATGAATTAATTTACATTCCTTATATAAATAAAAATATTTTCAACAAAAAAAAAAAAGAGTAAACCGAATGCACCTTATAAAATTTAAATCTATATGTTATAACTGTAGTACGAAAAATAGCTATGAATGTACTAAAAAGAACTCAGTTATAATAAAACAAATTCTTCTTAAAATTTGTGATGGAATCATGATTCAAAATAACTCACATTAAACATTTAAAAAATGGAAATAGTGAGAAAAATCAAATCTATCTAAAATACTTATTAGGTAGCCGACTTCTCTTTTACATATTTTAATTATAAAAATAATTTAATTAAAGTCTATATTTTCATTTGAAATAGTGGTTCGAGCGATACTATCATGAATTGTTTTAATTTTATAATCATTTTCTAATAAAATATAATTTACGTGCATGTATATAATTATATTTTAAAGTTTAGTTTTTTTTTATTAATTTTCAGATTTGTATTTTTCATACAAATAAAATTATTTTTTTAATAATTTAAATATATTACTTTTAATTGGGACTTTACGAGATATATAATTTTTTAAAAGCCAATGGCAAATGTGGGGGTGTCAATTGTAGCTGAAAGATCAACTGCAGGGATTTTCTGATTCAGCTATTGTGAAGGTTGCAATATGATGATGAAAATACTGAACCTCTGGTTGAACAAATAAAGTAGAATTAACCGTGAAACTAACAGCTAGATGGAAAATATATAATTTGAAAAATAATACTATAAAATTGTTGTTGGAGCTGTGGATCGATGCAGTCCTTTTCCAAGGAGTACTGCTGCGCCACTTTTTCAGGTATTTGGCTCGTCAGGATGCAAGAAACTTAGCTAGAAAATTTTAGAGACCGCCATGTCACATGTCCAATCCTCTGCTATTATAGATAGTATAGATAATTTGAAAAGGCAATCGACTAATTAGTTTTAAATGAAATTATTTTATTATTTGCTGATTAGAATAAAAGATCGAAAATCACAAAAACAAAATGTTCTATATTTCGACTTTAATGTAATGGTATCGTATATATTACACAATCAAACTTTAATTATGATCTTTTATTCTAATTAGTAAATAATAAACTATCTGGTGCATTTAATATTGAAAATTTTATGTCAAGATAGCCGATTAATATTAATCGTTTGTTAGAGACCAAATACCCTACTATAAACGGGATAATATACTTGGGTAACGTGCGTAATCTTCTTGAATTAAATTAACTAGGTTACATAGCCGCGCTACGTGCGGTCATAAAAACGTTAACTTATGTTAACGGAGGAATTTGGTGATAACAAATTTCGGAGGTTGCTGGAATAACGAAATCATGAAAATAGGGGGATTTGAGATTTTGGATGTTTGGGGCTGGACTTGAGAGGTGTCTCGACTTGTTAGATGTGTCGGATCCTTTTTCAAGATGCCTGCGTACCTTATATTTATAAGGATCAAGCCAACGCAGTTCTGTGAAATTGATTTGTGTCTATCCCTTAGAGACTTTAGGGATAAACTTCGTTAATCTGGGTAATTACTGATTTTATCTTATCGTTGTGATATCTTCCTGATTTAAAGAATATCGTTTGAAGATATTTTCCGTTATTAATTGATTGAGATTGATTATTTCCTCGTTTCAAGGAGAGGATAAAACTTAGCGATTAAGTTATAATTATTAATCTGAATTAATAATTAATAATATTGGAAATTTGGGAGATTATTAGAGGCAACCGAAAATATGGCGTAACAACTACCCCCCAGTTCTTCAGTGTAGCTTGCTGCAGTGGAGAACTAAGCATGCTTCGATCTTCCAAATTTCTTGAGTCACTGAAACAGCTAGGAGAGGAAGATTAATAAATAATATGGAGCACCAAGGTGCCCGTAATATACATGTAGATGTAAATAAGACAATATGCGATATGTAAATAATAAGTTTTGTATGTGTAAGAAAATGTATTTTGGAGAGGCATCAAAGCATTATTCGCAGAGTCGTACAAAGCATTTTGAGCAACATCCAGTCGAAAATGTCATATCTACCATGTCTTCTAGAGGGTATCCCCCTCAAAGGGGGTCATTTTTCTCAAAATACTTTCCTCAAAGGAGATCATTAGTACTCTCCTCAAAGGAGACCATTTTTGTCCAGAAATACCCTCCTCACAGGAGGTGGATTTTCCGAAGCTCGAACCCTGATGAGGCGCCGGAAGTACGGACATCCCCCCCGGAAGTACGGTTTTTGCAAGGATTTGGTAATTTGGGATACCCTCCTCAAAGAAGGTCGTTCCCCATTCCAGAAATATCCCTCCTCACAGGAGGTGGATTTCCCGAAGTTCGTGCCTTGATGAGGAGCCGGAAGTACGGACATCCCCCCCGGAAGTACGGTTTTTGCAAGGACTTTGGTAATTTGGGATACCCTCCTCAAAGGAGGTCGTTCCCCATTCCAGAAATATCCCTCCTCACAGGAGGTGGATTTCCCGAAGTTTATTCCATTAACTCTCCTCAAAGGAGACCATTTTTTTATATAAATTATGAAGACCCTCCTTAGAGGAGGTCGTCTAACACAAAAAATAAGGGAGACCCTTCTTAGAGGAGGTTATCTTCCCAAAGCAATATCACTATCCCAAGATTCTTCCAAAAAATATCAGCTACACTTGAAGGTCTTCTAAAAAATATCAGCAACACACAAAGGGTCTTCTATAAAAAATATCCTCATCACAAAGGGTCTTCAAAAATAATCAACTCTTCGAATAAGAGCCTTCCAAAATATAAACTCTTCGAATAAGAGCCTTCCAAAATTATAAACTCTTCGAATAAGAGCCTTCCAAAATATTACCCCTAGAAAAGAGGATCTTCCAAAATATTACCCCCACAAAGGAAGACCTTCCAAAATAATAAAATCTTCGAATAAGAGTCTTCCAAAATCATGTACCACGAAGATTACACCAAAAATCTTGAAAATCTTCGCAATTCAAATTCTGCCCAGATCTGTTTTTGACGTTTTTGAACATCTAAACGACTTTTTCTTGAAAAACACAAAACACGAAAGTTGTAGAGAACCAAAAAACCTTTCCGATGATATATGGCTCATCAAAAACGGACTTATAACGAATCGGGAATTAAATAAAACGTCTGCTGATCTGTTTCCCGATGCTGAAAAACGAGATCTGATTGTTTTTTGTGATTTCGAGAATAGATCAAGATATAATCTGAGAAAACTCAAAGAACGAAAATTATAGACAATTTAACAAGCTTTTCGAATCATTAAAAATCATCAAAATCCAACATGTATTAAATTTACTACGAATTTTATAAGATAATTAACTTGTATGGACAAAATCACAAGAAAACTTATCTTAATTCGAAATAGATCCACCGCCTCCGCCGCTTAGCTCCTCCATTACAGAAGCTCCAGATCCATAATAACCCCCCATGCGTTTAGCTCCTCCATTACAGAAGCTCCAGATCCATAATAACCCCCCATGCGTGTGAGTTGATTGTCCTCCACAATCAATAAATAATCCCCTCCTTCTAGCGCCAATTGTTAACGGAGGAATTTGGTGATAACAAATTTCGGAGGTTGCTGGAATAACGAAATCATGAAAATAGGGGGATTTGAGATTTTGGATGTTTGGGGCTGGACTTGAGAGGTGTCTCGACTTGTTAGATGTGTCGGATCCTTTTTCAAGATGCCTGCGTACCTTATATTTATAAGGATCAAGCCAACGCAGTTCTGTGAAATTGATTTGTGTCTATCCCTTAGAGACTTTAGGGATAAACTTCGTTAATCTGGGTAATTACTGATTTTATCTTATCGTTGTGATATCTTCCTGATTTAAAGAATATCGTTTGAAGATATTTTCCGTTATTAACTGATTGAGATTGATTATTTCCTCGTTTCAAGAAGAGGATAAAACTTAGCGATTAAGTTATAATTATTAATCTGAATTAATAATTAATAATATTGGAAATTTGGGAGATTATTAGAGGCAACCGAAAATATGGCGTAACAACTTATAAAATTCAATTCATGCTCCAATAATTTTTATATTATAGAAATTTTATATCATAAGCATATTTATTCATTATATTTTAAAGTTTAGTTTTTTTTTTTATTAATTTTCAGATTTGTATTTTTCATACAAATAAAATTATTTTTTTAATAATTTAAATATATTACTTTTAATTGGGACTTTACGAGAAATATAATTTTTTAAAAGCCAATGGCAAATGTGGGGGTGTCAATTGTAGCTGAAAGATCAACTGCAGGGATTTTCTGATTCAGCTATTGTGAAGGTTGCAATATGATGATGAAAATACTGAACCTCTGGTTGAACAAATAAAGTAGAATTAACCGTGAAACTAACAGCTAGATGGAAAATATATAATTTGAAAAATAATACTATAAAATTGTTGTTGGAGCTGTGGATCAATGCAGTCCTTTTCCAAGGAGTACTGCTGCGCCACTTTTTCAGGTATTTGGCTCGTCAGGATGCAAGAAACTTAGCTAGAAAATTTTAGAGACCGCCATGTCACATGTCCAATCCTCTGCTATTATAGATAGTATAAATAGACATCATTGACTCCACTTGAATATTGATAATATATTTTTATCTTTTTGAAAAAATTAAAAATTGTAAATTATATTTTGAAAAATTTGTAAATTACAGATATTATTTTGATAATTATAAAAAGTTTAGAATAATAGTAATAATTTAAATTAGTTTTTTTATAATTATTATTTATTATAATGACTAAAATATCCACAACTTGACTATCGGTAACAATTAAAGTTAACTATCAAATTTAACTAAAAATCGTGAGAGAGGTGAAAATTGTGAGGGAATTCAAATGTATGGGATGCAAACTGATTTAGGTGTAAAGGAGTAAAAGAAGGTGCTTAAGGATGGTTAACAGTTAAATAAGTGCAAGGGCACACGAGTCTTTTTACTTGTAGTATCGAGGTTATTTTAGTCAATGTACATGGAGTTAGTTACAGTGTTAGTTAGGGCTGAGCAAAACCGAACCGAAACAGAAAAACCGAACCGAACCGTGCAAATTCGGTTCGGTTCGGTTCTAATTTTTTTGAAAATTCGGTTTATTCGGTCCGGACCGAATAGACCGAAATAAAAATCGGTTCGGTTCGGTTCTTTGAAAAATATTTCGGTCCGAACCGAATAGACCGAATAGTCCGAATAATATATACTTTAATTTTTATATTTATGTTATATACATTTTATATATATCTTATAAAATATAATTATATTATCTTATTTGTAAATTCTAATTATATCTATGTTGGTGAAATAGTGGTGATTAATTGATTATTATTTTTGTGATAAATCATGAATTTTTAGCTTTATTTATAATATAGGTTTTTTTTCAAAAAAAATTCGGTTTTTTCGGTCCGGACCGAACCGAACCGAATTATTTCGGTTCGGTCCATGATTAAACTTCGGTCCGGTTCGGTCCAGAAAAAAATGACATTTCGGTTTTCGGTTTATTCGGTTCGGTCCGGTTCTGGACCGAACCGACCGAATGCTCAGCCCTAGTGTTAGTTGAGGATATAAAACAGAGAAATGTAACAAACTCAGTTCTTGAGATGAAATGAATATTCTAGAGAGCTTGTTGTTTTCTTCCTAATCAAGATATTCACTTCTTAGATTTCTTATGGTGTCATAGCTGATCTTGATAGTGATCGAGAGTTTTGTTCTTATAGGTGTTCATTAGTAATCTGAAAATACTGCGTTTAAAGCTTGATTCTATAAATTGAACCTGTTTTAATAGCATTTATAACGAATTGAAGCTTGATTTAGTAGAATTGAGGCTTGGAAATGGCAGCTGGAAGTCGATTTTCTTTTGCTGATATGCAGAATCCATTGTTCTTGCATCCAAGTGATGGACCGATGTCTGTTATGGTTGCGAAACTGGAAGGTGCTGAAGATTATCGTGCGTGGCAACGTTCGATGAAGATTCAACTGGCGTCGAAGCGAAAGTTAGGGTTTGTGACTGGATCTGAAAGGCGAAGTACAACTGATGCAATTGAAGGTGTTCAATGGGAAACATGTAATAGTATGGTGATTTCTTGGCTTTATAACAACATTTCTGAATCAATCAAGAAATTTGTATTATTTGTGAACTCTGTAACTGATGTATGGAGAAAATTAGAACAACGATTTCAGTTAACGAATGGATCATGTAAATATAAATTGAATCGAGACTTGTTTGGTATTAAACAGAATGGATTACCTCTTGTTGAGTATTATACACTATTTAGTTCAATTTGGGAAGAAATTGATGCAATGATTGTGTTACTGTTACCTTTGATTAGCACTTTAACTGATGAAATTAGAGAGTTTTTAAAGGCTTTAGAGACTCAGAAACGAGAATCTCATTTATTTCAGTTCTTGAATGGTTTATATGAGAGTTATGCCTCTCAACGAAGTCAAATCTTGATGATGGATACATTGCCAATAGTTGAGATGGCATGTTCTGTCATTCAGCAAGAAGAGTCTCAGAGAAATGCATTGAGTGAAACAAAGGACATGAAATAGCTGTTATGTACAGTAAGGTTTATAATAATGCAACTAACAAGGCTATTGTTGTGTGTTCTGAATGTGGAAAAGGTCACACTAAAGAGGATTGTTGGAGTGTCATTGGTTATCCTAAGTGGCACAATATAAATAAGAAGAATGGAAGTGGAAATGGATATCAGAGAGGAAATACTTCTGGAAATTTAATCAAGTGGACTCCAAACAAAGGGACTAAGATGGTGAATATTGTTCAGAGTGGTGATTCATATCTATAGAATGATGATAATGATGGTGATTCTACTTTAGCATTGACAAATAAGCAGTTGGAACAAATCTTAAAGATGTTGCCTGTGAACTTGAATGTACATAATAAATCTGAAAAAGAAATGGATGCACCTTTCTCTGGTATGGTATCTGGATTATTCAATGGTGCAATGTTATGCATTTTTCTCAAAATGAGTGGATAGTAGATTCAGGTGCTACTGATCACATGTCATCTAACTTGTCATTGTTGTCAAATGTCAAGTCAGCACCACCTCAGTACAAGATTACACTTCCAACTGGTGATAGGGTTCTTATTTCTCATATAGGTGATTTACAGCTTGATAATGGATTGAAATTACTGGGAGTATTGTATGTGCCTACATTCAATCACAACTTGATTTCTATTCATAAGCTGGCACTTGATAATGAGTGTCATGTGATGTTTCTGCCTAACAATTGTATTATTAGAAACACATTCACAAATGCATGCAGTACAAGCTGAAGGATCACTGAAAAATGGGCTCTATTATCTCAAAGGTGATATATAACATCCTAGCCCACAACCGAATGCATACCGGACCCAACAACCCACCACAGGTCAGTCCAAAAATGCTAGCAAATTGGTACACATTAGTTGTTGACTTGTCTATATAAAGGACTCGAATACTCTTAATCTAATCACTATGGGGTGTTACAAACACCCCCTCTTATTGGGTCAATGTCCTCATCGAGCCCACAACCACACATTCGGAACCCGGGCAGTGCCTCTGCACTTCCGACCGGGTAGAGCTCTGATACCATTTATAACATCCAAGTACACAAGCGAATGCATATCAGACCCAACAACCCACCACAGGTCAGTACAAAAATGCTAGCAAATTGGTACACATTAGTTGTTGACTTTTCTATATAAAGGACCCGAATACTCTTAATCTAACCGATGTGGGATGTTACAAACACGCCCTCTTATTTTGTCAACGTCCTCGTCGAGCCCACAATCACACATTCGGAACCCGGGCAGTACCTCTGCACTTAATGTAAAATCCGTAATTTTTTTTAATTAGTTATTAGATATTAAGTTATTTTTAATTAGATAATTATTTTAGTTATGAGATTTTAGAATTTCTTTTCGTACAAATTATTCGATTAAGATAAGATTCGTTATTAATAAAAAGAAGCGTGAAAATATTCTAGTGAATCGATATCTTTTAATTTAAGGTATAGAATATTTGTATTTTTAGAATTACTTGGAGAGGTTATTAAAAATTATTAGAAGCAAGTTTATAGTTACCTTAATAAATTTAGGATTTTAGGATCCTATATAATAAATCCCTTGGAAAAGCTAGAGACTCATATAGTTCTCGTATTCATCACAGCAGGTATGTTTCTCTTCTTAACCAAGTATTAGTAATTAATTGTTTATGTGCTTTTCATATCGGTTTAACATGAACTTTGAATCATATATTTAATTTGTGTACGTATCTTTATTGTGCCTACCATGTGCGGTAATTTCAAGGGCTTGTATGATTGTTGTAAGTCTCAATTAATCTATGTGATCACTAGTTGTCCTAGTTATGTGTATATATGCCCTTTGATTTTGACAAGGATTTTCTTTTGTAAAATTAATATAAAGATCGGTTTGACTTTATCATCAGTAGTGGCCAGTCAGGTCAATACCTATGTAGCATGTTAGTTTGATGCTCCCTGTATGCATGGTTATTTGATATCATAAAGTATGCCTAGTTATGGGTCTGATTATTATTGCCGATTTATTCTTTTTAATTAAATTAATTGTTTAATGACCCTTTTAATGTTAAATTGGATAATACCATAGCTAATGTTATAAAATGAATTAGAACTGCATATATTCGGTTTAGGATGATTTGTTGTTTCATTAATTTAAGTTATTTATACACTATGTATTTCTTAATTTTGGTGTCTTTGTGATTAAGTGAATAAAGTATATAATTATCCCTTAAAAATGTTTTGTTTCAAAAAAAAATGATTTTTAGTTAGTTATCTATTTATTTATTTATTTTATGATTTTGGGGTCAAGCTATAATTTACAAGTGATTCATCAATTATGTTAAATATATGTATAAATGGATATAGATAAGATTTTTTTAACCAGAATATTAGTTTCGACCTTGAATTTGGTTTGCTACCTAGTCCGGTTTTGATACATGTTAGTGTCCTGCATGATTCTATTAATTTAATATTAATGCGTGGTGTGTTGATTTAAGTGTACATGACAATACACATGTTAAGAGTTAGTAAACGATAGTGACCTTTCTACAATATTTACATATTAACTGGATAAATATGTGTGTTGCATGCTGGGCATTAAGCCCATTTGTGTTTTTTATATTATTTGCATGATTTTGTTATTGTCAGTTTGTACAATGTGCGTTTAATTTCTAAGTTTTGTACAATTTATTTAGAGTATAGTCTCTGTCTGGTCTCTATATGATTGTAAGTGAGTGTTTGTTGTGTGTCTGAATATTTATTAATCGTCTCTTGTTTATTACTTAAAATTTAGGATCAGTTCGTGTGTTGATTTTTATTTCAGATTTAATCAGCTTTGAGGTAAGTACTTTTGACTTATTTTTAGTTTGCAAAAGATATTTTGATGTTATGATTTTCGATTTTCGTGTAAGATATAACAATTCTGTTTTGAACTGTATAAGATATAAGATACGAGAATTTTAAAATCCCTCAGTCTCTACATTTCGAACCCGTTCGTAATTTACGTTATAGTTCCGGAACTAGCCTTAGATACCCTTAGTAGGCGCACAGGGGTGCAACTTTAGATACCTATTAAGGGCGCGTGATTATTGACTTTAGATGCCGGTCACTAGCAAAGTGTGGCGTATAAGAATAAGAATAAATGCCGGTCACTAGCAAAGTGTGGCTGTAAATCAAGACTGTGGTATTTTCGATTTTCGTTTTGTTTCTGTTTCTGTTTTAAATTCTGGATTTTTTAAAAATATAAACTTTGGGTTGGATTTATTTTCGCAAAGGTTTTTCAAACGTATATTTGATTTTGAAAATTGTTTTATTAAAATGTCCATTGATTTTTAAGAGCATCTGTTAGTCAATTTGTACTTGCTGAGCTGTGTAGCTCATCCCTTTTCTAATATTTCAGGTCTCGATTTGGAAGCTTAATAAGAATAAAGATGTGAACCTTGTGGATTTTGTGCCTACTGATTTAGATGCATTTATTGGACGAGTTTTATCATGTTATTTGAATAAATTTGAAGTACTTTGTTAAATGTTGAAAATTGGATTTATGGAGCTGCATCTCCGAGTTTATGTTTTTGAAATGTTGAGTTTGACCACTGCTTTGACTATCGTTAATTTGGTTTATTTTAATAAAGAATTCCATTTATTTAAGTTTCGTATTTAGATTTAATATCCTGAAAATTCGAGACGTTACATGATAATACTGCAATTTGCAATAATTCTACCTATGGAGCAACTGGTTCTGCAAACTTCAAGGAATCATATGAACTGTGGCACGATAGGCTTGGTCATGCACCTGCAACAAAAATTAAGTTGATCACTCAGCTCCAGAATCAAGTTTGTTATGAAGAAAATAAAGTTTGTGTCACATGTCCACTTGCCAGGTTTACAAAACTTCCATTTTCTCTTAGTACCTCTCATGCAACAATTCTTTTAACTCGAATAACTTGTAGAAGGGGGCGTTGATTACAAGTTATATAATCGTGTCTGATTTTTGCTTGATTAGATGAACAAGAACAAACGAATGAATCAAACTTTGTTTGTATTAAAATAAATCAAATACAAACTCTACCAAAGGTGTACAATACCTTTAGCAGCTGCTGACAATACAAATCTCTCTCTGTTTGTTTCGAACTCTGGAATACAAACCTTATACAGAGCTTCACACGATATGCACTCTATAATTCTCAATTCGCTCTTTTTACAATAATATAGAGAGAGTATTTATAATGCTACCTATCAACTAATAACAGAATTATAATCTATCTATGACAATGTTCTGCCGTCCAGTTGATAGTTTCCATCAATAGAGAATTCGTTTCCCTCACGATATCTTCTTGCTTGTTTTTCAAAACAACGATCCCGTTTTATAGCACTTGCCAGTTTCTGTAGCATCCATAATGACATCATCAGTAACACGACTGATATCAGGGTTTCCCATTGCATCAGGATCTGATCATCCCATCAGTATTTAATCAGGATCTGACTTGCTGTATCAGGATCTGCTCTTAGTTCCTGAAATGTAGTCTCTGACGCACTATTCCTGACTAACCTCCACAGATTACTGTCTAACACATATATCCTATACAAAGTGCTAAATCCTTTATAAGATCAGGATATACAAGAAGTATTAGCAAAATTCTATTCTCAACATCACAACTTATGAATTATTCCTAACAATCTCCACCTATTTATGCTTTAGAATGTGAAGCATAAATCTAAGTTATGGATGTCAAAATATATAACAATATAACCAGAATAGAATTTATGAATTTTAGATCATGAAGTTAAGTACCTCCTTCTTCAGATGTAGACATGTATCTAGTACTTAGAAGAAAGAATTCAACTATTTGATGCTTCTTTTTCTTTACCACTTCCATGATGAAATTTACCAACTCTATGACCCTTAATTCTGCTCCCAGTCTGTTTATCTCCCCCAGTCTGTTGTTGTTGTTGTTTCTGAATTGTCTTTATCTCCCCCCTTTTTGACATCAGCAACATTAATTCCAAGAGATTCAGTAACAGAACAAATGAGATTCATCAGAACTGCTTGATTGTCCATAATAGTGACTTGGTTTTCTTCAAGAATTTGAAGTCTCGATTGAATATCACTTTGAGATTTCTGAATGTTTCGTAAAATTTCAGAATTGACTTCAATGTTGGAAGTGCTTGTTGTATCTTCAGATTCAAATTCAGAAAGAACCTTATCTTCAAGTCTTGTAGAAGAAGTTTCCTGTATAGAATGATATTCAAGTACTTGATTAGAAGTAGAAACATCTTCATCTTTCTGATCTGGAGCTGAAGTATGATCATCCTCTCCTTCACCAGTATTCTGTGTACTAACATCTACAAATCCTGACTCCTCCTTAGATTGATCAGATACTGTTGATGTCTCAATTCTAGCTGATAATGGAAGTACATACAAAGGAATACTAGGATCATTAGAAATATCTTATGGTACTGGTTGAGTAGAAGTTTGTCTTAGCCTTTCACCTCTTCTGTTGATGATTCCTGCAAGCCTTTCTATCTGTTTCTGAGTGTTAACTTCTGGCTTTGCATTGTGATGTGATAGTCATTCTTCTCATACATCTTGATAAAAGAATAAGTACCAGCATCCATACCAAGATTTTCAGACCAAGATTCAGGAAAAACCTGATTCCAGAAATCAAACGATGGTGGTTTCCTAACTTTCTCTCCCTCACTATGGAGTTGATCATCCATACCCTCATTCTCACTTTGACTATCTAAAGTCAACACTCTTTCTACCTCTCCTTTTGCCTGGTCAGGAGCCAGCCTCTCTATGTGTGGATCTATACCCATCTTTTCAAGTGTATCACTCAAATTTGGATAAGTGCTCTCATGACCTACAGAAAAATAGGAGTTAAAAGAAGTTTTTATACCTGAACTCACATGGAGAGAGGGTTCCTCATATGGCATGGGGCTTGAGGTTTTCTCCAAGGAATGCGCTTCTATAGTCTCTGAACCCTTACAAACATCTACTTTCTTTCCAGAAATACAGGCTCCAGTATACCACTTTCAGGTTTTAAACCAGACTCTGATGTCTTCAGTAATACTTCATTAGACACCATAGCTAGTATGTCACCGTCTTTAAGTGTTGGTTGCTGAGACACACCCTCAAGGTGGATAGACTCTGAAAGAACAATATTGGTTTGATCTTCAGAAAAATCAATCAAAGTCATTCCTCCCATATCATAGGGTTTCTCACTTGCAATTTCAGTCATCACAGAAGACCTTTCAGCATCATCAATCACAGTTCCTGAGTCATCCAACCTCTGACTAGATGGTTCTTGTGTTGCAGTGACTGTGATATGATCTATTCCACTATTCACCACTGGTGCAATAGTATCTTCTGTTGACTGCTTCCCTCTATCAACTACCTCCTCTTGTTCACCTTGAGCTGAAGCATCTTCAACAATGACATCCTTGTCAAATAGATATGCATGAAGTGATTGAAGTGCAACATGCTTAGGAAGTCCAAATTTCTTGTGTAATTCCTTTCTAACTGATACATAGAAGTACGTCTTCATTAAATCAAGTCTTTGATGTAACATTCCATATTCTTCAGGAAATGAAAGTTTAGGAACTCTTTTAGTTAGAAAATCTAGAACAGGCCTGGAAAGCTTCACTTGTAGAGAAATAAGTTCCATAGCCAGTCTGTATGTCAATGTAGTTTCCCATGAAGAATCAAGATCCAGATCTCTCGTGTCAGATACTGACTTGGATATAGCCTTATTTTTAGAGATCTGCATAATGTTAGTTGGACTTGACACTGTGTGTGTAGGTGAAAAATGAATCTTTCTCCTTGTTCTCCTAGTATAGTGAGCAACAGATTTGTCTTGAGAAGACTCAAGAGGTGTAGACACAGAAGTGATCTTGGGATGAGATCTTTTTTCAATAGACACAGTCTTTTGAGAGACAGTAACCAGTAACTGTTTTCCCTTTTTAAGAACTACAGCCTTTTGGGAGACTTCATCCTGGTTGTGACTAGATGTTCCATCTCTTTGTCCTAGCTTAGAAAGTTGAATTGCAGCCTTCAATTCTCCTCTCTCAGCAAGAGATATATTATCATCATCTTCACTAGAACTACTACTTGAAATGACAAATCTTCTCTTCCTTACAACTGATGTCTTTTGAGAAACACCAGAGGTTGGCTTCTTTGAAACAATAGGCTGTGGATCAAAATTTGGTTCTAGACTTGTTTCATAGACTATAATGTTTTTGGCTACTTGGGTAGACACAGGGGGGTTCTCCTCCAATTGAGATTCCTGAGTCATTTCACCACCAAGGAAAGAAGAATTATAGATAGTAGGAAGATGAGTTCTTAGAAGTACCTGAACATGATTTGGATAGTGTAATGCAGGTATTTCATCTAGATTCTTTTCACTGTCCTTCTTTGTAATGTCAGAGAAAATTCTCTTTTGTTGTACATAAGAAGAAACACAATATTCTCTACCAAATCTAGCTTCAACATCAGGAATGAAATAGTTAATAAACAGTTGCATGAATCTATGATAATAAACCATATTTCTGTCATGATCTCTTGACCCAAGTTTAATACACATCTGATTTAAGATAATGTGACCAAAATTAATTACTCTGTTATAAAGCAAGCCATATGCAATATGTGATGTAACAGCAGTAATTTGTTGAAAAGAACTACATTTACCAGTAAAACATTTAGCAATTTGATCAAAGAAGAAAGACCATTCTTTCCTAAGAAAAGATATATTTAACTGGCTCATGTTATCTAGAGGTCCATCATAACCTATTTTAGATAACATAGTTCTCACATCATCATCAGATGGTACATTTTCAAAATTCGTACTAACAGGTAAGCGAAGTACTGAATTAACAACAGATTCAGTAAGATCAAATGAGTCTTGTCCTAAGTGTAGAACAATCTTACCTGATTGACTCTGAGTAGAGTCAATTACCTCAGCATTCTCCCAAGCTTGTGAAACAGCTACTTGATTAATTTGTGGAGATGCTGTCAAGGTAGCTATGGTCCTTTCGCCATAAAGTCCATTATTGGGTGAAAATCAGTTGACACCCCTTCATTGTTGGTGATAGCTGCAACATGATTATTCATCATAAAATCAAAGTCACCAAACTTGAAAGCTACTGATATGGGTAGTCTTCTTTGAGTTGCCATTTTGATCTGAAAAGAACTTAAGAAATCTTTGAAATTTATTAGTGATTTTGAGAACTCAAGAGTGTTTTTGCTTTAGAGAATGAAATTAGAGAAAGCAATTACACGATTAGAGTGTCAAAATAATTATATTTCAAAAATCCTTCAGACCCATTATCCCACATTGACACGTAGGTTGACAGGTGTCAGTCCCTGAAAAATGCAGTTACCTAGGACTTTTGGAAAATAAAATCCAAAAATAATTTCAAGTAAATAAGTCAAGGTAAAATCAAGATAAAAATCAATACTGATCAGCTTCCTTTTCCTGATGTGATCTTCTCATCAGGATAATCACACGATTCAATGTGATTTCTGAATAAAAAGAATTACTAATCCTGATATGAACACACTTGTATTCCTGATCAATATCATCCTGATTCCAGAGACTAAATGAAGTTTTCACATGGCATTTTCTTTTACCTGTAAAAGAAATAAACAAAATCTGAACAAAATCAATTGGTTAAATTCATTCAATATTTCTTGAAAATACAAGAAATATAGTCACGCATAATTATGACTGTCTGCATTGATATTTCCCAAACGACTGTTCAGCTTCTCATGTCTTTCTATAAAAAAAACGACGTCTTATGCTATTCTCCAAAACCTTTTCATTCTTTTCTCTTTCCATCATGACTTCCAACCCAAATCTTCATATGAACCCTAGCTTTTGGTTCATTATCAATGAGAAGTTCTTTACTCTTGATGATCAGGAGCAAGTAAACTATCTCTTAGAAAAGATGACTTTTCTCATTGAGTCAGATATGGTTGGTCTTAACCCAGATAATTTCCATGAATCTCCTCTAAAACATCTACCAGTTGGACACAATCCTCCTCTAATCTCTTCACACCTTGAGGATGAAGAATTTGGTGAAGAGTTTGAGGTTGATCTTGATGGAGATGCTATTCATCTTCTTCAATAATCATGAAGATAAGTCAGCTGCTTTCATTCAAGTCGCCCAGACAAGAAATCCAATCTTGAGATGCTCCTTGTCCTGAAATCGATCGTTGAGGATTGAAGCAGTAACATCTTTAGACAAGAATAGAATTATCAGTAGTAGTTAGACAAAAAGAAGAATTGTATTTCATTTTAATGTATATAATGTTTTTGATTAATGAAAATACAAGTTTTCTTAATACCTACTTGTCTATCGTTGTTTATTGACTGACATGAATAATGATATAAATTATCAGTATGCATGTAATAAAACTTGCTAACATAGACTTTAACAAAACTCAGAATTGAACCACTAAATACCATGAACTTCAGAATTTTGAAACAGTAAGACACACAAATTTCACAATCCTGATACTGACGATACAATCCTGATGTCAATACTGATGATGTCAGCATACTGATAGCAATCCTGATCCTGATGTTTTATTAATAAGTCTTTCATACTGAAATTTATCAAGATAAAATGTTACAGCTTAAGCATTTAACAATCAAGTATAGATCCTGACAAAATATCAAGTCTATAAGCTGAAACAACATACCTTGCTACTTATGCAGATGTTAAAGGTCTAAAAATTTAACATTCCTAACTCACTAACCAATCTAATGAATGTAGCCTCATCAAGTGGTTTAGTTAGAATATCTGCAAGCTGTTTGTCAGTAGGAACAAAATGAAGTTCCACAGTACCATTTTCAATATGTTCTCTAATAAAATGATACCTGACATCAATGTGCTTAGTCCTTGAGTGTTGAACTGGATTTTCTGCAATTTTGATAGCACTAGTATTATCACAAAACATAGGAATATTACTAAGTGTCATACCATAATCCATCAACTGATTTCTTATCCAAAGGAGTTGAGCAAAACAATTGCCCGCTGCAATGTATTCAGCTTCTACAGTTGAGGTTGAACTGATTGCTGCTTCTTGCTTGCCCAAGAATCAATCTGTTTCCCAAGAATTGACATGTACCTGTAGTACTTTTCCTGTCTATTTTACATCCTGCATAATCAGAGTCTAAATAGCCAATTAGGGAGAAATCAGATTCTCTTGGATACCACAAACCAAGATTTGGAGTTCCCCTGAGATATCTAAAAATTCTCTTCACAGCAATTAAATGAGATTCCTTAGGATCACTTTGGAATCTAGCACATAAACAGGTAGAGAACATTATATATGGTCTACTTGCAGTTAGATATAACAGTGAACCTATCATGCCTCTATAGCTAGTGTTATCAACACTCTTTCCCTTAGAATCAGAATCTAGCTTAGTGGCTGTAGCCATGGGTGTCTTTGCAATTGCACAATTTTGAAAGTCAAACCTTTTTAAAAGATCTTTGATATACTTTGACTGATTAATGAAAATACCAGTCTCAGTCTGTTTGAACTACAAGCCTAAAAAATAATTTAGTTCACCCATCATGCTCATCTGATACTTAGACTGCATAAGCTTGCTAAACTTAGCACATAGCTTTTCATTAGTAGAACCAAATATAATATCATCAACATAAACTTGAACTAAAAGCAAATCACCTTTTATCTTTCTAAAAAATAGAGTTTTGTCAATTGTACCTCTTGTGAAGCCATTTTCAAGAAGAAATTTAGACAAAGTCTCATACCATGCTCTTGGTGCCTGCTTTAGTCCATAGAGTGCCTTGTCAAGTTTGTAGACATGATTTGGAAACTTTGGATCAACAAAACCAAGTGGTTGTTCCACATACACTTCCTCATCAAGCTTGCCATTAAGAAAAGCACTCTTTACATCCATCTGGTATACCTTGAATTTTGAATGAGCTATCTTTAGGTCTTGGTACCAGTTTCCAAACTTTGTTCCTCTCAAACTCATTCAATTCTTCCTGCATTGCTATTACCCAATCAGGATCATGTAAGGCTTCTTCAACCTTCTTAGGTTCATTCTTTGAGAGAAAACAACTGTACAAGCATTCATTTTGAATTGATCTTCTAGTTCGAACACCGCTATTTGGATCACCAATAATCAAATCTTCAGTATGATCCCTTATCCATTTTCTAACAGGTGGTAGATTGCTCCTGCTAGACTCTCCCCCTAAGTTAGTGGTATTTCTTGTAGAAGAATGTTCATTTCCTTCAAAAGCTCCCCCTTGATCAGTAGAATCAGTGGATTCAATACTGCTGCTAGTTCTGATCTTCCTTCATTAGACTCTGAAGGATCAGTTCCCGATGAAGTAGACTCTGAAAGACTAGTCTGATCCTGACCAGTACTGTGTTCTCCTTGATTGAATTGCTC
Organism: Saposhnikovia divaricata; assembly: GCA_036435485.1. Lineage (NCBI taxonomy): Eukaryota > Viridiplantae > Streptophyta > Magnoliopsida > Apiales > Apiaceae > Saposhnikovia > Saposhnikovia divaricata. The sequence goes on from CM071596.1 coordinate 59,559,079, forward strand.
CCCCTCAACAGTAACATTCCTTTGAGAAGCAATAGAGATTTCCTTTGGAGAACCTTCATCATCACTGGAGAGAATCTCAGAATACTTAAGATTTTCAAATTACAGATTGTCATGGCTTTCATCAGTTTGCAAAATTCCAAACTTCTTATCATCAAATGCAACATGAATTAATTCCATAACAATGTGAGTTCTGAGATTGTATACTTTGAAGGCCTTTGATGCTGAATATCCTAGAAAGATTGCTTCATCCGATTTGGCTTCAAATTTTCCAAGTTGTTCTGGATGAACTTTCAGGACATAGCATTTGCATCCATAGATGTGAAAGTATTTCACACTTGGTTTCTTTCCTTTGATCATCTCATAGGGAGTCTTACCATGAGCATTTACCAAGGTACAGTTTTGAGTGAAACATGCAGTGTTTATAGCTTCTGCCCAGAAATAGGTTGGAAGCTTTCCATCTGCAAGCATGGTTCTTGCTGCCTCTATGAGAGTTCTGTTCTTTCTTTCTACTACACCATTCTGCTGAGGTGTTCCAGGTGCAGAAAACTGTTGAGTAATTCATTTGTCTGCACAATACTCCTCCATTGTAAAATTCTTAAATTCTGTACCATTGTCACTTCTGAGCACTTTGACCTTGTACTCAGAGCTATTTTGAATATTCTTGACAAGTTCAATGATTTGCTGAGGAGCTTCATCCTTGTTGTGTAGAAAGAATACCCATGTGAACCTTGTGTAATCATCCACTATAACTAGAGCATATCTTTTCTTGTGTAATTAAGATGCAGCATGTGAAATGGTTCAGTAATTGAATTTTCTGTCTTGCTCTTGAAAGTTGTTCTTCTTTGTTTTCCAAGCTGACAAGCATCACAAAGTCCATCTTGCACATAATTTGCCTGAGGTAGGCCTCTCACCAGATAGTGCTTAACAAGTTGATTAAGCTTCTTGAAGTTGAGATTTGAGAGCTTCTTGTGCCAGTTCCAGCTTTCATCATTTGATGCCTTGATGTAAATACATCTGACAGTTCCTTTAGATGTGTCACTCAAGCTGGCTTCATATATGTTACCATGTCTCTGACTAGTCAAGACAATGTCTCCATTCTTCATATTCAAGATTTTGCATCCTTTACTGTCAAAGATTTATTGGTAACCCTTATCACCCAGTTGACTTATGCTTAAAAGTGTGTGTTTCAATCCTTCAACCAGTGCTACATTTTCTATGATGACATTCCCCAAAATAATTGAGCCATATCCCAGAGTTTCTCCTTTGTTGCCATCTTCAAAGGATATTACTGGGCCAGCTTTCCTCTCAAACTTTGTAAGCAGGGACTCCTTTCCAGTCATATGTCCAGAGCATCCACTGTCCAAGATAATTGAATGCTTCTTTCCAGTGCCCTGCAAACAAAAAGTAGCTAGTTAGAATTTTTTAGGACCCAACTTTGATTGGATCCTTTCTTACCAACTTTTGAACCAACAGGCTTCGAAGATTTTGCTTTTAATTTACCTGTTGCAGAGTCAACCTTAGACTTTGATTTCACAAACTGTTTGTGACTAGGAGTTTCAGATTTCAGAGAATAATAGTCATAATACAGTTCATGATATTCCTTACACATATAAATGGAATGAAGTAAACTACCACAATGATAACAGGGTTCTTGTGGTTGGTATTGAATTATCTGAGTCTTGGGGAATCTGGACTCAGTTTTCCAAAAAGGTTTTTAATTGCAGTCTAGGGCCAAATGATTATGATTTCCACATTTATAGCATTTCTTCCTAGGTGCATCAGGTACATTCTTGTAATTATTCTCTTTGTTAATACCTTCTTTTCCATTCTTATTTCTTCTGATCTTGCTAGACTCTGAAATACTTTCTAGTCTCTGTTTCAACTGAGACTTAGACAGAAAACCTATGTTGACATTCTTAGGTTTTTCTAACACTCTCTCATCTGAATTGCTATTGTTAATTCTTTTGTGCACAACTGGGGTACCTTTAGAATCAACAAATTTAACATGTTTAGGTTCAGAAACTATCTTCTTACCTTCAGATTTGGATATGCTAATTTCTTCTTTCCTATCATCCAAGACAATAGCTACAGAATTTTCACTATTATTCTTTCTAAAACCTAAGCCATAGACTTTACCAAGAATTTGATTTTCAATGATTTCTTGAGTCTTTTTACCAGAATTGTTAATGGTTTTAATCACATCTCTCTCTTCCTCTAGTTCTTTTCTGACATAGTCATAAGCCTCAAGAATAACACCATAATCATGCTTAGCTTTATCAGAACTTAACCTATATTCTTCCATTTGAGTTAACTCAGATTCAAGAAAATTATTTCTACTAACTAATTCATCATTCTTAGCCTTAAGTTCATCTTTTTCACTAGCAAGAATTTTGAAATTAGTCATAAGATTCTTAAACTCAACATGAATAGATCTAATATCATCAGAATCTAAGCTATCAAATGAATCAAGAGAGTGAAGTGATACCTTAACAGAAGATGAAGAAGTTTTCTTTGGAGATCCAGGCTTGTCTGAAGCACTTGCCATCAATGCAATGTTGTCATAATCCAATTCATCTTCAGAATCACTGGAGTCTGCCCAATCCTTCTGTGTGACCATGAGTGCATTACCCTTCCCTGAATTCCTAGGCTTCTTGCACTCACTAGCAAAGTGTCCATGCTCACTGCAGTTAAAGCACTTGATCTTGGCTTTATCAGGCTTGATAATAGTACTTTTGCCTTTGTCACTCTTCTTCTCCTCTTTCTTCTGAAAAGAGCCTTTGCTAAATCTTCTCCTGTTGAATCTTCCTTTCTTGAAAGCTTTAGCAAACATAGCAAAGAGTTCTTGCATCTCTGATTCAGAATCATTATCTTCAGAGTCTATATCTGTAGTCTCTGACTTAGAACTTTCTTTGCTCTTCTTCTTCCTCAAGTCTCTTTCAGTAGATTCAGACTTTTCTTCTAGAAGCTTCTTTGATTCAGATTGAGTAGTGAGTGCAACAGTTTTCATCTTTCCTTCACTCCTGCTCTTTTTCTGCTGCCTGTCAAGTTCATAAGCTCTCAATTTTCCATAAACTGCTTCTAATGATATTTCATCCAGATCATTAGCTTCCTCAATTGCAGATATCTTCTCATTGTAGAAATCAGGAAGAGCTTTCATGAACTTCGTATTCATATCCTCCAAGTCATAATATTTACCATGCATGGCCATCTCATTGATGAGTTTAGTAAATCTATCAAAGGTGTCAGTAAGTGACTCACCAAACTTGGATTCAAAGTACTCATACTGTTGTATGATAAGTGTCCTCATATTCTTCTTGACAGGTTTTGTTCCTTCACAGTGAACCTTTAGATTGTCCCATATCTCCTTAGCAGTCTTACAAGAGAGAACATAGTTAGTGAGAACAGAATCTAGACTGTTGAATAGTATGTTTCTCACTTTAGCATCCTTAAGAACGTTCTCCTTTTCCTTATCTGTCCATTCAGATTTAGGCTTCTCTGCTGTATGTTCTGGAACAACTTTTCCTTCGACAGTTGCTTTAGGAACAAGCCTTGTTGGAACAAAAGGACTATCTCTGATTCTGTCAAGGTAATCAGGATCTGTCGCTTCTAGGTGATGCAACATCTTCACTTCCCATAGAGTATATTCGTTTCTCTTGAGCATAGGGATCTTAGTATTACCATCCTTATAACCAGACATGATTGCAGATCTTTATGATTATTCGAAATCAACCTGCTCTGATACCAATTGTTAACTCGAATAACTTGTAGAAGGGGGGTTGAATACAAGTTATATAATCGTGTCTGATTTTTGCTTGATTAGATGAACAAGAACAAACGAATGAATCAAACTTTGTTTGTATTAAAATAAATCAAATACAAACTCTACCAAAGGTGTACAATACCTTTATCAGCTGTTGACAATACAAATCTCTCTCTGTTTGTTCCGAACTCTCGAATACAAACCTTATATAGAGCTTCACACGATATGCACTCTATAATTCTCAATTCGCTCTTTTACAATAATATAGAGAGAGTATTTATAATGCTACCTATCAACTAATAACAGAATTATAATCTATCTATGACAATGTTCTACCGTCCAGTTGATAGTTTCCATCAATAGAGAATTCGTTTCCTTCACGATATCTTCTTGCTTGTTTTTCAAAACAACGATCCTATTTTATAGCACTTGCCAGTTTCTGTAGCATCCATAATGACATCATTAGTAACACGACTGATATCATGGTTTCCCATTGCATCAGGATCTGATCATCCCATCAGTATTTAATCAGGATCTGACTTGCTGTATCAGGATCTGCTCTTAGTTCCTGAAATGTAGTCTCTGACGCACTATTCCTGACTAACCTCCACAGATTACTGTCTAACACATATATCCTATACAGAGTGCTAAATCCTTTATAAGATCAGAATATACAAGAAGTATTAGCAAAATTCTATTCTCAACATCACAACTTATGAATTATTCCTAACAAATTCCATTTGAGCTCATACATGCTGACATCTGGGGGCCATACAGAGTGTGTACAAGGAAAAAGTATAGATATTTTTTGATACTGGTGGATGACTGTACTAGGATGGTATGGGTATATTTACTGCAAACTAAGTCAGAATTCTTATCTGTGTTCAAATGCTTTGTACACTATGTTGATACAGAGTTCTCTAAGTTAGTTAAAATTTTAAAAATTGACAATGCATTAGAATTCAGAGATGGTGCTAGTGTTCAGTTCTATACTACTGGTATGATACATCAAACAAGTTGTGTGTACAAACCTCAACAGAATGCAAGAGTTGAGCGTAAACACAAGTATATTTTGGAAATGGCAAGCGCATTGAAATTGCAGTCTGTTCTTTCTATAGAGCATTGGGGAGGATGTGTGCTTATATTTAGTCTTAAAGAATGTTTCACTTTATGAGGTATTGTTCGAAAAATGCCAGATTATGAGGCTTTAATGGCATTTGGTTGCTTGGCATTTGCTGCATTAACAGTGGTCAGCAGTGATAAATTTCAGAACAGAGGTATTCCTTGTGTGTTTATTGGTTATCCACCTACTCAAAAGGGATATAGACTTCTTGTGACGCCCCCCAAATCCGGGGTCAGGAGATTTGGTCGTCACGCGAAAATCCTCAAAATAAAACATCTGTGACCCCAAACATGCCAAGATCTTTTAAGGTTACAGGGCTAGAAACAAGAATCCAAATTCCATTAAATAAAAAGTATTCCTTCTTTACAAAGTTCTCTTTGATCAAATCTTAAACCACTGGTGTAACTTTGATAAGAAGTACGCCAGGCCAGCTAAACTGTTGCATAATAGTAGTAAATATTTGAACTTAATTATATAAAATAGATCTTACACTAAATCCAGACATCCTGAGCAAGTCATCTTCGAAATAGCATCACGCCTCTTCTCTTTCTGAACTGTGCGGATAAGTCTCGCCAAACTACTTTACTGAAATGTTAGAATTTAAAACAGCAAGTATGAGCGAAAGAAATGCTCAGCGAGCGTATAAAATTTTTGATATAAAACCAGGATAAGTGGGGCATAAAATCAACTGAAATGTAAAACAGTTTATAGAGAAAACCGAATCAACAACTATGATATAATTCAAACCATAAGTGAAATCATTTGGCATGTCATAAAAATGAATCATCTGCCAACTCACAATATATAATAGCCATTCTGGCGATATGGACTGGATATATAAAAATAAAGAAAAAACACCATTGCCCCCTGATCAAGTTCAAAAGCAATGGGACCCTTTATACTACCACCGGTACATTTCTATACCCGTGTGTATAACCCGGATTTCATGAGGGTACCAAAATAGGCAAGTAATGTTAGCCTATAGGAAGATGGGATGGTTACCATATCCTCCTTAAATATAGCTGGACCAACTACTCAACATGGCCTCCTACGCTTTACCATTTTCCAATCCAGTAGAGCAATTTCCGAATTCAACAGGAAATGCTTAGTTTCACATACAGTTCACATCCCTATTATTTACTACGATAATAAGGATATGAAGAGTTTATCTTAAACAAATCCCCACATCAAGGGTACCAATATCAAACAACCGTGTTCGCACAAAATATTTAAGAATCACAAATAGCTTTGAACAATAGCTATTCGTCATGATATGAATCAATGAAACATAAATAAACAGTGTTTAAGATGATCAAGGGGAAGAATACTTGCCTCTGGTCCTTAGCTATTGCGTAACGCCGAAGTAATAAAACTATCTTCTTCTTCTATCTCATGTCATCATGTCCTCTATTTTAATCATGCTTTGGTTTACCCTTTAGCGGCTGCCACGAATTTGATCTGTCGACATCGAGCCCGCGCGTCTACTTCTACAGTCAAACATAAGCTGGTACTTCAGTCTTCAACCGTCAATTTCTACTTTCTATAAACGTTTTATGAACTCAACTCGAACATATTAACCATGCTTACCAAAATCTCTGTCGGGAGAAAATAATTGGAAATGTCCCCTTTGAACATAGACGTTTTCCCGGTGTTAAAACACCTCACAAGTAAACCAACAATTCCACAAACAATACTGCATTCATCTTCATCTTTTCCATCATCTACTTATCTCCGCTGACAAACCTAAGTCAATATTTACCAATTAATCCTTATGAAGATAAAAATAATCTGACAATCATAGTCAGTAAATCAAGAAACGACGTCTACCCCTAACGACATCTTATAATATAAATCATATACACAATTAAGCACACATTAAATATATATCGACCAAAACTCAATTTATAACCTAATCCTCGATACTTAATACCTTGATAATTCACATTGCACGTATAAAGACTCGATAAGTAGATCACATAATCACATAGCACGTACTTCACATAGCAGATACGACTCACAAATAAAAGAGCACTGAAAGTATTTTTAGAATATTTAAAAATATTTTTAAAGCACTTAAAAGAATTTTAGAAGATTTAAATAACCCTTTTTGAATTAAAAAGAATCGATAATAAACCCTCCGGGTAATTATTGAATCCCCAAAATATTTAAATAAATATTTAATCCGGGTTTGTAAATAATTTTAAAACTATTTTTATCACTCCCTGATTATTTTTAGGATTTAAAACAATTTCTTTCTATTTTTAAATCATTTTTAAACAGAAAATTGATTATTTAAAAATTAAATAATCTAATTAAATTAATTAAAATCAAATAATAATTAATAAATAAAATTATTTCATAAATAATTACATTTATCAATTAATTAAATTAATTAAATCATTATTTGAAATTAATTAGTATAATTAAAAATATTTAATTCATAATTATTTTTTAATTAAAAGTAAATATTAAAATAATTTTTAGAAATTAAAAACAGAATTTAGAAATAAATTTTGAATTACCAAAATATTTTCAGAAAATAATTTTCTGAATTTTATAATTAAATTAAGAATTTTTTAAAAGATTTTTAAAAGTAAATAAAAGTAAAATAAACTTTTTTTTAAAAAAAAAACCATCGTCTACTCTCCTTCTTCAAGCTTGAACAGACACCCCCCCCCCCCAATTTCCTATTCACGCCGGCCGGAGTGAATCTGGTCACACTCCGACGAGGCCCAAATCAACTCCGTTTCTCAAATTTTTAGCTTGCAATACGTTCCAAATCAAACCCGCAATCTCACTACAATATCAAACGCATAAATTGGCCAAGATTTAGCCGATTCCGGCGAAAATTCGAGGCTCTCCGGTGAGCTTCCAAAAATATCCGATGACCTTAAATCCAATACCAAGCTACGAGTTCTATATATCAAAACGAAGCTTATCACTCCTACAATCTATCTAAGTTATCAAGAACAGCAAACAATCAACAATCAATCCGGAAAATTTGAAAATCAAAGTCACCCACACTAAACTCGAATTTCATATTTAGGACATCAAAAATCAAGTAAAAATCATCATAAAATTCCTGGAAGCATAAGAAATCTATAGACACTAACCACATCAACAACAAATCAGTGAACAATCCACACCAAATTAAATAAATTCGAAAATTAAATACAAAAATAAAATTTATGAACAGAGCATATTCAAAGATTCACACACACATAAACAGGTAGTACAGATCATGGGATTCAATTTGGTTACTCATATGAGAGATTTGAATAACGGAATCACCTTCAAAAGGCAGTTTGATTCTCAAGAACACCAAGAACATGTTTTCCAGAAAATTAAGAAAATAAATCAGAAAATCTGATTTTTTGATTTTTTTTGATAAATAAAAATAAAATAGCTGCTATTTATACTAATCAAAAATTAATACCCCAAAAATATTTTTAACCCCTAATTAAGATTATTAAGCCTTAAAAATAATTTTTATGGGATAAAAATGTAAAATTTTTATTTTTAAACAAATATAATATAAATGTCAAAATTTTCCAAAAATTATGAATTTTACAAAAATTACAAAATAATGCATTTTTAAATATCCTATCATTATATAAAAATAATTTTATCAAAAACAAGGCCTCGAATTCAGTACAGGGTCTGGATCCGGAAATTAAAATGCGAAATAATTGCATTCTAAAAATATAAAAATTACAGAAAAATAGAATAAAATATTCTATGCTACACAAAAGTCATATAACACGTAAGGGATGATTTTCCTATCTAATAAAAATCATAACACGTTTAAATGCATTAAAAATAAACTAACACACAGTAAATTAAAATAAAAATATATTTTAATATAATAAATTACAGATAATTTTCCCTGATTGATCAAAAATATAAAATACAAAATTTTCAAATATTTTCATAATGCACCCAAATATTAATGGGGCACGGATAAGATACCGGGTAAAATTTTAGTACGAGAAAAATATAGTTTTGATCCTTAAAATTCTAAAATAATCTCAAGTTACCAAAAATGTGAAAATACTAAATTTTAAACATTTTAATAATTTATACAAATAAAACTTTTATACACGGGTAGAATATCGGGTATAATTTTTGTACCAATAAAATACCAACTCGATCCATAAAATTTTAAAACAAACTCAATTTATCACTTTTGATAAAAATATAAATTTTTAATAAAATAAACATTTTTACTAACACAGACAGTACCAAATACAGTCTACCCGAATAACCTATTAACAATTAAACACATAACTGCATTCAAATTAAAATTAAATATTCACAATCTTATTATTCCTTTATGGAAAACCAGTAAAATATTTAAATAATAATAATAATAAATCCGGAAAAATCGGGGTTGTTACAATCTTCCCTTCTTAAAGGGATTCCGTCCTCGGAATCCACTGAGGAAAAGAAATCCCTAGGGTTCCTTAACTCCTTCATCATCCACACTTGCTTTTCTTCCATATAAAATCGAACCAACTTTGCAGTAACGTAGCGTTAATCGATAAAGAGAAAACGAATTGACTCCATTATCCGCCATTACTATTCTAATCGTATCTTGATCTGCTTTTGCTCGTGGTAATCCCATCGCTAAGTCTTAATTCATCCCGTCAAGGTTAACTTATTCCCAATTGATTGGCCTACCTTCAAAACTTTTTGTGATAACAAGAATCATGAAATTTTGGAAAAAAAAAATATTTCATATCATAGCGAATGTCCCACAATTGTGGTTATCAATTTATAAATTTTAAAATCAAATATTCTTTGAAATGAAAGAATAACTGAGAGATCAATATGATCATATGAACCCGACGTTGCGTGTCTTAGCTCCGACATTTACAAATAAAGGTGGCCAGCCTTTTTGTAATACACAACACACCAGTGATGGCGTTCCATCCAACTTCTATCACACAGACAGATATACCTGGTGTCCCCTATAAATAGGGTTGTTCGTCTCAGTAGGAGTTGAGAAATATGAAAGGAATTCCAAATGTGTTATTTTTGAGAAGATGAACAACCAAAAAAAAAGTACTGAACAAGTGGTACTATATTTCAAATAAGGTTATTAACCACTGGAGAAAACGAAAAGTTAAAATTCAAAATGTCACTATTTAGAAGGGGAGATATATCTTTTAACGAATGCCTCTCTAGGAGGGATATTAAAATAATTTGTAAGAAGGGAAGGTATTGCCAATGTCTCTACTTATGCCTTCTTTGTCAGCTCCTTTGATAGCTCGTCCTTCGATTATAAGCTTCTTCCTCTCCACATTTTAAGGATATCGATATCGTATGTCATCGTCAGCTCGTAATAAACACTGAAGAATCCACAGTAGACATCTCCATTCGCAAGGCGGTCTATCCAGTTCAGCACCACCATCTCAAACGAGTACTCCAATCTTAACTTAATAATTGGTACTATATCCAATAGTCCAACACGAACTCTATATGAGCTCTGACGTTCCTTAATTAGCTATACACACTCCTACACACTCTCGTTTCTAGTTTACTATAACCTCAGCTCTGATACCAACTGTGACGCCCCCCAAATCCGGGGTCAGGAGATTTGGTCGTCACGCGAAAATCCTCAAAATAAAACATCTGTGACCCCAAACATGCCAAGATCTTTTAAGGTTATAGGGCTAGAAACAAGAATCCAAATTCCATTAAATAAAAAGTATTCCTTCTTTACAACGTTCTCTTTAATCAAATCTTAAACCACTGGTGTAACTTCGATAAGAAGTACGCCAGGCCAACTAAACTGTTGCATAATAGTAGTAAATATTTGAACTTAATTATATAAAATAGATCTTACACTAAATCCAGACATCCTGAGCAAGTCATCTTCGAAATAGCATCACGCCTCTTCTCTTTCTGAACTGTGCGGATAAGTCTCGCCAAACTACTTTACTGAAATGTTAGAATTTAAAACAGCAAGTATGAGCGAAAGAAATGCTCAGCAAGCGTATAAAATTTTTGATATAAAACCAGGATAAGTGGGGCATAAAATCAACTGAATTGTAAAACAGTTTATAGAGAAAACCGAATCAACAACTATGATATAATTCAAACCATAACTGAAATCATTTGGCATGTCATAAAAATGAATCAACTGCCAACTCACAATATATAATAGCCATTCTGGCGATATGGACTGGATATATAAAAATAAAGACAAAACACCATTACCCCCTGATCAGGTTCAAAAGCAATGGGACCCTTTATACTACCATCGGTACATTTCTATACCCGTGTGTATAACCCGGATTTCATGAGGGTACCAAAATAGGCAAGTAATGTTAGCCTATAGGAAGATGGAATGGTTACCATATCCTCCTTAAATATAGCTGGACCAACTACTCAACGTGGCCTCCTACGCTTTACCATTTTCCAATCCAGTAGAGCAATTTCCGAATTCAACAGGAAATGCTTAGTTTCACATACAGTTCACATCCCTATTATTTACTACGATAATAAGGATATGAAGAGTTTATCTTAAACAATTCCCCACATCAAGGGTACCAATATCAAACAACCGTGTTCGCACAAAATATTTAAGAATCACAAATAGCTCTGAACAATAGCTATTCGTCATGATATGAATCAATGAAACATAAATAAACAGTGTTTAAGATGATCAAGGGGATGAATACTTGCCTCTGGTCCTTAGCTATTGCGTAACGCCGAAGTAATAAAACTATCTTCTTCTTCTATCTCATGTCATCATGTCCTCTATTTTAATCATGCTTTGGTTTACGCTTTAGCGGTTGCCACGAATTTGATCTGTCGACATCGAGCCCGCGCGTCTACTTCTACAGTCAAACATAAGCTGGTACTTCAGTCTTCAAACGTCAATTTCTACTTTCTATAAACGTTTTATGAACTCAACTCGAACATCGGTTTTTGACTGATGTTAAAAGTCTGTCAGAACCGATGTCTTTGTCGGTGTAGATAAAGGGGGGTACCTTTAACATCGGTCATAAACCGATGTTAAAGATGTCTATAAACATCGGTTCCTCAGAAGAAACTGATGTTTATCCTACTGTTTAACATCGGTTTATAAATAAGAAATGATGTTTAATACAGGTTTAGACATCAGTAATCGTAAAAAAATTGATGTCTTTGCCTCATATTTAAAGTAATATTGAAGTAGTACAATTTAAAAATTGGTATATGAGGAGGCTTAGGTCAATATAAACATACCACACATAAAAGAAAATTAATCATAGACATCAGATTTTAACAAATAACGGATGTCTTTCCTCTTGTTTAACATCAGTTTTGATAGGAGAACCGATGTTGAATTATAGATTAGACATCAGCTAAATTAAGGAAGTGATGTTTAATACAATCTTTAACATCAGTTTTTGTAATTTAACTGATGTTTAATATTTCCTTTAACATCCGTTCTTCTTATAAAACAGATGTTTATCCTATTGTTTAACATCGGTTTATAACTCAATGCCTGATGTGCTTTGGTCATTTAGACATCCATTTTCTTGTAAAACAGTTGTTCATTGAACATTCAACAAATTAAAACCATCCAGGTCATACATTCAACATACATACCATCCACCTCCAACAAAAACCAAAAGTAACCACCAACAAAATCCAAATCCAACCTCCAACACAAACCAATCCTCCGAGCTAACATCCACGGACTAATTACCAAACTTCTAAAGTATTCATAATAACATCAAAAGTATCACATACGTACGAAGGGATTCAAAAAGTAAATAAAGTGCATTAAAAAGCTGCTGCCTGATCAAATCTTGTCTTCGATGAATGCTGCAGCCTCGAAGCGCACATCATCAAGCTCCTCCATTTTATAAGAATCCCGAGTCTTGGTCGCCCACTGAAAATTGCCACACACAAAAAATAATTAGGATAACCACCAGATACATGCACTATATTTTTTTACAATTAATGATCAACATAAAAAATCAAATACCCTGCTTATAAAAGTCATTTCTTTGTCGAAAATGATCTCTTTCATATAGCGCATGACGACGTAACCACATTCATAACCTCCTGGCTGTTTAGGCGATCCCTATTTCAGTAATATTAAGTGGTCAATATCTATATATAAACAGCAATAGATAGTTACTTGACCACACATGCAATAGGATATAATTAAATACTTACCACAAGATTTTTTACTACTGGGGGTCTGCTCCCTCTTCCCGCTTCAGCATTGAAAGATTTTACCGCGTTATATGTATAGATATATCAATGACAGAAATGTCAAAAATATATGCATAAATATATGCCTAAATAATTGAAAAACATATATTACCTTAAAAGTGCTTTTTCTAATGCAGGAAATTTTAGAGGGTGAGACAATGGATTGCACAAGTAAATGTCACCATTCCATATTATCACCAAAATCCAGTGTTTACTGTTTTGATTACAAAATATAAGGAAGTTAGACTTTCTGAAAAAAATTACCTAAAAGTCGTAACAAAGTTAACATTTACCTCTGATTATGTGGCATTAGGAATAAGCGGTCGGAATTACCCTCTTTCAACCGATTAACAACATAAGATTCAAAATCTTTGTTAAGGGCAAATGTGGCTCCAGGATCGAAAAAGGCATACACTTCTAAATCTTCATTCTTCTGGACCAAAGTATGCAAGTATCTATACGCAAAAAAATTGGTATTGCTAATTAGTGTATGCATGAGTGTAGAATGACATGATTTAAAACAAAAAAATGCTTACGCCATGTATGCACATATTGCAAATTGTCCGAGCATGTCATACTCTAACAAGGCGATTACGTTCTCATGCAATATGTAAATTATTTTCTCAATTCCAAAGACCTCAGGAGCACAAGGAATGGGTATTGAGGTCCCAAAGTCTTTCATGATTGATTTTGCATGTTTGTACAATAACTTGAAGCGACTTGGCACGTTGGGATGTGACTCTGCATCTTTGAATGCTTTGACCAGGCCTTGTAGATCAAATGTTGGTACTCTTTTCTTTCTCTAAAAATAAAGATCAAAACGTTTAAAACATATAAACCCAGGTTGTACATAATCTAAGAAAATTTATACATGTGCGTACCGTCTTTGTCATAGTCGGGTAGACTATCAAGTTCCGAGGCCATGCTAACTGTGAGCCAACAGCTTCTTGGACCTTTTCTATTTCACCATGTACTGGTATGGGAACCAAAGCATCTTTTTGGATGATTCCGTCCACTAGAACACGAGCACATCCAGAAGGCATAGGCATTCCATGTACTAATTGATTCATGGAATCCTCTTCCAAGACCATGCCAAATGCAACCTTGTTTTCGATATTGTCCACCGCTAGCTCACATTTTCTTGGAACCTACATTCATAAGAAAAGACGTGTAAAACACTGCAAAAAATGTATGGTCAAGTTACTACTTATTCTTTTACCTTTTTCCCAGTTGGAGAGGTGTCAAAAGGCAAACACTCATCTTCTTCGAATAATTTTTGTGGAATTATTTTTGGTTCCTGTGTTGCTTCCTGATCATCAGATTTCTGGCAGCTTTCTTTTTCAGAAACTGGAGATATCATCATTGCCTTTAGAGCATCAATCTGCATTTGCATTTCTTGCTTGGTTTTCTCCAACTCCTCATCCCTTTGTCTATCACGAGCTAACAACTCAGCCTTCGTAATTCTCGTTCTTTTCCCTTTAGGCAAATTAAAGAACATCTTAGGAGTGACAAAACCTCCAACCCATCGAACCCTACCCGAGTGCTCTTCTTTTTTCAACGCCGTGCTTAACACATCTGTAATACCCGACACCTGAAATTCACCATTTTCCTTTTTTTCCAGCAAATCATCCTGTGAACAACACAAAAAATTACCAAGAAGTCATGTTTCTTTCCAGCTTGTAAATGAAGTAAAATAAAAAACAAATACCAAAAATATGAAAAAAAAAATGCTTACAATTATGTCAAAAACTTCTTCAACATCTTCATCAATCTTCCCGTCCTTCCTTTTACGAGCTTTCTTCCACATAATCGCTCTATCAGGCCTTTCTCCAGGCTCCACCTTTCCAGCCTTTTCCTGTTTAAAATTTGGAAATATTTAAAATTGATCACACGGTAAAAATTAAAGTAACAATGACAAGTTCTTACTTCTTCTTCCAGTAAACCTTGGTACCCCTTCCTTGCCGTACGATGTGGATACTTGCGCTCCTTCACTCTCTCGCTCTGAATTTTACGTAATGGCTGTTGCAAAAAACTACAATAATTAAATACAATTCTATAAGAATAAATAAGAATCGTCTAATTATATACACAAGTCTTGCATACCTGCCAACTCTCAGAGGTCCTCTGTGCAACAAATTTCTTCCAAGGCTCCTTACCCACAAATGCATATTTCTTCGGAGGTTTCCGTAATTGTTTCTTGTCACGAAGATATGGCATCACATATTCAGATGTTAACTTAGTTTTAAACTGTCTCCACTTCACCCCCGCTGACTTTAGCACGTGTGCCTCAATTTCTTCTGGAACTTTAAATGTATCCTAAAAACAAACATACGAGCAAATGGATTAAACATCAAATAGTTTCAAATATTGTACTTTTTCTTAAGCACAAGTATACCTGTTGTGTGTGTCTCAAATGTAAATTTTTTTACCTGAACATCACGCCACAAGTTGTCTTTTAGTTGACGATCCACATTTGGCCAGCTAGAAAAATCAATTGGAATCATATTCCTACCAAGCATCCCCACGTAGGACTCTAACAAGTGCCTAGTCTGTCCTATAGGCTCACCATACATATTGCATCTAACTTTAATTTTCTTCCCCTGAGCCTTTTTTGCCAACACTTTGTACATTCTTGAAACACCTCGCGCATAGCCTTTTTTGGTTGTTTCAGTACTGGTAACTGCTGCTACAAAATCAGTTGGTTGAGGTTCTGTTTCTTGTGCTCTGTTAGGCTGATCACACGGATTCGATGCTATGGCCTCCAGCTGCAACTGATTGGCATCTTCTGAGCACTCTGGGACTTTTTCCTGTGCTACTTTACTCTTTTTCTGCTTCTGCTTCCTAGGTGCCATTTTAATCCTTAAATCTGTAAAAAAAAAAACATAAAACTATTAGATATTGGTATATAAATGAGATGGTAAGTAAAGTCATGCGAAAAAACATGAATAATTCAAAAAGCAAATAAAAGTGAACTAAAAAAGCAACACTGCAAGTAAAGTAAAAATCAACTGCTTATATATGTGCATGAAACAAAATACGTAAATTAAATGGTACACTTCATATATAACATAGTTCAATTAATTAGAGGAAATACATTACAAGGAAGTCAGATTTTAATTATAGATGACAACAGAATGGTTACTACATAGTGCTACATTATTTAGATCACTTTTGAAACCATATTCCCTCAACATTTTCCCTAGCCCTATGCTCCATATCATCTGCGACATCACATGTAGGAATATTACAGCAGAATGGTTGGTGTTCCATGGACATGTCTCCTAAATCATCTTCATTATAAATATCGTAATAATCTCGAGTAGTGGAGTTCAACACGATGGACCAGGCAGGATCAGCCGGATCTTAAACATAAAACACTTGTTTCACTTGGTCAACAGAAACATATTTATCTTTTTTGTGGCCTTGTCGACTAAAATCCACAAGTGTGAAGCCAAGATCATCCACCTTGATTCCTCTATCATTCGCTGCCCATTTACATAAGAACAAAGGGGCTTTGGAGGCATGGTAATCCAACTCCCATATTTCTAAGATGATGCCGTAGAACGTCATATCACTCTCTACGGGATTTAAATCCCTAGCACTAGAGACTTATGTAACGCCCCAACTTCCCAATACTGAAAATATATATATATATTTTTTATAATAAAATAGACATTGATACAGGGAAATTTTAGAAAATTCCGGCATGAAGTATTCATAAATCGGTCTATCCACCTGTAATTCAACCCAAACCAAATTCCAATTTAACAATTACATTTAATACACCAACGATTCCTCACCGGGATCGATTCCGGGTTATGGTATGAAACAAGAATCTAAACCATACAAATTATTACAATTTCTTCTACTATTCTGATTTCAATAACTATACCGTTTAATCTGTAGCTTAACTCCAATCCGTGCTTACCCGCTTTAGCTTCGAGATCTATCCTGTAAAGGCTGCCTCATTGCTCTCATATGACTCGTACGATGTAGACATCCACCCTTATTCCTAACTGAAAGATTAGAGAAAATGAAGCAAGAGTGAGCCAAAGAATGCTCAGCAAGCGAACAGTATAGTGAAACAATAATACTACAATGATTCATTGGTGAACATATCACTGACCAACTTATCTCAAAGGAATAATTCACAATTACAGAAGCTCAAGAACTTTAAAGATATAACATTTTATTTAATTCAGAAAATGGAATAGAATTGGACTATTTTGCATTTTATTAATAAAAACAATAAGGTTAGGCTGCTGATCAGTCACGCACTAACCCCGGACAAACGCACACAGCAATGTCCTTTAATGGATCCACGACACACATTGGCCTTAACAACTTCTGACCACGAATCTGGTCCGACCCTTTACGGTCCACATTTTTTTAAAAAAAAAAACAACAGTCCAATCCTGTAATCTGAACGTCAGGTGTCGGAACAATCGACCACCTCAACCAGCCAAGCACCCTGGAGACTCACGTTCCAGGTTAACAACTCAAATCTCAAGAAGAAATGAGGTCTAGTAAAATTCTGACCTAGATATCGACAAGTTCGATATAGAGAAGGGTATTATTCCATAATATATCAGTGAAACAGGGACAACAATTTCAGCACTATTGAATGGGAATATGATAAACAGCTATTCATATTTACTGAATATTTAAGAGCAATAATATCAACGACAAATCGAATTAATATAATGATCACGTGACGAAAAACATGGTTCATTTGAGTGAAATGATTTATTTGCAACATGAATAACAACAATTGTAATTATAAGATAAAGCAAGGGTATAGTCAAGTGCTAAGCATTTAATAAATTTACCAACACATTGTCAAGTTGAATCAACATAAGCGAATTAAGTAGTTTTTAAAATGATCATTTGTAAAATAACTCCAAGACAATAAAATTGTAGGTCAGGTTGAAGACAACCTCTCCTAAAGGGGTCCATTAGTGAAAATCCGTTACCAAGTTTAAACTAACATGAGAGATTCGAATAGTTTAAAACGAAGATTTAAGAAATTCTCAATTACTTAAGGTCTCACTCATGTCAGCTAAGCACTTATAGGCTTCAGCTGCCAGAACCGGCATGACAAATATGAGTTTAAATAATTAAGAAGATCTCAATTCATTCTTGGTTTTAACCGTCACTGAGCAACACATGCCTCAACAATAGTATAAACCTCGAATTAGTTTACAATAATCTGAAGAAAACGCTCTTTGAAGAATATTAATAATGACGGGAAATATTTATATAAAATAATTTTTAAAAGAATCAACACCTGAACAATAGGTGAAGAGAATAAACAATGACAGAATAATTTTGAGAATGAGTGTTTGTAAATTAATAGAAGAAGAATGTCACTGAAAGTAAAATAAAATAAAATAAAGGGTATGGGCACTAGCGAACATGGTTTTAAAAAAAATATCGAAAAATCAACAGAACAGGTTCACATTATTTAGAATAAATATGAAGAATATAATTGCTTGCAAGAAGGAATTTCGAAAGAACAATAAATAATACAAAAGGTTTCACATCACTTGAACAATAAGTGAAGGATAGTAAACTTGCCTCAATACATGAAGTTTCCGATTCCAACATATCAACTCGTTATTTACTTTACATCCATCTCTACTTCTTTTATACATTGGCCTCTGCTCGGCTATACATTCGTCCTTTCTTCATAATTTGTCAATCCCTAATCGAGCACACTCGTCAACTCCAATACACAATCCCTTCTTAAAATTCCTCTCCTTATGTTCACTGGCTCCTAGCCGGGCCTCCTACTTGCACCTATATCAAGGTAAAGTACCACTTTAGTACATAACCCACTAGAAACCTTACTGCTTATTCTAGTCTACCCATACGTTTTCTAGTTCGTATAAACACAGTAACACGTATAGCACTTACTAGTCACATTCTCAAAATAATCAAATAATTCACATAAGCACTTAGCATATAATAGCAATCTTGTTTCTATATATATTATCTTACATATACACATTGGTTCACAATAACTTTTATCAATTTACTATACGATTTAGAATATAATTCTGACGAAAATCGGACAGCACCTCTTTTATAATATAATTTAACCTGACGGAATATATTCATCCAATTCAGAAATCAAAACATTTCTTGCTCTACCACTAACTCAATACAATCTCCACAATCGTACTAATATACACCCTTGTACTATTCAAAATCCAATCACAGTAGGCACCTTACGATTTAGCACTCAGAATTCATCGAATACCCTTAATAACAATTTAACAATCATAATTATCACCCTAAATATAATATGAAATCCATTTTACCACTAAACAGTTCAATATCAACTGACAATTTAAATAACATCACACACTTAACACTTCACCGTGTTCTAATTTAATAATCCTTAAACAACAAACCAAGAATTCTACTAAAAGTTTATATACCATTTAAAATACATCAGCACGCTTTTGATCCTCAATTAATAACTCATGAAATCCGAACATTATTTATAACCGAGAAAGAAACTAATAATAAATAATATTTTTAGAAAAATTTTGACGACATCCCCTTCGTACGGGTAGCCTACCAGTCGGACACAGCCGACACAAATTCAATAACAATCACATTCACAATTCTGTACATTGTTCCACTATGTAATACACCTTGCAATTTGAACCCATGATACAATTTCCAATTTACATCGATAATTTACATTTAACTACACCGACAAACAATAATAAAATTATTTTATCCGAAAACAATATGTTATATAATTAACTTAGGACTCAGAATAATCATCATTGTCCACCGTTGGCTCACCGAAGCTCATCGCCAATGGCGGCAAAAATTCGGGGTTTCCCCTTTCGGGACTTCTAACTCGAATTTCCACCGATTAACATTTAAAATATTTATAGCAGTACAACTTGTAACCAGCACAAGCATCACAGTATCAGTACAATAGTTGCTACAACCAAACAAAGCACTCGAACACAATTACATACAAGGCAGCACAATTTGTCGACCCACATAGACCACAACAGTATCACCATAGCTGAGAATTCGAACTTAAACTACCGTAATAGTAAAAATCGGGAACAAGGGACTTACCCACCTACACACTCATCAGAAACAGGCTCATCGCACACACCCCTGTTGCAGAACACACGCACCCAACTCGACGCAAACACACACACACTTGATTACATACACACACAGCCCACTCACACACACCCATCACTATACATACACACGGACTGTGTTTACATACACGCAGGAAACACACGCAACAGTCACCAGACAACGGAGGGAAGAGGGGTTGCGATTAATTCGCAGCAACAATCATCCATAGAACCAGAATTAAAGTAGGTGTCGGGAGATAAAACAAAGAGTATTGGGAGGGAGGGTCTCGCGAGAAAAAGAGAGAGGAGAGTCGAGAAGTATCGAGAGAAACCGAGTGAGACTTAACAGCAGGGGAATGAAATTGGGAAAGGGGACTGGTGTTTTAGGGATTGAAATGGGGAAGGGTATTTAAAAATTTAATATTTTCTGATTAAATAAATAAAAATTTACTTGGTAAAATAGAAAATGAATAGATACTTATTGAGAAAAATCTAAATTTCATTTTTAAAATGTAGAAAATGAATTTACCTATCTCCCCATATTTTTAAAATATTTTTAGGATCAAAAATGAATAAAATATGGGTTTTACAAATTTTGATCATTTAAATGCAATATAAATCATAAAATCATTTTAAAATACTTAAACACCCAAAATAATTCTACCAAAAATTTTAAAAACTAAATAATATCATAAAGATAATATTACAAAAGATTTTGCAATTTCTATCGACTCCACTGATTTTATAAAAATTTTCGAAAATCCATAATGCATAATTTAAATAAATTTTAATCATAAAAATTCAAATAAAAAAGTACACGGACTCACATTTCACATATACATCACCATATAAACATGTAATCACGATATCACACATAAATGACCTTTCCAATAATATTCACATAATATAATCCACATTTAATATTAAATAAACATTTATAAAAACGCGATTTTCTAAGGCGTTATATCCTTCCCCCCTTGATAGGATTCTGTCCTCAGAATCAACAGTAAAAAAACATATGACGGTATTCTCAAACATTTCTCTTTCAACCTCCAAGTCATTTCTTTCATTCTAGAATTCCTTTATATCATTTCATATCTCGCTAGGCTCGTCCTATAAGCCCTCAGATTTCAACATAAACTTAAACATTTGGTTTACATGTCTCGTTAATTTTAGATACTGATCACTTGCACGTGACGATCCCTTTTCTACAGAAAATTGGACAAGACCTATTCGTATAATGGACTATATCCTGTACACTACGCCTCCATTACTGACCCAATCATCCATAATAATTCATTCATATACAATACTGAACCAAAACCTGCCTTAACCTGCCGCAAATATATAAGTGAAGAAATCTGTCTTGGCTTGAAGTAAACATGTAAATAATTAAATCTTTAAAACGAAATTCACGTGACTAAAACAATTCATACCACTTCCAGACCTGTAACGCCCCAGATAAAACTCTGAGAAAAAGAATATCCAGAAATCCCCCAATCATTCTTACTTCTCTTTCAACGTGCAATGTTACTCGAGGAGGGAATAACTGGGAAACTTCTATCCATCCTTAATCCCATTGTTTTACTAAGTAACCTTTTCGAAACTAATAACCATTTACCTTGACACATATATATCTTACAGATCGTCAAAATTTAAACTCTACACATTATAACTCCCATATTTATAAATAACTCATTTCCTTGAACTATTTCATCTTCTACATTCATCCGCTTCACGTTCTGCTTCCGTCAACTCCGCTTGATACTTCCTACTTTCCTCTAACGATTCATTCGCAATAATCTAGACCTTTGGATCTTCCATCTATAACTTCCCAAATTTTTTTTTAACATTTCCTTGAGCATTGTATGCCTATTTAATCTTTCCTGGTTCATCCGGTTGTACTGACACTTGAGCGGTTTTCGATCTCTTCTTTGACTCCTAAAAGCTATCTCCACCTTAATCCCTTCGTTTCCTGACTTGTAGGCTTATCCACTACTGTAGCTATCTTGGTAAAATCTTTGACAACCTTCGATAATTCCTAGCTGGTCCTTCCAAGTTTTCGATCTCTGCTGGCATGTTAGTTCTTCCAATTGTAAAGCTCGTACATAGAATTCATATATATATATATATATATATATATACTCTTCTCATGTTCCTGAATTTCTTGAGATGTCATCCGATCTTGACTCCTTGAAACTGATCACCTATCTAGTAGTAAATAATTAACTGACTTTATATCCCTGTTTGGGGAAAAATCCTAGTAATTCATCCACACATATATCCAAAAATTTAACGTTGGAATCTGTTCCACTATAATCATCTCCTTACTGGTATTTCTCACATGTGCGCAATTATCTTTGTACTCTTGACGTAACAACCTCTTGGTATGCGTGACCGTTAAAACTCCTTTGTCCGATTGCGGCCTCGAAACACAATTTCTACATTCCTTGGGAATCATAACTTCACTTCTTGTCCTTACAATATTTCTTGCACCTCGTACTCGATCAATCGATTTAATCCTAGAATCCCACCTTATTCTCTTATCTGCCACCACATCTATATTCTTAACAACATCACTTATAACACATAAACTTCTAACTTCTAATTATGTCACTTCTTACTATACCATTCCTTCTGCTTATACTTACAGCTTCCCCCAATAGTCCTAATACAATTAAAATACGCTTGCTCCCGAAATCTTATCTTCCGATAATGGTGGTCCTGCTGGTCTCCTTAATTTATATCATGTGAGTATCTTGCCTCGTTATCCTGGCTCTCAAAACCTCCTAGATCTTACATTCCTTTTCAACCAAATCTCACATCCTCTGCAAACACAATTCTTGCAAGTTTCCTAGTTCTCTGTCTTCCCTCTCTTACCATCTGGTTTCATCTGGGTCAATTCACTCTTAATATTCATGATCCTCTGAACTATATTCGTATAAGTCATTAACTCCACACAATCACTTTACTTCCTTATCCAAAGCTTCAATCCTTGCTAAAATTCCTTACGAACGAACCGTCCCACTCTACCTTGTCTTACTCAAGTTATCCCATTCCGTCTCTAAACTTTTATATCTGACAATTTATCTCCAACATCCAAATTCCTGTAATATCTTATCTACTGTATCCATAGTGAAAATATATAATAAGAAAGTATTCTTCAACAATCTTTCCTCCACGATAACCTTCACATACCAATTATATCAATCCTCACTATATTTCCGACTTTAACAAAATTATCATTTCATGTTCTTATCATCTACTCCTTAACCATAATCAGTTTCTCCGTATTGTTGAATTTTGTATGTGTTTTGTCAATCCACTACGTAATTTAACTTGATATTCACTCTCTGCTTTAACTTCAATTCTAAAGCCTGCTCATCAAATTTTCATTCGACGTAAATGTACCTTGTACCACTTAGATGTCATTGTTTCCATCTTTACTACTCTCAATCACTGATAGCTTTAGGATTCATAAGGGTCTATAACAAAAGAAACCAATACAATGGACATATGTTAGCAAGTATGAATAAGTTGAATTTTGTTTGATATGGATTTGATAAAAGAATTTACCGAGAGATCAGAATGATCGTTGAACTGTTTCCAGGTTGAATTTGTCACTTAGGTCAACCGCCATAGTACAAAAAGGTGGCCAGCCTTCAGTACTTTAATGACAAACACAATCAGTGGCGTCCCACCAGACTTCTATCACATAGATAGATGTCCCTGGATCCCCTATATACATAGGGTTGTTCTTCCCAGTCAGAATAAATAAGGTTAAGTATTCAAAGAGAAACAAAAAGAATTCAAAAGTTTCAAAAAGTTTATAGATATACAATGTTGAATAAGGAATAGCAATTATTCGGGGAAATTAGAAAGAATTCAAGGGTCTCAATAATTTATATGCATAATGTTGAATCAAGTTATCCCCTGGAAAATAGAGGCATCTCTGAAAAATAGGAATGTGTTTAAATGAATCTGAAAATAAATTCATCGTCAATTGAAATATAGTTGATCATCAAAGGTGATGGGGTATTATCAAAATAAGAAGAAACAGAAACAAAGGTAAAATCTCCTTAATCAATATATTAAATAAAATCGACGGCTAGTAATGAATAACCATGCCCTTACTCCATCACATGCCAGAAATCACATTTCGCATCTTGTTTTATCGTCCCTTCACACTTTCTATATCATTCATGGGTAACTAAAGTCGCAAAAGAAATCCTAGAACATACACGAAGGTCTACACGTAGCATCCTCCAAGCTGGTAACTCCGATCGTCTATTTAACATAAGCATCACCGAATCAACTGCCTCATCCAAAGTCGTACCTTCAAAGGAATCGAATTCTGGCTCGTGCGATATGTCGAAATACTAACTAACGTCGCAACCGTCATCCTAATAACCTAAAGCGAACCTTGTCCTAAATCGTTCCGCCTAACGTCTCACCTAATTACTTACACCTAATCATCCTAACTTGTTTCAGTGACCATAACCTGTCGCTCTGATACCAACCTGTAACGCCCCAACTTCCCAATACTGAAAATATATATATATTTTTTATAATAAAATAGACATTGATACAGGGAAATTTTAGAAAATTCCGGCATGAAGTATTCATAAATCGGACTATCCACATGTAATTCAACCCAAACCAAATTCCAATTTAACAATTACATTTAATATACCAACGATTCCTCACCGGGATCGATTCCAGGTTATGGTATGAAACAAGAATCTAAACCATACAAATTATTACAATTTCTTCTACTATTCTGATTTCAATACCTATACCGTTTAATCTGTAGCTTAACTCCAATCCGTGCTTACCCGCTTTAGCTTCGAGATCTATCCTGTAAAGGCTGCCTCATTGCTCTCATTTGACTCGTACGATGTAGACATCCACCCTTATTCCTAACTGAAAGATTAGAGAAAATGAAGCAAGAGTGAGCCAAAGAATGCTCAGCAAGCGAACAGTATAGTGAAACAATAATACTACAATGATTCATTGGTGAACATATCACTGACCAACTTATCTCAAAGGAATAATTCACAATTACAGAAGCTCAAGAACTTTAAAGATATAACATTTTATTTAATTCAGGAAATGGAATAGAATTGGACTATTTTGCATTTTATTAATAAAAACAATAAGGTTAGGCTGCTGATCAGTCACGCACTAACCCCGGACAAACGCACACAGCAATGTCCTTTAATGGATCCACGACACACATTGGCCTTAACAACTTCTGACCACGAATCTGGTCCGACCCTTTACGGTCCACATTTTTTTTAAAAAAAAACAACAGTCCAATCCTGTAATCTGAACGTCAGGTGTCGGAACAATCGACCACCTCAACCAGCCAAGCACCCTGGAGACTCACGTTCCAGGTTAACAACTCAAATCTCAAGAAGAAATGAGGTCTAGTAAAATTCTGACCTAGATATCGACAAGTTCGATATAGAGAAGGGTATTATTCCATAATATATCAGTGAAACAGGGACAACAATTTCTGCACTATTGAATGGGAATATTATAAACAGCTATTCATATTTACTGAAAATTTAAGAGCAATAATATCAACGACAAATCGAATTAATATAATGATCACGTGACGAAAAACATGGTTCATTTGAGTGAAATGATTTATTTGCAACATGAATAACAACAATTGTAATTATAAGATAAAGCAAGGGTATAGTCAAGTGCTAAGCATTTAATAAATTTACCAACACATTGTCAAGTTGAATCAACATAAGCGAATTAAGTAGTTTTTAAAATGATCATTTGTAAAATAACTCCAAGACAATAAAATTGTAGGTCAGGTTGAAGACAACCTCTCCTAAAGGGGTCCATTAGTGAAAATCCGTTACCAAGTTTAAACTAACATGAGAGATTCGAATAGTTTAAAACGAAGATTTAAGAAATTCTCAATTACTTAAGGTCTCACTCATGTCAGCTAAGCACTTATAGGCTTCAGCTGCCAGAACCGGCATGACAAATATGAGTTTAAATAATTAAGAAGATCTCAATTCATTCTTGGTTTTAACTGTCACTGAGCAACACATGCCTCAACAACAGTATAAACCTCGAATTAGTTTACAATAATCTGAAGAAAACACTCTTTGAAGAATATTAATAATGACGGGAAATATTTATATAAAATAATTTTTAAAAGAATCAACACCTGAACAATAGGTGAAGAGAATAAACAATGACAGAATAATTTTGAGAATGAGTGTTTGTAAATTAATAGAAGAAGAATGTCACTGAAAGTAAAATAAAATAAAATAAAATAAAGGGTATGGGCACTAGCGAACATGGTTTTAAAAAAAATATCGAAAAATCAACAGAACAGGTTCACATTATTTAGAATAAATATGAAGAATATAATTGCTTGCAAGAAGGAATTTCGAAAGAACAATAAATAATACAAAAGGTTTCACATCACTTGAACAATAAGTGAAGGATAGTAAACTTGCCTCAATACATGAAGTTTCCGATTCCAACATATCAACTCGTTATTTACTTTACATCCGTCTCTACTTCTTTTATACATTGGCCTCTGCTCGGCTATACATTCGTCCTTTCTTCATAATTTGTCAACCCCTAATCGAGCACACTCGTCAACACCAATACACAATCCCTTCTTAAAATTCCTCTCCTTATGTTCACTGGCTCCTAGCCGGGCCTCCTACTTGCACCTATATCAAGGTAAAGTACCACTTTAGTACATAACCCACTAGAAACCTTACTGCTTATTCTAGTCTACCCATACGTTTTCTAGTTCGTATAAACACAGTAACACGTATAGCACTTACTAGTCACATTCTCAAAATAATCAAATAATTCACATAAGCACTTAGCATATAATAGCAATCTTGTTTCTATATATATTATCTTACATATACACATTGGTTCACAATAACTTTTATCAATTTACTATACGATTTAGAATATAATTCTGACGAAAATCGGACAGCACCTCTTTTATAATAAAATTTAACCTGACGGAATATATTCATCCAATTCAGAAATCAAAACATTTCTTGCTCTACCACTAACTCAATACAATCTCCACAATCGTACTAATATACACCCTTGTACTATTCAAAATCCAATCACAGTAGGCACCTTACGATTTAGCACTCAGAATTCATCGAATACCCTTAATAACAATTTAACAATCATAATTATCACCCTAAATATAATATGAAATCCATTTTACCACTAAACAGTTCAATATCAACTGACAATTTAAATAACATCACACACTTAACACTTCACCGTGTTCTAATTTAATAATCCTTAAACAACAAACCAAGAATTCTACTAAAAGTTTATATACCATTTAAAATACATCAGCACGCTTTTGATCCTCAATTAATAACTCATGAAATCCGAACATTATTTATAACCGAGAAAGAAACTAATAATAAATAATATTTTTAGAAAAATTTTGACGACATCCCCTTCGTACGGGTAGCCTACCAGTCGGACACAGCCGACACAAATTCAATAACAATCACATTCACAATTCTGTACATTGTTCCACTATGTAATACACCTTGCAATTTGAACCCATGATACAATTTCCAATTTACATCGATAATTTACATTTAACTACACCGACAAACAATAATAAAATTATTTTATCCGAAAACAATATGTTATATAATTAACTTAGGACTCAGAATAATCATCATTGTCCACCGTTGGCTCACCGAAGCTCATCGCCAATGGCGGCAAAAATTCGGGGTTTCCCCTTTCGGGACTTCTAACTCAAATTTCCACCGATTAACATTTAAAATATTTATAGCAGTACAACTTGTAACCAGCACAAGCATCACAGTATCAGTACAATAGTTGCTACAACCAAACAAAGCACTCGAACACAATTACATACAAGGCAGCACAATTTGTCGACCCACATAGACCACAACAGTATCACCATAGCTGAGAATTCGAACTTAAACTACCGTAATAGTAAAAATCGGGAACAAGGGACTTACCCACCTACACACTCATCAGAAACAGGCTCATCGCACACACCCCTGTTGCAGAACACACGCACCCAACTCGACGCAAACACACACACACTTGATTACATACACACACAGCCCACTCACACACACCCATCACTATACATACACACGGACTGTGTTTACATACACGCAGGAAACACACGCAACAGTCACCAGACAACGGAGGGAAGAGGGGTTGCGATTAATTCGCAGCAACAATCATCCATAGAACCAGAATTAAAGTAGGTGTCGGGAGATAAAACAAAGAGTATTGGGAGGGAGGGTCTCGCGAGAAAAAGAGAGAGGAGAGTCGAGAAGTATCGAGAGAAACCGAGTGAGACTTAACAGCAGGGGAATGAAATTGGGAAAGGGGACTGGTGTTTTAGGGATTGAAATGGGGAAGGGTATTTAAAAATTTAATATTTTCTGATTAAATAAATAAAAATTTACTTGGTAAAATAGAAAATGAATAGATACTTATTGAGAAAAATCTAAATTTCATTTTTAAAATGTAGAAAATGAATTTACCTATCTCCCCATATTTTTAAAATATTTTTAGGATCAAAAATGAATAAAATATGGGTTTTACAAATTTTGATCATTTAAATGCAATATAAATCATAAAATCATTTTAAAATACTTAAACACCCAAAATAATTCTACCAAAAATTTTAAAAACTAAATAATATCATAAAGATAATATTACAAAAGATTTTGCAATTTCTATCGACTCCACTGATTTTATAAAAATTTTCGAAAATCCATAATGCATAATTTAAATAAATTTTAATCATAAAAATTCAAATAAAAAAGTACACGGACTCACATTTCACATATACATCACCATATAAACATGTAATCACGATATCACACATAAATGACCTTTCCAATAATATTCACATAATATAATCCACATTTAATATTAAATAAACATTTATAAAAACGCGATTTTCTAAGGCGTTATATCCTTCCCCCCTTGATAGGATTCTGTCCTCAGAATCAACAGTAAGAAAACATATGACGGTATTCTCAAACATTTCTCTTTCAACCTCCAAGTCATTTCTTTCATTCTAGAATTCCTTTATATCATTTCATATCTCGCTAGGCTCGTCCTATAAGCCCTCAGATTTCAACATAAACTTAAACATTTGGTTTACATGTCTCGTTAATTTTAGATACTGATCACTTGCACGTGACGATCCCTTTTCTACAGAAAATCGGACAAGACCTATTCGTATAATGGACTATATCCTGTACACTACGCCTCCATTACTGACCCAATCATCCATAATAATTCATTCATATACAATACTGAACCAAAACCTGCCTTAACCTGCCGCAAATATATAAGTGAAGAAATCTGTCTTGGCTTGAAGTAAACATGTAAATAATTAAATCTTTAAAACGAAATTCACGTGACTAAAACAATTCATACCACTTCCAGACCTGTAACGCCCCAGATAAAACTCTGAGAAAAAGAATATCCAGAAATCCCCCAATCATTCTTACTTCTCTTTCAACGTGCAATGTTACTCGAGGAGGGAATAACTGGGAAACTTCTATCCATCCTTAATCCCATTGTTTTACTAAGTAACCTTTTCGAAACTAATAACCATTTACCTTGACACATATATATCTTACAGATCGTCAAAATTTAAACTCTACACATTATAACTCCCATATTTATAAATAACTCATTTCCTTGAACTATTTCATCTTCTACATTCATCCGCTTCACGTTCTGCTTCCGTCAACTCCGCTTGATACTTCCTACTTTCCTCTAACGATTCATTCGCAATAATCTAGACCTTTGGATCTTCCATCTATAACTTCCCAAATTTTTTTTGAACATTTCCTTGAGCATTGTATGCCTATTTAATCTTTCCTGGTTCATCCGGTTGTACTGACACTTGAGCGGTTTTCGATCTCTTCTTTGACTCCTAAAAGCTATCTCCACCTTAATCCCTTCGTTTCCTGACTTGTAGGCTTATCCACTACTGTAGCTATCTTGGTAAAATCTTTGACAACCTTCGATAATTCCTAGCTGGTCCTTCCAAGTTTTCGATCTCTGCTGGCATGTTAGTTCTTCCAATTGTAAAGCTCGTACTTAGAATTCATATATATATATATATATATATACTCTTTTCATGTTCCTGAATTTCTTGAGATGTCATCCGATCCTGACTCCTTGAAACTGATCACCTATCTAGTAGTAAATAATTAACTGACTTTATATCCCTATTTGGGGAAAAATCCTAGTAATTCATCCACACATATATCCAAAAATTTAACGTTGGAATCTGTTCCACTATAATCATCTCCTTACTGGTATTTCTCACATGTGCGCAATTATCTTTGTACTCTTGACGTAACAACCTCTTGGTATGCGTGACCGTTAAAACTCCTTTGTCCGATTGCGGCCTCGAAACACAATTTCTACATTCCTTGGGAATCATAACTTCACTTCTTGTCCTTACAAAATTTCTTGCACCTCGTACTCGATCAATCGATTTAATCCTAGAATCCCACCTTATTCTCTTATCTGCCACCACATCTATATTCTTAACAACATCACTTATAATCACATAAACTTCTAACTTCTAATTATGTCACTTCTTACCATACCATTCCTTTTGCTTATACTTACAGCTTCCCCCAATAGTCCTAATACAATTAAAATACGCTTGCTCCCGAAATCTTATCTTCCGATAATGGTGGTCCTGCTGGTCTCCTTAATTTATATCATGTGAGTATCTTGCCTCGTTATCCTGGCTCTCAAAACCTCCTAGATCTTACATTCCTTTTCAACCAAATCTCACATCCTCTGCAAACATAATTCTTGCAAGTTTCCTAGTTCTCTGTCTTCCCTCTCTTACCATCTGGTTTCATCTGGGTCAATTCACTCTTAATATTCATGATCCTCTGAACTATATTCGTATAAGTCATTAACTCCACACAATCACTTTACTTCCTTATCCAAAGCTTCAATCCTTGCTAAAATTCCTTACAAACGAACCGTCCCACTCTACCTTGTCTTACTCAAGTTATCCCATTCCGTCTCTAAACTTTTATATCTGACAATTTATCTCCAACATCCAAATTCCTGTAATATCTTATCTACTGTATCCATAGTGAAAATATATAATAAGAAAGTATTCTTCAACAATCTTTCCTCCACGATAACCTTCACATACCAATTATATCAATCCTCACTATATTTCCGACTTTAACAAAATTATCATTTCATGTTCTTATCATCTACTCCTTAACCATAATCAGTTTCTCCGTATTGTTGAATTTTGTATGTGTTTTGTCAATCCACTACGTAGTTTAACTTGATATTCACTCTCTGCTTTAACTTGAATTCTAAAGCCTGCTCATCAAATTTTCATTCGACGTAAATGTACCTTGTACCACTTAGATGTCATTGTTTCCATCTTTACTACTCTCAATCACTGATAGCTTTAGGATTCATAAGGGTTTATAACAAAAGAAACCAATACAATGGACATATGTTAGCAAGTATGAATAAGTTGAATTTTGTTTGATATGGATTTGATAAAAGAATTTACCGAGAGATCAGAATGATCGTTGAACTGTTTCCAGGTTGAATTTGTCACTTAGGTCAACCGCCATAGTACAAAAAGGTGGCCAGCCTTCAGTACTTTAATGACAAACACAATCAGTGGCGTCCCACCAGACTTCTATCACATAGATAGATGTCCCTGGATCCCCTATATACATAGGGTTGTTCTTCCCAGTCAGAATAAATAAGGTTAAGTATTCAAAGAGAAACAAAAAGAATTCAAAAGTTTCAAAAAGTTTATAGATATACAATGTTGAGTAAGGAATAGCAATTATTCGGGGAAATTAGAAAGAATTCAAGGGTCTCAATAATTTATATGCATAATGTTGAATCAAGTTATCCCCTGGAAAATAGAGGCATCTCTGAAAAATAGGAATGTGTTTAAATGAATCTGAAAATAAATTCGTCATCAATTGAAATATAGTTGATCATCAAAGGTGATGGGGTATTATCAAAATAAGAAGAAACAGAAACAAAGGTAAAATCTCCTTAATCAATATATTAAATAAAATCGACGGCTAGTAATGAATAACCATGCCCTTACTCCATCACATGCCAGAAATCACATTTCGCATCTTGTTTTATCGTCCCTTCACACTTTCTATATCATTCATGGGTAACTAAAGTCGCAAAAGAAATCCTAGAACATACACGAAGGTCTACACGTAGCATCCTCCAAGCTGGTAACTCCGATCGTCTATTTAACATAAGCATCACCGAATCAACTGCCTCATCCAAAGTCGTACCTTCAAAGGAATCGAATTCTGGCTCGTGCGATATGTCGAAATACTAACTAACGTCGCAACCGTCATCCTAATAACCTAAAGCGAACCTTGTCCTAAATCGTTCCGCCTAACGTCTCACCTAATTACTTACACCTAATCATCCTAACTTGTTTCAGTGACCATAACCTGTCGCTCTGATACCAACCTGTAACGCCCCAACTTCCCAATACTGAAAATATATATATATTTTTTATAATAAAATAGACATTGATACAGGGAAATTTTAGAAAATTCCGGCATGAAGTATTCATAAATCGGACTATCCACATGTAATTCAACCCAAACCAAATTCCAATTTAACAATTACATTTAATATACCAACGATTCCTCACCGGGATCGATTCCAGGTTATGGTATGAAACAAGAATCTAAACCATACAAATTATTACAATTTCTTCTACTATTCTGATTTCAATACCTATACCGTTTAATCTGTAGCTTAACTCCAATCCGTGCTTACCCGCTTTAGCTTCGAGATCTATCCTGTAAAGGCTGCCTCATTGCTCTCATATGACTCGTACGATGTAGACATCCACCCTTATTCCTAACTGAAAGATTAGAGAAAATGAAGCAAGAGTGAGCCAAAGAATGCTCAGCAAGCGAACAGTATAGTGAAACAATAATACTACAATGATTCATTGGTGAACATATCACTGACCAACTTATCTCAAAGGAATAATTCACAATTACAGAAGCTCAAGAACTTTAAAGATATAACATTTTATTTAATTCAGGAAATGGAATAGAATTGGACTATTTTGCATTTTATTAATAAAAACAATAAGGTTAGGCTGCTGATCAGTCACGCACTAACCCCGGACAAACGCACACAGCAATGTCCTTTAATGGATCCACGGCACACATTGGCCTTAACAACTTCTGACCACGAATCTGGTCCGACCCTTTACGGTCCACATTTTTTTTAAAAAAAAACAACAGTCCAATCCTGTAATCTGAACGTCAGGTGTCGGAACAATCGACCACCTCAACCAGCCAAGCACCCTGGAGACTCACGTTCCAGGTTAACAACTCAAATCTCAAGAAGAAATGAGGTCTAGTAAAATTCTGACCTAGATATCGACAAGTTTGATATAGAGAAGGGTATTATTCCATAATATATCAGTGAAACAGGGACAACAATTTCAGCACTATTGAATGGGAATATGATAAACAGCTATTCATATTTACTGAAAATTTAAGAGCAATAATATCAACGACAAATCGAATTAATATAATGATCACGTGACGAAAAACATGGTTCATTTGAGTGAAATGATTTATTTGCAACATGAATAACAACAATTGTAATTATAAGATAAAGCAAGGGTATAGTCAAGTGCTAAGCATTTAATAAATTTACCAACACATTGTCAAGTTGAATCAACATAAGCGAATTAAGTAGTTTTTAAAATGATCATTTGTAAAATAACTCCAAGACAATAAAATTGTAGGTCAGGTTGAAGACAACCTCTCCTAAAGGGGTCCATTAGTGAAAATCCGTTACCAAGTTTAAACTAACATGAGAGATTCGAATAGTTTAAAACGAAGATTTAAGAAATTCTCAATTACTTAAGGTCTCACTCATGTCAGCTAAGCACTTATAGGCTTCAGCTGCCAGAACCGGCATGACAAATATGAGTTTAAATAATTAAGAAGATCTCAATTCATTCTTGGTTTTAACCGTCACTGAGCAACACATGCCTCAACAACAGTATAAACCTCGAATTAGTTTACAATAATCTGAAGAAAACACTCTTTGAAGAATATTAATAATGACGGGAAATATTTATATAAAATAATTTTTAAAAGAATCAACACCTGAACAATAGGTGAAGAGAATAAACAATGACAGAATAATTTTGAGAATGAGTGTTTGTAAATTAATAGAAGAAGAATGTCACTGAAAGTAAAATAAAATAAAATAAAGGGTATGGGCACTAGCGAACATGGTTTTAAAAAAAATATCGAAAAATCAACAGAACAGGTTCACATTATTTAGAATAAATATGAAGAATATAATTGCTTGCAAGAAGGAATTTCGAAAGAACAATAAATAATACAAAAGGTTTCACATCACTTGAACAATAAGTGAAGGATAGTAAACTTGCCTCAATACATGAAGTTTCCGATTCCAACATATCAACTCGTTATTTACTTTACATCCGTCTCTACTTCTTTTATACATTGGCCTCTGCTCGGCTATACATTCGTCCTTTCTTCATAATTTGTCAACCCCTAATCGAGCACACTCGTCAACACCAATACACAATCCCTTCTTAAAATTCCTCTCCTTATGTTCACTGGCTCCTAGCCGGGCCTCCTACTTGCACCTATATCAAGGTAAAGTACCACTTTAGTACATAACCCACTAGAAACCTTACTGCTTATTCTAGTCTACCCATACGTTTTCTAGTTCGTATAAACACAGTAACACGTATAGCACTTACTAGTCACATTCTCAAAATAATCAAATAATTCACATAAGCACTTAGCATATAATAGCAATCTTGTTTCTATATATATTATCTTACATATACACATTGGTTCACAATAACTTTTATCAATTTACTATACGATTTAGAATATAATTCTGACGAAAATCGGACAGCACCTCTTTTATAATACAATTTAACCTGACGGAATATATTCATCCAATTCAGAAATCAAAACATTTCTTGCTCTACCACTAACTCAATACAATCTCCACAATCGTACTAATATACACCCTTGTACTATTCAAAATCCAATCACAGTAGGCACCTTACGATTTAGCACTCAGAATTCATCGAATACCCTTAATAACAATTTAACAATCATAATTATCACCCTAAATATAATATGAAATCCATTTTACCACTAAACAGTTCAATATCAACTGACAATTTAAATAACATCACACACTTAACACTTCACCGTGTTCTAATTTAATAATCCTTAAACAACAAACCAAGAATTCTACTAAAAGTTTATATACCATTTAAAATACATCAGCACGCTTTTGATCCTCAATTAATAACTCATGAAATCCGAACATTATTTATAACCGAGAAAGAAACTAATAATAAATAATATTTTTAGAAAAATTTTGACGACATCCCCTTCGTACGGGTAGCCTACCAGTCGGACACAGCCGACACAAATTCAATAACAATCACATTCACAATTCTGTACATTGTTCCACTATGTAATACACCTTGCAATTTGAACCCATGATACAATTTCCAATTTACATCGATAATTTACATTTAACTACACCGACAAACAATAATAAAATTATTTCATCCGAAAACAATATGTTATATAATTAACTTAGGACTCAGAATAATCATCACTGTCCACCGTTGGCTCACCGAAGCTCATCGCCAATGGCGGCAAAAATTCGGGGTTTCCCTTTTCGGGACTTCTAACTCGAATTTCCACCGATTAACATTTAAAATATTTATAGCAGTACAACTTGTAACCAGCACAAGCATCACAGTATCAGTACAATAGTTGCTACAACCAAACAAAGCACTCGAACACAATTACATACAAGGCAGCACAATTTGTCGACCCACATAGACCACAACAGTATCACCATAGCTGAGAATTCGAACTTAAACTACCGTAATAGTAAAAATCGGGAACAAGGGACTTACCCACCTACACACTCATCAGAAACAGGCTCATCGCACACACCCCTGTTGCAGAACACACGCACCCAACTCGACGCAAACACACACACACTTGATTACATACACACACAGCCCACTCACACACACCCATCACTATACATACACACGGACTGTGTTTACATACACGCAGGAAACACACGCAACAGTCACCAGACAACGGAGGGAAGAGGGGTTGCGATTAATTCGCAGCAACAATCATCCATAGAACCAGAATTAAAGTAGGTGTCGGGAGATAAAACAAAGAGTATTGGGAGGGAGGGTCTCGCGAGAAAAAGAGAGAGGAGAGTCGAGAAGTATCGAGAGAAACCGAGTGAGACTTAACAGCAGGGGAATGAAATTGGGAAAGGGGACTGGTGTTTTAGGGATTGAAATGGGGAAGGGTATTTAAAAATTTAATATTTTCTGATTAAATAAATAAAAATTTACTTGGTAAAATAGAAAATGAATAGATACTTATTGAGAAAAATCTAAATTTCATTTTTAAAATGTAGAAAATGAATTTACCTATCTCCCCATATTTTTAAAATATTTTTAGGATCAAAAATGAATAAAATATGGGTTTTACAAATTTTGATCATTTAAATGCAATATAAATCATAAAATCATTTTAAAATACTTAAACACCCAAAATAATTCTCCCAAAAATTTTAAAAACTAAATAATATCATAAAGATAATATTACAAAAGATTTTGCAATTTCTATCGACTCCACTGAATTTATAAAATTTTTTGAAAATCCATAATGCATAATTTAAATAGATTTTAATCATAAAAATTCAAATAAAAAAGTACACGGACTCACATTTCACATATACATCACCATATAAACATGTAATCACGATATCACACATAAATGACCTTTCCAATAATATTCACATAAAATAATCCACATTTAATATTAAATAAACATTTATAAAAACGCGATTTTCTAAGGCGTTATATCCTTCCCCCCTTGATAGGATTCTGTCCTCAGAATCAACAGTAAGAAAACATATGACGGTATTCTCAAACATTTCTCTTTCAACCTCCAAGTCATTTCTTTCATTCTAGAATTCCTTTATATCATTTCATATCTCGCTAGGCTCGTCCTATAAGCCCTCAGATTTCAACATAAACTTAAACATTTGGTTTACATGTCTCGTTAATTTTAGATACTGATCACTTGCACGTGACGATCCCTTTTCTACAGAAAATCGGACAAGACCTATTCGTATAATGGACTATATCCTGTACACAACGCCTCCATTACTGACCCAATCATCCATAATAATTCATTCATATACAATACTGAACCAAAACCTGCCTTAACCTGCCGCAAATATATAAGTGAAGAAATCTGTCTTGACTTGAAGTAAACATGTAAATAATTAAATCTTTAAAACGAAATTCACGTGACTAAAACAATTCATACCACTTCCAGACCTGTAACGCCCCAGATAAAACTCTGAGAAAAAGAATATACAGAAATCCCCCAATCATTCTTACTTCTCTTTCAACGTGCAATGTTACTCGAGGAGGGAATAACTGGGAAACTTCTATCCATCCTTAATCCCATTGTTTTACTAAGTAACCTTTTCGAAACTAATAACCATTTACCTTGACACATATATATCTTACAGATCGTCAAAATTTAAACTCTACACATTATAACTCCCATATTTATAAATAACTCATTTCCTTGAACTATTTCATCTTCTACATTCATCCGCTTCACGTTCTGCTTCCGTCAACTCCGCTTGATACTTCCTACTTTCCTCTAACGATTCATTCGCAATAATCTAGACCTTTGGATCTTCCATCTATAACTTCCCAAATTTTTTTTGAACATTTCCTTGAGCATTGTATGCCTATTTAATCTTTCCTGGTTCATCCGGTTGTACTGACACTTGAGCGGTTTTCGATCTCTTCTTTGACTCCTAAAAGCTATCTCCACCTTAATCCCTTCGTTTCCTGACTTGTAGGCTTATCCACTACTGTAGTTATCTTGGTAAAATCTTTGACAACCTTCGATAATTCCTAGCTGGTCCTTCCAAGTTTTCGATCTCTGCTGGCATGTTAGTTCTTCCAATTGTAAAGCTCGTACTTAGAATTCATATATATATATATATATATATATATATATATATATATATATATATATATATATATATATATATATATAAATACTCTTCTCAAGTTCCTGAATTTCTTGAGATGTCATCCGATCCTGACTCCTTGAAACTGATCACCTATCTAGTAGTAAATAATTAACTGACTTTATATCCCTGTTTGGGGAAAAATCCTAGTAATTCATCCACACATATATCCAAAAATTTAACGTTGGAATCTGTTCCACTATAATCATCTCCTTACTGGTATTTCTCACATGTGCGCAATTATCTTTGTACTCTTGACGTAACAACCTCTTGGTATGCGTGACCGTTAAAACTCCTTTGTCCGATTGCGGCCTCGAAACACAATTTCTACATTCCTTGGGAATCATAACTTCACTTCTTGTCCTTACAATATTTCTTGCACCTCGTACTCGATCAATCGATTTAATCCTAGAATCCCACCTTATTCTCTTATCTACCACCACATCTATATTCTTAACAACATCACTTATAATCACATAAACTTCTAACTTCTAATTATGTCACTTCTTACCATACCATTCCTTCTGCTTATACTTACAGCTTCCCCCAATAGTCCTAATACAATTAAAATACGCTTGCTCCCGAAATCTTATCTTCCGATAATGGTGGTCCTGCTGGTCTCCTTAATTTATATCATGTGAGTATCTTGCCTCGTTATCCTGGCTCTCAAAACCTCCTAGATCTTACATTCCTTTTCAACCAAATCTCACATCCTCTGCAAACACAATTCTTGCAAGTTTCCTGGTTCTCTGTCTTCCCTCTCTTACCATCTGGTTTCATCTGGGTCAATTCACTCTTAATATTCATGATCCTCTGAACTATATTCGTATAAGTCATTAACTCCACACAATCACTTTACTTCCTTATCCAAAGCTTCAATCCTTGCTAAAATTCCTTACAAACGAACCGTCCCACTCTACCTTGTCTTACTCAAGTTATCCCATTCCGTCTCTAAACTTTTATATCTGACAATTTATCTCCAACATCCAAATTCCTGTAATATCTTATCTACTGTATCCATAGTGAAAATATATAATAAGAAAGTATTCTTCAACAATCTTTCCTCCACGATAACCTTCACATACCAATTATATCAATCCTCACTATATTTCCGACTTTAACAAAATTATCATTTCATGTTCTTATCATCTACTCCTTAACCATAATCAGTTTCTCCGTATTGTTAAATTTTGTATGTGTTTTGTCAATCCACTACGTAGTTTAACTTGATATTCACTCTCTGCTTTAACTTCAATTCTAAAGCCTGCTCATCAAATTTTCATTCGACGTAAATGTACCTTGTACCACTTAGATGTCATTGTTTCCATCTTTACTACTCTCAATCACTGATAGCTTTAGGATTCATAAGGGTTTATAACAAAAGAAACCAATACAATGGACATATGTTAGCAAGTATGAATAAGTTGAATTTTGTTTGATATGGATTTGATAAAAGAATTTACCGAGAGATCAGAATGATCGTTGAACTGTTTCCAGGTTGAATTTGTCACTTAGGTCAACCGCCATAGTACAAAAAGGTGGCCAGCCTTCAGTACTTTAATGACAAACACAATCAGTGGCGTCCCACCAGACTTCTATCACATAGATAGATGTCCCTGGATCCCCTATATACATAGGGTTGTTCTTCCCAGTCAGAATAAATAAGGTTAAGTATTCAAAGAGAAACAAAAAGAATTCAAAAGTTTCAAAAAGTTTATAGATATACAATGTTGAATAAGGAATAGCAATTATTCGAGGAAATTAGAAAGAATTCAAGGGTCTCAATAATTTATATGCATAATGTTGAATCAAGTTATCCCCTGGAAAATAGAGGCATCTCTGAAAAATAGGAATGTGTTTAAATGAATCTGAAAATAAATTCGTCATCAATTGAAATATAGTTGATCATCAAAGGTGATGGGGTATTATCAAAATAAGAAGAAACAGAAACAAAGGTAAAATCTCCTTAATCAATATATTAAATAAAATCGACGGCTAGTAATGAATAACCATGCCCTTACTCCATCACATGCCAGAAATCACATTTCGCATCTTGTTTTATCGTCCCTTCACACTTTCTATATCATTCATGGGTAACTAAAGTCGCAAAAGAAATCCTAGAACATACACGAAGGTCTACACGTAGCATCCTCCAAGCTGGTAACTCCGATCGTCTATTTAACATAAGCATCACCGAATCAACTGCCTCATCCAAAGTCGTACCTTCAAAGGAATCGAATTCTGGCTCGTGCGATATGTCGAAATACTAACTAACGTCGCAACCGTCATCCTAATAACCTAAAGCGAACCTTGTCCTAAATCGTTCCGCCTAACGTCTCACCTAATTACTTACACCTAATCATCCTAACTTGTTTCAGTGACCATAACCTGTCGCTCTGATACCAACCTGTAACGCCCCAACTTCCCAATACTGAAAATATATATATATTTTTTATAATAAAATAGACATTGATACAGGGAAATTTTAGAAAATTCCGGCATGAAGTATTCATAAATCGGACTATCCACCTGTAATTCAACCCAAACCAAATTCCAATTTAACAATTACATTTAATACACCAACGATTCCTCACCGGGATCGATTCCAAGTTATGGTATGAAACAAGAATCTAAACCATACAAATTATTACAATTTCTTCTACTATTCTGATTTCAATAACTATACCGTTTAATCTGTAGCTTAACTCCAATCCGTGCTTACCCGCTTTAGCTTCGAGATCTATCCTGTAAAGGCTGCCTCATTGCTCTCATATGACTCGTACGATGTAGACATCCACCCTTATTCCTAACTGAAAGATTAGATAAATGAAGCAAGAGTGAGCCAAAGAATGCTCAGCAAGCGAACAGTATAGTGAAACAATAATACTACAATGATTCATTGGTGAACATATCACTGACCAACTTATCTCAAAGGAATAATTCACAATTACAGAAGCTCAAGAACTTTAAAGATATAACATTTTATTTAATTCAGGAAATGGAATAGAATTGGACTATTTTGCATTTTATTAATAAAAACAATAAGGTTAGGCTGCTGATCAGTCACGCACTAACCCCGGACAAACGCACACAGCAATGTCCTTTAATGGATCCACGGCACACATTGGCCTTAACAACTTCTGACCACGAATCTGGTCCGACCCTTTACGGTCCACATTTTTTTTTAAAAAAAACAACAGTCCAATCCTGTAATCTGAACGTCAGGTGTCGGAACAATCGACCACCTCAACCAGCCAAGCACCCTGGAGACACACGTTCCAGGTTAACAACTCAAATCTCAAGAAGAAATGAGGTCTAGTAAAATTCTGACCTAGATATCGACAAGTTCGATATAGAGAAGGGTATTATTCCATAATATATCAGTGAAACAGGGACAACAATTTCAGCACTATTGAATGGGAATATGATAAACAGCTATTCATATTTACTGAAAATTTAAGAGCAATAATATCAACGACAAATTGAATTAATATAATGATCACGTGACGAAAAACATGGTTCATTTGAGTGAAATGATTTATTTGCAACATGAATAACAACAATTGTAATTATAAGATAACGCAAGGGTATAGTCAAGTGCTAAGCATTTAATAAATTTAACAACACATTGTCAAGTTGAATCAACATAAGCGAATTAAGTAGTTTTTAAAATGATCATTTGTAAAATAACTCCAAGACAATAAAATTGTAGGTCAGGTTGAAGACAACCTCTCCTAAAGGGGTCCATTAGTGAAAATCCGTTACCAAGTTTAAACTAACATGAGAGATTCGAATAGTTTAAAACGAAGATTTAAGAAATTCTCAGTTACTTAAGGTCTCACTCATGTCAGCTAAGCAATTATAGGCTTCAGCTGCCAGAACCGGCATGACAAATATGAGTTTAAATAATTAAGAAGATCTCAATTCATTCTTGGTTTTAACCGTCACTGAGCAACACATGCCTCAACAACAGTATAAACCTCGAATTAGTTTACAATAATCTGAAGAAAGCGCTCTTTGAAGAATATTAATAATGACGGGAAATATTTATATAAAATAATTTTTAAAAGAATCAACACCTGAACAATAGGTGAAGAGAATAAACAATGACAGAATAATTTTGAGAATGAGTGTTTGTAAATTAATAGAAGAAGAATGTCACTGAAAGTAAAATAAAATAAAATAAAGGGTATGGGCACTAGCGAACATGGTTTTAAAAAAAAATATCGAAAAATCAACAGAACAGGTTCACATTATTTAGAATAAATATGAAGAATATAATTGCTTGCAAGAAGGAATTTCGAAAGAACAATAAATAATACAAAAGGTTTCACATCACTTGAACAATAAGTGAAGGATAGTAAACTTGCCTCAATACATGAAGTTTCCGATTCCAACATATCAACTCGTTATTTACTTTACATCCGTCTCTACTTCTTTTATACATTGGCCTCTGCTCGGCTATACATTCGTCCTTTCTTCATAATTTGTCAACCCCTAATCGAGCACACTCGTCAACTCCAATACACAATCCCTTCTTAAAATTCCTCTCCTTATGTTCACCGGCTCCTAGCCGGGCCTCCTACTTGCACCTATATCAAGGTAAAGTACCACTTTAGTACATAACCCACTAGAAACCTTACTGCTTATTCTAGTCTACCCATACGTTTTCTAGTTCGTATAAACATAGTAACACGTATAGCACTTACTAGTCACATTCTCAAAATGATAAATAATTCACATAAGCACTTAGCATATAATAGCAATCTTGTTTCTATATATATTATCTTACATATACACATTGGTTCACAATAACTTTTATCAATTTACTATACGATTTAGAATATAATTCTGACGAAAATCGGACAGCACCTCTTTTATAATATAATTTAACCTGACTGAATATATTCATCCAATTCAGAAATCAAAACATTTCTTGCTCTACCACTAACTCAATACAATCTCCACAATCGTACTAATATACACCCTTGTACTATTCAAAATCCAATCACAGTAGGCACCTTACGATTTAGCACTCAGAATTCATCGAATACCCTTAATAACAATTTAACAATCATAATTATCACCCTAAATATAATATGAAATCTATTTTACCACTAAACAGTTCAATATCAACTGACAATTTAAATAACATCACACACTTAACACTTT
This sequence comes from Saposhnikovia divaricata, assembly GCA_036435485.1. NCBI lineage: Eukaryota > Viridiplantae > Streptophyta > Magnoliopsida > Apiales > Apiaceae > Saposhnikovia > Saposhnikovia divaricata. The sequence continues at coordinate 59,602,679 of CM071596.1, forward strand.
ACCGTGTTCTAATTTAATAATCCTTAAACAACAAACCAAGAATTCTACTAAAAGTTTATATACCATTTAAAATACATCAGCACGCTTTTGATCCGCAATTAATAACTCATGAAATCCGAACATTATTTATAACTGAGAAAGAAACTAATAATAAATAATATTTTTAGAAAAATTTTGACGACATCCCCTTCGTACGGGTAGCCTACCAGTCGGACACAGCCGACACAAATTCAATAACAATCACATTCACAATTCTGTACATTGTTCCACTATGTAATACACCTTGCAATTTGAACCCATGATACAATTTCCAATTTACATCGATAATTTACATTTAACTACACCGACAAACAATAACAAAATTATTTTGTCCGAAAACAATATGTTATATAATTAACTTAGGACTCAGAATAATCATCACTGTCCACCGTTGGCTCACCGAAGCTCATCGCCAATGGCGGCAAAAATTCGGGGTTTCCCTTTTCGGGACTTCTAACTCGAATTTCCACCGATTAACATTTAAAATATTTATAGCAGTACAACTTGTAACCAGCACAAGCATCACAGTATCAGTACAATAGTTGCTACAACCAAACAAAGCACTCGAACACAATTACATACAAGGCAGCACAATTTGTCGACCCACATAGACCACAACAGTATCACCATAGCTGAGATTCGAACTTAAACTACCGTAATAGTAAAAATCGGGAACAAGGGACTTACCCACCTACACACTCATCAGAAACAGGCTCATCGCACACACCCCTGTTGCAGAACACACGCACCCAACTCGACGCAAACACACACACACTTGATTACATACACACACAGCCCACTCACACACACCCATCACTATACATACACACGGACTGTGTTTACATACACGCAGGAAACACACGAAACAGTCACCAGACAACGGAGGGAAGAGGGGTTGCGATTAATTCGCAGCAACAATCATCCATAGAACCAGAATTAAAGTAGGTGTCGGGAGATAAAACAAAGAGTATTGGGAGGGAGGGTCTCGCGAGAAAAAGAGAGAGGAGAGTCGAGAAGTATCGAGAGAAACCGAGTGAGACTTAACAGCAGGGGAATGAAATTGGGAAAGGGGACTGGTGTTTTAGGGATTGAAATGGGGAAGGGTATTTAAAAATTTAATATTTTCTGATTAAATAAATAAAAATTTACTTGGTAAAATAGAAAATGAATAGATACTTATTGAGAAAAATCTAAATTTCATTTTTAAAATGTAGAAAATGAATTTACCTATCTCCCCATATTTTTAAAATATTTTTAGGATCAAAAATGAATTACATATGGGTTTTACAAATTTAATCATTTAAATGCAATATAAATCATAAAATCATTTTAAAATACTTAAACACCCAAAATAATTCTCCCAAAAATTTTAAAAACTAAATAATATCATAAAGATAATATTACAAAAGATTTTGAAATTTCTATCGACTCCACTGATTTTATAAAAATTTTTGAAAATCCATAATGCATAATTTAAATAGATTTTAATCTTAAAAATTCAAATAAAAAAGTACACGGACTCACATTTCACATATACATCACCATATAAACATGTAATCACGATATCACACATAAATGACCTTTCCAATAATATTCACATAATATAATCCACATTTAATATTAAATAAACATTTATAAAAACGCGATTTTCTAAGGCGTTATAACTTAGACCGCCTTAGCAACCAAGGAAACACCACTATTTTGAACAACCCTTAAATTATCACGATCTTTTGTGAAGTAGCGAACCCCGTCAACTAGAAAACCTTCGTAAGTCAAAACAGAAAATGATGGTTTGGCAGCCAACCATCTTATCGTTTCCGAAACAGCAGCACGATTCTCCATCAGTTCAGTCCTAACCTACAAAGATTTTCGCAAACTAAATTTCAAAAATCTAATTAATAATATACAGTGAATTACACAACAAAAGAAAATTATAAGAAACTAACTTCTTTCTGAAACCAATTAGCAAACTGTCGATTATGCTCTCCCATGAGCCAATGAACACTTTTCTTTTTTCCTCGGTAAAGTTCGTCGAGATACTCCTTATGCTTTCTGAGAAAATGCATATATCAATTAAACAACCATGAAATATTTACCGATTGAGGATTTTACAAGAGAAAAAACAAAAATTAAGCTTACACTATATAAGGAAGCACTTCAGGATTGTTTAAAAGAACAGTCAAATGCGCCTCACACGCTCTGCCTCTTCAACTTCCTTCAGTTTCACTGTAGACAATGGACCAGAAAGCTTGCTTTGGTCTTTTGGCATACCGGCTGTTTTGCAACTCTCTTTAATAAATTCTGTGCAGAATTCTACCGATTCTTCACCAAGATAACTTTCTGCAATACATCCTTCCGGATAATAACGGTTTCGCACATAACTTTTCGGTACTTTATTGAACCGTTCAAATGGATACATCCATCTATAGAACACTGGCCCACATAAACGCAATTCCCGAACTAAGTGAACTATGAGATGTACCATTACATCGAAAAATGAGGAATGAAATACTTTTTCGATGTCACACAAAGTCAATATCACATCTGATTGCAGTTTATCCAGTTTCGCGACATCTACTACTTTACTACACAAGGCGTTAAAGAAAAAGCACAATCTTATTATTTTGACCCTAACATGTTTTGGAAGAACGGAACGAATTGCAATTGGGAGTAATTGTTGAATGAGGATGTGGCAGTCATGGGATTTCAACCCATACATCTTTAAATCAGCCATGGACACGCAATTTTTAATGTTCGAAGCATGTCCATAAGGAAGCTTCATAGATTGCAATGATGACAGCATTTCTTTTTTTTCAGCCTTTGACAAAGTAAAATCGGAAGGGGGCAAGTAGGTTTTCTTTTCTCCTACTTGTGGAGCTAACTGAGTCCTAACACCCATCTCAATTATATTATTACGAGATGCCTCACTATCTTTTGACTTAAACGGCAGATTTAACAACGTCCCAATCAGATTATCGCACACGTTTTTCTCGATGTGCATAACATCGAGACAATGACGGACATGGTGAAACTTCCAATATTCCAACTCAAAAAATATAGATTTTTTCTTCCATGGACAGTCCACCTTTTTTGACTTCTTCACTTCCTTTCCAAAAGAAAATTTAATTCGCTCCTGTTGCGCTAATACTTCTTCTCCAGAAAGGGGTGGACATGGATTCCGAAACTCTTGCTCTCCATTAAAAGCTAACTTTTGCCTTCTATACGGATGATAGTCAGGCAGATATCTACGATGACCTTGAAAACACATTTTTCTACTATGAGTTAAGTACTTAGCCACGGTATCATAACCACAAATGGGACAACTCATATACACTTTATTGACACAACCGGACAGATTTGCATATCCAGGAAAGTCATTTATCGTCCACATTAAAATTGCTTTTAAGGTGAAATATGATTTACTATAAGCGTCATACACATTTGGTTCACCTGCTTGCCAAAGCATTTTCAGATCATCAATTAATGGCTCTAAGTATACGTCAATATTATTACCTGGCTCATGTGGACCAGGAATTAATATCGATAACATTATAAACTTCCTCTTCATGCATAACCATGGAGGAATATTATAAGCTACCAATAGTACCGGCCAACAGCTGTACCTATTCTTCAGGCCATTATTATGTGGGTTTATTCCGTCAGTCGCCAAGGCTAATCGAAGATTTCTCGGATCACTAGCAAAGTCAGGCCATCGATAATCAATATTCCTCCATGAAGGAGAGTCGGCTGGATGTCGCATCTGACCATCATTTGTTCGCTATTTTGAATGCCAAACCAACTGTTCAGCGGTATCAGGAGATTTAAACATTCGTTTAAATCTAGGAATGATCGGGAAGTACCACATCACTTTAGCTGGAATGTTGACCCTAATTTTACCGTCTTTCCCAACCTTCCAATAAGATGTATGACATTTAGGACACTCAGATGCATTAAGATTTTTACCCCTATATAGTATGCAATCATTCGGACAGGAGGGAAATTTTATATACTCCAGGCCTAAATCAGATAGGGTTTTTTTCGCCTCATATGCACTAGCCGGTAACACGTGATCTTTAGGAAGGAAAGAGCCAACAGAAGAGAGAAGATCAGTGAAGGTAGTATCGCTAACACCAAACCTAGCTTTCCAATTATGTAGTATTAACATTGACTCTAACTTGTTGCACTCACTACCCTTGTACAGAGGTTGTTCAGCATCAGCCACAAACCTCTTGAAGTCATAGGATTCATAGTCACCAGAATTATAAGCCGCTTCACAAACATCAACGGTTTCAGATGGAGAAAATTCATTCTTAGGATGAAATGCACTATTAGCCGATGACCTAACAATGTTAGAACATTGTTCTCCATGCTAAATCCAATCACTATACCCCAAACACCAACCGTTTTCATATAAATGACCCCTGATTACTTTTACATTAAATTGTCTAAAATTAACGCATTTTGTACAAGGGCAAGGTATCTTCTTAGGATCAGTTGCATTTTCTTCTGCAAATATCAAGAAACTCTCGACCCCTATTTCGTATTCTAAAGAATCCCTATCCTTCGAAATCCATGACTTGTCCATATTCATAAGACGACAAGCTACCTACAATATAAATCTAGTTAGATTTAATATGTATATAACTAAGTACTTTGCTAAGCTACATTCATAAGTTAGCAGATTCATAATCTAGTGTAGATTCTAGTCTAAGGTTATATTTCATTTTGATTTTAATATTGTAACTTATATATAGTTCTAGTATATATTGACATGAATATCATTACTTTTAAACTAATTCTAATAGGGTACCTCAACCAGCTGCTGAAGCATATAGTTTTCTACATTTCCAACTCTTCCAGACATTTCTTATGGAATTAAAACAAAGCTAATAGTTGTAAACAAAGCTAACAGTTTATACATTTAAAAACAAGTAAGCAAAACACCAAAACCCCAAAAAATAATCAAAACAAAGCTACACACACCCATCATAATAATCAAAATAAAGCTAAGGTAGAATCCAAAGCTAACACCAATACAAGTAATCAAACACCAAAACCCCAAAAAATCACTACTGTATAGAAACCCCAAAAAAATAAAGTTCAGAAAACATTGTCATATAAAAGATTATACATATAAAAACAAGTATATATACATATGTATTTATACAAGTCAATACATATATATATATATATATATATATATATATATATATATATATATATATGCATGCAAAAAAAGGCACAAGAACATAACTAAATAGGGTTTAAAATTGAGTAAATTAGGGTTTCTTACTGTGAAGAAAGCTTAGATCGGGTTGTAAATCGAACCAAGGTCCAAGCTCCAAGCTCTGATTCGTGCTTTAAATCGTCGGATTCGTGCTTAATTGAACCTAAATCGAACTAATTAAGGTCAGAGAGATAAGAGAGATAGTGAGAACCGGAGATAGTGAGAGAGAGAGAGAGAGAGAGAGAGAGCGGGGGGGGGGGGAGAGAGAGCTGAGAGAGAGAGAGGGGGGGCTGAGAGTGAGAGAGAGAGAGACTGGGAGAGTGATATTATGTTTAAGGGGGGAAGTGAAATTTCGTTAAGGGGAGAAATTGAAATTTTTTTGTGTATAAAGGGGGAAGGTACAGTGAACGCGTTAGTTTTTATTTTTAAAAAAAGAGATTAGACAACGCTTGTTATTAGAAGTGATGTCTGAAATATGCTTTAACATCGGTAGTGTACCAACCGATGTCTCAAATACTTTTAACATCAGTGACATTTCTAACTGATGTTAAAGGTGTGATGTTATATCTAACAATTCTAGTAGTGATATATTAACCATGCTTACCAAAATCTCTGTAGGGAGAAAATAATTGGAAATGTCCCCTTTGAACATAGACGTTTTCCCGGTGTTAAAACACCTCACAAGTAAACCAACAATTCCACAAACAATACAGCATTCATCTCCACCTTTTCCATCATCTACTTATATCCGCTGACAAACCTAAGTCAATATTTACCAATTAATCCTTATGAAGATAAAAATAATCTGACAATCATAGTCAGTAAATCAAGAAACGACGTCTACCCCTAACGACATCTTATAATATAAATCATATACACAATTAAGCACACATTAAATATATATCGACCAAAACTCAATTTACTTGATAATTCACATTGCACGTATAAAGACTCGATAAGTAGATCACATAATCACATAGCACGTACTTCACATAGCAGATACGACTCACAAATAAAAGAGCACTCAAAGTATTTTTAGAATATTTAAAAATATTTTTAAAGCAGTTAAAAGAATTTTAGAAGATTTAAATAACCCTTTTTGAATTAAAAAGAATCGATAATAAACCCTCCGGGTAATTATTGAATCCCCAAAATATTTTAATAAATATTTAATCCGGGTTTGTAAATAATTTTAGAATTTTAAAACTATTTTTATCACTCCCTGATTATTTTTAGGATTTAAAACAATTTCTTTCTATTTTTAAATCATTTTTAAATAGAAAATTGATTAATTAAAAATTAAATAATCTAATTAAATTAATTAAAATCAAATAATAATTAATAAATAAAATTATTTCATAAATAATTACATTTATCAAATAATTAAATTAATTAAATCATTATTTGAAATTAATTAGTATAATTAAAAATATTTAATTCATAATTATTTTTGAATTAAAAGTAAATAATAAAATAATTTTTAGAAATTAAAAACAGAATTTAGAAATAAATTTTGAATTTCCAAAATATTTTCAGAAAATAATTTTCTGAATTTTATAATTAAATTCAGAATTTTTTAAAAGATTTTTAAAAGTAAATAAAAGGAAAATAGACTTTTTTTTAAAAAAAAACCATCGTCTACTCTTCTTCTTCAAGCTTCAACAGACATCCCCCTAGAGATGTTCAAAAAGCCTGAAGCCCGAAGCCCGGCCAGATCCGGTCCGAAAAAAAGCCCGAAAAGCCCGGCCCGAAAAAAGCCCGGCCCGGTTCGGCCCGGCCCGGAGGCCTAAAATGGGCCCTCTATTTTTCACGAAGCCCGGCCCGGCCCGAAGCCCGAAAAGCCCGGTTAAAAGCCCGGGCTTTTAAAAAGCCCCGATAAAGCCCGGGCTTTTAAAAAGCCCGGATAAAGCCCGGCCCGAAGCCCGGATAAAGCCCGACCCGTATAAAGCCCGGCCCGAAGCCCGGATAAAGCCCGGATAAAATTTTTATTTTATTAATTTAACTTATAATCTTCAACCAAATTAATTTTTTATTTTTTGAAAATTTAGGAATATCATTTAATTAGATATATCTTGACATCCGTACGGTTGGATCGTCGAGAAATATTTTTAAAAATATAGAAACAATAATCTGGGATGAAGCACTAGTTACAAGTACTAGACAATATAGTAGTGTTCTATTAAGATCTTCAACAAAATTAATTTTTTATTTTTTGAAAATTTGGTTATATCATTTAATTAGATATATCTTATCATCCGTACGGTTGGATCATCGAGAAATATTTTTAAAAATATAGAAACAATAATCTGGGATGAAGCACTAGTTACGAGTACTAGACAATATAGTAGTGTTCTATTAAGATCTTCAACCAAATTAATTTTTTATTTTTTGAAAATTTTGGAATATCATTTAATTGGATATATCTTGACATCCGTACGGTTGGATCGTCGAGAAATATTTTTAAAAATATAGAAACAATAATCTGGGATGAAGCACTAGTTACGAGTACTAGACAATATAGTAGTGTTCTATTAAGATCTTCAACCAAATTAATTTTTTATTTTTTAAAAATTTGGGAATATCATTTAATTAGATATATCTTGACATCCGTACGGTTGGATCGTCGAGAAATATTTTTAAAAATATAGAAACAATAATCTGGGATGAAGCACTAGTTACGAGTACTAGACAATATAGTAGTGTTCTATTAAGATCTTCAACCAAATTAATTTTTTATTTTTTGAAAATTTGGGAATATCATTTAATTAGATATATCTTATCATCCGTACGGTTGGATCATCGAGAAATATTTGTAAAAATATAGAAATTACATATATATAATTTTTTTAAAAAAAGCCCGAAAAAAGCCCGGCCCGGCCCGGCCCGATCCGAAGGCCTAAAATGGGCCTCATATTTTAGAGAAAGCCCGGCCCGGCCGGATTTTTGAAAAAGCCCGGCCCGGCCGGGTTGTTAAAAAGCCCGGGCTTTTTAAAGCCCGGATAAAGCCCGGCCCGAAGGGCTTTTTGTGCATCTCTACACCCCCCCCCAATTTCCTAGTCACGCCGGCCGGAGTGAATCCGGCCACACTCCGGCGAGGCCCAAATCAACTCCATTTCTCAAATTTTTAGCTTGCAATACGTTCCAAATCAAACCCGCAATCTCACTACAATATCAAACGCATAAATTGGCCAAGATTTAGCCGATTCCGGCAAAAATTCGAGGCTCTCCGGTGAGCTTCCAAAAATTTCCGATGACCTTAAATCCAATACCAAACTACGAGTTCCATATATCAAAACGAAGCTTATCACTCCTACAATCTATCTAAGTTATCAAGAACATCAAACAATCAACAATCAATCCGGGAAATTTGAAAATCAAAGTCACCCACACTAAACTCGAATTTCATATTTAGGACATCAAAAATAAAGTAAAAATCATCATAAAATTCCTGGAAGCATTAGAAATCTATAGACACTAACCACATCAATAACAAATCAGTGAACAATCCACACCAAATTAAATAAATTCGAAAATTAAATACAAAAATAAAAATTTATGAACAGAGCATATTCAAAGATTCACACACACATAAACAGGTAGTACAGATCATGGGATTCAATTTGGTTACTCATATGAGAGATTTGAATAACCGAATCACCTACAAAAGGCAGTTTGATTCTCAAGAACACCAAGAACATGTTTTCCAGAAAATTAAGAAAATAAATCAGAAAATCTGATTTTTTTATTTTTTTTAATAAATAAAAATAAAATAGCTGCTATTTATACTAATCAAAAATTAATACCCCAAAAATATTTTTAACCCCTAATTAAGATTATTAAGCCTTAAAAATAATTTTTATGGGATAAAAATGTAAAATTTTTATTTTTAAACAAATATAATATAAATGTCAAAATTTTCCAAAAATTATGAATTTTACAAAAATTACAAAATAATGCATTTTTAAATATCCTATCATTATATAAAAATAATTTTATCAAAAACAAGACCTCGAATTCAGTACAGGGGCTGGATCCGGAAATTAAAATGCGAAATAATTGCATTCTAAAAATATAAAAATTACAGAAAAATAGAATAAAATATTCTATTCTACACAAAAGTCATATTACACGTAGGGGATTATTTTCCTATCTAATAAAAATCATAACACGTTTAAATGCATTAAAAATAAACTAACACACAGTAAATTAAACTAAAAATATATTTTAATATAATAAATTACAAATAATTTTCCCTGATTGATCAAAAATATAAAATACAAAATTTTTAAATATTTTCATAATGCACCCAAATATTAATGGGGCACGGATAAGATACCGGGTAAAATTTTAGTACGAGAAAGATATAGTTTTGATCCTTAAAATTCTAAAATAATCTCAAGTTACCAAAAATGTGAAAATACTAAATTTTAAACATTTTAATAATTTATACAAATAAAACTTTTGTACACGGGTAGAATATCGGGTATAATTTTTGTACCAATAAAATACAAACTCGATCCATAAAATTTTAAAACAAACTCAATTTATCACTTTTGATAAAAATATAAATTTTTAATAAAATAAACATTTTTACTAACACAGACAGTACCAAATACAGTCTACCCGAATAACCTATTAACAATTAAACACATAACTGCATTCAAATTAAAATTAATATTCACAATCTTATTATTCCTTTATGGAAAACCAATAAAATATTTAAATAATAATAATAATAATAAATCCGAAAAAATCGGGGTTGTTACACTTCTCACACTTATTGATCAAATTGTGATAACATCAAGAGATGTTGTTTTTCAGGAATTGATATTTCCTTTCAATAGTAATTCATCTAAAGCATTTTATTTGTCTCATTTGCCTGTACAAATGCCTACTAGATCATGTGATGTCTGGGATCATGAGTTCTTTCTAGCTAATAATGATCATACTGATGAAATTTCTACATCTGAGTCTACTGTTAGTAATTCTGATGAATCTAATGATTCTACACCAGAGTTACTAAAGCAATCAACAAGAACCAGAAAACCACCTATTTGGATGGAGAATTATTCAGTCAATTTTGCTAAACAAGAAATATCAAGTGTGATTGATTGTGATATTCATCCTAAGTTTTCTTGTTTTCTTACTTCTGTTACTACTACAGAGGATCCAACTACATTTAAGTTGGCTGTGAGGCATCAGCATTGGATTGATGCTATGAATAGTGAGTTGGAGGCACTGGAAAGAAATAGCACCTGGGAAATTACTACATTACCACCAGGCAAGCAAGTTATTGGATGCAGATGGCTTTATAAAACAAAATACAAGCCTGATGGAACCACTGATCGTTTGAAGAATAGGTTGGTTATTTTGGGATGTAAACATAAGCAGGGAATTGATTATGGGGAAACGTTTACTCCTGTGGCCAAAATGGCTACAGTGAGAACTCTGTTGGCTGTTGCTGCACTTCAGAATTGGATGGTTGTTCAGATGGACGTTACAAATGCTTTTCAGCATGGTGATTTGGATGAAGAAGTCTACATGTCTATGCCACAAGGTTATACAGGTCTGGGAAGTCAAATTGGGGGAGATATAGTTCATGTTTCAGATCAAGCATCGTTTAATTCAGAACAACGATTGGTGTACATGATGATTAAGAGTTTGTATGGATTGCGTCAAGCACCACGGTGCTGGTTCAGCAAACTGACAAATACATTGAAACAGAATGGCTATCAGCAGTCAAGAGCTGATTATAGTCTATTGACTAAGGTGGAAAATGATAAAATCACTCTGATATTGGTCCATGTAGAGTTGATAGTAGGTGATTCAAAAGACAACATTGATAAACTCAAAGGCATTCTATCTTGTATTTTTCACATGAAGGATCTTGGTGATGTGAATTACTTTCTTGGATTGGAAGTTCATCGATCTGTGGATGGCTTCTTTCTTTCACAAAAAAAATGTCCTGGATTTGCTTAAAGAATATCGAATGGTAGGGGTCAAACCAAGCAAATTACCTATGTAAACTAAAAATAAGCTCTGTCCACATAAATGTGAACCATTACAAGATATACAACCTTATCAACGTCTGCTAGGTAAATTTATATATTTTTCTGTCACTCGACCAGACATTGTGTATCCTGTTCATATACTTACTCAGTATAAGCAAGCTCCTACCGCAATTCATATGCAAGCAGCAAAAAAGATTCTAAGGTACTTAGCTGGTAATCCAGGTCAGGGTATTTTGCTTGCTAACAAATTTGTAGCCAAACTTACAGCTTTTTCTGATTCAGACTGGGCAAGTTGTGTATTTTCTCGAAAATCAACTTCTGGGTATTGTATTCTACTTGGTTTTTCACCTATTAGCTGAAAGACTAAGAAACAGTTTGTAGTTGCTCGATCCAGTGTAGAGACTGAGTATCGAGCCATGGCTTTAGCTAGTTGTGAAGTGACTTGGCTTGGTGCATTGCTCAAGGACATGGGCTTACATGAACTACCAGCTACTGTTTTAAACTATGATAATCAAGCTGCCTTGGCAATTGCAGCAAATCCTATTCTGCACGAGCGCACAAAACATGTAAAAATCGATTGTCATTACATTCGTGACAAGATTGCAGCCGATGATATTATTACTCAACATGTGCCTTCATATGCTCAGGTTGCAGACATGTTCACAAAGCAGTTATCAGTTTCTCAGCACAAATACTTGATGCACAAACTTGGTGTTGCATCAGATCATTCTTCAGCTTCATACACACAGCTTGAGGGGGAGTAAAGGATTAAAAGAAGGTGGTCAAGGATGGTCAACAGGCAAATAAGTGCAAGGGCACAAGAGTCTTTTTACTTGTAGTATCAAGGTTATTTTAGTCAATGTACATGGAATTAGTTACAGTCTTAGTTGAGGATATAAAACAGAGAAATGTAACAAACTCAGTTATTGAGATGAAATGAATATTCTAGAGAGCTTGTTGTTTTCTTCCTAATCAAGATATTCACTTCTTAGTTTTCTTTAAGGTGAACTTTAGAAAATGCTATGCAATATATGATTAAGTCCAACTTTAATCAAGGCCGGTCCTGAGATTTCTAAAGCCCCAAGCAAAAAAAATAATTTGTGCCCCCACAATATTATACAAAGGAACATAAAAAAAATCGATAAAATAAAAGATACTAACTTTTAAAAATTTGAGACACTGCAATTGTAAGATTGTAAGACAGGGATACGTAGCACTTCATAAATCAAATACATACAATTTATTACTTCTAAAATATTATTCTTCTAGTTGTTTTGCTTGCAAAATCATTCATAAGCCTTTCATAATCAAGATTTTGAAACATGTCCTTCTCAATGGAAATCATAAACAATCATATCCATTCAATCTTTCCTGTGACATACTCGAGCGGAGATAAAATTTGATCAACTTTAATTTAGAAAAACTTCTTTCTGTAGAAGCCATTGTAACTGGTATAGTTAACAGAATTCTATAAACAATAGTGGCATTTGAACAACATTCTCCCATCACTTTCGAATAATTTAACATCTCAACAGCGTTATTAACTTCAATGGGCAAACATTCCCTCAGAATTATTAATTCAAGAAACAAAATCTCTTCATCAATATCAGAGACATCATCATGCTTAAGAAAATTTTCAAAATTATACAGGAAGCTTTTAAACTATCATCACTGGCAGATTTCAACTTTTCTACACTAAATTAAAAACCAAAGGTTTGCTCATATAATTGAAATTAGTCGAATCTAAAACTTTTCACTGGCAGACTTCAACTTTTAAAACTAAATTTTTTTTGGTGCTCTTTTAAAATAAAATTTTAAAAAGTGAGCCCCTATTTTGCTTTTGTGCTTCTATTTTTAAAAAAAATTTGGCTCCTATATATACATACATAAAAAAAATGTGTCGTGCATAAGCGGCTTGGCCCTAACGTCAGCTTTGACATTAACTATGATAAAAGAGTAAGAAAATGTACAGTTTGAAATAGAAGTTGAGATCCAGTTAAATATCAATATAGTTTCCTTATAATACATTATTAGGAGACACTGACCTGAAGACGAATGAGTTGCTTTTTAAGTAGAAAATAGGGAAATGTTAAATTCAGAGCAATATTTTTATTTTCAGAGCAAGTTTCCTTGAAAAGACCAAATTATCCTCGTTTTTGTGAATGCAGGGGGGCTAGACTTGGTTTAAAATAAGGGCAATTTTGTCATTTCACAGAAATTTGCTTTGGAAATAAAAATTTTGCTCTGGATTTAACATTTAACAGAAAATATTTTGCATTTGCATGATTTATGCAGGTGTGGTTTAGTGATCGTGCAAGTCGTTGAGTGTGTGATACTGCACATTACAGAGGTGACCTTCATATTTAACGGTGATGTGCAGAAAATGGTGCTAAGGGACGCAAAATGAGAAAATTTTCTAAAGTCGGACTCTGGACTGCACAATGTTTGCCTTGAAACTATAGACACTAAAGTGTTTTTGAAGCAAAATCCTGGGATGTCAAATGCAATTTGAGTCGAATGTATATACATCCCCTTGCATCATGCTTGTATATTGTATGTGTATACGTGCGCTTTCGTGAGTTGCGGAAGTGAAACGTGTGTATAGTTCTTGAATTAAATCAGTTATCCATTGTTGACTTGATTAGTATATTCATGAAAGAGTAGCGTTAGGTTTTTTAAAAATTTTTATTAAAATTTTTATAAAATGATGTAGTACGGTATTTTGTTAAATTTGATTCGTGAATGCATTTTATTTAACATACACGAGATACTATTTTATTATTAGAAAATTACCAAATATACGTGTGACACGTCAACATTTGGGAAAGTTTTGCAAAAATTTTTGGAACCTATAACATTTTCCTTCATGAAAATTCCCATTTAACAACTCCATCTACTTGATTAGGGAAGAAAATACATGTGTTTAATGTATATAATATGACTCTGAGTCTTTGATTAGTTATTGTTTATTTTACAAGCTTGAACTTGAGAGTATAATATTACACGAGTCACTACGAACTATGAAGTCTTCGGAATGTTAGGTGACATGAATCATGGGTAGGTATGATTCCGGGTTTAGCTCCGTGAATGTGTTATTACGTTATTTTACATCTTACTAATATTTAAATTTAGATTAATAAATCAAGAAGGAAAATATGCAATTAACTAATCATTCAGATCATATTCAAATTAATCGATTTCCATTCCCGAATTTTCATTTTCGAATTTTGTTCCTACTAGTGTTATAATCGAGTTGAGCTTTGGGAAGACCCTGTCGCCAATGTATATTTCGAAATTTGATTGAAATTTATATCATTGAAAAGTACATGTAATATATTTTACAATGTAACTTTCAGTTTTCTAAAATAATAATCGAACATTTTTTAATATTTAATTAAAACTTGATCAATTTGATCACTAACAAATATAGAGAACCATGTAAAATGGGACCAAAACATTTTTCAATTTACAAGTACTTATAAGTCAACGGACCCGGAAAACACATAACAAAACAGCACAAAGGTAATTTGTCTATGATACAAGTACAAAGGTAATTTCTTAAAACCACTTGCCATTGTTACCTTATCATTTTTGTTAGATTATCTGAATGAAACTACTTTCATCATCCAGTACCTTCTTGCTTTTCCGGTAGCTGGAAAGATAGGTAGCACCGAGAGGGTTGGCTCCCAGGAGTGGTGCAACATCATATTCGCTTCCTTTCTTTCCCTCGTTACCTTCCCGAGGACTTGAATTTCGAAGTATTTGCAGAACCTCTCTCATCGAAGGCCTGCTGGCAGGCAAAGTACTAGTACAGACTAGACCGAGTTTGAAAACGGCAATCATCTCCTCTAAGTTGTGTTGTTTCTTAATCTCCTTGTCTAAGATATCGGCTATGGGTTTTCTCTCACCATAGTGCCTCCAACACCATTCGGCGAGATTTATGTTTTCGCTTCCATCATTTGGTTCTCTTCCTGTCACCAATTCCAGAAGTACAACCCCAAAGCTAAAGACGTCAATCTTTTCATTCACTTTGGTTGTATAAGCATACTCTGCAATCAGTTGAGTACACAGTATTAATACAAACATCATTGTTAACCCTGTTATAATTTATTCCAGTATGTGCAAGTGTAACATAGAATGCATGACAAACGCTAGTCAACTTTAAACATAAACAAGCTTTTTGAAAGTTCAGATTAAGCTAAATTTGGTTGAAGACAGATTCAAATTATGCAAACAGTAATACAAGATAGTGTTCGAAAAGACTGCAAATACACATATCCAAGGCAAGTACCCATCTTTTAACATGCCATGAGGATTGTGAACAACACAGAAGGATTATTAAATATTAGGTAATTATCGTACTAACCCAAACTTGTTTTGACTTTTAGACAAGTGACATTTTAAATCCTTTTAGGCTTTAAGCATAACTTTTTTAAGACAGCTCTATCACACAGTGCAGGACCACAGTGCCATCCTGCTAGGTAATCAAATATTTGTGACATTTTTTAGTATTCTTCACATGACATGTATAAGTTGAGCTATTAATGACATTCTCAATTTAGAGTTGGAGAGTCTAAAGATACATGCTCCAGCACAGTGAGGAGAATGTTACACTAAAGAGCAAAACATTTGCACAACTGCAGAACTTGGACGAGCTATTTGAAAATCTTATAAGTTGGACATCATATTAGCCACATAAATATCATTTTAACAAAGACCCAAAGTAAAACTAGAAGGCTAGAGTGTGTATGTTCTTACCAGGAGCGATGTAACCAAATGAACCTGCAATAGTAGACATAGTGTTAGCCTCACCGCGCTTGACCAAAATTTTGGCCAGCCCAAAGTCCGCAATTTTTGCTTGGAACTCAAAGTCCAATAATATATTACTAGACTTGACATCTCGATGAAGAATCGGTGGAGAACAATCATGGTGCATGTAGCAAAGACCTTGAGCAGCGCCAACTGCAATCTGCATTCTTCTTGACCAGTCCAATTCAAAATGATGAACTGAACTAGCCGTTGGGGACTCCATTCTTCTCTTCCCATGGAGCCATCTATCAAGGCTCTGATTGTCCATGTACTCGTAAACAAGGAGCTTAGAATTATCACTCGAAATACAACACAAAAGCTTTATTATGTTGGAGTGCTTGATTGTACCCAAGATTCCAACTTCAGCCAGAAATTCTTTCTCAAGCGCATGATCTAGTTTATGGTTACTCCAAATCTTCTTAACTGCAACATATTCTCCCACCCGGCCAACTGGTATTCGATAAACTTTGCCTGATCCACCGCTTCCAATCATGTTGCTGTCTGTCAAGCTAGACAATATATTTGCCTCTGTAAAATCCAACCTCTGGAAAGATGTCAACTTCCAGGATGCTAAATCACGTTTAAGCTTCTTCCTTCGATAGTCTCCAATCAAAAGTACGGTTGAAACAACTGTAGCTAACAAAACAACTACTGCCAAGATTAAAATCAACGCAAGAAACTTGTTGGAAATTTTGTTGGATTTTGGGATTCTCCTGTAACAACCAGTAAGATTCAACTCTGAAGTCGTCGCACAAAGTTTAGAACTGTTCAAGAAACTCCTGTCATAAGCCATATTATCAAACTCAACCGGGATGTTCCCGGTTAATTCATTGGATGATAAATTCAAAGCGGTGAGCCGTAAATGGCCTAATTCTGCTGGAATCGGACCAGAAAGCTGGTTCTTAGATAAATCAAGAACAAGAAGGTTAGGTAAAGTACCTATGACTGCAGGAATGGATCCTGATAGATTGTTTCTGGCTAAGATCAATGTGTTTAGCGATTTCCATGAAATGATTTTCGTGGGAAGTTGGCCAGAGAACAAATTCCCATCAAGTTCAAGGGTGGTCAACTGAGGAAGACTAGTGATTTCAATTGGAAGAACACCAGAAAATCGATTATTACTAGCCTTACACACCACTAAATTCTTCCAAGAAGAAACCCCACCAGGGATCTTCCCCGAAAACTTGTTGTCATTAATTTCCAGCCGAGATACGTTCCAAGCCAATCCATCCGGAAGCTCGCCCGATAAAGAGTTATAACTCAACATCAAGCTATACAGATTTTTCGATGTCCAAAGACCCAACGGAACCTCACCTACAAAATTATTATTATATAGCTGAACAGTTCTTAACGTCGGACAATTTCCAAGAGATTTAGGAACAGTCCCAGTCAAATTGTTTGAAAACACGACCACACCACTTAAACTCCCTCCGGCGCATAAATTCTCCGGTAGTTTTCCACTAAACCTGTTTTCAGATGCCTCAAATGCCTCAAGCTTCGAATGAAGACCAAACTCAGCAGGAAATTCTCCACTGAAATCATTTCGCCACACTCTAAACTCCGTTAAATTAGCAAGCAAACCAACCCCTGCTGGAATTTCACCTGACAACTTATTCGAAAACATATTCAAAATCTTCAAGTCCTGCAGCTTCCCAAAATCATCCGGAACCACTCCAGTCAAATTATTCATCGAAATATCAAGTTCAGTCAACCGAAATGACTCGACAACTCTGGGAATCGACCCCGACAACTTATTCTTAAACAAGTAAACAACATCAAGATTCTTCAACAAAAACAACCCATCAGGAATCTCACCCTCCAACTCATTATCACTCAAATCCAAATGCTCAAGACTAACCATACCCGAAAAACTCTCCGGTATCGACCCGACCCGGCCCGTCGTAGCCATCCATAAAAAGGTCAAATTCCTCAATTTTCCGAATTCCGGCGGAATACCCGCCGGAATAAAATCATTATAAGCCAACCCCAAAATCCCTAAATTACTCAAGTTTCCGATACTCGCCGGAATCTTTCCATTAAACAAATTACTATGCAAATAAAGCCCCCGGAGCTCCGACAACCCTCCGATGGCCGGAGGAATATCTCCGGTGAAGTTATTAGAACTCAAATCAAGCCATTTCAGCGTCGAAATCCGGTCAATATCCGCCGGAATTTCGCCGGTAAACAAATTTTGAGAAAGATCAAGTTCTAATAACTTTGAGCAATTATAAAAAAACTTGGGAAACTCACCGGGGAGATAATTTAACGATAGGTCAACGTCTTCCAGGTACTTGAGGTCACAAATTGAATCTGGGATTGGTTCTGTGATGTTATAGTTGACAAGCTTTATCAAAACGACATTTCCGGCTTCGCAGATAATTTCCGGCCAGTGACAATAAGATGACGTGGCATTCCAGTGACTTAGAGCAGGTGGGTTTTTGAATTCCCGCTTGATGGTGAGAAGGGTGGCAAGTTCGCCGGAGACTGGTTGTGAAATTACCTTTAAGGACAGAAGGGTAAAGCAAAAAGAGAAGAGAACGAGAGGAAATGTCAGTGAAGATGGGGGTATTTTAGTCATTTCGGACGTGGGTGTTTATATTTTTTACAAAATTTGGTGCCGTGGGCTTATGCTATGTAGAGTCCGGGGATGACAAGAAGAAGTACATAGATTGAGATCTTAATTATTACACATGAATAATTGTAAGTAAAGTGTTGTAATACTCCATTACTTACACATTGGAATAGTAACATAAGTGTAAGTATAGGTGTAAGTATATGTGGAGATGGCATTCAAAAATGGTGAGCTAAGGATTTGTTTGCTTTTGTAAGCCTGACTACTCATATCTATCTATCAGCCCATCTAATCTAAAAATCACATGTCAGAGTTATAATAATTGAGTATTGACAGTGGGTGTGTTGGTTTATTTTTCACTACTAGTACATTGTTTGAAAAGGGTTATTCATTTATTAGTAGTAGTCTAGTAGAATTCGTCCAAACATGACCCCCATGCCACTTCCATTATCGATCATTTTGAAGAAATTTTCAGACATGCAAATCACAGTCACAAAACATGCTTGGTCAGTCTGGTAAGGGTTTGGAAAGGACCATGAACTCTGAGTCTCTCGTGGGTGGATGTGGATGGGCGTTTCTCCAAGCTGAAGAAATGTTTAAGATGATATATGAAAAAATGAAAAAAGAATACTTCTTTAAATCACAAATAAATTTTAGTGACTGTTTATCTTAAATTGAGTAGGTTTTAACTTAAAATTAATAAGCAGGTTTTAACTTAAAATTAATAAGCATCATATAAGTTATAAGTAGTTGAAATAATCTCAATATCTACATTTTAAATTAAAAAGTTATTTTGTTAAATTAAAATAAAAAATTATTTTTTTATTCAAATAATCTCAATACCTGCATTCTAAATTAAAAAGATATTTAAAAACACAAATTCAAAAATTTAAATTATTAAACAAGCAAAAAAACCAAACAATAAAAAATAAGTTACAAAAAAATATGCCATTACTGACATTCAACTAATTAGTATATAAGGTTTAAGTTAATTAATAAGTTGAATTGGCAAATAATCTTGATAAGTCATTTGGTCTGTTTGGCTCAGCTTAATATAAGAATTTATGAACTTATTTTCGGGTAAAAATTTTATATTTTGATAATTATTTTTATACAAATATTTAATGTATGTTTGAGATTCAATAAGTTGCAAAAATAAGTTGGAAAATAAGTTGGAAAGTTAATAATCTTAACTTTCAACTTAAAATAAGTTGACTTATTCTGAAAAATAAGTTCTCCCAAACAACCCCATTATGGACTTAGAGCAACTGCAAGAGGCTCTCTATGCAGCCTCTTAAGTTAAATTATGAAGAAATTGACACAACAATTAACTCCAACAGACTCCTTAATCCCTCCTAAAAATTTAAGAGCTTCAAACCTCTCCTCAGTACTGAGGTGTATAGGTTGTCTCCTAAACTAATTTTATATTTGTATGTAATAATTTCCCTCCAAAATTTATTCATCATTTTCCCTCCTTTTGTTACAACTATCTTTTCCCTCCCTTTTTATTACCTTCTGTTCACTTTATAATCAGTACTTTATTTCTAAAACTTGTGAAATTGAGATGAATTTTGATGAGAATGTAATATCTTTTTCCACTATGTTGAACTCTAACTATCCTGTTTATGAAGAGTATACAACACGTACTCCAGATGCATACTTTTCACAAGATCATGGTGGTGAAAGAAGTGAAGAAGTGATAGTCATTCCATCCCAGGTTTTTTCTTCACAGACATCGAAAGATAGAAGACCGCGAACAAAGAATTTTACAAAACAAGAGGATGAGATGCTTATATCGGCATGGCAAAATATATCATCTGATCCTATTACAGGAGTTGATCAAACTAATGGAACATATTGGGAAAGAGTACACATCTATTTTATGAGGTACAAAAATTTTCAATCAGATCGCACTTGGAACTCATTGATGTATCGATGGTCTGTAATTTAACTTGGGGTTAGTAAATTTCATGGATTTTATATCCAAGTAGGTGTACCAAGTGGCTGTTCTGAGGATGATAAGGTATTTAGATTCCTAATTTGATTTAGTGAAAGCTAATTTAGTATAATGTTATAATTGATCTACTTGTTTTTATTATCAAAACAGATTTCCCGTGCAAAAGATATGTACAAAGGCATTTACAAAACTAACTTTTCGTTAGAGCATTGCTGGAAGGTTCTAAAAAATTTACCTAAATGGAATGCAAGTTTTGCTACCAAAAAGCCAAAAACAGTCAAAAGGATAGTCCTGCAGCTTGTACACCATGTACTCCCGAATGTGTGGTCTTGGAGAACTCGGAACTCAAAAGACCAGTTGGAAGGAAAGCTGCAAAAGAGATGGAGAAAAAAAGAAAAAGATCAGAAAATGAACATCATGATGGTGGAGCTACCATTTTGGAACAAATGAGAGCTGATCATCTTAAATCCAAAAAACAAAGGAACGAACATCTTAAAGAGATGATACTATTAGCAAAAGAAAGAACTGAACGCGAAAAAGAAAGAGATGAACGTGAGAAGATAAGAGAAGCTCATGAACATGACGAAGCTGATGCAAAAATAATGGCAGTGGATACAAGCGCTGTGGGGGATATAGAAAAAGAGTATTTTAACTCGAGGAAGAAAGAAATCATTGAAAGAATTTGCACCCGTTCTACAACCTGATGCATATTAATATTATGCACTATTTTAGGCCTTTTTGTTGTATTGACATGATCACAATTAGTGCTGGCCATTTTTATTGTACTTGTACAGTTAAATATTTTTGACTAAGAAATTATGTAACCTGGTATACGTAATCAAGAACCTGATATCTGAACAAATTCTGAAAGATAATAATAATTATTTTATCCAGTATATTACTAACTGGAAATTTTAGTTGTACTAATAGCCATACTGGATCAGAGTTCATTGTTTCTCAGGCTTAGTTGAAACAAAAACAAATGGAGTAGTTAATAGAGATCAGTACACACAATCAGAAAATTGAGATCAGTACACACAATCTAATAAGAACCAGAAAGATGACTATCCACCAGAAAGATGACTATCCACCATGTTTATCCCACAAATGCTCCACTAGATCGTTTTGTAGTTGAACATGAGCACTTTATCCCTAATTCGATGATGAAACTGCATAAACTCTGTGAATGCACTTGTATGCTCACGAGAAATACTGATTGTTGGAGTTTCATCACATGTATCAGTTGAGTATTGAACACACAAAAGAATACAGGGGGGGTGAATGGATTCTTGAACTTTTCTTGTTCTTGAATCTGGTTGATGTACGTAGCAAGATATATGTTATGTGTGTGCAGAAATATAGGTGCGGAAAATGAACAACACAAGACACAATATAATTTTAATCTAATATTTTATTAGATAAAGATTTGCTACAACCTGTGAATACAAATGGTACTATTCTCAGCTTCGTTTTTCTCAGAGAGATGTATATCTTGAATATGTATGTGAAAAACTTAACTGCTGGAGAAGTGAGGCTGTATTCTTATAGAACATGAATACAGCCTACCTACTACAAATAAGGTAGCTAAACAGATTTACTTTCTAGTGTGTCTATCGTTTTTGAGTAAGCATCCAAATGGCTACAGATTTGACTTCCTAAGGTTCTGTTCAGATCCACTTCTTTAGCTTTTTGTCTCTTGTACATCTCTCTAAGCTTCCTTGTAGGCTTTCCAAAGTACTTTACAGTTTGTGGTCCATAAAGTGCTTTAGCTTGTTGCAGGTTTCTGACTTGTACAATTTCTTCAGTAGTTTGTCTCCAAGAATGTATTCGAGAAGTGGCTAAGTGATTGGTTCGAGAACTAGGATTAGATAACTCTGAATTCTCGAATATTGCAAAGTTGACATATTGAATCACTTCTCGATTAGCTCTTTTCTTCAGGAATCCTTGAGTTGTCGAATAGAGCATTTAACTTATCGTATCCCTGAGATATCGAATAGCTTTCTGAGTCTTTGAGATATCGAATGAACCTTGACTTGTTGACTCCTAGAGAACTTGAATGATGCTTTGACTTGTTGACTTTCCGAGTTCTCGAATAGAGTAGTAGACATATCGAATCTCTGAGATATCGAAAGAGATATCGAACAGTGCATTCAGAGATATCGAATAGTGTCTTTTCAGATATCGAATCCCTGACTTCTCGAAGACTAGACTTCTCGAATATAACAAACATACTTCTCGAATTGGTACTTAGGCAAATTCTTCATTTCTTCAAATCCCAACTGTGATTATTTGAAAGTCTCTATCTCCAAGCTTGAGGCATGATCCTTGGATCTTCTTCCAAGCATTATTCCTTGACTTTTAAGTACAGTCTCACAGTTACAATTTGATGCCTATTACAAGTACTAAACAAATAGAAACTCTACAACTAGAGGTTCCCTCAGTTAAGAGGTCATGTAGGTAATGCATTGCATTACAAACAATTAGGCTTGTTATAGATGTACTCAGGCATGCCTCTATGACTAACAATCTCTCCCAAATTGTGAGTGAGACCCTTAGTCACAATTTCATGTCTGATAACAAGCCTAACATACATAAAGATAAAACTTGACAGTACATGTATGAAATTGATTAACAACATGGATAGAACTACAATGAGTGATCTTATAGATTATGATGAAATACTAGCCTTTGTCATTTGATTCCATCTCCATTGCCTTGGCTTGTAGATCATCATATGCCTTCTGTCTCCTTTCTTTCTCCTTTCTTGCATTCTCATCCATAGCTCTTATGATCTCTACCATAGCATCTAATTCTTCAAGCAGAATAGAGTTCTTGAAATCTTCAAGTACTGGCTTCAGAATGTTGGCAGGATAGTGATTGAGTAGGTTCATTCTTATATTGACATGATCTCTATTTCTTCTCCTATACTTCACAACATAGGGATAGAATTGAACTCTACACAATCCTTTTGCCCTTAGCTTTTATGCTTCAACTTCCAGCCTATCAATCTCCTTCTCCCTTTCTAGCCATTTCTCAAAGCACCCCTTTCTTATCTTCTCAGCATAGTCTCTCTTCATCTTCACAAAATCAATCAACTCCAGCTTCCATACTCTCTCCACTTTGTCTTCGGAAATCAATAATGCAATAATTCTTTCTATCTCATATAGCTTGCCCCAATTTTGACAACCCCCTTGTTTGAATTTCATCTATTTTCCATCAGTGTATTTGATTTCAAGGCAGTCATTTTTACAATTGTAGCATAGTAGATTCTTTAAGCTCTTAGAAATTGCAGTTGGTCTTCATCAAAATCTCCATCTAGTGGTTGGAGTTTCAGTCCTGGATAGATAGTTAGGGCCCTTGACTTGGGTAACTTCACTCTTCTTGCAGCATGCTTGAATTTAACCTTTTTCACTCCAATGCTTGGAAGAAACTTATGACCTTTGCTTGTAGACCACTGTAGTATACCATTAGCAGTTTGCTTTTGGAAACATACAGATGGTTTCTTGATTTGTATCTTCTTCTCTTCTTGAGGTGGCAAAGTAGTTGCAGAGGGCATGGGTGTAGATTTTGGTAGGTCACTACTAAATGTATTCACCCTAGACTTAGAGTCTTGTGTTATGGTGAGATTACAGTTAGGAATGCCTAAGGCTTGCTGTTTTCCACTTTTCCTCTCATAGACTTTGCCTTGGTCATCATCACCTTTCTTGTCTTTGCTATCCTTCTTCTTCTTGTCTTCATCACCCTTATCACTCCTGTGATGTCTTCTCCTCCCATCACTCTTGTCTTCATCTTTATCATCCTTATTCCTCCTTGCTTTAGCCATCTCTTGGACAGATCCAGTTGCTATGAAAGATCTGAGAATATTCAATGCTTCCAATTCTTCAGCAGTCCTTATCCCATTCTTCTTTTGCAGTTGTTCAATGATGTCAATTATAAGTCTGTGATTTTTGGTAGTGAGATCCTTGGGAATGACAAGCTGATTGACGTCTTCTATCTTTGTACCAGACTGATAGAGAATGGTTCTTGGATTAATGCACACTTCAGCCAATCTAGCTTGTTGACCATTCCTAAGTTCATAGTATAGACTCTTGTTGTTCTCCCCTTTCTGCTCAATTAGTTCCAAGATAGCATCAATCTCTATGAATTTTATAGCCTTCAAGGTGTCATAAGATAGATGCCATATTTTTCCATTTGACACCATCATAATCTCCTTGAGATAGATTTGATTTAGCTTCCTTGGTATCACTGTCAGAAATTTGATTTGTTCTTTAAGACTTCTTCTGTACAACTGATGTGGCGGAAATGGTACAATTAAAATCGCAAGCGCACGATCATCGTTTTAGTATTTATGATTCGATCCACAGGGAATAATTTTATTCGCGATCCTTAACTTTTAATTTAGGCGAATTAGAACAATTTTGGATTTTGGAAATTTTGGACTAATTAATTACAAAAGAAAATTTAAGCTATTATAAAAAGAAAATTTAATTTAATCTAATTTCAATTTAACTAATAAAAAGAATTAAAAGAAAAGAAAAATCAGATTTTATTTTCTATTTTAATTCCTAAAGAAAATTTAAATTATTTAAAACTAATTAAAAACGACATTCGAATAACACTGATTTTAACATTAACAAAAACTAATTTGCCCAAAACAAAACAAAACTGAGACTCGGCAAAACAATCCAATATTTAGTAACTCAAGGATACACAAGACTCGGAAGACAAAATTTAACAATTCCAAAAAAAAAACAACAACAGCAAACAACGATTCAAAAGCCAAAAAAAAACGAACACGCAGTTCAGTTGGGACTGTAAAACACGAGTAGAAACAAGAAGACTCAGACACTAGACTCGATTAGTTCTAAATTTGCAAAAACTAAAACCCGACTTGCGAACTGGACTCGAACATACTCGACTACAACCAACACATTTAACCAATACATAGCACTAATCACAACCATTCTTCTCAGCAAGACAATGCAGTACTCGGCACAGAAAAACAGTTTGAGAACGGAAGAAACAGAACGCAGACATTTACCAACGCTAACCAGAATTCGGAAATAACACAACGGAAACTAATACAGAAACGCAGCCAGAATTCACACCACAAACTCGAATCGACAAGGGACAAGCAACTGAAAAATCAAATACAATTAACTTAGTACAGAAACTCGGAATGAACACATCAACTTGGGCAGCGACTCGAACTTTCATTCACAAAACTCGAACACCAAGATACAAGACTCAAAACTCAGTACACATAAAAACAACACCCACAAGATTCTACAAAAACTCTCAGCAAAAACACACTCACGGCGAAAACAAGCAAAGGAAAGCAGGGACAAAAGAAAACGAAAACAAAGAACCTCGACTCTCAGAACTTGACTATACACGCAGCTACTTGGTACTAACGAACAACCCAACAATCAATTTACAAACTGAAACACAGCAATCAATCAACAATCAAGAAGGACAAAGAAAATTAAGAAAACTCGAAAAAGAATCAAGAGAGGGAAAGAGAAAGCTGTTTACGGGAGATTCAAAGAGAGAGATAAGGGAGAGATTTGTGGTTTTCGCGTTGGAAGAAGAATTGAGGAAAAAAAAAGAAGATGAAATGGATTTGTGTGGCGACAAAGAAGAACAGGGAAGGTAAGGAAAAGAGATTAAAGCTGGCTTTGAGTTTATGGAATAAGATAATAATAAAAACAAACAAACAGGGATGAATTCTGGGTCTTCAAATAACACAGGGTAATATTGCTTCGAATTTAAACAAAAATAAAATAGGAAAAATTTGTATAAAAACAATGTTTACAAGAGCTGACGAAAATTACAACTAAAAATTTTGAAGTGAACTAAAAACTGATCCTAATTCTAATCTACTCCTAATTCTCAGTTCATTTTACAAATGAAGGAGGAGGCTATTTATAGAAAATAATTAGGGTTTTTGGTAGGTAAGGACTAATCTTAGCCATTGATTAAATTTTGGTTGGCTAAATCTTGGCCATTCATTTTGGTGGGCTACAAAGATGCACCACCCTCCCTAGCTTTTCATTTTTCTTCCATTTTGGTCCTTCTTTTCCTTCTTTTGTCATTTATTTCTTTATTTTGTCATTTCTTCATTTTTCTCGAATTTTCCTGAAATGCAACAAAATAATTTATTAAAATACGAATTCAAACAATAAATAGGCAATAAAAATATGCAAAATTATGCACTAATCAAATGCCCCCATACCTATCTTTTGCTCGTCCTCGAGTAAAACAAAAAGAAAAATGCAGAATTAAAAACCTATACTCACTGTCGTAGGAATCACGGGTAATTTTAGGTTTACCAACCCGTTAAACCTATAGACGATCTCTACAGGAGGAGTGTTGTCTCCTAAGGGTTTACAGAAGATATACCCATAAAATCTTTGAGATAAATCAGCAAGTATCCAACTTTCCTCTTTTACTCTAGCTTTCATTGGTGTCAACAAAACAATTTTGTAGGAAAATACATGCCTTAAAGATTATTCTAATAATAGCCAAGTTATAGGTTCCCACAATCCACTTGATTAGACTAAAAATTTACAAAAAATCCCAAGGTGTGTAGTGAATTTAAGGCCTTCGATGGATTAACTGCATACGAACATTTTCTCTTTTTCAACCAATATTGAACTGACCCAATCTCTATCAAAACAAGGTTCTAGCCAAACTTCACGTTCTTAGTAGTTAGACCGACCGTGCAATGGTTGAGGTCCCAAAAGACTTATGCACCAATACCCATTTAGCGAGTTTTAGGTCAACAATCCCAGATCACAAGGGACCTTAGGTTGCTAGGCACAAAGTCCCCTCGGACTTACTTACTCGGGTTATTAATGAGCCCAACCTAGCCGATTTCCCTACTAAGAATTTATTATTACACTAGCACTCAACAATTACAAACATTTATTGACTCTTTTTTTTTTCTTTTTTTTTTCTTTTTTTTTTTTGACACTATAGAAGCAATATCTCGCAAAGGTTTGATTCGACATTGTTCTAACATGTGGGTTCTCTCTCAGGTATCGAATAACATTCCTATACAATTCTTCCATCAAAAGTCTTGTGCAAATGTGTCGTCTTGGTCTTTTAAGCAAAAATTTGTTCGACACAAGTTTCATGAGGAAAAACCTTACCTGACTACGTTCAAATCATCTAAAGGCATTATACATATAATTTTCGAAAAATAGTCAACACCAACTAGTTCTAGAATTTAAAGAGTGGGAAGGACAACTAAGCTAAAATAACTCTATTTTTGGATTTTTAAAATTTTTCAATTTTTTTTGGATTTTTCAATTTTATGCATTTTACACTAAACCCTCCCCCATACCTAAATCATGCATTGTCCTCAATGTATGCAAAATAAACGAGAATAAAATAGAGAGGAGGAAATACCTGATAAGGGATGACGAAGAACGACAAACTGCCGAAAAACTACGAAAGAAAACAACTCACACACGCACACAATGTAACTCCCCCATACCTACATTCTACTATGGGAGGTACAAAACAAATATTTACTAACCAATACCTGCTCTCGGAAAAACAATTTTTGTTATACAACCAACATATTTCAGAAACTTTCCCACAAAAATAGCATAGACCACTCGAATGATCTGAGTAGGCGCAAGAATAAAACTCACATTCTTGACTTCATCCATAGACCACGAAGATGCTTCTTTTTGTTGTTTAAGCAAATTAATTACGATGAGATGTTGGTCATGAATATCCTGAGTTTCGATGAAAGATGGAGCACGAGTGGAAAATGAAGAAATAGAAACGGGTGGGGGTGGCTCTTCGAAAAATGTTTTACCAACAGAATTAGGATCACAAGAACTATCCTGATGTTGGGTTTCCCATTTGGAACAAATATTCATCATCTCTCCAAACATCTCTTCCGAGGTCAAATCCTTAAAAGATTCGTGAAGCTCTCGATTGGTCTCGTAATGCAATTGAAAATCTTGTTTAAGAAGAGACTCAATCTCATGATCATCCAAATTTGACCTTGAAACAACCTCCTTAACTAGATCAGCTCCTATTGGTTGAGTATGAAGTTCTTCGAGTTTTTCGGGAAGAGGTTTGGAAGATGGAAGGAAAAGTTCACTAGAAGAAGATGATGGTTGTCTAGGTGAAGCCAAAAACTCAGAATCATCGGGATTCTTCGTTTCACCTAGAGAGTGAAAGATGTCAGTATCAGAATCTTCTTCGTATAAATCACCACCGAAAGGAGTGTCAACTTGAACATTAGACCTAGGAGAAATGAAATTATCGAAAGTATCGATAGGTCTTTGAGTGATAAGAAATTCAGGGTTGACCTCGGGTGGATTCAGGGTGGTTATCGTCTCACACTCACACATGGTGGCTAATTGATTCATTTGAAATTCTAACTTAGATAAGGCTTGAGCATTAGAGTTCAAAATTTGCCTATCTTGGGTCACGGTTTGCATGAAGTCTGCTTGAGAAATCAATAAAGCCTCGATACTCTTTTCTAAGGTGTCAAGTTTCGTACTCGAATCATGAAATCCGGGTGGGTGGGCGGTTGTTTGAAATGAACTTGAATAAGGAACTTGACTCGGAATTGGATAAGAGTTCGGTTCTTGAAAATGTGGAGGCGGAGTTTGATAGTTATGACCTTGGTTCCATGAGAGATCGGGATAATCTCTCCAACCGGAGTTAGAAGACGATGTAAAATGGTCATTTCGAGAGGTTGGTTGAAACATGGCGTTGACTTGATAAGAGTCGGGGCCGTGTTGAAAATCGAGACTCGGAGAGTTAAAATTTGGGTGCCAAGACGTGTGTGAAGGGCCTCTAAGGTTTCTAAGGCTTCGAGTCGTCTAGTAAAAGCATCTAATTCAGAGTCGATTTCAATATCGTTTTCACTATAATGCAGATCACTAAAAGTGGACGACGCGTTATATACACTAGGTTCCCTAGTTGACTCATACCACATCGTATTATCCGCTAACTCCTCGTCAAAATCCCAACCTTGGTAATAACGATCCCTAAATGCTACGTACATGGTAAAGATTGATCAATGATAAAACCACGTAGCAAGAAAGTGCGAAAATGCAACACACAAAATAAATGGTGAAAAATCAAAAGAAAAATCTAACCTATGACACACTAAAAATTTCGTAAATTAAGAATTATTCAGACCGATTCGGCCAGATTAGAGCAGGCATTGCCAAGAGGCCAAACTCGTCACTTAGACACCAAATCTTAACAGCCAGGCGAACCTTAGACACTGAAGGTCGTGAATAAGTCTTAATTACGTTTATTTGATGCAACAAACAAGATATATACAAAAACGATAAACAATTATGGATGCTTACACTACGTGTCCTAATAAAAAAAATATAAAAAAATAAAAAATTTAACGTACCTTTGGGTCCTCCAGCGATCACCACAATTATAAGATACGAAAAATTAAAAACAAAAAATATAAAAAATCTAGATGATGTGCCCTAAGTGATTAAATGCATGATGCAACATTTATGTATTTACAACTATTTTTTTTTTTGATTTTAAATTTTCAATTTTTTTGTGATTTTTGAATTTTCTATTTTTTTTTGTGATTTTCTAAAAATAAAAAAAAATGAAAAGAATGAGATACGGGTTACCGAAGCACGCTTTCCAAAAATTCCGATTAATTCCAAGCTCCGTGAGAAGATTCCCGTAATTCCAAACTTTCCTAAAAAATGAAATAAAAATAAGGCAAGCGAAAGAAAACTAATCCGAAAAATTAAAAATTAAGGTGCGAAAAATAATTATACTCCCCGGCAGCGGCGCCAAAAACTTGATGTGGCGGAAATGGTACAATTAAAATCGCAAGCGCACGATCATCGTTTTAGTATTTATGATTCGATCCACAGGGAATAATTTTATTCGCGATCCTTAACTTTTAATTTAGGCGAATTAGAACAATTTTGGATTTTGGAAATTTTGGACTAATTAATTACAAAAGAAAATTTAAGCTATTATAAAAAGAAAATTTAATTTAATCTAATTTCAATTTAACTAATAAAAAGAATTAAAAGAAAAGAAAAATCAGATTTTATTTTCTATTTTAATTCCTAAAGAAAATTTAAATTATTTAAAACTAATTAAAAACGACATTCGAATAACACTGATTTTAACATTAACAAAAACTAATTTGCCCAAAACAAAACAAAACTGAGACTCGGCAAAACAATCCAATATTTAGTAACTCAAGGATACACAAGACTCGGAAGACAAAATTTAACAATTCCAAAAAAAAAACAACAACAGCAAACAACGATTCAAAAGCCAAAAAAAAACGAACACGCAGTTCAGTTGGGACTGTAAAACACGAGTAGAAACAAGAAGACTCAGACACTAGACTCGATTAGTTCTAAATTTGCAAAAACTAAAACCCGACTTGCGAACTGGACTCGAACATACTCGACTACAACCAACACATTTAACCAATACATAGCACTAATCACAACCATTCTTCTCAGCAAGACAATGCAGTACTCGGCACAGAAAAACAGTTTGAGAACGGAAGAAACAGAACGCAGACATTTACCAACGCTAACCAGAATTCGGAAATAACACAACGGAAACTAATACAGAAACGCAGCCAGAATTCACACCACAAACTCGAATCGACAAGGGACAAGCAACTGAAAAATCAAATACAATTAACTTAGTACAGAAACTCGGAATGAACACATCAACTTGGGCAGCGACTCGAACTTTCATTCACAAAACTCGAACACCAAGATACAAGACTCAAAACTCAGTACACATAAAAACAACACCCACAAGATTCTACAAAAACTCTCAGCAAAAACACACTCACGGCGAAAACAAGCAAAGGAAAGCAGGGACAAAAGAAAACGAAAACAAAGAACCTCGACTCTCAGAACTTGACTATACACGCAGCTACTTGGTACTAACGAACAACCCAACAATCAATTTACAAACTGAAACACAGCAATCAATCAACAATCAAGAAGGACAAAGAAAATTAAGAAAACTCGAAAAAGAATCAAGAGAGGGAAAGAGAAAGCTGTTTACGGGAGATTCAAAGAGAGAGATAAGGGAGAGATTTGTGGTTTTCGCGTTGGAAGAAGAATTGAGGAAAAAAAAAAGAAGATGAAATGGATTTGTGTGGCGACAA
Organism: Saposhnikovia divaricata; assembly: GCA_036435485.1. NCBI lineage: Eukaryota > Viridiplantae > Streptophyta > Magnoliopsida > Apiales > Apiaceae > Saposhnikovia > Saposhnikovia divaricata. The sequence goes on from CM071596.1 coordinate 59,634,458, forward strand.
AGAAGAACAGGGAAGGTAAGGAAAAGAGATTAAAGCTGGCTTTGAGTTTATGGAATAAGATAATAATAAAAACAAACAAACAGGGATGAATTCTGGGTCTTCAAATAACACAGGGTAATATTTCTTCGAATTTAAACAAAAATAAAATAGGAAAAATTTGTATAAAAACAATGTTTACAAGAGCTGACGAAAATTACAACTAAAAATTTTGAAGTGAACTAAAAACTGATCCTAATTCTAATCTACTCCTAATTCTAAGTTCATTTTACAAATGAAGGAGGAGGCTATTTATAAAAAATAATTAGGGTTTTTGGTAGGTAAGGACTAATCTTAGCCATTGATTAAATTTTGGTTGGCTAAATCTTGGCCATTCATTTTGGTGGGCTACAAAGATGCACCACCCTCCCTAGCTTTTCATTTTTCTTCCATTTTGGTCCTTCTTTTCCTTCTTTTGTCATTTATTTCTTTATTTTGTCATTTCTTCATTTTTCTCGAATTTTCCTGAAATGCAACAAAATAATTTATTAAAATACGAATTCAAACAATAAATAGGCAATAAAAATATGCAAAATTATGCACTAATCAACAACAGTGTGTCTCCTCTAACCTTTGCCTTAGAGACTTGCAGAAACTTCAAGAAGGCATCACCATGATAGATCTCTGAGTTTGCTACTTCTATCAGCTTGGCCTCTGTAACTACACTAACTTCAACTGGCTGATCATCTCATGTCTAGAGGTTTGGACTAGATCACTTGGCATGGAACCTACCATCACTGTAGTAGTGACAGTTTGCTTTTGGCCACTTGGAGTAGTGATGTGCACAGGTGGTAGAGTAACAACTGGTAGAAAAGATGGAGGTTCATCAGTTTTAGCTTTCCGTTTGCCTTGAACATGAGTTGTAGTTTTGGAACCTTGACCATCCTCAGTGATGACAATACCTTTCTCCTTAGGTTTCTCCCCCTTAGGTTTTGAGTTCCTTAAGGTCCTCTTCTCCTCTTTATGCTTGTTGTCAGGCACAGAGGCTTTGGTAGGGGCCTTTGGGTTGGAAGAGGTGGGATTGATAGATTCATCAGGCAGAGGGAGTCCCATGTGCTTCATCATAGCATACAGCATCAGTTGTTGGTGAAGAAGAACCTCAACTGTGGTGGTGGCTTGAGTGTCCAACTTTTCAATAAGAGTTACAACTGTGTCTGTAAGATGAGCATTTGACTGTTTGAGAGAGGTCACTTCTTTCTCCAGAGCATCCACCTTGTTGAATAACTCGTAGATTTAAAACCAGACAGTGATTGTTCCATGAGCCTCAATACCTCAAATTTGGTCATTTCATGAACAGGGACTTCAGTCACCAACTTATCTCCATATTGATTTGCAAACAGAGTCCTTAGCATGGCATTGGCATCAGTTGTCTGACCAGATAGATTTTGAAATTGAGTTTTAGATTGCTGACAGTTCCATGAAGCAAAGCCAAGCCATTGTCCATCTTGGTGCAAGTAGATTTGCATTCTTGTATAGTCTTGAGAACAAGATCTAGAGTGGGAAATTTGGCAGCAAATTCTCTCTTGATTGCACTTACTTCCTTGGGTGTTGCATCACTTACTTTATTGACTTCTGTTTTAACTCCCTTCCCAAGATAGTGAGCAGCCTTGAGGAATCCCTTGTACGAATCATTTATAGCCTCATACACTTCACCAGGAGTCAGAGATTTGGCATTAGAGCCCAGTGAAGTGATGTACTCCTCTCTTAGGTATTGAAGAGCTTCATTGAGAGTAATGTCATATTTTCCTTGCAGCCAGGCATCTACATTGCCATCTCTCTCAGCTTCATCTGCTATTTTCTCCTTATGCATCTCCACATCATCTCTTTGACATAGCAGAATGGCTTCATAGTCTGGATTTGATATGTTGGATGTGACCAGGTTTTGGGCTATTTTAAAAAACTCAGCCATAACTAAGCCTTGAAGTACTTCAACCGTCAATTGTGGTGGAGCAGACCCTGATCCTGAACCACTGTCATGTTGCACAGGCTTCAGCCATTGTGACAAAAAGTCAGAGCTAGAGCTAGGCAAGCTAGAATCCTCAGTTATAGATGCAACTTCTGTAACCGGATGGATTGACTCTACTACTGTTGTCTCCACAAGAGTGGGATGAGTTACAACAGTAGTTGACACAGGCACAGAGCCTCTAGTGAAAAATAGTGAATCCTCAGTATTTATGATGGTGTCATCAGGATATGCCCCAACTTGCATTCCCTCACCATCTAAATGTGGTTCCTGGGTGGTGAGCAAAGTGTCATGCACTAAGTCACTTGAGTCCATTGGCTCACCAAGAGAAGAGAATTCTTGGTGATCAATGCCTTGCTCCTCAATTGCTTGAGTTGCAGGCTCCAAAGAAATTTCAGTGATAGGTTCTGGAAGAGAAGTGTCTTGTAGATTTAATTTTGGCAACTCCCCTTAAGAAATAGAGGGAGTTTCAAGTGTGATGTGCTCTCCACTCAGTGTGGTGCCATCCTTATCACTCCCAGGTGCTGACTCATTACAAGTAGATGCATTGGGGAGGATGCTTGATTCTATAGATGCACCCTGCTGAGAGGATACATCTAGTGAGCTGTTTGCCCCTGATTTTACAACTTCAACCATTTGTGTGACTGAAGAGGTGGCTTTAGATTTCTTCTTCTTTGGTCTATGTAAGGGTGACTCAGGTTCCTCACTTTCTAGACCTAATTTTACAGCCAATGCTGCTTCTGTCAAGATATTCAAGGGTTCAGATTCAATTTATTTTCTCTTCTTCTTCTCTTTTTTACTAACACCACCCTGTTGAGAGGATGATGCAGGTGGTTCTGTGTTTGGTAGAGTGTTTGTTTGAGGGGGTTGGTTAGCAAGCCCTGGTTTAGCATTTTGTTCTACTTGCTTGGGCTGTGCTAACTCAGATTTGGAGGCAAATATTGGCATGTTGTGGGGGTAATACCTAAATAACCTCTGCTAACTCACAGCTGGCAGTTATCTAACTTAGAAATAATTTTAAATTAAATAAAATATGTTTTTATGAGTGATTTAAAATTTTGAATAAAAATCCAAAAATGATTAAGATTCAGCGAAAATTCAGCCTTTTCAAATGATTCGAGAACTCAGTCATTAGAGAACTCAAATGTCCTATTGGAGAAGTCAAGCAAGTCTCTGTTCGATTTCTCCAAAATGCACTATTCGAGAACTCAAGAGTGTTCCAAATAGAGTTGTTAGAGAAGTCGACCATAGACATGAAAGTCATTAGAGAAGCCTGACTTATCGAGCTATACTTTCCACTCATAAAATTTAATTTTCACTATCTTTTCAAATTCACCAGAATTATTCAATGAAGAATATTCTAACAAATTAAATAGTGATAATCTTAAAATTTCATAGAAATTTCAAGCTAATTCGAATATGATTTTCAACATATGCAGCAAATCTGAAATATTTATAAATCATATTCCAGCCAACACTTACTTCAAAAATATTGAGCATTTAGATAAAGTAATCGTTTACTGCTGCAACAACCTAGTTAATATTTTCACTTAGCCAGAATCTGAAGAATTCAACATTCCAATTTCACTAACCAACCTTGTAAAGGTGGCTTCATCTAATGGCTTAGTGAATATGTCAGCTAGTTGCTTATCTGTTGAGACATAATGCAACTCAATGGTTCCATTAGTTGCATGCTCTCTGATGAAATGATATCTGATGTCAATGTGCTTTGTTCTAGAATGATTGACAGGATTGGCAACTATAGAGATTGCACTTGTGTTGTCACACATGATTGGAATTCTTTCCAACACAAGTCTATAGTCTCTAAGTTGATTTCTAATCCAAAGCACTTGAGCACAGCAACTTCCAGCAGCTATGTATTCAGCCTCAGCTGTAGAAGTTGACATAGATTGTTGTTTCTTGCTGTACCAAGAGACTAACCTTTGTCCAAGAAACTGGCAGCTACCTGAGGTGCTTTTCCTATCCACTCTGCATCCAGCATAATCAGCATCAGAATAACCAACCAGATTGAACCTTGTGTCCCTAGGATACCATAAACCCAAGTTTGGAGTGTCCTTCAGATATCTAAAGATCCTTTTAATAGCAATCATATGTGATTCCTTTGGATTTGACTGAAACCTTGCACACAGACATGTAGCAAACATGATGTCTGGCCTACTTGCAGTGAGATAGAGTAGAGAAACAACCATGCCTCTGTAGACTGAGATATCTACCTTCTTGCCTTTAGCATCTTCATCCAATTTAGTGGCAGTGGCCAAGGGAGTCTTTGCAGGTGAGCAGTCTTCTAAGTCAAACTTCTTCAATAAGTCCTTGATGTACTTGGTTTGACTTATAAAAATGCCATCCTTCCTTTGACTCACTTGCAGCCCAAGAAAGAATGTTAATTCTCCCATCATACTCATCTCATATCTGCTTTGCATGAGCTTAGAGAATTTCTCACACAGCTTCTCATTTGTAGAGACAAATATGATATCATCCACATAGATCTGAACTAGGATAATATCATTATCATGCTTCTTGTAAAACCGTGTCTTATCCAATGTGCCTCTAGTGAATTGATTTTCAAGGAGAAACTGTGACAATGTGTCATACCATGCCCTTGGAGCCTGCTTAAGTCCATACAATGCCTTAAGCAATCTATAGACAAATTCTGGGAAATGTGGATCCTCAAAGCCAGGTGGTTGTTGCATATAAAATTCTTCTTCCAACTCCCCATTCAGAAATGCACTCTTTACATCCATTTGATAGACTTTAAAGTTTGAATGAGCAGCAAATGCCAAGAAGATTATGATGGCTTCCAATCTAGCAACAGGGGTAAATGTCTCATCATAGTCAATGCCTTCCTGTTAAGAGTATCCTTTTGCAACCAACCTTGCTTTGTTTCTTACTATTACACCATCTTCATCCATCTTATTCTTCAGAACCAATTTTGTTCCAACAATGGTTCTGTTCTTTGGTGCAGGGACAAGTTCCCATACTTTGTTTCTTTCAATTGATTCAGCTCCTCTTGCATAGCAATAATCCAATCTGGATCCAACAGTGCATCAACAAGTTTCCTAGGCTCAATCTGAGATAGAAAGCAACCATAGAGACACTCATTTTGAGTTGCTCTCCTAGTTCTCACTCCTGCATTTGGATCTCCAATAATTTGCTCTGCAGTGTGTGATCTATCCCATTTCCTTGAATGCTCAGTTTGATTTCTCAACCTTGATTTGCTTCATCATCCAAGTCATGATCATTTTCATTTCCTCCCCCTGTGAAGTTGTCACTATTCACAGGTGTGTCTTGGATGTTTGTCTCTTCACTGTTGATTGGCACAAATTCTTCTCTTGCTTCATCATTCACTTGAGTTTGTTGAACTACAGTTTCAACTTCAATTTCAATCTCTTCATCAGAATCATCTAGATTTTCAAACTTTAATGGATCTCTATCTTCGTCGTTGGCTTCTTCTAATCCAGGTAGTTTGCTGTCATCTAATGTCACATCTGTGCTTTCCATAACTTTCTTTTGACTGATGATATAAACTTTGTATGCAATTCTCTCCATAGAATATCCAAGAACAATTCCTTCAAATGCCTTTGCATCAAACTTTCCAACATATTCTGAATTATCCTTCAACACAAAGCATTTGCTTCCAAAAGTATGAGCATACTTAAGAGTAGGCTTCTTTCCAGTCATCAAATTGTAAGGTGTCTTTCCAGTGTTTTTGTTGATGAGAGTTCTGTTCTGGATATAGCATGCAGTTCTCATAGCCTCATCCCAAAAACATGTAGGCATTTTTGCATCAAACAACATTGTTCTAGCAGCCTCAATCAGAGTTCTATTATTTCTCTCAACAACTTCATTTTGTTGTGGAGTCCTTGGAGCTGAGAATTGTTGAGAAATGCCATTCTCTTTGCAAAATGCTTCAAGTAAGGCATTTCTGAACTCTGTTCCATTATCACTTCTCAATGCAATCACACTTGCATTGTTGGCCTTTGCTTCCTTATCAATTTTCTTTATGTGCTCAATGATCACTTGTGGAGCCTCATGATAATGTGTATTTTATACACATTTTGTCCTTTATTCTCTTGCATTTTTGTTAGTTTCGAATGTTGTTTTATTGATATTAATTATTTTTTTCATCTTTCAGTGCCTCATGCTTAATTGTTGAAAAGATGGATTATTTTGGGCTTGAAAGCAAAGATTATTCAAGAGGAAGTTAGAAGTTGCAAGCTCGGGATGCCGGGAGGCGTTTAATGCATTATATTGAAGATTTTATTTGTACGGGCTACTGTACGGCCGTTCGACAGGCCGTTCAAAGGAGCAGATTTTCTGTACGGGCAGCTGTACGGCTGGTCAACAGGTCGTACAGGACCTACTGTGTATTAAAAGAGATGTAAACATAACATAACATATCATCTTAACCTACATCTTATTTTCATCTCTTCTTTGCCTCTTCAAGAACAAAATTAGGGTTAGTAGAATTGAGAGAGAAACATCAATTACTCATAATCTAGCATTGATTATTAATAACTAACTCCATATATTTGGCTCAAGAAAGCATTTCTGGTACTAAACCCACTCCATTTTAAGTAAGATCTATTTCACTCTATCTTGAATATTTGTGTTGTATTGCCTATGATTTTGCTTAAAGATTTGTAAGTTGCTTCACCTTACTCTTCTTGTATCTTCAATTTCTAATTGTCTGTTCTAATACGTAATCGATAGTTCATTCATTATAGTAGCACAAGATTTAGTGTACCTAAATCCACAAAATTCAAGTGCAAATACCTAGGTTGAGCTTCTCATCCTTGGGTTTGTTCTAGCCTCTCTTTGTTTAATTCCTTGACTTGGTTAAATTGATAGTGCTTCATTATTGGTTGCTATTGTCAAGAGAGCTAATTTATGTGCTTCACTAAATTAGTGTTTTTAGAAGAGAAATAAGTGATTGTGTGCTTCACCAATTATCTTGGTTAGGTAGAGTTGGATATATTTTGCTTGTTTGTTGGGTTGAAGTGCTTGATTTGCATTAATCCTTAGGTCAAATATCTCTTTATCTTGATAATTCACTTATTGTGCCTAGTTGTGTTGGTAAAATTGGATGATTGTAAATTCATTTGGTTATAGTTCTCTAGCAATTTATTTCTTGTAGGCAAGGTGTTTGATAAAACACCACAATCAACTTAAACCCCCCCCACCATTTTACATTACACTAGTTTTGAACGCTATTCCCTTGGGTTCGATCCCTACTTGCCCCATTTACTACATTTGTAGTTAAGTGCGAACATAGTAGAGCATAAACATTTATTATCAATTTGGCGCGTCGACGACGGGCGTGGCCACCTCATCCTTTGAGGCAAAAAATTACACCCATGTATACCTTGTGTAGTCATCAACCATCACCAGGGCATACTTCTTTCTTGAGAGTGACATAATATTGACAAGCCCAAACAAATCCATATGAATTAGTTGCAGGGGCTTGGTGATTGATGTCACTGTCTTTGACTTGTGGCTTGACCTTTTCATTTTTCCCTTTTGACAAGCCTCACACACTCCTTCTTGATAGAATTCAAGTGTGGGCATGCCTCTTACTAACTCTCTTTTGACCAGAGAATTAATGGCCTTGAAATTCAAATGTGATAGCTTCTTGTGCCACAGCCAACAATCTTCATTTGATGCTTTTGAATAGAAGCAACAAACTTTGTCCTTGCTTGCAGAGTCCATATTGGCTACAAACAGGATTCCTTTCCTCACTCCAGATAGAGCAAAGTCACCAGTCTTCTTGTGGGTGATCAAACATTCATCCTTGTCAAAATTTACTTTGAATCCTCTGTCAGTAAACTGACCAACACTTAGCAGATTATGCTTGAGTCCCTTGACTATTGCTACATCTTCAATGATGACATTACCAACTTTTAACTTGCCATATCTCAATGTGTTACCCATGCTGTCATCTCCAAAAGCAACCATTGGGCCAGCCTTCTCCTCATACTGTGATAGCAGGGCCATATCACCAGTCATATGATTTGAGCATCCACTGTCCAAAATCCACATGACTTTCTTTTCTTGTTCTTTGCGCTGCATACACAAAGGTATTACTTCTCCTTTGGTACCCAAACAAGTTTGGGTCCACTTGGCTTAGAAACAGATTTATCAAAAACAACATGCTTAGAAACTGAGGTATCAGACTTAGGTGACAGAGGTACCTTCCTAGCTCTAGGAGGACTTGAAGACTCTGGCCTTGGATAGTGTGTGTGTGTGTGTGTGTGTGTGAATGTTGTGACTGATGTAACCATCCATGAATTGTCTTCTCAAATTAAAACAGCTAGTCATAACATTCATATTGCATGGCAAACAGTCAAGTTTATCACAAAAAGGTGAATCTCTATGTCTTAAAGGCACAGAGCAATCATAGAATGGTTTAGCTATACTACCAGTTGGTTTCTTGCATGCATGAGTTAAGTGATTAGTGCTAAAATAGTTTTGACAAACTTTCCTAGGGGCATTTGGCACATAAGATAATTGTTATTCTTGTTTATCCCTAGTTTGCCATTCCTGTTATGTTTCTTATTAGCCACTTTCTTCTTAGATTCATTTTTCCCAGCTGAAACAAACTTCACAAACTTCTCAGGTCTAGGTCCACCTCCTACTGGCTCCTTGGATTTTGGCTTGACACTCTCACCCTTAGAGGATGCTGGTTGTTCAGTAGACTGTGCCTCATCCTCATCATTCAACATTTGTTTAATGAGTAAGGCATCCTCATCAATCTCAAATGTTGGTTCTTTAAAAATTGGAGACTCAGTCTTTTTCAAAATGTGAGGTACTTCCTTCTGAACAACTATGTCATCTTCAATGACAGCATAGCCTTTCCTCTGTTTAAGAGTGTCATAGTCAAGTCCAATGGCAGCCTTGGGTTTAGCTTGGTTTCTCACATGGTAGGGCTGCAATAGACTAGATGAGTTCTGTGACGCCCCCAGATCCGGGGTCAGAGATCTAGGCGCTCACGGTCCATTTTCCATTAATAACATACCTGTTCTTGCACATAATGTATATAACAGCCATTGACCCCACAATAAAACTCACACCGCACACACACACACAGGTTAGAGTCTCAGAAACGTCATACACTTGATTGAACAAAAGTAAAAGCTTCAGAGTTATTACAGATCGAATTAAATAGCATTTATGCTACCAACAACACTTCTATATGAAGCGATGTTAGCGGCTTGAATGTTTGTTAAGGTACACTGCCTTGCACAGGTCATACTTATAAATAAAACGTACTAACAAAAGTTGCCAACCAATCCGGCTAATGGGGCCTACCGGTGGGATCTCAACTGCAGCCTGGGGCCTAGTCACCTGCTTTCGGACAGTATGTCTGGGTCTTGCCATTTCTCTTAACTGTTGTGTTTGTAAATTTGAAAACAAGCAAGAGTGAGCAACTATAGCTCAGCAAGAAATATATGTATAAGGTAAGCAACATTATATGTGTTTAGCAGTTATTAAACTCGTTTATATCAATTGGTTATAAAATCATTTGTCATCGTTGATAAATTTCAAAGGCGCACCAATACGTGCCCTTGTTTTCAAAGTAAACTTGCAGTTCTAGATACTGCATGAAGTCAACATCTTTCTCATCAAAATAGAACACTATCAGCAACTTGGCACTTAGGCCTAAGAAGCAGTGTCAGAGCATTTTTTCAAAGTGGAGGAATGGGACTTAAAGAAAACATAAAACATGACAGGGATTGATGATGATCAGTCGCCACATCCAAGTCCAATAATCCGAGGGTCTTCTCTACCGGTAGAAGGATAGGAACTACATCCGTAACTATCCTCGGGTGAAAACTACATCCGTAATCACCCTTGATGAAAACTACATCCGTAATCATCCTTCGGCAACACCTGGGCCGGAATAATAATTGATGGACCGCCTGGCTCACGGCCGCTTACACATCCCGGGAATCGTTCGTCAACGATTCCCACACCTGCTAGAGTCCCCTTTTTTTTTCTTTTTCTTTTAAAAACTTTATTTTGATTGAAAACTGAGTAGTTGAGGTCCGACATCAGTCGACCGATAATTCTTGAAATCGTACAAGAAGTAAAACCTGACCGAGGGTTTTCGAAAATGTTTTGGGTTCGAAAGAGTTCGAGTTTGAAAACGCTAAAGGTATCTTGGATTAGTTTTATCTTTAAAATAATGAACAATAATTAATAAATGATATTTTAAGATTTAATATAAATAATTAATAAAATAATTATTTAATTAAATAAGCTTTTAATCCAAGATAAATATTTTTGAGTATTTATGATAATATAAAAATAATAAATACTTAAGTATACGATACTTCCCGAATGACCCTTCGGGTTTTCGCAATTTAATCACGATACAATAATATACCGCTCCCCGGTCAATGGTATATTTGGACCGCTACGACCTCTATTGCTAGAGTCGTTGTCCGAAGAAAACATTTTCATTCTAAGTTCAAGGGGGTACAAACATATATGTGCATATATCTCAAACTTCATCATAACCTCAATAAGCATAAGCATATAATATGATTGAAAGCCACAAACACAACAGTGAAAATCCTTATATATAAGTTTTGAAAAGTAAACTTGCCTTGGTGAGGTTGGGGTGGTCGATCTTGCGGAGTGGAATGAAGATCTATACATAACCAATAGTCGTTCGTTAGTACCTTAACAATACCTTTTAATTACAAGGTTTTAGAGGACACAAAACTAACTTAATGACTTCGTCCTATGACTCTCTAGTCCCACTATAGGTTCATGCCATCACTCGATTATGCTCGTCACTTATTTGACTTAGTTTGGTTACCACATTCGAAGCATATTGATTCCTCCTTAAACTCATACCCAACTCGCTCCTCTTACGACTTTTTCACTTGCGCAAACTTTACTCTAACATTTTTATAAAATTGAAAAATACATATTTTAATCCAATTCTTTTTGGGTAGCCTTCACCACTGCAATTACTAGCTCTCCTAATTTTTCCATGATCCTAAATAAATTTTTAGGGGTCTAAAGAGGGCTCACAAGTGGACCATATAGGGCAGTTCGGATTCCAGAACCACTCTTCACTTCTCGGGTCATAACTCAAAATCTATACATCATCTAGTCATGAACCTTACATTTCTGGAAACTACATGCAAATACCTTTCTATCCATATTCATTAGGACCTTGGGAGACAAGATTTAGGGGTTCAAAACCCTCCTACAAGACAGTACATGTTCCCAGAAATTTTACACAGCTTGCAATCTTTATTAATCATTCAAGAATTCTATGTATACACCACAACCATCATCTAAACCACCAAGATTACTCTCTATAGCACACATGGGGTTATAGACACTAAGTACAAGCTTTAAAATCACATCAACAACATATAACCTCAAGATTTTCATCATCCATAACTCTTATAACCAAGATTTACACTAAGATTCATGGATCTAACAATATACATCATAAATAATCCATGGTTAAGAGGGGTGAGGATTGTATACCTTCTTGAGTTCCTAGGAACCTTGGATGAGCTTTATAGTCTCTAAGAACACTTAGATGAGATCCTACAACCCTTAATCCTTCAAGATCTAAAAGATGAACACACTTGGTTACTATTCACTCTATCTTCAACAATTAATATCTCAAGATTGGATGGATAAAATGGTTTGAAATTCATAGAATACCTTATTTATAGTGTGTAGAAGACCTAGGAATTTTTCCTTGATTTGTAAGTGAGGGGAAGTTGAAGAAAATATTCTTCTTCCTCCCTTGAATGAGCTTGGCCGAGAGTTTCTTGAACAAAAAGGGGGGGAGTTGTTTTGGTTGGGTGATGGGTTATGACATGTATTATTGTATTATGTATTGATATGTATATGTAGTGTATCACATGTTGACACCCTAGGTAGTAGGCTAGGCATACACCATACTCCTTTGTCTCCTAGAATAATGCACCAACTAGTTACTATTCATTGGTTGCTTTTGCTTTTCTAGTTTGCTTTTCTAACACTCTAGTTACATGATACTTGCATGTAATATCCTTCCTTGTATTATTATTCCCCACCAATGCTTGTCACTTAATCCTCATTTCATAACGTATCTTAATTAAACTCCTCGTAATAATATTTTGTCACGTAGAGATTTCCTTTGTAATTCATTAAGTGCTAAATTGTATAAATTCCTTAAATATCCATAACTCCTTGTCATAATCCCTTAAAATCTTTCAACACTCTAGTAGCTCTCAAATCCCAAGTTTTATAACTCTTAATAACAATAAGACTCTTGCCTTCAACACTCTTCCCTTTTCCTTACATAGTGAATGTAGCAACATAAATTTCTCAGATAATCAATTCCATTAGACAACATGGGTGACTCAAAAGGTTCCAAATTCACAATGTCACATGATATATAAAAAAAATATTACAAAAATTAGGGTTCTTACAAGTTCTTAAAAGATTTTAGTTTGAATTCATTTTTAGCTAGCTCATCCCTAAGAGCCTTCTCAACCTGACTAGCACATAGAACCTTATTCTGCAAATATTCAACTTCTTTCTTAAGGTTATCTACTTGCATAGCAGTTAGCTAAAGTTCCTCATTCTTCCTGTTTAACAATTCATTTCTAGCAGACAGTTTAGCAATCTCTTCATTAGCAGCCATCATACTAGTATGAATATTAAACATTTCAATAGACAGTTGTTCAACCATGAATTTATATTCTAAAACAGACATATCTATGGTAGTGAGAGATGGTACCTGAGAGTCAAATGGAGATTGTTCATCCTTGGAATTAGCCATCAAGGCATATTTGCCTTGTGTTTGCATTCTCAGAAGGGCCTCATACTTAGCTTCAAGCTCTAGAAACTCCTTATCCTTCTTTTTAGGCTTCTTGCATTCACTAGCAAAATGCCCTAGGTCATTGCATCTATAACACCTTACAGATGACCTATCCACATGGCTGGTTTTGAATTTATTCTTGTTTTCTTTCTCAGGTGTCTTGCTCTTGTTGAATGAATGGTTTTGGGGTCTAGGTTTGAAGGGTTGGTTTCTCTTGAATCTGATGTTTGGAAATTTTCTGGCCATGAAAGCATATGAAGTGTTTTCCATGCCATCTAGCTCTTCAAGAGTATAGAACTCTTCTTCTTCCTTCTCCTCAATAGGTTCAGTCACTTCACCTTCATTTTCTTCATCATCTATTATCTCCTCTATCCTCAGCTGACTTGTAGATGCTTCTAGGTCTTGAACAGATTTCCTGACAATCAAGGCACATGATGTGTTTATCATTCTACCTTGGTTGGCTTGGATAGCCCTCTTCTGAAGCAACTCAAGCTCATGAGTCTTTAAAACCCCATAGAGCACATCATATGTGACTTTGTTCAGATCTCTTTCTCTTAGAGAAATGACCCTTTGCTCTAGATGGTTTGGTGAAGACAATAGAAACTTCATGTTCAACTCCTTGGTGCTGTAAACCTTCCCATTCATCTGTAGCTCAGTCACTGGCTTGTGAAACCTTTCAAACATGTCAATAATGCTTTCCTTGGTCTGAGCCATGAAAACTTCATACTTTGTGACCAGTATCTGTTTCTTGTTTTCTCTAACCTCCTCTGTTCCCTCACATAACACCTCAATATGATCCCACATCTCCTTTGCTATTTTGCAAGAGGCTATGTTAGCAAACATTGACAGTTCCATAGAATTTATGATTAATAACATGAGATGACTGTCAAGAGCAATCATCTCCTTTTCTGTCTTTGTCCATTTGGATGGTTCTTTAGCCACATAGGATCTTGGAATGGTTACAGTTCAAACAGTCTTTTCAGGAATCTCCTGTTGTGGACCAAAAGGACCATTTTTAAGTATCTCAGGATATAGAGGGTTAGCAGCTTTGATGAACAACAGCATTTTAATCTTCCAGAGGTTGCAATTCTCTTTGTCGAACTTAGGGACCTTCACTGTTCCTGTAGTCTTTGGTGTATTCATGGTCTTTTTCTGTTTTTAAATAAACAGCCTAACCTAATACCACTTGTTGAGTATTGAACACAAAAAAGAATACAGAGGGGGGTGAATGGATTCTTGAACTTTTCTTGTTCTTGAATCTGGTTGATGTACGTAGCAAGATATGTGTTATGTGTGTGCAGAAATATAGGTGCGGAAAATGAACAACACAAGACACAATATCACTTTAATCTAATAATTATTAGATAAAGATTTGCTACAACCTGTGAATACAAATGGTAGTATTCTCAGCTTCGTTTTTCTCAGAGAGATGTATATCTTGAATATGTATGTGAAAAACTTAACTGCTAGAGAAGTGAGGCTGTATTTTTATAGAATATGAATACAGCCTACCTACTACAAATAAGGTAGCTAAACAGATTTACTTTCTAGTGTGTCTATCCTTTTTGAGTAAGCATCCAAACGGCTAAAGATTTGACTTCCTGAGGTTCTGTTCAGATCCACTTCTTTAGCTCTTTGTCTCTTGTACATCTCTCTAAGCTTCCTTATAGGCTTTCCAAAGTAATTTACATTTTATGGTCCATAAAGTGCTTTAGCTTATTGCAGGTTTCTGACTTGTACAATGTAAGAACCCTAATTTTTGGTAATATTTCCTTTTATTTAATATCCTGTGACATTATCATTATGGAACCTTTCTAGTCATCCCTGTTGATTTATAGAATTGATTGTCTGAGAAACTGCGTTGTTGCATTTATGATGTAAGATATACAGAGAGATTGTGAAAGCAAGAGCCTTATTGTTAGTAATATTTATAAAACTTGGGATTTGAGAATGGTTAGAATATTAAAGGATTTATTAAGAGTTATGACGAGGAATTATGGACATTCGAGGAATTTACACAATAAGTACTTAAGGAATTATAGGGGAAATCTCTACGCGACGAAATATTATTACGAGAGAATAATTAAGTTACGATACGAAGTAAGGATTAAATAACAAGCATTGGTGGGAGAATAATATTACAAGGAAAGGAATTACATGCAAGTGCCATGTAACTAGCTAGTTAGAAAAAAAGAACTAGAAAACATAAAAGTGAATAGTGAATAGTGACTAGCATGATGGATGGTGTACTTAGGGGACAATAGGGCATGGGGACAACCTAGGCTATAGACTTGGCAACATGTGACTACTCTTTATTAACCACAATAATACATATCATACCTAGCATTTCTTACCATTCCAACAAAACAAAAGCAAAAACACTCCCCCCCCCTTTAGTAAAGCTCTCGGCCGAACCACCTTGGGAGAGAGGGAGAGATTTTCTCTCCAAGATTTCTTCATCTACAACCTTCCTAGGGCTTCCTTGCATTATATTAGAGGTATGGTATCAATTTCAAAGCCTTCCATCCATTGGTTCTTGAGTTATGAATTGTTGAAAGTTAGAAAAGTGTTAACATAAGTTTATTATCTTTTAGATCTTGAAGGATTAAGGTGTGTGGGGGCTCATCCAAGTATTCTTAGTTGTTGTAAAGCTTATTCAAGGTCCCTAGCTACTCAAGAAGGTATAAAATCTCAAACCACCCTTGGTTAAGTGTTGTTCATATAGTATGGTAGTAGATCCATGTATTTTAGGGCTTATCTTGAATGTATATATATTGGATAGCATGGATCTTGGGTTTTGATGTTGAGATTGTGATTTTTATGGCTATGGTTAATATATATATCTCCATGAGTGTTATGAGTCATGATCTAAGTGTATTAAGTGGTGTTTATGTTATGGAAGTATGAAAAATGGTTGATCTAAGTGATTTGAGCTTGCTGAGTTTGTCCAGGAACTTTGATCTGTGTTGTAGCACGATTTTGAACACCCAAATGATGTCCCCTGATGTCCTACCTTATATTGTTGGAAAGATAATTGAATGTAGTTTCTGGAAATGTAAGATTCATAGCTAGGTGATGTGTGGATTTTTAGTTATGGCCGGAGGAGTGAATTTTGTTTCTGGACTATGGACTGCACTAAGTGACCCCCTTGTGAACCTTGTTTAACCACCTTAAAATATATGTGGGATCATGGAAAAATTTGAGAATGTATGGAATGCAGTGGTGAAGACCACCCAAAAGGAATTGGATTAAAATATGAATTTTTGGATTTTATAAAAATGCTAGAGTAAAATTCGCGAAATGGAAAAAGTCGATTAGTGGAACATGATTCTAGGGTTAGTGGTTATGATTCGAACGTGGTAACTAAATTAAGTCGAGTAAGTGACGAGCGTATCGAGTGATGACATGGACCTATATTGGGGATAAAGAGTCATAAGGCGAAGTCATTAAGTTAATTTCGTACCCCCTTAAAACCCCGTAATTAGAGAGAAATTATTAAGGTACTAACGAACGATTATTGTTTATGTATAGATCGTTCGAATTCGCACACTCGACCACCCCAACCAAACCAAGGCAAGTTTACTTTTCAAAACTTATCCATATACAAGGACTTTTACTGTTGTGTTTGTAGTTTTCAAATGATATCAAATGCTATGTTTATCGAAGTATTGATGCAATTGAGATTGAACAAGTACATGTATGCTTTTACCCCTTGAACTTAGATTGAAATGTTTTCTTCGGACAACGACTCTAGCAATAGAGGTCGTAGTGGTCCATATATACTATTGACCAGGGAGCGGTATATTATTATATCGTATCTAGTTTGCGAAAACCCGAAGGGTCATTCGGGTAGTATCGTATACTCAAGTAACTATTGTTATATCTTCGTAAATATTCGAAACCCTATCTTGGATTAAAAGTTTATTTTATCGAATAATTATTTTATTAATTATTAATATTAAATCTTAAAATATTATTTATTAATTATTGTTCATTATTTAAAGACAAAGTTAATCCAAGATACATTTTAAATACTTTCAAACTCGAACTCTTTCGAACTCAAAACATTTTCGAAAACCCCCGGTCAGATTCTGCTTCTTGTATGATTTCAAGAATCATCGGTCGACTGATGTCGGACCTCAATTACTCTGTTTTCAATCAAAATCAAGTTTTAAAAGAAAAGAAAAAGGGACTCTGGCAGGTGTGGGAGCCGTTGACGAACGATTCCCGGGATGTGTAAGCGGCCGTGAGCCAGGCGGTCCATCACTTATTATTCCGACCCAGGTGTTACCGAAGGATGATTACGGATGTAGTTTTCATCGAGGGTGATTACGGATGTAGTTTTCACCCGAGGGATAGTTACGGATGTAGTTTCTATCCTTCTACCGGTAGAGAAGACCCGCGGATTATTGGACTTGGATGTGGCGACTGATCATCGTCAATCCTTGTCAGGTTTTTATGTTTTCTTTAAGTCCCATCCTCCACTTTGGAAAAATACTCAAACACTGCTTCTTGGGCCTAAGTGCCAAGTTGCTGATAGTGTTGTTTTTTATGAGAAAATATTGACATCGTGCAGTATCTAGAACTGCAAGATTTTCTATAAAGATTGGCACGTGTTAGTGCACTCTTGCAATTGTTTCAACGAATGAAATGCTTTTGTATGAGAAGCCTTCTAAGCTAAAGGAAGGAAAGAAGTTTGAAATAATATATTCCCTGTACAGTATGATGATCGTAGAGTGTTTTGCCGAAAATGATATACTCATATGTATATATTTTCAAACTTGAGATATATTGAAATGGGAACCTTATAAAGGGTTCATATGTTATTCTTAAAGCTCCCTAGTGAGTATAGATGTTTTATTCAAACTCGGACATATATATTGTCCAATTATGTTTTGAAATCTGAGATATATGCCCATATAGTTTGGAACGTTTTCGAAATGAACCACATTATTATTTTACAAAATGGTGAACTTGCTGAGCATTATGTAGCTCATTCTTGCTTTATAAAAACTTTTCAGAAAGAGAAGAATTTGGTCGGTTAACTCTGCGACAGCAGAAGAGGAGTAGAAGATTTACCCCAGAGATGATTTAGTTCCTGATAAATACTGCAGAGTGAGTCTGATAGGTTTTCAACTGTAATAGTAAGACTTGTCTTCAAGTGTAGTTGTATAAGTGGAATTGCGTAAGACTCTGATTTGTACAAATGAATTGTAATATTTAGTGGCACTTTTGATTATCGTTTCTGAGACTCTAAGTGTGTAAGATTGAGGTATGAATGGATGTATTGTTGAAGTTGTAAGTTAATACAGGTATGATATGGTTGAATGGTGGCGTGACGACCTGAATCTTTGACCTCAGATTTGGGGGCGTCACATACAATTTCATCAGTAGTTTGTCTCCAAGAATATATTCGAGAAGTGGCTAAGTGATTGGTTCGAGAACTAGGATTAGATAACTCTGAATTCTTGAATATTGCAAAGTTGACATATCGAATCACTTCTCGAATAGCTCTTTTCTTCAGGAATCCTCGAGTTGTCGAATAGAGCATTTAACTTATCGTATCCCTGAGATATCGAATAGCTTTCTGAGTCTTTGAGATATCGAATGAACCTTGACTTGTTGACTCCTAAAGAACTCGAATGATGCTTTGACTTGTTGACTTTCTGAGTTCTCGAATAGAGTAGTAGATATATCGAATATTTGAGATATCGAACAGTGCATTCAGAGATATCGAATAGTGTCTTTTCAGATATCGAATCCCTGACTTCTCGAAGACTAGACTTCTCGAATATAACAAACATACTTCTCGAATTGGAACTTAGGCAAATTCTTCATTTCTTCAAATCCCAACTGTGATTATTTGAAAGTCTCTATCTCCAAGCTTGAGGCATGATCCTTGGATCTTCTTCTAAGCATTATTCCTTGACTTTTAAGTACAGTCTCACAGTTACAATTTGATGCCTATTACAAGTACTAAACAAATAGAAACTCTACAACTAGAGGTTCCCTCAGTTAAGAGGTCATGTAGGTAATGCATAGCATTACAAACAATTAGGCTTGTTATAGATGTACTCAGTCATGCCTCTGTGACTAACAGTATTGTACTCATAATCTAAATTTTGCAGCTCTCTTTTGTCTTCAATAATCATGTTATGCATTATTATACATGCCAACATAATATACTTCAGCGTTTCGATATCCCAGAAATGAGCCGGTCCACGCACTATGGCGAATCGAGCTTGAAGTACACCAAATGCTCTTTGCACGTCCTTCCGAATAGATTCTTGCATCTTAGCGAAATGTTTTCTCTTATTTCCTTGCGGAGTTGAAATGGTCTTAACAAAAGTCGGGTAAGGAGGATATATGCTATCGGCAAGGTAGTATCCCATATCATACTCATGACCGTTCAAAACGTAACTAACTTCAGGGGCTCAGCCTTCGGCCCATTCTGAAAATAAATTTGACCGATCCAATACATTGATATCATTTAGTGAGCCTGGTAATCCAAAATAAGCATGCCATATCCATAAATCATGTGAAGCTATGGCTTCAATAATTATTGTTGGTTCGTGATAACGACCTGAAAATGTTCCGTGCCAAGCAGTCGGGAAATTTTTCCACCTCCAGTGCATACAATCTATACTCCCTAACATACCGGGAAACCCCCTTTGCTCCCCAATCTCGGTCAATCTCTTGATATCATTTTTATTTGGCGACCTTAGGTACTCCTCTCAAAATATTTGATAAATTGATAGGACAAATTTTCTTAAACTTTCTATTACAATGCTTTCACCAATTCGAATATAATCATCAACTGAATCTGCAGGTACTCCATAGGCAATAATTCTCATTGCAACAGTAATTTTTTGGAGTGATGACAGTCCAAGAACTCCAGCTGCATTACACTTTTGCACAAAATAAGGATTGTGCAATTCTAATGCTGCTTGAATTCGAAGGAATAACGACCGTCTCATCCGGAATCTTCTACGAAAAATGTGATCTGGATATGTAGGATCATCACAAAAGTAATCACGATAAATAAGTTGATGACCAAGTGCTCTGTTCCGGTTGATGACACGATGATTGAAAACAGAACCACCATGGCATACAATCTTGTTGCTATTTTTTTGTGCATATGTAGCTACAACAATGTCCATTTCTTCATCTTCCTCTTCCTCTTCTTGAGCTAGATATTCAATTATTTCTTGGGGATCCATTTAGATTTGCAATATCTTTGGAGTGAATATTGCTGTTAATAGAAAAGAAAGAATATTTCTGAAGTAAAGCTGCTGAAATTGAAACTGAAATGTAGTGTAGAGATGACCGTTACAAATACAAAGCCGTTAGAAATAGAAAAGAAATTAAAAACAAGTGAAGATAACTATTGACGAGGATTGTTGGACCAGGACTTTACATTAGCTGTTAAATAATTTTAAGAGCCCATTAATAATATTATTTATAAAGAGCTATTAAAGCCACTCTTGGAGTTGCTCTTATAAATTATAAGAACATCTCAACGCTAATATCCAAATGATTGAAAATAGAGAATAATAGGCGATGGTTTCCAAAACAGGTTGAAAGGAGAGAGGTAGGACGATCGTATAATAAAACAATCGATGCTTTATACAATTTAATTGTTTTTAATCCAATGGTGCCTATTTATATAGTTTACGATCGAACGATATAAATCATGACTACATGACTACCAAAAAATCAGCTTTATGCTTCTTATTATATGCAAGTTTATAGTCGTCCGTGTGATGCATGGGTTGCTTTTAATTTTATTACTATATGATAACGTCCGTCTTCGATGCTTTAAATTAAATATTTATATGTGTTTTTAATTAGAATGGATATTTTGTGCGATGCACAGTTTATTTTAATATTTATTTTTGTTTAAACATTTTAATTATAATAAATCTTTAAATGAATTAAATCCGTTAAAAAAGTTTTTTATTAAATATGTTTTAGAGACGTGTTTAAATAAAATAATTATATATGTTTTAATTAGAAAATGTTTGTAAAATAGTTAGGCCCTTAGTAATATATTTTAAATAATAAGATCATTAAAAAAGATTGCTCAAATAATTAGGTCCAAAATATTTGTTTATATTCTATTTTGGACCCAAGTAAAAAAGCTAAATAATTAAGCCAGAGTTTGATACTTAAATTTTAGTATTGGGTCTTATTATGTGTATCTATAAATAAAAATAATTAGGTGAAGGTAATTAAGTAAAAATAATTAAGTAAAACAATTAAGTAAGGGTAATTAAGTACAATAATTAAACTTATAATACATATTTATAAATAAGAATAATTAAGTAAAGACAATTAAATAAAAAAAATTAAGTAAGGATAAGTAAGTAAAACAATTAAATAAGGCATGTACCATACCAGGTACCAAAACTTTTAGTGTTTCGGCTATTATATAATAGTATAAATATAAGTAAGTAATAGTATGAATTTTTACATATATTTTCAAAAATATAGTAGAGCCACGTATAATCATGTGTACGATGGTAATGATGTAGAGCTTAAGCTCGGTGATTAAGATTAATGAAATTATGGGTATATATTATGTTGTGCCAAAACCCCACCTACCTCTAAATCAAAATCCTACAGCGTCGTTCAAAAGATGGTGGGAAGAGATGCTATAAATGATCGTCGAAGAGTGAATGCATTTTTGAAGGTCGTTGGTTATTCCCCTTCTTTAAGGGGAATAATCAAAAGGCATGTCATCCAAAACAGACAATACCGCATGTATTTCGAGGATACAACTCAACTCAAACAAGAATGTAATAGTAAATAGTATATGTACTGTCAAAGGGATCTCAAATGTATAAGTGTCAAAAGAAAGAAGACAAAGTCAATCTACCGTTTTGAGGTATACTACACTTGAAGAAGTTCATTCAGTTGATCAAGCATCAGTGGAGTAATCAAGACAGTGGATTCTATTTATAGTGACAAGAGGTTCCTACAGTGGCAGAATACAGATTATAAAGGTTTGAAAAAGAGTGAAGAAAAGGAAGACATGAACCACAACTTTAAAGTCAATATATGAAGAACAGTCATTGCGGTTAGTCACTCATGAACCAGACAGTACATCGAGTGTCAACATTAACAGTGGTTGTTTATCATTAACTTCAGTGGTTCAAGCTGTCAAGACTGGTATGTTAAGAAAAGAAAGGAACCAAATCATAGAGTCAAAAATAAAGAAAAGCCGTTGGAGTTAGTCGCTCATGAACCAGACCGTGCATCGAACGTCAACAAAAATTCGGTGGTAATTCTTTATTACTTTCAGTGGTTCAAGTTGTCAAGATTGGTATGAGAAGAAATCATTGTGCAAGCAACAGAGGTGCTAAATTAATTAACCACAATGGTTTTGCAATCAAGACTTGTTAAGGAATAATCTTTGTGGAGGATCAAATTTATCAAGACATAGATGACCACAAGGGTTATGCTATCAAGGAGGTATATTAATTTTATCTTAATTAATTAAGTCATTTGAATTATTTATTTGATAAATTAATTCTATCCGAATTAATTTATTTAGTAAATTATTTAAAAGATTAATTAAGTTAGAATTAATATAATTATCAAACAAGGAGGTATATTAATTTTCTCTTAATTAATTAAGTCATTTGATTTATTTATTTGATAAATTAATTCTATTCGAATTAATTTATTCAATAAATTAATTAAAAGATTAATTAAGTTGGAATTAATATAATTATAAAAAGACTTCATATTAATTCTCTTTTAATTAAATTAAATTAGTTGGCTAATTTATTTTATAAATTAATTCAATCAGAATTAATTTATTCTTTAAATTAATCAATTAATTAATTAAATCAGAATTAATATAAGTGTTTAAAGACTAAAAACAATTCTGCTCAGCGAATATGACCTAATGGAGGTCGGTATGACTTATCCTTAGGTCATACCGAAGCTACTCAGACTGATTAAGTCATACTGATCTAAGTCATTCTGATCTACTCAGACTGATTAGGTCATACCGAAGATACTCAGACTGATTAGGTCATACCGAGCAGATTAAGTCTTACCGACTTGAAGATATTTCTGAAAAGCAAATTAGGTCATACCGACAAAGTGCTTTATGTCATACCCAAAGGCTGCTCAGAAATTAGGTCATACCGACACATTATTAAGTCATACCGCCCAAGATTTAAGTCATACCTAAGGAAAATTATGTCTTGGAGCAAGTTTAAGTCATGCTGAAAGCTGATTTATTATGTCTTGAAGCAGTTTAAGTCATACCAGATCAGTACAAGACTTAAATGGCTATAAATACCTCAGCAGACACAGCAGAACAGCTCTGGAATTTTTCACTTCTCCAGCAGAACACAGCAGAGAGAGACCAAGAGAAAAATAGTTCCTTGAACCTCAAATAAATTCTTGTAAATTATTTCTAGCTTGTATTGATAAATCTAAACCACTAGAAATTGTTTACTTACACTTGTGGAACTATCTAGCGGATTAAGTTCCCTAGAATCTCTCGATCTTTTTATTACAAATATAGAAAAGTTCATGTCGAATTTTCTATAGAATTTGTAATAATAAATTTTGATCTTTTTACTTACAAATATAGAAAAATTCATGTCGAATTTTCTATAGAATTTGTAATAATTAGTTTGGTCATCAAACCTTGTAATTTGTACCCGTGTATTTAGACACACCCCATCAAGTTAATATAAATTTTATATTCAACTTGAAATATCGGTATTCGTTTTATTCCGCATCAATTTGCTCTTGATTTAATATCTTAATATTTTTAAGAAAAGTGCAAATTCGATAAAACGGTATAGTTTGTATTCAACCCCCCCTTCTACAAACTATTTTGGACCTAACAAGAAGGGTTGTTTTTACTTCAACGAGGTGTCGGTCTTGCATAACCACAACTGTTGGATTCTCCCAATGCTTGCGAAAAAGATACTGCAGGCATGTTTACTCTTGAAGACTATACAACAACCACTATATAAGTAGAATATTATGCATTGTATCTGTTATGTTGTTCTTCATTTGTAATCCTTTTAGATATTCATATTTGGAATTTGCACAAGTATGTATTCATTTAAATGAAATACAAAGGTATGTTTGTTTTGATAATATAAAGATAAAAGAAATAGCCACTATTTTGTTACTACGGTAATAAACAGGTGCAAATGGGAAGGTCACAAATATATGCATTCATTTGTGTAGAGCTTTATAAGTTTTCAGCATCTGATGTAGGCTTTTGTGTGGCTATGAAACTGAGTTCAAACTCCTGTAAGTGAGAGTCTATTCCATAATATTCTACTTGTCTAGTGGTTGGTTGTTCAAATAAATATATCTTGTACTGAGTTTCTCGGCGTTTGGGGTATTAGAAGTCTTAGTCGGGCTATGGTGCGAACCTAGCTCTTGATTTGTTTCTTACAAATAAATTGCTCAGAGTAATATCTGGACTTGTATATATCTTTTACTGCTCGTTTGACAAGATAAAGTGGTAATATAATATATTATTTAACAAATATTGAATGGGTGATAGAGTATATATTTATATGTATTTTATATGATTTTATTCCTCATATTAATTATATGTTGCATTTAATTTCATTTTTATTAAATAAATTCTAATGTTTTATTGTAGAAAGCAATAAATTCTAAACTTGGATGGATTGGAGAATAAAGAGAATAATTTGGAGATTTATTAGAGGAAATTCGAATTTGTTGGGCTGCACGTGCGAATTTCACTGTTTGGGCCATATATTGAGTTCTAAGAGTTAGTTTTGGACGATTTAACAGCCCACGTGAAGATAACAAAATTTTATTTAATTCTATAGTGGTCCAAGTATCAAATTACAACTGGAACAGCCCATAATTACTGGAAAAAAGTTAGCTACGAATTTTCCTTGCAAAATAGAATCAATTTAGGAAACGTATTTGTATTTTTTTTTAACCGTAGGAACCCGCAGCCACTACCCTTTTGGGTGGGCACTGGGACCCACGGGCTCATGCAATAGCCTGCAAACCACGTGAACCAGGTAAAATACTTTTATTAGAGACATATACATCATTAGATATTATTTATTAGGTATTACGAACGTTGATAGAGTGTATATTTATATATATTTTACATGATTATATTCCTCATATTTATCATATTTTGCATTTAATTGGATTTTTATTTAATATATTTTAATGTTTTATTGTAGGAAGGAAGGAAATCCTAAACTTGGATGGATTGGAGAATAAAGAGCTTAATTTGGAGATTTATTAGAAGAAAATTCGGATTTGGTGGGCTGCACGCGCGTACTTCACTATTTTGGCCATATCTCGAGTTGTAGAAGTCAGAATTGGGTGATTCAACAGTCCACGCGAAGATAATTAAATTATCTATCATTCTAAGACGGTCAGATGTTATATTACAACTGGAGCGGCCCAGAATTATTGAAAAAAAGTCAACTACGAATTTACCTTTGAGAAACCCAATCAATTTAGGAAACATATTTGTATTTTAATCGAAGCATTAAAATACCTCATATAATAGATATATAGACATCAGATATGAGGGGAAGATATATACATAGAGAGAGAGAGAGAGAGAGAGAAAGAGAGAGAGAAGAGCGAAACTTTTATTATTTTTATTTCTGGTCGAAGATTTAAGGTTTTCTTCTCTATTCTTGTTAATATTATGTGTTCTTATTATATTATGTGTTTTGCTAGTTTAATTATGAGTGAG
This sequence comes from Saposhnikovia divaricata, assembly GCA_036435485.1. NCBI lineage: Eukaryota > Viridiplantae > Streptophyta > Magnoliopsida > Apiales > Apiaceae > Saposhnikovia > Saposhnikovia divaricata. The sequence continues at coordinate 59,660,057 of CM071596.1, forward strand.
TAGATCTCTAATCTAGGGTTAAGTTGAGCCCTAGTTATGATTGAAATATGATTTTCCCAATTCCCCAATCTAGTTGTGTTATGTGCTCTTGCTTATTGAGTTGTGTTTAATTAAAAATAACATGTCAAACGTGATTATGTGTATTGTATTAACCTAATATCTATTTATCAACGAAAGTTGGACTTAGATGGTTCTTATTTATCCAATAATGACATGAACTTCTCCATGAAAATAGGTAGAACGGAATATTTGGAAGTTGTGTTTAATGTCTCTGAATTGCAATACCATGAAAAGGCTTGAGTGTATTTTAGAGAAGCCATTAATACTCGAGAGAGGTTATTGGTATTTTATAGGGCGCATCTTTCCTCTTGAGTAGTACATGATTAATTGGGGCGGGAAATCGTAATTGCATTGATTCATGCTAGTGGGGATACTTAATTCTAGATGTTTTTAGTTATTTGATAAATACAACACAATTTTCTTTAGAGTAATATTAGTTTAATAATCTCTCAAAATTTTATTCTGTTACTTGCTTAGTTGAATCGAGTCAAGAATAACTAGTGATTGATACATTTGTATCTGTGGGATCGACCTGTACTTCATATGTTATTTACCTTTATGTATGGTAGGCTTGTTAAAAAACATGAAATTGTGTCTAAGAATCTTACTCACAATTTGGGGGAGATTCTTAGGCTCAGTGCATGGTTGTACACCATAATAACAAGCCTACATCTTGTGACTATGTCACATTACATTATCTAGTGAATTTATCACTAGAATAGTATAGGTTCCTTGTTGTACATTGTCTTGATCTCATGATATATGTTCATTTCTAGATAGCTCAGTGTTATAATGAGCTTAGGATATTTCAAGCAACTAGTTTGTATATAGGCTACTTAATAGTCATCCTGGAAGAAGTTCAGAAGTGTCCATGCAGCAGATTAAAGTCAACAAAGCCATGAAGCAATAAGTTGCAGAAATATGCTAAGATAATGGATCGAGAAGTCCAGAATGAACTATGTATTAAAGTGTTGAAAAGCTATGTAGTGAAGTGTTGAGATCATGAAGTCCAAATGAACTAGATCGTGAAGTCTTATAAAGGCTAAATCGTGAAGTCTCCAAAAAGGCTAGATCATGAAGTCTCAAAAGGGCTAGACCGTGAAGTCTCAAAAGGTCTAGACCGTGAAGTCTCAAAAGAGCTAGATCGTGAAGTCTTAGAAGGGGTAGATCGAGAAGTCCATTTGTGCTAGATCGTGAAGTCTTCACAGATCCATATCGTAAAGTCTACATATAGCAAAGTCCAAAATGCTCTATGTCGACAAGTCAAGTAGATTGAAGATTTCAGAGATCACGATATCATAACTTACTACTGTCAAGTCAAGACAAATTTAAGGTACATCTTCAGAGATCATGGGGAACAGATACTAGAGCATCTGTTATGGTTTGTGGTCCATGGACAAATGGCAAATCTACATCAAAACTTGGAGAGAAAGGATGGAGACAAGGCAGCTAAAAAAAGGAAAAGGACAAGGCCGTTAAAAAAAGATTTCTGTGCATTTTACCAGAATGGAAAGAAAAAAGGAGCACGCAATTGCAGGCATCAATATTAAGGGTACAACTGTACATGGGAGTGTGCACCAATTTCTACTACTAACATATATATAGTGCACACCTCATTACTTAGCAGTAGGGAGATTTTTCCATTCTGAGAGTTGTGAGTCACATGTTTTAAGAGCTTATTGTGTATTCTATATTCACAAAATCTCTCTCTCTGAGAATTAGAAGCCATAAAATCAACACAACGATTTTCTGCGTGCTGTAGTATTCAAATCATTTTAATACAAAATGATTTGAAGTTTATTTTGTGTGTTCTTATTTTATTCCGCATTCCATAACACACACTATAAATATACAGCATGTGATTGTTAGTTAACATAATTTGAGTTTTAAACTTTAACTTAAGACTATACATTCACCCCCACCCCCTCAACATAGTCTACTCGAGTCACATAGTTAACAAATAAAGTTAGAGAAAACTAAGCCTCGACATTTATAATCAGTTAAATTACAAGGATCATTATATGGCTTGAAACAATATGGTCTTATATGGTACAACAGAATTAGTGAATATTTATTGAATGATGGGTATGTTAATAATCAAGTGTGTCCATGTGCGTTTATCAAAAGGTCACAAACTGGTTTTGTTATTATTGTCGTATATGTGGATGATTTGAATATTGTAGGTACTTCTGAAGATATTTCTAACACTGCTAATTATTTGAAACATGGTTTGAAATGAAAGATCTTGAAAAGACAAAATTTTGTTTAGGTATACAGGTGGAGCACTTATCTTCAGGTATATTTGTACATCATTCCACTTATACTGAAAAGGTTCTTGATCAGTTCTACATGGACAAAGCTCATCCACTAACCACACCAATGGTTGTTCGATCACTCGAAGTTAAGAAGGACCCATTCCGTCCTAGAAGGGAAGATGAAGATGCACTTGGGCCTGAAGTTCCATATCTTAGTGCAATTGAAGGTCTTATGTATCTTGCAAATAACACACGGCCTGATATTGCATTTGCTATGAATTTGTTGGTGAGATTTAGTTCTGATCCAACTAAAAGGCATTAGGATGGGATTAAACATATATCCAGATATCTTCGTGTGACAATTGATCTTGGGCTATTCTTTACAAACAGTTCACAATCGCAACTAGTTGGATATGCGGATGCTGGGTATATGTCAGATTCTCATTTTGGACGATCTCAAATAGGTTATCTATTCACATCCTGTGGCACTGTTATTTCTTGGAAATCTACAAAACAGACTGTGGCGGCAACTTCATCTAAGCACACAAAATTACGAGCAATCCATGAAGCAAGTAGGGAATGTATCTGGCTCCGATCTATGATTCAACACATTCAATAATCGTGTGGCTTATCAAGTATTTCAAACATTCCTACAGTTATGTTCGAAGATAATTCAACTTGCATTAAACAACTAAAGGAATGTTATATCAAAGGGGATCGAACAAAATACATCTTGCCAAAATTCTTCTACACTCATGAACTACAAGAGAATGATGATATTGATGCACAACAAGTTCGCTCATGTGATAATCTGACAAATATACTCACAAAGTCTCTTCCCATATCAATATTTGAAAAGCTGTGAAATAATATTGGTATGCGGAGATTGAAAAACATACTAGATCAAGAAGTCAAATTGTGAGATGTTTTTTTTTTAAACAAAAGCACTTGCATTACTCAAATCATATCAAAACGAAGTACATCACTGATGAATTCAGGGACATGCCCCTGCCATTCATGAAAACCTGACATAGAAATAGAGGCCCTAGCTAATGTATGAGCCACCACATTCGCAGATTTATAAGTAAACTGCACCCGAAAGTCATCAAGGTGCTTAAAACCTTCAACACATTCCATTATAATAGACCAAAAATTTGATCTGCCATGACCACCATTGCATGCCTCCACTACCGTTTTTGAATCAAGCTCAAAAATACACTTTTTATAGCCCAACGCCACCGTCCAATCAATCGCCTCTCGAAGACTCCTAGCTTCAGCCTCCTTGACACTCCATTCCCCTGCAATATCCATACACCTTGCCTGCAGAAAACGTCCGTCTTCATCCCTTATTACTGCTCCAGTTCCAATCTGATTAACTCCTGGAATGACTGCTGCATCAGTATTAATTTTAACCCATCCCCTGAACGGTTTCTGCCACACCCTGCTACCCATACCTTGGCCTCGATTCTTCTTACTCTCTTCCTCTTCCTGTTGTGCATTTTTCCAGTCTTCTAACAGCTTTGTTGATGTTGCCTTAGTTCCATAGACTGACATATTTATGCGATCCCATACCCATTTGTTTCTCCGGTTCCAAATATGCCAACAAAACAGCGCCACGGCTGCTGCTTGATTCTTCGTGCATTTTGTAAAAACTTTCAGGAGCACATCAAACACATTTTCATTAAGGTCGTACTGAATCAAATTCGACAAACCCACAGCCTCCCAAACTGACCTCGCAAAGACACAATCAAATAATACATGGATGCCATTTTCTTCGTAATTATGGCACCACGCACACATAGTCTGAACGTTCACATGCTTAATTTTCAAGTCCACTGCAGTAGGTAAACACAATCTACACGCACGCCATATAAAATGAACGATTTTACCTGGCAGTTTTAACGACCATAGCCTCCTCCAAAAACTTGCATTCTCCAAATTTCTCTCCCCTCGAATCTGGTTATAACAACTCTTAACACTGAACTCTCCCTTATCATCGAAAATCCAATACCACGAGTCCTCCATATCCCTCCTAGGTAAGGCAATCTTCTTGATTAAAACTCTGTCTCGCTCATTAAAGATATCTTCCAGGACCTCTTCATCCCACTGCCTCTCGCCTATTTTCATCAAACCTGCAACCTTACTCCCTGCTAACTGATCTGGCATTTCCATCGTATTCATTCCATTCTCCACTTCTGGAAGCCAAGGAACTTCCCAAACATACGTTGCTAACCCATTTCCTACCCTCCTCCTACACCCTTTTTTCACAATATCTTGGGCTGACAAAATACTACGCCACATATAGCTCGGATTCGACCCCAATTCCGCATTGAAAAAATCTGTTTTTGGAAAATATCTAGCTTTCATTATGCTTGTAACAAAAGTATTTTCTCCATTCACCAATCTCCAACCCTGTTTCGCAAGCATTGCAAGATTAAACTGCTGTAAGTCTTTATACCCCAGACCCCCACTTTCTTTAGCTTCACACATTCTTCCCCATGCCATCCATTTTATTCCCTTACTCTGATCCCCATTACCCCACCAAAACTTATTCATCTACCTCTGAATCACTTGACAAACATCCACAGGAATAGTCATTAGATTCATCCAGAAGTTTGGTAACATTTGACACGAAGTTTGCAATAGAGTATGCTTTCCTGCCTTTGAAATTTTCTTACTCTTCCAGTTGTGCAATTTTTGCTTCACTTTATCCGTCAGAAAACCAAACACTTCCTTTTTCTTCCTCCCTACCACCATTGGTATTCCCAAATAACGACCTGGTATTTCCACTTCGTTCACTTCCAACACTTCACACACTCTCCTTCTTTCTCCTTCAACTGTATTTGGACTTTTTTTCCGAGTATAAGAAATGTCGAGTATAAAAAATGATGTACATGGCCAGAATCTTGATATACAACTTATGTTCATATTAAGAAGGTTACTTTTTTTTTTTGACAAAATGCAAGTTCATTCCATTAAATTAAACAAGTCTAGCCGAGACAAACCCCCAACTGGCAATGCAATCAGGTTGATAAACAATAAAACGAGCTAAGTAAATAGCCGCATTGTTTCCAGACTGCTTAACAAACTGAATCCATAGATTCTTGAAACTAAAAAAAGTTACAATGGTATCCCGATCAATCTTACTAGCATCAGCCCTGAAATCCGTAGTAGCACAATTGACCCTCACATAAATGCAAGCCCAATGTTCCAAACCTTCAACTGAAGTTGGGGAAGCATAAATTCCCGAAACCAGAACAAATTTTAATTGTGAAAGGTGAGCTCTTGTGAATTCCACTACCATTTCAAGAATACTCCAGCTATCTATCTGCCGTAAAACAGCTATAGACCTGCCGATACCCCAGCTATCTACATGCCAAAAATCAGCTATAGACATGCCGCAAGTAGCATCGATGCAAGCTTTCAAGATTTCCCAAAGTACCAAATAAACCAATTTCAGTGGAGAACGCAACCAAACAACCCAAAATAAAATACAACCAAACATAAACCCCAAACAATTGGGGACAACAAACAACCCAAAAAGATGGGTACGGCAAAATAGATCTCACCCAAAAAAGGATTGGATCTCGATTTTATTGAAATCAAGAACTAGAAATGGAAGGAGGAATCGGAATAGGAGGATGGTTGGGGGGAGGGCTGAGATATGAAGAAAGGGACGGAAGAAAAAGAGGGATGAGGGAGGAAAGAGGAAAGAGGAGAGAGGGGGGCGGCGGGGGAGGAGGGAGAGGGGAAGGGAATCAGTCGACTCTCATTGAAAAGTTTTACATCTGTTGTAAAAAAAATAAAAAATTAAAAATTAAAAATTAAAATTAAAATTAAAATTATTAAGAAGGTTACTTAATTGTATCATTCTTGTAAATTGAGGTAAAACAGAATACAGATACAACTTTCTCTCATCTGTTATACTTATTTTGAATTATGTTTCATACACATATATTATTATTATAATTATAAAGTTAAGTCCTACAAATAACTAGAATTAAGTTTTACAATATGAACTTAAAATTAAGTGAGATTTTTTTTTTTTGAAAAAATACGATTTTTTGTAATTATGTTTTTTTCTTAATTTCTTTGTAAAAAAATATATTTTTTAAAAAAATTTTCCCAATAAAACAATTTTACAACCTAACTCTTTTTGTAAAAAAACATAGAAGGAGTTTATTTCAGTTGTTAATCGGACTAGTTTATTGCCCTTAACATGCACAGGTTACTATTTATATTTGAATATTTAATTTTACTTTAGAGATAGTATTTGTGTTTGAATAGTAGTATCTTTTAACTATAATAGATTTTTTAATAATTATTCCGTTAAAAGAAGTTTAAATAAGTAAGCAGATAGATGTGTTTGGATTAATATGTGTTTTTAGGCTCGTTAATATAAGTTTTTTATAATTAGGTCCGTCAAAATAGATTCAAAATAAATAGATCCAAGAGATGGGTTAAAATTAGAATGTTAAAAAGTGTTTTAATTAGAATAGAGTAGGTCTGTTAAAAAGGTTTTAAAATAAAGAGGTACACAAACCGTCTTAAATATCGATCTATCAAAACTTTTAATGTGTCAGAATTAATAGTAGTAATCTATAACCCGTGTAATATATGGGTCATTTTTAATATTTTATAAATTATTTATATCTATTTAAATTAATAATGTAAATAAATTACAATTTCTTATTGAAATAAAATTAAATATAATAATACTTTTTGTTTGTATTTTTAGAATTGATAATATAAATGTTTAGTTTTAATATGCTAAAAAAATATTTATTAGTTAGAGATGGTTTCCAAATCATTGATTGGTTAAATCAATTGGCTATATTGAATTTTTAAAATTTTACCTGAGAAGAATTGTTCATGCTACAATGATATCATTTATAATATTAATTATATATAATTATATTTAAGAAGAACGTTAATTCGCTAAACATAGTCAACCAAATTTAATTATCTAAAATACTGTAATGATGAAGTCCTTTGTTAAGTTGAGCAGTGTGTGCGTTGGAGTACATGATAGTGGCATGTTGCATGGTTTCTGTAAGTAGTGGGCAGCCCCATGTATAGGAAGAGGTCCAATGACCTTGATAAGACACCCCAAAACCACTCATTATTGCTTGCCTTTCTTCCTTTCTTTTCTTTTTTATCTGACCACAGCAGTGACGTACCTCGGGATATATTTGGATTTGGAGTATCTATTATTGATAGAGCTGACAATTCGTTTCGTTTCGTGTACTTCGTGTGATGTACTTTCGTGTTTCGTGTATCAAAAAGTCAAGATGAAAGCGAAACGAAATAAATTCGTGTATTCAAATTCTAAAACGAACACGAAACGAAATATTTCGTGTAAACACGAAACGAAACGAAAAGTACACGAAATATTTTGTGTACTTTCCGTTTACACGAAAACGAAACAAAAATCGTGTACTTTTCGTATACTTTTCGTGTACTTTCCGTGTATTTTCTATTTACTTTGTAAAAAGGTTAAATATGTAATATTTATAATATATATTTATATAATTTTAAATATTTATTTATTTCGTGTATTTTCGTTTCGTGTCGTGTACCCAAAGGTAAACCCAAAACCGACACTAAATTCATCCGTGTAATTTCGTGTTCGTGTACTTTCGTGTTCCCCTATATAACATCGAAGTTGCATATGAGATTGCATATGAGGTTGCATATCAACCTCATATGCAACCGAAAACTGAAAACTGGAAGTTGCAACTTATAGTTGTCATTTTCGACCAGTTTTTTGAAATATATACATATATATATATATATATATATATCAAAAAACTGGTCGAAAATGACAATTGAAAACTGATTCGTCTGCGCCCATATATAGCATCGAAGTTGTAACTTCCAGTTTTCAGTTGCAACTTTTGCAACCTCATTTGCAACTCACACGGCTGGCGCCGCCCTGAATTTACAAATGAGGTTGCAAACCGTATTTTTGAAAAAATAAAAAGTTAAAAACAAAATTGATAATATATTTGTAAAAGTAAGATTATAGAATTGAAAGAGAAAGTTAATGATAGTAAAAACGTAAAAGAAAGTTAAAAACATATATATTTTTGTAAATATCCCAATTAAATTTTATATAAAACAATCAAATTTTAATCTTCATCAACACACTAAACCGTTAGTAATTAAGACATGTATCAAAATATATTATTTGTGACCCATACAATTTTTTTTTTTAGTTTCACGCCATTTTTTATCCAGTTTTAAACCTCTCAATTCTCAAAAGAAATAAAATAAATTAAAAGAAGGTAATTAAATACTAAGCCTCATCACGATTTCTTTTGATAGAAAATATAAAACAAACTAAATCGCAACACGTAATTTAATAAATCTATACAATTATATAAAAGCCGAAATATTAAAAGTTTTGGTACCAGTTTTTTGGTACCTCATAAATTTATTTGTTTATCCTTCATTATAAAGAAAAATATATACGATAGCAATATTATTAAAACACCTAAAATAAATAATAACATAATATAATTAATAGTAATTATTTAATTGCCTTTTTCACATTAGAGATTGAATGATGGACCAATGCTAAATTTATAATAAAGAAAACTATATACGATAGCTATATTATTAAAACACCTAAAATAAATAATAACATAATTTAATTAATAGTAATTAGTCAATTGTCTTTTTCACATTATTTTTAGTTGAAAATATTACCTTTTATAAACATCAAAAAACATCAAATCTATCTATACTATCTATCTATCTATCTATATTATTATATTAATGCCGAAACATTGAAAGTTTTGGTTTTCGACTTGGTTATCTAAGTTTTGGTTTTCGGTTTGGTTATCCTAATTATTAAAATAAATAATTAAATTACAAAAACAACTCAAAAATCTAATTACTAATGTTAACGTAATTATATTCTGATTAAAATTCCTTCATCCACTTCTACTTGGATTCTTTTTTCTGCTCCAACAACTCAATTATTCATTTTTCTAAAGATTTTACTTCTAATTAAAACACTTTACCATTTAATTTTAAACTAATATTACAATAATTAATATATATATATCCAAAATATCACACCATATCTTTCCGTAATTATTTTTAGTAGTAATTTTTGTAATTAAACACATGGAGTACTTTTTAATTTAAAATTAATCTTGCGATCACTAATATACACCCAAAAATATCTCACCATATATACAAATCATTATTTTTATTAATAAATAACAATCGTTAGATCTAATAATAAGATATATTATATGATTAAATTAATTTACTAAAAATTCAAAGTTCGAACCCGACAACGACATTTTTAATTTAGAATTTTACAAAATAAAATTTAAACCATGCATTTCATTATATAAATTTATATTAAATTAAAATTAAAAAATTATTAAAATAAGGATTATATAAAAACATAATTATAATGTTAAATAAATTTTATAACCTATCAAAAGAAACCCGTGCTTCGCACGAACATTAAAAGTTTTGGTTTTCGGTTTGGTTATCCTAAGTTTTGGTTTTCGGTTTGGTTATCCTAAGTTTTGGTTTTCGGTTTGGTTATCCTAATTATTAAAATAAATAATTAAATTACAAAAACAACTCAAAAATCTAATTACTAATGTTAACGTAATTATATTCTGATTAAAATTCCTTCATCCACTTCTACTTGGACTCTTTTTTCTGCTCCAACAACTCAATTATTCATTTTTCTAAAGATTTTACTTCTAATTAAAACACTTTACCGTTTAATTTTAAACTAATATTACAATAATTAATATATATCCAAAATATCACACCATATCTTTCCGTAATTATTTTTAGTAGTAATTTTTGTAATTAAAACATGTAGTACTTTTTAATTTAAAATTAATCTTGCGATCACTAATATACACCTAAAAATATCTCACCATATATAAAAATCATTATTTTTATTAATAAATAACAATCGTGAGATCTAATAATAATATATATTATATTATTAAATTAATTTACTAAAAATTCAAAGTTCGAACCCGTCAACGACATTTTTAATTTAGAATTTTATAAAATTAAATTTAAAGCATGCATTTCATTATATAAATTTATATTAAATTAAAATTAAAAAATTATTAAAAATAAGGATTAAATAAAAACATAATTATAATGTTAAATAAATTTTATAACCTATCAAAAGAAATCCGTGCTTCGCTATTAAAGCCGAAAAAAGTTTTGGCTTTCGGTTTGTTTATCCTAAGTTTTGGTTTTTGGTTTGGTTATCCTAATTATTAAAATAAATAATTAAATTACAAAAAACTCAAAAAGCTAATTACTAATGTTAACGTAATTATATTCTGATTAAAATTCCTTCATCCACATCTACTTGGACTTTTTTTTCTGCTCCAACAACTCAATTATTCATTTTTTCTAAAGATTTTACTTCTAATTAAAACACTTTACCATTTAATTTAAAACTAATATTACAATAATTAATATATATCAAAAATATCACACCATATCTTTCCGTAATTATTTTTAGTAGTAATTTTTGTAATTAAAACATGGAGTACTTTTTAATTTAAAATTAATCTTGCGATCACTAATATACACCCAAAAATATCACACCATATATAAAAATCATTATTTTTATTAATAAATAACAATCGTTAGATCTAATAATAAGATATATTATATGATTAAATTAATTTACAAAAAATTCAAAGTTCGAACCCGTCAATGACATTTTTAATTTAGAATTTTACAAAATAAATTTTAAACCATGCATTTCATTATATAAATTTATATTAAATTAAAATTAAAAAAATTATTAAAAATAAGGATTATATAAAAACATAATTATAATGTTAAATAAATTTTATAACCTATCAAAAGAAACCCGTGCTTCGCATGTTAATTAAACCCGACCCGAATATTGACCGATCGACTAAGAAATTTATAATATTTCGATTTTAATAATATAGTACAATCTATACTATTATATAAAAACCGAAACATTAAAAATTTGGTTGGTCGGTACCTGTTGATTTTACTTATTTACCCTTACTTAACTACTAACTAATTACATAATTTCCTTTTTTCAGATTGAATATATTGCCTTTTCTATTTTTTATTAACTAATTAATTTCCCTTTTCAGGTAAAACACAATATCTTTTATATTGTATCTAACTAAAATTTCTCCTTTCTTATAAACACTACGAGCAATTTTGTTTAATAAAATAACATAATTATATTATAATTACTATTAACTAACAACTAAGGCTGATTAATTTTCTTATAGTGTCTTTAGACCGTAAATCGTGATAGATGCGGTCTAGAAACCAACTATAATTAAATCACAGGTTCTGAATAGTGATACTGGAATTGCTCCTTCGGTGATTGACATTACTAAAAATTGAAGACCAAATTCAGTGGAAGTATGTATAGCGGTAGTTATTTTGAAGATTGGATTCAGTGGGAATTTGTATCAGTGATAATTTAGTGGGAATTATATCAGTGATTGTATCATGTCTGGCCTACGGCTTATTCTAATAAAAAATTTGCCTTATCAAAAAAAAAAACTAATCAATTACCTTTTTCAGCCAAAACATGTTACCTTTTCTCTATTCAATAACTAAAATATCTTTTTTTTCAAATATATCACGGGTGATTCTATTTAATAAAATAATAATATTATAATACTAATAATTACCGTTTCAGCTAAAACTTACCATCTTTTCCATATTATAATATTATAATATTATAATAATAATACTAATAATACTAATAATATTATAAGATTATAATAATAATACTAATAATTACCTTTTTCAGCTAAAACTTATCATCTTTTCCATATTTCATAATTAAAATTCCCCCTATCTAGAAATATCACGAGCAACATTAATTTCTCACTATCTAAAGACACTACGAACAATTTAATTTAGTAAAATAACATAAATTAAATTATAATTACTATAAACTAATCAATTACCTTTTTCACCTAAAATATGTCATCTTTTTAATCTTCACGTTACCTTTTCTATTTTCTCTAACTAAAATCTATCTTTTTTCAATTATATCACGGGCGGTTCTATTTAATAAAATAAAATAATAATATTATAATGTTAATAATTAACCGATTAAGTTTCAGCTAAAATGTATCATCTTTTCTATATTTTCTAATTAAAATATCTCTTTTCTTAAAAATATCACGGGCAACACTAATTTTTCCTTTTCTTAAAACTTTACTACCAATTTTATTTAGTAAAATAACATAATTGAATTATAATTACTATAAACTAATCAATTACCCTTTTCACCTAAATCATGTTTCCTTTTTAGTTTTCTCTAACTAACATCACTTTTTTCAGTTAAATCACGGCATTCTATTTAATAAAATTAAATTATAATTTTATAAGTATTTATAATTAATCGATTACCTTTGAACTAAGATGTATCATCTTTTCAATATTCTCTAACTAAAATCCCTCTTTTCAGAAATATAACGGATAACATTTATATAATTATTATCAAATCATATCATTTAAAAATTTAAACCTCCAAAATTCATATTTTAAAAAAAGTAAATCGAATTAATAAAACAAATCATATAATATTAAAAGAAATACGTGCATCGCACGGGTTTTAAACTAGTACTATATTATAAAAACGAAATATTAAAAGTTTTGGTACGGTACTTACCTTATTTAAATAATAACTAACCTATTACCCTTTTCACCTATTACATTTTCTAACTTTTCTAACTAAAATCTTTTCTTTCCAAAAATATGGTCGCTCTAATTAATAAAATAAACTAATAATATTATAATTAGTAATAACTAACTGATTACCTTTTCTAGCTAAAAGGTAATATCTTTTCTATATTTATAACTAAAATATTTCATTTTCTCCTAAATAATGACTAACCAGTTATCTTTTTCAGCTATAACCTTTTTAACTTAACTAAAATCTCTTCTTTCCAAATATATGATCGTTCTAATAATAAACTAATAATATTATAATTACTAATAACTAACAGATTACCTTTTCCAGCTAAAAGGTAATATATTTTCTATATTTTTTAATTGAAGTATCTCATTTTCAAACTTGATTTTTTTTACTTAATTATGCTTACTTAGATATTTATTATTGTAAAAGCATGCAATTCTATTTTATAAAATAAAATAACGAAATTATAGTTCCTAATAACTAACCAATTACCATTTTCAACTAAAAAAAATTATCTTTTTTAACTTTTCTGACTAGAACCTCTTCTTTCCAAAAATATCACGGGTCATTTATTTGATGAAATAAACTAATAAAATTATTATTACCATTAACTAATTGATTATCTTTTCAGCTAAAACGTAATATCTTTTCTATCTTAGCTAACTAAAATATCTCATTTTTGGTACCTGTTTTTTGGACAAAACATTAAAAACTTTTGTATACGGTATGATATTTACCTTATTTAATTGTTTTATTTTATTACCCTTGAATCTTTTACTTAATAATAAAAAAACAAAACACAATCTTTTCTCAAAATATTACACGCATCTCTTTCCAACACTTCTCCTAAATAACTAACCAATTAACTTTTTCAATTATTACCTCATCTAACTTTTCTTACTAAAATCTCTTCTTCTCAATCTCTTCTTTCCAAAAATATGGTTGTTCTAATTAATGAAATAAACTAATTATATCCTTATATATAATAAGCGTAAGAGGAATCTTATCCATAATTTTGGTTTGGTCATTGTACCGCCAAAATAATCTTAACCATCGAATATAATATTTTTAAAAATAGACGATCAAAATGATATCATATTAAAAAGAAAATTATAATCTAAAAAGGATATAATTAAAAAGGTTGTATTAGAATTGAATTTTAAAAAGAAGTTATAATCTGAAAAGGATATAAAAGATTGTATTAGAACTAAATTTTATTTATTTATTTATTAATATTAAAAAAGGTTCATATTTACTATTTAGGCTCTATCTCGAGATATAGAAATCAGATTTGGATGATTTTACAGTCCACGTGAAACTCATAAAATTATCTTTAATTTAGCGATGATTTAACAATTATTATCCAAATGAAAACACTCAGAATCTCAAGAGAAAATATAATTACGAATTTTTACATTAATCCTATTTAGTGTATAATACCTACATTATAATCCTATTCAATATAGAAAACCTAATTACATAAGATTTAAATCATTGACAAGCACTTTTTCGTATTTCGATATAAATACACTTTTTAGTTTACATGTTAAAATATTAAATATTTTTTATGCTAGATCCAACGTTTTTTATCTATTTATTTTAAGATCTAACAATTCTTATTTTTTTTTTATCATACTGTGGACCAGACTACCGACTACCAAAGTTTTGGACAAAATCCCTCCTACACTTATTATTAAAACTGTATTTGGTTGTTATTACAACTATCTTCAAATGATAAAAAGGTTATTTTAATAATCAAAACAAAATATAAGTAGATTTCCTAAATATAATAGAATTTTCAATATAAAAAATCGTCAATGTCATCTCTCTTTTGTTTCTTGGTAGTTTTAATTGTAGAAAATTGTTAAATCATCACTAAATTAAAGATTATTTTGTTAATTTCATGTAGGCTGTAAAATCATCCAAACCAAATTTTAAGAATTCAAGATAAAACATATAATAAATTGAACGTGTAAAATCTTATATATATGTATATATATATATATATATATATATATATATATATATATATATATATATATATATATATCAATTTCATAACAACAATTTGATATGTAAACTAATAACAAATAAATAATAAAAAATATTATAATAAATATTAGAAAAAGAGTCGTGCGTTGCACGGATTATAAGCTAGTAATATTATAATTACTAATAACTAATTGATTACCTTTTCCAGCTGAAATTAACGTAATATCTTTTATAAATTTTCTAACTAAAATATCTCATTTCTCTCGTAAATAATAACTAACCAATTACATTTTTCAACTATTACCTTTTCTAACTAAAATATCATCTTTCCAAAAATATGATTGTTCTAATTAATGAAATAAACTAATTTATCTATACTTACTCTATTATAAAAGATAAAATATTAAAAATTTTGGGATATTTACCTTATTTAGTTATTTTACTTTATTACTGTACAATATATTATAAAGACGATATAAACGATGAAACAAAAACAATACACAATCTTTTTTCCCAAAATAAGGTGCTATGCGAGTTGCATTGATTTCTAAATTTCCATTCATCTTATCATCCCCGAGTACATATATACAAATTATAGCATATTAAATACTAGATTAACTAATAAATTTCATTTTTCAGATTAAGCATATTACTTTTTCTATCTTTTTAATCACTAATCATTTTCTTTTTTAGATAAAACACAATATTTTTTATATTTTATCTAACTAAAATTTCTCGTTTCTAATAGCACTACGGCCAATTCCATTTAATTAAATAAATTATTTATATTATAATTACTATTAACTAATCAATTTTCTTTTTCATCTAAAACATGTTACCTTTTCTATGTTATTTAACTAAAACCTCCCTATTTCCAATTATATCACGGACGATTTTATTTAATAAAACAATATATAATATAATTATTAATAATTTACCGATTACCTTTTTTAGCTAAAACATATCATATTTTCTATATTTTCTAACTAAAATTCCCCCTTTTCTTAAAATATCACGAACAATATTTATATAACTATTATCAAATCGTACCATTTCAAAATTTAAATCTACAAAATTCATGTCCTAAAAAATTCAATTCAAATTTTTAAAAAATATATTAAAAGAAACCCGTGCATTGCACGGGTTTTAATCTAGTAATAATATATAAACAAGCCAAAAGATGGTTTTCATGTACAATATCAGTAGACAACTTGCTCGTATGTGCAATCTGCAATTCAGCATGTTTTCATTGTACTAGGCGTTTTTACATTTACAGATATTTTAGTCCGACTTCTCTCACCTGAGCATGGCCAAAAAATCAAGAATGGAACTCTGTGCCTCTTATCTCTAGGAAGAATATGGAAAGATTTTAAGACCAACTATGTTCCCTCTGAATCATGGATTGAAGAGCTTCCTAAAAGGTCCATCCTTTCGGTCTTTTGCAGCCTCCGTCAAAGCAAGAAACCTCTTAAATCCTGTGGTTGCCGCACCTCTTCCCAGTGCAGCTGCTCTCGTCAAGACATCCTCTCTCGAAGCTGTTGCTATAATTCCAGAAGAAGTTGAAGCAATCGAGGCAGGAGGTGAAGGAAGGCTGGTGACAGCTGGAATGATTGATGGAGTGGCAGGAGGTGGAGGCTGAGTAATTACAGGCCCACGTTTGTTAATATCATCTAATATGTTTTGCTGATCAGCCTTTTTCAAACCCTGCATGAGTGAAATTTACAAGAAAAAAAAATCACAAAAACAGTACACACATGACATCAGAGTAAAAATGTTTCGATTTTGAAATATCAGAATTAAAAAGCCATAATGGAAGTAGGGCTGGCTTTTTCACTGTAGAATAAAATTAAACAAAGTGGTTCTCAAGTATGTGGAAGATCAATTTTTGTTAATAAAATATATAAAAGAGAGCATAGTATAGCAAAAACCACGGATACCTTAAGATCTAATATACGTTGAAACTCCAAAGGTGTACCCTCTGGTAGCAGTGCACGATAGGTATCTGCCACCGAATCAACTGGGGACAGTATAACCTGTCAAAGCAAAGACAAACGAGTAAGTTACTATCACTTTCTCCAAGGAAAAAACTAAAATGCCTAAGCTGCATACTGACCTTCAGCAATGCCTCTGCTTTGCTCATCTCACGACTAATATATTTTGTATAGCTAGCAGCTCCTGATGTCTGTTATAAGAGGATAACATGAATTTATAAACTACCCAAGTGCACACACATTAATTGGCAAATGAAAAAAACAAAGGCTGTTAAAGGAGCAGCTATACACACTGGATATACATCAACTAAACAATTTCAATAGGAAAAATGATAAAAACATATATAGCAACAAGAAACCAGGATAACCCTGCAATTAAAACCCAAAGAATGTATACACTGTACCATTAAAATAGGTAAACTTGTAACCTTATAGGTTCTGTTCCCTGTGATCTTGCCCAGAACCACAAGGTCCAGCTTGTGAAAAAGCCATTGTATTTTAATTTACTAAGCTTTCTGCTAAAAGTATAATCCTGCACTACTTTTAGTCTTGTAGGGGGCGAAGCCCCAGAGTCGACAACTCAACTGTCATGATCAGGGATGAACATGAAGGAATACGATACAATTTTTTGTGCGGATTAAGCCCTAATAGTAAACACGGGCTTACTAAGCATATGTAGATCTGGAAGAAACAACAAATATCATTAAGTTGAGACATATATCTGCAAGGCTATCCAAGTCCCAATTTTATACATACAATGTTGCCAAGTCGGGCTATATTATACTCAGATAAACAGAACAATAAAGATCACACTCATTCTTAAAGACATATATAATTCTCTATATGCTATCTCACCTGTCTTGCAAGGGAGGGAATATCTAGAAGAATAGTCTTCACAGCCTGTGTATCTAACAACATCTGCAAAAAAAAAAAACAAAGAAAATTTCACACGGTAAGTGCAGCTCAACCCATCCTGGTGGATCAAACCACCATAATTAGCATAGCACTAGTTAACAATACGGATAAATAATCATTTCACGAAATTAAAAATATAAACAGCTAGCAGACGTCTCTGTAATTTTTTTTTAACAAGGAAAAGGAGTGATCTTGGTCAAGACCTGCTGCGCCCCAGTTTCTGATATTTGTTTGCACTTAAAAATATTCTGGTAGAAGTGTGGACCAAGACAAGATGCAAGCTGCAATATTAATGAAAAAAATTAGTACACTGAACACACCAAAAAAAAAAAAAAAAGTAACAATCAATAGTCACTGAGTAATCAAGAATGGATGATAAGTTGATAACACATAGGATTTTTAAGTTGGAATTGAAAAATAAAATATATCTAAGTTGGCTTTTAAACACAATTATCTGACAATAATACAAATTAACGTAAAAGCAATACGTGAAAGCATTGAATAAAAATCACATGAAGTTTCGCAATCACCTTGTCCAAGAAAAACTGGAAATAAATGGGAGAAAGTAGGCTTCCGAGTGCAGGAATACTACTCGAAAGGATCAAATTTATTCCATTTACATACCTGAATGAAAATGAACAAACTAATTTAGTTATTCAACTATGTAGTTAATCTGTTAATTCAGCCATCAAAAATACAACTTACTCTGATTGGTCACCAACACTTTCAAGTGTCGCCCACGGCACACGGGTCATTGCAGCCATTTCAGTATCAAACTTAGATTCGAGGCCATGTACTAATGTCACCAGAGCTTTCGTTATAACGGCGGAGAATTCATCCTTCACAAATGCATGTCATTTATTAAACTTGCAGGAAACAGAAATATAACACAGAACACAAGCAAGAAACTGTTTCAACCTGCACATCGGACATATCCACTGCATCAGTCAATTGAGAATCAATTATTTTAGCCACATTCTCTGCCAACTCCCCGGCCTGTGAAGACATAGTAAATTTCAGTTATTACAGTGGATATTTTGAAGTATCAAAAGCATAGATAAAAGGCACGGAGATAACACTACAATTACATCTAGCTACCGAGAAGTCACCGCCTGCTGAGTGAAGCTTATGCATCATAAATAAATATCAGTAAAATGTGTAGCAGTAGTACTTCAATACAAAATATTTTTACGTCAATGCAATTTTTAGTTTTTAGTTAACCTCTCTTATTTTTGAGTATTAATATATTTCAGGTATATGATGTTCAAAGTAATAATCGCTACCTACCTTAGGTGAGTACGTACTTAGGAGCATTAACCCCTTTACGAAAAACAAGAGTGTCTTCATATCAAAATTGATTTGTTAATACAAGATTTACACATGATGGGTATAGATGGTTTGTTGTCTTTGTTGATTGTTATTCTAAGCTTACTTGGGTATATCTCCTTAAGCACAAAAATGAAGTTTTCGAGTGTTTCAAGTCTTTTCACCACATGGTACAAACACAGTTTAATGCATCTGTTAAAATCCTTCGGAGTGATAACGGTACTGAATATGGTGGTCCATTTATATCTTATTTGGATACATGTGGTATAATTCATCAAACTTCGTGTGTCAAAACTTCCCAACAAAATGGGGTAGCCGAAAGGAAAATTGGTCAAATACAGCAGGTTGCTCGATAGCTTATGTTAACAATGCATGTTCCCAAATACCTTTGGGGAGAGGCAGTCATGACTGCGGCATATCTTATAAACCGTCTTCCTTCTAGTGTCCTCAAATTCAAAACACCGTTGTCCTGTGTTCCTGCGCCTTCTTCTCATCCACTACCCCTTCGAGTATTTGGGAGTGTATGTTTTGTTCATAATCATGCTGCCTCTCGGGATAAACTTGATTCTCGGGCACTCCGCTGTGTTTTCATTGGGTATTCCCCAACTTAGAAAGGGTATAAATATTATCATCCTTCCTCAAAACGCATATTTGTCAGTTATGATGTTACTTTCTGGGAAACCATTTCTTATTTCTCTCCAGGTTCCTCCTCCTTGCTTCAGGGGGAGATAAATCGACACAGTCTTGATAATAAAGCAATGGATGAGTCACAGTCCGAGTCACAATCACTTCCATACATACCTATTCCAAACACTAGCTCAAACAGGTCATCCATTCCTCCACATACAAGTAATGAGTCAGATGATCTGAATAGGTTGGATATGCCAGACTTGATTACATATTCAAGGCGGAAAAGAAATGATATCACCACTTTACCGCATCCAGAGACCTCTGACCTCGAGACAGATCCTACATCTCCTGTGTTTGAGCCAGAAACTGGAAATACTCTTGATCCTACTTTAGATCTTCCTATTGCTATAAGAAAGGGTGTACGTTCTTGCACTAACCATCCTATCTCGAACTTTGTTTCTTATAATGCATTATCACCTTCTTCACTTGCTTTTGTGTCATCTTTGTCTAGTGTTTCTATTCCACATACTTGGCAGGATGCCTTATGTGAACCTAAATGGAAAGATGCCATGATAGAGGAAATGAATGCATTAAAACATAATGGCACTTGGGAGTTAACTCATCTTCCTGCTGGAAGGAAGGTAGTAGGATGCAAATGGGTGTTCACTGTGAAACAGAAACCTAATGGGCTGATTGATAGGTACAAAGCAAGACTTGTGGCAAAAGGGTATACTCAAACTTACGGGATTGATTATCAGGAAACTTTTGCTCCAGTAGCAAAGATGTCTTCTATTCGAATCTTAATATCAATTGCAGCAAATCTTGGATGGGAACTTCAGCAATTGGATGTAAAAAATGCATTCTTACATGGAGACCTGAAAGAAGAAGTCTACATGGATATTCCACCAGGTTTTTCTACAACTGCAACCATTGGAAAAATATGCAAACTAAAGAAGACTATTTACGGGTTGAAACAGTCTCCAAGAGATTGGTTTGGCAAATTCCAGAGGGCAATGATTAAATTTGACTACAAACAGAGCAACTCGGATAACACCATGTTTGTAAAAAGACGAGATGAAAAAATCACAGTGTTAGATCGTTTATGTCGATGATATTGTGATCACGGGCAACGACACATGTGAGATTACTAATGTTAAACGCAAGCTTGCCTCTGAATTCGAGATGAAGGACTTAGGAAAACTACGGTATTTCCTTGGCATTGAGGTCTCTAGAAGTCCGGGTGGTATCTTCCTCTCACAACGGAAGTATATCCTTGATCTTCTGAATGAAACATGGATGTTGGGATGTAGACCTGCAGATTCTCCAATAGAAGCAAATCATAAGCTATGTGGAGATGCTGGTGAAATTGTCAATAAATCTCAATATCAAAGGTTAGTTGGTCGACTAATCTACCTTGCACATACAAGGCCAAACATAGCATATGCAGTGGGAATTGTTAGCAGGTACATGCATGATCCTCGCCAACCTCATTTGGATGCAGTTTATATGATATTAAGGTATCTCAAAGCTGCTCCTGGAAAAGGAGTATTGTTTACTAAAAACAATCATCTCGGGGTTGAAAGCTATACAGAAGCAGATTGGGCCGGATGTCAAGGCGATAGACGTTCGACTTCAGGATATTGTACATTTATTGGTGGCAATTTGGTCACTTGGCGAAGCAAGAAACAACCCGTAGTTGCCTTATCCAGTGCTGAGGCAGAATATAGAGTTATGGCTAAAGGTGTACGTGAATTGCTGTGGATAAGATTGTTTCTAGAAGAATTGGGACTTGCATCCACAACTCCAATGAAGCTGCATTGTGATAACAAAGCTGCTATTGCTATTGCACATGATCCAGTTCAACATGATCGAACCAAACATATCGAAATTGATCGACACTTCATAAAAGAGAAGATCAATAATAATACCATTGGTATTCACTTTGTAAGATCGGAGGACCAGTTAGCTGACATATTTACCAAAGGTTTAAATCGAAAGATGCTTCATCCACTTGTTGGAAAGTTGGGCATGAGTGATATATATGCATCAACTTGAGGGGGAGTGTCAAAGAGGTGGTTAGAAGATAGTCAGAGGATCCACAGTAACATTTAGTCAGAGGTTCTACAGTAAAACATGATGTAATCAGTTACGTAGAATGAGTCTATTTAGGCTTATAAATAGGACCTAGAAACTCTTGTAATTCATATAGGAATAAACAATCTCTACATAAAAAAAAATGTTAGAATATAGGATATATGGTGAGATTATAAAGAGAGAAGAGAGAAATCAGTTGGGGTAGAAGAGAATTGTATTCATACTTCTCCAAGTATTACAAATGAGGTAATTGCCTCTTATATAGAACTATATTTTAACACTATTTCAACAACCCCCAACAACCATCTACTATTACAACAACCCCTAAGATGTCATGCATGATGTCATACCCCTAACAACTCTTTGACACATCAGTATCAGAACAAATGCATATTTACGAGGATTAAAAATTAAATTATATCTAAAGGTAAAGACTTTCAATTAATGATCTTTCACTTAACCAGTACAGATGAGACAGGTTATGTCTAACTACAGTCTTCAAAAATCTGGGTGACAGTTTACTGCCTCAATTTGATAACAATCTTAAGCATAGCTAGTGTGTCACTAAACTGAAAAGCTTCAAAGTTCTACCTTAATAGAAATTAGGTTTCTTTTTGTGTCTGAAACAAGGCTCTTTTTTGGGTAAACACTGGAGAAATAAAATCCATATAATTCATTTGATCCCTATGGCTATGGCATACAGATGTACATGTACTTTGCAATAATGACAAGGCTGACTAGACAAAACTCAATTCCCCTCCGCCGCCGGGGTTAGCCTAGAGATTTTAGAAAAGTCAAATTTGTTTTTGGTTTGAGCAAACAATACCAATTGTTTCTCGAACATGAAGGTGGTAAACTTTTGAAAGTGATTCTTGATTTTATCTGGACTCATGTTGTAGTAGCTCCGAACACTTCAGCATTATCTATATAACTAGAACTTGTTAGGGTTCTTAGACTACTGAGAAGAGAGGAAAATATAGAGAACAAGGAGAACAATATTAAGATGCATACTTGATGTATTATTCAAATTAACCAACGTGTGGTTTTAAACATAAAATAACAAACTAAACTCCTAAAACCTAGCATCTATCTTATCTATTAGTAATTTAAAAAACACCTAACAAACTAATTAACAATATTCAAAAACAATCTAAACAATTTTGAATTATTCTCAACAGAACTGATTACTATCACTTTCACTTGGTAGAGTTTAGCTAAAACACGTCACGGGGAGTTCTTGAAGTTGACCTCTGTGACCATGTTACCTGTTCCATGTTTCAAATAGGACCTAAACAGTAATCACTACGAATTGAAGATTTAATATTACAATAAAAGTTACATCACTGCTTAGCACAGAACAACAACAAAAGTAAAGTGTAGCAAGCAAGAATTAGTGCCTAACAGTAAGAAAAAATGTGGTACTAAGAACTTCTATGACAATAGAAACTAATTCGTCAGCAGTGCAGATATCAAAAGAAGAAACCAGTATCCACTATACATGTACACATGCATGAAACTAAACTGACCGTTTTATGGCAATATTCAGCCGTATTTACGATATAACATATGACCCTTTCGTCCTTATCAGATGTCTGCAAGGAATAGTTGGTTAACAAAGTCAGAAGCATCAATAGATGTAAAGTAAATATATAAGGAATTTTCTGCACGATGCGACAGCCAGAAAGATGGTTCATACCTTAATTTGACCATCCATGCCCGTTGCAGCAGCAACAATTCCTGTACCACCTTTAGGCAATCGTGTAAACAGTTTTGTAGCATATGCTTTGAGGATTCTTTGAAACACCTAATTAAAACGCCCACAAGATATTAAATTTAACAAAACTCACTGTACTGGCTTAATATAAATTCAAACCAAAAACGATAGAGGACCTGGAAGTCTTTGACATCCAATAGGTTATTGGCCTCAGCAAAAGCCAATGCCATGCTAAAATTCAATTGCAAATTAACTCATTCTTAAACTAAATATCTTCACATCTAAGTCTTGGGAAACTTAAATACAATTGCTAGCTTTCATGCTAAACTTTCCGTAATCTTTATGTGATTATTAACCCTTTTATTGTCACATTAGTCAACCGTGTGTTTATTTTGGTCAAAAAAATTAACACAATCTGATAGTTACTCTATAGTTGAATATATTTTAGAAGGGACCCAAAAGATACAATTAATGATTTTACAAGGTAAGCTTCTATTAATGACAATTATGCAACAACCTGTTCCATTCACTTTTCTGAATGCACGTTATCCAAACAAAAGCAAGAGATAAGTTTCAAGTCGAACCTTGAACAAATTGAGTAAAGTCTGGCTCTTTGTTAAAGCACTGCATCTTTTTAAGCTTCTCCTGATAATCAAGAAGACCTTCATAAAGTAGCAAACAGGGAGTAAGTTGATGTACAATTTTTGGATTAGAATAGAGACAACCCAATTGAAAACTAAATATATAATTATGGCTGCTTTGAAAAAATTGAAATTTCTTGGTATAAATAGTGGAATAAAAAACAGTTATAGTATATGGCACATAGATAGAAATTGTTCAGCTGGGTTATCAAGTAAGCTTGTAAGTGAAAAACACTAGGTATGTCTACTTCAATCTGGGTTCTTGAGAAACCTAGAAGCATATAATCTATCTATCCTCTTGAAAATATCACCACAAGAAGTTCTAAAAATGAAACTCTTCTTGATAGATAAGTTGTTCAGATAGTCGAATATAACATACACTAACAAAAGGGATCTAGAAGTCTACAAGATTGTTTGTTAGAGTATAGGATATATGGTGAGATTATAAAGAGAGAAGAGAAATCAATTGGGGTAGAAGAGAATTGTATTCATACTTCTCCAAGTATTACAAATGAGGTAATTGCCTCTTATATAGAGCTATACTTTAACACTATTTCAACAACCCCCAACAACCATCTACTATTACAACAACCCCTAAGATGTCATGCATGATGTCATACCCCCAACAACTCTTTGACACGCCCCCTCACTCGAAATCCCATCTTGGGATAAAAAAAACCTATCTTGGGATTGAAGAGTGGAACACTTAGAAGCACTTGTGCATAACCTAAGCTTCCAACTAGACCCATCTCTAGGATTGTAATTGAGATTTTTGGGAATACCGGGACTCGACTTACGACCACGTATTACATTTTAGGCAATGTCAAAAAATATTGAAAGTGCCGCACATGCATATTTTAGGCAGTGAACTGTGTTGTTTGAAATGCAACTACTTCTGCTGTTTTGTCGTCATGGCCACCAATCAGCCCTTGAACTGATTAGAAGTTTCAACAGAATCTGACCAGAGCTGAACCACACGCCAACCAGTCGTGTTTTCTGGCTGTTCTTGTACTGGTTGTTTTCTGGTTGTTCTTGTACTGGTAGTTTTCTGGCTATTCTTGTACTGGTAGGGGTCGCCTGGTTGTTCTCTGGAATGTGTTGATGAAACTGAAGAAAATAGGCAGCCTGTGTTTCCCTTGAAAAACAACAAAGCTTCAACTGAAATGCTCTCAATCTCTCTATAGATCGACTTGCTTTGATACCATGTTAGAGTATAGGATATATGGTGAGATTATAAAGAGAGAAGAGAAATCAATTGGGGTAGAAGAGAATTGTATTCATACTATTACTTTAACACTATTTCAACAACCCCCAACAACCATCTACTATTACAACAACCCCTAAGATGTCATGCATGATGTCATACCCCCAACAACTCTTTGACATTGTTTCATATAATTATCTGGAATTATCCACCCCAAACAAGTGGAAAGCATATATTACTATGCCCATGCATCCTTTAAAAGTCTTTAAGCCCTGGATTAAAGTGGAACGAAATGTGACTTCCTGTGTAGAAAACTCTATAAAAACACATTTTATCGACTCCGAAATACAATGGAAGCTCCAAGCAAAAGGAATTTTAGCAGTAATTGACAAACAACTCGCAAATGCATTCTACATGATAAGGAAAAATAGATATCCCAATTGCAAGTATAAATCTACCTGCATGCTACTGGATAGAATATTAGTCTGACTTCCCTCCTCAATTTCCCATGTTTCATCCTGTTGCATTAAAGAGAATACAAATTACTAGCTAATCTAAGATAAGATCAACCACTAGAACAATAAATATAATTAATAAAACACACCTGAACAAGTTTCTCTAGATGCTCCATAAGAGTCTTCTCTTCCAATTCGACATATACTGTCATGTGTGGTTCAAAGCAAGATGAAATGATACCTTGAAAATTGAACTGCAATACAAATACACCACAATACAATGTTCAGCATCAACCCAAAATAAATGCAGTCGCTAAAAAAGACTTAGCCCGCGAGTCATGAGGGAGCAAAACCATAGCTGGACAATTGTTTTATCATACAAGTGTAGTACTAACAAGCATCATAGGGTGCAGGACTTGCCAACAACTCAAAGGAAAAGGTTACGAAATGTCCGGACCATGGAAACGCGTACCCAGTCCTTATATCAAGATGAAAAATTCATCAGGAAAGAAAATATTTTATTACGTCATGAACTTATCCTAGAAGTTCATAAAATATAAAGGAGCCTTAAACTTTCCAAATGCCTCATTGTTAGTCGATCACTAGACAAGGGCTCCAACTGAAGCAAGGCACTTCCTTGCTCAAAATTTCTCACTACAGGCATATAGGTGCTTTGAATCATTAGTGTTCATTTCATTCTTGAGAACGTATCATTCTATTGTGACATCTCCACAATCCAGTGGAAGTTAGCTTACAACTTACCCTAATTGAACATTCACATCTATTTCCATCCTAGATGTCTATGCGCCTCAAGACTGTGATCTTATATTCCAACGACGACTATAGTTGTGATAGAAAATATGCAAGAATTCTAAGCTTACTGTGACCTCTTTCATCTTAGATGATTCATATTATATGAACTCTTGTACACCCATGATCCAGTGCAATCAATAAATATCATTAACATAAGGTGTGCAGTACATGTAGCCCCTTTTAGGAGCTTGTTTATAATTCTTATAATTGCGTGCAATATTACTTGCAAAGTAGATAGAACTACGGGTCACATAATAATAGTGTGTCATCCCATACTAGCAAACGAAGGATAGCAATTAGTTCATTTTTACTCTCAAATAGTTTATTTTGAAGTATGAAAATTTTAAGCTCTCAAGGATAAAAATTTCAGATATCACCTGCTTACAGCCAACACTACCAATTATTAAATTAAGCATCAATAAGTCTACCACTAGCATTAACGTAATGCCTGCAGAAAACAAGAACTTACCCCAGCTCCAGGCACTGACAAATCTTTCTGTCCATCTTTCTCCTGACAATATAACACCAAGAGGCACTTGTTAGATTATCTAAAAGTACGCAAGGACTTTAGTTTCAGTACAAAGAACCTAAAGGACAGAGGACTAGTGCCATGAGTAAAGCGATCAACTAGTGATAAATACGTAATTTGCGCTTACATCATGACTAGCAAGCTTCTTCTCATACTTTTTTCGAATATCTAACACAGTTTGAGCGGTATTTTCTCCGCTATCTGTCTCCCCATTGTCACTCCCAATATCTTTACTTTGGCTGCCACCACCGAATTTGTCTGCTAATTCATCCTCAAATTCTTTGGTCCGTTGTAGTGCCTTCAAATTTTTATTAAGTATGAAATTTTCAGTCAGCATCAGAAATAGCATGCAGATGATAGAATGACCAGGAGACAAAGGATAAGCAGTTGTCAATCCCAAACAATCTTGCAAAAATGAACACCTCTGATATTTGTGTCCATATGCATTCACAGAAAGCTTAACTATTAACGAATCAAATACAACATCAGGTGCCCCGGACTAAGTTTCCAATCAAAAACAAAAGAACACAACATGTACTTGGCATGGAATAGAACTTACAAGCAACAAATTTCCAACATCGGGCTTTTCTTTCATATTACTAAAGATATCTTCGAGTTGTGCCCTGATAATAACCAACAAAATGTCACCAGTCAAGTACAAAATTATTTTACACAAATAAATAGCATAATTGAAAGTTGGAACCAGTCCAAGTTTTGTAAAACTGTCCTCATACTACTAAATTCATGCAAGCAAGTACCTGACATGCACTTTGTTAAAGGCAAGACATAATGCCAATCATGACTATATTTGTTTATAAGGTATGCAAGAGAAATTGGTACTTAACCTTGTCAGCTTGCAGAACTGAATACAGAGCAAATACTCGACGTGCCATGAAGGAGGAAAGATTTTCCATATCTCTTCATTCGTTCTTAAACGACGTTTTATCCAAGCATATCTTCTTTCAGTTTTATCCAACTTGGCTAATTCTGTATAATTGTAGTTTTGATCAATTTCAGAAGGAATATCACACCACAGAACGGTTTCCAATTGATAAAATTATATAACAACTGTATTTAAATTGGGCTGACCAGCTCCTTCAAAGATCTGCCGATATGAAGTAAGCTCACGGCTACAAAAGTTTTTAACCAGATCTTCTCTTACTGATGGCTCCAGAGCATCAACAACCAAACAAGCATCTGATAACTGCTGCAGCAAATTAGTTTCTTCGGTTTCTTTTCCTGTGCCTAAGCTGCAAACAAACAGAAAATAAGACAACCATACAACAGGAAACAGGCAACATGAGATTCTCATGGGGACCAATAGGAGACCCATTCAATCTAACAAAAGCTACAAAAATTGGCTAATCGATTTTAAAAAGGTAAAAGAAAACTGTAGTAAAATACACATCTGGAGTCCTGGTTCAAACATCCAGAAGCCATCCTAATAACTCCCAACTATTTAGTTAAATTTTAAAATAAGATTGAGCGAGATAGTGTTAATATTTTCTCCGTGATAATATGTTCAAAGCAGGCCTATTCAATACAACAGAATGACGGTGCTTCTTTTGTAATCCGTAAACAATATCGTTGGAAGAAATACAGGTTAAAATGACTACAAAAATTTCTGAAATTTAATGAAAATTGTAGCTGGTTGTCACAGACACTGATGCAGAAGAGTATGACAATCGATTTTGTACAAGCAAAATATATACAAACTGGAAAAAAGAATTAGAAGATGCTTGAGCCTTTTACACTATATTGCCTGTTTTTCCCATCTACTATAGTTTCTCTAACATAATTATGGCAGCTAAATATTGCCAACTCTGGTCAAAGCTATGAGGAGTAGCGAGAAACATTCTTCTAAGGATAACAAGCAGCGAAGCATGAGCTAATGTTAAGAAGCCTTCTCCAAACACCATTATTTGATTCGTAAAAATATAAATGTTGAACTTACTAAGAGCTCCACATCATTTATGGATTACTCCAAGTTTATATATATATATATAAACGAAGAAGCATGTCTTTAATTCTCCATAAACACATGTGATTCGAGATAAAAAGAAGAGAACTGGTAAAGTACTTCTCCCAATCCGATATTTATATTTCAGTAATGCTTGTAAATAACATCTTCAACAATATCCAGATAAGTAACACACCTTGAAAAATCAGAGGACACATGTGATTTCAGAATTTGTTTGATGTTTTTCAATTTCTCCCTGAGCTCCGTGATCTTTGGTATATCTCGATAGGCTTCAAAATGACTACATAACTGGTTAACAGCCTGGAACATGAAAAGGACAACATCAATTAAACATCGTAGCAAAAAATAACCATTATAACTTGTCAGGATATATAGTATCAGTATTAATAAGTACTATCAGTAAGGGTATAAGTGTCTAAGTACTATTAGTAAGGGTGTAATAGTCTTTTTCCTGTAATGGTTGTGGAGGTCTATAAATAGACCCAGCAGTTCTGTATTTGAATTCATGTATGAACAATTTACCAGAAAAGGGAATTCATTTCCACCAGCTCTTTCTCTCTCTAAATTCTGTTATGCTTTCTCTCTCTAAACTCTTATCTTCCTCTGCAAGTTAGCTACAAACCCTAGCTTTCTTCTACAATTCTGTCTAATCTCTGTTTCTGATCCCTCTATTCTAGCTCTAATCACTGTTATCTTCTTAGTTTTACTGTTAATTCTCATCCTAAACACAGAAAAACACAAAAACATACAAAAACCTAGAAACTGAATTGTCAAGGCATGACAAATTGGTATCAGAGCTCTCAAATTCGATCAATCCACTGCTTTCATCATGTTGTGCATCTCTGAGCGAGCTGAACAAGCCTAGAATCACAGTAATCGCAACTCAAAGTTCTGAGATTTGTTCAAATCAGTTCAAGTGCTCTGTTCTGTTCTTATACTTTCAGATCTGTAGATTTACTGTTATATCTAGGTAGTTTTGGAGTTGTTTAAGTTGTTTTGAGTTCGTTTACTTGCTAGTAGTTGAGTTCAGTTGAGATTATTGAAGAAAAGTACAAAAATAGCAAGTTTACTTCGGTGTTGGTGTTGATATAGTTGAAAAACTCTGTTTCTGTGCATTTATTGTTTGTTTGAAGTGGAGTTGTGGTTCTGCTGTTGATCTAAGTGCTGAATTGTTGAATCTGAGTTGTTTTGTGGTTTGATTTGGACTGTCTGTTTGGAGTTAGTGTTGATCTGCAGTAGAAGTAATCAGTGTGTACAAGGTGTTTGATATTTTGTCTGTGAGAATGAGTTACTATTGGAGCAATGATAAGGCTGAGAGTTCTCAACAAGGAACTCTAAGCATGTTTCAGCAGGATTGGCAAGGTCATATGCGGGGAACTGAAGAGAAGATAGGCAAATTGCTAATAGGATTAAACAATAGAGATAAGAGGTATAAGGAACCTCTGTATGGTGAAGAGTTGGAGGATGAATATAAAGAGAATGTATATCCTGGAATTGGCAAGAAAGGACTGTTCAAAGATCCACAACATGCTGCTTTTGAAAGACAGAAGTATTTCCAGGCTACATCCAATGAGGATGGAGAGTATAGAGGTTCAGGATTGTTCAGAGATCAAGGCAATGATAATCAAAGTTTGAAGCACCTTAAATTGTCATTTCCAGTGTTTAAGGAAGGAAGTGATTCTATGGAATGGCTGAGGGATTGTGAGGAAAACTTTGGTATATATGAAGTTGCTGATAAGAAGAGAGCAGCAATTGCTGCCATGCATTTGTCTGGAGTACCTAGATCTTGGTATAAATCCTTCATGATTGGCAGAGATGGAGTAAGTTGGCTACAGTTTTCTGAGGCATTTATAGCTAGGTTTGGGGAACTTCATACTGACCTTGTGTTTGAAAAGTTTAAAAAATTGCAGCAAACAAGATCAGTAGAGGAGTATTATGATGATTTTGAGAAATGCAGAGGTCAGCTTTTGAAGAAAATTCCAAGTTTAACTTCAGAATATTTCTTAGAGAACTTTGTTGGTGGCTTGCAAAGTGACATCAAAGGGATGATCAGACTTTTGGAACCAAATACTCTGGCTCAAGCCTTGAGACTAGCTAGACACTGTGAACAGAATCTCAGTAGCCAGCCAAAAAAGTTCAACAGCTATGGTAGTAACTATAAGGCTACTACTGGGGTACAGGCTTCTGGAAAATCGAACACTAGTCCTGCAGGAGGGGTCGGTTCTGGCCAGGGCTCTTTGTTAATACAAGGTAAATCAGCTGAAGTCATTAATGCAAAACCTAAGCCTTTAACATTCACTCAAAGGGAGGAAAGGAGACAGAAGGGGCTATGTTACTATTGTGATGAGAAGTTTTCTAAAGGACATGAATGTAAAAAGCCTCAAAACTTTCTCATGGTGGCAGATACAATTCCAGAAAATGTGGTCTATGAAGAAGAGCCTAGGTATGACACGTATCCTGAGGAAGAAGAAGAAGTTGGGCAGAATGACGAATTCATATTGACAGCTTTGGGTATGGAAGGGGGCAAGTTAACTCCACCATTGCAGTTCAGAGGATTGTATAAAGGCAAAGTTGTTAAGCTTTTAGTAGATAGTGGCAGTACTATGAATTTGGTAAGCCAGAAACTTTGTAAAGAACTTGAGCTGTCAACAAAAGACCATGAGGATGTGAGTTTACATATGCCTAATGGTGAGAAACTACACTGTTCTGCTATTTGTTCTAATTTCACTTGGTTATTGGATGGAATGGAGTTTAAGACTGAGGTAGGAGTAGTGGAATTGAATGAGTGGGATATTATTCTGGGAATACAGTGGTTAGCACAATTGGGAGATCTGAGATGTAACTATGGAACTCAGACCTTACAGTTTTCATGGCAAGGTAGTAAGGTGGAGCTTAATGCTGATTCTAATCTGGAATTAGTAGGTTCCTGCCACCAATTCTCAGCCATAGTACCTACTTGGAAGGAGCAAATCATTGAAAGTTATACAGGAGATTCTGAGCTTAAAGAGATAATAGCAGAGGTGGCTATTGTTAAATGGGGACCTCAGCAGTACTACTTGACTCAAGGTTTATTGCAGTATCAAGGTAAGTGGGTCCTTGGTTGTAGTGGTGATCTCAGAAAACGGGTTTTTGAAGAATTGCATGGTAATGCAGTGGGTGGTCACTCTGGCATTAAAGCAACCATCAGAAGGATAGGAGAATACTTCTTCTGGACCACATTCAAGCAGGATGTTGGTAGGTGGGTCAGAGAATGTGGGGTGTGCCAGGAAGTTAAGGGGGAGAATGTGAAGAAACCAGGATTGTTACAACCTCTGGCAGTACCTCAGGAACCTTGGAGGGATATAGCAATGGATTTTATCTCTGGTCTGCCTAAATCATCTGGTTTAGAGATTATATGGGTTGTGGTGGATAGATTCAGTAGGTATGCCCATTTTGTTGCCTTGCAACATCCTATATCAGCAAAGACTCTAGCTCAGACCTTCTTTGACCACATCTATAAACTACATGGGCTACCAGAATCCATTGTAAGTGATAGGGATAGCCTGTTTTTGAGTGAATTCTGGCAGAGTCTGTTTAAAATTTCTGGAACCAGGTTGTGCATGAGCACAGCATATCATCCTCAAACTAATGGGTGTACTGAGAGGGTGAATCAGTGTTTGGAACAGTATCTTAGAAGCATGACCAGTCAAACTCCTAAAAACTGGGCTTCATGGTTGCCTGCTGCAGAATGGTGGTACAACACCACATTCCACTCTACTTTGCAAACTTCACCTTTTGAAGTTGTGTATGGCATTAAGCCAAGGTATGTTCCTGGTCAGGACAGGATGCATACAAATATTTCTTCTTTGGAGGATATGCTAGCTAACAGACAGCAACAGTGGACTACACTTAAAGAAATTTTAGCTGTGGCTCAAGAAAGGATGAAGACTTATGCTGACCAGAATAGATCTGAAAGGGAATTTGCTGTTGGAGATTGGGTTTACCTCAAACTCCAACCTTATAGACAAGTTACTGTGGCCATTCGAAAGAACCTAAAGCTGTCAGCTAAATTCTTTGGTCCCTATAAGATACTTGAGAAGATTGGAAGTGTTGCTTACAGATTGGACCTACCAATGATAAATGAACAGGGTACTTTTGAGCTTAAGCCGCTTAGGAAGCTGGACAGTAGGAGTACAGTGAAAGATCATAAGGTTATGTACCAAGCTCTGATTCAATGGAAAGGGTGTAGCATTGATGAGGCAACCTGGGAGGATGAGGATTTGCTTAGGCTCAATTTTCCAGATTTCTCTGTATGATCCTTGAGGACATGGATCAATTTGAAGGGGAGGGCATTGTCAGGATATATAGTATCAGTATTAATAAGTACTATCAGTAAGGGTATAAGTGTCTAAGTACTATTAGTAAGGGTGTAATAGTCTTTTTCCTGTAATGGTTGTGGAGGTCTATAAATAGACCCAGCAGTTCTGTATTTGAATTCATGTATGAACAATTTACCAGAAAAGGGAATTCATTTCCACCAGCTCTTTCTCTCTCTAAATTCTGTTATGCTTTCTCTCTCTAAACTCTTATCTTCCTCTGCAACTGCAAGTTAGCTACAAACCCTAGCTTTCTTCTACAATTCTGTCTAATCTCTGTTTCTGATCTCTCTATTCTAGCTCTAATCACTGTTATCTTCTTAGTTTTACTGTTAATTCTCATCCTAAACACAGAAAAACACAAAAACATACAAAAACCTAGAAACTGAATCGTCAAGGCATGACATAACTCACACTAAACATCAGTTGTTAAAGATTATGCATATTAGGCGCCTTCTTCTTAGTTCTCATTTGTCCTTACTTTCTTCTCATCTTTTTTTTTTTCATAACATCATCTTATATGTGGTCTTTCAATTGGTCAAAGTGTCCACGTTTCGCTCAAAGGATCTGACAGAGTGTCCAAGACAAGTACGGCTAGCGGCTGAAATGGAACATTCAGAGAAACACATGATACCTCTTTTTTAATCTCCTATCCATTGCTCACTTCCCATGAAGAATACCCAAGAAAATGTTATATTCGCTTATTAAGTGTACCACACGTATGCACCTAATAATGCAACGAGCAAACAGAGAGCAGAAACTTTCAACCAAATACTCCTGCTAATCACAGAACTCTAAAACATTGAAGATGGGAAATGGCAGGCAGTAACAGGTAGTTCTGCACATTGCCAACCTTCATGGTGTCTTGAGCATCTCTCAAGTCCCACATGACTCCAAATAGGTAGATTTCCAACTACTAAAGGCCCCTTGGCAGCTACGACTTAGCAACAGAAGGTATGGTCAGCTAACCCTCTATCCTTTGTGCTTATAAAACACAATGACCCTTTTTATTTAAGATGTACTTCTGTGAGAACGACCCTAACAACTCTCAGTCTTTTTTTCCTATAGCAATTATGGTAGGACTACACCAGAAGCAGAGGATATACATGTCCCTTGCATCCAAGACTATGAATACCCCAGCACTCAAAGAAGTACTCTATTAAACCCATTAGTCCATTACTAATTTATCTAATTCATGCATCTCCATATTTTACAATTGATGAAAAAATGGTTTCTAGGCTGCCCTCAGTAGAAATCAACACAATCAACGTGGACCTTAGAAACTGTTGCTTAAGAAGTGGTAAGAGCCTCCAAGCCTAATAAGATTCATTCATAAAACTTCTCTTTGAGATGAATGAGAAAACTGCTAAAGATGAAAAAGACAAAAGTTGCATTTATTTTACAATTGAAATATCGCCTCGGTGGTACTAAAATGCACCCAAAAATTCAGCCCACAATTTTCACATATTTCATATTGCATAATCTAATAAACAAAAGCAACATAAATGTAGTTTCTAGAGAGAACATAAACATATTAAAACTGGAACTCAAGATTAGGTACCTCAAGTTGTGCAGCTGCCTCTTTATATTGGCGTTTTGAAGCCATTACTTGAAGTTTTTCAACTGCTGAGACTGCCATTGAACATGGTGCAAAAAATATTATACGTTTGATATATTACACCAGTAGACACCAAACTAAAAATCTTCTCGAAATATGTTACTTCATATATTTTAAAATCACCCCTAAAACATTTCAGATTCTGAAAAATGAATTGTGGTAGAAATTACCAGAGTATAGATCATACTTTCAGCTCAAAACCAACTCACACCTTAGTGATATAGCTACGTCAAACTTATCTGATGAAATTTTGGAAATCAGGACTCTCATTCTATAATCAATAATTTGGTGGAAATATTAATACTATCACAACTGAAAATATTAGTTTTGAAAATTTCTAATTACTTTTAGTCCAAACTATTTACCTATCCATTTATAAAATTCCAAATAATGCAAACTTTAATGTATTTAATCAACATTTCTAAGGTTTATTAGTTAATTTAGACAATTACACTAGAAGTCTGGTGGTGGTCAAAATTACAGTCCCTAGGGTGCCGGGGAATATTAATGTCATTTTGCTCGAAACTTCCTAAGGGTCCTATAGATACTTGTACAAGAAATTATGACTTGGGGAAGACAACTTAGTGTAAAACACAGTTTCGATGTATTTAACATTCCTGGTGAGAGACCTATAAAATCCTACATGACAAACATATCTGCATTATGTAATACATATTTCACAAAGGACTCCACAACAGAACTGCATCACAAACTTATCTGCATTATGTAATACCTATTTCACAGCGGACTCCACAGCAGAAATAGCTTTACAAGGCAGAATCAAAACATCTAAGATAATTCCGAAAGTTGTAGCCTGGTAGTCACCACTCTACTTGGGTTAAAAAATAGTTGACGAATCAAACCATAGTAAAGGTAGGGTGTGTGAGTATTTATATTTTGGTAATTGAACACTACCCAAAAATAGACAGATAAGATGATTTCCAACTTGAAATTTATGGGTACTATCATTCTCATCAAATATACCCGTCCAGCCAAAGCTTCGATGCCAATTAAGCTAAGCGACTGGATTATACTCCAAGACTTACTAGGATAAGGATTTAAAACTGTTACTAACATATAAATACAGCAATCAATCACACCATAACATATCTGATAAGTGATAACAAAATACTTCTTTCTGTTATCCCCTATATAGGGGGACAAATGAAGATACAAGACAAAGAAAATTTAAAGGCCAGCTTAACAATGAGGAAAAACTATAGGCATCATGTAATAAAAACATAAAATATTATTATATAATAAGATTCTGTCAATCTTGTTTGTGCAGGTTTACGCTTCCTTTCCCGAATAGTAATATGCATTCCATGTGAAACAGAACGATTTTCATTTTTGCCTTCTTGTAAATAAATTATAAAATGTATAAACAAAACCAAAATAAAAAATATTAACGGACAAGCTTAGTTGACAAAGGAAAGAAAAGGAACACCTAGCATTGTAAGACGATGAAGTGCAGTGATTGTAGTAGTTATATGCTTCTTTGCAAAATCCAATTTCTTAATGTCGCGACATATCTCCTGGACCATAGTTTCGCTTTGCTCGGCTTTAGTTTTTATTTCGTGAATCTTGTACATTAGTTCCTGCAAAGAAAATCATTTGAATAACATAAGCTTGAAACAATTTAACTACGCTAAAAATCAAGAGCCCTAAATTCTGAGAGCACGATTAACGACACTTTTTTAAGAACTACTCATGCAACAAGCAAAGGTAAGAAGTAAGAACTGTAGGACAGACCTTCACAGCACCTGTAGCCGCAGCAAGATCTTCCTTGGCTTTCGTTCCCGAATTACTCTGAAATTAAAATAGTTCAGCATAGTAGGTAGTACAATTATTAAAACTTTGTAGCAACTTAAAGGAGCAGATAGAAATATGTTGATATATCTACTAGCTAAAATTCTATTAGTTAACAACACATATCATATACAACAAGAAGCTGAATCTATCACAACCTTCAAAGTACAGTAACCCATTTATGCATGTTTCGGAAAATGGATAAAAAGCACAGTCTCGTGTCAACAATTTAGACAATTTAAGATGAAATCATTTGGGAAAAGCTTAATTTTATATTATCATTTCCGAATATGAACAGAAATCTTAAAAGACTAATGTTCACAATCTCGCAAAATTCTTTCAAAGCTCAACATTTTCCACCATTATAAAAACATTTCTCTTCAACATAAACTCCAGCAACAATTGTTGTTCTAATTCAAATATAAACCGGAAATTATAATACGCAATAAATCAACAACACTGATAATCTATTTACTACTAACAATAGTTGACAGAACAATATACTAAACCTGCTGTCGAACAGCTGCTAAAATTCCGGCATCTACGCGGCGAATCTCATTATGAATTTTCTGCATTAACGGCTCGACTCCAGATAACGATGCCTCTGGTAGAGATTATCAAATTAATTAAAACTAGAAACAAATATTCAATTAAAAAAATGTTCTACACAATCGAAAGTAAAAAAATTAAAGCAACTACAATGTGATCTGACTGACCAGTGGGGAACATTTGATTGATATAATCCAAAGCATTAGACTTATCCATTGCTGAATCGAATTGTAAAAACGCTGAACGAATCAGATGAAATTGAGTGTTTAAATTACAAAAATATGAACAATTATTCTATATATATGTAAATAGAATCAAAGTAAAGCTTACAAAGAGATTTATAGATCCGAATTAAACGACGTCGTTGCCAGAAGCAGAGTATAAGCTTGATCTGCAATTCCTTTTGGCGATGTGTAGAGCTACTTTTTTTTTTTCTCGGATATATGTATGTTTCTCAGTATATTGAAAATGGCTATATTTAATTGTTCTTTTTTCATAAATATATATAAAAAAAGTAAATTTTTGCAATTTTACTTTTGTTAATAAAAGATATTTGCAATTTTACTAACCTAAGTTTCAAAATTACAAAAATACTATCTTTTAGGGCAACCCTCCTTCCCCTGCCCAGCTGCCCAGCAGTCTGCCCGCCTAATTCAACCACATTCAACACTTTTTTTTTCTTTCTTTTTCTAAGGAGGCATTCTATTTTGGTTTGGGTTGCATGGCCCCGCAGGGGCAACCACATTCAACCGAATGCAACCACATGCAACTAAATTTCTGATTTCAAGTTCCAAAAAAGAGGTCGAAAATGACAACTGAAAAATTGAACTTGAAATCAGTAATTGAATGCAACCACATTCAACTGAAAGCAACCACATGCAACCTTTTTTTTTAAGGTGGGTTGATTTTGGGTTCCAAGGCCCCGCAGGGGCATATTCAACTGAATGCAACCACATTCAACTAAATTTCTAATTTCAAGTTCCATTTTTCAATTGTCATTTTCGACCTCTTTTTTGGATTATATATATCCAAAAAAGAGGTCGAAAATGACAACTGAAATATGGAACTTGAAATCAGAAATTTAGTTGAATGTGGTTGCATACAGTTGAATGTTGCCCCTGGCGGGGCCTTACAACCCAAATCGACCAAAATCTCCCCACCTTAAAAAAAAAAAGTTGCCCATGGCGGGGCCATGCAACCCAAATCTCCCCACCTTAAAAAAAAGTCGATGAAAGTGCCACGTGGCAGGTACTGTTTATCGACGGTTACTGTTCATCCGAATTATTTTTTTTTAAAAAAAAAAAAAGAAAAAAGGGTTGGAAAAGGAAAGATAGTATTTTTGCAATTAAGAAACTTAAGATAGTAAATATGCAATGAATTAAAGAAGATGGTATTTTTGCAAAAAGAAACTTGCAACCTAGTACTTTTGGTAAATACCCGAAATTCTAATGTTCTTGAGAGCTGCTAGGTTACAAGATATCTCGTGTAAGCGATTACAATTAAGTAAAACCTAAACTGTGTTTATATACATTACACATATCCTAACTGATAGCTACGATCATATAAAATAAGAGTCGATAAATCAATATTCCTTGATCTCTGGACTAATGTAAATCTTTATGTAATCCTGATCAGCTTCCAATCCTGATAGCAACCTAATACTAACGTTGCAATAATGATGACGTCAGCATCAGTATCTGATCAGTAGTCCAGATCCTGTCATCACTTGAATCAATATCTAACAATCTCCCCCAATTTGTACTTTGTGAAATAAAGCACAAATTCCTTGATTCAATGATGTCAAAACTCAAAACAAAATATCTTCTAGAAATCATCACGAACAGTTTCAGAAATTCTTTGGTAGAAAAGATTCATCTTCAAGAAATTTGATAACAACTCTTCTTCCTTGCTTTTTAAGAATTTGAATCAGTTTCTTCTTCAAATTTTTGAGTTCTTCATCCTCCTCATTGATATGATAAATAGCTGCCATGAGATTCTGTATTGAGCTCCTTGGTAAATCTAAGTCTCCTAACAGTAGATATGCAATTTCCTTCCTACCAGGATTAAGAGACAATTGGTCTATACCAGGAAACACTTCTTTAACAGTACTGCCTCTTTGCATTTCAACTTCTTGACCTCTCATATTTAAGTACAAGGGAGTATAGTTACCATTATACCTTGTTCCTCCATCCAGAAATCTCTGTCTGATAGTTCTCAGAATCATACAAGACCAATTGTTGTAGACTTCTCTTTCTTTAACATTGATGCTTTTACCCTTGAGCAGATCAAGAACATATTTCATTTCTTTTGGTGACTTGCATAACAGCTCATGAATAGCTATCTTCTTGACAATCTTGTCTTTCATGAAGTACAACAATTTCTCCACCTTCTTAGCACCAGCATGACAATCAGCAACAATTCCAACAGCTTCAAGTTTCCATAGATGATCAGTAGTTAACTTTTCATCAATCCTGTCAACTCTGTACAGTAGAAATGATTTGAGCTTTACCAAAACCAATACCTCCTCTAGTTTTAGGTTCCAGTGCCTTCAAAGCAGATTGCATTCTAAACGAGAGTGGTGGAAGATTTTTAGACTTAGAAGATTCAGCTTCATCAATCAGAGAAAGTTCTGGCATTGATCCACCAGGTTGAAAAATAGCTGGTCCATTATAATTCTAATCACTGATCTTCTGCCATTTATCACCTTTCTTTTTAATTTGTGAATTATCTTTTTGTTCCTCCTGAACTTGTCTTGTGACATCATACCACAGCCTCCTGCTAGACTCTTTTATACTCTTCTCAATGTCCCTGGTTGCTTTAATTTCAACATACCTTGCTTTTTCTCTGATCTCCTTTTCTTTTTCAAATCTTCTGAATCTTTCTTGATCAATTCTTAGTGTCTCTTCATCAACTTCCAGTTTGTGAAATTCAACCACAACAGTAAGAATAATGACTTCAAGTTCTTTCAAGATATCAGCTTCTTCAGAATCAGGAGCATCACTTTGAGTATGTCGGGAGCTGTGACTTGAATTGTATCAGGAATAGAGATTATATTACGAATAGTAGTTTAAACTGTTTCAACAGCAACATTTCGTGCTACCACAGCCATTTTACTCTTCCATGCTGTCAACTGATTTTCCTCTTCTTGTTGATCATCATGTATAGTAGCTTGCATAGAATGTGGTATTAATTCACTTGGAACAACAGGAATATCAGAAGTTATCTCATCTATCCTTATTCCACTAGCCTTCTTTTGTCTAGGAGCAGGCTTCCTTCCTCTTCCTCTACCTTTACCTCCTCCCCCTCTTCCTCTACCTGCAGCAGGAGTATCTTTCTTTTTGGAAAGTTCCTCAAAAATCCTCTTTTGTTCCTCTATGATCTCTTCAGTGCTCATGTCAGGATTTTCTTCAAAAGTCAAAGCAAGTGCCTTCCTAGCATGATAATGTTGAAATTTAACATCATTGTGATATAAAATAACACTATCACCTGCATTAGTAGTAAAATGCTTGAAGAGATGTGGAACATCTTGCACATCAGCAATTAACGGATCTTCATTTCCTTCAGGAATTGTTGGAAGTGTTTGACCTAGACCAGGTGTCAGAATTTGCTCTTCTGTCAAAGTTTGAGATTGTACCACTGTTCTCACTATCTTCTTTCCAGACCTAGAAACATGAGTTGACTGACTGGTTTGAGTTTGAGATCGACTTCTCCTTGTTACCAGTGCAGCATCAGAGGTTCCAGGTCCATGTGTATGAGCACCACCATCATTTCCATAAGTATCATCCTTTCTTAATACTGAATCAGGTATGCATTTTGTTTTGTCATCAGAATCAGTCATTAAAGATAAAATTAGTTGGAGAGGAGCTTCAATGTTATTGACCTTGGCTTCTAGAGAATCAAATCTTTAATTTGTATTACTAACTTCTTTTGTCAGAATCCTGACCTGTGAAGAAGTAGCAACCAATTCAAGCTTGCTCAGCACATCAGCTCGAATATTTGCATGAGTGACCTTGATAGAATCAATTTCATTTTGAAGGCCCTTAGAGAGAATTGTAGATGTCTTCACAACATTCTTTAACTGAATATTGTCATCCAGAGTTTTAGCTACAAATTTGGCATGGCCCTGAGCATTTTCAACAGAAATATGTTCCTTAGGAGTAGCCCAGTTTCTTTCCCATTCAAAATTTCTGAATCTTTCAGCATTTTCTCCAGTTCCAATATCACGTATAATCTCTGGATGAAATAAGCTACCTGATGCTGATATGAATTTACTGGAAGAACCATGAGCACTTCCCTTGCTTGCCTCTATGGTCTTTTTAAGAATGTCTGCATCAGGATCAACATCATCCTCAACATCATCAGAACTATCAGAATCATCATTGTCATGCTCAGTAGGTTTAGTATCATCAGAAATCATTACACCCTTTAATTTCAGTTTAGCATCTTTAGAAACTGGTGTATCCTGATGACCTGCACGAGAAACAAGTATAGATCCTAAATCTCTCTTTTCTTTTAAAATGATCTCATCATTTCTCACTGCATCACCTAAGTTACTTTCAATAGTAACTGCTACCTCACTAGAAGTATGTAACTTTTCACTCATTTCTACCTCTCCTTTTGCCAGTACAAGAGATTGTCTCTCATCACTCTTCTTTTTCTCTAATTGTTTACTCTCATTCTAACTTGAAAGGTTTTGGCTCAACAAGTGCAAAGAAATAAGAGGTGGCTGAGAAGAGTGAACTGTAGTCATATAGATAGAGGTATTCCGTATAGGTCTATCTATAATCATGATATCAGTATTAAAAAGAGTAGAAGTAGAAGTGTTACCTGATGAAGTAAAAATAGATTCCATTGGCCTTGATAAGAGTGGTTGCACCAGAATTGGTTGATCAGCATCAGAAATAGAAACAACACTATCATCATGAATTTGGCTGTTATCAGGAAAAATGCTTGCATTAGTATTTTCTACCAATGGTTCTTGTGGAGCCAGAGGTTCTGAAGCTGCTTCAACCCTTTGAGCTGAAGGTTCTTGTGTGCTTCCCTCAAATGCAGTTTCTTGAAGCACAGCATCCATAGTTGTAATGTTCTTCTCATGAGCTTCTCTATCAGCAATACTCTGAGCTACATCAACCATTATAGATTCTAGAATCCCTTGGTTGATGCTAGAATGCCCGCATCTTCACTTTGAGAAGATGGTTCTTGTGGGGCAGGAATGCTTTTGTCTGCACCTTCCCGTTGAGAATACCCATTTGCAACTAGCCTTGCTTTATTCCTCACAATTGTTCCATCTGAATCTGTCTTGTTTCTGAACACCCTCTGAACACCCACTTTGTACCCACAATTAACCTATCCTCTGGCCTTGGTACAAGTTTCCAGAATTCATTTCTTTCAAATTCATTCAGTTCTTCTTGCATTGCTGTAACCCAATCAGCATCCTTGAGTGCATCTTCAACTTTCTTAGGTTCCTCCTTTGATAGAAAGTTATGATAAAGACATTCATTCTGAGTTGCACTTCTAGTTTTAACACCCGTATAAGGATTCCCAATAATTAAATCAGGAGTATGACTTTTAGTCCATTTCCTTGCTGATGGTAAATCATTTCTTGAGTTGGATGCTCCCCCTAGATTGGTGTTATCTTCAAAAGAACTAGAATCATTAGAAGCTCCCCCTGAGATAGTGCTATCTCCTTCTGATTGATTATCAGGATTATCACTTGAATCTGTTTCTGATGAATTCTCTCATGTTGTTTGAGTTGTATCAGTATTGATGGTATCTTGATGTTGCTCCCCCTCAACATTTACATTAGTGGTTCCACCATCAGGAATATATGAATCGTCAAGATCTGATGGGATTTCAGTATCTGACACAGATTCATCAGGATTCTTGGTAGCTTCATTTGCAAAGATCAAACTATCATGTGAGTCTTCAGCAATTCCTGTTATCTTCTTATCATCAAAAGATACATTGATAGACTCCATGACTATCTTTATTCTCAGATTGTAGACTTTAAAGGCTCTTGTAGCTGGATATCCAATAAAGATGCCCTCATCAGCTTTAGTCTCAAATTTTACTAGCTATTCAGGATGAGGTCTAAGAACAAAACACTTGCAGCCAAATACATGCAGATGCTTCAGACTAGGTTTCTTCTCTTTAATCATTTGATGAGGAGTCACACCATGTCTATTGATTAAAGTAATATTCCGAGTATAGCATGCTGTGTTGACTGCTTCTGCCCAGAAATATGTTGGTAGTTTAGCTTCCTCCAACATAGTTCTGCTAGCTTCAATGAGAGTTCTATTCTTCGTTTCAACTACTCCATTTTGCTGGGGTGTGCCAGGAGCAGAGAATTGTTGAACTATTCCTTTGTATTTACAGAACTCTTCTATTACTAAATTCTTGAATTCAGTTCCATTATCACTTCTCAGAATCTTGACTTTGTATTTTGTGCCAGTTTCAATGAGTCTTACATGATCCAACAGTATCTCAGCAATTTCATCTTTTCTGTGAAGAAAATACACCCAGGTGTATCTAGTAAATTCATCAACAATGACTAGAGTGTACCTTTTCTTGCTGATGGACATGATGTTTACTGGTCCAAATAAGTCAAGGTGAAGCATGTGATATGGTTCATCAATTGAGGATTCAGTTTTACTCTTGAATGATGTCCTTCTTTGTTTTGCCTTTTGACAAGCATCACAGAGTCCATCAGGAATATATAATGCCTTTGGCAATCCTCTCACCAAATCTTTCTTAACCAACTCATTTATGTTGTTGAAGTTGAGATGAGAAAGCTTCTTGTGCCAATTCCAACTTTCATCTACTGAGGTTTTACTGATGAGACATGTGAAGGGACCATCAGTATTGGTGTAGAT
This sequence comes from Saposhnikovia divaricata, assembly GCA_036435485.1. Lineage (NCBI taxonomy): Eukaryota > Viridiplantae > Streptophyta > Magnoliopsida > Apiales > Apiaceae > Saposhnikovia > Saposhnikovia divaricata. The sequence goes on from CM071596.1 coordinate 59,704,574, forward strand.
GTTGGCTTCATAAATGTTACCATGTCTTTGACCAGTCAAAACAACTTTTCCTGATGCCTTGCTGACTACTTCAAAATGAGAATCATAGAAGTTGACATGATAACCTGTCTTTGATTTGACTAACACTTAATATATTGTGTTTGAGTCCATTCACAAGAGCTACTTTTTCAATGATGACATTTCCAATGATTATATTGCCATATCCCAAAGTTTGTCCAATGTTGCCATCTCCATAAGACACAGTTGGGCCAGCTTTCTCCTCAAATTCTGATAACAGGGATTTGTTTTCAGTCATATGCACAGAGCATCCACTATCCATGACTAACACATTTTTATTTTTACCCTGCAATCAGAAACACAAAGAACTCATTTAGAATTTTTAAGAACCCACACTTGTTGGGTTCTATTTACATGCAAGTTAACATTTTTAGCAGCAGAAGTCCTTTTGACAAAGGCAGTCCTGTTAGGATTGAACCCATTAGAATTTGCCTTGTCAATATCAGAGTTAGTAAATGCATGCTTTTTATTGACATTCTTAACTTTACCAGAAATTGTACTTTTATTGAATTTGGGCAAAGGCTACAAATTATGGTATTCTTCACATGTATAAATAGAATGCCATTCACTACCGTAATGAAAACAGGGATTCTATGGTTTATAAAATACTGATCTATTCCTAATGTCAGACTTAGATATAACAGTTGCCTTCTTTTTATTCTTCCTGCAATCAATAACAAGATGATTAGAATTACCACAGTTAAAGCATGCTTCTAGGTGCATTTAGAATATACTTATAATTATTCTCTTTGTTTATTCCAACTTTACCATTCCTGTTTCTCTTAGCAGTAGCTGTTTTCTTTCTATCTGTGACTTCACAGATTCTGTCTCTCAGTTGTTTCTTAGAAAAAAGACCTACATTTTTAGTACTTGATACTTTAGCAGTTTTAGACACACTCTCTGTATTTTGTTTAGCAGAAGCTGACCACTTTTCAGTATCTGATTTGGGACTTTTACTATACACAAAATTGACAGGTTCAATATCAGATTTGGTTTTGTCTATAACATATCTATAGGTCAGTGGATTTGTCTTTTCATCAACAAAAACTTTCTGTTTCAATCTCTGGTCATTTGCTGGCTTATAACCTAGACATTCTTTCCAGTTTTTATTAGTACTTATCTCATGAAATTTCCTACCAGAATCAGTCCAGGTTCTGATGTTCTCATTAGCATATTCAAGTTCTTTTTCTAGAGAAGTACATTTCAATTCTAATTCAATTTGCATGTGTTTAGCCTTATCACATTCAGTTTGTACTTCTTGCATAAAGAGTAACTCAGCTTCTAGATGATCATTTCTTTTAGACAATTCTGACATCTCAGATATGATTCTAGCATTTTCAAGAGATTGACTTTTAAAGCTAATATGCAGAGACTTTATAAATCATCTTAACTCAGAAAAATTATCAGTATCAAAATCAAAAACAGTTTCAGGTACCTTATTATCAGGAGCAGCAATCTCATCAACATTGGCCATCAATGCATAGTTCACCTTTTCCTCTTCAGATTCTGAGGAAGAGTCCATCCAATCCTTACTTGAAGAGACGAGAGCTTTGGTTTTGGGCTTTCTGTATTAAGTTGCAAAATAACCCATTCCATCAAAGTTGTAACATTTGACCTTTGACTTGTCAAACTTACTGCCTTTGCCTTCATTCTTCTTGTACCTGTTCTTATCAGCATTGAAGGGTTTCTTCTCAAAGTTGCTTTGCCTCCTAGCTTTTCTGAACTTCATCTTTTTGAAACCTTTGACTATCATAGCAACCATTTCCATCATATCAGAGTCAGTAGAGTCATCATCAGTATCAGGATTGGCATCAGGATCTGATGATGAGTCATCAGTATTTGACTCAACAACTCTATTTCTTCTCCTTGAAACCTCCACAACTTTTCCCTTTGATTTTGATTCAACATTTAAAGCAACAGCCTTTGCTTTGTTTCTTTTCTTGTTCTTCCTCTGTTGAACCTCAAAATCATGAGTTCAAAGCATTCCATACACCACATCAAGAGACACGGCATTGAGATCACACTGGTGTCTAATGATAGATGTTTGAGTATCCCATTCCTCAGGTAAAGCTCTCAGAAACTTAGTATTGGAATCTTCAGCATCATACTCTTCGCCTACTAGAGATAGATTATTCAGTAGTGTCAGAAATCTATCATACAAATCAGTGAGGCTCTCATCAGATTTAGCATCAAACTGTTCATACTCTTGAATCAATAGAGCCCTTTTGTTACTTTTGATAGATTAAGTGCCCTGGCATTGAGTTTCCAAAGTTTCCCAAAATCTCCTTAGCAGTTTTACGTGCTATCACTCTGTTTGACATGACAACATCAAGGCTATTATGAAGGATATTATTTACCTTAGCATCTCTAAGTACTTCAGCCTTTTCCTCAGGAGTCCTTTCAGCCTTAGTCTTTTGAACATAGTGTTCAGGAACAGTCTCTGTTCTAGCAACCAGTCTCTTAGGAATATATGGACCATCATATATCCTATCCAGATAGTTAGGATCAGTGGCCTCCAGATACATCAACATCTTTACCCTCCATGTAGGATATTCAGCCTTTTTGAGGACAGGGATTTTAATGCTTTCATACTTGCTTGTCGACATCTTAAGATCGTTTCTGATTGTAATTAATCAGTTTGCTCTGATAGCAACTGTTGCCCAGTAATTATCAATTATAGAAGGGGGTTGAATACAATTGTATAAGATTTTCGACTTTCACAGAAATAATAACACAAGTATGAATAAATAACAGCTTTATTAACTCTGATATAAAACTGTTACATACTCTCTCAAGAAATTCTAATGTTCTTGAGAGCTGCTAGGCTACAAGATATCTCGTGTAAGCGATTACAATTAAGTAAAACCTAAACTGTGTTTATATACATTACACAGCTGCCATATCAATTACAAGATATGTCAAATCAATTAACAACTGTTTACAATTCATATCCTAACTGATAGCTACGATCCTATAAAATAGGAGTCGATAAATCAATCTTCCTTGATCTCTGGACTAATGTAAATCTTTATGTAATCCTAATCAGCTTCAAATCCTGATAGCAACCTAATACTGACGTTGCAATACTGATAACATCAGCATCAGTATCTGATCAGTAGTCCAGATCCTGTCATCCCTTGAATCAATATCTAACAATCTCCCCCAATTTGTACTTTGTGAAATAAAGCAAAAATTCCTTGATTCAATGATGTCAAAAACTCAAAACAAAATATCTTCTAGAAATCATCAAGAACAGTTTCAGAAATTCTTTGCTAGAAAAGATTCATCTTCAAGAGATTTGATAACAACTCTTCTTCCTTGCTTTTAAGAATTTGAATCAGTTTCTTCTTCAGATTTTTGAGTTCTTCATCTTCCTCATTGATCTGATAAATAGCTGCCCTGAGATTCTGTATTGAGCTCCTTGGTAAATCTAAGTCTCCCAACAGTAGATATGCAATTTCCTTCCCACCAGGATTAAGAGACAATTGGTCTATACCAAGAAACACTTCTTTAACAACACTGCCTCTTTGTATTTCAACTTTTTGACCTCTCATATTTAAGTACAAGGGAGTATAGTTACCATCATACCTTGTTCCTCCATCCAGAAATCACTGTCTAATAGTTCTCAGAATCATACAAGACCAATTGTTGTAGACTTCTCTTTCTTTAACATTGATGCTTTTACCCTTGAGCAGATAAAGAACATATTTCAGTTCTTTTGCAGACTTGCATAACAGCTCATGAATAGTTCATGAACCCCTTCTTCTTTTTTTCTTAATTTTGTTTTTGTTAATAAGTATCTCATTTTTGTAGAATTATTCTACCAAGTTAGAAAATTTTTGTACCTATATTTTATGATTTATTGATATTAAAAAATAAATTTTCAACCAATTAACCAAACAAATTCAATACAACTGCTCTTAGATTAGGATATGGGAATTGATACTATTATTTTAATTCAAAAATAAAATTAAAAATACACCCTCTTATAAAAACAATATATAATTTAATGTGCATCAACCATTTTAGTTATTAATATTAATGATTTATATAACAAAGTCCGAAATCGCTCCTCTCTCTCCTCCTCTCCCAAAAAATAATAAACTAAAGTTTAGGAGCTCACAACAGCCTTTTGCCTGATAATAAGCCCCCTCTTTATTGTTTTTCCTTGATTTTCAAAAAATACCTCTCTTTATTGGGAGTCTAGTAACCCGTTGGTGGGTTTTAAACCGATATATTGAATTTTATACTATCTCCTTGTAAATGATAAGCTCTCTTATCTTTTCCTTGATTTTACTTTATTTTTCAAAGAAAATCTATTTTATTGAGAGTTAAGTACCCCGTTGGTGGATTTTGTCTACCCATATATTGGATTTTGTTATACTAATTCATTTATTTGGATAGTATAAACTCGCAGTTATGGTCGATTGTTCGAATAAGTTTGGACAAATTAGATATAAATATACCCCACGACTTCAACAAATTGTTAGATTATCTCCTCAAAATGGCTTTATATTTCAGTGATATAAGTGAAAGACGTACCATAATTGAAGATATGTTTGAACGATTAGATGAATGAAACCCTGATTTAATCTATTTTACTATGTGTTTGTTCAATTTTAATTTTTTTGGTAGATGTTGCATGCCCTTTTATTGATAAATTAATTACCTATAAATATTGATTCATAAGAAAATCTGCAATTTTGATTATTTTCGTAGATGTCATATGCCCTTTAATTGATGAATTATTATTATCTATAAATTGATAGTGATTTAAAAGAAATTTGCACTGAGTTGACCAATTTATTATGAAATATTCATTACAATAATTTCATTGACTCTTTAATTATTTTTTATTTTTTGATTGATAATATGGATATGTTAATAAAATCATCATTGAATTTAAATTAAAATTGTAAACTAACCATGGTTGGTAAAATAGAATGAGAATGTTAAATAAGGAAAATTCTTAATGTAATATGATTGGTCTAAAATATAGGAGTGGACTCTAAGTGGTCATAAAATAATTCATAGTTTTTTGAATGGTTAACTGCATATTAATTGTACTATGGTAGACTCAAGTATTATAATAAAGGATTCGTCGTTGGTGCAATGGTTGAGTGTTACACTTCTGAAATTGAGTGCATCCAAGGTCGTGGGTTCGAACCAGTAGAATTGTATTTTGTTTTTTATTAGTACAGGACAAACGCATGACTATCATGCGCATACACATAACTAAGGATGTAAATTGATCCGGACTATCCGGTATCTCGGCTTATATTCGGCTAAAAAATATGATACATGTCAAATATTTGTTTTATAAATGATCCAAACATGGTGGAAAAATTGAACCCGGATAAAATATGATCCCGGATATGAGCACCAATATACCCGCTCAGATTTAATCTCATATTTTTCTTATAAAAATGATCTTACAGGAAATTGTTTAATGATCCATATTCAGTTCAAACCCGAATCTGAAATATATTTTTATTTCATTATATTTTTAACCGATAGCATATTATAATCTCTTAATAACATTTATAAATTTAAATTTCCATAAAATACGAGTTATCCACCCGAGTATTTATCATCAAATACTTAATAGATCAATTATTTAAGTTTTCAATTCGTGATTATTATATTTTTGTAATATTATATTTATTTTAGAATAAATGATTATTTATACAATTCAAATAAAAATGATACTTAATGTTAGTGGATTATATTTGGCACGTATCCGATGGATCACAAACTACTTGGTTAGAAAAATAAAAAGAAAATACGATATTGGTTCATATTCGGTTCAGATCCGAACCTCGGTATTTGGGATTGGTTTAGATCCGAAAAAAATGATCCCGGACCTAAATCTGAACACAATAAAAGTAAAATGATCCTCTACTTGAGCAAAAGGGTGTCCGGTTCTACTCGGATCATTTTTCAGCCCTACACGCAACTCATAAATGTGTTTCCACCTTAAACGCATATTGCTCATGCGTTTTCTATTAATTTTGTTTCTTTAATTTTAATTAGTGTAAAACCAAATTCAAAAAAGCGTATTTAGAAAATGCAATTAAAAGATGCGTCTTTTCGTTATATAAAGGGTCATTTTTTTTAATCATAATATTTTGGATCATTTTACTTTAAATTGTGATGTGAAGGGCCAATACTCACTAGAGTCTCTTAGAGCAAAAAAAAAAAGTGACTTTCCTCTTTGTATTTCAAATTAAGAGCCACTATAAATAAGCTCTTGGAGATGCCCATAGCTCTTAACTTGTATTTTATTAATAAAATATGACATTCCTTCCAATTCTTACATAACTTTTTTGCCATAGTACTGTTAATATATGAATAAAATATAAATAGAGAGCTAATATAAAAATTATTGTTGGAATTTGACATATAACCCAATGCAATAACTTGCTAAGAGCCATTTATTTATATTATTTTTAAGAGTGAATGTAGGAGTCTCTTGGAGATGCTCTTAGTACACGAGTATCAAAATTTCAAAAATTTACTATCCACAAATTTGGGGTCTTAACTTGACCATTATTAAGTTATCGGGGTCTTAAATTGGTAACTTTGAAGATGGTAGTAAACTAATAAAATTTAAAATTTACCATAAAAAATCAACAAGGTTGTTTGAAAAGAGATCAATTTGAGTTCATGTTTGATATTTTACTAACAATTCAGTGGTCAATTTGATTTTTAATCTCTTTATTAATCTATACTACACTATTATAAGCAAAACATAATATATGGGTAAAATATCAAATTGGTCACTCAATCAAACTAAAACATCAATCTATTCCACGATCTCAATGGGGTATTATTTGGGATCGCTTATCCTGCTATCTGGTGAGTGCTTCTCACTGGGGAACAAGGATGCGTCTAGCATTTAAGGTAAGTCATGGCTCGCCCTCTTAGGGAGTTTCCTCATCTGTAAAGTCCCAAGATTATAGATGAGCCTTGGGTCTTTCTGACTAGGTCCAGTCGTTGGACGTTAATAAAACGGGCCCCTTGAGGGTAAGAAACCCAGCCCAGGCCATTTTGGTTTGTTGCTCTCCAAGAACTACGTTGAAAGTTGAGAACTCTAGAGCAGCCACCTCAAACCCTAAGCAATCTCAGCCACCAAATTACATACAACCACTATACTCCGAACCACCATCATACATCTTGATTTTGACTAGGGCTGAGCATTTGGTAGGTTCTGTCCAAAATGGGACCGAACCGAAATAACCGAAAAACTGAATAGCTATTTTTTTTGGGAATGAACCGGACCGAAATTATATTTGAACCGAACAAGAACCGAACCAAAATATTTTGGTCGGTTATGTCTAATCCATTGAAACTGGATTTTTTAAAAGTCTCCTGCTCGGATGCTCCTACATTATGTTGATGGTGGATCGTATAAGCTATATGTAGTACACTAGTACCTAAAGACAACATTACTACATTAGTAGAGGAGATACAGTCCAACTGTCCAGAAGCTAAAAGAAGGAAAATTTAAAAATCAAGGTGCACTCCAACTGTCGAATGAGCACTGACGACTGAGGTGAGGATTGACGATTAAGGTGGGGTTTTCAATTTAGGTCATAACAGACAGAATAAAAGGGTAAGGATATGGACGCATATGGATATTATTACTTCTTAGATATTCAATTATATTTATATATACGTATTTTATATATTTCAGTTTATTCGGTCCAGAACTAAAATATTTTGAAAAAAACTGGACCGAACCGAAATATATTTCGGTCCAATTGGAAAAACCGAAATTAATCGGAATTTCAGAAAATTTGGAACCGAACCGAACCGAAATAATATATTTCGGTTCGGTTTTTCAATTTTGGATCGGTTTTACTCAGCCCTAATTTCGACAATGAACCTCAACTTTTGTTGTTAATAGATTCCTCCGTCAACACATACTAATAAGTGAAATTGTAAAATAAACATGTTGATATCTAATATGATGAATTAAATAGAAATCTAAAAACATACATACATAAAAAGTATGTGTAAAAGATGATGATGATGAAAGTGATGTGAAAGACTTAAAACCAAGGAATAATTTGGGGAGAATTAGAGAAATTTTTAGGTTACCCTTCAAAGAAAATACCAATTTTTATAAAATAAACAATAACAAAGATCATGAACTCGTTTGGTTTAACTTAAAAAATGTTACTTATAATTTAAAGTTCAACTTACTCGCTTTAAGTGAAAAGTGATAATTTTAACTTTAGGTTAGGTGTATCTGTTTGGCTAATTTTATTTAAAGTAAATTTATTTTTAAAAAATTGATTAAAAAAATAGAAATTTATATTTTTTAAACATAATATAAAAGTATAAAATACAAATATATGCAAAGAATATAATACGAGTTAAAAAGTGACTCAAATGTATAAAAATTGATATGAGAAAAAATAAGTTAAAAAAAACCTCAAAGGTATTTAAATTATTTGAATTAAAACTAACTTTAAGTTGAAAATTTTAAGTACACACAAATAGATTGTTTTTGTTTTAAGTAGGCCAAAAATTAATGGGGTGTTTGGGGAAACTTATTTTCCAGAATAAGTCAATTTATTTTAAGACAAAGTTAGAGATTCCTAACTTTTTTATGAAAAAGTTAACTTGTTTTGCAACTTATAGAATCTCAAACATACATTAAATACTTATGTAAAAAATTATTAAAATAAGAAATGTTTACCCGAAAATGAGTTCATAATGACTTATTTTAAGTCCTCTCCAAGGAAAGCCAAACACTCAATGTGTCTTGGTGTTTTTCTTACCCTTTCTTCATTAATTTCTACCGAATGGGGTAATGATCCCACTTTTGCATTGGTCTCCTGAAAAAAGTAAAGTAATAATTTATTATTTACATTAAATTTGTTAAAAAAGCGTTATAATTGTTTTTCATCGGTTACTATAAATAAATAGTGTAATAGTCTATTCTTACATCAATTTTGTATAAAAAAAATAATGCAATAACCTATTATATAATTAATTATTTATTGGAACCAGTTTCTGCGGATGGATCCTTCGATCGGACCTGCAAGTGAAGAAGAGTGCGAGGGTGTTGCCCCCTTGATAAGTGATAAATATAGGAGGTTTTCCTACGGGACTCTTAACAATGGTACTAGGTTTGACATGGTCATTATCAGATTTAGCTTCCCATTTAGAACAAATGTGATTCAAGTCTCCTAACAACTCATCGAATGTAGATGGTTCACCAACAGGAGTTTTAATAACGGCCTCAACACGAACATCCTCGGGTGGTGTCTCCCACTTAGAACAAATGTCGTCTAACTCTCTCAGCATATCTTCCGAGGTCATATCCCTTAACGACTCAATATACTCTTGATTAGATGCAAAGTTGACTTTAAAATCCTCTTTGAGAAGAGACTCAATCTCACTATCCTCAAGGTTAGACCAATTAACAATGTCATTAACAAGATTAACCCCTATTGTTTGTTCATAAAGCTCATTGGATTCTTTTCCGACATTAAAGATGTTAAGGTTAATTGTCATATTACCAAAAGTGAGTTTCATCGAACCATCCCTACAATTAATCAAGGCATTGGATGTAGCAAGAAAAGGTCTTCCTAGAATGATCGGGATTTGGTTCTTAGGATTCGTGATGGGTTGAGTCTCGAGGACAACAAAATCAACCGGAAAGATGAATTCACCAACCTTAATTAGCACATCTTCAATTATTCCCTTAGGCATTTTGACAGAACGATCAGCTAATTGAATTGTCATGTTCATCTTTTTAAGTTCCCCTAACTTTAGGGCTTGGTAGACAGAAAATGGAAGGAGATTCACACTAGCACCTAAGTCAAGTAACGCCTTGTCCACAAAAGTATTGCCTATGACACATGAAATTGTAGGACAACCGGGGTCCTTATATTTCACGGGAATTTGGTTCGAAAGAATTGAACTAACATGACAAGTTAAAAAGGCTTTCTTAGGGACGTGGGTGGAACGTTTGTGAGAACATAAATCTTTTAGACACTTGGCATAAGAGGGAATTTGTTGAATGGTATCTAAAAGAGGAATGTTGATCTCGACTTGTTTGAAAACTTCCAAAATCTTTACTATTTGAGGCGATTGTTTGTTTAAAAGAGTCTTTGAGGATAAGGAGCTTTAGGCTTAAAGACTCGTTCGCTAGACACATTGGGAATGTAATTGGAAAGTAGAACAACAATCGAAGATTCGTTAGGTGAAGGTGGTGTTTGAGTCGATGAAGGCTCGCTAGATGATGATGATTTATGAGAAGATTCTGATGACTCGGGAGTGGATTTTGAAGATGAAGGTTCAAGTGGTGAAGGTGTGGGACTAGATGACTCGAAAGGCTCGGGATTTGGAAGATGGTTTGAAGGATTGAGTTTAGGGTTTGGTTCAACATTTGACTCTTCTTCGGGAGACTCAACTCGTACTTGATTATCAACTTGTTTTCCCGACCTTAAAGAAATGATAGCATTAACATTTTCTGTAGGTCTTTGGTTGAGAGGAAATTTAGGGTTGACCTCGGGTTGACTCGGGAACTTATTATTCTCTCGCTCACACATGGCGTTGGCTAATTGACTCACTTGAACCTCTAACTTAGATATGGCTTGAGTACTAGCATTCAAAATTTGCCTATCTTGAGTCATGGTTTGCATGAAGGTTTGTTGAGATTGAGCTAAGTTAGTTGTCGATTTCAAAAGTGCATCAAGAGTCTTTTCCAAGGAATTAATTCTCTTATCCGACTCATGAAAGCCGGGAGGGTGGGCGGGTGCTTGAGTCGGGGCTTGAATCGAGTTTGGATAAGGAACTTGATTTTGAATCGGGTACGAGTTTTGATTGGGCTTTTGAAAACAAGGAGGTTGAAAAGAAGGTGGCGGAGATTGGTAGTTTTGGCCTTGGTTCCACGAGAAATTCGGGTGATTCCTCCAACCGGGATTATAAGTAGGTGCAACCGGATCATTCCCAGGGATTGGTTGAAACACCGCATTAATTTGATCATAGCCGGGAAAGTCCGAAAAACCTTGATTAAAATTAGAGCACATAGACACATTTGAGGGGGCCTTACTAGTTTCTAGGGCTTCAAGTCTTCTAGTAAGGGTGGCTAACTTGGCATCAGTAGCAATATTATTTCCAATTGAATGCATACCCCTAGAAGAACTAGACGACTCGTTGGACTTATGAGGCTCCCTAGTAGACTCCCACAACATAGTTTTCTCGGCTAATTCCTCGAAAAACGCCCACCCTTCGTCCTCATCCTTCTCCATGAATTTACCTTGGCACATAGACTCTAACAACGCGGTTGTTGGAATATCTAAGGTCTCGTAAATGATCTTGCAAAGTCTCCATTTTTCTATTCCGTGGTGGGGGCATTTTAATAAAAGATTTTTAAAACGATCAAAATATTTCCAAAAAGACTCATTTTCCTTTTGATGAAATTGATTTATTTCGTTTGTAATTCTCGTAGTCTTATGGTTTGGAAAATATTTCTTAATAAAAATTACCACAAATCCCTCCCACGTGGAAATAGAATTAACCGGTAGGCTATACAACCATTTTTTTAACATTTTCTTTAAGAGCGAAATTAATGAGCCTAAGCCTAATTGAGTCATCAGTTAATTGTTGGAGTTTTTGTAAGGCACAAACTTCCTCGAATTCATGAAGAAAAAGATAGGGGTCCTCACCATCACTCCCGGTAAATTTAGGTAACATACTAATGTGATGGGCTTTAATCTCGAAGTTATTACCATTAACGGGAGGAAGAGTGATACACGAGGGTTGAACAGAACGGGTGGGGTAACAACGGTCTTTGAGGGACACGGCCATGGTTCGCAAAAAACACAAAAGTAAACAAGTAGTAAATAAGTGCGATAAATTAAACAAACAAAAAGAAAGGGTGAAAAATCAAAAAGAAAAATCCTAAATATAGGGTTCCTTAACTAGACCTTGCTCCTAACTGCAAGGACCACCAAAAACTCGGTAAATCAGAATTTATTCGGACCGATTTGGCCAGGTAGGTGCAAGCATTGCCAAGAGGCTAAACACCAGCCTAGACACCAAATCTTAATTGGCCAGGTAAGCTTTCGCTTGCCTAGACACCAAAGAGTCAGAATAATTAATGATTACTTCGTTTCTTAGGTACTTTCTTAATTGAGCGCGAAATTCCTAGGGGCAAACATCTAATTAATTTTATTAAAGGCTAGGGTATGCAAAATGAGGAATTTATTGTTTTTGGGCTAAGGAAAGGGTGATGAAATCCCTTCCCTTATCTTGCTAGTGGTTTTTCCCTTAAGATTTATTTACAAATGAATGCAACAAACAACGAGATATAAAAAACTATAAACAATTATGGATGCTTTAAACTACGTGTCCTAATCTAAAGAGAAGAAGAATTTAACGTACCTTGGGGTCCTCCAGCGATCACCACAATTATAGGGTACGAAAAATTAAAACACAAAAAATAAAATCTAGCATGATGTGCCCTAAGTGATTAAATGCATGATGCAACAATTATGTAACTTCTATCTAATTTTTTTGGATTTTCAATTTTCAATTTTTTTTTGTGATTTTTCAAAATAATAAAAAGGTGAAAAAAGAGAAATACGGGTTACTGAAGCACGCTTCCAAAAATTCCGATTTGTTCCAAGCTCCGTGAGAAGATTTCCGTAATTCAAACTTTCCTAAAAAAAACGAAACAAAAGATAAGGCAAGTAAAAACTAATCCAAAAAATTAAAAATCAAGGCGCGAAAAATAATTAGTCCCCGACAGCGAACCTAAAATAATTCAACGATTGAGTCGTGCGCTTGCGATTCTAAATTGTAATTATTTTTATCACATCACCCCCAATTCACCTCTGGTGTGAGAACAAGTAAACTGGTTTTGAGAGAGTAAGATGAACGTAAAGTGTTTGTGTTGTGTGTAAAAATGTGATTGAATTCCTTACTCAAACCTGACCAGTGTTTATTCGTTCGACTGTGGCAGTTACCCGAAGAGTGGGGTGAGTGGTGGACGTGTCCCACGTTATGAGGGATTCACACCCAACCCGACCATTACAGGCAAATGGACTGGACAAGCCTTGGGCTTCCTTCGGTACTCTGTGTTGGGCCTTCGGTCCGGCCCATTAAGAAGATGGGCCTCCAACATGTCCCTGGGCTTCGTTCAGAGATATCCTCAGGACGGAGGCCAACGCCTAGGGTCCATCTTCGGATTTATCCTTCGTTATCCTTCCTTCAAATAAGGATGTCAGTCATTGGTGATAGGACTTAACATGGGGAGACGTGTCCATTTAATGCTGATAGCTATCCCGCCTCGAGATTTGTGCTGAAATCCCAGCCGTTGAATTTGAAGCGACCCTTGTCCAAATGTCGCATTCTATTATTTAAACTCACAGAATTCTCTCTCTTTCTTTTTTACGCACACATCCTCACCCAAATCTCCTCAAAGCAAAAACCTTTTAGCCAAGAAAATCTCACGAGTAATAGCAATTGGAGCCGTCATTTCATCTCCAGAAACTCCCAATCCTCCAATCCCCATCGAAGTTTATCTTCAAGAAGTCTATCCCCAAGAAGTTCATCTCCAAAATAGTAAGTTTCTCTTCTCTTGCTCAAAGTTCTATGTCATTTTCGTATTTTTACCAACAATACCACGATCTCTGTATGTATATGCATGTATCTGTATGTATTCATAGGAAGAGTTTTGGGTTATCTTTGCTTCCTGGATAGAATATATACCCACTTACAGTTTTATTTATGCTAGACTTAGGATGTTGTGCCATTTCGCAACCTTTTCCTGGGATTCCGGGACTGCCTGGGGGTTTTCTGGGTAAGAACACCTTTCGGGGTCTTCAAACCATATGAACATCCTTCGGGCTATCCCCATCCACGACTTGTAGCTTTTAGATGTTCTTTAAATGCTCCGCCTTTAGCCTTAGGACATGCCCGACCGGTCCTAGCCCGCTGTACTCGATCTTTTTCCTTTTTCTTGGTTTTCTTTATTCACTTTTTCGAGTACAAGGCTAACGTCACTTCATTTTCGAATGCAGGGACATGGACCGGTCGAATGAGGACGTTGGGCCTTCGGTTAGCTCTGTTTTGTCCTCCTTTAGTGACGTGAGTAAATATCCTGCAGCGAACATACGTTCCAAGCTGATCGAATAAGACCTTATTCCTCTTTATGATAAATACAATATTTCAAGGCAGTACTGGCATATATATCCGGCCTCACGAAGAGATCGTATTCACCATAACCCTCCGATTCCCGAAGGTTATGAAGGTACGGCCACGGGAATTTCTGAAGCGGCCTTCCGCTGTGGTTACCGGGTCCCGACGTTGCCCTTGTTAAAGAGTTTGCTGAAGAACTTGGGGATCGCCATCGGGCAACTCGACCCCAACTCTTTCATTCATATCAACTGTTTCCAGGCCCGATGTCTGGCGGCAAAAATCCATCCTCGGACGTCACTCTTCTGGTATCATTATGACTTCAGAAGAAACGGAAAAAGCGAGGGTTTTACACCATCGCCCGTGACAGGGTCATTGCTTTCGTAATTTAGGTTTTGGAATTTGTTAAAATAAAAGTGAAATTAAATTAGATTTAGGATTACACTTAGAATCCTCCCCCGGGGACGACACTATTCGGGAATCAAGTCAAACTGGTCAAACCGAGCCAAAAATGTTTTCCGACATATGTTCGACATTAACTTAGGATGAGAATATCATGGTAATGGTATTTTATACTCCAGGTTATTTATGTCAAAAGATTTTAGGCATTCGGCTAAAGGCACAAATATCGATAATTTTTAAACACCGCTTTTACAAGTCAAACTGATTCGATTTATTTAAAAGAGTGTTGTTCTTAAATGTTTTACTCTCAGATATTCTTGATATATTCATTTGATATTTATAATCAGTTTGCCTTGCCAAAAGCCATGCCAAAAGACCAAAAACAGATTTTATTCCGAAATACCCAAAAATCCTTATTTATCTGGATAAAATCATTTTTAATTCAATCTTATATATTTCTTGGACCTCATTGTCATTATTTCATATGGAATATTATGTTTGAATATATATCAAGTCAAAACTTTTGTCTAAGTTGTCGGTAAAGATAAATGAATTTTTCGGTCGCTCCGGAAGGCTGTTTTAACATTCGAAAAATTCGTAAAAATACTTCCACACATCTTTTTGACTTGAAACTTTGAATGTGTCCTTAGTTTCCCTATAGGACATTGTAGAATTGATTTCGTAAATTTTGGATGACCTTTTTCCGGGACCCCTTAAATCGATACGTAATTGATTTATCGGTCACTTAAAAGTCATAGTTGGTCAACTCATTTCAAGGTGAAATTTTGACCACATTCCTCTGGGAACATTTCTAGGGGATTCCCAAAATTTCATAATTTTTGAATGATTTTCAATTTATTGCGATTAAACCAATTTCGTTTCGTCGGTACGCGCATTTTACGTTTTTATTGATTCGTTAATTAATAAAAACGTGTGGGCACTCTTTCCTAGGCATTTTTGAATTTTTATACAGCTGATATGACTTTGGGAATATTCCTCCCACTTGCCTTTAACCCATGTGCTAACACCATTTAAAAATAAAGCTAAAAAACCTCATTTTTGGCTATAAAAGGCCCCCTTCACCCCCCCTTTTCATTAAGCCCCCTAGAGCCAAGTATATGCTGGTGAAATAAGCTTAGAAACACTCTCTATCCAGTAGTCAAAAGTTCAAAAACGTTTCTTTGCTTCAAGCCTAAAATTCAAGATCTATCTTCATTTTAGCTTGATTTTCTTCACCATTCTTGCTCCTAAACACACACCTTTGGTCACCAATCTTTTTGTGGTCTTTCCACCTTGTTTTTATCAGTTTATAAGTGACCTTTTGAGCCTCCAAAAGTCAGACCATAAACCCATATTCCGGCCATTTTCCGGCGACTCATTTTGTGTGTTTTTGGCTTCGTTACTAGCTTTTTCTCTTGTTTTCTCTCTAGATCTCAAGGGTTACAAGTTGGTTTTCATATTTCCTCACTCTCCTATATATAAGTCGAGTATATATAGTAGTAGTGGTGGTGGGTGGCTTGAATATTTAATGTTTATTGCTTGTTTGGTTTAGATCTACACTTATAAACACTAATATTCATCTTTCTTGCATTTTGTCACTAATATACACTTGTTCTTGAAGTATATTCGTGTAGTGTATATTTGACATCTTGTAAGGTGTGTTCTTAAGGTTGAAGTTGAGAATCACCTCATTTAAGTCCTTTAATCCAAGTTGAGTATTTGGATTAAAAAGGCTAGTTAACTATCTTTTGATTTAAAAACAAAAAGCTTACATCTTGTTTTTACCTTAAGTGGTTTAAACTTGATATTTAAAAATCAAAAGATAAGTTGGTTGTTAGTCTTGTGTAACCAAGTCCTTTGCTCCTTTTATGTTTGTTTTTCAAACAAGGACATAAAGAATCAAGACTATACAAGCTAGCTTTTAAAACAAGTTGGTAGTTATTGTTGGCATTTTTTCTTCTTTGTTAAACACTACCATTTAGTAGTTTATCCTGTTCAAGTTGGTTACTCACTTGTCTTATCTTTATATCTTGAACAAGGATTTAAACAAGACTACTTGAACTTGTTTTAGGACTTTGAAAAATCCGGCCATACCACTTTCTTTACCATTCGGCTGAAGTACTTTTTAATACTAGTTTTTGTTGCTTGCTTGCACTACTTGCTCTTTAGTTTAATATTCTTGCTTGTGTGGGTGTGTAATATTTTAACGTATAATAGCGGCCCTCGTTTTATCCTATAGATAAGCGAGTTACTTTTACGCACGTATGAGTTATGTTTTAAATTGCTTGTGTGTTGTGTGTAAGTGTGTGTACCGCTTGTGTGACAAGTCCATTATTGTGACTTATCCCTTGCTGTTATATATTTAATTTAACGCGTAATAGCGTCCCCGTGACTAGTACCGTAACATACTAGCTTGCATGGATTTATATCTCTTAATATAAATTGCTTGGTTATTGTTGGACTTGTATTCTAATCTTTGCAGTGAGGTGAAGTGAAGTGAGGTGACTCTTGTTCTAAGACCCAAGTCTTAGGCGTACTAACGGGGAGTTAGTAGCCTTTGCACCGTGAAGAAAAGAGAAGACCCAAGATCTAAGACCTAAGATCCAAGATCCAAGACCGGTAAAGTTGTAGAAGTACATAGTCTACAAAGGGATGCTACAAAGTCTTTGAGGAGGTGACGGGGAGTTACGCTCCAAGACAAGTTTTGTAGTTTGTATTTAGCTATTTTATTTTGAGGAGGATACGTGTGTGTATCACTCCAAGATAAATAGATAGTGGCCTAAGGAGTTGTAAAGGCTTCTCCGCCTACTATAAAGAAGTATCTTTGTAGTAGTGAAAATATCGAGTCCGGGGAGGAGTTCGGGGACTGGAGTAGGGGTGTTCGAATCCATTAGGGGTTGCGGGCATCGCGAACCAGGATAAAATCGACCGTGTGCTACTCTCTTTTCTTTCGCTCTTTATTTTCCACACTTTACTCACTTGTTCACAAGTAACGAAGTTTAAAAAGGCGAAAGAGTTTTCAAAAAGCCAAGCTCTAAATTTTAAAAAGGTGATAAGCTATTCAACCCCCCTTATAGCTTATCTAACCCATATACGGGACCTATCAGCCCGCAAGAATCACCGGGCTGATTGGGCCAAGACTAACTCTAGCAATAAGGGTACCCATGACCGGTGGTTTTTCTTCTCTGGCCCACCAGATCGCCAAATTTGCTGTGTGAAAAGAGGTGGACCCAAGTAAGGTCAGTCTACCTTCTATTCCGGGGGCGGACGAACATGATTACCGGATTCTTTATGACTTGGAAATGGCTAGAGTCCCTTTGATCGACAGCCGAAAGAACGATTGGTTGTTCGCCCTTTGGGGTAGTGGTAACACTTATTCTCCACTGGTTTCCGTATTTTCGTTCATGTATATTATGCTAGTTTTCTTTCGATCTTTTAAATGTTTTTGACTTAGTCACTATTTTGTGCAGTGTCTTCCCGTGAAGATTTTGTCGAGCGTCACCGACTGAAGGCCATAGCCAAAGAGGCGGCCGCTGTTGTTGCTGTTGCTCCGGACAATGTTGTCTCTGAACAGGGGGATGAGCGGGAGATGCCGAAGGAGACTCCTCATGTCTCTCCTCTACGTGTGCAGAAAATCCAGCAGTCTTTTGCGGTGGATTCCCAAAAGAGGTACCGAACGGAGGATGCGGTGATTAAGACCTAGGTACCAAAAGAGGCCTCATTCTCCCGGCCGATAGGCCTAACTATGAGAAAGTGGATGACTTGGGTGCATATACCGAGATGTTGTCGCTCCTCTCGATGGTAAGTTTCTTCTCTTCATATTATTTTTATTTGTCCCTTCGGGTATTTGACATTTGCCTTTATTTATTTTCAGGCTGTTCCCTGGGCTGCTGTGGCTATCGACCGGATACAGGGAATGCAGACCAGGCTGGAGGGGGTCACTCAGTTGAAATTAGGGCAGTGAAGGCAGAAGAGGATCTTCATAATGCCACTACTGAGCTGGAGAGGATCACCGATCAAAGTAATGCTTTGGCGACTGAACGGGACTCCCTGAAAGATCAAGTTGATTCACTAAAGGCCCGGGTCTCTCGGAGGAACGACCAACTGAAAGCTTCTTGTAAGGCAATCCGGAAGGGAAAGAAGATCTTGGACCTGATTGAGGAACGGTGGTATCAGATGGGATATGATGATGCCATCCTGAAGGCCCATTCCTCCGGCCTCCAGGTAGATCCGGTCGGCCTTGAGAATGTGGATGAGCCTTTAGTTATTTCCTCGGATGAAGATCACTCTGAGTATATGCTTATTTATTTTTGCTATTCTGATGGCCTTCGGGCTTTGTAACGCTTAACTCTTCCTTCGGGCTTTAAATATTTTGCCTTCGGGCTTTAAATATTTTGCCTTCGGGCTTTAGTGTTATTCGTCCGCCTTTTTGTATTTGGCTATGCCTTCGGGCTTCTTTAATGCATTTTTAGGCTTACTTTTATCTTTTTGCCTTAGCATAATTTTTATTCAGCTTTTATGCTTCTTCGGCTTTATTTGCCTTAGCATAATTTTTCTTTAGCTTTGTGCTTCTTCGGCTTTATTTACCTTAGCATAATTTTTGTTTAGTTATATGCTTCTTCGAATTTATTTGCCTTAGCATATTTATCTTTTAATTTTGTGCATTTCCGGGCTTAGCCTAGCATTTTTTTACATCTTCGGTCGTAACCTAGCTTCCCCCCCCGTATTTAAGGGGTTTTGTAAATGATTAAGGTCCCATTCGGTCGGTGAAAAATATTTCCTCCCGGCCTTAATTATGTCAAAGTAACTTATATACTGAAACAAGTAAAAGGACGCATGCTTCATTCGGTCGGCCCCAAGCATGGGTCCGTTGAGCCTTTTTTATGTACTCAAGCACTCGATTACTAGTGTACTTTGGCTACTAATAAACATGTAAATTGGGGCAAACAACCTTTCATTGATCATGTAAATGGCATACACAATTTTGAGTTACAGATTGATGCTCACTTAGGGAAACGGAAATTAACTTGCATGAAACAAAATACTGAATTAAAAGGAACAAATGAAAACAACCAGTGAGCTTACTGGTAGAAGCGACGAAGGCGAGCTGCATGCCAGGTGTTTTTGATCGGGCTGTCGTCCGAATTAGCCAGTTTGTAAGTACCTGGCCGAATAATTTCTATCACAGTGTAGGGGCCTTCCCAATTGGGCATAAGTTTACCCTGCTTAGTTGGCATTGAAGTAGCCAATTCCCGAAGTACTAGGTCCCCCGCCTGGAAAGATCTTTTCTTCACTCCCGAGTCATAGTATTAAGCCGCCTGAAGCTGGTACCTTAAGTTTCTTTGATGGGCCTCCTCCCTTTCCTCTTCAAGTAGATCCACATTCGCCCGGAGCCCCCATTCATTCGTTTCCACATTGAACACTTGTGTTCGATAAGATTCCAGGCCAACCTCGATCGGTAGAAGGGCATCAGTCCCGAAGGCTAACTTGAAAGGTGTTTCTCCAGTTGTTGATCTTGCTGTCGTTCAATAAGCCCATAAAACCCAAGGCAGTTCATCGGCCCAAAGTCCCTTAGCTTCGCCCAGTCTCTTCTTGATCCCATCAAAGATGATTTTGTTGGCTGCTTCGATCACCCCATTTTTTTGGGGGTGTCCAACTGAACTGAACTTCTGCTGGATTCCGAACTTGGCCAGAAACTTTCTGAACTTGCTTCCAATGAACTGAGTCCCGTTATCAGAAACACATACCATTGGGATACCAAACCTCAGAATTACCTGTTCTAACATGAACTTTTTTGCTGCTTCTTCGGTGATGGCTGAGAGTGGTCTGGCTTCTACCCATTTGGTCATGTAGTCGATCGCCAGAATGCAGTATTTAGCTTGCTTGGTGCTGGTAGGTAAAATTCCCACGATGTCAACTGCCCTCATAACGAATGGAATGGGGCTAAGAACTGAAGACATTTCCTCGGGGGGTTGCTTCGGTATCGTGCTGAATAGTTGGCATTTTTTTCACTTCTTAGCATATTCGGTTGCATCTTCCTTCATTTTTTGCCAGAAAAACCCTTGCCTAAGGATGTTGAAGGCCAATGATCTTCCTGCTAAGTGTTCCCCATAAATTCCTTCATGGATTGTTTCAAGAGCTAACTCCTGTTCCTCAGTGTCTAGGCATCGAAGAAGTGGTTGAGTTGCTGATCTTCTGAATAGACGTCCTCCGACCAAAGTATAGCTTCCGACCGATGTCTAACTTTCTGTGCTTCCCTTCGGTTGAGCAGCAAGGTCCCCTTTTCCAAGAATGCTCTGATTGGGGTCATCCAATTAATCCATTGGTGAATTTCCATGCACTGTTTCTTGTGTATCGAGGGCGTCTTTACCTCGGTCAGATAGATTGACCCAGTAAGACTTTGGGTCTCTACCGAAGCTTGCCTGGATAGAGCATCTGCCCGATTGTTGTTTTCCCTTGCCACCTTACTTAGTTCAAATGATTCAAAAGACTGAGTATTCTGGCGTACCTTTAAAGCATAGGCTTTCGTTTGGGGTCTTTCTGCCCATACTCCCCTATGAATTGCTTAATAACTAGCATTGAGTCACTGAAAGCCCTTAAGTGTTTGACTTCTAAGCTTCGTGCTAAGTCCAATCCTGCTAGTAAAGCTTCGTACTCTGCTTCATTGCTTGGCATATTTCAAATCCCTCAGAACTTGTTAGAATCAATCCTGCTCCGCACTTATCTCCTGCAACTGAACCATCCACGAATAGTTTCCACTTTCCCGGTGCCTGAATCAATTGCTCTTCAGGAGCTAAGTCCTTCGGCCCCGCAAAAGAACATTCTACCATAAAATTTGCTAGTGCTTGTGCTTTGATCGAAGTTCTTGGTGTATACTCCAAATCATATTCCCCCAGTTCGATCGCCCAAGCTACTACTCTGCCCGATGCCTCTGTAAAATTTTCTTCAAAGGTTGGTCTGCTATCACATTGATCGTCCTTCCTTGCAAATAGTGCCTCAGCTTTCTGGCGGCCATTACCAACCAATAAACGAACTTCTCTGCATTCGGATATCTGGTTTTCGCGTCCTTAAGCATATGAGAAACATAGAAAACTGGATGTTGATTCCCTTCGTGCTGTTTGACCAATACAGCTCCCAATGTTCGATCGTTCACAGCTAAGTACAACTGCAATGTTTCCTTCGGATCGGGCCTCATCAGGAGTGGGGCTTTTACTAAGTATTCTTTAACCTCCTCAAATGCTTTTTGGCAATTTGGCCCCCACTCGAAATTCTTAGACCCCCGAAGAACCTCAAAAAATGGTAGAGCCTTTTCAGCTGACCTGGGAATGAACCTCCTCAGGGCTGCTAACCGTCCGGTCAACTTCTGAATGTCCCTAATCATCTTTGGTTCTTCCATAACAATTACGACCTTGATCTTCTCTGGGTTCGCCTCAATCCCTCGGGCGCTGACCATGTATCCCAGAAACTTCCTACTGTTTACCCCGAACATGCACTTGTTCGGGTTGATTCTCATGTTGTTCCTCCTGAGTGTTTCAAAGCACTCCTTTAAGTCTTCGGCATGATCCCTAAAGAGGGACTTAACAATCGTATCATCCACATAGCATTCCATGTTTCGGCCTATTTGCGCCTTGAAGACCTTGTTAATCATTTTCTAAAATGTTGCCCCCGCATTCTTCAGTCCGAAGGGCATCTTGATGTAGGCATACGTGTCATTTTGGTGATGAATGCTGTCTTAGGGATATCCTCAGCATTCATGGCGATCTGATGGTATCCGGAGAAGGCATCCAAGAAGCTGAGTATTTGATGTCCCGAAGTGGCATCTATCAGCTGATCGATATTCGGTAGTGGATAATGGTCCTTCGGGCAGTTTTTGTTCAAGTCAGTGTAATCCACACACATTCTCCATTTACCGTTCGACTTCTTGACCACCACTACGTTAGCCAACCAGTCGGGGTAGTCAATCTCTTCAATGAATTTCGCCTCTAGAAGTTTCTCTACTTCGGCCTGGATAACCTTTTGCCTTTCCGTAGCGAAGTTTCTTTTCTTTTGCTTCACAGGATGAGCATCGGGATTCACGTTAAGACAATGCTTAGCTACCGAAGGGTCCAAACCTGGCATATCTTTGGGACCCCAGGCGAACACATCGTGGAATTCCCTGATAACTTCAATAACCTTCCTTTTCAATTCCGGCTCCATGCTCTTCCCAATCTGTATCATCTTCCCTGATTGGTCCACTTACAACTCTACCTCTTCCGTCTCTGCCGTTGGTTCGGCGATCGGGCTAGACAGATCAGCCCCAAACTTTTCTAACTCAATGTTTAATAGTTGATGGCTGCCCTCAGCCTCATTCTCACTTCTCTTTCTCTTACCAGCTTCGGCCATCTCGACATCCTTGTCTTTCTCCAAATCTTGTAGCATTATTATTCGAGCGGCCTTCTGGTCGCCTATCATTTCTACAACCCCATGCTCAGTAGGAAACTTCAGCTTCAAATGAGGGATGGAAGACACAGCCTGGAAGAGAGATAAGGCTGGCCTCCCCAGAATACCATTGTACGGGCTGTCTACCCAAACCACATAAAACTTTGCTTCTTTCGCCACCGTGTAAGGCACTTTCCCCAGCATAACGAACAGTGTGATAGTTCCTTCTATCGGCACGGGCTGATTATCGAAGCCGTATAATGGTGCCTCATGGCATGGTTCCAGCTGTTCGCCTCCAAAATTCATCTTAGAGTAGGTTCGGTGGTACAGAATGTTTACCGAACTCCCTTCGTCTACCAGCACTTTCCAAATCTTGTTTTCCCCAATCACTGGGTTTATAACAAGTGGGTTTTCGTGCGGCCATATTACATCTTCGTAGTCATCCTCTATGAAAGAGATGGGTAACAGTTGCTTCACTGTATTGGACTGATAGAGACTATAGACTTGCCTTGCGTACTTCTTTCGGGCTATTTTACTTTCCCGATCGAGCACTGTTCCTCCAGATATTGTCCTGACTTCACCTCTGTACCTTTTCGACGCTTCAGCGTCTTTCTTCTTCTTCTCCTTGTTATCAAGTTTGTCTCTCAAGTCCCCAACAAATTGTGTCAGATCTCCTTCCTTAATCATCTTTGCGATCAACTTCTTCAAGTGGTAACATTTGTCAGTGTTGTGACCTTTCTCTAGGTGATAGTCACAGTACTTGTTCTCATTCCTCTTATGTTCAGGGGTCTTCAGCCTGACCGGTCGAACGTACCCAGGCTTACCATTAATCTCATGGAGAATCTTCGAAATAGGGGTGTTCAAAGGTGTAAACACCGTGCTATCTCTATCTCGCCTTTGTTCGGCCCCCTTGTCAGGCCTGGTATCAGTTAACCTACTCTTAATATCTCCACGACCCCTTCGGTCATCCTTGTTTGAATCGTTTTTCCTACTATCCTTATACCCTCCAATTGGATCCATTTTCCTTCTAATAGCCTCCCCCTTCAAGTATATATCATTTAAAGATTTAGGAGGCATATCATAAAACCGGAGTTTCTTACCTTTTATGGGATCGAGTCCAGCGGAGAGGAATCCGACAGCCTTGACTTTGTCCAGGTAAGTCACCATACCAGCCTCATCCTTGAACCTCGCCAGATAATCGCCAAGCTCTTCATTCGGCCTCTGTCTATAGTGGATCAGAGCCTCGGTATCTTTCTCTCTTCGGCACAAGTGAGAATAGTGCCTCAAGAATTTCTTTTTAATCTGATCGTACGAGCCGATTGACCTGGGCCTTAGCGATCGATACCACATGGACGCCGGCCCCTTCAGATATGTCTTAAACATCTTGCATAGCATCACATCGTAGTGCCCCATACCAGTCATGAGTGATTCATACTTCTCACAGTGGTCTCGGGGTCCCCTTTGCCATTAAACTCATGCATCTTTGGAAACTGTTTCCCAGAAGGCGGTCAGAACTGTTCTATATCTTCGGTCACCACAGGCTTGTGGCTGACCTTCCTTTCACCGAACATTGCTTTCTCAATCCTTTGAATTATGTCTCGCGTATGCGGACCTTCCTCATCCTCCGATTCGGAGGTGTCAACCACTTTCGATCGAGAACGTTTGGAGTACGATTCGGAATCTCCAGATTCGTCTTCATCGTCTTGAGTCCTCTTCTCCTTCTGTGAGTTAAAGTCTTGCCCTTCGGCCTCCAAAGCCTCACGGAGCGCCTTTTCTTGAATTTCAATCTCTTCCCTTTGGAGGCGAAGAGCCTGTAACCTTAACTAATCGGCTCTTCGCCTTAATGATAATAATAATAATAATAGTAATAATGATAATAATAATAATAATGATAAACTCTCTTAAATCAAAGATATCCTTTTTGGTGGATATTAGACAAAAAATAGCCTTAATGAATAAATAATAATTTATTAACTCAATAAGAGCATCTCCAACCATTACCATCTATTAGCTAAAAAGTCTAGGTGTCACTTTAATATACATATTAGCTAAAAAATATAGCCCCCCAACCATCAGAGCTGTTAGCAATAATTATAGATATGATATCCTCCATCTCATCTTCTATATTTGTTGAGTTGTAGTCATTAGCTAAAACATCCATGGTAGTTTTATGCCATATTTAAACTAGACCTACACATTAATATATACCATTTAAATCAATTCCTACACATCCATTACACAATATTATATACTGTTTTTGAATTATAGCTAACCTAATATCATTGGAGCACAACCCCTTACAGGTTCAGCAAATTTTAGCTAACAATTATTATATATTACTAGCTTTATACCCGTGCGATGCACGGGTAGCTCTATAGATATGATTTATAAATTATTTTCAAATTTTGTTTGAACAACTGTAAAATAATGTCTATAAACTGTATTAAATTGATGATATTTATTTTAGGGCTTTTTCCAAAACACTTGCAAAACGTTTTTTTTTTTTAAAAATACGGTGTTTGCAACCTGAAATGCAACTGCTTTCAACTTGCTTTACAACTTCCTATCCAACTTTTACCGTATTTTTAAAAAAAATTGAAACCATCGATATTTTTGATGATTTTCTTGTATTTTATTAACATTATTTTGTATTATTTTAGTTGTTATTATATTTTTTACCTGAAATTCAAGTTTTTATAAATTTTACATTATTAAATGTTAATATTTTCTTCACTCAATAACTTTATTATACTCTATATAATTAATTTTAATTTTTTTCCAAAAAATTCCAAAATAATACCTGTAAATTCCATATTTTGAAATAAGGTGTATAATTTAACAAAACTTTTTAATTATTACTTAAATAATATTTAAAAATACAATTATTATTAATATTTCTACACATCTGTCTTGACGATCAAATCATATTAAACTGCCTTACACTAATTATATAATGTCTAAAAATCCTATTCATAATTTTTTTAAATAAGGTATACTATTTAATAATATAATTATAAAGTTCTATTTAACCTTATTATTTAATAATATAAGAAATAGTATTTTTGAAATGACACACGACCAAACCACATGAAATCCTTTCCATCAATTATATAATTTTTGAAATAATGTGTACTTTTTAATAATATTTCAATTTTTATTTAACCTTATTTAAGTATATAAAGAATATTATTTTGAAGTGACTATATGGGCATATCCTATATATATATAGGATATAATTTTAGCTAACCATGTTGTAACAAATCATTATTATACAAATAAAAACCGGTAATAAAAATGACGCAACCCCAATCCTCTCTCCACATTTTGGTGCGAATTTGAAATTTCATATTTCAGCGCCCTAACCCACTCCCAATCGATACTTACAAAATAAAACATATACATACATTTATTCATACACATACACATACAATTCGAGTGAAAATAATGGAGACGGAGGCATTGATAGCTGAAATGGAACGATATAGGGAGCTAGATTTCGAGGAATTGGTTATCGAAGAAGTCGAAAGCCTCGATGAATCTTTCGAAGAAGATAACACCGATTTGTAAGCGTTTGTATCTATGTTTTCCCCAATGTTATCATATATTTTTGTTCATTTCGTAATTTCGATATGATGATTCGACTGTATTGATATTTAGCTAGGGTTTTAATTATAATTTGCACAATATTTCGATATCCCTAACCCTGAATTAGCGTGTTGTAGATAATTTTAACTAGGATTGTGTTCGATTGATGTGCATTTAGTGTAAAATTACGATTGTTGGGGCTGCGAGTGGGGATAAATTCAACATAATCGATATTTGTGGTGCTATTTGACTGCAATATTGACTAAATTCTCAGATGAGTTACTTGTTTTTAGTTCTCGTGTTCTATGGTTTGGAAGATTAAGGTGTATATGATGAAGTACTAGATTTTCCAAATGCATGACTTTGCTGTAATGCCTTTCGGAGATGTGTTACTTTATTAAACATTTGTAAGGTATTTTTTCTGGAACTATAGGAAGTAAAATGAATCAGAAAATTACACATCAGAGAAGGGATATGTGAAATGGTGTAGAGTTGAGAGCATGTTGAGGCAATTATGTTTCCAAATCAAATAAGCTATTAACAAATGCTTTCTTCCTGAGTTAACCAACTCAGGAAATTTTCAAAAGAAATTCTTTTGAATCATAATTTTGGATGAACCGGTGGACACAAAAAAGAAGTGAATTTTACAGAATGCAGATGAAAAATAATACCAATAATTTCCTTTCACACACACACACACACACACACACACACACACACACATATATATATATGTATGTATGTATCCCTGATTTAGACTTCTACTCATAGAAGTTACTTCTGGGGATGTTGCGCCAATTACTTATTGGATTGATTCATATAACCGTTTATGTTAGCTTATATAGTTGCATGTTGATGCGTTTTCTTTTACCAGTGATCGTGGTTATGGAGGGGCCTTTGAATCTACTGTACATGCCTTTGATCCCATGTTGGCTTCCTTGCACAGTTATCTTGGAGGTTGACAAGTTTCAGTTTTTACTGTGATTCATTTCTGTGTTCATATGATAGATGATTGGTATATATATATTTATTCATGTGGCAGAAGTTGAAGTTACTCAGAATAGGGAATCTTTCTTGGAAGGTGGTGCCATACTGGATATTCCCTTGTTCTATATAGAAGGTAATATATGCTTTGCTATCTCAGATCTTGCATGACTTAATCTTACATTCTTACTCTCTCATATGTGA
Organism: Saposhnikovia divaricata; assembly: GCA_036435485.1. NCBI lineage: Eukaryota > Viridiplantae > Streptophyta > Magnoliopsida > Apiales > Apiaceae > Saposhnikovia > Saposhnikovia divaricata. Next base: position 59,732,384 of record CM071596.1, read on the forward strand.
AGGAAAAATTAAATGCTTTAAACTGGTATATTAGTTTCAGAGTCTTCCGTGTTGTATCAAGTAATGGAGTCTATCTGCAGGCAATTGTAGTTTATTTGATCAGTAAATTTCAGTATAGGGTTTGCTTCTGTATTGCAAAACTAACTTTCGGTTTACTACTGGACTTCTGGTTCTACCACTCTTTCATTCTCATTTGATCCTTCATTGACAATTAAATTATTTGAGTTTCCAGTTACGCTTCTGCACACATGTCTAATATATTCTAGTTAGAATTGTTTTTGTGCTCTTTCATACTTCTACAACATGAGGTGATTTAAAACAACTATCTATCATTGCTTCAGTAAGTTTTGACGACCAGTTTGTTCATGTAGATAAATGATTGTTCTAAGTATTTTAGTGTTGATATCCTAAGTAAACAATTTTTGAGAATAATTCAAAATAATTTGAATTGTTTTTGAAATATTGTTAATTAGTTTGTTAGTTGTTTTTTAAATAACTAATAGATAGGATAGATGCTAGGTTTTAGGAGTTTAGTTTGTTTTTTGTGTTTAAAACCACACGTTGGTTATTTGGAATAATATATCAGCTATGCATCTTATTTTTATTCTCCCTATTCTCTATGTTTTCCTCTCTTCTTTAGTAGTCTAAAAACCTGTTGAATAGAACGACAATTAACATGTTGATGTAGTATGTCAGTCTAGTGTGGGGGAATGGTACTGTACCTTATAATACATCTCATGTACATTGAAAAATTAAACTTGGTTACCTTTTCTTTTGTCAACTCTTACGTTCCATCTCTCATGAAAAAACATGTGCAGGTGAAGTTCTCTTCCCAGGGCAGACCCTTCATCTAAAAGTTATTGAGCCTAAAATTATAGCTGCTATGGAAAGAGCATTGGACCAAGCCAATGCTTCTTATATTTTAGGCGTGGTATGCAACTAATAGTTTGTTTGCTTTTGGTCTATATCAGTTTCTAAGTTATATCTTAACGTATAATCACACTTAAACCTCTACAGGTGTCTGTTTATAGAGATTCATGTAATGGGGAGATGCAATGTGCAACCACAGGGACTACAACAGAGGTGTAGATCATGGTTCCATATATCTTGATTTGGGTGTATTTATGTCCTGTTTATCTGCATGAATTTAAGTTATATCTGTTTTCAGCCAAGACAATCACAAGATAACTGAGCTGTTGCCTACTTTGAATTTGTAATTACCAAATATTATACAATGAGAGTATAATGGAGTGCCCTGAGTGGTGGCAAAGGTGCTCCTCCTAGCGCTACAATTAAAAATTTATCAACTATAAAAAAATATTTAAGTGTAAATTCTAATCCTGTCTTTCTCTCTTTGAAGTTCTAATCTATATGAATTCCAACCCGAATATTTTTAGATCGTTACCAGAATCTGCTTAATGAACAACTATGTAAAATGCATATGGTTCCTTTTTTTACAGAACCAGTGTACACATTATATAACTAAATTCAATGTGTATATCTGCATCATTCATGTTTCCTGAACCTACGTTTTGCCTTTCTGGACATCTAATTTTATTCCGAAATCAGTCCTACAGGTGAACATGAATTTTGTTTTCTTGTTTACAATTTAGTGACATTAAAACTTTCCATTTAGATAGTTGAAGATGATATGTTTCAAGAAGTTGTCAATGCAAGAAGGAAAAGGAAAGAGAGAACAAGTAACATAGTGGAAATTGCAGAAATAGTTTGTTTAAAGTACTAATACAGTCTTTCTCTCTATATATCTGTGGCGCGTGTATTAAGTTTATATTTCGTATTTATAGTACTAAGATGCTATGTGCGTATAGACATGCGAGTACATACACCGTATGTTTTCTAGAAAAGGTACATTATGGTTGCAAGAGATTATTAAGATGCAGGTGTTGGTTCTAATAACTTGAAGGACATGGCATATGAAAAGATGCTATTGAGCTCGATCATTAAAAGACACATATAAATGCACACAATTTCTATTAATTCTCCGCCTTCCTACTAATTGTTTTGTGGTTGTATAATTCCTTATTAGCTAAAATGCTAAATTCTGTTTTATAATATGTTTTTGTAAAAGCAAGGTGCTGAAGCTTGATCATTTAATAATTTAGGTATTCCAGCATGTAGTCTCTTTTGAAGTTGGCAATCATTCTGCATATCAATTGAAGCTGCTAGCTGATATTGTATAAAATAAATAGGATATAATAGTCAAAATATATAAAATTTACATGATTCTACAATGAAATCTAGGTTAGTACTTCATTAAATTGCATGATATTTTTAGTGGTTATTCTTTCTGGATGTAGGATGCTGAGACTTGAGAGAAGTTTGAAATCTTATAAACTTTGCTAATTTACTTTTGTTAAGCTGAAATGTTTGAAGTTTGAAATGCTAAATAAGTTAATCTATACGAGTCATGTATAACGTGGCGATTCATTCTGCTTCTGCCATATAGTGATTTTCTGTTAATATCTTCTACAAAAGCAAACCTTTTCTTGCCCCTTTTTACTGGAATTTCTGAATTTCTCTTATAATTTGTGGCTGAACTGTACTACAACATGTGCCAGATACTTCAATCCCGGAAGTTGGAGGATGGCTCGTTGACTGTGCTTACTCGTGGTCAACAACGTTTCCGTCTAAAAGGGCGGTGGATTACTGTTGAGGGAGCTGTAATTTATTCACCCCTTTGAATAAAAATGTCATATCTGTATTCTGTTTTTAACTTTTAGTTGATTTATATAGTATGGTTTAATGGTTTCAATGTTTTAGCCATGTGGGGAGATACAAATCATCCATCAAGATGCTCCATTAAGGACACCGCGGGATGCAGTTGGAAAACAAGCACCATTGAGGAACTCACATAATCTTACTGATTTACAAAATAAACAGAATGACCATGATATTATACGTGATGATTCAGATGTACTTTCAGATGATAGTTTTACAAGTGAGCTTTCTGCAGCAGAAAGGAGATTGCATGAGTCTGCACTTGCTTCTTCTTCTCGGGGTTCTAAACAAACTGATAAGCTAGCAAGGGAGGCAGATGAGTCTGAGTTTACATTCCAATTTGGACACCCCCACTCTTCCATGTTTCCTAATTCACATGATTTAATTTATAATGGAAAGAGTGAGAATAACTCTGCGAACAAAATTATATCAGATATTCCAATTCATGAAGGGGTAGGGCGGAGAAAGGGTTCAATAAGCAGTCTTTACCAAGTTTCAAGAGCTTTCTGGCCATCTTGGGTTTACCATATGTATGATTCGTATTGTCTTGCTCAGAAAGTGGCAGGTAACTCTATTTCTTTTAATCACAGTTTTCTCCTTTTACCTGTAGTATGTCCAAGTGCTAGTTGCTGTGCACTTGTTTGTATAATCTCTTAAGGCACGTATGTGTAACACCATTTCAAGCTCACCAGTGGGGTGGATAGCAGATATGTAATTCCTTTGTCGACTAAAGAAGTATTTTGCGAAAATTTTGTTTTATGAATGTATGGAAACATGTATTAGAAGGAAGAAAGAAAAAAGTCAAAAACCCATTAAAGCAATTGAAAAACAACACACTTTTAACAAAGAACACATGATTTAGTTATGTGTGTGTACGCACAGGCTCTTCCTGAAGAGAAATGTACAATCAATATGCTCAAAGTGGAAGTAAAATTGATTATACAAGAATAGTTGTGGCGAGGACTAGGAGTGGGCCTGTGGGGAAAAGTGAACTACTAAGATGCAAGGCTGGAAATGACTATAGCTATAGCCTATAAGTGTGTCTTGTAAACTGATGTGAATATGTATGTCCTCTTAAGTATAAACCTCAGAGCGTCAAGTATATTTGTTTAGTATTTAAGACACGTAATTCCATCATGCCTTGTTATATTTAGCATAAGCATTCAACAGTTAGCATAGAGGCACATACATTAGTTACTGAATAATATTGATGAGGTTCTTGTATTCTCCTATGTGGTGGAAGGATAAGGGACCCAATTGTTTGATTGCACTTCAAACACATTAATACCTTTATACATTACTGTGAACATAATGTACCATAGTCCATAGGTGCATTTGATGTTTTACATTTGAAATCTCTTGTCTCCTTAAACAATTAAGACCCCAGTCCCATGCCTTCATAAGTATTGAAGTTCTTACTGAAATATTGGATAATAATATTCTCACTCAAATTACATATATTTACATAAATGACCGTGATGTTTGTTGTAAATTTCTACTAAATTATAGTCCTAAAATATATCTGACATAACACTTGATACATAGATGCACACTCAACAGCATTTATTAACCTGTTTCAACCAATCAAATTTAGATTAAACCATTCTCTCTTGTTTACATTTTTGACTGAATCAAAAACCTGTTCATTGATCAAAGCTTATCACTTGAGAAATAACAAAGAACAAATGAAATGAAATGAGCTTGTACAAATATCTGAAAGTAATACGGTTAAAAGGCGGATACAAATATTTTGAAGTGGGGCTGATATGGATGTAAGGGAACCCACCTGTAGTCCGCCCTGTTGCCATACCTATTCTTGTTTCATTGTTTTATTGGTAAAATTACTTTAATATTGTGGTTGATTATGTATTAACTCCTCAGTTCTTGTGTAGCCATGTGCTGGCACTATATTAATTTACTGGGCTCAGTGTGTAACTTCAGCCATCACTCTAGTTGATTGGATCTTTTAAATTCAAATGTGTGCTGAAGAGATTTTATAAATTACCTTTATTTTGTTAACTTAGTTTGATGACTGGTAAAAAAGTGTTACAGGTATGTGGAAAAAGATAGTCAAGGAACCAAGCATGGATGATCTTCTGAAGAACCCTGATTTCCTGTCATTTCATATTGCTAGCAAACTTCCTGTTTCTGTGTCTACAAGACAGGAGCTTCTGGATATCGATGGTATATCCAACAGACTGCGTCGAGAAATTGAGTTACTTGAGAGTTTAAATTGTGTTCGATGTAAAACTTGTCAGGTTAGTAATAGCAGTTATTGCCTTCATGCTCCGTTATTTATTTTTGTTTTGCTGTTTATTTATTTCAGTGTTAACCACATGCAGGAAGTTATTGCAAAGCGAAGTGATATGCTGGTAATGTCTAGTGATGGTCCTCTTGGAGCTTACTTGAATTCTGGTGGTTATGTGCATGAGATAGTGACTCTCTTAAAAGTGAATGGCTTAAGCGTTGTTGGACAGCCTAGTGAAGAATACAGCTGGTTCCCAGGGTATGCATCTTTATTGTCAAGCTTCTTTTAAAATCTTAGGAGCTGTAGGTATCTCGTCCACCCAAACTACTATGATAGTGATTGATAGGGATTAGAATAGGATTTGGTTCATAGTAGTGAGGGCTTGTTCATTTTGTGCACGTAGAGGCTGAATGGCTGATACATAAATTTATCTATTGTTGGTGAATTTGCTGCATTTAGATCAAAATAAGTGGAGTACGTAGAATAATCAAGAATATATAATTTTAGCTTTCAAAAAGCTCCAAAAGTCCGAAATGGAACAAATAGTTTGCACTCCCTCAGTAACACCCATTTTTTACTCTCTCCTTTTTGGGTGTCCCTCTCAATTCTTTGCATTTCTAAATATAGTAAAATTTCCTTTGTAAATTTTAGTAGGACTCACCAATTTATATCCTTTTCTTTGATTTTCTTGTCCTCCGTGCCCAACCCATATGTGAAGAAATGTGTGGAACGGAGGGAATAGAGAGTAGAATTTAGGCCACGAAGGATGTGGGATGAGTAGTTGAGGATGAACATGGCGGTTTTGAACCTCTCCCTTACGAGACCTCTGTTAGGTGTTCTTGTAAATGTTGGTTTGGGGGCATATATATTGTGGAAGGTTTGAGAGCCACTAAGGATAGAGGTTGGGGATTACAGCTGTATGCTTTGTGTAGAAAAACAGGCAGTATTAGGTTCACATCTCATATGTTATCTTAACCAATAGGAATACAGGATCCAAGAATATGAATTTGTTTTATTGGTCCACAATTTTATAGTAGGATCATATCATGAAAGTGGAGGGGTAACTTGATTATGACAATGATTTGCCACATATAATTCGGAAAGTTTGAAATGGTATCACATTGTGCAGGTATGCATGGAGAATTGCATATTGTACAAATTGTGAATGCCAAATGGGCTGGTGTTTCAGTGCTACAAAGAAAAACTCGAATCTACAATCCTTTTGGGGTATCCGTTGCTCTCAAATTGCTTACATGCTGAAAGTAGCATGAGCCATGAAGTACAGTGGCGTATGAAATCCCCCACCGACCCTCTGTTCATCTTAATATGTTAGTGACAAGTATTATGTAACTTTTCTCCTACTGGTAATCCAGTCATTCAGTCTTCCAACTGCAGAAAAAATTGTTCACTGGTTGAGAAAATATGGCAATGAGATTGAGGACCATGCTTGTAAAGTCAGTTGCAAATTCTTCATCTCTTCTAACTGTATTCTGCACTTACAGGTCCATCATTTGTAAATTTTTGTAGAAAGTGTTTTGCTTAGTCTTCACTTTTTTTTTTTTGAGGGTCAAGCAATTTCATAAAGAAGAAGCAGACATAAAGTCTGAAAATACAAACTGAGCAATTTCAGAAGGAGCATTTAGCATCCAACATTGTTCTACCCCAAAAGGAATAATTCTAGCTAGGTGATGAGCAACTGAGTTGCCATTTCTCTTAACTTGAGACCATTCTAAGAGATCAAATTGGGCACTTGCACTGAATATATCCTGAAGCGTAAAATCTGTTTCCATATTGCCACACTTGTTGCACTTGACCTTATCGATTAAATTTTGGCAATCCGATTCTAAAATAATATGAGTGAGGTTGAATTCTTTCGCCTTTTTTAGACCAAACAGGGCAGCTTTACACTCCGCAATAAGGGGGCTCCATCGAGCCCGAATCCTTCTAACAGCAGCAAATAGAACTCTCCCCTGGTTATTCCGAGCAACCGCACTCAAAGCAATCCAACCTTCGACTGCAGTAGAAGCGTCAACATTAATCTTGACAATACCTTCTGGAGGCAGGGTCCAAAGGGAGCTAACTTCAGATCTGGGAGGTGTTGTTTTGACTCCATAAATTTTATTGCAGTATTCACTATACTCTGATGCTATACTGGAGACTTTAGCCAGGATATAAGAGTCCGACTGGTGTTCATTCTAAAAAACCAACCGATTTCTTCGACACCACAGGGACCAGAGCATGACAAAACACCAATCATGTTGGTCAGTGCTTAAGGTCTCCTTCCAGATGTCTAACACCTCAAGGAAATTACCTGCTTCCCCAATCTCTTTTGCTTGTCTGCACCTCGACTGGTTCCAAATTGCACAGATGCTCGGACACTGAAACAAGGAGTGCAGAATGGTTTCAGGCTCACTTCTACACCAAGGGCAAAGGTCGTCTTCTATCAAATGTCGGTATTTCAAGATTGCTTTTGTAGGAAGGGTGAAGGAGCAACATCTCCACAGGAAATTACGGACTTTTGGCGAAACTTTCGCCTTCCAGATAGCCACCCACCCCTTATGAGCACCAGCTACGTCGAAAGATTTTCCATTAAAATATGCTGATTTAACTTCATAATTTCCTGCTTTGGACCAGGCCCAGTAAATTCTATCTCTAGGCAGGGCTTCACTGATTGGAATTGAAGAGATCAATCTTCTGTCTCTGTCGTTGAATAGCCTTTCAATGGTGGCCTCCTTCCAACTGAGATTTGTTTCGTCTATCAAGTCTGATACACGTTCGAACTGGTTGTTCTCCGGAGGATTGCTCGTAGGGTAATGGCCCTGATTATCTACTAACCAGGGATCTGACCAAATGTTTATGTCTCTACCATTTCCCACTCTCCACCCTATTCCTTCCTTTACTAAGGCTTTTGAGCTCCAAATACTACGCCAAGAGTAACTCGAGCAGGGGCCAAGAGCTGCATCGAGAACCGAAGAATGAGGGTAGTATTTAGCCTTCAACACTCTTGCCATAAGGGTGTTATCCTCATGGAGGAGTCTCCAAATTTGTTTCCCTAAAAGAGCGTCATTGAAAACAGCCAAGTCCCGGAAGCCCATACCTCCAACGCTTTTTGGTTGACACAGCGACTCCCATTTTTTCCAGTGAGTTTTCCTTTTTGATTCGGTAGACCCCCACCAGAACCTTGCCAGTACTGAATGAAGGTCGTTGATAAGGTTTGCCGGGAGTTTGTAGATACTCATGATGTATACAGGAATCGCTTGAATGGCACTTTTTATGAGAACCTCCTTCCCCCCTTTGGAGAGAATCTGTTCCTTATAGCCTCGGACTTTTTTCCACATTCGATCTTTAATCACCTCGAAGACTACTTTTTTTGACCTGCCAACAATAGTGGGGAGACCGAGATACTTGTTATGATCGTTAACAACCTTCATGTTCAAAATAGACCCAATCTCACTCTTTGAATTGCTTGAAACCCCTTTGCTGAAGGAAACCTCCGACTTTGCGAAATTAATTTTTTGCCCGGATGCCGCTTCGTATTTGTTGAGAATATCAACAATGACTGAGCATTCCTGTCGTGTGGCTCTAGTGAAAAGAAGGCTACCAATTTATATCCTTTTCTTTGATTTTCTTGTCCTCCGTGCCCAACCCATATGTGAAGAAATGTGTGGAACGGAGGGAATAGAGAGTAGAATTTAGGCCACGAAGGATGTGGGATGAGTAGTTGAGGATGAACATGGCGGTTTTGAACCTCTCCCTTACGAGACCTCTGTTAGGTGTTCTTGTAAATGTTGGTTTGGGGGCATATATATTGTGGAAGGTTTGAGAGCCACTAAGGATAGAGGTTGGGGATTACAGCTGTATGCTTTGTGTAGAAAAACAGGCAGTATTAGGTTCACATCTCATATGTTATCTTAACCAATAGGAATACAGGATCCAAGAATATGAATTTGTTTTATTGGTCCACAATTTTATAGTAGGATCATATCATGAAAGTGGAGGGGTAACTTGATTATGACAATGATTTGCCACATATAATTCGGAAAGTTTGAAATGGTATCACATTGTGCAGGTATGCATGGAGAATTGCATATTGTACAAATTGTGAATGCCAAATGGGCTGGTGTTTCAGTGCTACAAAGAAAAACTCGAATCTACAATCCTTTTGGGGTATCCGTTGCTCTCAAATTGCTTACATGCTGAAAGTAGCATGAGCCATGAAGTACAGTGGTGTATGAAATCCCCCACCGACCCTCTGTTCATCTTAATATGTTAGTGACAAGTATTATGTAACTTTTCTCCTACTGGTAATCCAGTCATTCAGTCTTCCAACTGCAGAAAAAATTGTTCACTGGTTGAGAAAATATGGCAATGAGATTGAGGACCATGCTTGTAAAGTCAGTTGCAAATTCTTCATCTCTTCTAACTGTATCTTGCACTTACAGGTCCATCATTTGTAAATTTTTGTAGAAAGTGTTTTGCTTAGTCTTCACTTGTTTGTAAAGATGGGTCATATCAGTTGCATACTTGAACCTGTTCAATTTGTTGTTTGAAGCTTTAATTTTTTTTGTGACTTTTAATTTGTAATATAAATTAGGTGAATTGGTTCTACTTTAACTCATGGATAGATTATGGATCGGGGACTAAAATCATTCACAGTGTCTGGTACCTTGACTGCGGAACATTTGTAGTAATGGCTTATTTACAAGATGGTGGTGTCTTCCTTCTCACTTTTAGTTAGGGGTGTAATTTAAACCGAGTTCGAGTAGACTCGACTCGACAAAATGGGCTCGATTCGGCTCGAATTCGTTATCGAGCTCGAGTTCGAACACGTTTCCGGCCTCGATAAAAAACTCGAGTCGAGCCGAGTTTTTTGAACTCGACTCGATAAATTTTTTTAGAAAATAGTCATGTGTTTATTATTCTATGTGTTATCATTCAACTAATTATGAAAATTACTTTTATAACTTGATTTTTTTTTTCATATATTATGTGCAATATTATATTATTATTAGTATAGTGAGTGAAATTTCTGAATTAAATTTGTTTTAATATGAGATATTTAATTATACATTTTTATAAATAGTTTATAAAAATTTTATTGTAAAATTTAAATTGATAAAATTGTCAATACTTTGGATTAAAATTACATTATTCAAAAATTTTATAATTAAATATGATATAAGTATATAATTTATCTAAAATTCAATAATTTTTGAGTTGCGATTTATATAGTATTGTATGTTATTATCATATTATAACATTAAATTAATTATTTACATTCTTACATGCAGACGTAGTGATTAGTAACTGGAATCAAAGATTTTTTACATACAGGATTTTTTTTTTGAAAAAAGGAATCAATTCATTAATCAAAAGCCATACGGCATCTACAAATACAATCAAAATTGGACAGATGCTTAAAAATATCGCTGTTGAATCTTTCCTTCTTAGAGAGGCAACCAAATGATTTGAATGTATGTACTTCTTTTTATCCGAATGTTCTGTGCAATCAACCATATATGCGATCCCATAATAACCTTTTCTTCCCTGAATCAAATCCACGAAAAAACTGCCGATCTATAAACTCGACCATGAATAACACCAAAACACAACAAAACAGAAACTAAACTATCACCAGGAAAGACTAACAAAACCCAAATAAATTGGAAACTTATTAAAGAAAATCAAGATTTTAAACATAGAAAACGAAAAATAAAGGGATTGGGGCTTTTCATCGGTGTAAACCGATGGAAGCCACCTTAAAAATCTTTAATGGAGGCTAGGGTTTAGGAGAGAGATCCCTACATGCACGATTTTTAAAATTCAATCAATATTATAAACTGTTATTAAAGTATCAAAATATATCTGATATCACAATTAGTCTATTACTACTTCGATTGATCTTTTGACCGATCCTTAGTTGTCAGCGATCAAGTTCGATTTCTGAATTTTACTTTCATATATTTTGTCTTTGTATAATCATAAACTACAACAACCAAGTTTGATTTCTAAATTTTATTTTCATACAAAGTTTCATACTTATTCTAATTTATTAATCGTAGTTAAATTTTAATTAAATTTAATAATTTGTTAACTTAATAAATTCAAATATTACATGATTTTTAATTTAAAACAACTTACTAATAAAATTCAAATAATATTTTCTATAAATGTATATAGCAGTAGATTACATATATTTATGTATTTTTTATTATGATTTTTTTTTTCAAAAGTATCCTTAATTGTGATACATGAATCTAGCATCAATCAGCGTCCACTACTAAAGTTTAGACTAATTAGATTAAATTTAACATGTTTTTTTCATTTAATTTGTATTCTAACTTTTAACCAAGGTTAAAGTCAATATAAGTTAAACTCAATAACAAAAGATTTGTATTTTTTTATATCCACATTATTGGGTGTGTGTATGGATAAATGTTATTTTTTACACTGAATTTGATCATTCATAACTTACTTACAAGATAACTAAAACATATATTGTATCGTGTCCATACATCTAAAAGTACAATATAATTTTTCTCATATGACCTTTCTAGAGTGGTAATGGAAGTTTTATAGACCCTCGGAGTTGATTCTTGAGGAAATGTACAAGTTACATTCAATGAAAATGATTCAGTAGTTTTCTTTCTGTGATACATAAATCAAAAATCTTTGTCTATCATCAACTTAATTACTAATGGAGTTAATGTCATATATATTATTACTTTACCAAGTTAATTTTTAAAGGTACATCATGACTAGAACCACTCAAAAGATATCTTGGCTCCACGAAAGGTAGGGAAACAATCTTAAAACCATTAATTATATTCAATTTGAACAGTTTTTTAAATAATTAATATTTAAAATCAAACCCATTCATTTTTCTATAATTATCATTTTGATTATTTGCTCTAAAATTTTGTTTTGTGATTTCCTATTAAATAAAAAATCATAAGAATGTTAATATAAAATTAGATGTACAAATCGTAAAACATATGCTTATAATTTTCTTTTAAAATTAGAACCATCTATTTTTTTTATTATTATTAGCATTTTAAATATTTGTTCTTAAATTTTATTTGTGGTTTACTAATATAAAAAGGTCGAAGAATGTAAAGACAATCACTTAGCAAGTCCATATTAAATTTGATACTAAATTAGATGTACAATTAATTAAAATATTAATTTTATAGGTATATTAATTATTTTTTATTTTTAAGATTTATAAATTTTATATTCTTTTATGTCTTATATTATTCTACACTTTTGACTATTTTTAGTGTTTCCACTATCAACTCCATATGTTATAAACTAATCAAATTGACGTATATGGAACATATGCGTGAGCTTGATAAATTATTATAAGTTCAAGCTATTTTATTGTAAATTTTGATTATGACATGTTGTAGGGTCAACAAACTAAATTGCAAAAAAAAAAAACACTTTCTTTTCGAAATTACACCTTATCAGTTATCACTCCCCCAAAGGAATCATGACTACCGTATTTATATAACTACAAAGTATTTATACTTGGCAATTAAAATTATTTAGACTAGGAAAATGTTAAATTTTGTGACTGATGCTATATTTTTTATAATAATTAATCACTTTATATCTCTATTTTTAATTTTTTTAGTGATAAAAATATCTACACACTTATTTACGCACACACGTATTCTCCAAATATAAGCATATAGTTTTGTTTAACTTAATTAATATTAATGTAAATATATTTGTTAATGTGTTGAATACATATTCTTGTATAATTTTTTTTTGTCAGAATAATTGTAAAATACACCTATCTACATTTTCCAAAATCATTTCTGTATATTTTTAGTCAAATGTAACATAGGTACTATATAAACTCAAGTCAATAAATTATGTAATCTAATAGAGTTAAACTTTACCGTTGCTTACTCTCTATAAAGATGTTCAATTTTACCCTTTTTTTTTTAAAAAATATTTGATAGATCCATACAATAGTTGGTGGATACAAAATTTTATTATCATTGTTTGCACGAGAATATAAGGTGAATTTTATTTTCAATTTTTTGAAAAATAAATTTTGCACTTTGCTTTATTGATAAATCACCATAACATACACAAATAAGGATATGTCATTAATGGAATATGTATTCAATATAAAGTACTTTTGGTTTAACTACAAACTTTTGTTGCCATAATTGCATTTGGAAATGCAAAAAATACATGACAAGCGTGACCATTTGAAATGTGTCGTTACCAGTATTTATAATATTTTTCAGACCTCTAAGATCAAACGCAATTTTTCCTTGAAAATAGTTTGAAGATTCGCGAATATTATATATATTTTTTTAGTCTCTTTATATTGATTAGTGATATAGCAAACATCTCTATGAGTTTGAAGGTCATATCTATGTTGATATCTGTCATATTATGAGAGAAATTAACTAATTATATGTATACTAACTTAGAACCCGTGCAATGTACGGGATGCTTTATAACTTATTTTAATGTTTTTGTTTTTTCTTAAAATGTCGCTCTTCAATTTAATTTTAATTTTGAAGATTTTTTTTATTTGTGTTTTCAATATTGTGAAGTTATTTTTTTAATATTTAAGTTGTTATATGCTGACATATATTATTTTTCTCTTAAAAGTATAGTGTATGTCACAATTTAATTTTAAATATTATTTATTTATATGTTTTTTTTATGAGACAATACTAATTTCTTTTACTCCAACTACATAATATAATTTTTAATTTCAATTTCAAAATATTTAGAAAATAACTACTTTATTTTATAATCATTTTATTATTAAATATATTTTATTTGTAATTATTATATATTTTCACCTAAATTTTAGCTATGATAAGACCCATATACGACGATACCATGTCATACTACCAATTCCAAATCTATTTACTTTCCATCAATTATATATACTAGCTTTATATCCGTGCCATGCACGGGTAGCTTTATAGATATGATTTATAAATTATTTTCAAATTTTGTTTGAAAAACTGTAAAATAATGTCTATAAACTATATTAAATTGATGATATTTATTTTAGGGCATTTTCCAAAATACTTGCAAAACGTTTTTTTTTTAAAAATACGGTGTTTGCAACCTGAAATGCAACTGCTTCCAACTTGCTTTACAACTTCCTATCCAACTTTTACCGTATTTTTAAAAAAAAAATTGAAAACATCGATTTTTTTGATGATTTTCTTGTATTTTATTAACATTATTTTGTATTATTTTAGTTGTTATTATATTTTTTACCTGAAATTCAAGTTTTTATAAATTTTACATTATTAAATGTTAATATTTTCTTCACTCAATAACTTTCTTATACTCTATATAATTAATTTTGATTTTTTTCCAAAAAATTCCAAAATAATACCTGTAAATTCCATATTTTGAAATAAGGTGTATAATTTAACAAAACTTTTAATTATTACTTAAATAATATTTAAAAATACAATTATTATTAATATTTCTACACATTTGTCTTGACGATCAAATCACATTAAACTGCCTTACACTAATTATATAATGTCTAAAAACCCTATTTATAATTTTTTAAAATAAGGTGTACTATTTAATAATATAATTATAAAGTTCTATTTAACCTTATTATTTAATAATATAAGAAATAGTATTTTTGAAATGACACACGACCAAACCACATGAAATCCTTTCCATCAATTATATAATTTTTGAAATAATGTGTACTTTTTAATAATATTTTAATTTTTTATTTAACCTTATTTAAGTATATAAAGAATATTATTTTGAAGTGACAATTATATCCCTGACGACCAAACCAACCGCATGAACTGCTTTACACCAATTATATATAGGATATAACTAGCCTATAATCCGTGCGATGTACGGATGATTTTTATTATTTTATCTTATTTTTTAATATTTGAATTATTATTCATAATTTTAATATATGTTTTTAAATTAGTAGAAAAATAAATTATAGAAGATACTAAAATATAATAATACATATTTTATGGTATTCTAAATGATAATGTTTTTCTTCTATATTAAAAATAGATAATATAACTTTTTAAATTTAATATAATTTTATTGAAATTTATATTATTTTTTTATATAAACATCATTTTCAATATTTTTTAATTTTAATTTAATATAATTTGATATATTCTTATTAACGATTATACTTATGTTCTTATTATAAAGAATGTATACTAATTTTTAATATATTTTATTAATGATTGAAAGATATGGTATGATATTTTTGAATATATATTAATTATTGCAACTAAAAGTAAAAACGTGAAAAAGGCAATCAGTTAATTATCATTAAATTTATTATGTTACTATTTATTTTAATAATTAAGATAACCAAACCGAAAACCAAACCGACAAACTTTCATTACAAATGCAAGTTTTATTAGAATTGAATTATACGCGAGTTTAAAATTTTTAAATAAAAAAGAAGATGGAGTTTAAGATTCAATAATTTTGCTAAATAAACTACTTTAAATATAAATAAAAGAACTGGGCTTGTAAAATAAAACGATATAATTGGGCCTTAGAGCATCTCCAAGGGTGCTATGTATATTTGTTAGCTATAATATATTTATTGATAATTATCTAAAATTATAGTTAAGAGGTTCTAGGTTTACTCTAATGGTATTATGTATAATTATATTATCTAAAATTATACCTAATAGATTTAGAGGTTTTACAAATGTAGCTAGCTCAATTTTAGTTATCTATATTTTTTTGCTAATGGATAATGGTTGGAGTATTGAATTTTTACCTAATATCTAAAATGTGCCACATAGATGCCATGTAGGTGACACATAGATGAATTTAACTAACTGGTTTTACCATTGGAGATGCTCTTAGAGGTCTTGGACATCTAGTCGGACTCTGATTTAGCAGACATAATTCGACTATGACTAACATTCGTGTTTTGGTGTGTGTTGTATGACCAAAAAAAGAGTAACAAAAAATGATAGTGTTTTTCTTCTATATTAAAAATAGATAATATAATTTTTAAAATTTAAAATAATTTTGTTGAAATTTATATTATATTTTTATATAAACATTACTTTCAATTTTTTTTAATTTTAATTTAATATAATTTGATATATTCATATTTAAGGATTATACTTATGTTTTCTTAATATAAACAATGTATACTGATTTTTAATATATTTTATTAATGATTGAAAGATATGGTGTGATATTTTTGAATATATATTAATGATTGCAACTAAAAGTAAACGTGAAAATGGCAATCAGTTAATTATCATTAATTATATTATGTTATTATTTATTTTAATAATTAGGATAACTAAACTGAAAACCGAAAAGAAAACCGACAAACTTTTATTACAAATGCAAGTTTTATCAGAATGCTAATAAAATTTGTTAATATGGCTAGAAAACTTGGCGCACTTTGCATTGCATGAGTTAAACGTGAATTTAAAATTTTTAAATAAAAAAGAAGATGAGGTTTAAGATTCAATAACAAAACCACTTATAAAAAACCAAAAGAACTGGGCTTGGAAAATAAAAAGATATAATTGGGTCTTGAAGGTCTTGGACATCTAGTCGGACTCTGATTTAGTAGGCCTAATTTGACTATGACTAACAGTCGTGTTTTAGTGTGTGTTGTATGACCAAAAAAAGAGTGACAAAAGAAAGAGTACCAAACCGACAACCAAATATATCCTATTTCGCTTATAATAATATAGTATAGATATATAATTTTATAAGATCTTTAAGGCATTGCAAATACATTTAGTTAGAAATTTACATGTGTATGTAACATGATTGTTTGGTTAATAATATGTTACGATCAATGGAACGAGCTGTTTCACTCCAATGAAATTCTCATTTTTCAAGTAGCCTTCAGAAGTATTAAATCCATTCAGCAGCATAAGAGCAAGTCCAATAGACCCGTATATGATCTCTTAACTTAAATTATGAAGAATTAGGTTTAAAGTTGTACTCCAACAGCCTCTTAACTTTTCCTTAAAAAGTTAAGAGCATCATGTCACCCCTTATCTTTAAGGGCTCCCTTATTTCACTTTTATCAATAAAATATTATTTCCCTTATTTTTCCAATTGTTCCCTCCTTTTTTGTTCTTGCTTCCCTTCTTTTCTTTATTATTTTTATAATTATAAGGATCAATTATAATGAAGATTGTTGGAGTAGATATACAATACAATGTCCTAAATTTTTAGGAGTTGAATATTTTATAATATTTATAAGGGATATTGTAACATCCCACATCGATTAGAATAAGAGTGTTTGGGGCCTTTATAGATATAAGTCAATAACTAATGTATACCAATTTTCTAGCACTTTTGGACTGACATGTGGTGGGTTGTTGGGTCCGATATGCATTCGTTTATGGGCTTGGATGTTATAAATGGTATCAAAACTCTATCCGGCCGGAAGTGTAGAGGCACTACCCGGATTCCGTAAGTTTGTGTGTGGGCTCGATGAGGACGTCGACCCTATTAGATTGGGTGTTTGTAACATCCCACATCAATTAGAATAAGAGTGTTTGGGGCCTTTATAGATACAAGTCAATAACTAATGTATACCAATTTGCTAGCACTTTTGGACTGACCTGTGGTGGGTTGTTGGGTCCGTTATGCATTCGATTATGGGCTTGGATGTTATAGATATGTTAGGAGATTATTGGACTTGTTCTAAGAGGCACAATTAGCAGTATAACAAGTAAAACATGGACATTCAACAGACTCCAAATAATTGATCGATTAATGTTTTGTTTGCATTTATAGAAAGAAAAATGTGTAATTGCATTATTTTTCTATTTATTATAATGTTTAGAATGTTAGTAATATACAAAAATATAATCTTGAATTGAATGTGGCAATAAAATTTTACTCAAACTTTCTAATCAGAAAACCCCATTAGTACCCAAAAACTACTAATCAAAGTAATTGATTGGGGAAAATCGCATTAGAACTAGCAAAAATATACAGAAATTAAGGATGCTAGCAAAGTGGATGGATAGAATTCCTATGTTGTGCCGGTGACTTGTACGGTTATACCCTGTCCATGCATAATCCAATCGTCCATGGCATTATGCCTGTTGGGCCATAAATATTAGCTAAAATAATATGTATAATGGTAGTTTGTAATTAGGTCCAATTAGACTTAATTTGTAGTATGGTCCATATGTACTCTATTCTCTTGATGGGCCTCGAAGCCCAAAAATGTAAATAAACTTTAAAGCTTTCTGTCCAAGTAAAGGTGGTTAGGAGGGGAATCCATAAGGAGTCCCCTATAAATACATTTGTACCTCCTTACTTGAGGGGGATGTGATTATGAAATAATAAAACACTATATTTTTACCATATTGCCCTGCTTATAATTAATTAATTAATCTATAGATATTTCATAACACATCATTTGGTGCTAGAAGGAGCTCCTTCACTAATAGTTGCACCACAAAAAATGATTATTGAGAACGAAGAGCCAGTCGTTCGACATGTCATGGAGGAAGAGATCCGAACGGTTCCCCGTGAGGACAACGGCGCCCCAAGACAGCCGCTCCAGCCGAGACGAGTGTTCTCCATTCCAGAAAACGACGAAATGGCCGAGGGATCCCATGGACCCCCCCGCCACAGAGCATAATAAATAAAAGATGAGACCCCGGTTAGATACCCATACGAGGGTTCCAACATCTTCGGGTAAACAGGTGTTGACGAGTGATGCCCATCTTCACCTCGAGAGAATGAGAAGACAAAATGCTGAAGTGGAAATTGAGGAAAACGATGAGGACTTCTACGGCTCGGATGACGAGCTCATAGCCCTTGAGGCTCAAAGTAAGAAACTGGAAAAATGAAGGGAAATCAGACGCCTCCAGCCCACTCCTCTGGGTATCAGTCCACGGGCCGTAGTCCCGAGGGGTATGACGATGAGATGAGCTACATGGATGAGACAGAATCAAACAGGTCACATCCGGTCCCCCACAGAAGGAGACAAACAAGATCGTAGGAGGGTGGCTTATGGCAAAGTGAGTCAAGCGAGTCCTACAGATCGGAAGAGATCTCCCAACTACAAAATGACATAGCAATGTGTAAAAAATTCATTCGAAGCCAAGCTGGCTCCGATGTCCCAGTAAAAAGCCCCCTCACTGTGCGAATTGAGAAAGCACGAATCAACAGAAGCCTAAAAACCCCACCAATTGTTCAGTTTAATGGATCTACGGACCCAAGCGAATTATTGAATACCTGTGACGGGAGAATGATGTTTTGTGGACACTCGAAAGTCGCCCGATGCCACCTGTCTTCGAGGGACGGCCCTACGATGGTATAACAACTTGCCCCCGAGGTCTATAGACTCGTGGGACTTGTTGAAGACTAAATTTAAAGGGAGATTCTCCAGCAATTATAATGGTGGAAAGATCACGGCTTCACTCATGACTGTTATACAGCGCTCTAACGAGTCGCCGAAATAACCAACCTCGTGGAAGAGCTCGCCATCAATTACCTCGCTGCAGGCATTGATAAACACAGACATAGCTCCCTGCTGGAAGAATATTTCGAAAAGAGCCCACAATCTCTCCAAGCTGCCTTCCAGATCGTAGAACATAGAATGACACTACAAGAGGCAGTTGGAAGTATACAATCTCTAAGACGACACCCCCAGAGGTGGGATAGAAATTCGAACTCCGGATTCAAATCTCCGAGGTCGGATTATAAAAAAGACAGTGACTCAAACTCGAGATCCCGAGACAGGAGGAGTATTCGATCGGATCGAGATCCTCGCTCTGACAAATCGTGGAAACCCCGAGAAAAAACAGAAAAAGAATTCACAAAGCTGACGATGGACAAATCAACTATCCTCGCCATTTTGAAATCTGAACCCGACTACCAGCCCCCGAGGCCAATGAAACCGGGAATAATTCCGAGATCAAAGTATTGTGACTATCACGAGGATCATGGCCATACTACAGAGGCCTACTTTCAGCTCAGTTCACTTATTGAAGGCAAGCTAAAACAAGGACAATTCGTCCACTACATAGATAACGACGCTAATAATCAGCGAAATCGCCAGCGTGACCCCGATAGGGTCATTGATGTCATAATTTGGGGCCATGCTGCCGGGGGATCCTCCAATAACGCCAAGAAATTATACGCTCGCGAGGTGTTTAGTGTTCATCGTGAACCACGAAAACGGCAAAGTCCTAATCCCTCGCCAATTATCTCCTTCTCTGATGAGGATTATTCTTCAGGCATGATCGAGCCTCACCAAGACGCCCTGGTAATCACAACAAAAATTGGAACTAATACTGTAAAAAAGATCCTCGTGGACAACGGCAGTTCCATTGATATTTTATATCATAGCGCTTTCTCCAGAATGAACCTCGGCGAGAGGAAATTAGAAAATGTAAACATCCCCTTGTACGGATTCACAGGAAATGAGGTGAAGGTCGTGGGAACCATCGATCTCCCAGTTCTTTTTGGCTCACTCCCATGCTAGACCTGGCAGATGGTGAAATTCCACGTCATCAACGCGATCTCCAGTTTTAACGCCATTTTGGGAAGAACGACTTTGACAGCCTTAAAGGCCATTACCTCTATCCCACACTTGAAAATGAAATTCCCCACCGACTTTGGTGTTGGTGAGGTCGTAGGTGATCAAACCCCGGTAAGGCAGTGTTACTTGACAATGGCAATCCCCAAGAGCAAGCAAGTCGATGACCACTCCATTAATCAGATCGTAGATACGGACCCTCGAGACCTCACTGAGATCCCAAGCGAGCCAAATTGCACCCCAATGGAAGACACAGTGGAGGTCGAGGTAATAGTGGGCGACCCAACTAAAGTCACCAAGGTCGGAAAGAACCTCGATCCCGATCTCCACGAGAAGATAGTCCAGCTGATCCGGGAATTTAAAGATATTTTCGCCTGGGACCCGAAGGACATGCCCAGAATCCCCGAGGTCATAGCACGCCATTCTCTTCACATCGATCTTAAGGTCAGACTAGTGTGCCAAAAGAAACGAGTCTTCTCCAAAGAAAAACGTAAAGCCATTGACGACGAGATCGATCACCTTCTCGAGGCCGGATTCATCGAGCCTGTTCAGTTCCCAAAATGGGTCACCAACGCCATTTTAGTAAAGAAGAGTAATGGGAAATGGAGAATGTGTATAGATTACTCCGACCTGAATAGAGCGTGTCCCAAGGATAATTACCCACTCCCAAACATAGACCAGCTCATTGATTCAACATCTGGCCACGAGCTCTTATCCTGCGTGGATGCCTTTTCAGGCTACAACCAAATCAAAATGGACATCAATGATTAGGAAAAAACGGCCTTCATTGTAACACCCCCAGATCCGGGGTCAGGGATCTGGTGGTTACGGTCTTACATCCATTCATAATACTTGACTTGAGTCCACAATAAATAAATCACATGCTGTGACCCCACAATAATTACCACTCACACACACAACAGTTATAGTCCCAGAGATGAAATTGAAATAAGTCTTACATTAAAGGGTTACGAATAAAAGTTATTACAATCCCAAAAGGATAACATCATAGGTTTAAAAGTTTTGCCGTTGATTACATTAATTATACATATAGTTAAACAGGAAACAAAAGCTGTCTAACTATGCTACCTCAGCAATGGCGGCTAGCATCTCAGCGGGTAGTCCGGTGGGTCGGGTAACCTGCTTGCGCCGAGTGCGCCTGACGCGAGCCATCTGTCCTAGCTGTTGTTGTGACATAATATAAACAAAGCAAGGGTGAGCGAAAGCCCACCAACAAATATATAACTGAACGATAATTTAAAACAGTTCAAAGCTATCTTTTAAACCATATGCCATGCATTTACGGAAATGATGCCAGTATAATATGAACGATGAAGTTACAAGGTAACTTAAAGTATTTGTTTGAAGGAATATCTGCTACATCAAAGTAAGCGAGATATTATTATCGTTATTAAGAAGAGGAACTTGCAAGAAAGGGTTGCAATTCCAGTTATGACTCTTTTCCAACTCTGCCAACAGTAATAATGTTGCAGGAAATAAATGAATTTGGATGATGAACCAATGATGGAGTATTCACCGCGCCCGCTGTTCCAATCTTGATGATCAGTCGAGATCGTACAGCTCAATTTAGATTTACTACCGGTAGAAGGAAGAACTGACGGCTTTACTTGTATACCGCCATGCTAGCTCTCCCCGGCCAACGGTTGGGCCAAGGGGATGGACCGGCGCTACTCGGCCTCTAACACGACTCCTAGTTCAAATAGAGTTCATGATTCTGAATATAACGTTCGTCCCCCTTTCCCCAAGTATAATACTTGTTGATAAGACTCCACAAAGTAGTCGTATCTAGTTGGAAAGGAAAATTTACCAATAACTCCCAAGCTATTACTTGGTAACGGATATCAACTTGTTCCAGTAATCTTACCCCTCGAAAGATGAGAAGGTAAACAACGACTTAATAAGTCAACGGCACCCGAGTTGCGGGTGAAGGGAATACTTTATGACCGGGAAGTCGACAAGATAAATAACATTTTTCCAAGTAAGGTTCCCTTATTATTAAGAAGATAGACTCAAAGATGAATGATGTCTGGGAACCTTTCTTGATATAAGATTAATAATAATATGACTTCGAAATATTTTCTGTAATAATCGAAGAAGATTAACCTTATCGAGATTATTCTAAGTATGGAATAAATATTCAGAGAATATTTATTGAGTTAAAATATTGAAAGAATATTTGGGAATATGAAAGAATATTTTTAATCAGAGTATTTCTCAAAATAATCCCTGAAGAAATATCAGGAGAATATTTATTGAATAAATAAATATTTAAATGAATATTCAAAACAATATTCATTAATTAATAAGACCTGAAAAGAATATTTAAGGTAATATTCATGATTAATTAGGAATTTAAATGAATATTCAAAAGTAATATTCATTTAATGAATAATATCCTAAATGAATATCAAGTAATATTCATTTAGTAATCCAAGCCTTAAGGAATATTCGAAATAATATTCGATAATTAAATCAAGCTTCAGATGAATATTAAAATAATATTCATCAAGTATTTAATATCTTAAATGAATATTCAAAAGTAATATTGATTTAATAAAATAATAATCTAAAAGAATATCCAAAATAATATTCATTTAATAGTCTCATCTATAGAAGAATATTCGAAATAATAGTCGATAATCAGTTCGACTCTGAATGAATATTGAGAAATATTATTCGTTGAATAGTTACGTTCAAATAATTATTTGAAGTAAGGATCGTTAAAATAATTAGTCTCGAACGAATATTCAAATAATATTCGTCGCCCAAATAATAGAAAATATTTACTTAAATATCTTCTTCCGAGGTAATCTCGATATATCAAGGAATATTGACTCCCGGTCTATTTTTGATTAATAAGATATATACGCCCTTCTATGAGGGTCTTATAATAACCGGCTTATAACTGATATATAACTATCTAGCTTATAAGCCAACAATAACATTCAGGGAACAAGTATATCAATTCAACTTGAAAGTAGGCATGCATGCAATGGCATATGTATATCAGCAATCATATATATATATTTATTCAATCACAACAACAGCCTAAAAGAAGGGAATTGAAACTTGCCTGGTAGTCGAGTACGGTAAGGGGTAGTGGTAGCGGGTCCCGGTTCAGCCTGGTGATCTATAAATAGCCAAGGCATTCGGGATTAATCACTTAACATATTAAAAGTTAAGTTATACTTAAATCGAAACACGTTCTCGAGTTATCTCGTTATACCCCTATTAGTGGATTACTTATTATCACTGATCCGACCCGACATTCGTTCGTTAATACGACATGTCACTGCACTTATACTTGGGACATACTTGAGTCATACGAGTTCTAAGGTTGATCGTTACGAACCAATCTTATACTCCGAGTTTTATCGCCCGTTTTCTAAGTGTTTTACCAAAGTTACAAAAGAGTCGTCTTTTAGGGGTTCGTTCGCGTTTAACCTTGACTCGAACATTTTTAATAAATCGAAAAATGCTCTTTTTGACATACGGTTTTCTTTCACACCTTCCTTCTTACCCCTAGTATTTATTTACCAAGATTCGCCATGACGTTACATTGCTTACGAGGGTTCAATTTCAGTTACGAACTTTTGTTTACGGATTCGAACTACTTTTAGTAATTTAGTCATAAATCCTAAACCGTAAGTCCGTTTCACGTGATCTTTATATCAAAACGAAGCTTATAACATAATCTAGCCTTTCATGGCAAAATCCGAGACTGGACAGTGTGTTCATGCTACTGCTAATCACGGTTTCTTAAGGCTAACGACAATCGGGCATTACGACGGCTATGTTTACATGATTTCCAAATTTCAAACCATCCAATAATTATAGTTTCCACTCCAAACAACATTTACATGTTATTCAACCATGAACTAAGACCAAGCAATGCCTTTCCGTTCATCTAAACTAATTTCACATTTAATAAATCCCAATCATAATCTTAAGGTCCTAAACATGCATTAAATCCATATAACTCATCTAAAATACCAAAACTTAAACTAAGAGCTTGGTTTTCAAGAGTGGTATACCTTCCTTGGTGTATGTATGAACTTATCAAGCCTTGTTTAGCCCTTATCTAGCCTTAGTATAGCTTGAATAATCAAAAGAAATCAAGAAATAAAAGTTAGTTTATGAAGAACACTATTCATCATCATCTTTGATGATTTATTTGAAAATGATAAAAGATGAATTTGAAGCTGAAATTTCTAGGAGATTATTACCATGATATGTAGTACTTACCATAAAAATTTGAAGAACAAGTGATGGTTGGAAGTTGGACTTCCAATTAGCTAAGAATGGGCAGATTTTTATGAAGAAATGGAGAAAAATGGTGGTGGTTTGTTTTGTTTTGGTGATTTATGGCTAATACATGTATAACCCTTGCATATATAATGGATGCATCTCTTTTAATGTGTTGTTGGCAATCCAATGGTGCCACTTGTTGCTTCCTCATTGGGCCAAGTGTTGGCACTACAACAAACAACTCCATTTTTGCAAGAATGCAATTACACCACTCATCTTGTAGTTGACTTATAAGGATGTTACTTGGGTTTCTCCTTTTCCCACCAATTGCACTTGTTTGTCTCTTGGTTATTTATTCGTTCCTTTGTCCGAGTATTACTCAATTTCCTTGCTTGTTCGTTGATCGTTCGAGGGAATAACTCATTCGTTTCTAGTTAGGGTTTTACCGAAAACCTTCTTAATATTTCTAATACTATTCTTCATCTTACTTAATACTTCTCGAATTTAAATTCCTTAATTCCCTTTTATAACTCCTTAAGTCTTGTAGTGTCCAGGGAAATCTCGGAGAAAATAAAAGTGCTCTTTTTCTGAATCCGACGGCTTTTACATACACTTATTTTCTTCCTGGATCACTAATACGAACTCAGAAATCCGTTCCGAATACCGGGTATATCATTATTATAATAATATTCCAAATTCCACCAAAATCACCATTCATCACTTATTTTTATTTAATTCCTATAATTAGGAAAATGAACCTGGTTCACTCTCGAGTGCTTCTTAACCTTTTTACGGAACCGCTGGACTTATAATAGATATTGATTTGGATGACACAAGAATAATCTTACTTGAAGTAATATACTTATATCCTTAGGAGATAGATCATTCTTACCTATGCCGTCAACCAAAAGTATTCTGCATGACATGTAAGTAATTGAATTCAAATCCGTTCCATTTATTTAATAGATCTTCGTTACATCGCAGTCATAACCACTATTCATTCTTACATCATTAAATACATAAAAGTTTTAATCCCACCCAAAATCTGGGTTCTTACATTCATCACCCATCGAGGGGTATTCACCTATAAGAATATGCCCTTCGGCCTCATAAACGCCGAAGAAACATTCCAACAAATGATGGATACTATATTTGCCTCGCAAATTCGGCGTAATCTCCAAGTTTATGTTGATGACATGATCGTGAAATCCAAAAGGGCAAAGGACCATGTTGCAGATCTCAGGGAAACCTTTGAAAATGTGAGGAAACATCAAATGAGATTAAACCCGACTAAATGCTCCTTCGGCTTAACTTCAGGCAAATTCTTGGGATTTCTCCTCACACAACGAGGCATCGAAACCGATCCCAGTCAAATCAAGGCCATCCTCGACATGAAAGACCCCACCTCGTTGAAGGAGGTGTAATTGCTTACGGGCTGTATTTCAGCATTACGAAGATTCATTCCTCAATCTTCAAAGCGCTGTATTCCCTTCTTTCAGGTCATCAAAGGGGCATCAAAGCAATCAAAACTAATTTGGAACGAGGATTGTAAGAAAAGTCTTTCTGAACTAAAAAACTTTCTCACTTCGCCCCCAATTTTAACCAAGGCATCACCAGGCGAGCCCTTGCGAGTCTACCTCTCGGCCTATGACCTCACAGTGGCCGCTGTCCTAGTTAAGCAAGAAGCTGGAAAAGAAACCCCTGTGTATTATATTAGTCATACGCTACGTGATGCGGAAATAAGATATCCCCAAGTTGAAAAATCGGTTTATTCCCTCGTCGTCGCCAATAGGAAACTAAAACACTACTTTCAAGGTCGGGAGATATTGGTGATGACCAATCAGCCTTTGAAAAGGATATTACACAAACCCGACATGACGGGTCACCTCGCAGCGTGGACCATCGAGCTAAGTCAGTTTCATATCGAGTTTAAACCCAAGACAGCGATGAAAGCGCAAGTGTTGTCGGACTTTGTGGCAGAATGCCAGTTTTCTAAATCTGACACCTTAGAGGGAGAAATCGCCAACGAGGCCACAAGACCATGGACTCTTTGTGTCGATGGATCCTCGATAGCAGAAACTAGTGGAGCAGGGTTAATCCTCCTAAGTCCTGACGGATTTTGCATGCAACAGGCAATCCGGTTTGCATTTCAAGTGACCAACAATGAATTAGAATACGAGGCACTCCTCGCTGGACTTAAGCTCGCAACCGAGCTCAAAATGAGAACTATCGACATCTTTAGCGACTCACAGCTCGTCGTGAAATAGGTCAGTGGTGAGTTCAAAACCCACAATGACAAAATGCAAGCTTACTTAGAGAAAGTTAAAGGAATGTTGGAAAATTTCACCTCTTGGAACTTAACGAATGTGGATTGGTCCGAAAATTAATGGGCCGATGCTTTATCAAAACTCGCCTCGTCGACGTCCATAACATGTAATGAGCCTATTTATGTTGAAGAGCTACAGACACCCATAATTAATAGTCTCGAGATCGGAGAAATCACATCTCATCCTGATTGGCGCACCCCGTACCTCGAATATATATTGGAAAACAAACGGCCAGAATCCAGAAATGAAGCGAGGTCTTTAATGTACAAGGCAAGGAATTATTGCGTAAAGGACTCTAAACTATACCGACGATCATTGGTCGAACCTCTACTTCGTTGCCTCGGTCCCAAGGAGGCTCACCTCACCATCATAGAGGTTCACACGGGTATTTGCGGAGGGAACCTAGGAGGGAAGAATCTCTCCCTAAAAATCATCAGACAAGGTTTCTTCTGGCCAACTCTCAGGAAAGACTGTGAGAAGTTCGTAAAGAAATGCACTCCTTGCCAACTCCACGGCAATGTTAGTCACCAACCCACAACAGCTCTTAACCCGGTACTCGTGCCATGTCCCTTCTTTCAATGGGGCATCGACATAGTCAGACCCTTTCCAAAGTCAAAGAGCCAGGCGCAGTACATTGTGGTGACCATCGATTATGTAACAAAATGGTTGAAAGCCAGGCCTTTATCCAGAATTAGAGAAAAGGAAATGATCGATTTCTTCATGGAGTACATTGTATTTCGCTTTGGGGTTCCACTAATCGTTGTCACCGATAACGGAACCCAGTTCGTGGGACAGAAATTCGAGAACGCCCTCACCGAACTTAAAATCAAACACATCAAGTCATCCGTGGCATATCCACAATCAAATGGTCAGGTCGAGGTTACCAATAGAACTATTCTACAAGGTATAAAGAAAAAGATCGAGGAGACTCCTCGTAGTTGGGTCGATGAGCTCCCTAACATCCTCTGGTCATACCGAACGACCCCAAGAACTTCTACTTGAGAGACGCCCTTCAGGATGGTGTATGGCACGGAGGCTGTCCTACATGAAACCATATTGGTTTTGATGATGACACAATGCAGCAAGCTGATTGCTTGTTACATAATATATATTAGCCTGCTATCAAACTTTATTTTGCAGGATGCTTTCATTGAGGAGGAGTTTTAGCTCAATCTCAAGTTAGTTAGCAAACTGGTACGCTTGTAATGGTATATTATAGCAAGCTTCTTGTGTATATTTCTAATTCTATTTTGCAGGACATATAAGTTATGCTATATAGAAAGATGTTAACAAGCTGGATATATGTACTGGACTAATATTGTTTTGCAGGATTATTACTTATATTATTTCTTAGCAAAACAGGGTATCTCAACTAGCTGACAGTACAAGAGTTCTTATAACACAGCAAGCTGACAGATAACACAGCTAGCTGACAGTACAACACAGCAAGCTGGCAGTCTGTCCAGAATATAAAAGGGGAGTACGTTTTTATAGAAAATATTGTGGAAATCAGTTGTAAGATTGGTCTAATATATTTAAGCATGATATTATATATATATATTAGAACTCTACTCAAGTAGAAGTATAATGCTAGAAAACTTCCACTAATTAAAGGAATCTTTTTAATTCTTTAATGCTCCACCAAAAACATCCCATGTGCTTACTTTTCAAGCATGCAATTAAGAAATCATTATCTTCTTAATATTCCTTCTAAAAGCTGTTATTCTAAATGTTTAGTGAACGTTACAAGACCAATTATTCTAACAAATTGAACGTGAGAAGTAGCTTCAAGACCGTTACAATTTTGTTTGTTATTTTGAGTTCTTTTGGTTCACTATATATTACTTGTGTATTGTTCTTCTTTCTTCTACGCAGGACCTTCAAGAAATATTCAAGAACACACAAGAAACAACTGAACACTCCTGAATAACTTTCATATCGTTAATATCACAACAACTCAGTTGTTTACATTGCAAAATCTATAAACAACATTCTTGAGCTATAAGATATATCATACATGGTTTATATATATATAAAGAGTCATATTGTTTGAGTTGTAATACCTATCAATTCAATCTTTGTCAAAGTTGTAATTATAGTTGTTGGATAGTAGTCTTGGGAAACAAGGGTTTGGTGAACTAGAAGCTAGAGAAGCTTGTGCTACGGGGAGTAGTATAGTACTTAGAGAGCAGGTTCATAAATCGGGTTTCACCAAGCTGGTATCAACAGTTGGGAATTGGTTTCACTGCATAACAGCAAGGGGATCTTGGTGATCAAGGAGTATTGTGCTCAAGGGGAACTCATTGGTCTATACAACAGGTTGCTCAAGGAACTAGAGGAATTCAAGAAGGGGGACTTCAAGGAATTCAGTGTTCAAGGGAGCAAGGCTGTTAGAGAGGCTTTGAGGTTCAAGGGAGCTGTTTTACTCAGGGGGAGAAGTTCATTCCAGCAAGCTGTTATCAGTAAATTGGGTGATAAATTATTGGATCTTGTAATTAGTTTATTTGTGATCAATAGTATATTCTCTTACCAAGTTGGTAAGGGACTAGGACGTAGACCATAGAAGATTAAGGGTCGAACCTAGCTAAAATTCGTGGTGTTCTTTACTTTCTGCAATTTTATCTTACTGCACTGCATAACTTAGCTAACTGCTTATTTGTTAATCTGTTGCATCTAGTTAACTCAGCTAGCTGCTTATTCATAAATTTGTTGCATCCAGCTAGCTGCCAGAATATAATTTTAGACAGATTTTTATTTGATCATTGTTAGTCATAACACCTATTCACCCCTCCCTTCTAGGTGTATTTTCATTTGGTATCAGAGCTTTGGTATACTAATATTTCTGTAACAGGAAAAGTATCGATCAAATGGCTGATAATTATCTTGAAGCTAAGTCCGATTATAGGGCACCTCTTCTCACTGGCTCGGAGAACTACAATTGGTGGAAATGCAGAATGGAGACTTATTTGTCCAAGAAACCTATGGTTCTAAGAGTTGTGCAGAAAGGAAATTACGAATTTGTAGACGATAAAAACAAGCCAAAAGATGTTGATGATCTCACTCCCGATGAGATTATCAAATGCAGTTATAATGGAGAAGCTAGAAACTCTATAATGAATGCATTAGATCAAGCTGAGTATGACAAAGTATCTTCTCTAAAGACAGCAAAAGAAATGTGGGATGCTTTGGAATCATATCATGAAGGTTCGACAACCTTAAGAAAGGTGAAACTTAGCAAGTTAATGAATGACTTTGGAAATTTCAAGCTCAAAAATGGTGAAACTATCAAGGAAAGCCAAGCAAGATTTTAAGTCACTATCAACACTCTAAAGAGACTTGGAAAGACCATACCTCAAGACGAAATCAACATGAAAGTTCTAAGTGCAGTTCCATTTATATTCGAAGCTAAAGTCACTACATTGGAATCATGTCCCTCCATCGATTCTATGGATCATTTGGCCGTGTTTGCTGAGTTGGAGCAGTTTGAGAGCAAAATTAATAATAGGAAGATGGAATCAGTCAAGACTCCTGTTGAAAAGATGAAGAATTTAGCTTTACACTCCAGTGGCAACAAGCTGGATTCAGAGTCAGAATCAGATTCTGATGAAGAATTGGCTCTCTTATCCAGAAAAATCAAGAAGATGCTGGACTTGAGGAACAAGCTAAAGATAGAGAAAAGTAGAGCTGCTGGAACAAAGAAAGATGTAAAAGAGGAAGCTTGTTTTGAATGTGGTAAGAAAGGACATTACAAAAGGGACTGCTACAAGCTGAAAAACAAGCAGAAGCAGCTAGCTGCCTCCAAGGACAAAAAGAAAGCCAAGGCACTTTTGACATGGAGTGATGATGAAGATTCAGATTCTGATAAAGAATCAAGTGATGAGATGGTGAACCTAGCTCTTGTTGGTCTTGATGATGAAAATGATGCTCAAGGAATCATTCAAGATGGCCTTGTAGATAGTGATGTCTCGGATTCGGATGACAACAATAGTGAGGTAAATTATTTTTATGATATATATTCTCATTCTTCAATATTAGATGAATTAACCATGTAGGATCATAGAAATTTATCTAATGAGGTGTTTGAAGAGTTAAAAGATGAGAATGATAAACTCAAAAAGAAGAATACTCAACTTAAGAAAATAATATCCGAGTTAATGGATGAGAAGATACCTGCTAGAAATCATGCTCAAAATCTTATTGATCTTAAGGCTGAAATATCCCAGCTTGAAGGGATAAACAAAGTGCTTATCAAAAGAAATGATACTGTCATGAAGGAACTTAGCGCGCTGAGAGCAGAAATAGATGCT
This sequence comes from Saposhnikovia divaricata, assembly GCA_036435485.1. Lineage (NCBI taxonomy): Eukaryota > Viridiplantae > Streptophyta > Magnoliopsida > Apiales > Apiaceae > Saposhnikovia > Saposhnikovia divaricata. Next base: position 59,763,821 of record CM071596.1, read on the forward strand.
CAAGATGCATGTTTAGAAGCATTTAGACCAAGGGAATCATGCTCAATGGAAGTATCTCAACAAACTGAAAGAATCAAAGAATTGGAAACTGAAATCAAGAATCTCCAGAAAGGAATGGGAAAGTTTGTTCAAGAAGAAGATACACTCAAAACAATGATGAGGTATGCAAAGGTTCCAATCGAAAGAGAAGGAGTTGGAATGGCCTCAACCTCACGTCTAAAGTATGATGGCAAACATGGAATCCCTTATGACTATGCCATGCCATGGAGAATCTGCCACAAATGTGGAAATAAAGGTCATTTGGCAAATCATTGCAAAGTTCAGAATGCTAATCCAGCTAGCTGGAACAGACAGACAGTTCACAGGCAGCTAGCTGACAGAACAGTTGGAACAAGAAATAAAGCTTCTAAAGTGGCCCAAATGTGGATCAAGAAATCTGATTTAAATGTTCTATACGTTCTATCAACTAACCATTATGGACCCAAGCAAGTATGGGTACCAAAACGTTGAGTTGGCTCTTTATTTGTTTTGTAGGTATGTCTTGTTGTCATAGTGAGATCAAAACAATGGATTTGGATAGTGGATGCACAAGACATATGAGTGGTGATAAATCTCAGTTCCTTACTCTCAATAAGAAAAAGGGTGGAAGTGTCACTATTGGTGATAGCAAAACGCTCCAAATTCTTGGAAAAGGAAAAATTGGTAATAGTATCATCTCTATTGATAAAGTACAATATGTTCAAGGTCTTAAATATAATTTTCTTAGTGTAAGTCAGTTATATGATGATGGACATTCGGTTCATTTTGATAAAGAGAAGTGTACTATTAATGTTGGCACTAACAAAGTCCCCCTAGTTGCTAGAAGGGAAGGAAATATATATATTTTGGACTTTGAAATGCAGGATTCATCTTGGTGTCTAGCTGCAGTTGATACATATCCAGAAATTTGGCATAGAAGGCTTGGACATGTTCATATGGACCTACTCAGCAAGCTGTCTTCAAAGAAGCTAGTTAGAGGACTGCCCAAATTGAAGTATGTCAAGAAGGAAACTTGTTCGGCTTGTCAATTAGGCAAACAAATCAGGACTCCACATAAGTCAAAGAATGTGTGAATTTGAAAAGCTAATTAAGTTGCTTGAGAACAAGTTTAAGATAAGACTTGTAATTATAAGGAGTGATCGAGGTGGTGAATTCCAAAAGGACTTTATTTCATATTGTGAAGATAGAGGCATTTCTCATGAATTCTCTGCTCCAAGAACCCCACAGCAAAATGGAGTTGTGGAAAGAAAGAACAGGTCTCTACAGGAAACAGCTAGGACTTTGCTACAAGAGATCAAGCTGCCAAGAAGTTTCTGGACTGAAGCAGTCAACACAGCTAGCTACGTTCTTAACAGAGTTCTAATCAGGCCTATTCTCAACAAAACTCCATATGAATTGCTAAAGAACAAGAAGCCAAACATAGGCTACTTCAAGGTCTTTGGATCCGGGTGCTTGGTACTAAAATCTATTAATAGAGATGGTAAATTTGATGCTAAATCTTATGAAGCAATATTTTTGGGTTATTCTTTAACAAGTTTTGCATATAGAGTTTATAACATCTCTAAACGTAGTGTTGAAGAGTCAATTGATGTTTCATTTAAAGAATCTAATGTTGATCTGTCAAGAGATGAGGAAGAAATTGCAGGTTCAGACTATGCCAGCGAGCTGCCAAGGTCAAATACAGCAACTCACCAAGTTGACAAAGAAGCAGACTCAGAAAATATAGCAACTCAGCGAGCTGCCAATGAATCAGATTCAGAGAATACAGCAACTCAGTAAGCTGAAGAAGAACCTGAATTTATTTCAGTTAATGATACACCAGCTGAAATCTCTCCTCCAGTAGATGAAACATGTGATAAGATGTCAAAACTCACCTTAGAAGATCCTAGAGGTCGAAGATCACAAGAAAAGATGCCAATCTATAATGGAGATGAAGCCTCCCCACTATCTAAGAGAATTAGGGTCAATGAGGAAGTCATAGCTCAACATGCTCTGCCAAAGTCAACAAGGACAGTAAAGAACCATCCTCCAGAGTTGATTATTGGTGATAAATCAGAAGGCATCAAGACAAGGAGAAGTCAAGCTAACTTTTATGCATTTACTGCCTTCCTAGCTCAAGAGGAACCAAAGAATGTCAATGAAGCACTAAAAGATGAGAATTGGATCATGGCAATGCAAGAGGAACTTAATCAATTTGAAAGATGTGATGTTTGGGAACTTGTAGAGCCACCTAAAGATGCTTCAATCATTGGTATTAAATGGGTTTTCAAGAACAAAGTTGATAAAGTAGGTACGGTTACTAGAAACAAAGCAAGGCTTGTTGCACAAGGATATAATCAACAAGAAGGAATCGATTTTGATGAAACTTATGCCCCGGTTGCAAGGCTAGAGTCAATAAGGATGTTACTCTCATTTGCATGCTTCAAGAAATTCAAGCTACATCAAATGGACGTAAAAAGTGCATTTCTTAATGGATATTTGAAAGAAGAAGTATATGTTAAGCAACCTCCTGGATTTGAGAGTGATCAATTTCCTAATTATGTTTTCAAGTTGAAGAAAGCATTATATGGATTACGGAAAGCTCGTAGATCTTGGTATGAAAGGTTAAGTATGTTTTTGATAAAGAATGGCTTCATTCGAGGTAAAATCGATCCTACATTATTTACTAAACTTATTGGTAGTGATATTCTAGTTGTGCAAATATATGTGGATGATATTATCTTTGGATCAACTAATGATAATATGTGCAAGTGGTTTTCTAAGTGTATGCATAGTGAGTTTGACATGAGTATGATGGGTGAGCTCAATTACTTCTTGGGGCTCCAAATCAAGAAACTCAACATGGAATATATGTACATCAGTCCAAGTACATCAAGAACTTGCTAAAGAAGTTTGGATATGAGAATATCAAGGCAAAATCTACACCTATGAGTTCTGCCAGCAAGCTGGCTACAGATGAACGAGGTAAAGATGTAGATGTTTGAAAGTATAGAGGTATGATTGGTAGTTTATTATATCTCACAGCCTCTAGACCTGATATTATGTATAGTGTATGTGTTTGTGCTAGGTTTCAAGCTCAACCTAAAGAGTCTCACTTGAATGCTATTAAAAGAATTTTCAAATATTTAAGTGGAACTACTACTCTTGGATTATTTTATCCCATCACAAATGCATTTGATCTTGTTGGGTATAGTGATGCAGATTATGCAAGCTGTCAAACTGATCGGAAGAGTACAAGTGGTGTTTGTGCATTTTTAGGACAAAGTTTAGTATCTTGGCAAAGTAAGAAGCAAACTTCTGTTGCATTATCCACAACTGAAGGGGAGTATTTAGCAGCGGGAAGTTGTTGCTCTCAAATGCTATGGATGATTCAAACACTCCGAGATTTTGGAATTAAATGTGGCAAAGTCCCCATTTATTGTGACAATACAAGCACTATCAACATATCAAAGAATCCAGTGAATCACTCAAGAACAAAGCACATCGACGTTCGACATCATTTCTTGAGAGACAATGTTGCAAAGGGAAAAATTGAGCTGATCTTTGTAAGGACAGAGTACCAGCTAGCTGACATCTTACAAAGCCACTAGCCGAGGAGCGTTTCATTGTTCTTCGTCGCGAATTAGGCATGTGTAATGTCTAGCCAGCTAGCTGCTATGGATGCCTGGTACACTTTTATGTGTTACTATTTTCTTTGCATATATATATTTGCTATGTATTTTATTGTTTTGTGTAATTTTGTCCATTTATTTGCTTTATGTGCTGAATGTTTCTTGGTGGTTAATTAATTCAAGGTATTTGAATTTTTCTATTGAAGGATAACATGTGGATATTCTTTTTGATGAATAAGGGGGAGAAAATTCAGGATTAAAAGTATGTGTGATTTAGGGGTTGTTGATATTTATTCTTATAACTCTTTACTTCATGTACTTTGCTGGGATCATATGGTTTAATGCTAAATGTTTATGCGATGCCATGCGATTTTGCTTAGTTGCTTGTATAGATTGCTAATCCTTTTGCAGGGGAAGCATAAATTTAGGGGGAGTAATTAACTCCTGAATATTGGTGTGTAATCATCAAAAAGGGGGAGATTGAAACCATATTGGTTTTGATGATGACACAATGCAGCAAGCAGATTGCTTGTTACATAATATATATTAGCCTGCTATCAAACTTTATTTTGCAGGATGCTTTGATTGAGGAGGAGTTTTAGCTCAATCTCAAGTTAGTTAGCAAACTGGTACGCTTGTAATGGTATAATATAGCAAGCTTCTTGTGTATATTTCTAATTCTATTTTGCAGGACATATAAGTTATGCTATATAGAAAGATGTTAACAAGCTGGATATATGTACTGGACTAATATTGTTTTGCAGGATTATTACTTATATTATTTCTTAGCAAAACAGGGTATCTCAACTAGATGACAGTACAAGAGTTCTTATAACACAGCAAGCTGACAGATAACACAGCTAGCTGACAGTACAACACAGCAAGCTGGCAGTCTGTCTAGAATATAAAAGGGGAGTACGTTTTTATAGAAAATATTGTGGAAATCAGTTGTAAGATTGGTCTAATATATTTAAACATGATATTATATATATTAGAACTCTACTCAAGTAGAAGTATCATGCTAGACAACTTTCACTCATTAAAGGAATCTTTTTAATTCTTTAATGCTCCACCAAAAACATCCCATGTGCTTACTTTTCAAGCATGAAATTAAGAAATCATTATCTTCTTAATATTCCTTCTAAAAGCTGTTATTCTAAATGTTTAGTGAACGTTACAAGACCAATTATTCTAACAAATTGAACTTGAGAAGTAGCTTCAAGACCGTTACAATTTTGTTTGTTATTTTGAGTTCTTTTGGTTCACTATATATTACTTATGTACTGTTCTTCTTTCTTCTACGCAGGACCTTCAAGAAATATTCAAGAACACACAAGAAACAACTGAACACTCCTGAATATCTTTCATATCATTCATATCACAACAACTCAGTTGTTTACATTGCAAAATCTATAAACAACATTCTTGAGCTATAAGATATATCATACACGGTTTATATATATATAAAGAGTCATATTGTTTGAGTTGTAATATCTATCAATTCAATCTTTGTCAAAGTTGTAATTATAGTTGTTGGATAGTAGTCTTGGGAAACAAGGGTTTGGTGAACTAGAAGCTAGAGAAGCTTGTGCTACGGGGAGTAGTATAGTACTTAGAGAGCAGGTTCATAAACCGGGTTTCAGCAAGCTGGTATCAACAGCTGGGAATTGGTTTCACTGCATAACAACAAGGGGATCTTGGTGATCAAGGAGTATTGTGCTCAAGGGGAACTCATTGGTCTATACAACAGGTTGCTCAAGGAACTAGAGGAATTCAAGAAGGGGGACTTCAAGGAATTCAGTGTTCAAGGGAGCAAGGCTGTTAGAGAGGCTTTGAGGTTCAAGGGAGCTGTTTTACTCAGGGGGAGAAGTTCATTCCAGCAAGCTGTTATCAGTAAATTGGGTGATATATTATTGGATCTTGTAATTGGTTTATTTGTGATCAATAATATATTCTCTTACCAAGTTGGTAAGGGACTAGGACGTAGACCATAGAAGATTAGGGGTCGAACCTAGCTAAAATTTGTGGTGTTCTTTACTTTCTGCAATTTTATCTTACTGCACTGCATAACTTAGCTAGCTGCTTATTTGTTAATCTGTTGCATCCAGTTAACTCAGCTAGCTGCTTATTCATAAATTTGTTGCATCCAGCTAGCTGCCAGAATATAATTTTAGACAGATTTTTATTTGATCATTGTTAGTCATAACACCTATTCACCCCTCCCCTCTAGGAGTATTTTCATTACATATCGAAGTGAGCTTGGGGTCACCACGTATCGAGGCTTTTGACCCAGAAAGCTCCGTTGAAGGACTTCACCTCGATAACGATTTGACAGAAGAAACTTGGAACGATTCTAGAAAAGCATCACTTATTTATCAGAACAAAACAACCAGATACTTCAATCGGAAGGTCAAAACAAAGAACTTTCAGGTTAACGGCCTCGTACTTCGTGAATCGGCAGCATCACAGCCAACCTCTGTCGGGAAACTCACAGCTCCGTGGGAGGACCCCTACAGAATTAAGAAGATTGTTAGTTTGGGAACCTATGAGCTAGAACGCCTCGACGGCGAGCTCATCAAAAACACTTGGAATGGAATTCACCTCAAGAAATTTTATCAGTAAACATCGATGTCCTTTGTAATTGGGGGCAAGCTCCTATCCCCCATCTAAAAATTATCTAGGTGGAAAAGGGCTGATATGAGGTCTTCACTTAGATTCCATTTAAGTTATTCACTAAAATTGCCCCCATTTCTCTTTACATTTCTCCATGCAATTATTTTTTTCATGCCAAATAATTTTTCCATGATTATTTTTCAGACGCAATTACTGATTACAGTCAATAATCACGCCTTAACGACCTCATTTCCCAAAGTCATAAAAGTTTGGACAACTTAATGCTTGGGAACAATTTTGCCAATAAGACTATTCCTAGGCTCGTTTTCTTTCACGAATATTCTCTACCAGAACTACTTTATTTCCCTCAAATGTTAACACAAAATCATTAACTTAAGAGATAGTTCCGTGAAAACTTTTCACTTGGAATAGTTAACCTTATTCGCAATACTTCTTGTAACGGAAAAGAAAGTTTCAACTAAATCATAAAACACAAACAACAACAGATAAATCAAGGTAAAATTAAGTACAACTACGCAGCCATGAAGGGAGCACAAAGTGAACCATTTTTTCGCTTTATACTAAAGAATAACGAATGCTCGTTACTCAGAGTGGCATACGCCTATTTTTGTAAAGGTTTCAGAAGAATGTAATAAAATCATCCTCGTAATTACTCCTTTATGATCATGCATACATTCCCTCTTACAAGAATCAAAACCAATTAAGTTATTCGAGTAAGAGAATTACATCCCTAAGAAAAAAATCCATGACAAAGGTATCAACTCACAAAGAGTAAAAAAACAAATAAGTAAAATGAAAAGAATCATTAAGCAAGAAGGTCATTCAAATACAGCAACCTAAAACCAACAAGTTTAAGAGCAAGACTGAGTTAAATATTACAACTACGCGGAGTATTCTCCAGCCATTCCGAGTTCACAAAACCCAAGTTAACTTACACATACGCAGCGCATCCCCTGGCAAATAAATTCAACCAAAGATAAATTCAAATTCTTAACAAACTAAACGAGGCATACCTCGCCTTCATACATTCCCGGGGTTCTCTTCATTGGTCGCAGCCGGCATTGTCTTAGCCAGATCAGCATAGTAATCCTCAAAAGAATGACCTGTAAGGTCAACACAAGCAGCCTTTAGGCGATCATAACAGTATCCATAACCAACCCCAAGAGCCCTTGCTACGTCCGCCACACCCTTTTCAAACTCTGCCTTCAGCACAACAATCCCATCTTCAGATTTCTTCAGCTCACCTCGAGCTCGATCTAAATCCTTTTCAAGATCAATACATTTCTTCTTCTCAGAATCAGCGACAGTCTTGACTAACGTAAGCTCGTCACCTAATGAGGTCAACTTATCCTTTGATAGACGAGCCTCTTCCATTAACTTGACCTTATCATTGAAATTCTTCTTCGCTGCTTCCACCTCTCTCTTCTCAGCTTCAAGCTTCTCTGACTTAGCCTCGGATAATTCTCGAGCAATCCGGTCATTCCCTCGAAGATCGACATCGGTCTTGTACGCGTTAACAATGTGCGTCAAATCAGATAAAAACTACAAACCACAAACAGATTAATCAAACTTAATATAAAAAAGGGAAAGAGAAATGACAACAAACTTAATATAAAATATGAAATATATATACATAACGTACCCTGCCGCCACGAGCTAGGCACCGCTCCGCGATCTCAGCACGGGACTTGTCCACATAAGAGTTCAGGTCTTGAGGAAGATCAAAAACCTGAAACACCTGAACGGGGGTGTTAGGGCCAGCTGTCCAATGTTTGTTAGGAGAAACTTCAACTCGGACTGATGGAATAGGTTCAACTAGCTGCAGAATTGGTGGAAGATCGACCTTTTCATTAACAACGGGGTCCTTTGAAACATTCTCCCGACTGGAGTCATCACACCTTCTTAGCACAAGACGACGAGGTGCGCTACTCTCACGATCCCGAGTACGTTTTCTTTCACAAAGACCCGGTTCCCCAGCGATACCAGAATTCACATTCTCCACCCCGACTCCATCTGCAACCTCTACATCGATAGCATTCACGGACTTAGAGGCACTTTCACTAACCTTCATCGACGAACTTCCTGCAACGGTCTTAGCAGCTGCAGACTGCTTAGCCAACAACACGAGAGCTCGATCCATCTCTTCCTTTAGCCCGCCTGTAAAAATCGCCTTCAAAGACTCTCCTGCAACTGCAAAACACAAAAACACACATTTACATTACTACACAAACAGATACCAATCGAATAAATAAAAAAATAAAGGATTAAACATATTTTCATAAAACAATATAGGCATTACGATTATGAGCCTCCAAAAACTTAGCATTCTTAAGATGAGTATGGTCGTACAGCGACCTCTGACCCTGAAATCTATCTAAGAAATCATCATCATACTTTTCCATATCCGTCAGCCTGTCAAGGGCTTCTTTGGATACCTTCCCACAAGGTTTAACAAACTCCAGATCGGGTCCATGGAAATACATCCACTTTCCATGATACCCAGAGTTTGATGACTTCACATTCACAAGTCTCGACTGGCCTACCCTTTTATCAAAATAAATCTGACCACTAGAGTGTTTGATACCATAAATAGAAAAAAAATAGTCGCAGAGTTGGAACCCGATTTAATTCAGCACAGCGCGCCACGAAGCCGCTCATTTGCGCTACGGAATTAGGTGTTAGCTGTGCAATCCCACAACCCAAAGCTTCAAAAACAGCTAAATGAAAGGGGTGCATAGGGAGGCGCAATCCGTATTCAAAATAAACAAATGGGATTCCATGCATCCCGTACTCAGGCATCAACCAAATCGGGTCGTCAGGTTTGGGCACCACACAACGCCATCCACCATCAAGATTAACCCAAGAATTCAGGAAATCGCAATTCACCGGATGCTTAGCATAAATACTAGTGTAAGTCAAACTATGTTTATTAGAAAACTCCTTCATGCCCACCTCCCTCGCTACACGAATGATCTCGTCTCTCAAAGCTACGGTCCCATGGCTCAAAGGTGTGGATTCAGGACAGGTTACTCCCTCGCTCTCATCCAAAAACCCCAGAGATTGAACAGACGTGGAATCAAGTATCTCAAGATGATCTAGGTTAAAAAGGGGCTCAAACGGTTCCTCCTTAATTGGGATCTTTTCAGCGAATAGATGGCATGAGAAGATGAAGATGAGAAAGAACCCGACATAACTACTAGAAAAATAACTACCCCAAATCGGAAAAAGAGAAGATCAAAATGCTATCTTTTCAGAAGGAACGCAACCAGACATAAAAATCGTAAGGAAAAATAAGAAATAAAACAAAGCTCTTACCTTTAGAGACGGGAGAGAATGCCTAAAAGACTCTTGGAGGCAAATCTTGAAAGTCGAACCGTCACTCCAAAAATAAAATGTAAGCAAATTGAAAAACAAAGGTATATAAAGTCACAATCCCGCACGTGCAACCATACAAAAATAGGAAGAAAAAGACAAACACACGAGAAAATAGAAAAACAATAATAAAAGCAACACCCTTATTTGCTTTCTCCAATCATAAATTAAAACAAATCTAAAGACATTGTAAAAAAATAAAGGGGGGACAAATGTTGGGCCATAAAGAATAGCTAAAATAATATGTACAATGGTAGTTTGTAATTAGGTCCAATTAGACTTAGTTTGTAGTTAGGCCCATATGTATTCTATTCCCTTGATGGGCCTCGAAGCCCAAACATGTAAATAAACTTTAAAGTTTTCTCTCCAAGTAAAGGTGGTTAGGAGGGGGATCCACAAGAATTCCCCTATAAATACATTTGTACCTCCTTACTTGGGGGATGCAACTTTTTGTAAAGGAGAGAGAGTCTCCTAATGATAATGAAATAATAAAATACTATATTCTTACCATATTGCCTTGCTTATAAATAATTAATTAATCTATATATATTTCATAACACATCAATGCCCATCAGATTTCTGCTCCCTGTCATAGGCAAAATTCGACTTGAAGTGGGTGTGTCACGTTTGCACGACATGTCCAACTGGACCAAGTGGGATAACAAAAGACTCGTTCCAGAGACGAATGAGAAAAGAAGAGTTTGCAGTACAGCCAACTGATGGACTCCCCAAAAAAGCAAGATACATTGCCAGCAAAATGCCGTGATTCACCACAAAAGTTGCTTTTTTTAATGTGATATTTAGAACTTTTTATGACTTCAGATGCAACAAATGCACTTCGTCTATCAAATTAATATCTGCAGGCATACCAAGGCATTGACAAAGTCCAACTCTGTATCTGTCCTATAGCAAGATCCTTTACTCTTCAATTCATGTTTTTAAGAGGTCCCGTCACATATGATATGAACTGAGGATCTTGACAGGCATCATAAATATTGCTATCCAGCAATTCCTAGACCGAATTTGGAAACTTTGCTTAAATTTTAAGAGGCTTGTAAGATACCAGCAACGTGGGCATTGAGCCTCCTATAGTGTCAGGTTTCAAGATGCCAGTCAGCATCCGGGATGTTAAACAGTAAAGTCCCGCTGTTCACCTTAAGATTAAAACCTCCCTGGATATCTGTATCGTGCAAATGGTTCACTTCCTCAGCATTTACGACCTTGTATGTAAGTAATTTTTCCCAAAATCGAAAATTTCCAGTCTGCGGAAAACCATGTAATTCTCTAACAATGAATGGAAGAGTTACGACGTATGCACCAGATAATCCAAGTAAGCAACAAATGAGTTTGATACATAACCAGGTATTGTGTTGTGTTTGGTTGGGGAGAATGAAATGGAATTGAACGAGTGAATATAAAGGAAACAATGGAGGTAGTAGGGAAGATTTGAAAAAAAAAGGAGTGCAAATTTTTTATGATGAGATTTGGGAAAAAATGGGTACGGGGGAGAACGGAGCATTCCAT